>CM038669.1:530259547-531586449 GCA_021605145.1 Aegilops bicornis | reverse complement strand
ACCCCGGCCTCTGCATCTGGGAGATGCATACGGCCACTTTATTGATTATTCTCGAGGACCTTACAAAGTATTACAACAATATGCCTGAATCCGCCATCTTGGCAACATATGTCACTACTCCTATCCATATGATGAAGGGGTGCTACCTAGGCCAAATACCCGGACTACTCACTTAAGCCTATCATCAAAGCCGGAAGCCCAAATGAGCCACATACCGGTCTGCAGGGCATAAACCGGTTTGACGACTCACATGTGTCGTCGCCGCCATCTTCCACAGTCCGTCTTTCAGAGCAGATATTGAGGCTTCTACCTTGTCGGTCACTCCGTCATCAACGCCACCTTGACGCCAGACAACTACCTCCACTGCTGAGTCCATCATCACAAGACGGGCGCCGAAGTCTCCATCGCACCACGCCGCCGAGATCCGCCGTCATCAATGTGAAGGATGAAGCACCGCTCCACCAAAAAGGCGCCTACCGGTCCCTCGATCCTGTACGCCTCCAAGAATGACACCCCAAGGAGGAAACGACACCAACGCGCCGCCGTCATCCGATCAATCGATCTAGGGTTTCCCGGAGGTAGCGGATAGAGGTCTAGAGCTTCTCCACGGCGATGCCTTCAAGAAGGTAACGACACAAAAGGGTGCCACCAACGCCGGTCTTGGCATCAAGCCGAGCACAAGGTTTTCACCCGGATCCGCTCGAAGAACCTCCATCATGTATTGTGTGCACGGGTCGCCGCCGATCTGAGCCGCCAAGACATCGGCGAGCCGCACCGGCCAGATCAGATCTGTCCGGAGGGCACAACCCGCATGGTGCCGACCCAACCACCATGCCCTCCATGCCGCCACCGCCGATCCGAGGTCATATGGTTTGTCGCCGCAGACCCGGCTGCCGCCGCCGAACGCCGCCACGCTGCCCGAGGCGTAGCCGGCCGCAAAGACCCCACCATCGCCGCCCTTGGCCGAGGCAGCCGCGCGCCACCGCCGGAAGGCGAGCCCGGCCGCCAGGCCAGATCGGCCGTGCCACCCTTGCCGCGGGGCTCCGCACCGCCCCCACGGCACATGCAAGAGGGAAGACCCCCGCCACCGCCGTCAGCCCCGGGCTATCGCCGGTGGCGTCCTTCGGCGGCGGCGGAGGGAGGGGAGGAAGGATGGGGACCCCCGGCGGCTAGTGTCGGTGTCAAAACCGGCGGATCTCGGGTAGGGGCCCCCGAACTGTGTGTCTAGGCGGATGGTAACAGGAGACAAGGGACACGATGTTTTTACCCAGGTTCGGGCCCTCTCGATGGAGGTAATACCCTACTCCTGCTTGATTAATATTGATGATATGGGTAGTACAAGAGTGGATCTACCACGAGATCGGAGAGGCTAAACCCTAGAAGCTAGTCTATGGTATGATTGTTGTTCGTCCCTACGGACTAAAACCCTCCGGTTTATATAGACACCGGATAGGGTTAGGGTTACACAGTCGGTTACAATGGTAGGAGATCTACATATCCGTATCGCCAAGCTTGCCTTCCACGCCAAGGAAAGTCTCATCCGGACACGGGACGAAGTCTTCAATCTTGTATCTTCATAGTCCAGAGTCCGCCAACGGTGATAGTTCGGATATCCGGACACCCCTAATCCAGGACTCCTTCAAGAGCTCCCTGAACCAGGCTTCAATGACGAGTCCGGCGCATATTGTCTTCGGCATTGCAAGGCGGGTTCCTCCTCCGAATACTTCATAGAAGATTTTGAACACAAGGATAGTGTCCGGCTCTGCAAAACAAGTTCCACATACTACCATAGAGAGAATAACTTTTGCACAGATCTGCTGACGTATTCCGCGGCGTGACATCACACCACGGCCAGGCCTTTATACGAATCGTTTTTACTGTTCCACCTCAGCGCGTTTAGCGAGGCAGTTTCCTTGGCACGTCTTATCAAAGCGGAGATCGTGCCCCCTTATTCCGGGATTCCCATCAATACGGACGTGGGTAACCCAACCGCGCCATTGATTACGGCGCTTGGGAGATAAGCGAGTTTTACCAGGCTGGCAGGGGACGCATAGCTTTGTCCGTCCATATAAGGGGATAAGGATCCACCTTTTCACCTACGCCTGCTTCCTCCTTTGCTCATCCATTTCCGCGCACTCGAGCTCCAGCGCCCAAGTCCGCATATCCCACCTCAACCTTCTCCAACTATGTCCGGAGCGGGAGGCAAGTGGATGGCCTCCTCCATCACGGAGGGGCACATCAAAAGCTGCGGAAGGCGGATACTTGTCCGACAACATCGCGCATCGGCTCCCCAACGAGGGCAGCTCATCCCCACCCCAGGCCCCATGAGAGGGTGGTGTTCCTCACCCACTTCCTCCATGGACTAGGTTTTCCACTTCACCCATTTGTCCGGGGCTCATGTTCTACTACGGCCTGGACTTCCACGATCTGAGCCAATTTCATCCTCAACATCTTGGCGTTCATCGTTGTGTGCGAGGCCTTCCTTCCAGATTCAGCCCCACTTCGCTTATGGTGAAGATCTTCAATGTCAAGCCGAAGGAAGTGGGCGGCCGCCAAGCGGAGTGCGGAGGTGCCATGGATTGCAAGAAGGCCAAAGTCCTATGGCTCGAGGGCTCATAAGTGCAGACCATAAAGGGGTGGCAATCGTGGTTGTTCTACATCACCGAGCAGCGCGACTCTCAATGGGCGGCGGCCCCAATTCGATCTGGCTTCCCCACACGGCTCACATCATGGAAAGAGATGAGCCTGCCGTGGGGTGATTCGGACGAGCTATCCGGACTCCAAACCTGCGTCCGAAACCTGGTGGACAAGAATCTCAGGCTTGTCAACGTAATCCAGGTGATGCTCATCCGCCAGATTCTCCCATGCCAACAACGGGCCTTCAAATTGTGGGAGTTCGATCCGGCACAGCACCAAACTCTGAAAAGGCTCTTCGACACTACGTACGAAGATGCCTGGAAGGTGCTGTTCAAGGGCGTCGAGGCTCCCACATCCGCTACCGAAGATCGCGGATTTAGCTCGCAGCGCCAAGCTGCCAAGGTAAGCTATTTTACCCTTTACGGACTCTTGTTTTTCATAGTTTGACTCTATGTGGGATCTAAATCTCCCTAACCTTTGACAGGACTGGCTGAAGACATCCGGATAGATTAACTATCCAGCCCCCTTGCCAGAAGACCCAGCGGACGCCCGATTGATGGGGCTGCTGGCTCCGGCACCTCACGTGGTGCCGGAGAAGAAGGCCACGGGAACTCGAAGGAGCTCCGGCGTCAGTCTTGTCGGACTCATCGTCCGGCGACCACTGGCGGAATCCTCCTCCGAGGAAGAGGAGGAGGAAAAAGCCTCTCCCCGGTGAAGGAGAGAAGAAAAGGAAGGCCGCCCCGACTGGGGAGGTCGGAGGGTCCAAGAAAGGAAGGACCCTTCCTCCGGACTTCTCCACCAACGCCGACAACAACGAGGAGGTGTGGCCAACAAGGGCTAAGCCCCTGGCGAGATCGTAAGTGTCCGAACTCCGGAATAGCTCATGACTTTTTATTTATCGCATAGTGTCTTCTAACGCCGAATATAACCATGTAGCCCGCCCAAGGATGAGCTCGCCGCTTCGTCGAGCGGCTCCCTGAATTCGTCGGATGTGAATAGCACTTCACTTCCGACCGCCTCCTCCCCTCGTGACGCAGACGACACCGCGGTGGAGTCCCAAAAGGGGCCCAGCCAGGAGGTGGTCCTGGAGGCGCCGCAAGGCGACCTCCCGGACTCCGGGCGCAAAGGGGCCGAAACCCCTGAGGGCTCTAAGTCTGGCCCTGTGCCGGACTCCGTATCGGAACCTTCAGTGGTTCCGAAGTCCGGCAAGCGGCCCCTTTGTAAGAAGGGTAAGACTACGACGCCGGTGACCTCCGTCCATCCGGAGGCACCGGATAGCTTGCTGGAGGCGCTTACCGGCGCCTCCATCGACGAGGAGCACCGCACTTTTATGAGTGTGGTGATCCATAAAGTTCGGGCCCGCCAAGAGCGGGCCGATCGACGCCTGCATCAGCCTTCTAACAGGCTTTGAGGTAAGTTTAGAATATGTAAAAATATTACCGCATAGACAGTAGCCCCTGATGCTTAGTTCGGTGTTCGAAAAGAAAATCCGGACTGAGGATCTAAAAAGATGTACGCAGGAGTCTAACATAAGTATGTCAATATGGGAATGCAGGTTGCGCTGCTGACCTCTGCTGCACTGATTGCGGAGGTCAATGCATTGAAGCAGAGCCTCGAGCGGTCCGAGAACGAGCTCGGCCTTGCCAAAAAGCAGCTCGAGGACAAGAAAGGTAAGTAATACCTCCTTAAAGTAATACCTTATAGAAAGGATTTGGTTGCAAAAATGACAGGACTAACGTGGGTATTGTAGGGGCCACAAATGAGGTGGCGACCCTGAAGGAAGCGGTGTCCACGGCCGAAAGCAAAGCGGCTGCGGAGCGCGCTGAGCGAGAGAAGCAGGAGGCGCGGGTGGCGGAGGTGCGGCAAGAGCTCCTGTGCTCGTGGAAAAACACGAGAGTTTGGAGCGTGACTCGAAGACTCGAGAGTCCGAGCTCGCCTCGGCTCTTGAAAGTGCCAAAGCCGCTAAGGCCGAAGCCCAAAAAGCCCTCCAAGAAATTGAAGCATTAAAGAAGATAGCGGTGGGTAAGGCATTCTTTATGCAAAGCAGACATGTGAAAGTGAATTACCTATTACTTACCCGAATCCGGAGCTCTCCAGGAGCATTCGCAGATCTGCCCCGTAGTATATGATGCTGCCGCGTTCTACCGCGCCAAGGAGGGGAGCTCGACGGAAAAGGTGTTCGGTCTCGATATGTCGAGGCCGAACATCCGTGCCCTGGCGACCAAATGAAGCTGGTCGAGCTCCACAAGGTCGCCGAACAGGCCATGAAGGGCCTCATAATTCGGCTGTGGCCATTGGAAGCCATGCACGAGAGCTACTTCGGGCTAGTGCGATTGCCGGTGGGCCTTTGTCCATGGATTGAGGTCATCAAGCGCTCCGTGTGCATTGAAGGTGCCCGTCGGGCCCTTGCCCGTGCTAAAGTGCACTGGGGCAAGCTGGATGCTGAGAAGCTTGTGACGGATGGGCCACCGAAGGGCAAGGAGCATCGCAAGCCCGAAATGTACTATGAGGGCATCATGAAGGGTGCCCGCCTTATAGCGGGTGAATGCTCCAAAGATGTAATTTTTGAATAGACTCGCATTTGTTATCACATCGCTGAAAACTTGTTCATATGCGCTAAGCAATGCTTGTGAATTTAAAATATTACCTTCTATGCGGCCGTTTATCAAATTTGAGAGATGGTAAGTCGTTGGCTTCAGCCCCCATGCCACGAGTGCTGGGGTGTTCGGGATAATCTTGAGCACTCTTGTTCCCATTCTTGGGTCCTTCGAGGGAGGCGCTCAACGCGATGAACAAGGCAACCAGACTTATAGTGCTTGACACTCTCACTTAGCCATAGAATTCTATAATTTTAAATTTCGGCGAAGCCCCTAGTATTCGGAAGACCGAGTTCGGGGCGCTATCCACGCCTTTGGCCGGACAATGCCGGCTCCTCTCTCTAAGCGGCATAAGTCTTTAGGGACCCAAAAAAACCTCTCGAACAGCGACCGACTCTCGCCCTATCATGACGGTCAGTTTTAGCTTTCTCTCGAGGTGCTCAACCCATCTCAACCGGGGCACAATCGCAGTGGTTCTCCCAGCGTTACCTTAGCCGATATAACAGAACGTAAGGTACCAAAACATGGGAGCCGGGCAAACCCAACTATTGACCCAAGACATGATTCGGAGCCGATGCATATAATGCTATAAGTTCGGGGTGCCGCACTTGTGTAAGTGTTTGGACTTATCACACCATAATTTTGGGGTACTTAAGCCTCGGTGTATTGGCCGTACCAAAGTGTCTGGGTGCAACATGTCATGAATGAACATATATATAGATAAAGAAAGGAGTGCAATAATAGGCAAACGCTATGTATTGTTTATTCAAAAAGGTACTGCAATGAAAGCAGAACGATACAAATAGTGCAATAAGCAAGGGACGGGACTATTTAACATGTCCCCCTCCAGGGGTAAGCTGCGGGATGGTATGTAAAACAGGTATAATGCTCGTAGTAGAGACCACTTGGACACTCGACGTAGCTTTCTGCTTCCCTGGCTGTTGCATCGTGAGTTCGGCAATTCTAGTGCCAGACAGGGCTTCTGGAAAACGGAGTCCTGAAAGTAAGAGAAAAGAAGAAAGAAAATGAATGACACAATCGGGAGCCCCTGGTGCGGTTGAGCCGCATTCTAGGAGTGCCGTGGTCGTGCCCCTCCCCTTATGCCCATGGTATATCCAGAGCGTAGTTATGTACGCGTAGTACTGGCTTCGCAATTTCGCAAGGGCTGGGACCGGATTGCTACGCGTGCTTGGATCGTGCCAGGCGGTCTTGTTGTAGGTTACTCTGGCGGCAGCGGTGTCCGGACATTTAGTGGCCGGACTGAGAATCTTGTGAGGCTGCATTGCACCTCCACGCTGCGAGGCCGCCGTATGCTCCTCCGTTCGAGAAGGCGTTCGGTGTTTCCATTGACCGTGATTACTCCTCGAGGGCCTGGCATCTTGAGCTTGAGGTATGCGTGGTGCGGCACCGCATTGAACTTTGCAAATGCGGTTCGTCCAAGCGGTGTGTGATAGCCGCTGCGAACGGGACTATGTCAAGATTAACTCTTCGCCGGAAGTTATCCGGGATCCGAAGACCACTTCGAGTGTAATCGAGCCTGCATAATTGGCCTCTACACCCGGTATGACGCCTTTAAAGGTCGTCTTTGTGGGTTTAATCCTTGAGGGGTCTATGCCCATTTTGCGCATTGTATCCTGATAGAGCAGGTTCAGGCTGCTACCGCCGTCCATCAGGACTCTAGTGAGGTGAAATCCGTCAATGATTGGGTTAAGAACCAATGCGGCGAATCCGCCGTGGTGGATGCTAGTGGGGTGGTCCCTTCGATCAAAGGTGATCGGGCAGGAGGACCATGGGTTGAACTTTGGGGCGACTGGCTCCATCGCATATACGTCCCTTAGCGCACGCTTCCGTTCCCTGTTGGGTATATGGGTTGCGTATATCATGTTCACCGTCCGCACTTGTGGGGGGAAACCCTTCATCCTCTATTGTTCGGCGGCGGGGCTCCTCCTCGTCATCGCTATGCAGCCCCTTGTCATTGAGTTCGGCATTTAACTTGCCTGCCTGTTTGAAGACCCAACAATCCCCGTTGGTGTGGTTGGCTGGTTTTTCGGGGGTGCCATGTATTTGGCACGAGCGATCGAGTATTCGGTCCAGATTGGACGGGCTCTGAGTATTTCTTTTGAACGGCCTTTTCCGCTGACCGAGTTTAGAGCCTCTGAATCCGGCATTGACTGCCGTATCTTCATCATTATCGCCGTTAATGCGGCGCTTGTTCTTGTTGCGACGCGACCTGCCATTGCTGCCCTTGGTATCCGAACTGCCATGGTTTTTGGTCAAGTTGTTACTACGAGCTAGCCAGTTGTCCTCTCCCGCGCAAAAGCGGGTCATGAGCGTTGTGAGGGCTGCCATGGATTTCGGTTTTCCTGTCCTAGGTGCCGGGCAAGCCACTACTTGTGGATGTTATGTTTGAAGGCTACAAGGGCCTCGCATCCAGACGATCAACGATTTGATTTTTCTTGGTTAGGAACCGTGTCCGTAATTGTCGGCGGTTCTTCCGGCTGCTGAATTATGTGGCTGAGGTCATCGGCTTCGGTGGTCGCACATATGTGCCCTGGAAGTTATCAAGGAATGCGGCTTCCAGGTCCTCCCAACAACCAATTGATTCTGCTGGCAAGCTGTTCAGCCAATGCCGAGCTGGTCCTTTAAGCTTGAGTTGGAGGTATTTGATGGCGTGTAGATCATCACCGCGGCCATGTGGATATGGAGGAGGTAGTCCTCGATCCAAACCGCAGGATCTGTTGTGCCATCGTATGATTCGATGTTTACGGGTTTAAAACCCTCGGGGATTTGATGATTCATCACTTCGTCTGTGAAGCATAGTGGGTGTGCGGCACCTCTGTATTGGGCTATATCACGACGCAGCTCAAATGAGCTTTGTCTACTGTGTTCGGCCCGGCCGGAGTTGCTGTGTCCGGCGTGACGGTTATCATCACGTGTCGTGGGGCGCCCACGCAATCCGTAGATCATCTTGTTTGCCTTGCCTTGTCCTCCAATATGTCTCGCAGTGCAGCGCGTTTCCCGTGCCTTGGTCGAGCGGCGCCAGTGCGGCTTGAATGGAGGGTCTAGAGGCCTCTCATCGTCATGACCGCAGGGGTGGCGGTCGGCCGCATCATGCGCTGGTGATGTAGGTTTGGGTCTTTGCTTCCTCTAATTGGGGTAGCAGCCTGCGGTTTGGGTATCTCTTGGAGGGCATTCGAGTTCATACTCTTGGTACGCAAGGACTTGGTCCATCTGTCGACTAGCAAGTCTTGGTCAGCTCTAAGCTGCTTTGCTTTTTCTTGAGGCTGCTTGCCGTGGCCATAAGCCTGCGTTTGAAACACTCTGTTGGCGGGATCCTCGTGCACGACAAATTCATCGTCGTCGAGGCTTGCCTCATCTTCGGAGGGAGGCATATAATTATCGTCCTCCACCTCCACATGCCGCTCTATCATGAGGGCTGGCTTCTCCCTCCTCTGTCTGAATCCTGCCGGAGGGTTGTCTTCAGACCTTGTCCCGGGGTGTTATTATCTCCGTGCCGGAATCACCGTTTTCTTTGTGGCGGGATTTAGAGCGGCGCTACCGGCAGCTGGCGCTTGGGCTGTTTCTTGGAGGGGTCATCCTCCGCTGTTCCATCGCCGTTCCCATCTTTTGGGATGTCCACCATGTATATGTCATATGACGAGGTGGCCTTCGGTGCTCAGAGGCGCTGGTTCTTGGTCGTCTCCAGCATCGTCGTCCATACCGTCGATGTCTTCAGAGTCGAAGTCGAACATGTCGGTTAAATCATCGACAGTGGCTACAAAGTGGGTGGTGGGTGGGCGTTGAATTTCTTCGTCGTCCGCGTCCCAACCTTCCTGACCGTAGTCCGGCCAGGGCTCTCCGGATAAGGAGAGAGACTTTAGTGAATTCAGGATGTCGCCAAAGGGCGAGTGCTGAAAGATGTCCGCGGCAGTGAACTCCATAACCGATGCCCAATTGGATTAGATTGGCAGGGGCGCGGAGGGTTCGGAGTCCGGCACCTTGGAGTCACGGTCTTCGCAAAGGACAGGGATGGAGTTCGGCTCAATCGCCGTAGAGATCGTAGCCCCCGAGGCGGCGTCCAACCACTCGTCCTCGATCGGCGGAGTCGGCTTGAGCTAAGGGTCGAGGCGGGCCCAGTGCGACCTCCGTGACCTTGCTCGGTGGCAGAGCTAGATCGTGCCCATCAAGGCAGTGCGGCACGCTTGGCTGTGGCTCGAATCCGTCGAAGATCAAGTCTCCGCGGATGTCGGCCGTGTAGTTCAAACTCCCAAATCTGACCTGATGGCGGGCGTAGCTTCGATCTGCTTCCGGATGGCCAAGTGAATTGGCCCATGATGCAAAGCCGTGAATCTGAAGATCTGTCCGGGGAGAAAAGTCTCACCCTGGACCGCGTCGTTGTTGATGATCGAGGGAGCCATTGGGCCTAAAGATGACGACATAGAGGAACTCTCAATGAAAGCACCAATGTCGGTGTCAAAACCGGCGGATCTCGGGTAGGGGATCCCGAACTGTGCGTCTAGGTGGATGGTAACAGGAGACAAGGGACACGATGTTTTTACCCAGGTTCGGCCCTCTCAATGGAGGTAATACCCTACTCCGCTTGATTAATATTGATGATATGGGTAGTACAAGAGTGGATCTACCACGAGATCGAGAGGCTAAACCCTAGAAGCTAGCCTATGGTATGATTGTTGTTCGTCCTACGGACTAAAACCCTCCGGTTTATATAGACACCGGATAGGGTTAGGGTTACCTGAGCCGGTTACAATGGTAGGAGATCTACATATCCGTATCGCCAAGCTTGCCTTCCACGCCAAGGAAAGTCCCATCCGGACACGGGACGAAGTCTTCAATCTTGTATCTTCATAGTCCAGGAGTCCAGCCAACGGTGATAGTTCGGCTATCCGGACACCCCCTAATCCAGGAATCCCTCAGCTAGGGTTTCAGATCCCGCCCGAGTGGCCCGAGCGGGGGCGACGCGGGGGGCGGGGAGCGGGACAGCGGATCAGCCGGCCCTAATCCTAACTCCGAGCTGCTAGCTAGTACGAGTACTTGTTACAATATCTAATATTCGATCATGCTACTGCTTTTTGGATCGATTTGCAGGTCAGCGCTGATGATGACAACCTCCACCCGAGACAATAGCAGGGGGCACATCCTGCTGCCCTCTACGCGACAGGCGCTGGCCACGTCGACTTGGCCAGGGCCATGGACCCTGGCCTGGCCTACGGCATCGACAAAGCACAGTACATAGGTTACTTGTGCTCCAACTTGGGCGAGATGGCGATGCGGCCCGTTAGCCACAACAGCTCCGGTCTGTGCTCCGATCATGAAGGTGTGCCCCAAGAACAACTCAACTATCCAAGCATCGTCGTGACCTTGTTCCAGCAGCAGTAGCAGCTCGTGGTCAGGACACTGACCAACCTGCAAATCGGAGGTGTACAAGGTGGCGGTGGCCATGCCCAGTTTGGTGTTGGTCAACGTGGAACCCGCCGAGCTCACTTTCACGTCGCTGGGACAGAAGTAGTCCTACTCCATCTGAGTCGCCCCGATGCCCAATGTCACGTTCATCAAGGGAGCCCAATCACTTGGTCGTCAAGCCGCCACGTCGTCCGAAGCCGTCGGCCTGTAAGTTGGACGACTCAAGTGAAGCAAAGGAAGGGGCAGTCGTGCGTTTGTTTCCTGTTGATCTGTTTGCTGCAGCATGCATGTTTGTGTCTATTTTCTTCTTCGTTGCTCTGCTAGCTAGCTTAGTCAGAGCGTTCGTTGTTTGTTCCCGATCGAACACGATAGGACGCCGACCAACAGGCATTGCTGGCGGTGTGGCCAAGAATTGACTAGTGCTAACTCCAACAGTTCCCCTCTTCTGATCGACCGCTTATGGACTCTGTCATACTCGATCATTTTATTTAGCTAATGAGAAATCAAATGGCTGCTCCTCTGAATTCTATCCCGCCTCCAAAGCCGGTCCAAAGTATTTTTGAGCCTGAGGCAATGTAAAACAATTGTTTTTCATATTAAACTTTTATACTTATTTTAAACTAAGTTTACCATAGTACAGTTGTAATTAATATTTTCTTTCTTACTTAGCCACATAAAATGTTCTCAAATAACAGTTATATTATTCATTGGTATGCAGCTGTAATGTATATAACTGAAAATTTTAATTTTACAAAATAAATTTTTTATGATGTACCAATTTTTTTCTTTATTGGTAAGACAAGGTTTCATATTTATTTTTCTAATATTGCATAAACGATGTAGTGTATACACATTTGCATATACATGCGTGTGTTCATATATCTTGTAATATTATATTAAATATTATGATAGAGCTTTATAAATTATAGACACAGTAACAAATATTTTTATAGCGATTTCTAGTATATATTAGGCAGTCATATTTATGGAAACTTCTAGGGCATAGAAAATGTGGCTTGCATGTTGGGTTTAGTAATTCGAAAAACCAAAAATGTTGTCGTAATGATTCGATTACCTAACATGCTCGTCCAGATTCACTTGGTTTGATTTTGGTGCAAATGAGATGCCTACAATTTTATCGAATTAAAAATTGTGCATTGGTTTAAACATTGAAATCCAGATATCATAATTTTCATTATGATAGTAAGACATGCATCGTAATGAGAGACTAATGTATTTGAACTTAAATTCGCCAGTCGGATTGGTTTGCCTAAGCGTGGTATAATTTATCAGTATGTGGTGTGAACTTATGCTTCTGCAAATTGAGGCTCTATTTTATCCATTTAATAATCTTTCATATGTAATGTATATTTATATAGTTCTTACTAGTGTAAGTTTTAGTTGGGCCCCTCCCATCTTGGGGCTCGGGGCGGTTGCCCCTTTTGCCCCGCCTATGGCCCGGCCTGCCGCCTTCAATTCTTGATACAAACCTAGCTAGCTCTACTTGTGAAATCGTGGTTTTATCTTCAACTACTACTTGTGAAACGTTGTTTTAGTCTTGTTACTCACTCGTACCTGTATCCTGTAGTAGTTGCATCGCCATACCTCAAGGAAGGAAGAAATTGGCTTGTGTACAGGCTAAACTTTCCATTGCATTCGTATACGTATAAGCTTCAGGGGACCAGCAACCAATGCCGCAAGTTCAGTAATCCCATCTTAGGATTTCATTTTCAACAATAGTGGGCGCATCAATTCTGGTTATGCATGGAATGATAATTTCATTCGATTTCATCACAACTTTCTATTTTGTTTCATCGTTACCAAGTTTCAAACTTTTCCTTCAAGCCTCAGGGACAGGGACTGTGTGTGTTCACGGTGCCTCGTTCTAGTCTAAATATGCACACAACAGAGGCACAGCGTAATAACTCAATCGGAGTGGTATCGGAGAAGAGGAAAAAAAACAGAGTTACTTAGCAGCAGCACTTTAGCAACCAAGGGTCAAGAATTGAAGTTGTGCAGTGAAAATTAAAACGTCGTTCGCAGCAGCACGGTTCTAAATAACCAACCAATGCACGAAAGCTTATGCCCCATCGGCGAGGAAAGGGTTCGCGATCTCATGGTGAGACCAGCATGACCGCCGTGCTCCTGCACACCTGCAAAAAAACACAACAGGACACATGAAGTTCAGACCTGTAGTTGTAAACAGGGCGCAACGACACATATACCAAAAGTGAATTATTTAGCTGAGTCCTCAAAATTATGTACGTAGTTTCTTACGTTTCTTCAGGTAACCACAGGAGGACTGACTACTCATCCTAGAGGATAATCTACTAGAAAGATAGGCTGAGCCTACCTTTTCTTAATTCATTTATTGCTAACAACCTGACAGCTCCCCTATCGCATCATCACTCAAATAATAGAGGAATGACAAAGGTATAAAATCAAAACTGTCAGAAAACAAATACTTATAATGAAGCCAAGCTGTCTGGTTTTCCCTGATAACTTCATTCTGTTCAGCGCGGTAAAAACTAACTTAACAATGTACACTTAGCTCAGAGTTCTAATAGGGGAGGAGGCTCCCCATCTGAATATATTTCAAAAGGAAAGTTTTTTTACAAACTAGATAAGGCGAGAAGAAAAGAAGTCCCGCCACAAGCCGGCGTGGACTTTGTCATCCGCCTTTCTGAGGCGGTGGGACCATAGGGTGAGGTCAGAGATAATGCCTCTAAGAACATCTGTGGCAGGAGTATCTATGTCCCTAAATGTTTTAGCATTCCGACCAACCCATATTTTCCATGTGATGAGCAGCACAATGAGAGGCCACACGGTCACTGGAAGGCCCCTATGGGACGGGAGTGTCCAAAGCGCTGCAAAAGGGGAGAAACGAGGACGAAAACCAATGGCGTCCCAAATAGACCGAGCAGCTGGGCAGGTGAAGAAGAGGTGAGCACGATCCTCTGGCGCGGGCCCGCATCGGAGGCATGATGAAGACTCCAGAAGAGTCTTGTGATGAAGGTTGGCCCTGGTGTTTAGCCTGTAGAGGTAGAGGATCCAGCTGAAGACACGCACCCGGCTAGGCACGCGGGCATCCCATATGCATGCAAACGTGTGATCGGCAAGCTAAGAGGCCAACGCATCGTAGGCTCCTTTGGTGGTGAAGGAGGAGCCATTGAACAGCGTCCTGGAGTCGGGCGTCCTTGAAAGTCTCACATCCTGCAACAGAAGTCTCAAGGAAGCAAGTTCATTAGAAGCAGTTAAGGTTAGCAGGCTACGTAAGCCCAGATCAATCTCATCCATCATAATATTAGCTGCAGGAGAATTTGGTTTTGTGTGGTGGGAAAAGAGGGAAGGGAAAGCAGTGCACAGGGGTTCGGGGAGAACCCAACGATCTAGCCAAAAATATGTGGAGGATCCCGATCCAACGGAAACCTGTGAGATCTCACGAAGAGCAGTGAGGTGTTTAAAAATGGCTTTCCCAAGGAAGGAAGCATTTTTACCTAGCCCTATATGCAGTGGAGAGTGGTTGAGAATCCAATCTTTCCAAGGGAAGAGAGGAGCGTGCAAAAATTTGAATGCAAATTTCAACATAAGGCAAAAGTTTTGTGCTCTCAGGTTTTTAACTCCAAGACCTCCAGCAAGTTTGGGCATACAAATCCGGTCCCACGCTACAAGGCACTTGGCCCCAGAGAAAGAATCATCATTAGACCAGAAAAAATCCTACGACACTTATCTTATCCCTTAGCCGAATTTTAGTTAACCAATTAGCTAGCAAATACTAACTGCCCAAATAATCGAGATATAAAATGTGCATGTAAATTGTGTCCTAAGTCCCTAGCTCTTGCCAACTTCAATAAGCAATACCAAGCGTTATACAAAAGAACCAAAGGAAGCAGAAAGTACCTCTTTCGGACTCAACCGCTTCATCTAGCACTAAGTTGAGTGCTAGTCATATTATGCGGTGCCTTTCAAGTTCCTGTCACTGGACATATGAATATGGCAGCAGGTCAGCATATAGAACAAACCTGAAAGCTACAAAAGGGTCCACACATTGAAACTAATAAAGGAGGTTATACATTCTTGAGCTACTAGCACAAGAGACTGTAATATGTATACATTCTTCAGCTTATACATCCTTTTTGTGTTCTTATTACAGAGATATATACCCAGTCTTATAGGAAGCACAAATTATGTGAGTGAATTTCACAAAACCTAGGTTTTACAGCTCACGTGTCACAAAAGAATAGGTTTTGGAATGCACAATTAATCCCATGTTTTGTGGTTCGTGCAACGTCCAACAAAAATACTTATGATAGGACCCGGTTTAAACAAAAAAAAGTACGGAGTATGTGGCAGGTTTCGTGAACTTCACCCGACGACTTAAAACGACTACATAGCACCAGCCAGCTCAAGTTAACACAAACACAGAGTGCAAATATATATATTTCCCCTTCATTCATATCACAAGGCAAGCTGCTGGATTGCAACTATTCATAGGAAGCCACTTAATTGTGTTCAATAGCTAAATCCTTACCATGTGCAAATTTGGAGCACCGAATTATTATGCTGACAAAAAAAATTAAAGACGGAGCAGGAGGGAATGGGATGTGAAATAAATCAACCTTGTCACTACTAGGGAAAACCCTAGCAGTAGCGCGGGACGACGCACTACTGATAAGGCGCTACAGCTAACGTGTAGCAGTAGCGCCCGTCGTCCCACGCTACTGCTATACATGGCTAGCAGTAGCGCGCTTTATTGTAGAGCGCTGCTGCTAATATCTGCAGCGCTTTTTAGCAGGAAGCGATACTGGTAAGGGAGCGCTACTACTAACTTTGTTCTCCTCGCTACTGCTAGTTTTATTAGTTTCTGTTTTGTTTTTGCATATTTGTTTTGGTATTTGAATAGGCTTTATACAATAATCTTTAGCATATCATACACATATAAATGTAATCATAGCATATACATACAAATAGTCTCATCAAATCATGTCATCATCATAATCATCATCCAACACAAAGTGGTCTCTCGTCATCATCTCGAAAATAGCGATAGAAGTCTCGATTACTTGCAACTACATCATCATCCATCTAAAGAATGATATACGCGAGAAGAGCTATCACTTTGAGCGAGAGCGGAACTATGCAGTACATGAGTTCGTATCCCTCTCTCGCATTAGCGTGAACCTAAACTAACTACCGCCTGTCGCTCGGAAACCGGAAACCGGTACAACTGGGCCTGACACTCCGGCCACTCGTCGTATATATACTCCCGGCGTAGCACTTCTTCGCCGTCGATGATCTATGCACCTGCATCGTCACATGAGTCGATGATATGCAACATATATAATTGAGCAACAGAAAGAGAAAGACTTGGCAAAAATAGAAGCAACATATCATAAGCATAAATAACAAAGTTGATCGTACCCAAAATGCCCTAACTAGAGTGATCGTCGCTAGTCGAGGAGGACGGTTTAATTACATCACACATAAAGTTTTGTCGTGCATAACTCAAAGTTTCATCATACAGAAAGTATGGATTAAACAGACACATTGTCATATATCGACAATCACTCCAACATGTAGTGCCATCCATCCAAGTCAGGGAGATAGTCCCCGAGCCTAGTGAAAGGCTTCAGGTCGAGACGCTGAGCGGCTACCCGTGTTCGGACGTCTTCCCGCGACATTTGTCCTTCTTCGTAGAACATCCCTGTTTTTCCGACAACCTCCTTCATCATGATTTGGGCAAGTTCGTGCAGGATGTGATAGAACTCAGCTCGAAGTCGATGATCCTCGATATCTCCTACGTTCTTTGCCCATTGCAGAATATGGGCATCGCCGGATGTAGGTGACATGCGAAGCTTCTGGTGATCCCGTCTGTACTCCAGCATGTGGTGTAGGGCATAGAATCCATCATTAAGAGAACCACTCGGTTACTGGATGCAGAAGAAGTCGGTCTTATGGACGAAGGCGGGCCTGCCGTCCCTTCTCTTCTTGTCCGTGACCTCTCCACCCCGTGCGTCATAGTAAAACATAGCACTGTCGAGAACAGACTTGATGTGGGTGTAATCCTTTTTGTTAATGTTCTTCGATGAGTCCAAGTAAAGAGCGTGGGAGTATCGGGGGTAGAGGATGATGAGGACGGCGCGCCCGCCGCTGCGCAAAATAAGTACACCTCAAATTAATTAGCCTCCACCGTGCAAATGAATGATTGAAATCGAAAGAAGGATATCCGCGCATGACTTACAGGGGATGATAAGGCACGAGAATCGCCTCCTTGTCCTTATTGGCGAGCATGAAATTGACGATGTATTCCCTCGCGTATTCACGGCGCTTTGCGCAGACTCCCAAGAAGCCCTTGTGCATGAAGTACGGTTCAGCGGCACATATATGAGGTATCTGCTCAATCCCGATGAGGTAGTTCATGTGCAAGGCATAAAGGCGGACAAACGTAAAATCCAGCTTCTTCACGTGCAACATGTCGAATATGTAATCGAATCAATGGAAGAACTTCTCCGCGGCGACGTACGACAATTGCCGCGGAACGCTAACCACGTAGAGTGGGTATCCTGGATCTTTCGAGGCGATGAGGCCTTTCTCTATCTGCAGCACATCATCATGAAGTATCCTTAGATCGCCGAATCTGGCCCCTAGCGCTGCTTCAGGTAGGATTGGTTGATCGGGGATATGCTATTTTTCCGCACCGGGGATATCTACATGGTCTTGAACCTGAGGCTGCTGAGGCGACTCGATCATAGAAACATATATACTGTTCATGCACTATTCTGACTCGATTTGTCTTTTTTGCTGAGAGCTGCTCAGAAGTCCAAATGACCTAAAATTTGGAGCGGACCTCACGTGATAAATTGTCTACGATGCAAATTTTCTTTGGAATTTTTTGATTTTTCTTTTGATTTTTTTATGTTTCTGGTCGGATGCAAATGAGTCTGAGCTCCGAAACACCGCACTCCTTAGATAAGGTGCTAAGCGTATTAAAAAGTTTAGCAACTAATGTTCACAATGCATAGGTGCTTTATTTTTTGCTGCTAAGCTCCCCTCATTTAATGCTTTAGCAACTAAATTATTTTATTCATTTAATGCTTTAGCAACTAAACTATTTTATTCTGGGGTCATAAACTCATATCTCTTCTTTTTATTACCTTGCCACATCAGATTTTTTACCTACATGGCAGCCTTAGCATATGTACAAGATGGAGCATTGTGAAGGGCAGGGGCGGAGCTGGGCCCCAGGCACCCAGGGCCCAGGCCCGGGGCGTGGAGTTTTTCCAAAGCTGTTACCTATCTATATAGAATTCGATATGGGCCCAGGTTGTAGCCCAGCCCACACACATGTTGCTCTTCTTTTGTCTAAAAAAACATAACGCTCTTCCAATTTTCGAACTGTAGAGCATCGCCCCGCAAGCACGCACGACGGGCTGACCTAGTACACACGCACACGCACACCCAATGGATCAGATGCAGCCGCTGCACCGATCGACCTCCACCATTTGCTGGGCTCAGCCCTACCCGCGCTACCAGCCTTCCCACGCGCTGTCATCCCGATCCGGCACCGTCATCCCATGCTGCTACCAGTCCATCACCGTCCGCCATGGGCCATGACTCGAGGCTGCTGAGGCGGCGGTCCTGGGCGGGCTCAGGCAGCGGCGGTGAGGTCGAGGGCGGCGATTATGAGGTCGAGGGCGGCGACGGTGAGGTCGAGAGCGGTGGCGGGCGATGCCGGTGAGGTCAAGAGCGGCGCGGGCGGCGGCGGCGAGGTTGAGGGCGGCCTCGGGCGGCGGCGGTGAGGGCAGGCTCGGGCTCGGGCGGCGGCGACAGAGGAAATAGGGGAACAGGGGGGAGAGGGGGCAAAGGAGGACTTAGCAAAATTTTGAGCCCGCGGGTGGTTAAGTCGAACTAGCAATAGTGCTGTTTTGGAAACGCGCTATAGCTAAGTTAGCTATAGCGCGTTTTAGCAAAACACGCTACTGATATAGAAAGCAGTTATTTCTTTTGTTTATCCTTACATTTTCTTTTTTCATTTCTCTGTTTCCTACTTCTTTCATTTTCATTTACTTTTCTTTTTTTTCATTTTTCTTTTCTTTCTTAGCAGTAGCGCCCTACGCGGGAAACGCGCTGCAACAACGACCATAGTGGTAGCGCGCTTTGCACGGAACTGCTACTACTATTCCTAGCCTACCGCCAACATGGTGGGATTTATAGTGGTAGCGCTTTTTGCTGCGCACGCGCTGCTGCTATAGTTGTAGCTATAGCGCACTTTTCTGGAACGCGCTACTACAAAGTAGCAGTAGCGCCCTATTTTAACCAGCGCTACTGCTATGCCTCTGTGTATAGGCTTTTCCCTAGTAGAGTGTCGACAAACTTGGCCTGGTCGATTGTAGTCCCCTTGGCTGCGCCCAGCGTGATCATCAGGAAGTAAACGAACAACACAAATTGTTCGCTTCACTTGACGAGATGGCGCGTGCTGTGCGGCCGTCTTCGGCGGTGCCCACCCTGCTCCGCCTCCTCTCCTCCCACCCCCCGTCTCCGCCGCAAGCCGCGCTGCTCAAGTCCTCCTAAATATTCAGTCTACTAAGATGAAAGAACACTACATCTAAAAAAATTCTTAGAACAGAAGGTACCTTATAATCAAGTACGTCCTTCGTTAGTAGCTTCATCCCAAGGGCCTGCATGGAAACAAACAATACATCATCATGTATGAGAATGAGACTGCTCCCCTAGAGATACAAAAAAATATTTAGCATTTCCAACTTTTGGAATAGCCCAGCCTTAGAGAAGCAAAAAATACTTTCTCATAGAACTTGATAGAACGCTCAAGATCACCAACACGAAGCATGACTTGACAAAGAGGTTCATGTATCTCATCCCTCTGGATAAGGGCAAACCTGTAGCCATCAGGTCCTGTGCAAAGGCAATAATAGTGAATATATCCTCCCTTGACAGGACCAAGTACACGAGTGATATTGCCACCCTTGGATTTAACATGCACAACCAACTTGTACACCTGCATTTGCATCCATGATCTAAATAATAAAAATTTGCATCTATCATATCATAGAATATAATTTCACAGCATCGACATAGGCTATTGCAAATTGATAATACTACATCCTCATTAGCGATTCCGAAATGCCCAAAGCGCTCTCCAGTGTCATACTTGTCAACACCATAGTCTGTTGAGCAAGGGTAAATTTTTAGCATAGTAGAAGTTACCGAAAATTGAAATGCTTTACCAAGAAAAGAGTTGGTGAGTTCATATGAAGAGATAAATGTATTTCCCTTATTGGTTTGATGCATATTGTATAACTACAAACATAAGTGGCATGCATATTGGAGAAACTGTGCCACAAAACTTTTGGCAGCTTAGTGAACATACTATATGTCAATTCAAGTGCGAAGTTGGCGTCCTTCCAAAGCCAAGGAAGGCGTTGGTGTACTTCTCATCAGGAACATCTATTTTCCTCAGTAGTTTCATCCCAAAGCATTCTGTGTATTACCTCCCACAATGACAAAGATCACATCAAAGCCATGATATTACTTGCAGATGTTGCAAATGTCACTTAGATATAGTAACATGCTTGATTATGCGGACCAGATCCCCGACACGGTAAACCGCATGGAGCATCCTCTTGCTGTCTTGTTTATGCCACTGAAGCTCATGCCACTGAAGCACAGCCTCAGCTGCCTTCGTGGCTTCACTACCAGTTGCCATCCCTGATGCAAGAGTGTTACATCTAATAAAAACGAGAGAGAAGCGCGGCGGGGCGGGCATCCAACTGCGAATTAGAATTACCACCAAAAGGATCAGTGCTCAGCTGACAGAACTCTAGGTGAAGATATCTCCTTTTTGCACTCCCCCTTTCACTCCCAATCCCTACATCTATATTGGACAGACAGCAGCAAAAGTCGTAGCTCAACCAAATCAAGATGCAAGGCTCCCCATTGGAGAACTTTGATGATGCATTACCCATCCATTTGATGGACACACATAACAAAAAAAGAAAGAAAAAGAAGATGAAGACGGGTGTCCCTGCTCTTACAAAGATCCTCTTGATGTCTTCAATCTAAACCCAAAGTTGCTTTGAAATTAAACTGAAATTAGAGAGGATAAGTATGTGTTTGAAAATGTGCAGTTTTCAGATGTGGAAGCTGATAGAATAGAACATGTGATGTGCTGTTGTTCCTGTTTATAAATTCTACAAATACTAAGCTCCCTATAATTCTTGCCTTTTCCTTACTTCACATGTCCACATCAAAATGGACCCCACTTTGATATCATTTAGTTTTTTTTAGAAAAGGGGGACATCCCCGGCCTCTGCATCGGAAAGATGCATACAACCACCTTTATTAGCAAGCAAATAAGTTCAACAGAAGTCTTAAAGTCTCAAAAAAGCTGCTCACAGAGAGCTAAGGAACAAAAATAACAGCCACAACCGGCTGGCAAAAGATAGATAGGAAAACTAATTGCCTATCCTATTACATGAACGCCATCCAAACCGGCTGAAAATATCCCGTGCTACCATCTCCCATCGGATAGATCCAGTAACCAAACGCTCCCTGGCCTCCGTCGGAGTGAATAATGACCACATGCAGATCAAAGCAGTGGATCGGAATATAACCTGCAAAAAAATGAGTAGTTGTTGTTCTGTTAAAGACCAAATCATTTCTGCAATTCCAGATAGCCCATCATAAAGCACATACTCCTACACGAATGTGTCTCACTATTTGGGACTCAATCCCATCCAACCACGTCCCAAATAACGTGTTAATATTATGTGGAGGAGTAATATTAAAGGCTATGTTCACTGATTGCCATAGAATCTTTGCCAGAGGACAATCAAGAAAGAGGTGCTTGATTGTTTCATCCCTATCACAAAAGCTACAACGAGAGGATCCAGTCGAGTTGCATTTAATCAAGTTATCCTTAGTTAAAATGACTTGATTGTGTACAAACCACATGAACACTTTAACTCTCAAGGGAACTTTGACATGCCAAACATGTTTCGACGTAGGAATAGAACTAGAATTAATGACATCCAAGTACATGGATTTAACCGTAAATTCTCCATTCCTAGTAAGCTTCCAACACAACTGATCCGGACATTGAGAGAGTTGAACATCCTTCAGTCTTCTTACAAGATGGAGCCAAGCTTCCCAACGATTGCCGACTAATGCTCTCCTGAAGCTAATATTTAGAGGAGTGGACTGACATACTGACTCAACGGTCGCATCTCTCTGTTGAACAATACTATAGAGAGAAGGATACGGAAGCGCAAGGGGCGTATCCCCTAGCCAGGTATCCTCCCAGAATCTCGTAGAAGTACCGTTACCGACAACCACCTTGGTCCGGTTAAAAAAGAGCGATTTAACTCTCATCAAGCCTTTCCAGAAAAGGCGAATCCATCGGCCTCACTGTCACCTGGGATAAAGTTTTGGATTGAAGGTACTTATTACGCAGAATCTGTGCCCATGTGGCCTCGGTCTCTCGAGAAAGCTTATACAACCATTTGCTAAGAAGACATTTGTTTTTCACCTCAAGATTTTCGATACCTAGACCCCCTTGGTCCTTTGGTCGACAAATAATGTCCCATTTAGCTAATATATACTTTCTCTTCATTTCATCAATTTGCCAAAAAAATGGGATCGATAGAAATTGAGTCTTTTCCGAACTCCCACTGGTACCTCGAAAAAATACAAAAGAAACATGGGCATACTTGTGAGCACCGAATTAATAAGAATTAAACGGCCTCCATACGACATCAGTTTGCCCTTCCAGCAGCCCAATTTCTTCTCAAATTGATCCTCAATGCACTTCCATTCGCTATTTGTTAGCTTACGATGATGAATGGGTATACCTAAATACGTGAAAGGTAAAGCCCCCAATTCACACCCGAACAATTGCTTATATGCCTCCTGTTCCTCCTTGGCTCTTCCAAAGCAGAACAATTCGCTCTTGTGAAAATTTATTTTCAGTCCGGTCAATTGTTCGAACAAGCATAACACCAGCTTCATGTTTCTCGCCTTTGCCAAGTCATGCTCCATAAAGATGATAGTATCATCTGCGTACTGTAGGACAGAGACACCTCCATCAACTAGATGAGGTACCAAACTACCTACCTAGCCAGCATCCTTAGCCCTCCCTATTAGAATCGTCAACCTATCAACTACAATGTTGAACAGAATATGTGACATTGGATCTCCTTGTCTCAAGCCCTTATGTGTTTGGAAATTGTGACCTATGTCATCATTCACTTTAATTCCAACACTTACTTTTTGCGTGAAAGATTCTACCTGTCGTCACCAGGCTTGATCAAAACCTTTCATCCTCAACGCTTGTTGGAGGAATGGCCATTTGACTTTGTCGTACGCTTTTTCGAAATCCACTTTAAAAACTACCCCATCTAGTTTTTTCGTATGAATTTCATGGAGCGTTTCATGCAGGACCACCACCCCTTCAAGGATGTTCCTATCCGGCATGAATGCAGTTTGGGATGGCTGCACCACAGAATGCGCAATCTGCGTGAGCCTATTTGTCCCAACCTTGGTGAATATTTTGAAACTTACGTTCAGAAGACAGATGGGCCTGAACTGCTCAATTCGGACCGCCTCTGTTTTCTTTGGGAGCAAAGTGATTGTTCCAAAATTCAGATGAAACAAGTGAAGTTGTCCAGCGAATAAATCCTGGAACATCAGAAGCAAATCCCCTTTAATAATATGCCAGCACCTTTTATAAAAATCCGCCGGAAATCCGTCCGGTCCCGGAGCTTTATTATTCTTCATTTAAGAAATAGCTTCAAACACCTCTTTCTCCAAGAACAGGGCAGTTAAAATATCATTCTCATCTGAAGCAAGCTGGGGGACATCCTCATTCCATGACTCATCTAGAGATACGAAATTATCCTCTGGAGGCCCAAAAAGCTGCTTATAATAATCACTGATGTATAGTTTTAAATTTTCCTGCCCTACAATCGTCCCTTCGTCTTGCTCAAGATGAGAGATCCTTTTCTTTCTATGCTTGCCATTGGCGATCATATGAAAGAACCAAGTGTTGGCGTCCCCCTGGACCACTTTGCGAACCTTCGCCCGCAATGCCCACTTCAATTCTTCTTCTCGCAATAGCTCTTTCAATCTCATCTCCGCATCTAATTTAACATGAAGTTCCGTTGAATCTAGGATCGTGGACTCGGCTTTTACATCTAAGGCCTGAATAAGGAAAGGAGCTTTTCCTTTTCGACCTTAGAAATTCCACTAGGATGCTTAGCCCACGCACGCAAGAAACTTCGCAAGTGTCGAATCTTATTCTGCCATCTCTCTATTGAACTCCTTCCTCTTGAATATTTAGCCCATTCCCTGGCTATAAGATCAAAAAAGCCTTCTCTCTCAAACCACGCTAGTTCAAAAGAAAAGGTATTCTTATTCCCCACGTGCGTTGCCTCACCAGAGTCAACCAGCAAAGGGGTATGGTCCGAGATTCCACGTGATAAAGCCTGGATGGTAACTAGAGGAAACTTCTGTTCCCAGTCAACACTCGTGAGGACACGGTCTAGCTTCTCAAACGTAGGAGTAGGCAAAGTATTAGCCCATGTGAATTTTCTTCCCGAAAGCTCTATCTCTCTCAGATCCAAGCTTTCAATAATGGTGTTAAACATAAACAACCATCTGCCATCAAAATTATCATTGTTCTTTTCGTCACTCCTTCTAATGATATTGAAATCACCCCCCCACTAAGATTGGAAGCTGTTCAGACCCATAAATACGGACTAGATCCGCCAAAAAGTTCGGTTTGAATTCTGGCTGGGCGGCCCCATAGACCGCCACCAGGGCCCAATTAAACCCGCCGACCTTCGACCTAACCCGAAATTTGACAGCAAAATCTTCCATGACCACATTTCGGACTTCCAACATCTCGCATTTAACCCCAAGTAAGATTCTACCAGATCTTCCTCTCGGGGGGAGACAATGCCAATCAAAATCTACACCTCCCGACAACATATTTAGGAATTGAGGAGAGAAATTGCCTCTTCCTATTTCAGAAAGAGCAATAAATCCAGCCTATGTTTGATAGAAGCCTCTGCTAGAAATCTTCTTTTAGCCAAGTCCCTCAGACCTCTGCTATTCCAAAAAATTCCTCTCATAACTCATCATAAATTTTTTTGGTCATCCGGTTCCTAGCACTTCCACGCACTGCCGAGGCTGAGTAGATTTTGCGTTTCCACTTGTGTTTAGGCTTGGGTATATCCTCCACTCGGTCCTCACAACCGGTGTTAGTGGGGCTCCCGGAATGATCCTCTATAGGTTCCCTATCCCCAATAGTTAAAGGATCATTCTCCTCCTCGGTCTCAGGGGGAGGAGGGGCAATATCTACACAAAGCATATCTAACACCCTGACTCCCAACTGAGCAATGTCGGAATCGTTCATAGGTTTAACATGTTCTAGATTGTGAATCATATCTAAAGCACGATCCGCTTCAAGATCCAAGAAGTCATTAACTGAATGCGAGATTTCATTATCATTACTACCAAGTGAAACTCCTAGCTGATTTGCATTATGAATAATCTCATCATCAGAAAAATGCAGAATAGAATTAGAAGTGTTGACTGACATACCAGTTGTGACCTCAATATCACGAAGCTTGGCCGCCTGCGTCACGCACCTCAGTTGCATGTCATCAACATCCGACTGGTCCTGGATGCGACAGATCATCCGCCGCCCTCGGAAACAGGATCCGGGATACCTCCAAAAGCTATGACCTCCTCCCTAGAAGCCTTGATAGGGGTCAGGCCTCCCGCCTCACCCCCACCGCTCGGATGTAGAGGAGCCCCAGGCCCCGGCACCGGCGCCGGTCCCGGCAAGCACATATGGGAAGAACGCTGGGACATCTGCCCACGCTTCCCCCCTAATGCGGCCGGCTCAGTCAACGCCCCACACATAGGCTGGCAAGGGGAGGTGAGAATAGGGGCCGCCTGCCCCCCACCTCTCCAAGACGAGCAGCCAAGCCGGCGGATGATGCGCCCACGAAAGTCGGCGCCGGCAGGACCAACCCTTGCGGTGAAGCATGTGGTTGCCCGCCCTCGGAGCCAACAGACGCCGCAGGTGAGGTCGGCCTAACCGCCGAAGGAGAGGAAAGAACAGAGGCCTCCTGCCCCGGTCTCCCTCTCAACGTCGACACGTCGGCGCACGGCAACGGAGATACCTCCCCCTCGGTCCTCGACCGAGGCAAAGCATCGAAAGGAGAGGGGGAAGAAGGGGCCGCCTACCCACAATCCCCCTCTCTCGACAAAGCCGTCAATACATGCAAAGTCTAAGGGTGGAAGCATGCCCTCTAGCACGTCATCAGACTCCACCCGGTCGCTCCAAAGCCTAGGAGGAGCGGAAGCGGGCTCAAACGAACCGAATCTCAAAGTGCTCATAGGTGCCGTAACACAAGGGGCAGCCCCAGACCCAGGCGCCTGCAAGGTGGAACTCGGCCCGTTGGCCGACTGATGCACAACCTCCTCCCCTTGCGACTCCGTGTTACCCGAACCATCATCCTTATCATGCATATCCACATCCGTCCCTGCCAGAGCCTCAACAAAAAGATCTGTGTCCTCAAACTCAATCTCAAGGTTGAAGACCTCGCCCTTGTAGGTCCACTTGACCACGTCAGGCACAAACTCAATATCGAGGATACTCACCAGCAAGCGGGCCACTCTATTAGCTCTAGTGAAAGCCATATCTACCTTCTCAGGTTTCCCAACCAGAATCCCCAAGCTAGCAACAACTCGAGCATCGTGAAGCGGCTTGGAAGGCGCCCCTGAGAATCGTAACCAAACCTGAGTGAGGGGCTTGCCCTGCGGCTCAACTCACTTCCACTCATGGAACTCGAGGATGCACTCAGTACCAGGTACTCTGCATAGCCCAAAACTCAGCATGCGCTCCAAGTCCTCCGAGGTAGGAAAGTCAACCTTATAAGTGTTATCCTCGAGGCGACTGAGTTCCCACACAAAGTCACCTGGAACTAAATCAGTAAGCCTGTGTATCTGTGCCTCAGACACATCACTCTTAGTAACTTTGACAATCCCTGTAGTTGTGCTCTAGGGTTCGTCAGGTATCTCCCTCGCACTGGGAGACTCAAAAAACATCAGTTCAGAGCAATAGACTCCATAAATGGTGATACTCGGCATCTGATCTCGCAGAATAGGGCATTCCACCGAGTCATGTGCAGGCTTGAGACAAGTATCACAAAGCTCAGTCTCACACTCGGCAATAAAGTGTCCTCTCTCGCCACAATGGTAGCACAACATCTTTTCCTTTTTACGCGCCCACTTGGAGGCTCTATCCGCCTCAGTCTTGTCAACATCCCCGACAACCTCCGTCACTAAGGACTCCGTCAGCGGCACGTCCGCGGAAGCGAGAGCAGTCACCACATCCATAGCCTGCCCGGATAGCTCCATCTCCTGACCGGTAGCATCGGCCGTTGGATCCACCACGACATGCGGTGGAGGCTAGCGATAACGGTTCCTGCCACCGCGACCCCCACGATGACCTCGGTAACCGCCTAAGCTGCCTATAATCAGGGCCAGATGCCCCCTCGACAAAACCTCCCGGTGGTCCGTAGAAAGGTCGTTCGTCTGACCCATCACTCTGCCATGCGTAGCCACGCCCGCCAACCGTAGACGATGACCCATGATGTTGTCCGTCCCCATAGTCATTGTATCCATCATCACCCCACTTTCCTCGGGGTGGGCCATTGCGCCGCGATTAGCCAGCGCCCGAGCCGCGACCACACCTCCCTCGCCCACGACAGGTTGCACTGGCGGGCTCTGTGCTGGCACAGCATGCTTCTGAGGCGGTCTCGCAACATAATGCGGCGGAGGCGCAGCATGTGGCTGCTGACCCGGCACCGAAGCATGCGTCGGTGGCCTTTGCGGAGCAGTGCCACGCCCCACAGCCACATGCGTCGGCGGCCTCGGCGGAGCAGCGCCGCGCCCCACAGCCGCATGCAGCGTTGCAGCCAGCGCCAGTGGCCGGAGTCCCTGAGCACCACGCCCGGCGGCCTGCACCGTCCCCACAGCCTGCGCAGGTCGCGGCCCTAGCGGGGTTGCACGTCCGGCAGCAACCGCGGGTCTCAGCCCGGCGGCGCGCCACGCCCCGCCGGGCAAGACCGGCCGCTGCCCTTGTGGAACGCCGCCACCACGGCCAGCCGGCGCCGCCCCGGCGACCACCAGATTCTTGGGATCGGTTGCAGCCGCAGCCCCCCGTCCCGCCATCAGAGGTGGGATCCGAGTGGTCCGCCCCGGACCACAGCGAGGAAACCCCGATCGTCCCCCGCGGCGCCGAAACCTAGGGCACAGCGACGACAGAAGCACGAAGCACGGTGAAACACGATTGCTCGTTCACATGCAAGGGCCTTTGGCTTCGGCGCACGTGGAGTCCGGGTTAGCCTGCGCTTCATACCCAACTAACTCCGGCCCACTCTGCTTTGCCATCCGATGGGCCTCATACCCATCGTCAGGCCGGCCCAGATCTACCACAGTCTGTTCGAGCCCAGCCAGGCCCAAAATAGAATTCAAACGACTCACGCTGGCGGCTCGGATCTCGGCCGATCCGCCGGTCACCGGCGCCGGCGCCGGCGCCGGCCTCGATTTCTTTCTTTTCTGGATAACTTTCCAAGCCCCGGCCTCGAGAAAATCTGAGGAGGTGGGTTTAGGAAAACATACCTTTGGAAGAGGTCCTCGCCTTGGCCGGATCACCGTCGCCGACGTACGCCAGTGGACTACCCGGCGGAAACCTCAACGGCGTCTTCCTCAAGTCCCGGCCGGGACGGGTCATCCATGGGGATCGCCAAGTCGACGAGTTTCGCCACATCCTGCTCAGAGTAGCCCACGCGAAATGCCTCGCAGATTGCATCGGTTGGCGTCGGCAAACTCACCGGTGACTCTTCGCCACCGGAATCCCCGTCCTCGTCTTCCGCATCGCCGGCGTCGTCGCATAACGCCCAGAAGCGGCCTCCTACCCACCGATCACCGGTGGGAGAGGTCACCCCCGTCGTCGCCTGATGCCCCCTCATCCCTTGATCTGTATTCTACCAAAAACATTCGTTTCATTGAAATTTTACCCACCTCTCTGCACACTCATATGGCTCCATTAAGCCCCTTGGAATACGGAGCCCCTCCATTCCCAATGTCGCCTCTCAAGTCCATTGTTAACTTGCAAGCCACGTAAGCTCCCCGTCGATGCATATTTTTGTGGCCACCCACCCAATGCTGGCCCGTGAGAGGTGAAAGACTACCTACATCTCACATAGTAATTGCACGTGATACCCATGTCAACTCTCGCATCAGTCGCCGATGCCACTGTTGTTGTTAATGGTGCTCGACTCGGTGATGGTGGCAGCTGCGGTTGATATCGTGAGGAACAATTCGTTGGTGAATGAGGGTGGTATGATGAGTTAGACGCATTTTGTTGGATGCCACCTAATTACTGATAAAAAGATCATGTGTGTATTTATTTGTGAACCTTTTCTCTACATTTTATGAACTGATAAAAGATCATGTGCGTATTTATTTGTGAACCTTTTCTCTACACTTTATTTGCTTATATGTCATTAATATTAAGAGAATGTATTATGTAAGCAAGTGCGTGTGTTTATTTGGTAGATGGTTGGATGCATCAACTGAAAAGGAGCTATGTGTGTCTAGCCTCATCTGAAGCCGTTATAGTGTAGAAAAGTCATGATTGTACAATTATAAAATAGCATGTGAAGTACAGTGAAGATGAAAAACTATATGTTTAGAGATGGCCATTTCTGCAATTAGATATAAACTCAAAATAATTGGTGGTATTCATGCCATTTATGTTTTTATATTTTATTTTATGTAATATGGATCTGATTCTCAGATTAAAATGGCATATAAACCGTTTAAGATCTCACCTTGCTCTATTTTGTGTGTGCATTATTTAGTATTTATCGGCAGAATATTCTTCCATTTACATAGTATCAATTGTACTCGATTGAATTGATTGAATTTCTCAGGACATAATTATACCAACTATTACTAACTGTGGGATAACTAATGCAGAAAAGTCTATTTGATTTCATTACAATAAATATGTGACCTTGTCTCGATGGCTAATCAAGTCATGAATAATCATTTCTTGAGTTTGCAATGCTCATCATATATGTCGTACATTGTCTACAGATTGTCGGAAATTTGTTCAATTCTTTTGTTGGAATCTTCATAGAACCATGCACACAATTTACCTTTCATGACATTTCATAATTCTGGTCGTATTTTAATTGTCTAACTAAGTATCTGAGAGCTTAAACTTTTTTTACGGGGTCCTGTGTTCTAACTCTTGAGTGGTGTAGTGATATTCTTGCTACAACTCACATAATTATGTTTCTTTCTTTACTTCTCTATATTTAGGTGAGTATGTCTGAGTGATCGTTTTACAAGAGAGTGAGCGAGTGGTACTACTGTTTTCATTATTTGTACTATATTTATACATTTTCGCTTAAAAAATTACTTATTCATTGTCGATTGCATTAGACCGGATGCGGAAACGCGCGGTCTTTTCCTTCTAGTATATACTTTAACAGACGTGCCCGTTGTCCATGTCCAGAGGCAAGTATCCGCCGACACCAGGCCAGTTATCGGGGGACTCCCCAATATGGTTCGACAGGTCCACGAACGACGTCGACGTCGGCGTCGGGGTCGGCGTCGGTGTCATCTGCTAGCGGTAGATGTTGTTGTCGAAGGAGCGGACGAAGCCTGGCTTGGAGGAGACCTCGAGCTCCTCCTCCTCCAGCCACGCGGCGAAGCCGGTGAAGACGGTCCGGTAGGAGTCGAGCAGCCTCGGCTTGCCTTGTGCCGTCGTCGCCGATGGCAGGAAGGAGCGGTGCAACGCTCTGGCAGCATCAACACCAGCATCTTGGCCTCCTTCGGGTGGCTCGAGCATGACGATGTACGTCCCATAGCCGTCGCAGTCGGCTGGCTCGTCAAGCTCGGCGATGGTGGACGTGACCGCCGCCTTTAACAGCTTGGCGATGGTGGACGCTGGATCGATGTGCGGCTCCCTCTCGTCCATCTCGGCGATCGTGGACGCGACCGCCGCTAGGAGGAGCAGCAGCAGCGCGATGCTGCTCGCCATGGCTGCGGGGGAGCACACTGGCGGAGCTTAGCCCCCCCCCCCCCCGCCATGCACAATTCATTAAAGAAAAGATTAATAGAGGCTAAGTTGGAAGGAAAAATGTTGTTTGCCCCCTCAGTTGTTCACATTTTCTGTTCCGCCCCCTGGAAATCTAGCGTAGCTCCACCATTGGGCGAGCGGGAGCAGTGGAAGATTGGGAACGGCCTGTGCTAAAATGTTAAGTTAAAGGTCTAAAATGTTAAACAAAGGGCTAAAGTATTATTTAAAATAAACTCAGGGGCTATTCTGCCAAGTTCTGGATTTATATTTATTTTCTGGAATTAGTTTTCTTATTGGAAATATTGAGGATAAGGTTGCCGGAATAGGGGGGCACTAACGCTGCAGTGCTCGGATCCTTTCCGGTGTTGGAACAAATCGAAGAGGAGCTCGAGGAGAACATTACCCAGGGACGTAAACATGTCGGGGAGGTCCGGTAGATGCCGTTCGTCGGAGGTGAGGGATGGAGGTCATCAGAGTAGAGCGAGGAGTTGGTTCCGGAGCCGAGGACGCGTCGGTTTCGGCCCAAACGGGATGTGGCGGCTCCGGGATTGCTTCTGGGCTGCTTGGCGACAGACAAGGCGGCTCTGGGAGGCGAGGCTTCGAGCTCAACTTGGCGCGGCAATGGAGGGCAGTGGCGGCTAGGGTTTCAGCGCGGGGCGGGGGGATCAGATGTGGCTCGACAAATCTGTTGCGGGAGATACGGGAGCACGGGCCCCGACTTTTATAGGCGCAGAGCCCTAGGGTCTCCGGGGCGCTCACGCCGAGGCAGACTCGGTTGGGGCGGCGGCGTACGACACGGCCGGGTTCGGTTCGGACTCAGTCGATGGAGGCGAGGGTGCGGTGGGTCGCACGAGAGAGAAAGGCCAAGTGGGCCGGACGGGGACAGAAAAAGGAGAGGAAGAAAATAAATGGGCCGCAGGGAAGAGAAATGAGTTTCGGCAAATTGGAAAGAAATGGAGAAAAGAATAAAGAGAAAGGGAGAAGGAGAGAAAAAGAGAGAAGAAATGACGTCGTGGTGTACTTCTCCTGGCGAGGGCGGCAAGCAGGACATGGAACGACAGGGATCTCGGCGCGGCCACGCAACTGCATTAATCGATGGGAAAAAAAATGCATTTTTATAGAACCCCCCTCAAGCTTCCAGAAAATTACAAACAAGCCCTTCTGCCATTAAAACAGAATAGAAAACAGATGTTTTCAGGGCCTATTTGCAATAAGAAAAATTATTAAAAATAAGATTTGAATTCCTTATGAAATTTCTAAGCTCACCATGTTTTGGTCTTTCAATTTTGAGCAATTTTGAAATTTTGAACTTAGGATGCTCAATTAAGTGATTTTTTTTGTTATTTTCTCTATATTTAATTTTTTTCACCATCTAAATTGAATTTTGGCCTATTAGGTTTATTTCACATTTGGAAATGTGAGACTTAACACCTCTATTTTTGTTGCTCAATGATTTCAGAAACATGAAATTACATTGCCCTTTTATTTATTTGTGACAAATTGTTATTTTCTCTAAATTTAGATTTCAAATGAATTGCACAACTCTTTCTTACATGCTATGACACTAGCATAACACAACAAACATGTTATTGCGAAAATGGCATGTTGAACATTTTTAATTGGACATTTTCACTACAATGGATTTAGGAAATAATTTGTAATACTTCTTAGTAAAGTTTTATGCATTGAAATCATGGTTATCTACTAGTGAGTTATATACTTGGAATCTAAATGACTTTGGGAAATAAATGGATTTGCCCCCACTTGTGGACATCAATTTATATAAAGGTTTCAACGAGTGTTATGGATTTGTCTGTCATCTTGAAAGGTGTAACCTTCATCACTATTTTTGTTATATATGATTAGCAACATGAAAAAATATTGCTATAATTATTTATTTGTGACTACTTGTAGTTTTTGGAATGCTACAGATTGAGTGCTTTATTAACTCCTGGGCAACACTAAATTGTTGTCCAACAATATTTACTTAATTTGCTACCTATGATGACTACAAAAGTATTCCCATTGTTTTCATTCAATTACTTGCCAACATGATATATTATCACAGTGGCTTTGGTTTGTTATACTTGAGAACTAAATCATGTGAAAACATGATCAGATGTCACTGGATGCATAATTTACAATTGTCCTTCCTGTGATCAGGTGTTATGGCAAGATGGATGAGTAAATTGATGAGAATAGAATATTCTTAATTCCATAACTCATCCTAATGTTGAACAAGTTGATGCACTCCCCTTTGATAGGAACTTGTTACTTGATGTGTGTAAGCAAATTATTAGAACAACTGGTGACTAAGTAGCCCATGTGATTCTATTATCCACATGTCCAAATTTATCTTTTCTTGAAAAAGAACTCAGGAGCAAGCCAAATGACCTTTATCACAAGATGAACTTGTGAAGTGCTCTCTTATGAGACTTGAACACTCACAAAATGTGAGGGTTATATTATGCCATTCAAGTTATGGTTGGTAATTATGTGGCTTTATGATTTGGATTTACTTACTCATTTTAATTCATATCCTTGGAGTAATACGACAATTCTCCATATAACTTTCTTATTTAGAAACTTGAATATGTTTCCTAAGTTATATTGTGGTTTGTTATGTCCTCACTATTATTCTTTCCCTTATATGGATCATGGTTGTATCTTATCATAGTTTCCTATTTGAATCAAAATGATCCAAATGATCCATAGTCCATTGTGGCCTTTACTTTGGTATTGATCTCTCTAGTAAATCCCTGGACCTGAGATAACTTCTTGATGTCCTTTCTTTGATTCCAACCACAATTGCATCACCCTTGTGGTGAAGACAACCCATTACTCAAACAAAGATTTCTCCTAGATGATTATAAAATAACGTGGGTGTATTTTATGATATCAATTTGCCCTATGCATATAAGAAGTATTTGTTAACAAGTTTGCAAGACTTGTCTCCAAATTACTTTCCATATAAAAATGGCTGAGATGTACTAGGTTATCTAACCTTATGTTTATTTGTGTCAAAGGTGATTTGTTTACAAGGTTGCAAGACTTGTTACCAAACTACTTCTATATAACACTAACATTGGGATGTCACACTATTTCTAGATTGTTCAAGAAAAATAGATTTTGATATAAGAGTTTCCAAATACTCTATGATGGATTGGAATAGTACTTCTAGATCAACCTAAAGAATCCTTCTGCACATCTTCTTGTTGTAGTTCCACCTTTCACTACTGGAATCAGAAGATTTGCCGTCCACCCCATCTTTGCCATCAGCTAGCTAACGGCAAAGAATGGCTTTGCCATCAGCTAGAGGAAAGCCGACGACAAAGAGGCAGCCGACGGCAAAGGAAGGCTTTGCCATCAGCCAGCATTTTGCCGTCAGCTAGCTGACGACAAAGCTTCTTTGTCGTCAGCTAGCGGACGACAAAGAGGGTGTTGGGCCCACTTGTTGGTAAGCCCTAACGGGCCCCCTCTTTTCCGCCCGCTAGCGGACGGCAAAGTTTCCGTTGCCCTCAGCTTGCGGACGACAAAGGTGTAACGCCCTCGATGCGGCTATATCTCCCACGTGTCGAAGCACGACTTAGAGGCATAACCGCATTGAAAGCAATGTCGCAAGTGAGGTAATCTTCGCACAATCCATGTAATACATAAGGGAAAGAGATACATAGTTGGCTTACAATCGCCACTTCACACAATACATGAGTAAAGCATTACATCATACAGATACAATCAAGGTCCGACTACGGAACCAAAATAAAAGAAGACTACCCCAAATGCTACACAGATCCCGATCGACCCAACTGGGCTCCACTATCGATCAACTGAAACGAAACAACACAATGAACAAGATCTTCATCGAGCTCCTCCTTGAGCTCGGATGCACACCGCACTGCGGTTTCATCGGCACCTGCAAACTGGTTTTGGAAGTATCTGTGAGTCATGGGGACTCAGCAATCTCACACCCGCGAGAACAAGACTAATTAAGCTTAAAGGTAGGACAGGGTAGTGAGGTGGAGCTGCAGCAAGCGACTAGCATATATGGTGGCTACCATACGCAAAAGAGAGCGAGAAGAGGAGGCAAAGCACGGTCGTGAAGCTAGTAGAGATCAAGAAGTGATCCTGAAACTACTTACGTCAAACATAACTCCAACACCGTGTTCACTTCCCGGACTCCACCGAGAAGAGACCATCACGGTTACACACGCGGTTGATGTATTTTAATTAAGATCAACTTCGGGTTTTCTACAACCGGACATTAACAAATTCCCATCTGCCTCATAACCGCGGGCACGGCTTTCGAAAGTTTAAACCCTGCAGGGGTGTCCCAACTTAGCCCATTATAAGCTCTCACGGTCAATGAAGGATATTTCTTCTACCGGGAAGACCCGATCAGTCTCGGAATCCGGACTACAAGACATCTCGACAATGGTAAAACAAGACCAGCAAAGCCGCCCGATGTGCCGACAAATCCCGATAGGAGTCGCACGTACCTCTTTCTCAGGGCACACCGGATTGTCCAAACTTCCTAGAGGCGAGCCCAGAGTTGCCTCGGTGGCCACCGGTGGCTGACAGTTTGGACCAACACTCGAAGGAGCACTGGCCCGGGGGTTAAAATAAAGATGACCCTTGAGTCTGCAGAACCCAAGGGAAAAGGGCTTAGGTGGCAAATGGTAAAACCAAGGTTGGGCCTTGCTGGAGGAGTCTTATTCAAAGCGAACTGTCAAAGGGGTCCCATAAATCACCCAACCGCGTTAGGGACGCAAAATCCGGGAACATAATACCGATATGACGGAAACTAGGGCGGCAAGAGTGGAACAAAACACCAGGCATAAGGCCGAGCCTTCCATCCTTTACCAAGTATATAGGTGCATTAATTAAAGAAGATATATTGTGATATCCCAGCAAGTAAACATGTTCCAACAAGGAACAACATCTCCATGTTCCAACAAGGAACAAACTTCATCTTCACCTGCAACTAACAACGCTATAAGAGGGGCTGAGCAAAGCGGTAGCATAGCCAAACAACAGTTTGCTAGGAAAGGATGGTTAGAGGCTTGACATGGCAACATGGGAGGCATGATATAGCAAGTGGTAGGCATCATAGCATAGGCATAGCAAAAGAGCGAGCATCTAGCAAGCAAAGATAGAAGTGATTTCCGGTATGGTCATCTTGCACGAAATCCCGCAAGGAAGAAGATCAAGTCCATGAAGAAGACAAAAGGGCGTGGTCGAGCGAATCCTCACAACTCCGGAAGGAAACCGAAGCTAACGAGAGAAGCAACCGAAACAAACAAACAACATGGTAAACCAACAAGCACAAACATGGCATGATGCACAACCAAGTATGATGCATGTCCGGTTTAAATAGCATGGCATGGCAATATGCACAAACAAAACTACAAGTTAAATGGAGCCCAATATGCAACGAGTTGCATATTGACGAAACACCACATTCGAGTTATTTAGTTCGCTCTTGGTTATGTACCCAGCAATATTAAATGTTATTAAGCATGGCAAGGGGTGAAGCATAATAAAAACTACCTATCTAGGCAAATTTAAATGAGGCCGGAACAACAAACAACAATTCCGGAAAATCCCCATATGCATATTTTGATTTGGTACTGTTCTGTCCTAAAACATATTTTTAGAGTTGTTAAACATGCAAAGTAATGCTACCATGTTAATCTATGCATTTTTCTACCCCATTTACATATATAATTTATCTAAATCCGAGCTACGATTATTTAGTTATGAAATAAATCATTTTAACATGGCATTTATGCAAATTAATGCAAACAACCAGTTTAAGAATTTAACCATGGATGAAAGTGGAATATTATGAAACTAAATGAAATTCTAAGCATTTTACATGTTGAAAACATTTTAATATGATGCATGGTTCATGAGTTATTATATGCATGAAGTTGAGGGTTTTTTACGTAAATCGTAAACTCTGGAAATTAGACAAATTAGCATAATCGGGAAAAACATGAACGGGCATAGCAGAGGCTGGCCCAACAATGCACAGGCGGGGCTGCTCACCAGGCCTCATGGGCGGTCGGTGGAGAGGGCGCTGGGCGGACACAGGAGGCAACGATGCAGTCATCGGGCGTTGCGGGACTTGGCGCTGGACGCAGGAGCGGTCGGCCTTGTGGGGTCGCGGCCCATGACGATCGATGGGGAGGGCGCGGTCGATCAGGAGTCGGTCAACACGGGCGCTCCTGGCTGAGGCTGTTCGTTCATCGTCTCGTTCCAGGAGAAGGAGCAGGGCGAAGCAGAGGAGCAGCAGTAGAGGAACTTGGCGCGGAGGAAAGAAGTCCGGCGGGGAGGCGGATCTGGCGAGGAAGCAGCTTTGTGGCGCCGGGCTTGAGAAGGACGAGGTCACGAGCGAGGGTTCGTCTCCCTCGCAGAGAGACGAGGTCGACAGCGCGTGCGCTGGAACAAACGACGGAGGCGCGGGAACGGCGGGACTCCGGCGCGGCAGGGAGCTCGGCGGACTGGGTCTAGCTGGAGGAGTTCGGAAGCCTCAGGTGTGGGAGCAGAGGAGGCCGAGGCGCCATGGCAGGGGAAAGGCTACAGCGGCGGGGAACTTGGCGGCATCCATGGCCGGCGGCGCTGGCGACGGACTTGGCACGATGCAGGAAGATGGAGGTCGTCGGCGACAGCTGGTCCTGGAGGTCGAGGCAGGGGCGAGGTCGAGCTTGGGGACGAGCTGCTCCGGTGATTAGGCGGGTCAGCAGGAGGAGGCGGGCGCGCTCGAGAGCAGCAGATCGATCAACTCGATCGGGAGGCAGCGCTGGCTTCAGGCGGCTTGAGGAAGGAACAGAGGAGGAGCCCGGCTTGCTCATCTGCAGGTCGAGGTAGCCGACGGGCAGGCTCGTCAGAGTGGCGCGGTGACGAGGGGCTCGTTCTCTTGGACGAGAGGACGCTCGGGCCTCGGGAGCAGAGGAGGCGGCGGTGGAGGCTTTGGTCGCTGGGTCACTGCGGGAGCACCTGGATAGGGGCTCGAACGAGCAGGGGATCGGGCGAGGTGGTAGGAGGCTTGCGGGAGGAGACAACAGGTGAGGTGGAGTTGGATCGAGAGGAGTTTTGGTTGGTCGGGCGTGCAAACCGAGGAGGAACAGAGTGGCGGCTGCGGGATGGGGATGGAATGGTGGATGGGACAGGGGAGATCCCGAGGAAGGGAGGCAGGTGAGTGTGCGGCGGCGGCTAGGGTAGGATCCCTAGAAAATAGGGTTTGGTCTAGGTAGGGGTTGGTCTATATATAGCAAAGTGGGTAAGGACTTGGACCCTCTGATTTACGTCGGACAGTCAAGACAAAAAGGTTGAAGGAGATCAAATCATAAATCGAAGATATTAGAGGCATGTTTGGAGATGATCCGAATCCATTGGCAACGACAGAGCGGGTCGGGTTCGGGTGAATTTCGGACGCGCACGCGAGGGGGTCTAAGAGAGGTGATGAAGGCAAAGGGAGAAAGCAGCGACAAGCGAATGCAAGTTTTGAAAACATGGCGGCAATGAAGTGCCGATGCAATGCAAATGACGCGATGATGAATGCAACACACAAAAAGAAACACCACTGACTCGCTAAACAAGGAAGGCAACTGGAGCGTCGGTCTTGGGGCGTTACAACACTCCACCACTACAAGAGGATCTCGTCCCGAGATCTAGGATGGCACCGGAGGGAAAAGAAAGAGGAAGAGAAGAGGTAAAACAAAGTCGCTTCTTTGACAAACGAGTGAAACCACGAAACTTGAGAGGTTGAACAAAGTGAAATAAAGGATACAATGAAGATGAACGAGATTGCAAACAATCCGTTAGAAAAGAGGAACAAGGAACACTACGGGAACTTGAAGGTTGCAAAGACATGAATCAAGAGTTTAATGGACAAGATAGAATTCGAAACCACTCCGGTTAAAACAAGATGAGAGAGGAAGAATTCGGGCAGCACTCCGGTTGAACATGGAAGGGATAGAACATGAACTTGACAAGATGAGAGGATACTTGATGAGATCAACAACACACTGCCTCCGAAGCTATTGAAAAATGGCACAAGGGGTAAGAAAGATCTCAGACAGCACTCCGGTTGAAAAGAGATGCAAGGCTTGATAAGGCGGAAAAAAAACTTGACCAAAAGGGCACAACACTCCGGTTAAATGGATAAGCACGAAAAGAACATGGTCTTTGACAAAAAACGAGATGACGGGTTGAAAAGCACAACATGACAATGCCTCCGGAACAAAAGAATAGAAGATAGATAATTGAAATAGGGGAATGGAGAATAAAAATGTCAACTTCTGCCACAAAAGAGCTTGGAAAGCATCCTTGCAAAGAAGAATTGAACGGAGTTGTTGCAAAATGAACAACGAAAAGCACAAGCTTGTTGTGGGCTTATGGCAAACATCTCAAAATTATGAGGTGAGTTTCTGCCACCAACGGAAACAAATGATTGGATTTATATCAACAAGGAGACGAGAAACTTATTTCACCGAGAGGACAAATGAGGAACTTGGGTCATTTATAAGCACCATAATTAGCAACAATCCTTAGGGAAAGCTTTAGGTGAAATATAGCCCAAGATAACTCCAATGAAGAGATTGATGGATTTAAATATCTCATTCTTGACAACAAGTGACTCATGAAACATGAATGAAGCATCAAAATGACATAACACCACCTCAAAAGATAAGGTCGAAAGAATTGCACTTCGGAATGCAAGATGAAGAATGCTTGAACTCCTCAAAACAAAACATGTGTTGAGCACCATGTTTATTTTGAAGTATGGCTTGACGGATCTTAACTCCGAGAGAAACTTGAAGGACAAATCGAGAAAAAATGAATCCTTGACGAACCACCATGTAGAGCCTCAATGAAGAACTCCGGTAATAAAAGGATGATAAAAAGAAAGAGAAGTTGAAAAACACAAGGTGAAGCCTTGCAATGATAAGATGAAGCTTTGAAATGATATAACCGAGAAAACTTGGAACTCCGGAAAGAAAGATGAACAAATGAAATCAAGAATTTTGATGATCCTCTGGAATAAGGAATTGAATTTACTTGATGAAACAAGAATAAGAATTACATTATGCTGATCCTTCACCAATTAAATTGATGGCAAGCAATGGATTTGGCATACTACTTATCCTCGTGGAGAGGATTAAGATAGATATGGCGCAAACTTGGGAAGGTCTTCAACGAACCACCGGTAGGATTGGAAAGAACGAATGAATCTATATGATAACGAAGGAAGAGAACTCTTGAACGAACCACCGTAAGAACTGAAAAAGAACGAAGAAAAAGAACGAATTGCCGTAAGGAATTAGAAATGAACGAAGATACTTGAGAGAATTTAGATACATGAGCACGGAGAGATCATGAACTGATTAGTGAATACTTGAATGATGCACCGGTAAGATTTGGGGAACAAGAGCTGAAAGCTGGAATGAATAATTATGACATGATGAGCTTAGAAGAATCAAACTGAAAAGACTCCTGAATTGCTCCGGATGGGTGAAAAGAATTCTCACAATCGAAAACAACTATGAGAGGGCGGCATCAAACTAGAACCATGAATCTTGAAGAGAATGGAGCAAGATTTAAGAGAAAATCTTCTTTGGTCTTCAAAATTCGAGAATGACGACGAGAAACACCACCATGAATTGTTGAGGCACTCCGGAATGAAAAATAGAAGGTTGACCCATCAATGAAAGAATTTGGAAGATCTTGGACAAAGGCATATGGTGATGAAATTCATACTTACGTCAAACTTTGAAAGAATTTGAGAATCGCTCCAGATAAATTAGAAGAGTCAGGTAAGATCCTGGAAAAAGACCTGTGAGTTAGGGCCCACTCAAAAGAACCACCGTTGAACGGTTTCTTGAAAGGGAGGTTGCACCGGTTGATTTAAATGGCTTGAATGAGATAACAATCTCGAAATAACTTGAACGGATTAAGAATGGAAACACGAATCTTCTGAGATATCTTCATCACTCCCAACCAAATGAATAGCGAGAAGTGAATGATTAGGAGATACACCGGCATGAGAAATCATTGTGAAAAGAGCAAAAGGGATAAGATCAACACCGAAATCTTGAATTAAATCCACCGGAGAAGAAAATTAGAATGGAACAATGATAAGGTTGAAACTTCCTTAGCGTCTTCATGAGAAATCACCGGATAAAACATTAAAGGAAAAGAATGAAGAAACTTCACTCAATAAATGGCTACTTGATTAAGAAATCTGAGTCCTTGAAGAAAAAGGGTGGGAGGGTGGGAAAACAAAGGCAACTTGGGTCGGATGAAACGAACACCGTTGAGAAAAAAAACTTAGAATTGATCTTGCGAATGTTGCAATGATCGGATTTACTTGGAGAGAAGCACACGGTTGGAAAGGATTGAAAAGACGACCTTGATGAACAAGAAGGATTAGCATCCACATAGAAATATGAGAACACCGTTTAGAATAAGGTATGGAATCAACACTTGGCATTGAAGCAACTTGAATACCACAAAAGCGGAACAAAAACAAAGGATTTGGCTTGCGAATAAGCCGGAACAAATACATATGATAGAGATTCACAATATCCCATATCATGCATCTGTAGGAAAGATATTCTATGATCTACTTGAATTCCGCCTATAAACTCCGAAACTTTACGGTTATGCAACTGCGGTGTTGGGGATACAGGGGACACAAAATATATCACCCAAACTAACAATACCTAGATCCAGCTGTATCCATCCTTCAACACATAACCAAGAAAACTCCGGAAATCGTGTACCTCAACCTTCAAAAAGCATCCGTTATATGAGTTATGGCAATACTCTCGAGCTCGCCCCAGTATTGGGTTATCGAGGTTATCTCACCAACAATTGCATAAAAGAGATTTTCGATGTCGGCAAAGCTCAGGTATTCCAGAACTGCAACAATAAAATTGTGACGACAACACCTCGGAGCTCAACTGCCACAACCCCTAAATGTCAGGAGGCACCAAGAACAATGTTCTCGTCACAAAACCATCGGAACAATTCCAAGATACCCGCGTGATCCTAAATTTTTTTTAGTGAAATTTGAGGAGAGAAGAGTCAAAACTTCTACGTCAGGAGACCTCACCAGAGCGACGAAGGGACTGAGGAGTAAAAAGAATCCTACTCTCCGATATATAATCCTAAGACTCAAAACATTTTTGTTCTAGACTCAACAACGCCAGCAAACAATCAAGCAGGGGGCTCCTAAGTCGGGGACGGCTCTGATTACCAACTTGTAACGCCCTCGATGCGGCTATATCTCCCACGTGTCGAAGCATGACTTAGAGGCATAACCGCATTGAAAGGACTGTCGCAAGTGAGGTAATCTTCGCACAACCCATGTAATACATAAGGGAAAGAGATACATAGTTGGCTTACAATCGCCACTTCACACAATACATGAGTAAAGCATTACATCATACAGATACAATCAAGGTCCGACTACGGAACCAAAATAAAAGAAGACTACCCCAAATGCTACGGATCCCCGATCGACCCAACTGGGCTCCACTCTTGATCGACTGAAACAAAACAACACAATGAACAAGATCTTCATCGAGCTCCTCCTTGAGCTCGGATGCGTCACCTGCACGGTTTCATCGGCACCTGCAAACTGGTTTTGGAAGTATGTGTGAGTCACGGGGACTCAGCAATCTCACACCCGCGAGATCAAGACTATTTAAGCTTAAAGGTAGGACAGGGTAGTAAGGTGGAGCTGCAGCAAGCGACTAGCATATATGGTGGCTACCATACGCAAAAGAGAGCGAGAAGAGGAGGCAAAGCACGGTCGTGAAGCTAGTAGAGATCAAGAAGTGATCCTGAAACTACTTACGTCAAACATAACTCCAACACCGTGTTCACTTCCCGGACTCCACCGAGAAGAGACCATCACGGTTACACACGCGGTTGATGTATTTTAATTAAGATCAACTTCGGATTTTCTACAACCGGACATTAACAAATTCCCATCTCTACTAGCTTCACGACCGTGCTTTGCCACCTCTTCTTCGGATTAAAATCAAGAAGTGACCCAACTGGAAAAAAACCATGAACGGGCCGCAACAGAGGCTGGCCCAACAATGCACAGGGGGCGGGGGCTGCTCACCAGGCCTCATGGGCCGGTCGGTGGAGAGGGCGCTGGCTGGGCCGGACCTAGAGGCAACGATGTAGTCATCGGGCGCTGCGGGGACTTAGTGCTTTGGGCAGAGGCGGTCGGCCTTGTGGGTCGCGACCCATGACGATCGATGGGGAGGGCGGTCGATCTGGAGTCGGTCAACGCAGGCGCTCTGGCTGCGGCTGTTCGTTCATCGTCTCGTTCTGGGGAGAAGGAGCAGGGCGGGCGAGAGCAACAGAGAGGAACTTGGCGCGGAGGAAAGAAGTCCGGCGGGGAGGCGGATCTGGCGAGAAGCAGCTTGGCGGGCGCGGGCTTGAGAAGGCCGAGGTCACGGCGAGGGCTCGTCTCCTCGCAGAGACGAGGGTCGACAACAAGGCGTCTGGAACGAACGACGGAGGCGCGGAAACGGCGGGACTCCGGCGCGGCAGGGAGCTCGGAGGACTGGGTCGAGCTGGAGGAGCTCGGAAGCCTCAGGTGTGGGAGCAGAGGAGGCCGAGGCGCCATGGCAGGGGAAAGGCTACAGCGGCGGGGAACTTGGCGGCATCCATGGCCGGCGGCGCTGGCGACGGACTTGGCACGGTGCAGGAAGATGGAGGTCGTCGGCGACAGCTGGTCCTGGAGGTCGAGGCAGGGGCGAGGTCGAGCTTGGGGACGAGCTGCTCCGTGATGAGGCAGGTCAGCAGGAGGAGGCGGGCGCGCTCGGGAGCAGCAGATCGATCAGCTCGATCAGGAGGCAGCGCTGGCTTCAGGCGGCTTGAGGAAGGAACAGAGGAGGAGCCCGGCTTGCTCATCTGCAGGTCGAGGTAGCCGACGGGCAGGCTCGTCAGAGTGGTGCGGTGACGAGGGGCTCGTTCTCTTGGACGAGAGGGCCTTTCGGGCCTCGGGAGCAGAGGAGGCCGAGGTGGAGGCTTTGGTCGCTGGGTCACTGGGGGAGCACCTGGATAGGGGCTCGAACGAGCAGGGGATCGGGCGAGGTGGTAGGAGGCTTGCGGGAGGAGACAGCAGGTGAGGTGGAGTTGGATCGAGAGGAGTTTTGGTTGGCCGGGCGTGCAAACCGAGGAGGAACAGAGTGGCGGCTGCGGGATGGGGATGGAATGGTGGATGGGACAGGGGAGATCCAGAGGAAGGGAGGCGGTGAGTGTCTTGCGGCTAGGGTAGGATCCCTAGAAAATAGGGTTTGGTCTAGGTAGGGGTTGGTCTATATATAGCAAAGTGGGTAAGGACTTGGACCCTCTGATTTACATCGGACGGTCAAGACAAAAAGGTTGAAAGACATTAAATCATAAATCGAAGATATTAGAGGCATGTTTGGAGATGATCCGAATCCATTGGCAACGACAGAGCGGGTCGGGTTCGGGTGAGTTTCGGACGCGCACGCGAGGGGGTCTAAGAGAGGTGATGAAGGCAAAGGGAGAAACAACAACGACAAGCGAATGCAAGTTTTGAAAACATGGCGGCAATGAAGTGCCGATGCAATGCAAATGACGCGATGATGAATGCAACACACAAATTAAAAAAAACACCACTGACTCGCTAAACAAGGAAGGCAACTGGAGCGTCGGTCTTGGGGCGTTACAAAAGGCGACACGGATGGCAAAGCTTCAAAATAACTTAACGGCCCGCGCCCCCGCCGTCGCCCTATCTCTTTCTCCTCTCCTCTCCTCTCCGCCCGACGAGCACCGCCCCTGCCCCGTCGCCCCACGGCCCCGCCGCCCCTATGGCCCACTACCTCTCCGTCGCCGCCCCTTCGCCACCCCCTGCCCGGACGCCGCCCCTCCCTGCCTCCCCACCCCCCTCCCGAGCCTCCCCGCAAGAGTCACGGTGGATCGCCTCGAGGAGCACCGCCCGTCGCCGCCCCTCCCGCCCGTCGCCACCGCCCGTCGCCGCCCCTCCCGCCCGTCGCCACAGCATCCCGCCGCCCCCTCCCCGACCCGTCGCCGCCGCCCCCTCCCCCATGGTGAGCCCCTGCCACCCCAAATTTAGCCGACGACAAAGTGCCCGATTCTGTAGTGTTTCATGTAGGTTCCTTCTCTTGTAGGACGACTTCAAGAATATTGAAAGACAAGAAGATAAGATGGTCTAGACAAAGTAACAAGATCTTGATTAAGATTTAGTTAAGATTTTATTCTTTTTCCATGTACTTCTTATTTTCTTTCCCATAAGATATCTACTTATTTCACAAATGATTGGTTTTACCTCACTTTCAATTCAACTCCCCTTATAAAGATTATAACTTGTTATTATTCCATTAGTTGTATCCAAAGATACTTTAGTTGTTGAAGATTGAATTTGGATGGAAATGTGTAACGCTTATGGAATGATGACTTAAGATAATAAGTTGATCAACTGGTTCCTTATTGCATTGAGATCTGATATGCTCATTTGTGTATGTTGAATGAGATAATGAGCATATGAATGCTATTGGGGTTTGATGTTTTAAGTCATATTCTTAGATTGTTTTCTCATAGTTTTGTGTTGTTACTTTATATTCTTCTCTTTATTGTTTTGATATATGTACATATTTCATAAAAGATTATAAGATGATTTGTTTCACCAATACCATCTTGTGAGTTCAGACTTATGTCCTAATCCATTTGTGTTTTGTTTGAAAGATGTATCAAATGGAAATTGGACCATGCATTGGGTTCCACTTGAAACGTTCTAATAAGATGTAAGGTTTGTACTATGGAAATAGGATCTTATGTATGCTCAAAATATATGTGGTTAGTTTAGAATCTATCAGAACAATATATTGTCCTGTGGTTGAATTGTGCTCAAGTGTAGAGAATTAAGATAAGTCATTGTCAAATTTTCAAATGACTCCAATTCAACTATACTAGCTATTGTTATCAAGATCATATCGGAGTTTGACACACTCTCATTGATGACCTAGCTCTAACTCATCAATCAAAGAGAAGCCTCGATCACTTTGCATTTCTTAAATTAACGCACGAAATTTACCCGCATTTTCAGATGCATGAAATGCAAATGCACATATTGTACTTATTCCCTTTCTACTCTCAAAACAACGGGTCATTACAGCTCATGAGAACATTGTATTGATCAACATAGAGGAGAGAGTACCGCCTAGCTATTGCTAAGAACCCATAGTCCATGGGGGAACAACTCACAAAGCATCACGTAGGCAGAACGGTCGACGGAGATGGTTCCGGGGGCACTTCCCCATCCCGGCAGGGGGTGGCTGATGACCCACAAGTATAGGGGATCTATCGTAGTCCTTTCGATAAGTAAGAGTGTCGAACCCAACGAGGAGCAGAAGGAAATGATAAGCGGTTTTCAGCTAGGTATTCTCTGCAAGCACTGAAATTATATGTAACAGATAGTTTTGTGATAGGATAATTTGTAACGAGCAACAAGTAAAAAAAGTAAATAAAGTGCAGCAAGGTGGCCCAATCCTTTTTGTAGCAAAGGACAACCTGGACAATTTCTTCTATGAAAGAAAACGCTCCCGAGGACACATGGGAATTATCGTCAAGCTAGTTTTCATCACGTTCATATGATTCGTTCGGTACTTTGATAATCTGATATGTGGGTGGACGGTGCTTGGGTGCTGTCCTTACTTGGACAAGCATCCCATTTATGATTAACCCCTATTGCAAGCATCCGCAACTACAAAAGAAGTATTAAGGTAAACCTAACCATAGCATGAAACATGTGGAACCAAATCAGCCCCTTACGAAGCAACACATAAACTAGGGTTTAAGCTTCTGTCACTCTAGCAACCCATCATCTACTTATTACTTCCCAATGCCTTCTTCTAGGCCCAAATAATGGTGAAGTGTCATGTAGTCGACGTTCACATAACACCACTAGAGGATAGACGACATACATCTCATCAAAATATCGAACGAATACCAAATTTACATGACTATAGTAGCAAGACTTCTCCCATGTCCTCAGGAACAAACGTAACTACTCACAAAGCATATTCATGTTCATAATCAGAGGAGTATTAATATGCATATAGGATCTGAACATATGATCTTCCACCAAATAAACCAACTAGCATCAACTACAAGGAGTAATCAACACTACTAGCAACCTATAGGTACCAATCCCAGACTTAGAGACAAGAATTGGATACAAGAGATGAACTAGGGCTTGAGAGGAGATGGTGCTGGTGAAGATGTTGATGTAGATTGCCCTCTCCCGATGAGAGGAGCGTTGGTGATGACGATGGCGATGATTTCCCCCTCCCAGAGAGAAGTGTCCCCAAAGAGAACAGCTCACGGAGCCCTAGATTGGTTCCGCCAAGGTTCCGCCTCGTGGCGGCGGAGTCTCGTCCCGAAAGCTTGCTTCTGATTTTTCTTCGGACGAAAGACTTCATATAGTAGAAGATGGGCACCGGAGGGCCAACAAGGGGCCCACGAGGCAGGGGGCGTGCCCCCACCCTCGTGGCCAGGGTGTGGGCCCCTCAGTTATTTCTTCTGCTCAGTATTTTTTATTATTTCCAAAAATAACTTTCGTGGAGTTTCAGGACTTTTGGAGTTGTGCAGAATAGGTCGCTAATATTTGCTCCTTTTCCAAATTGTAATTCCAAATGCCGACATTCTCCCTCCTTATGTAAACCTTGTAAAATAAGAAAGAATAGGCATACGTATTGTGACATAATGTGTAATAACAGCCCATAATGCAATAAATATTGATATAAAAGCATGATGCAAAATGGACGTCAAGCTGAGACCTCGCTTGTCCTCAGGCGGAAGCCGATAACGATAAATATGTCCACATGTTTAGAGATAGATGTGTCGATAAAATAAAATACGTACATGAGGGCATCATGATTATTCTCACAACATCAACATATATGGATACTGTCATATGATTTCTTATGCCCAAGTAATAGTCTATCCACACTGCAAAGTATGAATTGGAAACTTTATTGAGAACCAACAAACTATAATCTCAGTCATTGAAGCAATTGCAATTTATCATAACATCAGAAAGAGTCTATGTCAGAGCTTTTCAGCAAGTCCACATACTCAACTGTCATTTAGTCTTTCACAATTGCTAACACTCACGCAATACTTGTGGTTACGGAGTTTTAATCGGACACAGAGAAAGATAAGGGCTTATAGTTTCGCCTCCCAACCTTTTACCTCAAGGGTAATGTCAACAATAATAACTCATGCTAACTTACATCCAATTAGATATATATATATATATGTATATATATATATATATATATATATATATATATATATATATATATCAGGATCTTTCCAACATACTGTGCTTGCCAAAAGGATAAAATGTAAAAAGGAAAGGTGAAGATCACCATGACTCTTGCATAAGGTAGAAGATAAACATAAAAGATAGGCCCTTCGCAGAGGGACGCAGAGGTTGCCGTGCGCTGTGGTTGGATGCACAAAATCTTAATGCGAAAGAACGTCACTTTATATTGCCACTTGTGATATGAACCTTTATTATGCAGTCCGTCGATTTTATTTCTTCCACATCACAAGATCATATAAAGCTTATTTCCTCCACGCCAATCAATCATACATATTTAGAGAGCAATTTTTATTGCTTGCACCGATGACAACTTACTTGAAGTATCTTACTCAATCCATAGATAGATATGGTGGACTCTCCTGGCAAAACTGGTTTAAGGGTTTTTGGAAGCACAAGTAGTATCTCTACTTGGTGCAAAGAATTTGGCTAGCATGAGGGGGAAAGGCAAGCTCAACATGTTGGATGATCCATGACAATATACTTTATCTCAGATATAAGAAAACATAACCCATTACGTTGTCTTCCTTGTCCAACATCAACTCTTTAGTATGTCATATTTTAATGAGTGCTCACAATCATAAAAGGTGTCCAAGATAGTATATTTATATGTGAAACCTATCTTTCTTTATTAGTTCCTATTAATTGCAACGATGGCCAAAATTATGTCTGTCAACTCTCAAAAAAATTTAATCATCATACTCTTTCTATGTGAAGTCATTACTCTCAATAAGATCAATATGATCTCTTTGTTTCTTTTTATCCTTTTATCTTTTCTTTTATTCAATCAAGATCATAGCAAGATAATCAAGCCCTTAACTCAACACTAATATTTATTATATATAGATTACGGACTCGATTACATATAGGGATCATAAAGCAAAACTCAAAATTAGATTATACCAAAACTTTATTCTACTAGATCAAGATACTACTAATAGAATCGAACTAAGAAAAACGGCAAAGATAGGAGATGTGGTGGTGATACAATACCGGTGCACCTCGCCCAAGCTTGGCAGTCGCCAAGGGGAGTGCCCATACCCATGTGATTATGTCTCCTTTTTCGGTGATGGTGTAATATTCTTGACGATGATGCCCCTCAGGATACAATTCTCCTCCTCGAGCTTACTGACTTGCTGCTTGAGGTCCATTATTTCCTTACGAAGCTTTCCTATAACGGCTAAAGCTCCTTGCACCCAAGGGTGTTGCATAGCTGCGGGAGAACAAGTGACACTCTTATTCATATTTTCATAAGAAAGAAATCTAACATTGGAAGGGATAACTGAGTTTGGAATAGCTGAGCTCTGTAGTTCCCCCATCGTGAATCCAGCTTGGAAGCGAGAAGTGACTTCTTGATCCTCCTCCAAGGCATCTATCCTCTTCAAATCAGCCTCCATCTCTTCCTCCGTTGCTGGCACAAAGTGGTCAGCATCGCTGTTTGTCCTTGATCTCGATGCCAGATGAGACACCTGGCTCTCCCTGACCGACTCTTGAGAAGACATCTTGCTCTAATCTGCAGCAGCAACAGCTCGAAACACAAACAGAGGATAATTACATGATACGGAGGTCAAAACCTTCGGGAGATTATATAATGAATTTTTACCCACCAAAATACGTATCGTGCAAGAAAACGGAGTCCAGAGAGCACACGAGGTGCCCACGAGGTAGGGGGGCGCCCAAGAGGTAGGGCGCGCCTCCACCCTCGTGGAGGCCTCGTGTCCTTCCCGGACTGCTTCTTATTTTTCTATTTTTCTAAATATTCCAAAACGGAGAAAAATTGCCATTAGAACTGTTTTGGAGTCGGTTTACTTACCGTACCACATACCTATTCCTTTTCGGAGTCTGAAACGCGTTAGGAAAGTGTCCCTTATGTATTCCTCCGGGGTTACAGTTTCAATAACATTGGTTTCAACATTTATAGAATTACCTTAGATATAATGTTTAATTCTTTGACCGTTCACCACCTTCGGATTTGTGCCTTCGAAGTTATTGATTTTTATGGCACCGGAACGATAGACCTCCTCGATAAGGGCCTTCCCATTTAGAGAGAAGTTTTCCTGCAAAAAATCTTAAACGACAGTTGTATAGCAATACATAATCTCCTACAATAAACTCACACTTTTGTATCCTCTTGTAATGCCATCTTTTAACCTTTTCTTTAAACAATTTGGCATTCTCATAGGCTTGGGTTCTCCATTCATCAAGTGAGCTAATGTCAAATAACCTCTTCTCACCGTCAAGTTTGAAATCATAATTGAGCTCTTTAATGACCCAACATGCCTTATGTTCTAGTTTGAGAGGTAAGTGACATGCTTTTCCATAAACCATTTTATACGGAGACATACCCATAGGATTTTTATATGCAGTTCTATAAGCCCATAATGCATCATCCAGTTTCTTGGACCAATTCTTTCTAGATCTATTAACAGTCTTTTGCAAAATTAATTTGAGCTCTCTATTGCTCAATTCTACTTGACCACTAGACTGTGGGTGATAAGGAGACTCAATTCTATGATTAACATCATATTTAGCAAGCATTTTTTGGAAAGCACCATGAATAAAATGTGAACCACCATCAGTCATTAAATATCTAGGGACTCCAAACCTCGGAAAAATAATTTCTTTAAGCATTTTAATAGAAGTGTTATGATCAGCACTACTAGTTGGAATAGCTTCTACCCACTTAGTAACGTAATCAACAACAACTAAAATATGTGTGTATCCATTGGAGGCAGGAAACGGTCCCATATAATCAAAGCCCCAAACATCAAATGGTTCAATAACAAGTGAATAGTTCATATGCATTTCTTGATGTCTACTAATATTACCAATTCTTTGGCATTCATCACAAGATAAAACAAACTTACGGGCATCCTTGAAGAGAGTAGGCCAATAAAACCGGATTGCAATACCTTATGTGCAGTTCTGTCTCCAGCGTGGTGTCCTCCATAAGCCTCGGAGTGACACTTGCGTAGGATCTGTTCCTGTTCATGCTCAGGTACACAACTTCTAATAACACCATCTACTCCTTCTTTATAAAGATGGGGTCATCCCAGAAGTAATGTCTTAAACCATAGAAAAACTTTTTCTTTTGTTGGTATGTGAAACTAGGTGGTATGAATTTAGCAACGATGTAATTAGCATAATCAGCATCCCATGGAGCAGTACGAGAAGCATTTATGACACTTAATTGTTCATCAGGAAAGCTATCATCAATAGGTAGTGGGTCATCAAGAACATTTTCTAACCTAGACAAGTTGTCTGCAACGAGGTTCTCAGCTCCCTTTCTATCAATAATATGCAAATCAAATTCTTGTAACAAGAGAACCCATCTAATAAGTCTAGGTTTGGCATCTTTATTTTCCATAAGATATTTAATAGCAGCATGATCAGTGTGAATAGTTACTTTAGAATCAACAATATAAGGCCTGAACTTATCACAAGCAAATACAACCGCTAAGAATTCTTTTTCAGTAGTAGCATAATTTCTCTGAGCATTGTCTAGAGTTTTAATAGCATATTGAATAACATTTAATTTCTTATCAACTCTTTGCCCTAGAACAACACCTATAGCATAATCACTAGCATCACACATAATTTCAAAGGGTAAATTCCAATCAGGTGGCTGAACAATAGGTGCAGAAATCAATGCTTTCTTAAGTATTTCAAATGCTTCTACACAATCATAATAAAAAACAAATGGTATATCTTTTTACAATATATTAGTCAGAGGCCGAGAAATTTTTGAGAAGTCATTAATGAACCTCCTATAAAAACCAGCGTGACCAAGGAAACTTCTTATACCTTTGATGTCCTTGGGACATGTCATCTTTTCAATAGCATCAACCTTGGCTTTATCAACTTCAATACCTCTTTCAGAAACTTTATTCCCCAAGACAATACCTTCATTAACCATAAAGTGGCACTTCTCCCAATTCAAGACAAGGTTAGTTTCTTCACATCTCTGCAAAACTCGATCAAGGTTGCTCAAGCAATCATCAAAAGAGGATCCATAGACGGAGAAATCGTGCATGAAAACCTCACAAATCTTTTCACAAAAGTCAGAGAATATAGCCATCATGCATCTTTGAAAGGTAGCAGGTGCATTACATAAACCAAAAGGCATACGTCTATAAGCAAAATTACCGAAAGGGCAAGTAAAAGTGGTCTTTGATTGATCATCAGCTGACACAGGTATTTGAGAGAAACCAGAATAACCATCTAGAAAGCAAAAATGTGTATGTTTGGATAATCTTTCTAGCATTTGATCGATAAAAGGTAAGGGGTAATGATCTTTTTTAGTAGCTTTATTCAATTTTCGGAAATCAATTACCATCCTATAACCTGTAATAATTCTTTGCGGGATCAATTCATCTTTATCATTAGGAACGACAGTAATACCTCCTTTCTTAGGAACACAATGGACATGACTTACCCACTGACTATCAGCTACGGGATAAATTATACCTGCCTCAAGGAGCTTTAGTATTTCCTTTCTTACCACTTCTTTCATCTTAGGATTCAGCCGTCGTTGGTGATCACGAACTGGGTTGGCATCTTTCTGTAAATTTATTTTGTGTTGACATAGAGTGGGACTAATGCCCTTAAGATCATCAAGAGTATATCCAATAGCAGCGCGGTGCTTCTTCAGATTTTTCAATAATCTCTCTTCTTCATGCTCTGAAAGGTTAGCACTAATAACAGGATATATCTTTTTCTCATCAAGATAAGCATATTTAAGAGTATCAGGTAACGGATTAAGCTCAAACACGGGATCACCGTTGGGTGGAGGAGGATCCCCTAGGATTTCAACAGGAAAATTGTGCTTCAGGATATGTTCCTGTTTAAAGAATACTTCATCTATTTCCCTTCTTTCATTCATAAACATATCATTTTCATGGTCTAGCAAATATTGTTCTAAAAGATCACTAGGAGGTACGGCAACATAAGCAAGACCAATAATTTCATCTTTACTAGGCAATTCCTCTTCACAGTGTTTTCTACGAAATTTAGAGAAATTAAACTCATAAGACATATCACCCAAACCAATAGTAACAACATCCTTTTCGTAGTCTATCTTAGCATTAACAGTGTTCAAGAAGTGTCTACCAAATATAATGGGACAAAAACTATCTTGTGGGGAACCAAGAACAAGAAAATCAGCAGGATATTTAGTTTTCCCACACAAGACTTCAACATCTCTAACAATTCCCATGGGTGAAATAGTATCCCTATTGACAAGTTTAATTGTGACATCAATATCTTCTAACTCAGTAGGTGCAATATCATGCATAATTTCTTTGTATAAGTCAATAGGTATTGCACTAGCACTAGCACCCATGTCACATAAGCCATGATAACAATGATCTCCTATTTTAATGTAAATAACAGGCATGCCTACCACAGGTCTATGTTTATCTTTAGCACAGGGTTTAGCAATTCTAGCAGTCTCTTCACGGAAATAAATAACATGCCCATCAATATTATCAGCCAAGAGATCTTTAACAATAGCAATATTAGGTTCGACTTTAACTTGCTCAAGAGGTGTATAGGTTCTAATATTGCTTTTACGAACCACCGTTGAAGATTTAGCATGATCCTTTATTCTAACAGGGAAAGGTGGTTTCTCAATATAAGTAGTAGGAACAATAGGATCATTATAAGTGATAGTCTTTTCTTCAACTTTAATAGGTGCAGCTACTTTTACTTCTATGGGAGGATGATATTTAAACCACTTCTCCTTAGGGAGATCAACATGAGTAGCAAAAGATTCACAGAAAGAAGCTACTATCTCAGAATCAAGTCCATATTTAGTGCTAAATTTACGGAAAACATCGGTATCCATAAAAGATTTAACACAATCAAACTTAGGTGTCATACATGACTCCTCACCTTCGTCGAGATCCCAATCTTCAGAGTTGCATTTAATTCTTTCCAATAAATCCCATTTGAATTCAATAGTCTTCATCATAAAAGAGCCAGCACAAGAAGTATCGAGCATGGTGCGATTGTTATCAGAAAGGCGATCATAAATTTTTTGAATAATTATTTCTCTTGGGAGCTCATGATTGGGGCATGATCCCATATCATCACATAGCCTATGCCATGTCAATGCATCTCCCTTCAAAGATAAAGGGAAGACCTTCTTCTTAATAACATCATCGGGTATACCTGCAAGTTTAAATAATCCACAAACTTCATCCACATATATTAGGTGCTCATCAGGATGCATTATTCCGTCTCCTGCAAAAGGATTAGCTAGCAGTTTTTCTAACATACCCGAAGGAATTTCAAAGTAGACATTTTAATTTTCAGTAGGTTCAGTAGGTTGAGGAGCAACTCTTTGCTCTACTGGTCGGGGTGAAGATACCCCGAACAAGCCCCTCAGAGGATTACTTTCCATTGTAACAAGTGACAGTAAATTTCAGCATACTATATAAATTTTTCCTTACCAAATTCCACCTACCAAAGGCGCTTCACTCCGCGGCAACGGCGCCAGAAAAGAGTCCTGATGACCCACAAGTATAGGGGATCTATCATAGTCCTTCCGATAAGTAAGAGTGTCGAACCCAATGAGGAGCAGCAGGAAATGATAAGCGGTTTTCAGCAAGGTATTCTCTGCAAGCACTGAAATTATAGGTAACAGATAGTTTTGTGATAGGATAATTTGTAACAAGCAACAAGTAACAAAAGTAAATAAAGTGCAGCAAGGTGGCCCAATCCTTTTTGTAGCAAAGGACAAGCCTGGAAAATTTCTTATATGAAGGAAAGCGCTCCCGAGGACACATGGGAATTATCGTCAAGCTAGTTTTCATCACGTTCATATGATTCGCGTTCGGTACTTTGATAATTTGACATGTGGGTGGACCGGTGCTTGGGTGCTGTCCTTACTTGGACAAGCATCTCACTTATGGTTAACCCCTATTGCAAGCATCTGCAACAACAAAAGAAGTATTAAGGTAAACCTAACCATAACATGAAACATGTGGATCCAAATCAGCCCCTTACGAAGCAACGCATAAACTAGGGTTTAAGCTTCTGTCACTCTAGCAACCCATCATCTACTTATTACTTCCCAATGCCTTCCTCTAGGCCAAAATAATGGTGAAGTGTCATGTAGTCGATGTTCACATAACACCACTAGAGGATAGACAACATACATCTCATCAAAATATCGAACGGATACCAAATTCACATGACTACTAATAGCAAGAATTCTCCCATGTCCGCAGGAACAAACGTTACTACTCACAAAGCATATTCATGTTCATAATCAGAGGAGTATTAATATGCATATAGGATCTGAACATATGATCTTCCACCAAATAAACCAACTAGCATCAACTACAAGGAGTAATCAACACTACTAGCAACCTACAGGTACCAATCCCAGACTTAGAGACAAAATTTGGATACAAGAGATGAACTAGGGTTTGAGAGGAGATGGTGCTGGTGAAGATGTTGATGGAGATTGCCCTCTCCCGATGAGAGGAGCGTTGGTGATGACGACAGTGATGATTTCCCCCTCCCAGAGGGACGTGTCCCCAGCAGAACAGCTCTGCCGGAGCCCTAGATTGATTCCGCGAAGGTTCCGCCTCGTGGCGGCGGAGTCTCGTCCCGAAAGCTTGCTTCTGATTTTTCTTCGGACGAAAGACTTCATATAGCAGAAGATGGGCACGGAGGGCCAGGGGCCCACGAGGCGGGGCGCGCCAGGGGTGAGGCGCGCCCCACCCTCGTGGCAGGGTGTGGGCCCCCTCAGGTATTTCTTCCGCTCAGTATTTTTTATTATTTTCAAAAATAACTTTCGTGGAGTTTCAGGACTTTTGGAGTTGTGCAGAATAGGTCTCTAATATTTGCTCCTTTTCCAAATTTATAAGTCCTGCCAAGCATTCTCCCTCATGATGTAAACCTTGTAAAATAAGAGAGAATAGGCATAAGTATTGTGACATAATGTGTAATAACAGCCCATAATGCAATAAATATTGATATAAAAGCATGATGCAAAATGGACGTATCAGTGCCGAAACAGAGACTTATGTCCCCCAAATTAGGGTTTTCGATGGAGTCGGAGCTCGTACTCATTTCTGGAAAAATCGCCGGGGGTTCCTCCATTTTTAGGTCAAGAGTGAACTTATAGGCGAAGAGGCGATGCGAGGGGGTGCCCGGGGCCTCCAAGTGACCATCAGGCGCGACCAAGGGGGGTGCCTGGTGCCCCCGGGGGCCCTGGGCCCCACTTTGGGCTGCCCTTCTGGCTCCTGGAGTTTTTCGGGGAGTTAGTGTTGGGGAACGTTGCATAAAATAAAAATTTTCCTACATTCACCAAGATCCATCTATGAGTTCATCTAGCAACGAGAGAGAGAGAGAAGCATCTACATACCCTTGTAGATCGCGTGCGGAAGCGTTCAAGACAACGGGGTTGAGGTAGTCGTTCTCGTCGTGATCCTATCACCGGAGATCCTAGCGCCGAACGGACGGCACCTCCGCGTTCAACACACGTACGGTCAGCGTGACGTCTCCTGCGTCTTGATCCAGCAAGGGGGAAGGAGAGGTTGATGAAGATCCAGCAGCACGACGGCGTGGTGGTGGATGCAGCACGACACCGGCAGGGCTTCGCCAAGCAACTGCGGGAGGAGGAAGAGGTGTAGCAGGGGGAGGGAGGCGCAAAGACTTCAGGTGCGGCTGCCCTCCCTCCCCCCCTTTATATAGGCCCCCTGGGGGGGTGCCGGCCCTGGAGATCAGGTCTCCCAAGGGGGCGGCGGCCAAGGGGGGAGACTTGCCCCCCAAGGCAAGTGGGGCGCCCCCCACCCCTAGGGTTTCCAACCCTAGGCGCAGGGGGGCCCAAGGGGCGGCGCACCAGCCCACCAGGGGCTGGTTCCCTCCCCACTTCAGCCCACGGGCCCCTCCGGGATAGGTGGCCCCACCGATGGACCTCGGGACCCTTCCGGTGGTCCCGGTACAATACCGGTAACCCCAGAAATTCTCCCGATGGCCGAAATAGCACTTCCGATATATAATTCTTTACCTCCGGACCATTCCGGAACTCCTCGTGACGTCCGGGATCTCATCCGGGACTCCGATCAACATTCGGTTTTCTGCATACTCATATTCATACAACCCTAGCGTCACCGAACCTTAAGTGTGTAGACCCTACGGGTTCGGGAGACACGTAGACATGACCGAGACGGCTCTCCGGTCAATAACCAATAGCAGGATCTGGATACCCATGTTGGATCCCACATGCTCCTCGATGATCTCATCGGATGAACCACGATGTCGAGGATTTAAGCAACCCCGTATACTATTCCCTTTGTTAGACGGTATGTTACTTGCCCGAGATTCGATCGTCGGTATCCCAATACCTTGTTCAATCTCGTTACCGGCAAGTCACTTTACTAAATACCGTAATGCATGATCCCGTGACCAGACACTTGGTCACTTTGAGCTCATTATGATGATGCACTACCGAGTGGGCCAGTGATACCTCTCCGTGTCACGGAGTGACAAATCCAGTCTCGATCCGTGTCAACCCAATGACACTTTTGAAGATACTGTAGTGCACCTTTATAGTCATCCGATTACGTTGTGACGTTTGGTACACCCAAAGCACTCCTACGGTATCTGGGAGTTACACGATCTCATGGTCTAAGGAAAAGATACTTGACATTGGAAAAGCTCTAGCAAAACGAACTACACGATCTTGTGCTATGCTTAAGATTGGGTCTTGTCCATCACATCATTCTCCTAATGATGTGATCCCATTATCAATGACATCTAATGTCCACAGTCAGGAAACCATGACTGTCTGTTGATCAACGAGCTAGTCAACTAGAGGCTCACTAGGGACATGTTGTGGTCTATGTATTCACACATGTATTACGATTTCCGGATAATACAATTATAGCATGAATAAAAGACAATTATCACGAACAAGGAAATATAATAATAATCCTTTTATTATTGCCGCTAGGGCATATTTCCAACAGTCTCCCACTTGCACTAGAGTCAATAATCTAGTTACATTGTGATGAATCGAACACCCATAGAGTTCTGGTGTTGATCATGTTTTGCTCGCGGAAGAGGTTTAGTCAATGGATCTGCGACATTCAGATCCGCATGCACTTTGCAAATTTCTATGTCTCCATCTTGAACATTTTCACGAATGGAGTTGATGCGACGCTTGATGTGCCTGGTCTTCTTTTGAAACCTGGGCTCCTTGGCAAGTGCAATAGCTCCAGTGTTGTCACAGAAGAGTTTGATCGGCCCCGACGCATTGGGTATGACTCCTAGGTCGGTGATGAACTCCTTCACCCAAATTGCTTCATGCGCTGCCTCCGAGGCTGCCATGTACTCCGCTTCACATGTAGATCCCGCCACGACGCTCTGCTTGCAACCGCATCTACCATCGCTCCACCATTCAACATATACACGTATCCGGTTTGTGACTTAGAGTCATCCAGATCGTGTCGAAGCTAAGCGTCGATGTAACCCTTTACGATGAGCTCTTCGTCACCTCCATAAACGAGAAACATGTCCTTAGTCCTTTTCGGTACTTCAGGATATTCTTGACCGCTGTCCGGTGTTCCTTGCGGGATTACTTTGGTACCTTCCTACCAAACTTACGGCAAGGTTTACATCAGTCTGGTACCTGACATGGCATACATAATATACCCTATGGCTGATGCATAGGGATGACACTCATCTCTTCTATATCTTCTGCCGTGGTCGGACATTGAGCCGAGCTCAATTTCACACCTTTGTAATACAGGCAAGAACCCTTTCTTGGACTGATCCATTTTGAACTTCTTCAATATCTTATCAAGGTATGTGCTTTGTGAAAGACCTATGAGGCATCTCGATCTATCTCTATAGATCTTGATGCCTAATATATAAGCAGCTTCTCCAAGGTCCTTCATTGAAAAACTTTTATTCAAGTAGGCTTTAATGTTGTCCAAGAGTTCTATATCATTTCCCATCAAAAGTATGTCATCTACATATAATATGAGAAATGCTACAGATCTCCCACTCACTTTCTTGTAAACGCAGGCTTCTCCATAAGTCTGCATAAACCCAAACGCTTTGATCATCTCATCAAAGCGAATGTTCCAACTCCGAGATGCTTGCACCAGCCCATAAATGGATCATTTGGAGCTTGCATACCTTGTTAGCATTCTTAGGGTCGACAAAACCTTCCGGCTGCATCATATACAGTTCTTCCTTAAGATAGCCGTTAAGGAATGCTGTTTTCACGCCCATTTGCCATATCTCATAATCATAGTATGCGGCAATTGCTAACATGATTCGGACGGACTTCAGCTTCGCTACGGGAGAGAAAGTCTCATCGTAGTCAACCCCTTGAACTTGCCGATAACCCTTAGCGACAAGCCGAGCTTTATAGATGGTAACAATACCATCCGCGTCCGTCATGTTCTTAAAGATCCATTTGTTTTCTATCGCTCGCCGATCATCGGGCAAGTCTATCAAAGTCCATACTTTGTTTTCATACATGGATCCTATCTCGGATTGCATGGCTTCAAGCCATTTGTTGGAATCTGGGCCCGCCATCGCTTCTTCATAGTTCGAAGGTTCACCGTTGTCTAACAACATGATTTCCAGGACAGGGTTGCCATACCACTCTGGTGTGGAACGTGTCCTTGTGGACCTACGAAGTTCAGTAGCAACTTGATCCGAAGTACCTTGATCATCATCATTAATTTCCTCTCTAGTCGGTGTAGTTATCACAGGAACATTTTCCTGAGCTGCACTACTTTCCGGTTCAAGAGGGAGTACTTCATCGAGTTCTACTTTCCTCCCACTTACTCCTTTCGAGAGAAACTCTTTTTCAAGAAAGGATCCGTTCTTGGCAACAAAGATCTTGCCTTCGGATCTAAGGTAGAAGGTATACCCAATGGTTTCCTTAGGGTATCCTATGAAGACGCATTTTCCGACTTGGGTTCGAGCTTTTCAGGTTGAAGTTTCTTGACATAAGCATCGCATCCCCAAACTTTTAGAAACGACAGCCTTAGGTTTCTTCCCAAACCATAATTCATACGGTGTCGTCTCAATGGATTTAGACGGTGCCCTATTTAAAGTGAATGTAGCTGTCTCTAGAGCGTATCCCCAAAATGATAGCGGTAAATCAAGAAGAGACATCATAGATCACACCATATCCAATAAAGTGCGACACGACGTTCGGACACACCGTTACGCTGAGGTGTTCCAGCGGCGTGAGTTGTGAAACGATTCCACATTTCCTTAAGTGTGTACCAAATTCGTGACTTAAATATTCTCCTCCACGATCTGATCGTAAGAACTTTATTTTTCGGTCACATTGATTCTCTACCTCATTCTGAAATTCCTTGAACTTTTCAAAGGTCTCAGACTTGTGTTTCATCAAGTAGACATACCCATATCTACTTAAGTAAATGCGTGAGAGTGAGAACCTAACGATATCCTCCACGAGCCTCAACGCTCATTGGACCACAAACATCGGTATGTATGATTTCCAACAAGTTGGTTGCTCGCTCCATTGTTCCGGAGAACGGAGTCTTGGTCATTTTGCGCATGAGGCATGGTTTGCATGTGTCAAATGATTCATAATCGAGAGACTCTAAAAGTCCATCAGCATGGAGCTTCTTCATGCGCTTGACACCAATGTGACCAAGGCGGCAGTGCCACAAGTATGTGGGACTATCGTTATCAACTTTACATCTTTTGGTATTCACACTATGAATATGTGTAATATTACGCTCGAGATTCATTAAGAATAAACCATTGACCATCGGAGCATGACCATAAAACATATCTCTCATATAAATAGAACAACCATTATTCTCGGATTTAAATGAGTAGCCATCTCGCATTAAACGAGATCCTGATACAATGTTCGTGCTCAAACTTGGCACTAAATAACAATTATTGAGGTCTAAAACTAATCCCGTAGGTAAATGTAGAGGTAGCGTGCCGACGGCGATCACATCGACCTTGGAACCATTCCCGACGCGCGCATCGTCACCTCGTCGCTTCGCCAGACCTCCGCTTATTCCGCAGCTCTGTGAGTTACATATATGAGCAACGACACCGTATCAAATACCGGGAGTTACTACGTAGTAATCGGTAAGGTACACATCAATTACATGTATATCAAATATACCTTTAGTGTTCCCGACCTTCTTATGCGCTAAGTATTTTGGGCAGTTCCGCTTCCATGACCCTTTCCCTTTGCAATAAAAGCACTCAGTCTCGTGCTTGGGTCCATTCTTTGACTTCTTCACGGCAATCGGCTTACGGGCGGCAACATCCTTGCCGTCCTTCTTGAAGTTCTTCTTACCCTTGCCCTTCTTGAACTTAGTGGTTTTATTGACCATCAACACTTGATGTTCCTTCTTGATTTCTACCTCACGACTTGAGCATTGAAAATACTTCAGGAATAGTTTTCACCATCCCTGCATATTGTAGTTCATCACAAAGCTCTTGTAGCTCGGTGGAAGCGATCAAGGATTCTGCCAATGACCGCCTCGTCCGGAGGTTAATGTCCAATTGGGACAAAGGTTGTGCAACCCAGACATTTTGAGTATGTGCTCACCGACAGAACTATTTTCCTCCATCTTACAAGCTTGTAGAACTTGTCGGAGACTTCATATCTCTCGACCGGGCATGAGCTTGGAAAACCATTTTCAGCTCCTCGAACATCTCATATGCTCCGTGTTGCTCAAAACGCTTTTGGAGCCCCGGTTCTAAGCTGTAAAGCATGCCGCATCGAACGAGGGAGTAATCATCAAGACGAGACTGCCAAGCGTTCATAACGTCTTGGTTCTCTCGATGGGTGCTTCACCTAGCGGTGATTCTAGGACATATTGTTTCTTCGCTGCTATGAGGATGATCCTCAGGTTCCGGACCCAGTCCGAATAGTTGCTGCCATCATCTTTCAGCTTGGTTTTCTTTAGGAACGCGTTGAAGTTCATGGTGACATGAGCGTTGGCTATTTGATCTACAAGACATTTTGCAAAGATTTTAGACTAATGTTCATGATAATTAAGTTCATCTAATCAAATTATATAATAAACTCCCACTCAGATTTGACATCCCTCTAGTCATCTAAGTGTTACATGATCCGAGTCGACTAGGCCGTGTCCGATCATCACGTGAGACGGACTAGTCATCATCGATGAACATCTCCATGTTGATCGTATCTTCCATACGACTCATGTTCGACCTTTCGGTCTCTTGTGTTACGAGGCCATGTCTGTACATGCTAGGCTCGTCAAGTTAACCTAAGTGTTTTGCATGTGTAAAACTGTCTTACACCCGTTGTATGTGAACGTAAGAATCTATCACACCCGATCATCACGTGGTGCTTCGAAACGACGAACTTTAGCAATGGCGCACTGTTAGGAAGAACACTTTCTTGAAATTATTATAAGGGATCATCTTATTTACTACCGTCGTTCTAAGTAAACAAGATGCATAAACATAATAAACATCGCATGCAATTATATAGTAGTGACATGATATGGCCAATATCAAATAGCTCCTTTGATCTTCATCTTCGGGGCTCCATGATCATCTTGTCACCGGCATGACACCATGATCTCCATCATCATGATCTCCATCATCGTGTCTCCATGAAGTTGTTTCGCCAACTATTACTTCTACTACTATGGCTAACATGTTTAGCAATAAAGTAAAGTAATTTACATTGCGTTTCTCAATGACACGCAGGTCATACAAAAATAAAGACAACTCCTATGGCTCCTGCCGGTTGTCATACTCATCGACATGCAAGTCGTGATTCCTATTACAAGAACATGATCTCATACATCACATATATATCATTCATCATTCATCACAACTTTGGCCATATCACATCACAAAACACTTGCTGCAAAAACAAGTTAGGCGTCCTCTAATTGTTGTTGCAAGTTTTACGTGGCTGCAATAGGGTTCTAGCAAGAACGTTTTCTTACCTACGTGAAAGCCACAACGTGATTTGTCAACTTCTATTTACCCTTCATACGGACCCTTTTCATCGAATCCGCTCCAACTAAAGTGGGAGAGACAGACACCCGCTAGCCACCTTATGCAACTAGTGCATGTCAGTCGGTGGAACCTGTCTCACATAAGCGTACGTGTAAGGTCGGTCCGGGCCGCTTCATCCCACAATACCGCTGAAGCAAGATAAGACTAGTAGCGGCAAGAAAGTTGACAACATCTACGCCCACAACAAATTGTGTTCTACTCGTGCAATAGAGAACTACGCATAGACCTAGCTCATGATGCCACTGTTGGGGAACGTTGCATAAAATAAAAAAATTCCTACGTTCACCAAGATTCATCAATGAGTTCATCTAGCAACGAGAGAGAGAGATGCATCTACATACCCTTGTAGATCGTGTGCAGAAGCGTTCAAGAGAATGGGGTTGAGGTAGTCGTTCTCGTCGTGATCCTATCACCGGAGATCCTAGCGCCGTACGGACGGCACCTCCACGTTCAACACACGTACGGTCAGCATGACGTCTCCTCCGTCTTGATCCAGCAAGGGGGAAGGAGAGGTTGATGAAGATCCAGCAGCACGACGGCGTGGTGGTGGATGCAGCAGACTTCGGCGAGGCTTCGCCAAGCAAGCTGGGAGGAGGAAGAGGTGTAGCAGGGGAGGGAGGCGCCAAGACTTGGTGTGCTGCCGTCCCTCCCCCTTATATAGGCCCCTGGGGCGCCGTCCCTCGAGATCAGATCTCCCAAGGGGCAGCGGCCAGGGGAGACTTGCCCCCAAGGCAGTGGGCGCCCACCCTAGGGTTTCCAACCCTAGGCGCAGGGGGGCAAGTGGGGGGTGCACCAGCCCACCAGGGGCTGGTTCCCTCCCACTTCAGCCCACGGGGCCCTCCGGGATAGGTGGCCCCACCCGGTGGACCCCCGGGACCCTTCCGGTGGTCCCAGACAATACTGCAGAACCCCCGAAATTCTCCTGATGGCCGAAATAGCACTTCCTATATATAATTCTTTACCTCCGGACCATTCCGGAACTCCTCGTGACGTCCGGGATCTCATTCGGGACTCCGAACAATATTTGGTTTGCTACATACTCATATTCATACAACCCTAGCGTCACCGAACCTTAAGTGTGTAGACCCTACGGGTTCGGGAGACACATAGACATGACCGAGACGGCTCTCCGGTCAATAACCAACAGCGGGATCTGGATACCCATGTTGGGTCCCACATGCTCCTCGATGATCTCGTCGGATGAACCACGATGTCGAGGATTTAAGCAACCCCGTATACTTCCCTTTGTCAGACGGTATGTTACTTGACCGAGATTCGATCGTCGGTATCCCAATACCTTGTTCAATCTCGTTACCGGCAAGTCACTTTACTCGTACCGTAATGCATGATCCCGTGACCAGACACTTGGTCACTTTGAGCTCATTATGATGATGCACTACCGAGTGGGCCCGGTGATACCTCTCCGTAATACGGAGTGACAAATCGATCTCGATCCGTGTCAACCCAATGCAGACACTTTCGGAGATACCTGTAGTGCACCTTTATAGTAACCCGATTACGTTGTGACGTGTGGTACACCCAAAGCACTCCTACGGTATCCGGGAGTTACACGATCTCATGGTCTAAGGAAAAGATACTTGACATTGGAAAAGCTCTAGCAAAACGAACTACACGATCTCGTGCTATGCTTAGGATTGGGTCTTGTCCATCACATCATTCTCCTAATGATGTGATCCCGTTATCAATGACATCCAATGTCCACGATCAGAAACCATGACCTATCATTGATCAACGAGCTAGTCAACTAGAGGCTCACTAGGGACATGTTGTGGTCTATGTATTCACACGTCTATTACGATTTCCGGATAATACAATTATAGCATGAATAAAAGACAATTATCACGAACAAGGAAATATAATAATAATCCTTTTATTATTGCCTCTAGGGCATATTTCCAACAGTTAGGCCTACTGGATTTTTTTTCAGAATTTTCTGAGAACTTTGATTTTTGACCTATTTTTGCAATGCACCGACAAATAAACAGGAACTGGCACTGGGCATCTTATTAATAGGTTAGCCCAATAAAAGATAGAAAACATAGGAAAAAACATGTAGAAAACAAGCATGGAGCATCAACATTATAGATACGTTTGCAACGTATGAGCCACTTGCAGCAACTTTTTACTTTTATTGTTATTTACTTGTTATTGCTTTATTCCTTAATACAAAATCCATAAAATTTACTTTCTAGTGTTTACAGTGAAACCTTATTCAAATCTATTTATTAACACCCTCTCCTCCTCGTTGGGTTCGACACTCTTACTTATTGAAAAAGCTACGATAGATCCCCTACACTTGTGGGTCATCATGCGACGCTTGACACTGAGGGTACTGGTCGCCTTCACCTTCGCTGCCTTCGGTGGCATGGTGGCCACGGGGAGATGGAAGGGGTGGGAAAGGGAGCGGCGGCGGAAGGAGAAAGGGCAGCGCATGGGGGAGGGGACAAGGGCTGGGATACAATGGTTTTTCTATGTCTATGAAAAGGCGGCCCGACGCGCCGCGCGAGTCGTTCGGAGGCCCGATGTGTCCCCCACGCGATGCGGTTGGGCCGGGTGTGCTAGACGGGAAGGCTCAATGGGGCGCGCGATTGGGCGACGTTTTTCGTCGGGCGCGCCCCAAAGGGCTTTGGGGGGCAATGGGGGGCGTGTCTGGAGATGCTCTTAGCCCTCACCTGTGGTAATTTTTCCACCAGACGTAGAAATTTCAGAACACATTTATTCTAGAATTTGGAACATAATGTATTGGCATTGACGTGGGGATGCCCGAAGGACCCCCCACGCTGGGCCTACCTGGTGCGATTCAACCCCGGGTACAACAAGGAACATGCAACTTTCTCCTTTCTAAGTATACTTCCCTAATGTTTTCCTTTCAAAGACATACAGAATCGGCTGTGTCTTTCCAGTGATTCAATTTTTCAAAATATAATTCACACAAAAGTATGTCCATTTCCCAAAAAACATATTTCATTTGGAATGCCAGCATATGAATACAACATTATTACGAGGAGGAAAGACAGTTGAGCAGCCATCGGTTGCAAGCAGATCAGGTGTATTGCAGCTTACTACAGTCACAGTAAAATTGTACTTTGTAGAGCATAAAATCCCTCCCAACAGGGTTCCAGTTCTCATTAGGTCAAACAGTTCAGCGAATCGTTACTCACAGGCACGAAATGTTAAGTAGTTAACAAAACTTGAGCTATCCTAGCTGAACCTAACAGTGGACGAATTGTAAAAGATGCGGGAAGTGTGGGGAAGGTTAGGGCGGTGAGCAAGTGTTGTCGATGGTGATGGAGTCGATGAGTGCTTGCTTTAGGGAAGCCTTGGCATGCGGTGGACGCTTGGGCCAGTGGGAGGTGATCTTCTTTCGGAGGAGTACGGCGGCTAGCTGCCGGACGTTGGGGGTCTTGGCGGTGCGGAGGTGGTGGACGAGCGTCGGCACCACCTACGGGTCGCTTGCCACCGCCGGATCTGCTCCTCCGCTGGCGTCGCGTCGTTGTTCCGCATCGAAACTGGATTAGCAGAAGCTCCAGTGACTGCTCCATTTCTTCCTGCCTGCTGCTTATGCCGGGCCTTCCCCTTCCTTCCTTCCTGCGATCAGCGGCGCCGCCGGCGGGCGAAGGGAAGAGCAAAAACCCTACCGACTGGGTGGCTGGTCGCTCAGGTTTTGGTGGCGGCGCGCGTGGGGGCAGGAGGGGTTTACTAGTAAGTTGGGCAATTGTTGTCTTTTCGTGTTTGCTTTTCATATTTATTTAATTTATATCCATTTCTTTTAGCCTGCCCTGCAAGGCTGCACCTCATCCTACCTCTATCTTTCTATAGAACATCTCATACATGGCTGCTTATTTGCCCCGCATAGGTCCGTTTTGAGCAGTCAGGCCGAAAACCAGGAGCCTATGAGGCTGCCTACTTTGGGTCGTTGTCCCATTTCCGTCCATGTGTGCTCATTTCTAGCCCAAATCTCGGCTAGATTTGAGCAGCCGCGGACAGGAAACGGACCACGCCGCGTCCGCATGGTCAACATCGGTGGCCCATTGTCACACCCTGATTTTCATGCCACTACACTTAAGCTAACAATCATGATAAAATATGGTCTGACAAAAACTTTTGAGTGTTTTGGACCTTGCCTTGATTGGTTTTTATGCATTTGCTTGCAAGTGCTCTAAAAATAAAATAAATCCTCCAACTCGATACTCCTTCTCCTTGATCCAAAACTTCTGCCCAATGATCATGCCATGTGTGTAGGTCATAAAATAATTTATTGTAAAAATATTTTGGCCAAAAAGTATTTTCTAAATTTAGTTTTCCAAAAACCCCTGAATTGAGGTTTGCACTGCAAGTACTTAATTAAGGGCAGTAAAAATCTTTCCAAAAATATATTTGACTCCTATTAGATATAGGATACCCAGAAACCATAAAAATATGATTTTAAAACTTATTTTACTATTTTATTTAAAAGCTTTTTCTTAAGGCCAGAAATGGTCTTTAATAGGTTAAAATTATTTTTATGCTTTAAAAATATTTGTGAAAATTTAGAGAAACTCAGTGGACATATATTTCCCATATATAGGAGTTTCAACACATGGTCATGTTCAAAATATTGGCCAAATCCCTCAAATACCCTTTCTGGATATTTCAAGCTTTTGAAATATTTACAAAGGAAATATTCTCAAAAAAATCCAAGAAACTTCTGGCATGTCACATATGACATGTTTGATGATCTTGACAAGTATCATGTCATGGAGAATAGTATAACCCCATGAAACCCTCTCAAAACCATATCTGTCCATTTTGAAGTTTGAGCAACTTTACATTGCCAAACATGTCCAAATGCTCTCAAATCTTGTGTACATGCTCAACTGGTCTAATCATTCATCTAGACCAAATGGCTCAAGTTGGAGAACAAGTTAACTTGATCAAAGAGCCCCAAAACCTTCTCTAACCAGAACCAAATTTGAACAATTCTACATTACCAACTATCTCTCCTTGATTCCAACTTTTGTGAGCAGGATCACATGACCAAATGAGGCCACCACACCTAGTGGTGCATCAAGGAGAAGTGATTTGATCAACTATATCTAGACAAGTTCATTTCTGCCAAATTCTAGGGTTCACAAAAGTTGCATTGGCAACTTTGCCCAAATGAACTCAAGATTGGTGGAAGGCCCTAATTATGTGTACCATTTGACCCTGTCAAGCCTCATGTCAAGTGGAGTTCATCTTCTTGCCCAAACCACCATCAAACACCTTCTGGCAGAAATTAAAAATGCAAATTCCAGCCTCTTCCACTAATCTCCTTGAGCCCTGCTTTTTACCACAACCCATCCTAGTCCCCCTATAGCACCTAGATGCTTTTATGCCCGAGGAAGCAATGATGAAGGAGGGGAGGACCCCATTTTTCTTCTCTGGACAGCCACTTTTCCCTCCCTTTCTCACCTCTCTCTCACTCCTGGCAAGACCCAGGGCATCCAATGCCTTTTCCCACATTGTTTACTCCCCTGTGCAGCCACTAGACACAAGTGGGCGCGTGAGGACGCGAGGAAAAGCCGCGGGTGCCGGCCATTTGCGCGCTCTGGAGCATGTCAGCGTGCTCCCGGCCGTTGACGCCGCGTCCCCCGACCACCTCGAGCCTCCCCCTCGCGCCAGTCGATGTGCCTCGATGTCCGCAACCCGCCACCGCGCTAGCCCCCTCCTTTCCCCCTCTGTCTTGCCCATGCCGCGCGTGCCGAGAGCCGCCCGAGCCCGCCAATGCGTGTGCGAGCTTGTGGCTCCACCCGGAGCTCGCCCCGCTCCTCCTCTCTCTTCCTGGCACCCTACTCCACCCCCACTAACGCCGCAGACAAGTCCTTGCCCTCTCTCCTGGCCTCCCGAGCCGTTGCCGCGGCCACCCATGCGCCACGTCCACGGTGAGCCGCGGGTCGGCTATTTAAGGGCACCCCCGAGCCCCCTCTCTACTCCTTTGGTCCTCTCTCCCTCCCGTGCATCCCCTGGACCAACCCACACCTCTCCTCGTGCCCTCCATCCACCACCATGGCCGGAGCCTTGCCGTCGGCCTCCGTCTAAATTCACGCCCACCATCCCTCCTCCTCCCCTCTAGACCGCGCTAGAGCACCTCCACCACCACCGCGAGCCTCTCCCGTGCTTCTCCCTCCCCTTCCCATGGCCGTGCTGTCGAGTTCCACCACCACCGCCGGCCTCGCCGCTGCGGCCGATGATGTGCTCGTGTCCGGCCACCCCCGTGGTCGTGGCCCACCTCGTCGGATGCGCCGCTCTCCCTGAGCCCGCCCGGTGTCTTTGGGCGTCGCCGGAGGTGACAGGAGCCGCCGGAACGGGCGCCGGCAAGCACTCGGCCCCGCCTCCTCTGCCTCCTTCGTCGCGCGCGGGAGGAGGGAGTCGACCCTGCGGTGGACCCTGCAGTCGGTGACCAAATCAGCGGGCCCCTCCGTTTAAGTGGAGGCGTATTCCGTGAGGCCGCCTTCGACGTGGACTCCCAGTGGCGCAGCGAGAGGCTGGGCAGGCCAGGTCACGCTGCCCGCTAAGTCTCGCCTGGCACGCCGCTGCCTCCCTAGATCCAGCCTATTTAGGTAAATTCCTTTTCTTTTTCTTTTTCTGTGGACTGGTAAAATCCATAGAATATTCATATTAAGTCCAAATTTGATGATTCAAATTTCTAGGGGTTCCACAAATCATGATATATCACATGGTGCTATTTGCACATTTTTCTAGAAACTTTCTCTTCATAAATATTTATCAAAACCCCATTTTCCATTTCTGTGATGAACTTTAGAAAATCACAGAGATCTCAAACTTGATCCAATTCCATGATTCAAATTCCTAGATGTTTCTAAGTTCATAACTTAGTTTATGAACATTTTTCTTAAATACTTTCTGTACCACATAAAACAATGAGCCATTTCTTCATATTTGTCAACTTTGCAAATTCATAGGAAATTCATTTGAACTCCAAATCCAAAGTGAAACCAACTCCTAGATGCTTCTAAAATCATGGTTTGTTAAATGGGTGCCTTTGCTCATTTTTCAAAAATATATTTCTGTAGACTTCTTGCAAATCCATAAACCCCTTGATTCCATCATATTGAAATGTTCAGAGATATCCACTGATCCAATTCCAATGAAACCACTCTGGTTATTTTTCATATAACCAGAGATGTCCTAGAAAAGTCAAATTGATATTTTTTGGAGCACTTATATTTTCTGCCTTGTTGTGTTGCTTATTGTGGTTGTTTCCGACGTTAGTTGACGAAGTAGACGGAGTACATGGAGAAGGACCAGAAGATTTCAAGACTCGGATGAACCAGGCAAGCAGCCCTTTGACCATGTCTATGAAACCTTTTTATGCATGTCATATATCACTTATTATTGTTGCATCGGAATCATGATGAGATGGTAAACCACGTTGGTTGGTTGCCTCTGTTACTTCCTCATTGATACTTGCATTGAGCATGACCCTACCTCCTTATGAGGGTTATGCGGTGGGAGTAGATAGGATGCTAAAGTAGTTGCTACGCAAAAAGGGACGGAATATGCATGGTGATGGAGGCAAGTATGTTCCCAAAGACTTCTTGAAAACCCCGTCGGGTGCCGCTAATGCCCGAGGGAGATGTTGAGCTAGGTAACCACTTGACAAAGAAGTGGTGTACCGGAGAAGGATATCTGAGCGAGGTTTCAAAAACGGATTGGTTTAAGTTGCGACCGTTATTCCAACCTTACATGCGCAACCACTCTACCCTTGTATGGGAAAGGGCATTACTGATTTCCTAGGCCGATACTAGCTTGGAGCCTGCATTACTAGTGACGGGGGAGAGTTGGTGCTCTCTCTCGGGACCGGGTCGTGCCAGGTAGGGCGGCCAAGAACATTTTTATGGGGCACCGGACACACCGTTGGTACCCCGTGTCAGTGGTATGTGACGAATATGGGAGTGAGGCTCCACAATTTTAAGTTGTGAAATGTTGGGCACGGGGGTTACTACCAATCAAGTGGACTCCATGTTAGTGTCGTCTAGGGAAAGATAGTGATCGGGTGCTTACCCCGGGTACTTGAGGTATCGCGGGTCGTGGATGACACGAAAGTTCCCCGGATCTTGTGGGTAAGTGTGCAACCTCTGCAGAGTGTAAAACTATTCGAATAGCCGTGTCCACGGTCAAGGACAGTTGGGTAACCGCTCTTGGGCTACGTCCATATGTTTACGAAACTTGGTGAGTATGTATGGACGAGTGGAGAGAACTACATGGGTCAAGTCCAAGGACTTGACATGATTGAGTTGGGTTGGTGCCCACTCCATTTATGTTGATATCTATAACTTGTCCTCAGGGATTACATGAATCCTCTTGATGCATGCTATGCAAGTTGTTGAACATGTCATTGCACTCAAAACTAGCTTTACGCAAAAATTTACCTATATCATGCATTGTTGAATCTTGAACCAAAACATGGGTTGCTTGCGAGTACATTCAAAGTACTCATTGGCTTGCCACCGGGTTATTTTATTGGCTGCATAAAAGAACAGGATGTGATGAAGGACACGTTGGTGACGAACATGCGAGCTAGGACGCTTTCGGTCGAGAATGCACAGAGGGTTAAGGCAGATGGCATGGGTCCAAGTTATCGACGAAGATTTCCGCTGCAATGTTATACTCAAGACTTGACCATAATGGTCCTACTTGTGTAATACGGTATGTATGGATGTAAGCCTCTTGTTATTCAGCTTCTTGGTGTTCGGTGAGCATTGATCTCTGGGATCACTGTACACGTGCATTCGGTGATCACGACTTATGAGTCGGGGTCCCCACAGAGCTGGTATCAGAGCCATCCTGACTGTAGGAAGCCTTAGTTAGCATGGTCGTTAGTTAGGGTAAAACTATTTTCAAAACTATCGCTAGTTTTCAAAAACTGTCTATACTTCCCTTCCCTTCTCAGTTTTTCGAAAAGTAAGGTATACTTTCCCCATCAACCTCTTCCCCTTCAAAACCTTTGGTCGCTATAACCCTTATGCCCTGACCATTGGATTCCTTGAAATCCTCGTGGATAATCTGGAAGGAAGATTCCTTGCCAGACATTCACCCACATCTCCTGAACAGAAGATTGGCGACATCACAACAAGACGATACCAACAGAGGATACACCCTCGAGGAATGAGGACCTGAAGACCCAGGAGATGGAGACACCCTTGACGCTGCCCCAGGATGATGCAACCTTGGCCTATGACGACCAGGGCATGGGATATGCAAGATCATGATATACATCGCTAGTAGAGCAACCCTGTCCTTATAATTGTTGCATCGGCAACCACCGGTGGATGAGAACCTATCCATTTGGCCCGCCTCACTATAGTGAGCAGGAAAACGGTTCTCTTCATCCCCCGCTCGGTGACGATCATCGGCAACAAGATATCCGGCAGATTGGACCTCTACTATGCCTTGTTAGTGTCATTACATAAAGGATTGCCTACCTGGTACACTCGACGCCTTAGAAGGCAAAAGGTATCTTCATGATTAAGAAGACAAGGGGAGACCACGTCAACACCAGCTACAAGGAGCCACCTTCACCCCATCACTCCAACAGGCGAGAAGTTGTTGAAGACTCTTCAAGCTCAACCGAGATCGTTTCATCGAACAACTACAAGAGACGTAGCAACACCTGAGGAAAACCCGGAAGACTGCACGAGGCACAAGGCACGACCTCATCGAGTCCGAGGACCTCTAGGGTAGGATAAGTCGTGTACCCCTATCTTGTGATCGAGTCCGATGCGATGGTTCGAATAGAACCATGACTGTGTGTTGCTTGTTTTTATTTGTTTGTGTTTTGATATCAGTCGCCCTTTTTGCCCTAGGCAAAAAGTACATGACTATATCACCTTACTTATCTTAATGCATGTGTTTGGCCCTTTCGGCACTTGTTGTTTGCACCTGCACTATAGAACCCACTTTTAGGCATCCCCCTCCTCTATGCTACTTTTCCCTCTCATCTCTCTCTCCTCAATCAAGACCGGCAAGACAAGGTACACCAAGGATTCTACTTGACAACCAACTAGCAACAAAGACTTACGCTACAATCTCCACGACCAAGTGCAACCACAGAGAATTAGGTTTAACCTTCAAGATTAGAGATCCACTCCTAGACCCTTCAAGACTTCACAAGATACCCCAGCTCGAATCCTTAACCATGTGCTTAACCCACATAATTGCAAGAGAACCTGTTAAGACTCAGTAACCTTGCACCGCACTGGGTTCATTATGGAACTAGTGGATGTAGTGAGCAAGCACATTATCATCCTAAGATAGCACCAAAACTGATGATGCCATAGGAGAGACCAATTTGGGGATATAGGAACGGAGGACAAATGACTTGATGAGTTTATATCAGAGACCCTGAGGAATTGACTGAGACTTTGGTAGATCACGGGGCTTTCATGTTGGTAGATGAACTTGGTGGGATCATGATTATAGATTAGCATAGCTTCCATTATCCCTGAGTAAATTGGATTTATAGGACAATTATGATCGCAAGCTGAAACTCCTGGAATGCAAGGATTTGACTTGATCAGATGATATTGATAGGAGATAGTTGATATCACGTAAATAACTTGAGGGAGACATGTAGGATTCCTCGTTGGACATGAGATTTGGATTAAATAGGTTACCCTAGTGGAGTATGGATGCAGAGTGATTTTACATGGTTTGGAGTAAATTGGATTTAGACTGATGATCTTGATCATGATACCATGTTTCTCGGTGGACCATAACTAGGAGATTGGAATAATTGTCAGAGTTTATTCAGGGATCTATATATGCTTGACCTTGGAGTTTACATGACCATGATAATGGAAATTGGTGGGTGACTATAGCAAGGTAGCCCTTTCAAGTATTTGGTGATTATAGGAGATTAGAAGATCATGTGGGACACCATAGACATTGGATTTGTAGGATTAATGAATTATGTAGCTAATGGGCTTTTGGAGTTGACCTATGCGAGATGATACTTTCGAAGATATAAGGTGATCTGTTTGGAGGACTAGATAGCACAATTGGCATCTCAGGAACTGTGCTCAAGGATGGGATGATAAACATTCACTCGCACACTAGAATCCTTGAAACCCTTACGCCCTACCAAGCCACAACATGGCCGGATCCTGACCTTGGGCTTTGGCTCTAGATCGATAAGACCATGGCCAATACTCACCCGTAACCATCACCAATGCCTCAGCCCACTTTATGTACCCCATAGACTTAATGGAGTACTTAGACAAGTTGGTTGTCATCCTTATTTTTGGTAACATACTTGTCTATCCGAAGACGGAAGAAGAATCACTGAGCTGGTCAAGGAACATCTGAAGACCGTCATGTCTAAGAGGAAGAACTACACTAACCACCATATTCAAGAAGAATACTTCCGTGTTAAAGACCATGTGTATCTGCAAGCCACTCCTCTCTAAGGAACCAAGCATTTCCATGACAAGGGAACCCACACCAAGATTCCTCGACCCTCTTCAAGATCACTCCAAGATTTAACAACCCCCTCCGAGATCACTTCAAGACGAAGAGTAGACGGCTACCAGCTAGAGTTACCACCTGAGTTACCTGATGAGCACAACGCTTTCCATGCATCACAACCCCGGAAGTGTTTCCAACTTCCTAACTTGCCCGGCCTCTAAGAAGGCAATGACCACCGAGCCGTCGACCCCTAGCCCAATCTAACCTACCGCGAGCTACCCATTAACAACTTGGACCAAGTAGAACATTATATACGAAGCCACACCACCAAGTACTTCAAGGATCAAAGGAGCACCGCTCGGAAGCAGGAACAAGATGAGGACGAGCAGACCACCCCACATCAAAGTTTTTGTATCCCTTTCCGCGCCTAGTTTGGGAATCTCGGGGACGAGATTCTTGTAAGGGGGGTAGGCCTGTCACACCCTGATTTTCATGCCACTACACTTAAGCTAACAATCATGATAAAATATGGTCTGACAAAAACTTTTGAGTGTTTTGGACCTTGCCTTGATTGGTTTTTGTCTGTTGCTTGCAAGTGCTCTAAAAATAAAATAAATCCTCCAACTCTTATACTCCTTCTCCTTGATCCAAAACTTCTGCCCAACGATCATGCCATGTGTGTAGGTCATAAAAATAATTTCTTGTAAAAATAGTTTGGCCAAAAAGTATTTTCTAAATTTAGTTTTCCAAAAACCCCTGAATTGAGGTTTGCACTGCAAGTAATTAATTAAGGTCAGTAAAAATCTTTCCAAAAATATATTTGACTCCTATTAGATATAGGATACCCATAAACCATAAAAATATGATTTTAAAAGTTATTTTACTATTTTATTTAAAAGCTTTTCTTAAGGCCGAAATGGTCTTTAATAGGTTAAAATTATTTTTATGCTTTATAAATATTTGTGAAAATTTAGAGAAACTCAGTGGACATATATTTCCCATATATAGGAGTTTCAACACATGGTCATGTTCAAAATATTGGCCAAATCCCTCAAATACCCTTTCTGGATATTTCAAGCTTTTGAAATATTTACAAAGGAAATATTCTCCAAAAATTCCAAGAAAATTCTGGCATGTCACATATGACATGTTTGATGATCTTGACAAGTATCATGTCATGGAGAATAGTATAACCCCATGAAACCCTCTCAAAACCATATCTATCCATTTTGAAGTTTGAGCAACTTTACATTGCCAAACATGTCCAAATGCTCTCAAATCTTGTGTACATGCTCAACAGGTCTAATCATTCATATAGACCAAATGTCTCAAGTTGGAGAACAATTTAACTCGATCAAAGAGCCCCAAAACCCTCTCTGACCAGAACCAAATTTGAACAATTCTACATTACCAACTTTCTCTCCTTGATTCCAACTTTTGTGAGCAGGATAACATGACCAAATAAGGCCACCACACCTAGTGGTGCATCAAGGAGAAGTGATTTGATCAACTAGATCTACACAAGTTCATTTCTGCCAAATTCTAGGGTTCACAAAAGTTGCATTGGCAACTTTGCCCAAATGAACTCAAGATTGGTGGAAGGCCCTAATTATATGTACCATTTGACCCTGTCAAGCCTCATGTCAAGTCGAGTTCATCTTCTTGCCCAAACCACCATCAAACACCTTCTGGCAGAAATTAAAAATGCAAATTCCAGCCTCTTCCACTAATCTCCTTGAGCCCTGCTTTTTACCACAACCCATCCTAGTTCCCCTCTAGCACCTAGATGCTTTTCTGCCCGAGGAAGCAATGATAAAGGAGGGGAGAACCCCATTTTTCTTTTCTGGACAGCCACTTTTCCCTCCATTTCTCACCTCTCTCTCACTCCTGGCAAGACCCAGGGCATCCAATGCCTTTTCCCACATTGTTTACTCCCCTGTGCAGCCACTAGACACAAGTGGGCGCGTGAGGACGCGAGGAAAAGCCGCGGATGCCGGCCATTTGCGTGCTCTGGAGCACGTCACCGTGCTCCCGGCCGTTGACGCCGCATCCCCTGACCACCTCGAGCCTCCCCCTCGCGCCAGTCGATGTGCCTCGACGGCCGCAACACGCCACCGCGCTAGCCCCCTCCTTTCCCCCTCTGTCTTGCCCATGCCGCGTGCCTGTGAGCCGCCGAGCCTGGCCAATGCGCAGGCGAGCTCGTGGCTCCACCCGGAGCTCGCCCCGCTCCTCCACTCTCTTCCTGGCACCCTACTCCACCCCCACTAACGCCGCAGACAAGTCCTCGCCCTCTCTCCTGGCCTCCCGAGCCGTTGCCGCGGCCACCCATGCGCCACGTCCACGGTGAGCCGCGGGTCGGCTACTTAAGGCCACCCCCGAGCCCCCTCTTTACTCCTTTGGCCCTCTCTCCCTCCCGTGCATCCCCTGGACCAACCCACACCTCTCCTCGTGCCCTCCATCCACCACCATGTCCGGAGCCTTGCCGTCGGCCTCCGCCTAAATTCGCGCCCACCATCCCTCCTCCTCCCCTCTAGACCGCGCTAGAGCACCTCCACCACCACCGCGAGCCTCTCCCGTGCTTCTCCCTCTCCTTCCCATGGCCGTGCTGTCGAGTTCGACCACCACCGCCGGCCTCGCTGCTGCGGCCGATGATGTGCTCCGTCCGGCCACCCCCGTGGTCGTGGCGCACCTTGTCGGATGCGCCGCTCTCCCCTGAGCCCGCCGGTGTGCTGGGCGTCGCCGGAGGTGACCAGAGCCGCCGGAACGGGAGCCGACAAGCGCTCGGCCCCGCCTCCTCTGCCTCCTTCGCCTTGGCAGGAGGAGGGAGACGACCCTGCGGTGGACCTGCAGGTCGCTGACCTGGCCGGGCCCCTCGGTTTAAGTGGAGGCGTATTCATGAGGCCGCCTTGACGTGGCCTCCCACGGGCGCGAGAGGCTGGGCCAGGCCCAAGGCGCTGCCCCGCTAAGTCTCGCCAAAGGCACGCCGCCTCCCTAGATCCAGCCCATTTAGGTAAATTCCTTTTCTTTTTCTTTTTACGTGGACTGGTAAAATCCATAGAATATTCATATTAAGTCCAAATTTGATGATTCAAATTTCTAGGGTTCCACAAATCATGATCTATCACATGGTGCTATTTGCACATTTTTCCAGAAACTTTCTCTTCATAAATATTTATCAAAACCCCATTTTCCATTTCTATGATGAACTTTAGAAAATCACAGAGAGCTCAAACTTGATCCAGTTCCATGATTCAAATTCCTAGATGTTTCTAAGTTCATAACTTAGTTTATGAACATTTTTCTTAAATACTTTCTGTACCACATAAAACAATGAGCCATTTCTTCATATTTGTCAACTTTGCAAATTCATAGGAAATTCATTTGAACTCCAAATCCAGTGAAACCAACTCCTAGATGCTTCTAAAATCATGGTTTGTTAGGTGCCTTTGCTCATTTTTCAAAAATATATTTCTGTAGACTTCTTGCAAATCCATAAACCCCTTGCCATCATATTGAAATGTTCAGAGATATCCACTGATCCAATTCCAATGAAACCACTCTGGATATTTTTCATATAACCAGAGATGTCCTAGAAAAGTCAAATTAATATTTTTTGGAGCACTTATATTTTCTGCCTTGTTGTGTTGCTTATTGTGGTTGTTTCCGACGTTAGTTGATGAAGTAGACGGAGTACATGGAGAAGGACCAGAAGATTTCAAGACTCGGATGAATCAGGCAAGCAGCCCTTTGACCATGTCTATGAAACCTTTTTATGCATGTCATATATCACTTATTATTGTTGCATCGGAATCATGATGAGATGGTAAACCACGTTGGTTGGTTTCCTCTGTTACTTCCTCATTGATACTTGCATTGGGCATGACCCTACCTCCTTATGAGGGTTATGCCGGTGGGAGTAGATAGGATGCTAAAGTAGTTGCTACGCAAAAAGGGATGGGAATATGCATGGTGATGGAGGCAAGTATGTTCCCAAAGACTTCTTGAAAACCCCGTCGGGTGCCGCTAATGCCCGAGGGAGATGTTGAGCTAGGTAACCACTTGACAAAGAAGTGGTGTACCGGAGAAGGATATCTGGCGAGGTTTCAAAACGGATTGGTTTAAGTTGCGACCGTTATTCCAACCTTACATGCGCAACCACTCTACCCTTGTATGGGAAAGGGCATTACTGATTACCTAGGCCGATACTAGCTTGGAGCCGCATTACATTAGTGACGGGGAGAGTTGGTGCTCTCTCTCGGGACGGGGTCGTGCCAGGTAGGGCGGCCAAGAACATTTTTATGGGGCACCGGACACATCGTTGGTACCCCGTGTCAGTGGTATGTGACGAATATGGGAGCGAGGCTCCACAATTTTGAGTTGTGAAATGTTGGGCACGGGGGTTACTACCAATCGAGTGGACTCCATGCTAGTGTCGTCTAGGGAAAGATAGTGATCGGGTGCTTACCCCGGGTACTTGAGGTATCGCGGGTCGTGGATGACACGGAAGTTCCCCGGTTCTTGTGGGTAAAGTGTGCAACCTCTGCAGAGTGTAAAACTATTCGAATAGTCGTGTCCACGGTCAAGGACAGTTGGGTAACCGCTCTTGGGCTACGTCCATATGTTTACGAAACTTGGTGAGTATGTATGGACGAGTGGAGAGAACTACATGGGTCAAGTCCAAGGACTTGACATGATTGAGTTGGGTTGGTGCCCACTCCATTTATGTTGATATCTATAACTTGTCCTCAGGGATTACATGAATCCTCTTGATGCATGCTGTGCAAGTTGTTGAACATGTCATTGCACTCAAAACTAGCTTTCTGCAAAAATTTACCTATATCATGCATTGTTGAATCTTGAACCAAAACATGGGTTGCTTGCGAGTACATTCAAAGTACTCATTGGCTTGCCACTGGTTATTTTATTCGCCAGGCATGAAAGAACATGATGTGATGAAGGACACGTTGGTGACGAACATGCGAGCTAGGGCGCTTTCCCAGTCAGAATGCCTGTAGGGTTAAGGCAGATGGCATGGGTCCAAGTTATCGACGAAGATTTCCGCTGCAATGTTATACTCAAGACTTGACCATAATGGTCCTACTTGTGTCATACGGTATGTATGGATGTAAGCCTCTTGTTATTCAACTTCTGTGTGTTCAGTGAGCATTGATCTCTGGGATCACTGTACGTGTGCATTCGGTGATCACGACTTATGAGTCGGGGTCCCCACACCCATCCGTCAGTGACAAAACCTCCCTCTCAGTCTTATTAAAAGCCACGTGTCCCTCGTCCCCACTTCATCTCCCCACTCGCCCCCACCCACGCCCACTCCACTCCCTCACCGGTGAACCCTAGCCCACCACCGCCGCGATGTCGCACTGGTTCGGCAAAAGTAAGAACGACCACGAGGCGGGGTCCTCGAGCCGCCGCACACAGCCACCTCCATCCTCCACCCCACCCACGGTTAGAGCCGCTACAAGGGCCTTCCAACTTGCGCCGCTGGCCCAGGACCGCGAGGAGGAGGACCGCCGTGCCTGAATCATTGGAAGTGCCAAGTGCCCTGGCCACTACCTCGTTGAGGATTGGCACCTCAATCCCGAGCGGATTTCGGTGTCGCTTGTCCCCAAGGACGGGCATGAGCGAGAGAACAAGATCATGCACCGCCGTGAGGAGCTCCCTGAGGACCTGCGCAGACACCCCACCTTCGCCATGGATAGTCCCCATTGGGACACATGGTTCGAAGACGAGCCCGACACGCGCCATCGTCCCCCCCCCCCCCCCCCGAAAGAGCATAGTGCCCCATGTGTGGTTTTGATAATTAATGACAATCCTTACGGACTAATGTTTGCATTGCGATATTATTGTAGGACTTGTCCACAGGCAAAGCTTGGAGTCCTTGTGCTGAGTCGAAGAAGACTATATGATGTCCAAGATAGTATTCAAGGGATTATCCAAAGATATAGCCGAGAAGCTTTTTCTCTGTCCAGCGGTAGTACCGGGTTGTGCAGCGGTAGTACCGCTCCAGTTGGGAGTTGTACTGCTTCAGCATGCCTAGTGCATTCCAGAAAGCGATAGTATCATAGTTTTTACCGGCTAGGAGCGGTACTACCGCTGGAAGTACCGTTGGCAAAGAAAAGGCCTCTGATATCTCCGGTATCTAGGCGGTACCGACATAGTACTACTGCCAGTGCTTGAACCAAATGGGCCAGTGGTAGTACCATTGCTGGTTACGTAGTACCTCTACTAGAGCTTCATGGTACCTCTTTGGTAGTACCGCTAAGCACTAGTATGCAGTACACTGGGTACCGTTGTGATGTAAGTGGGCGGTAGTACCGCCGCGCTCTTGAGGTTACTTCTAGTATGTCTTGAAGAACCAGTGGAGTGGCCATTCGTGTCTACCTTCAAGACATCAACATTATGGATAAAGAGAAGTATATACAAGGTATCTACCAATGGGCTCGCATCAAAAATAAAGATATCATATAGCCCAAGGAGGATGACATCAGGTGGTGATCGTCGTGAAGATAAGGGTCAAGTGAAGATGCATATACGAGAGGCTTTCCCATAATTGTTTATGGGAGAGCAATTTGGAAGTCTTCACCAAGCGAAGTGCGATCAAGAAAGGTGGTCCACTCAAACACTCAAGAAATTTTGTTTGCACACCAATTTCCATAGTGTTTTATCAAGTGTTGAGGAAAGGTAGTGATCAAGAAATTCCAGGAAAATATGATTTTTGGAAAAGAGTTCAACTAAAAAAAAATCATTTTCAAAAGATGATAAAAGAGGTAAAACATAGGGGTAATATACTCCCCCAGTTATAGTCTTTGCAAAAGAGGAAGTGAGATGGGGTTTATTTTTGTAATACCAATTGAAGGTAACTTGGGTGAAAATAGGTAGGAGATGATTACCTCCATAATTATTTTCATAAATAGTTTGAAAAAAATACCTTTTTGTTTCTATTAATTTTTTCCCTTGGGCTGTTGCTAAAATCAAAACATCTTTAAAAGTGTTTGGCCAAAATAAAGTGGTAGATGAAGGTGGGAAGTTTTCTTGTCAAGACTTGATCACTAGGGTTAAGGGTTTAGTAGGTTGTGTTCACTAGGTTACTATTAGGTGCTAACAAACACAAACAACAAACCAAACAAGGTCAAACAGAACATTGAGAGGTGAAACACAAGCATTAGTCAAGCACTTTAAAAAGTTTTTGTTGGCCCTGATTTTTAGCTTTCTAATAACTGTGTTATACTGGCTTCCCGAAAGTTAGGATGTTACATACCTTCCCCCCTTAAAATGAATCTTGTCCCCGAGATTCGTAAGCGGGTACTAGAAGAGTGTAGCAACCAATGAGAGTCGCGGCTTCTCCGCTTTCTGGGTTTGATGATCCTTTGACAAGGTGGTATTCTCGACACTTGATGACTTGATTTTGTCAGGACCGGCCTTCTGGATGAGATGGATGTTGCCTTGTGAATCACAGCCTGTTGGGAAACCCCAAGTGGAAGGTGTGAAGTAGTTTAGCAAAAATTCCCCCCTAATTAAAGAACCAGAGTGATCAATCCAGTAGGACTTCGAAGACCTAAAGAAGGTTGTTTGTTGTCTGGCGCGTCAATGAGCGTGGAACCTACACACAAACACAAACTATCCCTTGCCCCAACTTTCTGAGAAAGTTGTCAATATTCCCATCTTGCTGAAAACTAGAGAATTAAACGTATAGAATGATGGAGAATAATGAAAGTAAAAACAGTACAACAAGGAAACAATTATGAAAGCAATTGAAACAAGGTTGTAACAATGAAGAAAATAGGATCAGAGGCTATAGTTTCACTAGTGGTGTCTCTCAAAGAAAACAAACATGCTGGGTGAACAAATTACAGCTGGGGAATTGACAAATCATGAACGTATAACAATACTATTATGAAGAGATAAAGTTCACGGGTTCTAACACTGTAGGCATTACGTTAAAGCATATGGACCACTATCCAGCATGCATCCATATCTAAAAGTCCACCTTGAGAAAGCTATCCAGCAAATCTCGCTGGTATTAAGTGAAGGAAATATTCCCTAGAGGTAATAATAAAGTTGTTAATTATATTTCCTTATATCATGATAAATGTTTATTATTCATGCTATAATTGTATTAACCAAAATCTTAGTACATGTGTGAATACATAGACAAATAGAGTGTCACTAGTATGCCTCTACTTGACTAGCTCGTTGAATCAAAGATGGTTAAGTTTCCTAGCCATAGACATGAGTTGTCATTTGATTAACGGGATCACATCATTAGAGAATGATGTGATTGACTTGACCCATTTCGTTATCTTAGCACCCGATCGTTTAGTTTGTTGCTATTGCTTTCTTCATGACTTATACATGTTCCTATGACTATCAGATTATGCAACTCCCGAATACCGGAGGAACACTTTGTGTGCTATAAAATGTCACAACGTAACTGGGTGATTATAAAGATGCTCTACATGTGTCTCTGATGGTGTTTGTTGAGTTGGCATAGATCGAGATTAGGATTTCTCACTCTGATTGTCGAAGAGGTATCTCTAGGCCCTCTCGGTAATGCACATCACTATAAGCCTCACAAGCAATGTGACTAATGAAGTTAGTTGCGGGATGATGCATTAAGGAACGAGTAAAGAGACTAGCTGGTAACGAGATTGAACAAGGTATTGAGATACCGACGATCGAATCTCGGGCAAGTAACGTACCGATGACAAAGGGAACAACGTATGTTGTTATGCGGTTTGACCGATAAAGATCTTCATAGAATATGCAGGAACCAAAATGAGCATCCATGTTCCTCTATTGGTTATTGACAGAGATGAGTCTCGATCATGTCTACATAGTTCCCGAACCCGTAGGGTCCGCACGCTTAACGTTCGATGATGATCGATATTATGAGTTTATCTGTTTTGATGTACCGAAGGTTGTTCAGAGTATCGGATGTGATCACGGACATGACGAGGAGTCTCGAAATGGTTGAGACATAAAGATTGATATATTGGATGGCTATGTTTGGACATCAGAATGGTTCCGGGTGAGTTCGGGCATTTACCGAAGTACCGGGGGGTTTCCGGAACCCCACGGGGAGTTAATGGGCCTTAATGGGCCAAAGTGGAAGAGAGGAGAAGGCGGCCAAGGTGGGGGCGCACCCCCCAAGCCCAATCCGAATTGGGAGGGGGCGGCCCCCCTTTCCTTCTCTCCCTCTCCCTCTTCCTTCTTCTCCTACTCCAACTAGGGAAGGGGGGAAACCTACTCCTACTAGGAGTAGGACTCCCCCCCTTGGGCGCGCCATGAGAGGGCCGGCCCTCCCCTCCTCCACTCCTTAATATACGGGGGAGGGGGGCACCCCATAGACACACAAGTTGATTGTTTAGCCGTGCGCGGTGCCCCCTCCACATATTTCCACCTCGATCATATTGTTGTAGAGCTTAGGCGAAGCCTTGCGTCCGTAATTTCATCATCACCGTCATCACACCGTCGTGCTAATGAAACTCTCCCTCGACCTCAGCTGGATCTAGAGTTCATGGGACGTCACCGAGCTGAAAGTGTGCAGATCGCGGAGGTGCCGTACTTTCGGTGCTAGGAACGGTCGGATCGTGAAGACGTACGACTACATCAACCGCGTTTTCATAACGCTTCCGCTTGCGGTCTACGAGGGTATGTGGACTACACTCTCCCCTCTCATTGCTATGCATCACCTAGATAGATCTTGCGTGATCGTAGGAAATGTTTTGAAATTACTGCGTTCCCCAATGTTAAGTTACAACAATGAAGTGATTACTTGTGTGTAACAGACAAATGCATTAAGTAAAGTATGTAATGTAAGCAATAATCCTCACCCATAGGTGACAACACTGTTGTTTTCTCCCTAGTGGCAACAACACATCCCCCTCCTTCACGTTTCTGTCACTCAGGTGTTGATTAAGGGAGGCATGAACCCACTATCTAGCATATAAACCCTCTCTGATAGTATTTTGTATGTCTATGTTGTTGTAGATCAATGGCATGTGCTATTGTTCCTTTGAATTTTAATGCGTTCCTAGAGAAAGCTAAGTTGAAAGATGATGGTAGCAACTACATGGACTGGGTCCGTAACTTGAGGATTATCCTCATTGCTGCACAGAAGAATTACGTCCTGGAAGCACCGCTAGGTGCAAGACCCACTGCAGGAGCAACACCAGACGTTGTGAATGCCTGGCAGAGCAAAGCTGATGACTACTCGATAGTTCAGTGTGCCATGCTTTATGGCTTAGAACCGGGACTTCAACGACGTTTTGAACGTCATGGAGCATATGAGATGTTCCAGGAGTTGAAGTTAATATTTCAAGCAAATGCCCGAATTTAGAGATATGAAGTCTCCAATAAGTCCTATAGCTGCAAATGGAGGAGAATAGTTCTGTTAGTGAGCATATACTCAAAATGTCTGGGTATCATAATCACTTGACTCAGCCGGGAGTTAATCTTCCAGTTGATAGTGTCATTGACAGAGTTCTTCAATCACTGCCACCGAGCTAAAAAAGCTTCGTGATGAACTATAACATGCAAGGGATGGATAAGATGATTCCCGAGCTCTTGGCAATGCTAAAGGCTGCGGAGGTAGAAATCAAGAAGGAGCATCAAGTGTTGATGGTCAACAAGACCACCAGTTTCAAAAAAAAGGGCAAAGGGAAGAAGGGGAACTTCAAGAAGAATGGCAAGCAAGTTGCTGCTCAAGTGAATAAGCCCAAGTCCGGACCTGAGCCTGAGAGTGAGTGCTTCTACTGCAAAGGGACTGGTCACTGGAAGCGGAACTGCCCCAAGTATTTGGCGGATAAGAAGGATGGCAAGGTGAACAAAGGTATATGTGATATACATGTTATTGATGTGTACCTTACTAATGCTCGTAGTAGTGCCTGGGTATTTGATACTGGTTCTGTTGCTAATATTTGCAACTCGAAATAGGGACTACGGATTAAGCGAAGATTGGCTAAGGACGAGGTGACGATGCGCGTGGGAAATGGTTCCAAAGTCGATGCGACCGCCGTTGGCACGCTACCTCTATATCTACCTTCGGGATTAGTTTTAGACCTGAATAATTGTTATTTGGTGCCAGCGTTAAGCATGAACATTATATCTGGATCTTGTTTGATGCGAGACGGTTATTCATTTAAATCTGAGAATAATGGTTGTTCTATTTATATGAGTAATATATTTTATGGTCATGCACCCTTGAAGAGTGGTCTATTTTTGTTAAATCTCGATAGTAGTGATACACATATTCATAATATTGAAGCCAAAAGATGCAGAGTTGATAATGATAGTGCAACTTATTTGTGGCACTGCCGTTCGGGTCATATTGGTGTAAAGCGCATGAAGAAACTCCATTCTGATGGACTTTTGGAATCACTTGGTACTTGCGAACCATGCCTCATGGGCAAGATGACTAAACCTCCGTTCTTCGGAACAATGGAGCGAGCAACAGATTTATTGGAAATCATACATACTGATGTATGTGGTCCGATGAATATTGAGGCTTGCGGCGGGTATCGTTATTTTCTGACCTTCACAGATGATTTGAGCAGATATGAGTATATCTACTTGATGAAACATAAGTCTGAAAAATTTGAAAAGTTCAAAGAATTTCAGAGTGATGTGGAAAATCATCGTAACAAGAAAATAAAGTTTCCGCGACGTGGAGGAGAATATTTGAGTTACAAGTTTGGTCTTCATTTGAAACAATATGGAATAGTTTCACAAGTCACGCCACCCGGAACACCACAGCGTAATGGTGTGTCCGAACGTCGTAACCGCACTTTATTAGATATGGTGCGATCTATGATGTCTCTTACTGATTTACCGCTATCGTTTTGGGGTTATGCTTTAGAGACGGCTGCATTCACGTTAAATAGGGCACCATCTAAATCCATTGAGACGACACCTTATGAACTATGGTTTGGCAAGAAACCCAAGTTGTCGTTTGTTAAAGTTTGGGGCTGCGATGCTTATGTGAAAAAGCTTCAACCTGATAAGCTCGAACCCAAATCGTAGAAGTGTGTCTTCATAGGATACCAAAGGAGACTATTGGGCACACCTTCTATCACAGATCCAAAGGCAAGACATCCGTTGCAAAGAATGGATCCTTTCTATAGAAGGAATTTCTCTCGAAAGAAGCGAGTGGGAGGAAAGTAGAACTTGACGAGGTAACTGTACCTGCTCCCTTATTGGAAAGTAGTTCATCACAGAAATCAGTTCCTGTGACTTCTACACCAATTAGTGAGGAAGCTAATGATGATGATCATGTAACTTCAGATGAAGTTATTACTGAACCTCGTAGGTCAACCAGAGTAAGATCCGCACACGAGTGGTACGGTAATCATGTTCTGGAAGTCTATGTTACTTGACCATGACGAACCTACGAACTATGAGGAAGCGATGATAAGCCCAGATTTCGCGAAATGGCTTGAGGCCATGAAATCTGAGATGTTATCCATGTATGAGAACAAATTGTGGACTTTGGTTGACTTGCCCGATGATCGGCAAGCCGTAGAGAATAAATGGATCTTCAAGAAGAAGATTGACGCCGACAAAGAATGTTACCGCTTCACAAAGCTCGACTTGTTGCGAAAGGTTTTTCAAAAGTTCAAGGAGTTGACTACGATGAGACCTTCTCACCAGAAGCGATGCTTAAGTCCGTCCGAATCATGTTAGCAATTGCTGCATTTTATGATTATGAAATTTGGCAAATGGATGTAAAGACTGCATTCCTGAATGGATTTATGGAAGAAGAGTTGTATATGATGCAACCCGAAGGTTTTATCAATCCAAAGGATGCTAACAAAGTGTGCAAGCTCCAGCGATCCATTTATGGACTGGTGCAAGCAGCTCGGAGTTGGAATAAACGTTTAATATAGACTTTTGGAGAAGCCTGTATTTACAAGAAAGTGAGTGGGAGCTCTGTAGCATTTCTAATATTATATGTGGATGACATATTGTTGATTGGAAATGATATAGAATTTCTGGATAGCATAAAAGGATATTTGAATAAGAGTTTTTCAATGAAAGACCTCGGTGAAGATGCTTATATATTGGGCATCAAGATCTATAGAGATAGATCAAGACGCTTAATTGGACTTTCACAAAGTACATACCTTGATAAAGTTTTGAAGAAGTTCAAAATGGATCTAGCAAAGAAAGGGTTCTTGCCTGTGTTACAAGGTGTGAAGTTGAGTCAGACTCAATGCCCGACCACTGCAGAAGATAGAGAGAAAATGAAAGTCATTCCCTATGCTTCAGCCATAGGTTCTATCATGTATGCAATTCCGTGTGCCTTGCTATTAGTTTAGCTGGGATGTACCAAAGTAATCCAGGAGTGGATCACTGGACAGCGGTCAAGAACATCCTGAAATACCTGAAATGGACTAAGGATATGTTTCTCGTTTATGGAAGTGATAAAGAGCTTTGTAGATGGTTACATCGATGCAAGCTTTGACACTGATTCTGATGATTCTAAGTCACAAACCGGATACGTATTTATATTGATAGGTGGAGCTGTAAGTTGGTGCAGTTCTAAGCAAAGCATCGTGGCGGGATCTACGTGTGAAGTGGAGTACATAGCTGCTTCGAAAGCAGCAAATGAAGGAGTCTGGATGAAGGAGTTCATATCCGATCTAGGTGTCATACCTAGTGCATCAGGTCCAATGAAAATCTTTTGTGACAATACTGGTGCAATTGCCTTGGCAAAGGAATCTAGATTCCACAAGAGAACCAAGCACATCAAAAGACGCTTCAATTCCATCCGCGATCAAGTCAAGGAGGGAGATAGAGATTTGCAAGATACATATGGATCTGAATGTTGCAGACCCGTTGACTAAGCCTCTCTCACGAGCAAAACATGATCAGCACCAAAACTCCATGGGTGTTAGAATCATTACTATGTAATCTAGATTATTGACTCTAGTGCAAGTGGGAGACTAAAGGAAATATGCCCTAGAGGCAATAATAAAGTTGTTATTTATATTTCCTTGTATCATGATAAATGTTTATTATTCATGCTAGAATTGTATTCACCGGAAACTTAGTACATGTGTCAATACATAGACAAACAGAGTGTCACTAGTATGCATCTACTTGACTAGCTCGTTGAATCAAAGATGGTTAAGTTTCCTAGCCATGGACATGAGATGTCATTTGATTAACGGGACCACATCATTAGGGAATGATGTGATTGACTTGACCCATTTTGTTAGCTTAGCACTTGATCGTTTAGTTTGTTGCTATTGCTTTCTTCATGACTTATACATGTTCCTATGACTATGAGATTATGCAACTCCCGAATACTAGAGGAACACTTTGTGTGCTATCAAACGTCACAACGTAACTGGGTGATTATAAAGATGCTCTACAGGTGTCTCCGATGGTGTTTGTTGAGTTGGAATAGATCGAGATTAGGATTTGTCACTCTGATTGTTGAAGAGGTATCTCTGGGCCCTCTCGGTAATGCACATCACTATAAGCCTCACAAGCAATGTGACTAATGAAGTTAGTTGCGGGATGATGCATTACGGAACGAGTAAAGAGACTTGGCGGTAACGAGATTGAACTAGGTATTGAGATACCGATGATCGAATCTCAGGAAAGTAACATACCGATGACAAAGGCAACAATGTATGTTGTTAAGCGGTTTGAGCGATAAATATCTTCATAGAATATGTAGGAACCAATATGAGCATCCAGGTTCCGCTATTGGTTATTTACCAGAGATGAGTCTCAGTCATGTCTACATAGTTCTCGAACCCGTAGGGTCCGCACGCTTAACGTTCGATGACGATTGGTATTATGAGTTTATGTGTTTTGATGTACCAAAGGTTGTTCGAAGTCCCGGATGTGATCATGGACATGACGAGGAGTCTCGAAATTGTCGAGACATAAAGATTGATATATTGGAAGGCTATGTTTGGACATCGGAATGGTTCCGGGTGAGTTCGGGCATTTATCGGAGTACCGGGGGTTATCGGAACCCCCCGGGGAGTTAATGGGCCTTAATGAGCCAAAGTGGAAGAGGGGAGGAGGCGGCCAAGGTGGGGGCGCGCCCCCCAAGCCCAATCTGTATTGGGAGGGGGGCCAGCCACCTTTTCCTTCTCTCCCTCTCACTCTTCCTTCTTCACCTACTCCAACAAGGGAAGGGGGAAAACCTACTCCTACTAGGATCGAGTAGGACTCCCCCCTTGGGCGCGCCATGAGAGGGCCAGCCCTCCCCTCCTCCACTCCTTTATATACGGGGGAGGGGGGCACCCCATAAACACACAAGTTGATTGTTTAGCCGTTTGCGGTGCCCCCTCCACATATTTCCACCTCGGTCATATCATTGTAGAGGTTAGGCGAAGCCCTACGTCGGTAACTTCATCATCACCGTCATCACGCCGTCGTGCTGACGAAACTCTCCCTCGACGTCAACTGGATCTAGAGTTCATGGGACGTCACCGAGCTGAACGTGTGCAGATCGCGGAGGTGCCGTACTTTTGGTGCTAGGATCGGTCGGATCGTGAAGACATAGGACTACATCAACCACGTTCTCATAACGCTTTCGCTTTCGGTCTACGAGGGTCGTGGACTACACTCTCCCCTCTCGTTGCTATGCATCACCTAGATAGATCTCGTGATCGTAGATTTTTTTTTTGAAATTACTGCGTTCCCCAACATTAAGTTACAACAATGAAGTGATTACATGTGTGTAACAGACAAATGCATTAAGTAATGTACGTAATGTAAGTAATAATCCTCACCAATAGGTGACAAAACTGTTGTTTTCTCCCTAGTGGCTACTACACATCCCCCTCCTACACGTTTCTGTCACTCGAGTGTTGGTTAAGGGAGGCATGAACCCACTATCTAGCATATAAACCCTCTCTTGGAGGTGAAAAAAAATAGGTGGCCAAGGTAATCAGGAACACCGGAGAGCATTGCAAGACAACATTAAACTCTCTATAGATATAAGTGAAGCATCTCAGTTTGACATGAACAAAATAATCATAATCTCATGGTTCATCGGATCCTAGAAAACACAACATGCACAATTACAATATGTGGTCTCGATCATGTGAGGCAGCTCACGAGACTCTAAACATGGAGGCATAATAGAGAGAGATCGCCAACTAGCTACAGCTATGGACCCGTAGTCCCGAGATGAACTACTCACGGATCATCCTGGAGGTAATCATGGCGATGAAGAGGCCTCCGGTGGCGATTCCCCCCTCCAGCAGGGTGCCGGAACATGGCTCCAGAAGCCCTAGATTGGACTTTCGAAGTGACAGTGCCTCTCTGTATGTTTTGTGGAAAATAACTCTGTCCACAAACTTTTTAGGGTTAAGGGCAACTTATAGGCAAAGAGGGGATGCGAGGGGGTGCCGGGGACTCACAGGGGCCCCCAGGCCAGGCTTAGGGTGGGGCCGCGCCTGGCACCCCCTTGTGGGCCCCAGGGCACCTCTGTGGCCCCCCTTCGCTCTTTTTCTTCATTCCAGGTAAAAACTGATGTTCGTCAATTTTGGGCCTTTTCATAGATTATTTCCTTAAGAACTTTTCTGAAATACAAAAACAGCACCTGGCCCTGGGCATCTTGTTAATAGGTTAGTCAATGAAATCATCCCAAAAACAAAGTAAAACATGTAGAAAACATGCATAAACAATAAGGCATTGGATAGAAAACAAGCATGGAGCATAAAAAATTATAGATACATTTGGGACGTATCATCATCCCCAAGCTTAACTCCTGCTCGTCCTCGAGTAGGTAAGTGATAACAAAATAATTTTTTAGGTGACATGAAGCCAACACAACGTTGGTCAACGATATGTAAAAGCATTGTAAGCTGAGATCAAAGTACTTTAACAAAGGCATAATAAATATGATTTCAACTATGCAAACTTAGCAACTATGTTGCACATGAAAAGTAAACACAAATAATTGACAATGAGTAATAATGCATTGAAGGTAATATGTTTGTTTGATCATAATGAAAACATAATAAACTGGTATCCAACTTGTCCTTCATGGAATAGCAAAACATAAATGCCAAGACACCTTCAATGTTCAAGTGGTGACTAGACACAAATAATTTGAGAGCAATATAGGGGCCCCGACTAGCTGTCCAAGACCTCCAATATGCATACATTCACGATCACGGGTCAATCAGTCATGCACAACATATTAGAGCTGGTAATCAGATTACATCATCCATTACACGAATACACATAGTTTTACACAAATGGTCACATGACAAGTCTTAGATAACTGCCATGCAGGGCGGGCAACTCATACACACACAACCGAAGACAGCAAAACATAACACGGTAGAGCCCAAGTCACGCCTTAACACCTACAGGCTGCTGACCGGGAGGCGAGCCTAATTTGCTGGATCGTAGTAGTACTCCTCCTCGTAGGCCTCCTCCTCAGGCTACTCTTCGTAGTCTGACCAAGTTAATAGCCAGGGACGAAACCAATGTGAGTACATTTGAATGTACTCTACAAGACACCCTAAACGAAGCTTATAAAATGCAAGTATGCTTATTTAGTCGAGTAGGTGGGCTATACATAGGGTTCACTACCCATGATGGATGAAAGATTCATCAGGGTTGATTTCATTTCTATATCTCTGTTAAAAATTGTTTATAAATAATATAGTTTCTCTCGTAGGTATCACATACGCACGAGGTTTTGGCAAAGACAAGTTTGAGGAAAGAATTTTTTTATAACTTCTTGTAGAAATAACTTCCGGCTTCCCATCTTCGGTACCTACCAGGTACATAATTTTCCTCCTTCCAAAAACAACATATTTGAAAACATCGACACAATGCTAGATACATGGCCATTCAACTGTCCATATCCGAGGACGCGGCTATTCCGAATAGATTTACTTTGCAGAGGTGTACACATTCCACAAGATCCAGTACATCTGCCGTGAACAACCACGGACTGTCGACGACAGTATGCGAACATCAGATAACCGGTCCTAACCATCAGCTATGTTCATGCTAGTAAATGTCTGCCTCTTCAACTGGGTTTCTTCTCCCCGACACCGAGTGAGTTAGCCATATCAATCCGGTTACCCCTGACAACACACTACCATAGCAGGAGACCCAATTGTTGCAACTGGGGGGAAATTAATCCCACTCTTTGTATATCCCGTTACTTCCTCCTGGCGATTTCGGTTCATTGGGCTCGAACACCTATAGCATATTGAGATAGAGCACGGACTAACATGGACAAACTTCAAGCTAGACCTCGTGCCCATTTTGGGTTAATGTGGCGGTACGGTTTGGTTGTCTGGCGAAGACTAGGTTATGTGTGATTTTTAGAAAACACCTCCTGAAAACATTCCTCTTCACATTCCTCCCGTGGACAAGGTCCCACCTTCCCCGGGTTTTTTCCATAAAGCCTTTTTCTTTTAAGAAACACATTTTTAAGGTGCCCTCTTAGGGACTTAAAAATATTAGTTTTGGTGAGTAATATATAATAGGGTGGCTAAGGGATTGGTAACACCAAGATAAGACTACTGGCAATATGAGTATCAAATAATATTAATAGTAGTAGTAGTAGTCACTTCAAAAAATAGTTTTCCTCCATTTTTTGTAAAACTTCAGAAGTAAAACATGCATGATAGATAATGATAAGTAATATAATAGCAAGCATTTAGAATGGCTTGCCTTGGTATTGATATGGTCCCTGGTCTTCAAACAAACAGGAGTTGCAGTAAACTTCTTCAGCAGTTCCTCCTTCTTCGTCTTCTAACTCACAAAAAGGAAAAATAAAACACTCAATCAGAACCAAACATGGGCAAGCACTAGCAAAAATAGCACCTACATCAACCAATACACACCACAAATTAACACCCAAAGTTTCAATAACAAAAACTACTCAAGCAAACACATATGGCAAAAAAGGCTATTTGCCACAAATGCTTATGGTTGGTGAGGGAGTCCTGGATTAGGGGGTCTCTGGACAACCGGACTATATCCTTTGGCCGGACTGTTGGATATGAAGATACAAGACTCAAGACTTCGTCCCGTGTCTGGATGGGACTCTCCTTGGCGTGGAAGGCAAGCTTGGCAATACGGATATGTAGATCTCCTCCCTTGTAACCGACTCTGTGTAACCCTAGCCCCCTCTGGTGTCTATATAAACCGGAGGGTTTAGTCCGTAGGACAACAACAATCATACCATGGGCTAGCTTCTAGGGTTTAGCCTCTACGATCTCGTGGTAGATCAACTCTTGTAATACTCATATCATCAAGATAAATCAAGAAGGAAGTATGGTATTACCTCCATCGAGAGGGCCCGAACCTGGGTAAACATCGTGTCCCCCGCCTCCTGTTACCATCCGCCTTAGATGCACAGTTCGGGACCACCTACCCGAGATCCGCTGGTTTTGACACCGACATTGGTGCTTTCATTGAGAGTTCCACTGTGCCGTCATCATAAGGAAGGATGGCTCGTCTCGTTGTCAGGGACAACATCACCTCTAGGGAGCCCTGGCTGTAGGCCAAACTCTCCGACTAGGCGGCTTCGTCATGACCGCCCGTTCGGCCGCTGCGCCGACGATGACTTCTCGGGTCATCGAAAACAACCTTCACATCGGCTCGGAGTTTGCCGAGCGGATGAACCCAATGGAATCTCCTCTTTGAACGAGCTCTTGGATCACATCGCCGCTTTGGGAATCGCTATGGACTATGATCGGATTGGGCTTAAACCCGACCAAAGGGAGATTAACTCTCCGCCGGTCACCCATCAGATAGCGGTGGTGGAGGAGCAATGCGGCGATTCTTCCTCTATCTTGAGGACAAACTATGTCCGGATTCCCGAGCTCTTCGAGCCGGATACTCGTCTACGGGAGGACATCGCCCAAACCCTGAACCTAGAATCAGGCAGCGGGCCGGACCTACTGGGCAACATCCCGGAGCCCGAACTTCCAAGATCGGAAACTCCTCCGCCCCTGGGTCCCAGATTGGGTCAAGGTTCGGACTTAAATCCACCCACCCACCCAGATACAAATGATCTTTCCCACATTAGGAAAGAGCCCCAGGAGACAGTGCATCACTATTGGGCCAGATTCCTCCTTGTAATGAACAAGGTCAAGGACTGTCGCGAGGAAGACGCAATTTCATTCTTTTGCAATAATTGCATGGACAAGGGAATCCTCAATGCCATAAGTCCCCGTGACATAACACGCTTCACAGACTTGGCGGCCATAGTACAGAAGTACTATGCGATGGAAAGCGCCTGGAAAACCCAAACAAAATTTTGGGATAATCCGGCCCTGACAAAACCCCCAGTCCGAATTAAAAGGGTGCACTCTCACAAGTCGCCCGACTCAATTACAAAGAAGCAATAGCCCACTACACGGCGTGGAACCGTATTGGAGGGATGGCTTAACAGGCCTTGCAAAATTCACAGTACAATGGATACCATACCAACGCACAGCCTTAGAGCATGTTGGGTACTCTGGCAGGTGGCCAAGAGTGGTGAGGATCTCCTCATTCAAAACACCACAGAGCACCATCCCGTGGATAACAATACAATATTGACAGTCTTCGAGACCTTTGCCTCAAATAATAGGCGTAAGCGAGCACTCCGCAACCTTGCTGAAGTCTGCCACGTGGCAGCAATAAATCCATGGAGCGACACGGCTATCACTATCAATGCCAGTGACGAACCTAAATTCGGAACAGCCCGAGCACCAGCCGCCTTGGTCCCCAGTCCAATTGTGGACGGCTTTCGGCTTACTGAAGTACTCATGGACGGCGGCAGCGGATTAACCCTCATTTATGAGGAGACTCTTCAAAAAATGGAAATAGACAGGAACCGCATTGAGCAAAGCAGCACGACCTTCAGAGGAATCATCCCCAGCTGGGAGGCACGTTGCGCTGGAAAAATCACACTAGATGTGGTATTCGGCACTCTGGAGAATTACAGGTCCGAAGAAATTACATTCCATGTGGCCCCGTTCAGTAGAGGATACCACTCCCTTCTAGGGCGGGAGGCATTCACGATCTTCCAAGCCATACCCCATTACGGGTACATGAAGCTCAAAATGCCCTGGCCTAATGGAATCATCACTCTAGCTAGTGATCCGGACACAGCACTCCGCGCCGAAAAAAAACATCCGCACTAGCCCTCGAGGCGTTATCCGAAGCCCTCGCGGCGAAGGAATTAACTGCGCTGCGCTCCACAGTGAACATGGACGACGTGATACTCGACAAAAGATCCAAGTCCACCTCTTTTAAACCAGCGGATGAAATAGTCAAATTCCAAGTCCACCCAACGGACCCTACAAAAACAACATCCATCGGGGCACATTTAGATCCTGTTTTAGACGCCGCACTACGGGAGTTCCTACGCGAGAACTGGGACATATTCGCCTGGCATCCTTCAGACATGCCAGGAATCCCACGCAGGCTGGTCGAGCATAGCCTTAACATTTTAAAAGGATTCAAGCCAGTCAAGCAGGCTCTTCGATGTTTCTCTGAACCTAAGCGACAAGCCATGGGAGAGGAGCTAGCCAAGTTACTGGAGGCTGGATTCATCAGAGAAATAAAACATCCGGACTGGCTAGCAAACCTGGTGATGGTACCAAAGAAGGATAAATCCTGGCGCCTATGCATCGTCTTCAATGACATTAATAAGGCTTGCCCAAAGGATCCCTTCCCCCTCCCTCGCATCGATCAAATTATCGACGCTACCGCAGGACACGACTCATTGTGTTTCCTCGACGCATACTCCAGTTACCAGCAAATCAAGATGGCGGAGTCTGATCAAGCCGCAATGACATTTATTACTCCATACGGCCCCTTCTGTTTCAACACAATGCCCTTCGGGCTCAAAAACGCCGGCGCTACGTATCATCGCATGATTCAGACATGTCTGGAAAAGCAGATCGGCAAAACAGTGGAGGCATACATAGACGATGTGGTCGTTAAAACCAGACACGTCGACTCCTTAATAGACGGCTTGAGGCTCACGTTCGACAATCTCCGAACATACGACATTAAGCTCAATCCGGAAAAATGCGTTTTCGGCATGCCCGCCGGAAAGCTCCTGGGCTTCATTGTCTCCAGTAGAGGAATTGAAGCAAATCTGGCTAAAATCCGAGTTCTGTCATAGTTGGCTATCCCAACTGACCTCAAGCAAATCCAGAAGGTAAATGGGTGCATCGCGGCCTTAAGCCGCTTTATCTCCCGATTAGGAGAAAAGGCATTACCCCTTTATCGCCTTCTTCGGTGCACCAAACACTCCGAGTGGACGGACGCGGCCACGGCCGAATTGGAAGAAATAAAAGCCATCTTGGCCGCGCCAAATGCCGGCGAACCAATGCTGGTATATATAGCGTCAACTCATCAAGTTGTAAGCGCAGTGCTCGTCGTCGAACGAGAGACAGACGAACATAAATTCCCACTCCAAAAGCCGGTATATTATGTATCCACTGTCCTCACTCCATGAAAATCATGGTACCCACATTATCAAAAGATAGCATACGCGATATTTATGGCATCCCGGAAACTACGACACTACTTTCAAGAGTGTTCAATCACGGTGGCCTCGGAAGTCGCAAGTACTGGCCGATTTTGTCGCCGAATGGACAGATGCCGAACTCCCTAAAGAGTACGGCACGTACTCCAATTGGATCATGCACTTCGACGACTCTAAAATGCTGGCTGGTCTGGGGGCTGGCGTCGTCCTGACGTTCCCCACCGGAGATACAGTCCAATACGTACTCCAAATACTATACACAGACTCCAACAACGCAGCCGAATATGAGGCCCTGTTACATGGTCTTCGGATGGCACTTTCCATGGGAATTCGACGCCTGGAGGTACGTGGGGACTCGAACCTCGCGATATCTCAAATAAATGGAGACTTCGACGCCAAGGATCCGAAAATGGCGGCTTATCGCGACGCCGTCCTCAAAATGTCAGCTCGGTTCGAGGGGCTTGAATTCCACCATGTGGCTCGGGAAAACAATCAGGCAATGGATATCCTCGCCCGTATCGGCGCTAATCGCGACACAGTCCCACCCAACATCTTCTTGGAAAGGCTGTTTAAGCCATCCGTGGTACGGGAAGGGGACACCGGTAACAATAGTCCGGACCCGGCCACAGCACCAGATACCGAACACTCTGACACAATCGGAGGCTCTGCCATCAAAATAACACCTTCAGCCCACGTGATAATGGCCATCATCGCCCCATGGATGTAACCATTTCTGGCCTACCTAACTTGACGAGGAACTACCCGAGGACCAAAATGAGGCACGCTGCATAGTGCGGCGATCTAAAGCCTACAAGGTCCACGAGGGAGAGCTTTATAAGAAAAGCACTACCGGAGTCCTTCAAAGGTGCATCTCCGAAGAGGAAGGGCGGAAGCTTTTTGCAGAAATCCATGCTGGACTCGTTAGCCACCACGCCGCAGCCCGGGGCCTTGTAAGCAAGGCCTTCCGTACAGGTTTCTATTGGCCGACGGCCCGTGCAGATGCACAGGATCTGGTCCAACGTTGCGTTGGTTGCCAGCTTTTTGCAAACCAAAGCCATATGCCGCCTACCGCTCTCCAAACAATCCCCATCACCTGGCCCTTTGCGGTCTGCGGGCTTGATATGGTCGGACCCCTCAAAGGGGGAACCCATAAGAAAAAATACTTACTGGTCATGGTGGATAAATTCACCAAATGGATAGAAGCCAAACCCGTTAAAATGGTCGAATCCGGACCGGTGATAGACTTCATATCTGGGGCTGTACACCGTTATGGCATCCCCCACAACGTCATCACTGACAACGGCACAAACTTTACAGCCAACAAGGTAAAACTTTGGTGCAGCAACATGGGCATAAAGCTCGATTATGCTTCTGTCTATCACCCGCAAACTGACGGTCAAGTCGAGCGAGCAAATGGTCTTATCATGAGTGGCATCAAACCCAGATTAGTGCGGTCCTTAAAGGAGTCTAACACACACTGGGTAGAGGAGCTCAACTCCGTACTATGGGGGCTGCGGACCACGCCGAATCGCACTACCGGATACACACCATTTTTTATGGTGTACGGCGCAGAGGCGGTTCTGCCCTGCGACATAATTCATGACTCTCCTCGAGTGCGCATGTATGAATAAAAAGAGGCCGAGCTCGATCGGCAGGTGTCGGGGATATACCCCGCGGTATGACCCGGCCGGATGGATGACCCGGCTAGGACTTGGCGTTTCACTGGTAACCCGCCGGAGGTTTGGTGACTTACGAGTCTGGCGGCTCACATTTCTGACGACTCACGAGCCTGGCGACTCACGGATGGCCCCGACGGCGGGTCAAACAGACGACAAGGGCCAAGGCCCAGTAGAAAGGCTTACGTTATGGTAGGCCGGCTTAAGAGGAAGGAAGCAAGACCCGAACTTGTATTCAACTTGTAAGAAAAGATAGATTAGTCCTAGTCCTACTAGGACTCCACATGTAACCCGCCCCTCCTAACTTATATAAGGAGGGGCAGGGCTCCCCAAAGAGGGACAGATAACAAGAAACAATCTCTAGGAATAGACAAAAAGAGCCGGCTTGCCGGCAACTCCCTCATGATCATAATGAGACCTAGCCACAAACATCATGTAGGGTTATTACCGGATGATGTTTCCCGGGGCCCGAAGCTGTCTAAACCCTTGTCTTGTGTTTTGCGTCTCTCGTCCCGATCAACCCCTCTCAAGCTACCACATAGATGCATGGCCTCACGACTAAGTCCTCACACTAGGACATCTGCCATGACAAAACTACGACAGTTGGCGCCCACCGTGGGGCTCGCCCACGATGGTGTTGAGTTTTTGAAGGGATCTTTCTCAGGGTTTCAAGAAGTTCATGGTTTTCAGATAAAGAAGAGACGAATTGCGTTTGTGTACACCATCACACGCAACCAGGCGATCCGTTGTGGCCGAATCACTTTCCGCTGCACCACCGCGAGAAGCCGAGGGCAGAAGGGGTTCCATCAGTACGGATCAAAATCATCAAATTACGGTTGTTCTGGTCTGATTCAGCGAGTCGCTGCCACCGTATACAGGGGTCACCAAGACCAAGGCGCTGCCAGATTCGACCGCATAACTGCGTTTTTCCGTTCGCAAGTAGATCATGTCATGAGGGGCTGATCTGGCTGGCTGTTCGCTTCCCTAGCGTACGTCCGCCGTGTCACGCGGGTCACGTCACGCGGGTGCCTGACCGCTGCCCTGGCTGCTGTCGCTCCTCCACCCGTGATCCACTTCCATTTGACGATCTGCTAGCGATCGCGGCCTAGCATCCCGTCTGCGTTTCTGCTATTACTAGATCTCCGTGGTTGCATCATACTAGTTCATGAGAAGATCAAAGCCAACATCTATTACTACGTTGTTTACACCTCAAGTCAAGAAAAAAAAGCCAAGAGGAGACGTATTCATCTACTCCCGTGCGAAAAAAAAGAAGGAGCAGCTGAATTGGTCAAAGCGACTACGACCAGGAGAATAACGAGGACTCGGACTCAGCCATAGCTGCGGCAGTACCTCGCCGGCGCGTCTTCACTGCTGGGCCTCGCCTCCAAGAAGCCGTTTTCATCTTCAAACCGTCCGCTCATCGGCGGCGTGTGACCCTCCCACGTTGTTTCTACTGCACCTCGCCCCGAGTCGCTTTGGTCTCTGCCAAGCCGACGGCCCCCGCAGTGGTTCGCCAGTCCGGTGCCTCCTCAAGCCGTCGACTGCTCTTAAGTCGCCCCTGCTGCCTCACCTTCGCCGGGTTTTCTGCACACGTCGAGCCGCCATCACCGCATTTTGCTCCAGCCTTGGGGCCGCCTTGGATGGCCCTTGTCGCTGCCTCAAACAACTCGCCAGTACTGTTGCCCGTGAACCGCTCGTCACCAGTGTGGTGCGCCTTTGCCGAGGCCGGCCCTGCCGAGCCTCTGCCTTCGTCGAGACCTGTTCGCGAGCCGCCGTCGTCGCCTACATCATTGCAGCCTCCGCTCGCTTGCACCACTACCTGGCTCCAAGTCGCTCCTGCTCTGCTGCAAAGTTGTCGGGCGTCTCAACTAGCCTCAGCCGCGCCGGGCTGGTCTGTTTTTAACCCCGTGAAATCTCTGGGTCAACCTAGCATACGCACAGGGATCAAGGGTCCAAGTCTGACGGATTCCCTAGCTCCTTCATGTGAAGAAATCATCAACTAGTATAGACACTGTACACGCATAGGAAGGATTAAGAGGCAGCCCCCAACATTGATTTGGATTCAGAAGAATTTTCTACGGGGTCTAGGATTCAGGTTTGAGGAAATAAGAATGGGGAGGAACTGCTAGTCGCGTGCCAAAGTGCACGGAAATCAAAGGGATTTATTAAAAAAGAGGGCCATGTGGGTGCTGACGCTGTGCAATGTTATTCAATACCAGCATTTGTGTTCATCTGATAACAGACCAGGTACTATTGTTTCTATCTACTTTTGGTACATATTTTAATCAAAGAGAGCAATTACTTTGGTTTGTATATTTTTATGTGCAGCAAAAGTGGTGCCATGTTGTACCGATGATGTGTGCGTCAGCATCATCACGCACCGGCGTCCGCACCCGCTTACTGATGGAACGGGTGTGCGCAAGCCACCGCCCGTACAGCTCAAATCTATGTCAACTCGCGGGGACAGCACCCGTGATTAACTCGCCGGCCGTGTGGCTTACCACGCCCGCGATTAACTCACCGGTCGTGTGGCTTACCACGCCCGTGATTAACTCGCCAGCCGTGTGGCTTACCACGCCCGCGATTAACTCGCCGGCCGCGCGGCTTACCGTGCCTGCAATTAGCTCGCCCATCGGCACCGGCTTACAAACGCTGCGGCCGATTCACCCGTGAGTAATTCCAATTTCACCTAGTGATCATCAATTTTATGGCGGATTATTTCCGGCCTGACACATCAGGTGATATCCATTTAAAATATATTTTATTAGCCCATATTATTTTTGTCAAAAGAGCAGTTTATCTTTGTCTTGGTCTGCAATATTGTTGATGCAGGACAATTGTTCACTACATCAAAACGACGAGGTTGACTCGCCTGTGCCGGCTTATAATGCCGCGGCCGGCTCATCTGTCTGAGCCGCCTCTGATGTTGCGGTCGTCTTTACCGTCTGTCTCTCGCGGCCTGGTCTACATCAACACACCGGGCCGCGCCTGTCTACGTGAGCTGTTCATTGAGTATGAGCAAGTCACTACTTGGGAAGCCCGGTTTTCTTCCAACAAATTGGAGGCAAATTATCATATATTATCCACCGCTGTCTGCACTGGATGGTTCAATGGGCAGGTGCACAAGTCGCTGCCACTACAGTTTGGTTAACTTCAAACAGCCAGTTGGAAGGAACCATTGGCGAAAGGTCGACACGGCTCATACGGGATCATTTATAACCCACCGTAGTCACCTCAACCTTCTGTGGATTCACATCGCGCTATCAACGCCAATGATGAATACCTTCTGCTATGGTCAAATATGGAGAATCTCAAGCCAACTCCTCGAGTCGTCTTGAGACTCGGGGGCTACAATGGTATGACTCGGCAAAATTAGCCGGTTTCAATGAATTCAAGAACTCCGGGTCATTGAAAGGAAAAATAACCCGGGCCCCGGAGATTACTGCTAGATCGATGAAAATTTAAAAGCCGTCAAAAGATTTCCGGCTCAAAATAAGGACTCTGATTTAAAATCCGGTTCAAGAGACATCTTTCTCCCACAAAGCACGGAAGCTCTCAAATCCGATTCAAAAGCCGGCCCAGGGTAAATTTATCCCTCACAAATTTTTGAAGCTCTCAAATCCGGCTCAAAATCCGGCTCAAGGTAAATTTGTCCTTCACAAATTTTTTGAAGCTTTCAAATCCGGTTTGAAGTTCTGGTTCAAAAAGAATTAATCTCTCGCAAGTTCGAGTTCTAAGAAAAATTAAAGGTTGCCAAAAAGAACTTGCTGCCATGATGCGCGGTTCAAACATAGGTATCCTGCCTTACGGCTTATCTTATTATGGTCACTTGGGGGCTTCCTGCTCATCGAGCATAGCTATCGGTACCCTCTTGATTGGTGCAATGCTAATATATGGTCACTTGGGGGCTTCCTGTTCAAACATAGGTCGTATTCGAACCAAAGAGAACATAGCTGTCGAAACCCTTTTGATCGGCACACTGCCAAACTCACTAGGGGGCTTCTTGATCGTATACGAATCATAGCTTAAACTCTTTTGGGTCCGACGTGGATCGTATTTGAATCAGCGTCATTAAACAATTCTCAAGGTCATTTGGGGGCTTCCTGTTCAAACATAGGTCGTATTCGAACCAAAGAGAACATAGCTGTCGGTACCCTCTTGATCGGCAACGCCAGAGCCACTGGGGGCTATATGATCGTATTCGAATCTTAGCTCAACCCCTTTGGAACGGTTTTCTGATCGTATACGAATCAGAAGCCTTAAACTTTTTAGGTCTTTTTTGTGAACAATTTTGGGTTTGACTTGAGACCTTTTTTGGATTATATCTCAAATATATATAAGTTTTTATGCTTAACCCGGTTTGACTTTTTGACTATAAGTCGCCAGCTTATGACAATCATCATCTATGTGGAAGCATTGGCTTCTAAAGATAGGGTTATCACCCTTACTGCACAGGTCATGTAAACCGGCAGTACAAATTCAATATCACAGTGGTTATATGTGAGGTGTTATGACCCGCCCTGCGGTAAACAGCCAAGGGTTCTTGTTATCTACTTGTGTGCAGGGTAAGACTACATTTGGGTGGTTACCCGGCTCTTGACGTTAAGTCGCCAGGCATATGTTGTTTAAACTCGTGCAGGATTTGCGAACTATGACTTATATAAATGCTTCGGTCCAAGCTCATCACTTTGAAATTGGTGTCTCAAAAGGGTTATCAATTATTGATTTTCTCAAGGGCTATAGGCCACCGGGTTATAAAAATTCCGACTTACAATGAATGCGCATTAAGTCGTCATCGGCCAAGAGCCGCGGTATTTAAACTCGGATTTACTTGTCAACCGATGAGGTATTCAAATCTTTAATAGCAAAAACTGGCTGGATTTTCATGATCATATTGAATGATTGAGGTTTTCATACCGGATTATATTATTCAAATATTGAATAGCCAACATGGCTGGATTTCTATTGTGATTATCAATAACCAGTGTTATGATTGTGGTTTTCAATGTCGCTTTAGCGCAACGGCTATTATTTTTATCAATGGGCATGATTTATTTCACAATGGAGGAAATAGTCCCGAGTCGCTGCAGGCTTACGACCCGGCACTTGGGGGCTACATCGTTCAAATCGAGATTACATCAAATATACAAGTCCCATGTCACTGCCAGCATGCACCATGGTACTTGGGGGCTAATGCAAAGTCATTTTTTGCTCAACTTATTGAAGACCCGACTCATCACATTTTAAATGAGCCGGCCCTTGGGGGCTACCAATTATTCCTGTCAAAAATTCAAGGTACACAAGCCTTAATCCATTATATTGAAAGATCCATTATTTAGTTGGTAGAGTACAAAGCTCTTAACCTTGTGGACGTGGGTTCAAGCCCCATGGTGGAGATTACATCATTTGATGGTATTATCAATGAATCATATACAAAGTCCCATCTCAGTAATATCTTATTGAGCCGGCCCTTGGGGGCTACACGTTGTTGCTCAAGTTTACATGATCATATTTACAAAGTCCCTGCTCACTATTGCATAATGACCCGGCACTTGGGGGCTACAATGGTTGAAATCTTTATGAGCATAAGGCTATTACAAGTCCCAGGTTGCTGCAAGCATGACAACCCGGGACTTGGGGGCTACACTGGTTGAAATCTTTATGAGCATAAGGCTATTACAAGTCCCAGGTTGCTGCCAGCATGACAACCCGACACTTGGGGGCTACAGGTGATATGCATATAAGGGAGGAATAACTTCAAATTATCAGTTTTTGAGCAAATCAGGTATTATATTATTATCAGAGAAATCTGCAAAGTTTATGACCCGACGTCATCATAAGATTAACCCGACATCAGCAACAGTTATGACCCGGTGTTATCAATATTTCAAGCCGGCAATTTTGCTCGCCAACCTCTACATCTTTAAACCGGCGGATCACCAGATGAATCTTGAGTCCAATATGTTTATTAAGCCGGCGTTTTGGAAGCCGACTCAAGTGGATTATTTCTTACAATATTTCTCTACAAGAAGACCAATGTCAGCAAATTGATTCTGAAGCTGGCCTGTTAACTCGGATTTTTCAAAAGAAGTATCTGGATTTTTTTTGCATTGACAAAGTTGAAGCATATCTGTTAAAGAAGATTTTTCTATGAGGTTATGGACATATTTATATCAACAAGGAAATGACAAGGATTTAAAGATGTTCAGGTGCCGACTTGCAAGAGTATTTAACCCGGAGCACAACCTGTCAAATTTGTTCTTGAGTTATTTTGCAGGAACATTTTAACAAGGATAAATCCAAATTAAACTGGGGGCTAATGTCGGGGATATACCCCGCGGTATGACCCGGCTGGGACTTGGCGTTTCACTGGTAACCCGCCGGAGGTTTGACGACTTACGAGTCTGGCGGCTCACATGTCTGACGACTCACGAGCCTGGCGACTCACGGATGGCCCCGACGGCGGGTCAAACGGACGACAAGGCCCAAGGCCCAGTAGAAAGGCTTACGTTATGGTAGGTCGGCTTAAGAGGAAGGAAGCAAGACCCGGACTTGTATTCAACTTGTAATAAAAGATAGATTAGTCCTAGTCCTACTAGGACTCCACATGTAACCCGCCCCTCCTAACTTATATAAGGAGGGGCAGGGCTCCCCAAAGAGGGACAGATAACAAGAAACAATCTCTAGGGCTAGACAAAAAGAGCCGGCTTGCCGGCAACTCCCTCATGATCATAATGATACCTAGCCACAAACAGCATGTAGGGTTATTACCGGATGATGTTTCCCGGGGCCCGAAGCTGTCTAATCCCTTGTCTTGTGTTTTGCATCTCTCATCCCGATCAACCCCTCTCAAGCTACCACATAGATGCGTGGCCTCACGACTAAGTCCTCACACTAGGACATCTGCCGTGACAAAACTACGACAACAGGACAGTTTGGACGCCCTGGAGGAGGAGCGCGACGTGGCAAAAGCCCGTTCTGCATTCTATCAGCAACAGGCTCGAAGGTACCAAAGCAGAGAAGTACGGGCTAAAACTTATAACGTTGGCGAACTAGTTCTACGCCTGCCAGAGAAGAAAAAGAACAAGCTCAAGCCCAAATGGGAAGGTCCCTTCATTATTGACCAGGTTCTGACCGGTGGAGCGTACCGTCTGCGGGATGCATCGGACAATTGACTCGAGCCAAACCCATGGAACGTAGCCAGACTCCAAAGATTCTACGCCTAGTGCCGGACTTTGTGTTCGTCTCCTTACCCCCGTCCATTTTTTGCATATCCGTTATTTGTCTTTTCTCTCTTTCTTTCTTCTTTTTCTTTCTCCTCAAGGCCTTAAAAGGCTAACTTGTGTCTTGACTACACAATATTGACGCGCTAACCGCGCTCATTATACCTGGGGGCTTCTTTTACAGAAGCCTAATATAACTATTTTTCTGGGCTTCATGCCCCACACATGTGTTATTATTCCGCATGTACCTTTTTTCGCCATTATATGCATCAATATGACTTAAGTTTTGGCCAAGCTGGGTTGCCTGGCTTTTGCATTTATGCCCTACGTTCCCGTTAATTCGGCTAGGGCATAAGGGGAGCACCTCTGCGATTGTTACTGCTAGGTCAGCCGGATGTGTACCTCAGACTGGGTGAAGCCGAAAGCTAGCGTTCTGAAGGGAATATTCGGTCGGTGAACAAAAGATGACTTTTTATTTTTTTAATACATGCCCCCAGATGTTTATAGGTTGCGTCTCTTTTCGTAGTTCGGACATGCACATTAGGGCATGCGTACCCAGGGAAAGGAACCCTTAAGGGAACTATTCTCCCTGGAAGATGTTTCTTCCTATCCATGTAATATAACATAGCTAGTTGGGTACTTGTTTGTTCAAGCACTTATGACCCCTACGCCTAGTTTCCATGCATACCCCGGTTTTTACATAACCGAGCGGGTATTCGGATACACTTCGGACTATTGGGTCCAGAGGTCGAAGCAAAAAGGTCCGCCATGACAAATGATTTACAATCCGGCTAGGGACATTATATATGTCACTTAAATTACATAGTCACTTAGACTGACTGAATTCTTATTCTATACCATCCAACAGGCTGTCTAGCTTACAATCCTGTTGGGAATACTTTGCGGCTAATTCTACTTGGTCATACACCAAACTGACGGGAATCTCTTTCCCATCGGTCCCCACAGGTCCGACCTCGGCCATGTGGTTTGGGTCAGCTTTGCTATATCGCGTCTTCACCATGGCCCAGGCTTCCCTTGCACCTTATCGGCAGGCTGATACCTTCCATAATCGGAAGCGCCGCCGCGCTCCCTTGAGCTTCTCTATAAGCTCTCCCATGCCTCCTGGCGGGGAGGCAGATGGCCACAAGGCTTGGGCAATGCCCTGCATCACCTTCCGAACTTGTTCGTGCAGTTGTGAGAGCTCTGGTAGAAGATCAGCCGCAGACCTGGGCATCTCCTCCGCGGGACGACCCGTCAGCATACCTACAGACATAACTCTGTTAGCCGGTTCTTCACCGAACTCTTTCAATAGTTCGTTCAAGCACTTACTGAAAATGCCGCGTCGTAGCCGCTTATTCTCCTTCACGGAGTCCGCAAGCTGGGCTCGAACATCTTTCAGTTCCAGGCCCAACTGAATATTGGCGTCTTGGAGATCATTTTTCTCCTAAATGATGCGAGTAAGCACGCACAATCCAGCATTTAGCCGTCGATTAGCACGTTGCGCATCCCCTGGAACGGCCTCCGGATTCACTCCGGAGTCGTCTGCAACATCTATTGTTAGATTTGCATGCATGCCGCACATTATCTGCTACCTGTCATTCTTTACAATGGAAACCAGTGTTACAAGAGGGGGCCTTCTCGGACTCCTTCAATGCGGCAACCGCGGCCCGTAGCTGGGCTTTGCACTCTTCCAGCTCTTGAGACAATTGGGTATTCTTCTCTGTAAGAACCTGCACAAGTTATGATCCTTAAATCAGTTGTGTCAACTGTTTCAAGTCTTAGGGGCTACTGATATATATAATCATCATATTTTCTTACCCGTATATCCTTTACATACTGGTCCGTGGCGCTGGCAAGACCATTTTGAGCAGCACGGATGTACGCGTCTCCTGAGTTGAAGGCATCAAGCGCCTCTTGGGAGAAACAAGCATCATAGAGTACGGCCCGACGAAGCCTGTGATTCATGGCGCTCTCCACTTCAGAATTTGTAGCGGATAGTTTATCCGCATCCTCTGTAGGAGGAGCATCCGGTGTTCGCCCCGTGTTAGCTTTCGCCTCTATTTCTGGCCCTGGAGCCCGACTGGTGGAGGCGTGATCGGCAACCTCTCCAGATATAGTCCGGCGAGCGTTTTTCCTACTAAGAAACATGGACGTTATTATATTTTAAAAGACGACAACCACGGAGTGAGGTTCTGTATCATACCTCTGCGCTGGCGTCTCAGTCTTGACAGCCTTCCTTTTTAGCCTACCCGGCTTCGGTGCCCCCTATTGGCGAGTCACTGCGGGTTCGGCATGGCGTCTCGAGGGCCTTCCCTGTAAAACACCATATGTGTATGGTAGGTGAAGTGCGTAAAAGGGAATCCTTCTCGGAAGTTCGGGCTCTGGTTTTTCTTACATGCGATGCAGGGAGTAGCCACAGATATTCGGCTATGATGGCCACCATGGCATCATCGCAGCTCAATTGATAGAATGTCTTGTCGATCAGCTCCACAAATATGTCTGGATCCTCTTCGAGTCCGGTATCAAGGGCCCGGTCAGGGTCCTCCGGTTGTGGAGGCATGCTGTTGACCTCCCTTACAACTTTTCACAGTTCCTGCCATGAAACGGCAAGGTAAATAATTATGACGATGAATGCGGGAAGGCTGGGAGTAAAAAGTGACAGCTCACCCAGCTTGGAGGGTTGTACATGGAGAATCCATCCCGTGGCTTAATGCGGATGAACTCCTCTTCCTCTCGCTTGTACAGATCAGACAGAATTTTTGCTAGAGTAGCAACTGAGTCTGGTCCCTTGCGCCCGCAGCGGGTGGCATTATCTTCCCCGTTAAAGTGCCACATGTTGTGCCCTCGATATTGAAGTGGCTGTACTCCCCGCATTATACATATTGACATAACCTCGGTTATTGTCAGTCCTGATTGAGCCAGCACTTTTATCCGGCCCATCAGGTAAAGGACTTCTCTGTTATCTTCCTCCCGAGGGCTCCGTGGATGCCAGATTTGGCGTTTCTTCAAAGGAGCATTGTCGAACTCGGGAAGACCAATCCGAATAGGCCTGCGATCCAAAGCGGCCCGCTCTGCGACCATCCTGTCGTTCTCGGCTGCTAGGTCGGCCTTGGCCCGAGTGATCTGTTCCCTCACCCTTGCAACTTCCGTGTTGTGGGCATCCTAATCTGCCGGGTTAGCCTCTGCCATAAGCACAGCCAACGCATCAAACGGATCAGATAAAACTTGAGCTGGTGGGTGCACAGGGCGTCCTGCCACGGCGGCCGTCGCCACTGCTGACCCGGAGATCATTGCTGCTGCGGTCGAAGAGAGGATCGCCGCTTGTGTACCGGCCATGAATATTCCAACCCGGTTGGGCAGATCAGAGGGGTCCGGAATACTGTCGCCATCGGAACAGCCCCCAATCCGGCCGTCTTATGTAATCGATATAACGATTCGGTTTCTCCGGTTGAGGACTCGTCGCCGGAATAAACGACGGTCTCGCTACCAGATTCCGATCCATCCTCATATTCCCCTCCGTGGATGACTCCCACGAAGGCACGCTTCACGGCCGGTTTAACCTGGGCAGACCGCACACGCTGAGCCGTTTCGATGAGGTCGGTGCAGATGTCCGGCTGAGGGCCCGGTTCACCGATCTTGCCGATGAAGACGTGTATGCCACCAAGGGACCCGGTACCCATACTCAATCGAGCCGGCCTCGGGGCCCCATCCCGCATCGTCGATGTAGAGCTTGCCGCGACGACTCTTGGTCATCCGGCCCACAACGTAGCCCTTGAGTCCTTTGAAGTTGCCCTCCAAGAACTTGAAACCATCGTGCGATAGACCAACCGTGGGCGCCAAGCTGTCGTGGTTTTGTCACGGCAGATGTCCTCATGAAAGGACTTAGTCGTGGAGCCATCACTACGGGTTAGCTTGAAGGGGTTAAAGCGGACACAAGGACGCAAGAGAGTTTATACTAGTTCGGCCCCTTCGATGAAGGTAAAAGCCTACATCTAGTTGTGATGGAATTGATGGGGTTTCGATGACTAGGGAGCAAACAAGCTTCGCCTAAGTCTCCAGTTATTGTCTGTTGTCCTTGAACCGCCACCGGGTCGTCCCCTTATATACATGGGTGGCACCCGTCGGTTCACAGTCCCGACGCCGGTTCATAGATGTATCCGGCTCTGTCTCTACTATTCCTAACTTACAATACAAGTTACATATTGACGCCGGTTTACGGCTACAGGCCTTGAACCGGCTATGGGCCTTAAGCCCTCATCTGCCTACTTGGGCTTTAACATACTCAACTACTGATGAAGTTAACCCGGCCTATCCTGGCCGGTTTACACCCAGTAGTAATATCCCCAACATTAGGCCCCAGATTGATTTGAACAGGTTCATGTCAATCCTTAGCAAAAGCCTTCATTTTCAGCATCTTTGTGTAGCCTGGTGAACCGCCATGATGTCATCTTCTCTGGTCGTCGTAAACCGGCGTGACGTCACCTGTCATAAAAGCTATCCACGATACCTTTTTTGTTTAATATATCTGCGACAATCGAGGCGACAGCTCCGTTACCAAACTCGCGGCCCCTTGATTTTCGCGCCTGACAAATGTCCCTTGCTTTATAAATAAGACCGAAGGGTCATTTCTTTTTCCCCTTCGTGCCCTTCTGCTTCATCTCCCTCGCGTCGCCCAACTTCGGAGCTCCGCCGCCGCCGTTGACTTCTGCACCAACCTTAGCCGCTGCATCACCCTGAATACACCAGAGTATCGCGGCGATCTTCCATTTCTTCCTCGGCTCTGGTAAGTCTTCTATCTTTTTCATCATAGATCTGTTCTAGGGTTTCCGTGTTCTTCAGCGTTCATCACTTGCTTCCTGTTCATATGATAAACTTTAGACGAGTTTGTGAATCTTTGTTCTGCGTAGCGGTAGTTTTTGTCATCCGTTTTCACTTGTGCATCTCAAACCATAGATCTCTCTGTATCCTTGCTCATTGATTCAGCATCTGCTCCCCTTTGGACCTTGAATATTTATCTCTTTTTCTGAACATGTTCCAGATCCAAAACTGTGATGTAATTTTGTGAAACCTGTTTTCACACACCTACTCATCCGCAATCTTGACTCTTCAATATTGTAGACCAGGCGGTTTAACATTGTAGAAAAATTGATAACTCGGTATATACCATTAGTCCCCTTGTTGAACCGCCAGGATTCCCTAGCTAAGTACTACCACTTTGCAGAACTCCGGTTTATAAATGACTGCTTCCGGTTTAGCAATGAATGCATCAATGTATATCCTTCCAACATATTCTTGAACCGGTATTACTGCTTTGCAGATTGCACCATTGCCAAACAAGTGTATGAGTGCAACTGGGTCCCTTCTCGAGTGACCGAGACTCAACTGAATAACCTAGTCAACACCGGTGCTTTAGGCAAAAAGATGTCGTTCCTTTGGAGGGTCCACGGCCCGGAATGTCCTCCGTAACCGAAGATGGAGAGGTTGTTGTTTTTCTCGACCATCTAGCCCGGGGCTTCAGTCCGCCCGGTTCAAAGTTTTATCGGGATGTCTTGGCAAACTTCCAAATGCGTCCACAAGATATTGGCCCCAACTCCGTAACCAACATCTGTCACTTTCAAGTGCTCTGTGAGGTGTCCTTTCAAGAGGAGCCCACAGTTGAATTATTCAGGGATTGCTTCCATCTGAACCGCCGCACCGAATTTACTGACAGTCCCAATACTGAGTTAGGTGGTATGGCGATTCAAAAGAGGAAGGAGGTCACTTACCCTCACGCCAAACTGCACAGCCATCCCAAAGAGTGGAATTCAACATGGTTTTATTGCAAAGATACCTCTCCTGATGGAGAAAATCCCTTGTCGGGTTATCGTCCGGAGCGGCTAAGCAACACACATCCCTTCCCTTAGAGACTTACTGCTATGGAGAGAAGAAAATACGCTCCTCAATTATCCAAGCTCAGGGCCTTCATGGCTAACGGGTTGACAGGAGTTGACCTTGCTCACTGCTGGATATCTTGGAGTATATTGCCCTTAAGCCTGCGCTCCGGTTTGATGTGCAAATACACAAGAGACGTAAAAGACCCTCTACGGCATATTGAGATCCGGTGATGATGACGAGGTCACTGAGGCTGTGAAGAAAATATTAAATGAACAGGAAGCTGCCTGCTCTCAAACCGGCCTGCCTCCTTTTTGTACCACTAACAAACCACCAGCCGTAAGACTCATATCTTATGCTTTCATGAAATCTGACTATGTTTAAGTACCCTTTGTTGACATTAACATCTTTCAAACAGGGTGATGATCCATTTTGGAGCAAGAAGCCTCCACAAGAGAAACCAGAGAAAACAACCCGGCCCAAGACCAGAGTTGTGAAGAAACCGACCAATAGAAAGAGAACCACTGCATCCTCCGATCCACCAGCTGACGATGATGTGGGTAATCCGGTCCTTGAGGTAGAGCTTGATTCAGTTGGTTTATTTTTCACACGCCTTATTGATAATGATTATTGCCAGGATGACGTTGAAGTCAGTCATGCTGATGTTGTAGAGGTAATCGCTCTTTCTTCCGATTCAAACCCTTTACCTTCACTAAAAATCCGTCGGGCAAACCAGAAAGTTAAATTTTCTCATCCTCTTGCTTATTTGGACCGAAACTTTCTTATGAAGACACAACAGCATGAAGCTCGCCAAGACAACCCTAAGACAATGCCAGGTAGTTACCTCACCGGTTTACGAAACGATGCAGTTCGGAAACACCGTTCAGAGGTCTCTAACTGTTTTGTCAATGCTTATCCTAAAGCGGGTTGTTTTTGTCAACCTCTTAATCCATCTGACTCCGATTATCAGGGCACTTCTCACTCTTCTTCCGGTGAATCGTCAGCCACCCAGCTCCCACCACTCAAAACGGTGCTTGGGTGAGCCATATTCCTGATAATGTTGTTTGATATATCACTTTCCATATTCACTGGACTGATCCGTCTTTTTCCTTTCAGGGCCAAGCCTAGGCCAAGCAAGAAAGCTCGTCTGGACAAAGCGGCAGAGGAAGACGACGCTCCTGAACCGATCAAAATACCAGATCCCGAAGAACACATCCACGACGATGTGTTGAACGACCCACCATCGCAAGATCATTATATTCCTGCTGAAGAGGCACATGTTGATACCACATGCCCTTTTTATCAGCCCACAAGTCCTTTCCAGACTGACAAAACAACGAGCCCAGCAAAGCATACTGATAAACCGGTGACCCCAGTGCGGACTAGTGAAGCCAAAGATGATGATGTTGTTATTACTGGCATTGGTCGTTCCGAGCCAGGCAATACTGTCGCTTTATCTAAGCACACTGCCAAAGATGAATTTGCTGCATTTGGCAAAGGCAAATGGAATGCCGATTTGGCCACTTATGCCGCTCTGACACCCAAGATCTTCATTCCGGCTACCTGAATCGGCTATATACCAGCCGTGATTATGAAGCCGGTCTGGTAAATATGATGAAGGACAAATATGTGGTAAATTCCATATGACTCTCTGCTTGTATATTTCAATCTGTCAACTCCAATAACCCCCAAGTGATAGTTTTAAGATATCAACTTAAACCGGGACTTTCCAACATGAACTTTAACGCGGCTGTACTTTGGGAAAGTAGCCCCCAAGGGCCGGTTCAAGTTAATGTATTTAAACCGGGACATTATAAAGTAAGAATTCCAGTGTCACTCAAGGACAAAGCAAATAGGCATTAGCCCCCAAGTGCCAAGTTGAATACTTGTATTGAGCTTGGGACTTTATATAGAAATTGTAGGATGAAAAGCAAATATGCATTAGCCCCCAAGTAACGAGGGCATAACTTGTTATGTGGTTTGTACTACAATTCTGCACCGTAATCTTTATCAAATGATTATCTATATGTAGGCTGATCTGAGCAAGAAAAAGTCAAATCGCCGATCTGCAAGAAAATCTGAAGTCCCAGCAAGCTGAAACCTCCAATGCAAAAAATGAATTAACCAGCGCTTTAAGTGTCATGGAAAATCTTCAAGAAGGTTTCAACAAAGAACGGGCGGATTGGGCCACTGAAAAAGCGGCTTTAACTCAACGGGCAGAGAAGGCTGAGGCTGCACTCAATCCGGTGGTGGATGAACTGACCAGTGTAAAACGGCAAGTGCATGCCATGACCGCTGCTGTCTTTGGTAAGCCTTCTTTATTTCTAAAGTAATGAGGCCTTCTCATGTAACTGCCGATTTACTGACCCTTTGAATGATACATGGACACATATTGGTCACTTGGGATCAGATGTGCGGAAGAAATTGAAAGCCGCCTATTCATTGATAGAGCAAATGTATACTGGTGCGCAACGGATCATCTGCACTGCTTCTCACAGCAACCCGGTGCCGTCCTTTATCCAGGACACTATTAAAAGGTTGTCAATGCTTCCTGCCCGGGTTGAAGAGTTAAAGAAATCTGCTGCTAGAACCAGTGCTATAAACGCCTTAATCCGGGCAAAAGCATGGGTGTCGGATTTTGATCCTGTTGAAGCGGCCGAGGGCTTCCCAAGCTTGAAGGAATACGGGACAGAATTCAGCGAAGAAGATCTCCGAGCTATAAACCGGGTAGTGCACCCTCTGGCTTGTCAATTGGTTGAAGAGGCGGATTTGTCTCACTATCAAGCCCAATACGATGGTCAAAACAAACGAGTGGCTGCACCAATTCCTGAAGCGGAGAACCTTATACCTCCAATCCGTAAGCATACTTACGCTCCTGACATTGAACCGTCGTTGCTGATCAATGATGAAGCTGTATTTCAAGCATTAATGGGAATCGACTGGACAACTGTTGATTTCCAGCCGCTGGGTAGGGAAGCAGAGGTTGAAGCGGCGCAAGATGACCCGCAACCATCAGGCCAAGCTGGCGACCAAGCATGAACCGGAAGCCGGTTTACATTACTGCTCCTTTATGTTATGCAAAAAACAATTATCTTATCTGGGCAGCGTGTTGCCTTGTAATAGACTAGCTGCCACACTTGGTGTTGATATGCCTTCGTGCATACTTATTGCAACTCTTATGCTTTCGTTGAATCATCAATCTTAAACTATTGTCTACAGCCAGAAAGCTTAAAACGCCGCTGCCATCGTAGGGCATGAAGTTGGCTGTGCCAATCTTGAAACGGAGTTTTAAGAAACCCACTCTGCTGGAGGAGAAAACAGCTCCTGTGAATATAAGGTCGGTTTACCAGGTAAACCGTTCCGGGTTACGATGAACACCGGTGTTACTCCATAATAGGATGTTATCAAAAATCAAACCGGGCAAAGAGTCTCCGGATTAAGAGTGGACCGTGTTCCGTCAATTGACAGTCGAATCGGTTTAATAATTGTCAGTTTAAAAACACAACAAGAGAAATATGCAAAAAGAGAAACTAATTTCAAGCAAAGACAAAGATAGAATTATTTGCAAAAAGAGGCTGTTGAGCCGATCAAGTGGCATTACCATGGCCGGACACGACCAAGCCCCCGATAGGCGTAGCTATGGTTCAAGTCAGCCAGGTCCCCAAATGATGCAGTGGCATTACGCCGATCAAGAGGTGTAGCGATGGTTCGGGTTCGACCAAATCCCCAAGTGATTCTGCGGCCTTAGGCCGATCAAGAGGCGTGACTGGTTCAGACGTGACCAAGTCCCCAAGTGATTCTGTGGCTTTCGCCTATCAAAAGGTGTTGCATTGGTTCGGACACGACCAAGCCCCCAAGTGATATGATATAAAGCTTGTTGAAAAAGCTAACTCAAGGGGTAAACCGGAGGCCGCTTTAAGATAAAAAAATCCGTGTAACCACACATGATGTAAAAATAACAGAGACCCCGCTTTAGCTAAGGCTCCGGTTTATTGTATTGATCATAATATATACATTGTCATAATATGTACATAAGTAGAGCCTATGGCTCAAGTATAGTAAGGTCGAAGATGAGCTATGTTCCACGGCCTGTTGGTCTCCTCCTCTGATGTACGTGAGTCTTTATGCTCTCGAATATCGATCAGATAGTATGACCCATTGTGCATATTCTTACTGACCACGAAAGGTCCCTCCCAAGGCGGGGATAGCTTGTGCATATCAGTCTGGTCTTGGATGAGCCGGAGCACCAAATCTCCTTCTTGAAAGGTTCTGGTTCTAACTCGGCGACAGTGATAGCGACAAAGATCCTGCTGGTAAATCGCCGAACGGGCGGCTGCGATGTCACGCTCCTCGTCCAACAGGTCCAAAGCGTCTTGCCGTGCTACCTCGTTGTCCGCTTCAACATAAGCTGCTACACGAGGTGAATCATGACGCATATCACTGGGGAGAACCGCCTCCGCTCCGTAGACCATGAAGAACGGTGTGTGTCCTGTCGATCTGTTGGGCGTAGTATTGATGCTCCATAATACAGATGGTAACTCCTCAACCCAACAACCCGGCATCCGGTGCAAAGGAACCATAAGCCGGGGTTTGATACCTCGTAAGATCTCTTGGTTAGCCCTCTCTGCTTGGCCATTGGACTGTGGGTGAGCCACTGATGAAACGTCAAGCCAGATGTGCTCACGTTCACAGAACTCCTTCATAGCACCCTTGGACAGGTTGGTACCATTATCAGTAATGATGCTGTGTGGAAAGCCAAACCGGAAAATCACCTTTTTGATGAATTGAACCACCGTGGCTGCATCACACTTGCTAACAGGCTCCGCTTCCACTCACTTCGTAAACTTGTCAACCAGCACCAAAAGGTGGGTCTTCTTGTCCTTGGACCTTTTGAAAGGCCCAACCATATCCAGCCCCCAAGTCGTAAACGTCCAAGTAATTGGAATCATCCTCAATTCTTGAGCCAGCACATGAGCGCGTCTTGAGAACTTCTGACACCCATCACATCACCTAACCAGGTCCTCCGCATCAGCATGAACAGTCAACCAATAGAAGCCGTGACGAAACGCTTTAGCCACCAGAGATTTTGAACCGGCGTGGTGACCACAATCCCCTTCATGGATTTCACGCAAAATTTCACAGCCTTCCTCAGGAGACACACAGCGTTGAAATGCCCCTGACACACTGCAATGGTGCAACTCGCCATTGATAATAGTCATTGACTTGGATCGCCGGATTATCTGCCTGGCCAGAGTCTCATCCTCTGGTAACTCGCCCCGGTTCATGTACGCAAGATAAGGAACCGTCCAATCCGGAATAACATGAAGAGCCGCCACCAATTGAGCCTCCGGATCAGGAATAGCCAAATCCTCTTCACCAGGGAGCTTGACAGACGGGTTATGTAGAACATCCAAGAAGACGTTAGGCGGGACCAGTTTACATTGAGATCCCAACCGGCTTAAAGCGTCTGCCGCTTCGTTCTTCCATCTGTCCACATGATCCACCTGATATCGTTTGAAGTGACCTGCAACAATATCCACCTCACGACGATATGCTGCCATGAGCGGATCCTTGGAATCCCAAGTGCCAGATACTTGTTGGGCCACCAGGTCCGAGTCACCGAAGCACTTAACTCGGCTGAGATTCATCTCCTTAGCCATCCGGAGACCATGGAGTAAAGCTTCGTACTCAGCTGCATTGTTAGTACAAGGGAACATTAAGCGGAGAATGTAACAGAATTTATCACCTCGTGGGGAAGTTAACACGACTCCAGCCCCCTAGCCCTCCAATTGCCTGGACCCATCAAAATGAATAGTCCAATAGGTGTGATCCGGCTTTTCTTCAGGTGCTTGTAGTTCCGTCCAATCATTGATGAAATCTACAAGTGCTTGAGACTTGACCGCCGTCCGAGGCACGTATTTCAGTCCATGTGGCCCAAGCTCTATAGCCCACTTGGCAATCCGGCCAGTTGCCTCCCTATTCTGAATTATATCTCCCAAAGGAGCAGAGCTGACCACTGAGATGGGATGTCCCTGGAAGTATTGCTTAAGCTTCCGGCTTGCCATGAAAACTCCATACACCAGCTTCTGCCAATGCGGGTACCTTTGCTTGGACTCAATAAGCACCTCATTGATATAGTATCTTTGAATGACTGAACCGGATATTCCTTGCCCGCCTCTTTGTGCTCCACCACAATAGCTACGCTGACTGCACGAGCATTAGCTGCCACATATAGTAGCAATGGTTCCTTGTCAATCGGAGCAGCAAGAACAGGCAGATTGGCTAGCTGCTACTTTAAATCCTCAAACGCTTTATCATCAGCCGAACTCCGCATTTAATTGATCCGCTTTTCTTCAAAGATTCGATACAAAGGGATCGCCTTCTCACCAAGGCGGCTGATAAACCGGCTCAACGCGGCAATCCGGCCTGCCAAGCATTGAACATCGTTGATACACTTCAGCTTAGCCAGGGAGGTGATAGCTGTGATCTTCTCCGGATTAGCCTCAATTCCCCTGTTGGACACCAAAAAACCCAATAACTTGTCTGCCGGTACACCAAAAACACACTTGGCCGGGTTGAGCATCATCTTGTATGTCCGTAGGTTATCAAAGGTTTCCTTCAAATCGTGAACCAGAGTCTCCTTCTCCCTTGACTTAACCACAATATCATCCACATAGGCATGTACATTACGACCGATCTGCTTATGAAGGCAATTCTGCACACACCGTTGATAAGTTGTCTGGGCACTCTTGAGCCCAAAGGGCATAGATACATAGCAGAAGGCTCCAAATGGAGTTATGAACGCCGTCTACTCCTGGTCCTTAACTTCCATCTTGATCTGATGATAACCAGAATATGCATCCAGAAAACTCAAACACTCACAACCCGCAGTAGCATCAATAATCTGATCGATGCGGGGGAGGGCAAAAGGATCTGCTGGACAAGCCTTGTTAAGCTACGTGTAATCCACACACATGCGCGGTGCCGTTTTCTTAAGGACCAAAGACCGGATTAGCCAGCCATTCAGGATGGAAAACTTCGACAATAAAACCAGCCGCTAAGAGCCTGGCCACCTCCTCTCCAATAGCTTTGCACCTTTCTTTGTTAAACCGGCGGAGAAACTGTTTCGCCGGTTTGTACTTAGGATCGACATTAAGAGTGTGCTCAGTGAGTTCCCTTGGCACACCTGGCATGTCAGAAGGCTTCCATGCAAAAATGTCCCGATTCTGACGGATGAACTTGATGAGCGCGCTTTCCTATTTCGGATCCAAGTTGGTACTGATACTTAACTGCTTGGACGAATCGCCGGGTACGAAGTCAACAAGCTTAGTCTCAGCTGCCGATTTGAACTTTAGGGCCGGATCATGCTCTGTAGTTGGCTTCTTCAATGGAGTCATGTCCGCCGGATCAACATTATCCTTGTAGTACTTCAACTCTTCCGTGGCACAAACCGACTCTGCATAGGCCGCATCGCCTTCTTCACACTCCAAAGCAATCTTGCGACTTCCATGAACAGTTATTGTCCCCTTGTGACCCAGCATCTTGAGCTGCAAATAAATATAACAGGGTCGTGCCATAAATTTGGCGTAAGCCGGCCGCCCAAATAGGGCGTGATATGGGCTCCGGATTTTCACCACCTCAAAAGTCAATGTCTCTGACCTGGAATCATGATCGTCTCCAAAGGCCACTTCCAGAGCTATCTTGCCAACAGGATATGCTGACTTACCAGGTACCACACCATGGAATACCGTATTGGACGGTTTAAGATTCTTATCTGTTAGCCCCATACGGCGGAAGGTCTCATAGTATAGGATATTAATACTGCTCCCTCCATCCATCAGCACCTTGGTGAATTTGTAACCTCCCACCTGAGGTGCCACCACCAATGCTAGCTGATCCGGATTGTCAACCCGGGGGGGGGGGGGGGTGATCCTCTCTGCTCCATATGATTGGATGTTCAGACTAGCGTAAATAACGAGGCACGGCCGGTTCAACAGAATTTACCGCTCGCTTGTGAAGCTTCCGGTCTCGCTTATCCAAGCTAGTGGTGAATACATGATATTGCCCGCTATTCAACTGCTTCGGATTTCTCTGATAACCCGACTGCTGCTGCTGCTGGTTGTAACCATCGTGGCTATTCTGATTACCTTGATTGTTATGTCCGCCCTGATTACCATTGAAGCCTGAACCGGAATTTCCTCCACCGTGACCCGGCCCATGGAATCCAGATCCTGAGCCACCACCTGATCCGTGATCATATCGGAAAGCATTAGAATTCTTGAACTCCTGCATAATGTAACAATCCTTCCAAAGGTGGTTGGCCGACATCTCCTTTGTCCCGTGCTTTGGACAGGGTTGGTTTAACAGATAGGTCAGGCGGTCCAGGTTAGGACTTGGATCTCCACCGCGATTCGACGGTTTACCCTTTCGTCGCTGGCCCTTGTCATGCGCTCTAGTATTAGCCGCAAAGTCCATGCTGCTATCCGCTTTACGCTTGCCTCCGTTTCCATGACCTGCCGTGTTGTGTTGCTGCCCTTTGGAGTTGCTGCTCTTCTTTCCCTTCCCTGTCTTGTCATCATCAGACTCGGGATCCTTGGTACTATCAGAATCAGCATACTTCACTAACACAGTCATGAGGGTCCCCATATTGTTACAATGGCACTTCATCCGTCCCAATTTCAACTTCAGAGGCTTAAACTGGCAGTTGCTTTCCAAGGTTATAACCGCGGAATCGGCGTTGATACAGTCTGATGAGTGCAAGATTTCCGAGACTCGCGCACCCAGCGGGTTGTTGACTCTCCTTCCTCCTGGACACAGGCCGCTAAGTCCACTATTGACATGGGCTGCTTACATGTATCCTTGAAATTCTGGATAACCGGGCTTAATCGGGCCCATGAACTGATAGAATTGGCCGGTAAGGTCTTTAACCAAATACGGGTTGTCCCTTCAAGCATCATGGTGAAATACTTCGCACATGCCGCCTCGTCCACGTCAAGCATCTCCATGGCCATCTCATAGCTCTCCACCCATGTTTCTGGAGACAAATCGGCAGTGTAATTTGGCACCTTGTGCGGGCCCTTGAAATCCTTGGGCAGGCGCACATTGCGTAAAGCGGGGACAAGACAAGGCACTCCCAAAGAACTAGAAGTAACCCCTGGCTCGACCGAGGTGGTTGGACGAACCGGCGCAAGCTGACGAGCCTCATGCTGTGCCGCTAACTCGGCATCCCTACGCGCCCGGGCCCGGTCCACCACTTGCTGAGCATCACCTGCCGGGTTATTGCCATGGGGCGCTTCACGGTTCCGTGCATTACTGGATACGACCGGTTCATCCATATGCCTGGTGTAGCTCCGGCTTGGACGGGGGGTGGAATGAATTCGGTCACGGCTATATGAATATGCTTCCTGTTGAATCAAGGCTGTCCGAAGAAGCTCCTTAACCCGACGCGTCTCCACCGCCTGCGGGGAATCACCTTCAATCAGAATGGCCTCCAGTCGTGAAGCGGCGGCGACAAGATTGTCCATTGGATTGGAATAATGACCCGGAGGTGTCGGGACAGGCTGAGGCACAACATTGTTCTATCGAGTCGGCTCCATCAGGCGAGGCTGAACCGGCGCGCCCGGCCCAGGTGCCTTCGCCCGATTTATCACCGGCGGGTTACTAGTTCCTGCTCCTGGGGTGTTAAAGAGATTTCTGGCATCGAAAATCGGAGGCAAGCGAGACCGGTGTTTCCTTTTCAGGACTTCATGCGACGCGGTCTGATCCAGCATAAGCCTATAGGCCTGCGCATCCAAAGCGGCCCACTCTGCGACCATCCTGTCGTTCTCGGCTACTAGGTCGGCCTTGGCCTGAGTGATCTGTTCCCTCACCCTTGCAACATCCGCGTTGTGGGCGTCCTGATCTGCCGGGTTAGCCTCTGCCATAAGCACAACCAACACATCAAACGGATCAGATAAAACTTGAGCTGGCGGGTGCACAGGGCCTCCTGCCCCGGTGGCCGTCGCCGCTGCTGACCCGGAGATCATTGCTGCTGCGGTCGAAGAGTGGATCGCCGCCTGTGTACCGCCCATGAATATTCCAACCTGGTTGGGCAGATCAGAGGGGTCCGAAATACTGTCGCCATCGGAACAGCCCCCAATCCGGCCGTCTTATGGCGATACAATGATTCGGTTTCTCCAGTTGAGGATTCGTCGCCGGAATAAACGACGGTCTCGCTACCAGATTCTGATCCATCCTCATATTCCCCTCCGTGGATGACTCCCACGAAGGCACGCTTCACGGCCGGTTTAACCTGGGCAAACCGCACGCTGAGCCGTTTCGATGAGGTCGGTGCAGATGTCCGGCTGAGGGCCCAGTTCACCGATCTTGCCGATGAAGACATGTATGCCACCAAAGGGGACCCGGTACCCGTACTCAATCGAGCCGTCCTCAGGGCCCCATCCCGCACCGTCGATGTAGAGCTTTCCGCGAGGACTCTTGGTCATCCGGCCCACAGTGTAGCCCTTGAGTCCTTCGAAGTTGCCCTCCAAGAACTTGAAACCATCGTGCGATAGCCCCACGGTGGGCGCCAACTGTCGTGGTTTTGTCACGGCAGATGTCCTCATGAAAGGACTTAGTCGTGGAGCCATCGCTACGGGTTAGCTTGAAGGGGTTAAAGCAGACACAAGGACGCAAGAGAGTTTATACTAGTTCGGCCCCTTCGATGAAGGTAAAAGCCTACGTCTAGTTGTGATGGAATTGATGGGGTTTCAAAGACTAGGGAGAAAACAAGCTTCTCCTAAGTCTCCAGTTGTTGTCTGTTGTCCTTCAACCGCCACCGGGTCGTCCCCTTATATACATGGGTGGCGCCCATCGGTTCACAGAGTCCCGACGCTGGTTCATAGATGTATCCGGCTCGGTCTCTACTATTCCTAACTTACAATACAAGTTAAATACTGACGCCGGTTTACGGCTACAGGCCTTGAACCGGCTATGGGCCTTAAGCCCTCATCTGCCTACTTGGGCTTTAACATACTCAACTATTGATGAAGTTAACACGGCCTGTCCTGGCCGGTTTACACCCAGTAGTAATATCCCCAACACTCTTCCACAGCTCGAAATGAGTTTCACAGCCCAGAAACAGCTCATAAAGGGCAACGTAACCAGCGATGTGTAATATGGAAGCAGGGGTGAGATTATGCACTGGAGGCTATAAAACTCTAGGAGCCCGCGGAGGAACGGATGGATTGGAAATCCAAGTCCCCTTAATAAATAAGGGACAAGGCATACCCGCTCCCCCTTGGAGGGATTGGGAAAGCTCTCCGCTTGCTCCCCGCCATTATAGGTGGCAAGCCCGGCTCGAACGGGGACCATATACGCTGGAGGGAGAAATCCCTGGGTCTGTAACTTTACTAATTGGCTGTGCGGGACGGAACACTTCTTCCAATCACCAGGCTTAGGGCTACGAGAGCGAGAGGAGGAGTTGCGATGGCCGGCCATGTTGGAATGGATTTTTCCGGGCGCGCTCCGATGGATACTCGCCGTGGAAGGATGGTGTGATCTGGATCTAAGAATCCCCGTCTCTTTAATAGACAGTTTACTCGCATGGCTGGGGTGGTAAATATAAAAATGCCCTGGCTTCTCGCATTCGCTCGACACGTGGAAGACAACCATTATTGGGCGCGGAAGCCAAGAAGTGCAACATTTATGGGAGTTCGGACACTACTCAGCAGGTATTCAGAATTTTGAGAAGAACCCGCCTTGCAATGCTGAAGACAATCTGCACGCCGGACTCATCGTCATTGAAGCCCGGTTCGGGGGCTACTGAGGGAGTCCTGGATTAGGGGGTCTCCTGACAGCCGGACTATATCCTTTGGCCGGACTGTTGGACTATGAAGATAAAAGACTCAAGACTTCGTCCCGTGTCCGGTTGGGACTCTCCTTGGCATGGAAGGCAAGCTTGGCAATACGGATATGTAGATCTCCTCCCTTGTAACCGACTCTATGTAACCCTAGCCCCCTCCGGTGTCTACATAAACCGGAGGGTTTAGTCCGTAGGACAACAACAATCATACCATAGGCTAGCGTCTAGGGTTTAGCCTCTACGATCTCGTGGTAGATCAACTCTTGTAATACTCATATCATCAAGATCAATCAAGCAGGAAGTAGGGTATTACCTCCATCGAGAGGGCCTGAACCTGGGTAAACGTCGTGTCCCCCGCCTCCTGTTACCATCCGCCTTAGAGGCATAGTTCGGGACCCCCTACCCGAGATCCGCCGGTTTTGACACCGACAGTTGGGAACCACATCCCTCAACCAAAATGTCATGGAATCAGTGGTTGTGCCACTCTCATACCAAGACATAATCAATATACATGGTCTTTGGTCACACATGAATTTTTTTACTAAAGCAAGATAGAAAATACTAAAACAATTTCCTATACTAGTGGGGTACTAACAACACAAACCATCAAGCCAAAATAGACATGCTTTTATAATAACAAGGTCAAACAAGTAACCATAGGTGACATGACACAACATAAGTAACATAAAGGTGGTAAACAAACTAATACAAGCTCGTGTTCATTTTAGCAACCATGTAAACAATAGCCATACTTTCATAAGAATAAGGAAACAACTAATCATGGGAAAATAATATTCAATCAACACATGCTTCTGACACCACATCTCCTAACATGCTACTATACCATAAAACACCAACATATCCAAGATTTACATAACCTATGCATGCTATAAATAACAAATACAATACAAAAATTATCACTAACAATAATAATGGCAAAAAATCCTAAATTATTGCCAACACCACAATAATTAATATATGGCTCCAAAATTATACCAAGCTAGGATTAGGTACTCCTAAACATACAAAAGACCATGCAATTGGATTCATCCCAAAAATCATTATAGAAAATTTTAGAAAAAATAAACAAGGGCCCTCTGGTCATTTACTATCTTGCATGTCATTTTTAATAGGAGGCTCACTTGCATACAAGGTAGGTGCTATAATTAGGTATCACTGAGGGCTATCCAGAACAGTTGACCAAACAATTTTTGGATCTAAAAATCTAATGCTATGGACAAGATTATGTTTTAGATAGGTTGGGCTTCCCATTTTCCCTAGGGTCAACCAGAAGTGCAAATGTGGATCTACCAAGTGCATGTGGTCAAGAAAACATGCATGCACCAGTGTGAATTTTGGTGTGGCCAAAAACTAGATCTACCATTTTTATTTCGAATTAAACCAAAGAGCTAGTTTTTGCTAATAGAGAAAAGATTAAAAATCAGAAAGAATAGGTGCCGCGGGCTAGATCTGCCGGCAATGGGCCGAGCAGAGGCCAAATCGGCCCATGGGGGTAGCGCGCTCATGGCGCTGCGTGGGAGGCGGCATTCAACAGGGGCCGTAGATCTGGGGATCGATGGTAGGGACCTGTTGTTCTCCTATCGTCATGCATGAGAGTGCATGCCGGCAGGGCGGGCTCGGGAGGCCGTGGGGGCTCACCTAGGGGTGTTGGGGACTGGTGGCGAGGCTCGGAGATGGCGGCGATGAGTCGGGCAGTGGAGGAGAGGTCGCAGTCCCTGCAGCAACGTCCACGCACAGCGCCAGTGCGGTGGTTGTCCGAGACGACGTCGAGGATGGTGGCGCGGTTCCTGCAAACGAACGAGCGAAGTAGGGTGTTAGGGAGGTGCGCGAGGTTGCGGAGGAATGGAAGGAGGGAAAATGGCGGCGTGCGGACGCCAGGGTGATCTCAACCTCCTCCTTCTCTCCGGTCGGGTCCAGCGAGAGTTCGCCTCCCGTCTCGCTCATAGAGAGCGAGCTGAGACGTGGGGTTTAGTGAGGTGGGGGAGAAGGGGAAATTAGGTTGGAGGCAAAGTTGGGAGTCGTGGTTCGGCTTAAATGGATGGGGGAGAGTTGCTCTCTTCCCTCACGAGTGTTGGCCGGGGCGGTGCGACATGGAGGTGGTAGGCAGAGGGCGGCCAGTCGGGATTGGGCGGCTGCGCGGCGCATGTGCTTCCACTGGCTACCGTACAAAAGGTAGAGGGGCAAAAGGGCCGGTTGGGGGTGCTGAGCTCAGGTTAATGCCAGCCCGACCCCCTCTTTTCTCTCTCTTCGGCTCACCTCTCTCTCTCTCTCTCTTGTGACAAATCCCAGGTGCACCAAGTGCTGGTTTTGGGTGGTGGTACAATAGGGAACATCAAGGACAAGATTTTGTCCCCCAATTCAAATCCAAAACAGCAATTTGAATGGATTCAAATGGGTGGCAGAAATTGTTTTCACACACTTCAGATTTTCTGACTTAGAAAAATTCTAAGTGTTGAATCCAGTATGTAGTTGCAGAGTTAAAAGCCAAAAAGTTTCCAAACATTTTCAACCAAGGCATGTCATTGAAGTACACACTGCCTAGTTTCAGAAACCTATTTTTTAATTTAATTAATTGTTTAAGATCAAGAAAATAGGTGAGAAAAGGGGGTACTTGGCTGTTTTTCCTGTTTCCACACTTTTCCTGTTTTCTGCTTTTAAAAACTATCCAGCAAAACAAGCATTAATCAAATGGTTTAAAAATTAAAATTGTCAAATTGAAGACATGGCATGAGAGACAATCAGAGAAGGATATCAACCACAGAAAACATCCAATTGGGCATTGGATCAAGAAAATTTCATAGGCTCAAAAGGGCTAGTTGGGAAGGGTTTTAAGGAGAAAACCTTAATCTTTTTCTTAGAAAATTATCCAAAGAAACTCCTGAACAATTTTACTTTTAAATTTGGTTCTTTGATGTCATCTTGCTAAATGATCTTGGATGATGAGGTCAAGAATTAGGCATTTTTGAGAAAGAATTGATCAAGGTAACATGAAAAATAGAGACAGAAAACAAGGAGTGGAAATCAATCATGTGATCACTAGAAGACTTGAAAACACATAATGCATTGATGTTTCAGAACTCCACGTAGACTTGTCTCTCAAACTACATCAACACAACATAGAAACGTTTTTTCTGGCTCACAATTTTGGTTCCCACTACCTTACAACAAAACAACCAAAATGAGGATGTGACAAGCAAGCAATACCATAATCATGAATAAATCAATAATAAATTTTGGACTATGAACATTATACTCGGAATGAAAACTATTCTCTTTTAATTGGTGCATGATGGTTGCAAGTGCACAGGGTTGTTATAGCTAGATTCAAAATAAGAGTATCAAACCACGGTGGAGCTTTGGAAATGGTATCTTAGTAATAGATTTGATCACTTACTTCCTAAGGTGCTTAAAGATCTGTCTAATAAACTAAAATAGGTGGAGAAAATGGTGTATTGGTTCATTGCAAGTGATTGTGAATAAAACACTAAATAAACTAAACAGTAAAGTAAACAGGAGCAAACGAATGGATGATTTGGTGTCTAGAACGGCAATAGGGCTAAAAGCGTTCTCGGGAAGCATGGTTCTACCACTAGCATATTTCTGAATTGATCAAGCGTGCATTATGTTTACATATGAATACTTTGCGAGGGCGAAGCTCCAATTAGTGTGACTTGATTGCCTCTGATTAACACACTACTCACAACCACCACATATCCCAGATGATAAGCGATACGCCTACTGGCGCTAGTGATTAAGGGTCTCCCCGTGGAAGTGGTATAGGTACTTTCAGTTCTCCATGGATCCCATGTTAGAGATTAGCAAAAAGGATGGGTGACTTTCTGTCCTAAAAGTTGGGTAATAACCTGGGGCATGTGTTTAGAAATATTCAAAGAAATCCCATGTTCTGGCTGAGAGAAATCGAGTTTATTGTAGCAGCGCAGAATCTGTTTTTAGGAAAGCAACTTCCCCAAATCTTACTTCCTCCCTATTAGAGGTCACTCTTGGCACAAAAACTAAATAAAAAGGATAACGAGAGATTGTTAAAGAGCTAGCAACTTCCAAGACTCAATAAAACAAAAAGAAACTGAAGGAAGACAAGGTGAAAACATAAGAAAACAAAAATTGGGTTGCCTCCCACAAGCTCTTTTCTTTAACGCCTTTTAGCTAGGCATGAAGAACGAATCAAGTATTATCATTATAACCATCATCAATGTCATCAAAGATTTCTTCAATAGTGGGACACGTCCCCAAAACTTAGAATAACAGATTCTTTCTCACAATCTTTCTTATCATTGACAATATTGAAGAAAGGTCTACCAAATATAATGGGACAAAAACCATCTTGTGGGGAACCAAGAACAAGAAAATCAGTAGGGTATTATTTTTTCCTACACAAGACTTCAACATCTCTAACAATCCCAATTGGTGATATAGTATCTCTATTAGCAAACTTAATAGTAACATCAATTTCCTCTAGTTCAGCAGGCGCGATATCATTCATAATTTCTTGATATAAAGTAAAGGGGATTGCACTCACACTAGCACCCAAATCACATAAGCCATGATAACAATGATCTCCTATTTTAACAGAAACAACAGACATGCCAACAACAGGTCTATGTTTATCTTTAGTATTAGGTCTAGCAATTCTAGCAGCTTCATCACAGAAATGAATAACATGCCCATCAATATTATCAACCAAGAGAACTTTAACCATAGCAATGCTAGGTTCAACTTTAATTTGTTTAGGGGGTGTAGGGGTTCTAGTATAACTCTTACGAACCATAGTGGAAGCTTTAGCATGGTCCTTTATTCTAACAGGGAAAGGTGGTTTCTCAATATAAGCAGCAGGAATAACATGATCAACATTATAAGTAATAGTTTCTTCTTCAACTATAGTGGGTTCTACTACCTTTACTTCAATGGGAGGATGATATTTAAACCACTTCTCCTTAGGGATATCAATATGAGTAGTAAATGATTCACAGAAAGAAGTTACTATCTCAGAGTCAAGCCCATATTTAGTGCTAAATTCACGAAAAGCATCGGTGTCCATAAAGGATTAAACACAATCAAACTTAAGGTTTATACCTGACTCCTTACCTTACTCGAGTTTCCAATTTTCAGAGTTACGTTTAATTCTTTCCAATAAAGCCCATTCGAATTCAATATGCTTCTTCATAAAGGAACCGGTACAATAAGTATCGAGCATGGATTGATTATTACGACAAAGCCGAGCATAAAAATTCTGAATAATAATTTCTCTTGAGAGCTCATGATTGGGGCATGAAGATAACATTGACTTAAGCCTCCCCCAAGCTTGAGCGATACTTTCTCCTTCACGGGGCCAAAAATTATAAATATAATTCCGATCATGGCGAACCAGATGCATAGGATAAAACTTCTGATGAAATTCCAATTTCAATCGGTTGTAGTTCCATGATCCAATATCATCACATAGCATATACGATATCAGTGCCTTCTCCTTCAAAGATAAAGGGAAGACCTTCTTCTTGACCTCATCCTCGGGCAAACCTGCAAGCTTAAATAATCCACAAACTTCAATCACATAGATTAGGTGCAAATCAGGATGTAGTGTTCCGTCTCCTGCATAAGGATTAGCTAGCAATTTCTCTATCATACCCGAAGGAATTTCATAATAAATATTTTTAGTAGGTTCAGTAGGTTGAGGAACAACTCTTTATGCTTCCTGTCAAGGTGAAGATACCCCAAAAAAGCCCCTCAAAGGACTGTTTTCCATAGTAACAAGTGACAGTAAATTTCAGCACACTATATAAGTTTTTCCTTACCAAAGGCGCTTCACTCCCCAGCAACGGCGCCAAAAAAGATTCTTGATGACCCACAAGTATAGGGGATCTATCATAGTCCTTTCGATAAGTAAGAGTGTCGAACCCAACGAGGAGCAGAAGGAAATGACAAGCGGTTTTCAGTAAGTATTCTCTGCAAGCACTAAATTATCAATAATAGATAGTTTTGTGATAAGATAATTCATAATGGGTAACAAGTAACAAGTGTATCAAAGGTGCAGCAAGGGGGCCCAATCCTTTTTGTAGCAAAGGACAAGCCTGGACAAACTCTTATATAAAGCAAAGCGCTCCCGAGGACACATGGGAATTACCGTCAAGCTAATTTTCATCATGCTCATATGATTCGTGTTCGTTATTTTGATAATTTGATATGTGGGTGGACCGATGCTTGGGTGTTGCCCTTACTTGGACAAGCCTCCCACTTATGATTAACCCCTCTCGCAAGCATCCGCAACTACGTAAGAAGAACTAAGATAAATCTAACCATAGCATGAAACATATGGATCCAAATCAGCCGCTTACGAAGCAACGCTTAAACTAGGGTTTAAGCTTCTATCACTCTAGCAACCCATCATCTACTTATTACTTCCCAATGCCTTCCCATAGGCCCAAATAATGGTGAAGTGTCATGTAGTCGATGTTCACATAACACCACTAGAGGATAGACAACATACATCTCATCAAAATATCGAACGAATACCAAATTCACATGATTACTTATAACAAGACTTATCCCATGTCCTCAGGAACAAACATAACTACTCACAAAGCATATTCATGTTCATAATCAAACGAGTATTAATTATCATTAAGGAACTAAACATATGATCTTCCACCAAATAAACCATCTAGCATCAACTACAAGGAGTAATCAACACTGCCAGCAACCCACAGGTACCAATCTGAGGTTTTGAGACAAAGAACAGATACAAGAGATGAACTAGGGTTTGGAGAGGAGATGGTTCTGATTAAGATATTGATGGAGATTGATCCCCTCTCGATGAGAGGATCATTGGTGATGATGATGGCTTTGATTCCCCCCCTCCCAGGAGGGAAGTTTCCCCGGCAGAACGGCTCCGCCGGAGCCCTAGATTGGTTCTACCCAAGTTCCACCTTGAGACGGCGGAGCTTCATCCCGAAAGCTCCCTTCTGATTTTTTTCCAGGTCAAAACCCTCCAGATAGCAGAAGATTGGCACCGGTGGGCTGCCAGGGGGCCCACAAGCCACATGGGCGCACCCAGGGGGTAGGGCGCGCCCCCAGGCTTGTGCCCTCGTGGTGGGTCCCCTCTGGTATTTTCTTCACCCAATATTTTTTTATATTCCAAAATAATTCGTAGATTTTCAGGGCTTTTGGAGTTGTGCATAATATGTCTCTCATATTTTCTCCTTTTCCAGTTCAGAATTCCAGCTGCCGGCATTCTCCCTCTTCATGTAAACCTTGTAAAATAAGAGAGAAAAGGCATAACTATTATACAATGATGTGTAATAACAGCCCATAATGCAATAAATATCAATATAAAAGCATGATGCAAAATGGATGTATCAACCTCTACTACCTGTGTTGGTGGTGGTGGTGTTTCATTGAGCCCATGTATCTCTTCAATAGGTGGTAAAATTTTAACATCTTCGGGTTTAATACCCGATGTCTACTTTGCAACCTTTTTCTTGTAGGCGTTTTTCGGCCTCCAAGTGAAGTGGTTTGTAGGACAGTAGTAAATTTCCCTCAAGTGGATGACCTAAGGTTTATCAATCCGTGGGAGGCGTAGGATGAAGATGGTCTCTCTCAAGCAACCCAGCAACCAAATAACAAAGAGTCTCTTGTGTCCCCAACACACCCAATACAATGGTAAATTGTATAGGTGCACTAGTTCAGTGAAGAGATGGTGATACAAGTGCAATATGGATAGTATATAAAGGTTTTTGTAATCTGAAAATATAAAAACAGCAAGGTAACAAATAGTAAAAGTGAGCGAAAACGGTATTGCAATGCTTCGAAACAAGGCCTAGGTTTCATACTTTCACTAGTGCAAGTTCTCTCAACAATGATAACATAATTAGATCATATAACAATCCCTCAACGTGCAAGAACGAGTCACTCCAAAGTCACTAATAGCGGAGAACAAACAAAGAGATTATTGTAGGGTACAAAACCACCTCAAAGTTATTGTTTCTGATCGATCTATTGGGCTATTCCTATAAGTGTCACAAACAGCCCTAGAGTTCGTACTAAAATAACACCTTAAGACACACATCAACCAAAACCCTAATGTCACCACAAGTATCTGCTGGTTTATACGATATGCATCACACAATCTCAGATTCATCTATTCAAACCAACACAAAGAACTTCAAAGAGTTCCCCAAAGTTTCTACCGGAGATTCAAGACGAAAACGTGTGCCAACCCCTATGCAGAAGTACACAAGGTCATAGAACCCGCAAGTTGATCACCAAAACATACATCAAGTGGATCACGTGAATATCCCATTGTCACCACAGATAAGCACATGCAAGACTACATCAAGTGTTCTCAAATCCTTAAAGACTCAATCTGATAAGATAACTTTCAAAGGGAAAACTCAATCCATTACAAGAAGGTAGAGGGGGAGAAACATCATAAGATCCAACTATAATAGCAATATACATCAAGATCGTGCCAAATAAAGAACATGAGAGAGAGATATCAAACACATAGCTACTGGCACATACCCTCAGCCCCGAGGGTGAACTACTCCCTCCTCGTCATGGAGAGCGCCGGGATGATGAAGATGGCCATCGGTGATGGATTCCCCCTCCGTCAGGGTGCCGGAAATAGGGTACCAATTGGGTTTTCGTGGATACTGAGGCTTGCGGCGGCGGAACTCCCGATCTAGGTTTTGTTCTGGGGTTTTTGGGATTTATAAGAGGTGTTGGTGTCGGGGACAAGTCAAGGGGGCCCACGAGGCGACAATAAGGACGGGAAGCGCGCCCTAGGGGGGCGCCCTCCACCCTTGTGGTGGCCTCGGATCTCCTCTCTGATTTCTTTTTGTTCCAGTATTTTTCATATTTTCCAAAAATATTCTCCGTAAATTTTTAGGCCAATTGGACTCCGTTTGATACTCCGTTTCTGCAAAACTCAAAAATAAGGAAAAAATAGAAACTGGCACTGGGCTCTAGGTTAATTGGTTAGTCCCAAAAATCATATAAAATAGCATATTAATGCATATAAAACATCCAAAATAGATAATATAATAGCATGGAACAATAAAAAATTATAGATACGTTGGAGACGTATCAAGCATCCCCAAGCTTAATTCCTACTCGTCCTCGAGTAGGTAAATGATAAAAACAGAATTTTTGATGTGGAATGCTACCTAACATATTCATCCATGTAATCTTCTCTATTGTGGCAAGAATATTCAAATCCATACGATTCAATACATAAGTTTAATATTGACATAAAAACGATAATACTTCAAGCATACTAGTAAAGCAATCATGTCTTCTCAAAATAACATGGCCAAAGTAGGCTATCCCTACAAAATTATATTGTCTGGCTATGCTCCATCTTCATCACACAAAACATTCAAATCATGCACAACCTCGATGACAAGCCAATCAATTATTACATACTTTTGATGTTCTCAAACGTTTTCAACTTTCACGCAATACATGAGCGTGAGCAATGGATATAGAACTATAGGTGGAATAGAATATGGTGGTTGTGGAGAAGACAAATAGAAGGAGATAGTCTCACATAAACTAGGCGTATCAACGGGATATGGAGATGCCCATCAATAGATATCAATGTGAGTGAGTAGGGATTGCCATGCAACGAATGCACTAGAGCTATAAGTTTATGAAAGCTCAAAAAGAAACTAAGCGGGTGTGCATCAAACTCGCTTGCTCACGAAGACCTAGGGCAATTTGAGGAAGCCCATTATTGGAATATACAAGCCAAGTTCTATAATGAAAAATTTCCCACTAGTATATGAAATTGACAACATAGGAGACTCTCTATCATGAAGATCTCGGTGCTACTTTGAAGCACAAGTGTGGTAAAAGGATAGTAACATTGCCCCTTCTCTCCTTTCTCTCTTTTTTTGTTTGGGCCTTCTCTCATTTTTTTGGCCTCCTTTTTTTCGTTCGGACTCTCATCCCGACTTGTGGGAGAATCATAGTCCCCATCATCCTTTCCTCACATGGGACAATGCTCTAATAATGAAGATCATCACACTTTTATTTACTTACAACTCAAGAATTACAACTCGATACTTAGAACAAAATATGACTCTATATCAATGCCTCCCGTGGTGTACCGGGATGTGCAATGAATCAAGAGTGACATGTATGAAAGAATTATGCACGGTGGCTTTGCCACAAATACGATGTCAACTTCATGATCATTCAAAGCAATATCACAATGATGGTTGCATGTCATAATAAACGAAACGGTGGAAAGTTGCATGGCAATATATCTCGGAATGTATATGGAAATGCCATAATAGGTAGGTATTGTGGCTGTTTTGAGGAAGGTATGTGGTGGGTTTATGGTACCGGCGAAGGTTGCGTGGTACTAGAGAGGCTAGCAAAGGTGGAAGGGTGAGAGTGTGTATAATCCATGGACTCAACATTAGTCATAAAGAACTCACATACTTATTGCAAAAATCTATTAGTTATCGAAACGAAGAACTACGCGCTTGCTCCTAGGGGGATAGATTGGTAGGAAAAAACCATCGCTTGTCCCCGACCGCCACTCATAAGGAAGACAATCAATGAATAAATCATGCTCCGACTTCATCACATAACGGTTTACCATACGTGCATGCTACGGGAATCACAAACTTTAACACAAGTACCTCTAAAATTCACAATTACTTACTAGCATGACTCTAATATCACCATCTTTATATCTCAAAACAATCATAAGGAATCAAACTTCTCATAGTATTCAATGCACTTTATATGAAAGTTTTTATTATATCCCTCTTGGATGCCCATCATATTAGGACTAAATTCATAACCTAAGAAAATTACCATGTTGTTTAAGACTCTCAAAATAATATAAGTGAAGCATGGTAGTTCATCAATTTCTTCAAAATAAAACCACCTTCGTGCTCTAAAAAGATATAAGTGAAGCACTAGAGCGAACGATAAACTACTCCATAGAGATATAAGTGAAGATCAATGAGTAGTCAAATAATTATTTAGCTATGTGAGGACTCTCTCTCATTTAAGAGTTTCAAATCTTAAGTATTTTATTTAAATAGCAAGCAAAACAAAATAAAATTACATTGCAAGGATAGCACATATCATGTGAAGAAGCAAAACTTAGGCTCAACCAAAACTGACCGATAGTTGTTGATGAAGAAAGGTGGGATGCCAACTGGGGCATCCCCAAGCTTAGATGCTTGAGACTTCTTCAAATATTTATTAGGGATGCCTTGAGCATCCCCAAGCTTGAGCTTTTGTGTCTCCTTAATTCCTCTTATATCACAGTTTCCCGGAATCTTAAAATTTTCATGCACACAAAACTCAACAAGAACTCGTGAGATAAGTTAGTATAAACCAATGCAAAACCCTATCATTCTCTACTGTATAAAATCACTAAAATTATTATTTGATATTTCCTACTAAATCCCTCTGCATATTTAATACTCCTATCCTCAAATAGAATTATTAAACAAGCAAACATATGCAAACATAATAGCAACATCAATCTGTCTAAACAGAAGAGTCTGTAAAAATGCAAGAGGCATCATTCTTTCTAACTCCAAAAATTCTGAAACATTACCACACTGTAGAAAATTTGTTGTTACTCATTGTGTAAAAATTTCAAGATTTTATCATGTTCTGACTTTTCACAAATATTCAAAACATATCAGCAAACTTTCTGTTTTCAAACGACAACATCTAGACTTGCAAAATAAGCATGGTAAAGGCTATACTTGACATTTCTATTGAAATAAAAGATGCAAAACATTACTCTAAATATCAGAAAGCAAATACTAAGAACAAAAAATGATGCTCCAAGCAAAACACATATCATGTGCTGAATAAAAATATAGCTCCAAGTGAGGTTGCCGATGAACGAAAATGAAAGAGGGGGTGCCATATGGGGCATCCCCAAGCTTAGTTGCTTGGATCTTTATTAAATATTACCTTGGGGGTGCCTTGGGCATCCCCAAGCTTAGGCTCTTGCCACTCCTTATTCCGTAGTCCATCAAAACTTCACCCAAAACTTGAAAACTTCACAACACAAAACTCAACAGAAAATCTTATGAGATCTGTTAGTATAAGAAAGCAAATCACCACTAAGGTACTATTGTGAACTCACTCTAAATTCATATTTTTTTATATATACTGTATTCCAACTTATACATGGTTCATAACCTCCAATACTACCGATAGATTCAGCAAAATAAGCGGACAACACAACGAAAACACAATCTGTCAAAAACAGAATAGTCTGTAGTAATCTGGAAACTTCATATACTTCTGTAACTCCAAAAATTCTGAACAATTAGGACAACATAGAAAATTTGTATATAAATCCTATGTAAAAAATTTAGATCAAAATAACGTTCCAGTGAATTTTCAAAATTCCTGGACCGGGAGCAAAAGTTTTTGTTTTTGCACAGAATCAAATCAACTATCATCCGCACTATCCCAAAGGCTTTACTTGGAACTTTGCTGAAACAAAAGCAATAAAACATGATTACTAAAGTAGCTTAATAATGTCAACACACAAAAACAGTAGGGGTAAATATTGGGTTGTCTCCCAACAAGCGCTTTTCTTTAATGCCTTTCTAGCTAGGCATGATGATTTCGGCGATGCTCACATAAAAGATAAGAATTGAAACGCAAGGAGAGCATCATGAAGCATATGACTAGCACATTTAAGTATAACCCACTTCATATGCATAGGGATTTTGTGAGCAAATAACTTATGGGAACAAGAATCAACTAGCACAGGAAGGTAAAACAAGCAAGACTTCAAGATTTTCAATACATCGAGAGGAAACTTAATATTATTGCAATATGTAGAAGCATATGTTCCTCTCTCATAATAATTTTTAGTAGCATCATGAAGGAATTAAACAATATAACTATCACATAAAGCATTATTTTCATGATGCACAAGAATAGAATTTTTATTACCCTCCACATAAACAAATTTCTTCTCATGAATAGTAGTGGGAGCAAATTCAACAAAATAACTATCATGTGAGGCATAATCCAATTGAAAATTAAAATCAAGATGACAAGTTTCATGGTTATCATTATTCTTTATAGCATACATGTCATCACAATAATCATCATAGATAGCAAATTTGTTCTCATAATCAATTGGGACCTCTTCTGAAATAGTGGATTCATCAGTAAATAAAGTCATGACCTCTCCAAATCCACTTTCATGATTATCACAATAAGATTCAACACTCTCCAAAATAGTGGGATCATTACTTCCTAAAGTTGACACTCTTCCAAACCCACTTTCATCAACATAATCATCATAAATAGGAGGCATGCTATCATCATAATAAATTTTATCATCAAAACATGGGGGACAAAAAATATTATCTTCATCAAACATAGCATCCCCAAGCTTGTGGCTTTGCATATCATTAGCATCATGGATATTCAAGGAATTCATACTACCAACATTGCAATCATGCTCATCATTCAAAGATTTAGTGCCAAACATTTTATTGACTTCTTCTTCTAACACTTGAGCACAATTTTCATTTTCATCATTTTCACGAAAGATAATATAAAGATGGATAATATGTGGCAACCTCAATTCCATTTTTTGTAGTTTTCTTTTAAAGACTAAACTAGTGATAAAACAAGAAATTAAAAGATTCCATTGCAATATCTAAAGATATACCTTCAAGCACTAACCCCCCAACGGCGCCAGAAAAGAGCTTGATGTCTACTACGCAACCTTCTTCTTGTAGATGTTGTTGGGCCTTCAAGTGCAGAGGTTTGTAGAACAGTAGCGAATTACCCTCAAGTGGATGGCCTAAGGTTTATCAGTCTGTGGTAGGCGTAGGATGAAGATGGTGTCTTGATACGTCTCCGTCGTATATACTTTTAATAACGCTTTTCCTCTTGTTTTGGACTCTAATATGCATGATTTGAATGAAACTAACCGGACTGACGTTGTTTTCAGCAGAACTACCATGGTGTTTTCTGGTGCAGAAATAAAAGTTCTCAGAATGGAAGAAAACTTTGCGAGGAATTTTTATACAATAAAAGATAATTTCTTGAGGCAAGAACCACCGGAGTGGGGCACCTGGGTGGGCACAACCCACAAGGGCACGCCACCCCCACCAGGTGCGCCCAGGTGGGTTGTCCCCACCTAGTGGCCCCGCAGACCCTGAAACCGATGCTATAAAATCCTATTTTTCCAGAAAAAATTGGGGAGAAAGAATTATCATGTTTCGCGAGGCGGAGCTCCCGTCACCTCCTATTCTTCATCGGGAGGCCAGATTTGGAGTCCGTTTGGGGCTCCGGAGAGGGGGATCTTCGATCTTCGTCATCACCAACCCTTCTCCATCGCCAATTCCATGATGCTCCCCACCGGGAGTGAGTAATTCCTTCGTAGGCTCACTGGTCGGTGAGGAGTTGGATGAGATTCATCATGTAATCGAGTTAGTTTTGTTAGGGCATGATCCCTAGTATCCATTATGTTCTGAGATTGATGTTGCTATGACTTTGCCATGCTTAATGCTTGTCACTTTGGGGCCGGATGCCATGACTTCAGATCTGAACCGTTAATGTTATCACCATTATATCCATGTTCTGGATCCGATCTTGCAAGTTATAGTCACTGATATGTCTCCAACGTATCTATAATTTTTTATCGTTCCATGCTATCATATATTCTATTTTGGATGTTTAATGGGCTTATTTATACACTTTTATATTATTTTTGGGACTAACCTATTAACCGGAGGCCCAGCCCAAATTGTTGTTCTTTGCCTATTTCAGTGTTTCAAAGAAAAATAATATCAAACGGAGTCCAAATGGAATGAAACCTTCGGGAACGTGATTTTTGGAACAAACATGATCCAGAGGACTTGGAATGGACGTCAAGCAATCAACAAGGAGGCCATGAGGCAGGGGGCGCGCCTACCCCCTGGGCGCGCCCTCCACCCTCATGGGCCCCTCGTAGCTCCACCGACCTACTTCTTCCCCCTATATATACCTATGTACCCCCAAACCATCGAAGAGCACCATGAAAACCTAATTCCACCGCCGCAAGCTTCTGTACCCGTGAGATCCCATCTTGGGGCCTTTTTCGGCGCTCCGCCGGAGGGGGCATTGATCATGGAGGGCTTCTGGATCAACACCATAGCCTCTTCAATGATGTGTGAGTAGTTTACCTTAGACCTTTGGGTCCATAGTTATTAGCTAGATGGCTTCTTCTCTCACTTTGGATCCCAATACAAAGTTCTCCTTGATTCTCTTGGAGATCTATTCGATGTAATCTTCTTTTACGGTGTGTTTGTTGAGATCCAATGAATTGTGGGTTTATGATCAAGATTATCTATGAACAATATTTGAATCTTCTCTGAATTATTTTATGTATGATTGGTTATCTTTGCAAGTCTCTTCAAATTATCAGTTCGGTTTGGCCTACTAGATTGATCTTTCTTGCAATGGGAGAAGTGCTTAGCTTTGGGTTCAATCTTGCGGTGCTCGATCCCGATGTGATGAGGGGAAACGACACGTATTGTATTGTTGCCATGGAGGATAAAAATATGGGGTTTATATCATATTGCATGAGTTTATCCCTTTACATCATGTCATCTTGCTTAAAGCGTTACTCCGTTCTTATGAACTTAATACTCTAGATGCATGCTGGATAGCGGTCGATGTGTGGAGTAATAGTAGTAGATGCAGGCAGGAGTTGGTCTACTTGTCACGGACGTGATGCCTATATACGTGATCATACCTAGATTTCTCATAACTATGCTCAATTCTATTAATTGCTCGACAGTAATTTGTTCACCCACCGTAATACTCATGCTATCTTGAGAGAATCCACTAGTGAAACCTATGGCCCCGGGTCTATTTTCCATCATACTAATCTCCCGTCAACAAGCTATTTATTACGCTTTTTATTTTGCAATCTTTACTTTTTATCTTTATCATAAAAATACCAAAAATATTATCTTATCATCTCTATCAGATCTCACTTTTGCAAGTGGCCGTGAAGGGATTGACGACCCCTTTATTGCGTTGGTTGCAAGATTCTTATTTGTTTGTGTAGGTACAAGGGACTTGAGCGTGGCCTCCTACTGGATTGATACCTTGGTTCTCAAAAACTGAGGGAAATACTTACGCTACTTTGCTGCATCACCCTTTCCTCTTCAAGGGAAAACCAACGCAGTGCTCAAGAGGTAGCAAGAAGGATTTTTGGCGCCATTGCCGGGGAGTCTACGCACAAGTCAATACATACCAAGTACCCATCACAAACTCTTATCCCTCGAATTACATTATTTGTCGTTTGCCTCTCGTTTTCCTCTCCCCCACTTCACCCTTTCCATTTTATTCACTCCCTTTTCCGCTCGACCTTCTTTCTCCATGTCTGAATCAAAAAGGGTTAGGGGTTCTCTCCCAGGTTTCAGTACCTTGGATAATCCCTCTGTCCTATCTAAGCTCATAAACAATGATGCTATAGAAAGACCTAACCAGGTCATCAATGAGATTATGAATAATTTTGAAGAAGATGATTTCGGTATATTTCGTTATTTACTTGACGAGTCTTTGAAAGATGCTTGGGATAGGTTACTAAGAATCCGAGATAGCTATGTAACCCAATATCAAATTGAAATATACTTAAAAGCTTTTGTGTTGCCTTACCTTCGTCGTTTAAGCATGTCTTAGACTCTATTTTTGAAGAAGGTTTTCTTGAAGGGGATGCCATAGATACCTATGAAAATATGAAAACCATATTTGGGCACCCCATGAATGATAAGGTCAATTCTACCTCTCTTTTGCTCTCTTATCAAAACGAGACTATCAAAAAGATAAAGGCTAGCTTAGATGCAAATTTTTGTAACGTGCTTAATCTTTCTTCCACCATTAATGGCCATGTGCTCTATCAGAATAGAAAGATTAATGCTATAGATAATAAGTTTTCTCTTTTCTTCCCTAATACCAAAGATGGCAACACCTAGATTTATCCTCGCTTTTATGCCTAGCTAGGGGCGTTAAATGATAGCGCTTGTTGGAAGGCAACCCAATTTTATTTTAGTTTTTTTTTGCTTTCTGGTTCTGTTTAGGAATAAATAATCCATCAAGCCTATGGTTAGATTTTTTTGTGTTTTAATTAGTGTTTGTGCCAAGTAAAACCTATAGGATCTTCTTGGATAATAGTTATTTGATCTTGCTGGAAAAGACAGAAACTTTATGCTCGCGAAAACAATTGTTTAAAATCACCAGAACGTGATAAAATACTGATTCCAATTGCAGTAGATCAATAAACAAATTATCTAGGTCGTCCTATTTTGGTAGATTTTTCTGAGGTCCAGAAGTTTGCGTTAGTTACAGATTACTACAGACTGTTCTGTTTTTGACAGATTCTGTTTTTCGCGTGTTGTTTGCTTATTTTGATGAATCTATGGCTAGTAAAAGAGTTTATAAACCATAGAGAAGTTGGAATACAGTAGGTTTAACACCAATACAAATAAAGAATGAGTTCAACACAGTACCTTGAAGTGACGTTTTGTTTTCTTTCGCTAACGGAGCTCATGAGATTTTCTGTTGAGTTTTGTGTTGTGAAGTTTTCAAGTTTTGGGTAAAAGATTTGATGGATTATGGAACAAGCAGCAAGTTTTTGGTAAAATATTTGATGGATTATGGAACAAGGAGTGGCAATAGCCTAAGCTTGGGGATGCCCAAGGCACCCCAAGGTAAATCCAAGCACACCAAAAAGCCAAAGCTTGGGGATGCCCCGAAAGGCATCCCCTCTTTCGTCTTCGTCCATCGTAACTTTACTTGGAGCTATATTTTTATTCACCACATGATACGTGTTTTGCTTGGAGCGCCTTGTATGATTTGAGTCTTTGCTTTTTAGTTTACCACATTCATCCTCGCTGATTACACTTTTGAGAGACACACATGATTCGGAATTTATTAGAATACTCTATGTGCTTCACTTATATCTTTTGAGCTATATAGTTTTTGCTCTAGTGCTTCACTTATATCTTTTAGAGAATGGTGGTGGTTTTGTTTTATATAAATTATTGTTCTCTCATGCTTCACATATATTATTTTGAAAGTCCTACAAAATAGCATGGTAATTTGCTTAAATTGTGAAATTAGTCCTAATATGATAGGCATCCAAGATTAGTAAAAACTTTCTTATAAGAGCGTTGAAAACTAAGAGAAGTTTGATGCTTGATGATTGTTTTGAGATATGGAGGTAATGATATTAAAGTTCTGCTAGTTGAGTAATTGTGAATTTGAGAAATACTTGTGTTGAAGTTTGCAAGTCCCGTAGCATGCAGGTATGGTAAACGTTGTGTAACAAATTTGAAACATGAGGTGTTCTTTGATTGTCCTCCTTATGAGTGGCGGTCGGGGACGAGCGATGGTCTTTTCCTACCAATCTATCCCCCTAGGAGCATGCACGTAGTGCTTGGTTTTTTTATGACTTGTAGATTTTTGCAATAAGTATGTGAGTTCTTTATGACTAATGTTGAGTCCATGGATTATACGCACTCTCAACCTTCCATCATTTCTAGCCTCTTTGGTACCGTGCATTGCCCTTTCTCACCTTGAGATTTGGTGCAAACTTCGCCGGTGCATCCAAACCTCGTGATACGATACGCTCTATCACACATAAAACTCCTTATATCTTCGTCAAAACAGCCACCATACCTACCTATTATGGCATTTCCATAGCCATTCCGAGATATATTGCCATGCAACTTTACACCGTTCCGTTTATTATGACACGCTTCATCATTGTCATATTGCCTTGCATGATCATGTAGTTGACATCGTATTTGTAGCAAAGCCACCATGCATATTATTTCATACATGTCACTCTTGATTCATTGCCTATCCTGGTACACCGCCGGAGGCATTCATATAGAGTCATACATTGTTCTAGTATCGAGTTGTAATCATTGAGTTGTAAGTAAATAGAAGTGTGATGATCATCATTCATAGAGCATTGTCCCAAAAAAAATTAAAGGGGCAATGCTACTATCCTTTTTTCCACACTTGTGCTTCAAAGTAGCACCATGATATTTATGATAGAGAGTCTTTTGTTTTGTCACTTTCATATACTAGTGGGATTTTTTCATTATAGAATTTGGCTTGTATATTCCAACAATGGGCTTCCTCAAATTCCCTAGGTCTTCATGAGCAAGCAAGTTGGATGCACACCCACTTATATTTTTTTGTTGAGCTTTCATACATTTATAGCTCTAGTGTATCCGTTGCATGGCAATCCCTACTCCTTGCATTGACATCAATTGATGGGCATCTCCCTAGCCCATTGATTAGCCACGTCAATGTGAGACTTTCTCCTTTTTTGTCTTCTCCACATAACCCCCATCATCATATTCTATTCCACCCATAGTGCTATATCCATGGCTCACACTCATATATTGCGTGAAAGTTGAAATAGTTTGAGATTACTAAAGTATGAAACAATTGCTTGGCTTGTCATCGGGGTTGTGCATGATGAGAGCACTCTTGTGTGACGAAAATGGAGCATGACCAAACTATATGATTTTGTAGGGATGAACTTTCTTTGGCCATGTTATTTTGAGAAGACATAATTGCTTAGTTAGTATGCTTGAAGTATTATTATTTTTATGTCAATATTAAACTTTTATCTTGAATCTTTCGGATCTGATAATTCATGTCAGAATTAAGAGAATTACATTGAAAATTATGCTAAGTAGCATTCCACATCAAAAATTCTGTTTTTATCATTTACCTACTCGACGACGAGTAGGAATTAAGCTTGGAGATGCTTGATACGTCTCCAACGTATCAATAATTTTTTATTGTTCCATGCTATTATATATTCTGTTTTGGATGTTTAATGGGCCTATTTATACACTTTTATATTATTTTTGGGACTAACCTATTAACCGGAGGCCCAACCCAAATTTTTGTTTTTTGCCTATTTCAGTATTTCGCAGAAAAAGAATATCAAACGGAGTCCGAATGAAATGAAACCTTCGGGAACGTGATTTTTGGAACAAACGTGATCCAGAGGACTTGGAGTGGACATCAAGCAATCAATGAGGAGGCCACGAGGAAGGGGGGCGCCTACACCCTGGGCACGCCCTCCACCCTTGTGGGCCCCTCGTGGCTCCACCGACCTACTTCTTCCTCCTATATATACCTATGTACCCCCAAACCATCGAAGAGCACCGCCAAAACTTAATTCCACCGCCACAACCTTCTGTACCCATGATATCCCATGTTGGGGCCTTTTCCGGCGCTCCGCCGGAGGGGGCATTGATCACGGAGGTCTTCTACATCAACACCATAGCCTCTCCGATGATGTGTGAGTAGTTTACCTCCGACCTTTGGGTCCATAGTTATTAGCTAGATGGCTTCTTCTCTCTCTTATGATCCCAATACAAAGTTCTCCTTGACTCTCTTGGAGATCTATTCGATGTAATCTTCTTTTGCGGTGTGTTTGTCGAGATCCGATGAATTGTGGGTTTATGATCAAGATTATCTATGGACAATATTTGAATCTTCTCTGAATTCTTTTATGTATGATTGGTTATCTTCGCAAGTCTCTTTGAATTATCAGTTTGGTTTGGCCTACTAGATTGATCTTTCTTGCAATGGGAGAAGTGCTTAGCTTTGGGTTCAATCTTGCGGTGCTCGATCCGGATGTGAGGGGGAAATGACACATATTGTATTGTTTCCATTGAGGATAAAAAGATGGGGTTTATATCATATTGCATGAGTTTATCCCTCTACATCATGTCATCTTGCTTAAAGTGTTACTCTGTTCTTATGAACTTAATACTCTAGATGCATGCTGGATAGTGGTCGAGGTGTGGAGTAATAGTAGTAGATGCAGGCAGGAGTCGGTCTACTTGTCACGGACGTGATGCCTATATACATGATCATACCTAGATATTCTCATAACTATGCTCAATTCTATCAATTGCTCGATAGTAAATTTTCACCCACCGTAATACTCATGCTATCTTGAGAGAAGCCACTAGTGAAACCTATGGCCCCCGGGTCTATTTTCCATCATATTAATCTCCCGTCAACAAGCTATTTCTTGCGCAGTTTATTTGCAATCTTTACTTTTTATCTTTATCATAAAAATACTAAAAATATTATCTTATCATCTCTATCAGATCTCACTTTTGCAATTGGCCGTGAAGGGATTGACAACCCCTTTATCGCGTTGGTTGCAAGGTTCTTATTTGTTTGTGTAGGTACAAGGGACTTGAGCATGGCCTCCTACTGGATTGATACCTTGGTTCTCAAAAACTGAGGGAAATACTTACGCTACTTTGCTGCATCACCCTTTCCTATTCAAGGGAGAACCAACGCAGTGCTCAAGAGGTAGCAGTCACCTACTACGTGTTATGATCCGGCAACCCTAGAGTGACAATAGTCAGGACACTTCCCGGTGATGACCGTAGTGTGAGGAGTTCATGTATTCATCGTGTGTTAATGCTTTGTTCCGGTCCTCTATTAAAAGGAGGCCTTAATATCCCTTAGTTTCCAATAGGACCCCGCTGCCACGGGAGGGTAGGACAAAAGATGTCATGCAAGTTCTTTCCATAAGCATGTATGACAATTTACGGAATACGTACCTACATTATATTTATGAACTAGAGCTAGTGTCGTATCACACTAGGTTATGACTGTCACATGATGAATATCATCCAACAAATTACCGATCCAATGCCTACGATTTTCCTACATATTGTTCTTGATAATTTACTACTGCTGCTGTCACTATTGCACTTGCTACAAAATCACTGCTAGCACCGTTATTGTTACTATTGTTGTTGCTATTACTATCAAAACTATCATATTACTTTGCTACAGATCACTTTGCTGCAAATAATTAATCTCCAGTTGTGGTTGAATTGACAACTCAGCTGCTAATATTTGCAAATATTATTTGTCTCCCCTTGTGTCGAATCAATAAATGTGGGTTGAATCCTCTACCCTCGAAAACCAATACCACATCAACAACACCACAAAGCACCATCCCATGGAAAATAACAATACAATATTGACAGTCTTTGAGACTTTCGTCTCAAATAATAGGCGCAAGCGAGCACTCCGCAGCCTCGCCGAAGTCTGCCACGTTGTAGCAATAAATCCATGGAACGATACGACCATAACCTTCAATGCCAGTGACGAACATCAATTCCGAACAGCCCGAGCACCAGCCGCTCTGGTCCTTAGTCTAATTGTGGACGGCTTCTGGCTTACTAAAGTGCTCATGGACGGTGGCACCGGATTAAACCTCATCTACGAGGAGATGCTTAACTAAATGGAAATAGACAAGAGTCGCATTGAGCAAAGCAGCACGACCTTCAGAGGAATCATCCCTAGTCGGGAGGCACGATGTGCGGGAAAAATCACACTAGATGTGGTATTCGGCACGCCGGAGAATTATAGGTCCGAAGAAATCACATTCCAAGTGGCCCCGTTCAATAGCGGATACCACGCCCTTTTAGGGTGGGAGGCATTCACGATCTTCCAAGCTATACCCCATTACGGGTACATGAAGCTCAAGATGCCCGGGCCAAATGGAATCATCACTCTAGCTGGTGATCCGGACATAGCACTCCGCACCGAAAATAAAACTGCCGCACTGGCCCTTGAGGCGTTATCCGAAGCCCTCGTGGCCGAAGAACTAACCGCGCTGCGCTCCATAGTGGACAGGGACGATGTGATACTCGACAAAAGACCCAAGTCCACCTCTTTTAAACCAGCGGACGAAATAGTCAAATTCCAGGTCCACCCAACGGACCCTACAAAAAAAGCATCCGTCGGGGCACAGCTAAACCCCACAACAGACGCCGCACTGCGAGAGTTCTTGTGCGAGAATTGGGACATCTTCGCCTGGCATCCTTCAGACATGCCGGGAATCCCACGCAGGCTGGCCGAGCATAGCCTAAACATTCTAAAGGGATACAAGCCGGTCAAGCAGACTCTTCGGTGTTTCTCTGAGCCTAAGCGACAAGCCATGGGAGCGGAGCTAGCCAAGTTACTCGAGGCCGGATTCATTAGAGAAATAAAACATCCGGACTGGCTAGCAAGCCTGGTAATGGTACCAAAGAGGGACAAATCCTGGTGCCTATGAGTCGATTTCAATGACCTTAACAAGGCATGCCCAAAGGATCCCTTTCCCCTCCCCCGCATCGATCAAATTATCGACGCTACCGCAGGACACGACTCATTGTGTTTCCTCGATGCATACTCTGGATACCATTAAATCAAGATGGCGGAGTCCGATCAAGCCGCAACGACATTCATCAGTCCATACGGCCCCTTCTGTTTTAACACCATGCCTTTCGGGCTAAAAAACGCTGGTGCAACCTATCAAGGCATGATTCAGACAAGCCTGGAAACACAAATCGGCAAAACAGTGGATGCATACGTAGACGATGTGGTCATCAAAACAAGACACGTCGAATCTTTAATAGACAACTTGAGGCTTACGTTTGACAATCTCCGAACATTGGACATCAAGCTCAATCCGAAAAAATGCGTTTTCGGCGTGCCGCCGGAAAGCTCTTGGGCTTCATCGTTTCCAAATGAGGAATTGAAGCAAATCCGGCTAAAATCTGAGATCTGTCACAGTTGGCTATCCCAAAAAACCTCAAGCAAACCCAGAAATTAACTGGTTGCGTGGCTGCCTTAAGCCGCCTTATTCGACGCACCGAACACTTCGAGTGGACGGACGCGGACACGACCGGGTTGGAAGAAATAAAAGCCCTCTTGGCCAACAACCCAATCTTGGCTGCACCAAATGTCGGCGAACCAACGCTGTTATATATAGCGGCAACTCACCAGGTTGCAAGAGCAGTGCTCGTCGTCAAATGAGAGACGGACGGACATAAGTTCCCGCTTCAAAAGCCGGTGTACTTATTATCCACTTTCCTCACCCCATCTAAATCACGGTACCCACATTATCGAAATATAGCATACGCGGTCTTCATGGCATCCCGGAAACTACGACACTACTTTCAAGAGTGTTCAATCGCGGTGGCCTCTGAAGTACTGATACGTGTCCAACGTATCTATAATTTTTGATTGCTCCATGCTACTTTATCTACTGTTTTGGACTATATTGGGCTTTATTTTCCACTTTTATATTATTTTTTGGACTAACCTATTAACCGGAGGCCCAGCCCAGAATTGCTGTTTTTTGCCGATTTGAGTGTTTCGAGAAAACAGAATATCAAACGGAGTCCAAACGGAATGAAACCTTCGGAAACGTGATTTTCTCACCGAACGTGATCCAGGGGACTTGGACCCTACTCCAAGGAACGAAAGAGGCGGTCACGAGGGTGGGGCGCACCCCCCTAGGGCGCGCCCCCTGCCGTGTGGGCCCCCTGTCGCTTCACCGACGTACTCCTTCCTCCTATATATACCTACGTACCTCCAAACGATCAGAAGGGGAGCCAAAAACCTAATTCCACCGCCGCAACTTCCTGTATCCACGAGATCCCATCATGGGGCCTGATCTGGAGCTCCGCAGGAGGGGGCATCCACCACGGAGGGCTTCTACATCAACACCATAGCCTCTCCGATGAAGTGTGAGTAGTTTACTTCAGACCTTCGGGTCCATAGCTAGTAGCTAGATGGCTTCTTCTCTCTTTTTGGATCTCAATACAATGTTCTCCCCCTCTCTCGTGGAGATCTATTGGATGTAATCTTCTTTTTGCGGTGTGTTTGTTGAGATCGATGAATTGTGGGTTTATGATCCAGCTTATCTATGAATAATATTTGAATCTTTTCTGAATTCTTTTATGTATGGTTGAGTTATCTTTGCAAGTCTCTTCGAATTATCTGTTTGGTTTGGCCAACTAGATTGGTAGTTCTTGCAATGGGAGAAGTGCATAGCTTTGGGTTCAATCTTGCGGTGTCCTTACCCAGTGAAAGAAAGGGTTGCAAGGCACGTATTGTATTGTTGCCATCGAGGATAACAAGCTGGGGTATTTATCATATTGCATGAATTTATTCCTCTACATCATGCCATCTTGCTTAAGGCGTTACTCTGTTTTTAACTTAATACTCTAGATGCATCTTTGGATAGCGGTCGATGAGTGGAGTAATAGTAGTAGATGCAAAATCGTTTCGGTCTAGTTGTCACGGACGTGATGCCTATATACATGATCATACCTAGATATACTCATAACTATGCTCAATTCTATCAATTGCTCAACAGTAATTTGTTCACCCACCGTAGAATACTTATTCTCTTGAGAGAAGCCACTAGTGAAACCTATGGCCCCCGGGTCTATTCTCATCATATCAATCGCCATCACTTTAATACTTGTTTTGTTTTTACTTTGCCTTTTACTTTTCACTTTGCATCTCTATACCAAAAATACCAAAAATATTATTTATCATCTCTATCAGATCTCACTCTCGTAAGTGACCGTGAAGGGATTGACAACCCCTAATCGCGTTGGTTGCGAGTAGCTATCGTTTTGTGCAGGTACAAGGGACCTGTGCGTGGCCTCCTACTGGATTGATACCTTGGTTCTCAAAAACTGAGGGAAATACTTACGCTACTTTGCTGCATCATCCTCTCCTCTTCGGGGAAATCCAACGCAGTGCTCAAGAGGTAGCAAGAATAATTTCTGGCGCCCGTTGTCGGGAGGCTCACGCAAGAGCAAGTCAAGACATACCAAGTACCCATCACAATCCCTATCTCTCGCATTACATTATTTGCCATTTGCCTCTCGTTTTCCTCTCCGCCACTTCACCCTTGCCGTTTTATTCGCCCTCTCTTTTTCGTTTACCTTCTTCCCGTATGTATCTTTGTTTGTGTTTCCTTGTGCCTTCAATATACTTGCATCTTCACTTGCTGAAAATCTATTCATATGGATCCACTTAAAGTGTTCTACTTGGATCATCTTCGATCCTTATGCGCTTGTGCTGAAACCCCAACTAGCCTAGTTGATGGGAAATCTTTAGATGATCATGCTCATTTTGTGCGTCACCGTTTGTCTGAAAAGGGGAGACTCTTACGGTATCATATAAATAGTTTGCTATGCTATGCTCGGAATCTTTGTGAAATGTGTGACTTTACTTGTTGCTCTAAGAACCCTAAAAAACACCTTCCCTACCTATGTGAGTTCAATGATAATGAAATCTTATCTTCTTATGCAAAAGGTGTTTATAGTTACTATGATATCGAACAAATTGAAGAATTTGTCGTTTTTAAGGGTGCTCATGAAGTTGCTTCTTTGATTGAAAAGTATGATTTTACTCTCAACGAATCTGAAAATTCCGTCATACTTAAATATTGCAATGAAAACCTTGCTCATAATGTCTATGTCTAAGAATTTATTAAAAGAATGACCGTTGCTATGAAAGAAACTAATGATATGCATGAATCTATAGATAATGATGATTCCGATGATTTGGTTGAAATATCCCTTGATGAACATGATGCTTGCTATTCTTGTGGCCATGATGCCAATATTTATGAAGATGAATTTGCTATAGTTTCTTATGTTAAACATGAGATCGTTGCTATTGCACCCATACTTGATAGTTCCTTCGATGAAAATCATGATTGCAATGATTTTATTATAAATTCTCTTGATGTCAATTGTGCTAATAATATGCAAAACCCTAAGCTTGGGGATGCTAGTTTTGCTATGTCTACTACTTGTTGCAATGATCATGATTGGGGTGATTTTTCTTATGATCTTGAAAATTTATTTAATCCCCATGATGAATACGAGATTGATAATATTTTTTGCAATAATATTAAAAGTGGGTTTGGAAAGGTCATGACTTTAGTTAATGATAATCCCACTATTTTGGAAGAGTGTCAACTTTGCATACATGTGGATCATGTTAAGAATATGTTATGTGATAGCTATTTTGTTGAATTTGCTTATGATCCTACATGTAATTATTATGAGATAGGAAAATATGGTTGTAGAATTTTTCATGTTAATAAATTACCTCTCTTCATGTTGAGATTGCTATCGTCACTTTCTTCTTCCTTGCATATGCTAGGTTTTGCTGGCCTTGCAAATTTGTTTGCCTATAAGATGCCTATGCATAGGAAGTATGTTAGACTTAGATGTGTTTGTCACATGCTATATGATGCTCTATTTGTGTTTCAATTCTTGTCTTTCATGTGAGCATCATTCAAATCTCAATGCCTAGCTAGGGGCGTTAAACGATAGCGCTTGTTGGGAGGCAACCCAATTTTATTTTTAGTTTTTGTTTTTGCTTCTGTTTAGGAATAAATAATCCATCTAGCCTCTGTTTAGATGTGGTTTTATGTTTTAATTAGTGTTTGTGCCAAGCTAGACCTATTGGATCTTCTTGGATGATAGTTATTTGATCTTGCTGTAATTTCCAGAAACTTTGCGCTCAGTGCCCGAATTATTAAAAATCACCAGAACGTAATAAAATACTGATTCCAATTGCTGCTGATCAATAAACAAATTTTCCAGGTCGTATAATTTTTGTAGATTATTTTTGAGTGCCGGAAGTTTGCGTTAGTTACAGATTACTACAGACTGTTCTGTTTTTGACAGATTCTGTTTTGCGTGTGTTGTTTGCTTATTTTGATGAATCTATGGCTAGTAAAATAGTTTATAGTCCATAGAGAATTTGTAATACAGTAGGTTTAACACCAATATAAATAAATAATGAGTTCATTACAGTACCTTAAAGTAGTCTTTTGTTTTCTTTCTCTAACGGAGCTCACGAGATTTCTATTGAGTTTTGTATTGTGAAGTTTTCAAGTTTTGGGTAAATTCTTTTGATGGATTATGGAACAAGGAGTGGCAAGAGCCTAAGCTTGGGGATGCCCATGGCACCCCAAGATAATCCAAGGACACCAAAAGTCAAAGCTTGGGGATGCCCCGGAAGGTATCCCCTCTTTCGTCTACTTCCATCGGTAATTTACTTGGAGCTATATTTTTATTCACCAACATGATATGTGTTTTGCTTGGAGCGTCTTGTATTATTTGCGTCTTCGCTTTTTAGTTTACCACAATCATCCTTGCTATACACACCTTTTGAGAGAGCCATACATAAATTGGAATTTGATAGAATACTCTATGTGCTTCACTTATATCTTTTGAGCTTGATAGTTTTGCTCATAGTGCTTCACTTATATCTTTTGAGCGTGATAATTTTTTCTCTAGTGCTTCACTTAGATCTTTTAGAGCACGGTGGTGGATTTGTTTTAAAGAAACTATTGATCTCTCATGCTTCACTTAGATTATTTTGAGGGTCGTTAATAGCATGGTAATTTGCTTGATATTAATATACTAGGTATTCAAGATATGTGAAACTTTCTTTTGAGTGCATTGAATACTAAGATAAGTTTGATGCTTTATAATTGTTTTGAGATATGGAGGTGATAATATCATAGTCGTGCTAGTTGAGTAGTTGTGAATTTGAGAAATACTTGTGTTGAAGTTAGCAAATCCCGTAGCATGCACGTATGGTTAAAGTTGTGTAACAAATTTGAAACATGAAGTGTACACGGCTTGTGCATCCTTATGAGTGGCGGTCGGAACGAGCGATGGTCTTTTTCCTACCAATCTATCCCCCTAGGAGCATGCACGTAGTACTTGATTTTTGATGACTTCTAAATTTTTGCAATAAGTATATGAGTTCTTTTGACTAATGTTGAGTCCATGGATTATAGCACTTTTACCTTTCTGCCTTTGCTAGCCTCTTCAAGACTGCATTTCCCTTTCTCACCTTGAGAGTTGGTGCAAACTTCACGGCGGTGCATCCAAACCCCATGATATGATACACTCTATCACACATAAACCTCCTTATATCTTCCTCAAAACAGCCACCATACCTACCTATTATGGCATTTCCATAGCCATTCCGAGATATATTGCCATGCAACTTTCCACCGTTTCGTTCATCATCATCATGACATACTTTACTTTTGTCATATTGCCATTGCATGATCATGTAGTTGACATCGTATTTGTGGCAAAGCTACCATGCATTATTTTTCATACATGTCACTCTTGATTCATTGCACCATCCCGGTACACCGCCGGAGGCATTCATATAGAGTCATATCTTGTTCTAGTATCGAGTTGTAATCAATAGAAGTGTGATGGTCATCATTATTAGAGCATTGCCCAATAAAAAAAGAGAAAGGCCAAAAATAAAAAAAGAAAGGCCCAAAAAAAGAAAAAGAAATAAAAAGGGCAATGTTACTATCTATTTTTCCACACTTGTGCTTCAAAGTAGCACCATGTTCTTCATCTAGTGAGTCTCATATCTTGTGCTTCAAAGTAGCACCATGTTTTTCATATAGCGAGTCTCATAAGTTGTCTTTTTTATAGTAGTGGGAATTTTCATTATAGAACTTGGCTTGTATATTCCTACGATGGGCTTCCTCAAATGCCCTAGGTCTTCATGAGCAAGCAAGTTGGATGCACACCCACTAGTTTTCTTTTGTTGAGCATTCATAGCTCTAGTGCATACGTTGCATGGCAATCCCTACTCCTCATGTTGACATCAATTGATGGGCATCTCCATAGCCCGTTGATTATCCTCGTCAATGTGATACTTTCTCCTTTTTTGTCTTCTCTACACAATCCCCATCATCATATTCTATTCCACCCGTAGTGCTATATCCATGGCTCACGCTCATGTATTGCGTGAAGGTTGAAAAAGTTTGAGATTATTTAAGTATGAAACAATTGCTTGGCTTGTCATCGGGGGTATAGAAGTTGGGAACATCTTTGTGTGACGAAAATGAAGCATAGCCTAACTATATGATTTTGTAGGGATGAACTTTCTTTTGCCATGCTATTTTGAGAAGACATGATTACTTTGATTAGTATGCTTGAAGTATTATTATTTTTATGTCAATATGAAATTTTGTCATGAATCTTTCGGGTCTGAATATTCGTACCACAATTAAGAAGATTTACATTGAAATTATGCCAAAGTATCACTCCGCATCAAAAATTCTCTTTTTATCATTTACCTACTCGAGGACGAGCAGGAATTAAGCTTGGGGATGCCTGATACGTCTCCAACGTATCTATTATTTTTGATTGCTCCATGCTACTTTATCTACTGTTTTGGACTATATTGGGCTTTATTTTCCACTTTTATATTATTTTTGGGACTAACCTATTAACCGGAGGCCCAGCCCAGAATTGCTGTTTTTTTGCCTATTTCAGTGTTTCGAGGAAACATAATATCAAACGGAGTCCAAACGGAATGAAACCTTCGGAAACGTGATTTTCTCACCGAACGTGATCCATGGGACTTGGACCCTACTCCAACGAACGAAAGAGGCAGTCACGAGGGTGGGGGCGCCCCCCTAGGGCGCGCCCCTGCCTCGTGGGCCCCCTGTCGCTCCACCGACGAACTCCTACATCCTATAAATACCTACGCACTTCAAACGATCGAAGGGGAGCCAAAAACCTAATTCCACCGCCGCAACTTCCTGTATCCACGAGATCCCATCTTGGGGCTGTTCGAGCTCACGAGGGGGCATCCACCACGAGGGCTTCTACATCAACACCATAGCCTCTCCGATGAAGTGTGAGTAGTTTACTTCAGACCTTCGGGTCCATAGCTAGTAGCTAGATGGCTTCTTCTCTCTTTTTGGATCTCAATACCATGATGCAATCTTCTTTTTGCGGTGTGTTTGTAGAGACCGATGAATTGTGGGTTTATGATCCAGCTTATCTATGAATAATATTTGAATCTTTTCTGAATTCTTTTATGTATGATTGAGTTATCTTTGCAAGTCTCTTTGAATTATCCGTTTGTTTTGGCCAACTAGATTGGTAGTTCTTGCAATGGGAGAAGTGCATAGCTCTGGGTTCAATCTTGCGGTGTCCTTACCCAGTGACAGAAAGGGTTGCAATGCACGTATTGTATTATTGCCATCGAGGATAACAAGATGGGGTATTTATCATATTGCATGAATTTATTCCTCTACATCATGTCATCTTGCTTAAGGTGTTACTCTGTTTTTAAGAAAATACTCTAGATGCATGCTGGATATACGCATAACTATGCTCAATTATATCTAGATATACGCATAACTATGCTCAATTATATCAATTGCTCAACAGTAATTTGTTCACCCACCGTAGAATACTTATGCTCTTGAGAGAAGCCACTAGTGAAACCTATGGCCCCCGGGTCTATTCTCCTCATATCAATATCCATCACTTTAATACTTGTTTTGTTTTTACTTTGCCTTTTACTTTTCACTTTGCATCTCTATACCAAAAATACCAAAAATATTATTTATCATCTCTATCAGATCTCACTCTCGTAAGTGACCGTGAAGGGATTGACAACCCTAATCGCGTTGGTTGCGAGTAGCTATCGTTTTGTGTAGGTACGAGGGGCTTGTGCGTGACCTACTATTGGATTGATACCTTGGTTCTCAAAAACTGAGGGAAATACTTACGCTACTTTGCTGCATCATCCTCTCCTCTTCGACAAAATCCAACGCAGTGCTCAAGAGGTAGCAAGTACCACTCAACGACATACTAAGTAACCCCGATGCCATGGGCCGGATTACTAAATGGGCTATCGAGCTCCTCCCATTTGACATAACATACAAACCACGACGAGTCATTAAGTCGCAAGTACTGGCTGATTTCGTCGCCGAATGGACAGAAGCCGAACTCCCTAAAGAGTACGGCGCGTACTCCAATTGGATCATGCACTTTGACGGCTCTAAGATGCTGGCTGGTCTGGGGGCAGGCGTCGTCCTGACATCCCCCACCAGAGATACAGTCCAATACGTACTCCAAATATTATACACAGACTCCAACAATGCAGCAGAATATGAGGCCCTGTTGCATGGCCTCCGGATGGCAGTCTCCATGGGCATTCAACGCCTAGAGATGTGTGGCGATTCGAACCTTGCAATATCTCAAATAAATGGAGATTTTGACGCCAAGGACCCAAAAATGGAGGCTTACCGCAATGCCGTCCTCAAAATGTCAGCTCGGTTCGATGGGCTCGAATTCCACCATGTAGCCCAAGAAAACAATCAAGCGGCGGATATCCTCGCCCGCACCGGCGCTAAGCGCGACCCTGTCCCACCTAATATCTTCTTGGAAAGGCTGTTCAAGCCTTCCGTGGTGTGGGAAGGGGAGACCGGCAACAACAGTCCGGATCCGGCCACAACACCAGATCCCGAACACTCTGACGTAATCGGAGGCTCCACCACCGAAATAAAACCTTCGGCCCACGTGATTATGGTTGTCATTGCACCATGGACAGAACCCTTCTTGGCTTACCTAAATAGGCAAGAACTCCCTGAGGACCCAAATGAGGCACGTTGCATTGTGCGGCGGTCTAAAGCCTACAAGGTCCACAAGGGAGAGCTTTATAACAAAAGCGCTACCGGATTACTTCGAAGGTGCATCTCCGAAGAGGAAGGACAGTGACTCTTGGCAGAAATTCATGCTGGACTCGGAGGCCATCACGCCGCTGCTCGGGCCCTTGTAAGCAAGGCCTTCCGTACAGGTTTCTACTGGCTGATAGCCCGAGCAGACTCACAGGACCTCGTCCAACATTGCATCGGTTGCCAACTCTTTGCAAACCAAAGCCATATGCCATGTACCGCTCTCCAAACAATCCCCATTACTTGGCCCTTTGCGGTCTGGGGCCTTGATATGGTTGGACCCTGTCGGTGTCAAAACCGGCGGATCTCGGGTAGGGGGTCCCGAACTGTGTGTCTAGGCGGATGGTAACAGGAGACAAGGGACACGATGTTTTTACCTAGGTTCGGGCCCTCTCGATGGAGGTAAAACCCTACTCCTGCTTGATTAATATTGATGATATGGGTAGTACAAGAGTAGATCTACCACGAGATCGAGGAGGCTAAACCCTAGAAGCTAGCCTATGGTATGATTGTTGTTCGCCCCACGGACTAAAACCCTCCGGTTTATATAGAGACCGGAGAGGGCTAGGGTTACACAGAGTCGGTTACAATGGGAGGAGATCTACATATCCGTATCGCCAAGCTTGCCTTCCACGCCAAGGAAAGTCCCATCCGGACACACGACGAAGTCTTCAATCTTGTATCTTCATAGTCCAGGAGTCCGGCCAAAGGTTATTGTTCGGCTATCCGGACACCCCCTAATCCGGGACTCCCTTAGTAGCCCCCGAACCAGGCTTCAATGACGATGAGTCCGGCGCGCAGATTTGTCTTCGGCATTGCAAGGCGGGTTCTTCTCCATATTCTGTGTACCTGTTGAATAGTGTCCGGCTTCTCGTGAATATTGTGCTTCTTGGCTTAAACGCCCAATAATGGCCGTCTTCCATGTGTCAAACGAATGCGAAAAGCCAGGGAGTTTTTACTTTTACCCCCTAGCTGGGCAAATAAGCTGCCTTATAAAAGAGACGAGGATTTAGATACGAATCACACCATCTTCCCTTCGCGAGCATTCATCGGAGCGCATCCGGCAGAGATCCATTCCATCATGGCCAGTCGACGCAGCTCCTCCTCTCGCCCTCCCAGTCCTCAACCTAGAGGTTGGGAGAGATGTTCCGTCCCGCACAACGAGCTAGTGACACTCCAAACCAAGGGATTCCTTCCCCCAGCCTTCATGGTCCCGGTTCGAGCCGGACTTGCCACCTATAATGGCGGAGAGCAAGCGGAGAGCGTCCCCAGTCCCTCCAAAGGAGAGCGGGTATGCCTTGTCCCTTATCTGATAAGAGGGCTCGGATTTCCAATTCACCCGTTTCTCCGGGGGCTCCTGGAGTTCTACGGCCTCCAGCTGCACAAACTTACGCCTGCCTCCATATTGCATATTGCGGGCTTCATAGCCCTTTGCGAGCTGTTCTTGGGCGTCGAGGCTCATTTCGCTGTGGAAGAAGCATTACGCCTTGTGCCCCGTTCTCAGGAGGGGTCGATATATCAAGTGGGCGGAGCCGAACTATGGCGTATCGCCGGGACCGGATACCTATCCGGAACCCCAAGGAAGGCGTCCGAAGACTGGCCTTCAGAATGGTTTTATATAGAAGATTTCCCCCTGCCGGACCCTGTTCGGATCGGCCTCCCCGAGTTCAGTAATGCTCCCTTGAAGAAGCGCCTAAGCTGGCGTCCACGGAGCCCTCAGAGGGAAAATGACAAGGACGTCCTTTACCTGATGAGCCGGATAAGGTTGTTAGCTCATTCCGGACTGACCATGATCGGTGTCATGGCCACATGCATTATGCGGGGGGTGCAGCCACTTCAGTATAGAGGCCACCCCATGTGGGATTTCAATGGGGAGGATGATGCCACCCGCTGCGGCCGTAAGGGGCCGGGATCGGTTGCTGCTCCGACGAAGGCCTTGTCCGCATTGTACAAGGGAGAAGAGGAGGAGTTCCTCCGCGTCAATCCACAGGGCGGATTTTCTTTGTACAATCCTCCAAGCTGGGTAAGCGGACACTTCTTTTTGCCCATCCGTTCCATATTCCCATAGTTAAGTACCTTATCTTGTGATTTCGACGCAGGAATTGTGCCGGGTCAGAAGGATATAAACAGCCCTCCTCCACAACCCGAGGATCCGGAACGGTCCCTCGATCCGGCCTCCCAAGAGGATCCGGACATATCCATGGAGCTGATCGATGGGGTATTTTACCAACTGAGCATCGACAATGCCTTGGTCGCCATTACGGACGATTACCCCGGAATACTTCCTGCCTCACAGGTAACTGAGACCGAAGTCCCAATACTTTGAAAATGATCCATCCTTGCTTATTTTTGATCATCGTATACGAATGGTGTTTTGCAGGGGGAGCCCTTGAGGCGGAAGGCCGAGCTCATGTGGCTAGCCAACAAGGGGCAGCAAGGCTCAAAGGCTGAAAAGAAGTGCGATGCGGATCGAGACGCCGGGCGCAACGGGTATGGCGTGCCATCTTATTCCCAGGTTTTATTCCCGGAAGGCATACTAACGCCCGTGCTCTTTTCAGGAAAAAGAGCGCTCGCCGGACTATATCCGGAGAGGTTGCCAATCGAGCCTCCACCAGCCAGGCTCCAAAGGCAGGTCCAGAAGCGGAGGCAAACACGAGGCATGCGTTGTACGCTCCTCCGACAGAGGATGCCAACAGACTGTTGGCCACCAATTCCGAGGTGGAGAGTGCCATGAATCACAGGTGTCGCCGGACAGTTCTTCATGACGCATGTTTCTCCCAAGAGGCATTGGATGCCTTCAATTCGGCAGATGCGCACCTCCGTGCCGCTCAAAATGGTCTAGCCAGAGCCACGGAGTAGTATGTGAAAGACATACGGGTGAGAAAATTTTGATGGTTATATATGCCAGTAGCCCCCGAGACTTGAAGCAGTTAAAATAACTGATTTAAGGATCATTTGTTATGCAGGACCTTACAAAAAAGAATACCCAACTGTCCCGGGAGCTGGAAGAGTGCAAATCCCAACTTGAGGCCGCACTAGCCGCTGCAGGGGAGGCCAAGAAGACCCCCTCTGGTAATATACGCTTCAAAAGATAAGTATGTTGTGAAGTGCGGCGTGTGTGCAAATCTGACAATATCATTGCAGATGGCGCCGGAGTAGATCCGGACAAGAAACAACTCTTGCGCCGGTTAAAGGACGGCGAGAGCGTGCTTACGAGGGTGAGGCAGGAGCAGAATAATCTCCAAGATGCCAACACCCAGCTGGGCGAGGAACTAAAGGATGTTCGTGCCCAGCTGTCGGACTCCGTGAAGGAGAATCGGCGGCTTCGACGCAGCATTTTTAGTAAGTGCTTGAACGAACTTTTAAAAAAAGAGTTCGGTGAGGAAGTCGACTAATAGAGTTATGTCTGTAGGTATGCTCACAGGTCGTCCTGCAGAGGAAATGCCCGGTTCTACGGGTGACCTTCTTCGAGCTCTTACAACCGCATTTAACGAAGTTCGGCAGTGATGAAAGGCGTCGCCAGTGCCTTGTGGCCATCTCTGCCTCCCTGCCGAATGCCTTGGAGAGCTTGAAGAGAGGCTTAAGGAGCGCCAAGCGGTGCTTCCGATTATGGAAGATATCGGCCTGCCGTCAAAGGCGCCAGGGGAGGCACGGGCCATGGTGAAGACAGCGGTACACGGTTGTGACCCAAACCACATGGCCGAGGTCGGACCTGTGGGGCCTGATGGGAAGGAGATCCCTGTGAGCTTAGAGTACGACCAACTAGAATTGGCCGCAAAGTATTCCCAACAGGATTATAAACTAGACAGCCTATTAGATGGTATTGAGGAGGAATACACCCAGTCAAATTGACTATGTAATTTAAGATGACATGTAAAAATGCCTTCTAGCCGGATTGTAGATCGTTTGTCATGGCGGACCTTTTCGCTTCAACCTCGGGACCCTATAGTGCAGGTGTGTCCGAATACCCTCATGGTTATGTAAGAACCGGGCATGCGTGGAGACCAAAGCGTAGGGGTCATTAGTGCTTGAACAGACAAGTTCCCAACTAGTTATGTTATATTACATGGTTATTAAGAAACATCTTCCAGGGAGAATAGTTCCGTTAGGGGTTCCTTTCCCTGGGAGGCATGCCTTAAAGTGCACGTCCGGACTGCGAAAAAAGCAGAAAAGCATCTGGGGGCAGATAAATAAATAAGTGAGAAATCATCTTTAGTTCACCGACCGAATATTCCCTTAAGAACGCTAGCTTTCAGCTTCACCCAGTCTGAGGTACACATCCGGCTGACCCGTTAGTAACAATCACAGAGGTGCTCCCTTTACCACCTAGCCGAACAATCGGGAACATAGGGGTAAGCACAGGAGCCAGGCAACCCAGCTTGGCCAAAACATAAGTCATATCGATGCATATAATGGTGAATAAAAGGTACATGCGGAAGCGTGACACATGTGCTAGACATGAAGCCCGTACAAATAAGCATCTATTAAAGAAGCCCCAAGGTATAATGAGCGCGGATAGCGCGTCAAGTGTGTGCGAACAATGCGCGAACGAGCCTTTGAAGGCTGTAAGAGAAAAAGAGGGAGAAGGAGAGAAATATAAGACAACTAATGTGTAAAAAATAGACAGAGCAAGGAGAGAAACTCAGAGTCTGGCGCTAGGCGTAGAATCTTCGGAGATAGGCTGCGTTCCATGGGTTCGGCTCGAGTCGGTTATCCGATGCATCTGTAGATGGTACAGTCCACCGGTCAGGACTTGGTCGATAATAAAGGGACCTTCCCATTTGGGCTTGAGTTTGTCCTTTTTCTTGTCTGGCAGGCATAGAACTAACTCACCAACATTGTAAATTTTGGCCCGTACTTCTCTGCTTTGATATCTTTGAGCCTGCTGTTGATAGAATGCGGAACGGGATTTTGCCACGTCACACTCCTCCTCCAAGGCGTCCAAACTGTCCTGCCGATCGAGCTCGGCTTCTCTTTCTTTGTACATGCGCACGCGAGGTGAGTCATGAATTATGTCGCAGGGCAGAACTGCCTCTGCGCCGTATACCATAAAGAATGGTGTGAATCCGGTGGTGTGATTCGGCATGGTCCGCAGCCCCCAGAGTACGGAGTCGAGCTCCTCTACCAAGTGCCTGTTAGATTCCTTGAGGGACCGCACTAATCTGGGTTTGATGCCGCTCATGAGTAGACCATTTGCACGCTCGACTTGACCGTTAGTTTGAGGGTGATAGATTGAAGCATAGTCGAGCTTGATGCCCATGTTTTTGCACCAGAGTTTGACCACGTTGGTCGTGAAGTACGTGCCGGTATCAGTGATGATGCTGTGGGGGATGCCATAACGGTGTACGACCCCTGATATGAAGTCTATCACCGGTCCGGATTCGGCCGTCTTAACAGGCTTGGCCTCTATCGATTTGGTGAATTTATCCACCATGACCAGTAGGTATTTTTGCTTGTGGGTTCCTCCTTTAAGGGGTCCAACCATGTCAAGCCCCTGCACTGCGAAGGGCTAGGTGATGGGTATAGTTTGGAGGGCGGTGGGTGGCATGTGGCTTTGATTAGCAAAGAGGCGGCAACCGACACATCGTTGGACTAAGTCTGAGCATCCGCCTCGGCCAGAGGCCAATAAAATCATGTACGGAAGGCCTTGCTTACAAGGGCCCAGGCTGCGGCGTGGTGCCCGCCGAGTCCGGCATGAATTTCAGCCAGAAGATTCCGCCCTTCCTCTTCGGAGATACACCTTTGAAGGACTCCGGCCGTGCTTTTCTTATAAAGCTCTCCCTCATGGACTTTATAGGCTTTAGATCGCCGCACTATGCAGCGTGCCACGTTTTGGTCCTAGGGAAGTTCCTGCCTAGTTAGGTAGGATAGGAATGGTTACGTCCACGGGGCAATGACTGCCATTATTACGTGGGCTGAAGTTGTTACTTCGTTGGCAGAGCCTGCAGTTGTGTCAGAATGTTCGATGTTGGGCAGTGCTGTTGGGTCCGGGCTGTTATTTCCGGACTCCCCTTCCCATAATACGGATGGCTTGAACAACCTCTCTAAGAAGATATTGGGGGGACGGCATCGCGCTTTGCGCCAATGCGTGCCAAGACGTCTGCCGCCTGATTGTTTTCCCGAGCTATATGGTGAAATTCGAGCCCTTGAACCGAAATGACATTTTTAGGACGGCGTTGCGATAAGCTGCCGATTTGGATCCTTGGCATCGAAGTCTCCATTTATTTGGGATATCGCGAGGTTCGAATCCCCGCGCACCTCTAGGCGTTGAATGCCCATGGATACTGCCATCCGGAGACCATGTAGAAGGGCCTCGTATTCGGCTGCGTTTTTGGAGTCCATATACATTATCTGGAGTACGTATTGAACCGTATCTCCTGTTGGGACGTCATAACGACGCCAGCCCCCAGACCAGCCAATATTTTGGAGCCGTCGAAGTGCATGATCCAGTTGGAATATGTGCCGTACTCTTTAGGGAGTTCGGCTTCAGTCCATTCGACGACAAAGTCGGCCAAAAACTTGCGACTTAATGGCTCGCCGTGGCTTATAGGTTATGCCGAAAGGGAGGAGCTCAATGGCCCATTTGGCAATCCGGCCCGTCGTGTCGTGGTTGTTTATAATGTCATTAAGAGGTACTTCGAAGGCTACTGTTATCGAATACTCTTGAAAGTAGTGTCGCAGCTTCCGGGATGCCATAAACACCGCGTACGCTATCTTTTGATAATGCGGATACCGTGACTTGCATGGAGTGAGGACAGTGGACACGTAGTAAACTGGTTTTTGAAGGGGAAACTTGTGTCCGTCCGTTTCTCGTTCGACAATGAGCACCGCGCTTACAACTTGATGAGTTGCGGCGATGTATAATAGCATTGGTTTGCCCGGGTTTGTTGCCAATATGGCTTTTATTTCTTCAAGTCCGGTCGTGGCGGCATCTGTCCACTCGAAGTGTTTGGTGCACCAGAGGAGGCGATAGAGGGGTAATGCCTTTTCTCCCAAACAGGAGATAAAGCGGCTTAGAGCCGCCACGCATCCAGTCAATTTTTGTATTTGTTTGAGGTCCTTTGGGATATCCAATTGTGACAGAGCTCAGATCTTGGCTGGGTTTGCTTCAATTCCTCTACCGGATACAATGAAGCCCAAGAGCTTTCCGGTGATGCGCCCGAAAATGCATTTTTCTGGGTTAAGCTTGATGTCATATGTTCGAAGATTATCGAATGTGAGCCTCAAGTCGTCTACTAGAATTTCGACATGCTTGGTTTTGACGACCACATCATCTACGTATGCCTCCACCGCTTTTGCCGATCTGGTTTGCCAAACATATACGAATCATGCTACCGATATGTTGCGCCGGGTTTTTGAGCCCGAAGGGCATTGTGTTGAAGCAGAATGGGCCGTATGGGGTGATAAATGCCATTGCGGCTTGGTCAGGCTCTGCCATCTTGATTTGATGGTAGCCGGAGTATGCGTCGAGGAAACACAATGAACCGTGTCCTGCGGTAGCATCGATAATTTGATCGATGCGGGGGAGGGGAAGGGATCCTTTGGGCAAGCCTTGTTCAGGTCCTTGAAATCGACACATAGGCGCCAGGATTTGTCCTTCTTTGGTACCATCACCAGGTTTGCTAGCCAGTCCGGATTATTTATATCTCTGATGAATCCGGCCTCCAATAGTAGAGCTAGCTCCTCTCCCATGGCTTGTCTCTTAGGTTCGGAGAAATGCCGAAGAGCCTGTTTGACTGGCTTGAATCCTTTTAGGATGTTTAAGCTGTGCTCGGCCAGCCGGCGTGGGATTCCTGGCATGTCTGAAGGGTGCCAGGAAAAAATGTCCCAATTTTTGCGTAGGAATTCTCGTAGTGCGGCGTCTACATCAGGGTTTAATTGTGCCCCGATGGAGGCTGTTTTTGTAGGGTCCGTTGGGTGGACATGGAATTTGACTATTTTGTCCGCTGGTTTAAAGGAGGTGGACTTGGATCTTTTATCAAGTATCACATCGTCCCTGTTCACCGTGGAGCGCAGCTTGATCAGTTCCTCGGCCGCTAGGGCTTCGGATAGTGCCTCAAGGGCTAGTGCGGCTGTCTTATTTTTGGCGGAGTGCTATGTCCGGTCACTAGCAAGAGTGATGATTCTGTTGGGCGGGCATTTTGAGCTTCATGTACCCGTAATGGGGTATAGCTTGAAAAATTGTGAATGCCTCTCGCCCTAATAGAGCGTGGTATCCGCTCTTGGGAGGGGCCACTTGGAACGTGACCTCCTCGGACCTGTAATTATCCGGCGTACAAACACCACATCCAGTGTGATTTTTCCTGTGCAGCATGCTTCCCGACTAGGTATTATTCCTCTAAAGGTTGTGCTGCTTCGCTCAATGCGGCTCCAGTCTATTTCCATTTTTCGAAGGGTTCCTCATAAATGAGGTTCAATCCGCTGCCACCGTCCATGAGTACCTTGGTAAGGCGAAAGCCGTCCACCATCGGATCGAGGACCAATCTTCTTTGGTGCTCGGGCTGTTCGGAATTTAGGTTCATCACTGGCATTAAAGGTAATAGCCGTGTCACTCCATGGATTTATTGTTGCTACTTGGTAGACTTCGGCAAGGCTGCGGAGTGTTCGTTTTCGCATATTGTTTGATGCGAAAGTCTCGAAGACTGTTAATACCGTACTGGTATCCCTGGGCTGGTGCTCTGTGGATGCTGGGGTTAGAAGCTCTTCGCCACTTTTGGCCACCTGCCGGAGTATCCAACATGCTCTAAGGCTATGAGTTGGTGTGGCACCCTCTGTACTATGAATTTTACAGGGTCCGTTGAGCCATCCCTCCAGTACGGTTCCATGCCCCGTAGGGGGTTTTTCTTTTTTGGTGTTTAACCCGGGTGATTGGCGATAATACACCCTTTTATTTCGGACTGGGTTTGTATTCAGGGTCGGATTGTCCCAAAATCTTACTTCGGTTTTCCAGGCGCTTTCCATCGCACAGTACTTTCGTACTATGGACGCCAAGTCAGCAAAGCGTGTAATTTCACGGCGATCTATGGCGTTGAGGATTCCCTTGTCCATGCAGAAGAATGAAATTGCGTCTTCCTCGCGGCAATCCTTTATCCTGTTCATAACCAGGAGGAATCTGGCCCAGTAATGATGTACTGTTTCCTCGGGCTCTTGCCTAATTTTGTATAGATCGCCTATGTTCGGGTGGGTGGGTGGAATTAGATCCGAAACCTCACCCAATCTGAGGCTCAAGGGCCAAGGAGTTTCCGAACTCGGGGGCTTGGATTCTTGGATGTTCTCCAATGAATCTAGCCCGTTGCCTGACTCTAAGTTCAGGTCTTGAGTGCCGTCCTCCCCTCCGCGGGTATCCGGCTTGGAGGGATAAGGAATCCGGTCATAGCTAGTCCTTAATATAGATGAAGGGTCGCCGCATTGTTCCTCCACCACAACAACGTGATGGGTAACCTGGGGAGAGTTAATCTCTCTTAGATCGGGTTTAGGCCCAATCTGATCGTAGTCTGTAGCGACTCCCAGGGCGGCGATGCGATCCAAGAGCTCGTTTAAAGAAGAGAGCTCCATCAGATCTAACTACTCGGTGAGTTCCGAGTTGACGTGAAGATTGCTTTTGATGACCCGAGAAGTCATCGTCGGCGCGGCATCCGAACAGGCGGTCATAAGAAAACCGCCTAGACGGAGAGTTTGGCCGATAGCCAAAGCTCCTTTAGCAATAGTGCCGTCATTAAAGACGATATGAGGCATCCTTCCTGATGGCGACGGCAGAGCGGAACTCTCAATGGAAGCACCAATGTCGGTGTCAAAACCGGTGGATCTCGGGTAGGGGGTCCCGAACTGTGCGTCTAGGCGGATGGTAACAGGAGACAAGGGACACGATGTTCTTACCCAGGTTCGGGCCCTCTCGATGGAGGTAAAACCCTACTTCTGCTTGATTAATATTGATGATATGGGCAGTACAAGAGTAGATCTACCATGAGATCAGAGAGGCTAAACCCTAGAAGCTAGCCTATGGTATGATTGTTATTCGTCCTATGGACTAAAACCCTCCGGTTTATATAGAGACCAAAGAGGGCTAGGGTTACACAGAGTCGGTTACAATGGGAGGAGATCTACATATCCGTATCGCCAAGCTTGCCTTCCACGCCAAGGAAAGTCCCATCCGGACACAGAACGAAGTCTTCAATCTTGTATCTTCATAGTCCAGGAGTCCGGCCAAAGGTTATAGTTCGGCTATCCGGACACCGCCTAATCCGGGACTCCCTCAGACCCCTTAAAGGAGGAAGCCATAAGAAAAAATACCTATTGGTCATGGTGGATAAATTCACCAAATGGATAGAAGCCAAACCAGTTACAACGGCCGAGTCTGGACCAGTGATAGACTTCATATCTGGGGTTGTACACCATTATGGTGTCCCCCACAGCATCATCACCGATAACGGCTCGAACTTCACAGCTGACGAGGTAAAAACTTGGTGCGGCAACATGGGCATTAAGCTCGATTATGCCTCCGTCTATCACCTCCAAACAAACGGTCAAGTCGAACGAGTAAATGGTCTTATTATGAGCGGCATTAAACCCAGATTAGTGCGATCCTTGAAGGAATCAGATACGCACTGGGTTGAGGAGCTCGACTCTGTACTATGGGGGCTGCGGACCATGCCGAATCGCACTACCGGATACACACCGTTTTTATGGTGTACGGCGCAGAGGCGGTACTGCCCTGCGACATCATTCATGACTCACCTCGAGTGCGCATGTACAAAGAGAAAGAAGCCGAGCTTGATCGGCAGGACAATTTAGACGTCCTGGAGGAGGAGCACGACGTTGCAAAAGCCCGCTCTGCATTCTATCAGCAACAGGCTCGACGGTATCAAAGCAGAGATGTACGGGCCAAAACTTATAACGTTGGCGAACTCGTTCTTGATGTCTACTACACAACCTTCTTCTTGTAGACGTTGTTGGGCCTGCAAGTGCACATGTTTGGAGGACAGTAGCAAATTTCCCTCAAGTGGATGACCTAAGGTTTATCAATCCGTAGGAGGCGTAGGATGAAGATGGTCTCTCTCAAGCAACCCTGCAACCAAATAACAAAGAGTCTCTTGTGTCCCCAACACACCCAATACAATGGTAAATTGTATAGGTGCACTAGTTCGTCGAAGAGATGGTGATACAAGTGCAATATGGATGGTAGATATAGGTTTTTGTAATCTGAAAAATAAAAACAGCAAGGTAACAAGCGATAAAAGTGAGCGTAAACAGTATTGCAATGATAGGAAACAAGGCCTAGGGTTCATACTTTCACTAGTGCAAGTTCTCTCAACAATAATAACATAACTGGATCATATAACTATCCCTCAACATGCAACAAAGATTCACTCCAAAGTCACTAATAACGGAGAACAAACGAAGAGATTATGGTAGGGTACGAAACCACCTCAAAGTTATTCTTTCCAATCAATCCGTTGGGCTATTTCTATAAGTGTCACAAACAGCCCTAGAGTTCATACTAGAATAACACCTTAAGACAAAAATCAACAAAAACCCTAATGTCACCTAGATACTCCAATGTCACCTCAAATATCCGTGGGCATGATTATACGATATGCATCACACAATCTCAATTCATCTATTCAAACCAACACATAGAACCTCAAAGAGTGCCCCAAAGTTTCTACCGGAGAATCACGACGAAAACGTGTGCCAACCCCTATGCATAGGTTCATGGGTGGAACCCGCAAGTTGATCACCAAAACATACATCAAGTGAATCACGTGATAACCCATTGTCACCACAGATACACACGGCAAGACATACATCAAGTGTTCTCAAATCTTTAAAGACTCAATCCGATAAGATAACTTCAAAGGGGAGACTCAATCCATTACAAGAGAGTAGAGGGGGAGAAGAAACATAATATCCAACTATAATAGCAAAGCTCGCGATACATCAAGATCGTGCCAAATCAAGAACACGAAAGAGAGAGATCAAACACATAGCTACTGGTACATACCCTCAGCCCCGAGGGTGAACTACTCCCTCCTCGTCATGGAGAGCGTCGGGATGATGAAGATGGCCATAGGTGAGGGTTCCCCCCTCCGGCAGGGAGCCAGAACAGGGTCCCGATTGGTTCTTGGTGGCTCTGGAGGTTTTGCGGCGGAGGAACTCCCGATCTAATCTCTGTTCTGGAAGTTTTATGGTACGTGGAGTTATATAGGCGGCAGAAGCACGTCAGGGGAGCCACGAGGGCCCCATGAGGCAGGGGGGCGCGCCCTAGGGGGTGGGCGCGCCCCCACCCTCGTGGCTTCCTCGTTCCTTCCTTGATGTGGGGTCCAAGTCCATCCGGTAGCTTTCCTTCCAAAAATAACTTCTCCAGTTGATTTCGCCTGCTTTTGACTCCGTTTGATATTCCTTTTCTTCGAAATACTGAAATAGGCAAAAAAAACAGCAAATCTGGGCTTGGCCTCCGGTTAATAGGTAGTCCCAAAAGTAATATAAAACTGGAAAATAAAGCCCAATATTGCTCAAAACAGTAGATAATATAGCATGGAGCAATCGAAAATTATAGATACGTTGGAGACGTATCAATTCTACGCCCGCCAGAGAAGAAAAAGGACAAGCTCAAGCCCAAATGGGAAGGTCCCTTCATCATTGATAAAGTTCTAACTGGTGGAGCGTACCGTCTGCGTGATGCATCTGACAATCGACTCGAGCCAAACCCATGGAACGCGGCCAGACTACGAAGGTTCTACGTCTAGTGACGGACTCTGTGTTCATCTCCTTACCTCCGCCTTATATATATATATATATATATATATATATATATATATATATATATATCATCTATCTGTCTTTCCTTTTTATTTCTTCCCTTTTTTTCTCACGGCCTTAAAAGCTTAAAATGTGTCTTGACTACACAATCTTGACGCGCTGGGCGTGCTCATTATACCTGGGGGCTTCTTATACAGAAGCTTAATATAATTATATTCCGGGCTTTATGCCCCCGGCACATGTGTTACTTTTCCACATGTACCTTTTCTTTGCCATTATATGCATCGATATGACTTAAATTTTGGCCAAGCTGGGTTGCCTGGCTCTTGTGTTTATGCCCTACGTTCCCGTTAATTCGGCTAGTGCATAAGGGGAGCACCTCTGCGATTGTTACTGCCGGGTCAGCCGGATGTGTACCTCAGACTGGGTGAAGCCGAAAGCTAGCGTTCCTAAGGGAATATTCGGTCGGTGAACAAAAGATGACTTTTACTTATTGCAATACATGCCCCCAGATGTTTATATCCTGCGTCTCTTTTCGCAGTTCGGACATGCACATTAATGCATCCGTACCTAGGGAAAGGAACCCTTAACGGAACTATTCTCACTGGAAGATGTGTCTTACTATCCATGTAATATAACATAGCTAGTTGGGTACTTGTCTATTCAAGCACTTATGACCCCTACGCCTGGTTCCCACGCGTACCTCAGTTTTTACATAACTGAGCGGGTATTCGGATACACTCCGGACTGTCGGGTCTGGAGGTCGAAGCGAAAAGGTCCGCCATGACAAATGATTTATAATCCGGCTAGGGACAACATATGTCCTTTGAAGTATACAAATCACTTGACCGACTAAATTCTTCTTCTATACCATCCAACAGTGCTGTCTAGCCTACAATCCTGTGGGAATACTTTGTGGCTAATTTTACCTGGTCATATACCAGACTAACGGGGATCTCTTTCCCATCAGACCCTACAGGTCCGACCTCGGCCATGTGATTCGGGTCAGCCTTGGTATATCGCGTCTTCACCATGGCCCAGGCTTCCCTTGCACCTTGTCGGCAGGGCGATATATTCCATAACTGGAAGCGCCGCCGCGCTCCCTTGAGCATCTCTACGAGCTCCCCCATGCCTCCTGGCAGGGAGGCGGATGGCCACAAGGCCTGGGCAATGCCGTGCATCACCTGCCGAACTTGTTCGTGCAGTTGTGAGAGCTCTTGCAGAAGATCGCCCGCGGATCCGAGCATCTCCTCTTGGGGACGACCCGTCAGCATACCTACAAATATAACTCTGTTAGTCAGTTTCTTTGCCGAACTCTATAAAAGTTCGTTCAAGCACTTACTAAAGATGCCGCGTCGAAGCCTCGTATTCTCCTTTACGGAGTCAGCAAGAGGGGCCTGAACATCTGTCAGTTCAACGCCCAGCCAGGTATTGGCATCTTGGAGATCGTTTTTTCTCCCGACTAACCCACGTAAGCATGCGATCGCCAGCCTCTAGCTGTCGTTGAGCATGTTGCTCATCCCCTTGGACGATCTTCGGATTCGTTCCGGGATTATCTGCAGAATCTATTGTTAGATTTGCATGCATGCCGGATACTAACTGGTACCTGTCATTTCATTCTTTTCGATCAAGACAAGTATTACTAGATGGGGCCTTCTTGGATTCCTCCATTCCGACAACTGCGGCCAGTAGCTGGGCTTTGCATTCCTCCAGCTCTTGAGACAACTGGGTATTTTTCTCCATAAGAACCTACGCATATAATGATCCTTAAATCAGTTATGCCAACTGTTTCAAGTCTCAGGGGCTACTTGTATACATAATTATCAGATTTGCTTACCCGTATATCCTTTACATACTGGTCCGTCGCTCTGGCCAGGCCATTTTGACCAGCTCGGATGTACGCTCTCCTGAGTTGAAGGCGTCGAACGCCTCTTTGGAGAAATTAGGGTCATGGAGTACGGCCCGGCGACGCCTGTGATTCATGGCGCTCTCCACTTTGGAATTCGTAGCGGACAGCCTATCCGCATCCTCTGTAGGAGGAATATCCGGTGTTGTCCCCACGTTAGCATCTGCCCCTAAATCCGGCTCTAGAGTCTGGCTGGTGGAGGCGTGGCCGGCAGGCTCTCTAGGCACAGTCCGGCGAGCGTTTTTTCTGCCAGGAACCATCGATGTTATTACATTTTAAGATGACAACCACGGAGCAGGGTTTTTTCATACCTCTGCGACGGCGTCTCAGTCCTGACCGCCTTCCTTTTAAGCCTGTCCGGCTTCGGTGCCGCTTGTTGATGAGTCACCGCGGGTTCAGCATGGCGCCCCGAGGGTCGTCCCTGTAAGACGCAATACGTGTGCGGTGGGTAAAGTGCAAAGAAGGGATCCTTCTCGGAAGTTGGGACTCCAGTTTTACTTACATGCGATGCAGGGAGCAGGCCAGGATAATCGGCTATGATGGCCACCAAGGCACCGTCGCAGCTTAACTGATAGAACGTCCTGTCGACGAGCTCCACGAATATGTCCGGATCTTCTTCGAGTCCGGGGTCGAGGGCCCGGTCAGGGTCCTCTGGTTGTGGAGATGGGCTGTGGACCTCCCTCACAGCTTTTCGCAGTTCCTGCTATGAAATAGCAAGGTAAATATTTATGATGAAGAATGCGGGAAGGCCTAGAGTAAAAGGTAGCAGCTCACCCAGTTTGGGGGGTTGTACATGGAGAATCCATCCCGTGGCTTAATGCGGATGAACTCCTCTTCCTCTCCTTTGTACAAATCGGACATTATTTTCGCTAAAGCAGCGGCGGCGGCCGGACCTTTACGGCCGTAGCGGGTGGCATCGTCTTCTCCGTTGAAGTGCCACATGGGTTTCCCCCGATATTGAAGTGGCTGCACCCCCCGCGTTATACATATTGACATAACCTCGACTATTGTCAGTCCTGACTTGGCCAGCACTTTTATCCTGCCCATCAGGTAAAGGACCTCTCTATTATCTTCCTCCTAGGGGCTCCAAGGGCGCCAGCTGTGGCATTTCTTCAAAGGGGCATTATCAAACTTAGGAAGGCCCATCCGAATAGGGTCCGGAAGGGGGACGTTCTCCATATAAAACCACTCTGAAGGCCAGTCTTCGGATGCCTTCTTCGGAGTACCGGACAGGTATGTGGTCCCGGCGATGCGCCATATTTCGGCTCCGCCCACTTGATATATTGATCCCTCCCGTGTATGGGGTACGAGGCAGAATAGCCTCTTCCATAGCTCGAAATGAGCTTCACAGCCCAGAAACAGCTCACAAAAGGCGATGTAGCCGGTGATGTGTAATATGGAGGCGGGAGTAAAGTTATGCAGCTGGAGGCCATAGAACTCCAGGAGCCCGCGGAGGAACAGATGGATTGGAAATCCAAGTTCCCTCAAGAAGTAAGGGACAAGGCATACCCGCTCCCCCTGGATGGGTTGGGAAAGCTCTTCGCTTGCGCCCCGCCATTATAAGTGGCTAGTCCGGCTCCTTACAGGAGGGAGAAACCCCTGGGTCTGCAACTCTACTAATTGGCTGTGGGGGACGGAAAATTCTCCCAGTTGCATGGCTTAGCGCTATGGGAGCGAGAGGAGGAGCTGCGATGGACGGCCATGATGGGATGGCCCTTTCCAGGCGCGCTCTGGGGGATATTCGCTGTGGGAGGATGGTGTGATCTTGATCTAAGGATACCCCGTCTCTTTAAATAGACGGTTTACTTACATGGTTAGGGTGGTAAATGAAAAAATGCCCTGACTTCTCGCATTCTCTCGACACGTGGAGATAGCCATTATTGAAGCACAGAAGCCGAGGAGTGCAACATTCACGGGAAGCCGGACACTACTCGTTACGACAGGTACTCGGGATTTGGAGAAGAACCCGCCTTGCAATGCCGAAGAAAATCTGCGCGCCGGACTCATCGTCATTGAAGCCTGGTTCGGGGGCTACTGAGGGAGTCCTAGATTAGGGGGTCCTCGGACAGCCGGACTATATACTTTGGCCGGACTGTTGGACTATGAAGATACAAGATTGAAGACTTCGTCCCGTGTCTGGGTGGGACTCTCCTTTGCGTGGAAGGCATGCTTGGCAATTCAGATATGTAGATCTCCTCCCTTCTAACCGACTCTGTGTAACCCTAGCCCCCTCCGGTGTCTGTATAAACCGAAGGGTTTAGTCCGTAGGACAACAATCACAATCATAATCATAGGCTAGCTTCTAGGGTTTAGCCTCTACGATCTCGTGGTAGATCAACTCTTGTAATACTCATATCATCAAGATCAATCAAGCAGGAAGTAGGGTATTACCTCCATCGAGAGGGCCCGAACCTGGGTAAACATTGTGTCCCCCGCCTCCTGTTACCATTAGCCTTATACGCACAGTTCAGAACCCCCTACCCAAGATCCGCCGGTTTTGACACCGACACCCGCTGCCACCGGGAGGGTAGGACAAAAGATATCATGCAAGTTCTTTCCGTAAGCACGTATGACTATTTACGGAATACATGCCTACATTATATTTATGAACTAGAGCTAGTGTTGTATCGCCCTAGGTTATGACTGTCACATGATGAATATCATCCAACAAATTACCGATCCAATGCCTACGATTTTCCTACATATTGTTCTTTCTAAGTTACTACTGCTGCTGTCACTATTGCACTTGCTACAAAATCACTACTATCACCGTTACTGTTACTATTGTTGTTGCTATTACTATCAAAACTATCATATTACTTTGCTACTGATCACTTTGCTGCAGATAATTAATCTCCAGGTGTGGTTGAATTAACAACTCAGCTGCTAATACTTGCAAATATTATTTGGCTCCCCTTGTGTCGAATCAATAAATTTGGGTTGAATACTCTACCCTCGAAAATTGTTGCGATCCCCTATACTTGTGGGTTATCAAGACCTTTTTCTGGTGCCGTTGCCGGGGAGCATAGCTATATTTATTGAGTCACTTGGGATTATTGTCAAATTATCACTATGAAGAATCTGAAGGATGCTAAGACTAAGATTTTTTCCTCTAAGATGAGGGGAGGTAAGGAACTGCCATCCAACTCCGCTTTAGAATCACCTTCTGTTATAAGTAGACTTGCAACACCACCATATGCTATCAATTCTAATATGTCGCAAGTTATTGATGATGCTACTTCTGCTATGAATGCTACTCATGATGATGCTAGTACCTTGCTTGATGATAATGTGCCACTAGGTGAATTTCTTGATGAACAAATTGCTAGAGTAAGACAGCATGAGATTGTTGAATATGAAAATCTCAAAACACCTATTAGGACTAGCCCTCCTAGATATGAATTGCCTAAGGTACCGAAAGGTTATGTTATGGGTGAGGACGCAACTAGAGATATTCTTGCTTGTAAGGATAGATATGATCTAGAAAAATTATTAAGCAAGTATAAAGAAAGATCTTTGAATGCTAGAATGAAATTTGATCCTAAGTTTTATACTTCACCTATCTTTATCGATGACAAGGATTATGAATTCTCTGTCGACCCAGAGTTAATTACTTTGGTTGAATCTGATCCTTTCCATGGTTATGAAACTTAAAATGTTGTGGCACATCTTACTAAGTTGAATGACATAGCCACCCTTTTTGCCCATGATGAGAAAATTCGCTATTACTATATCCTGAAATTATTTCCGTTCTCATTAAAGGGTGATGCTAAAGCTTGGCACAATACTCTTGCTCCTAGTTGTGTCCGTAGTCCCCAAGATATGATTTACTACATCTTTGAAAAATATTTCCTTGCTCGTAAGAAACAAACTGCCTTGCAGGAAATATTTAACTTTGTGCAAATTAAAGAAGAGAGTCTCCCACAAGCTTGGGGGAGGCTTCTCCAATTGCTTAATGCTTTGCCTGATCATCCTCTTAAGAAAAATGAAATACTTGATATCTTCTATAATGGACTAACCGATGCTTCTAGGGACTTCCTAGATAGTTGTGCTGGTTGTGTTTTCAGGGAACGAACTATTGGGCAAGCTGAAAATTATTGCAATGCTTCGAAACAAGGCCTAGGGTTCATACTTTCACTAGTGCAAGTTCTATCAACAATGATAACATAATTAGATGATATAACAATCCCTCAACATGCAATAAAGAGTCACTCCAAAGTCACTAGCGGAGAACAAACGAAGAGATTATTGTAGGGTACAAAAAGACCTCAAAGTTATTCTTTCTGATCGATCTATTGGGCTATTCCTATAAGTGTCACAAACAGCCCTAGAGTTCGTACTAGAATAATACCTTAAGACACACATCAACCAAAACCCTAATTTCACCACAAGTATCTACAGGTTCGATTATACGATATGCATCACACAATCTCAGATTCATCTATTCAAACCAACACAAAGAACTTCAAAGAGTGCCCCAAAGTTTCTACCGAAGAGTCAAGACGAAAATGTGTGCCAACTGAGGGAGTCCTGGATTAGGGGGTCCTCGGACTGCCGGACTATATACTTTGGCCGGACTGTTGGACTATGAAGATACAAGATTGAGGACTTCATCCCATGTCCGGGTGGGACTCTCCTTTGCGTGGAAGGCAAGCTTGGCAATTCGGATATGTAGATATCCTCCCTTGTAACCGACTCTGTGTAACCCTAGCCCCCTCCGGTGTCTATATAAACCGAAGGGTTTAGTCTGTAGGACAACAATCACAATCATAATCATAGGCTAGCTTCTAGGGTTTAGCCTCTAGGATATCGTGGTAGATCAACTCTTGTAATACTCATATCATCAAGATCAATCAAGCAGGAAGTAGGGTATTACCTCCATCGAGAGGGCCCGAACCTGGGTAAACATTGTGTCCCCCGCCTCATGTTACCATTAGCCCTAGAAGCACAGTTTGGGACCCCCTACCCGAGATCCGCTGGTTTTGACACCGACATTGGTGCTTTCATTGTGAGTTCCACTGTGCCGTCACGATAAGGCTTGATGGCTCCTTCGATCATCAGTAACGATGTGATCCAGGGTGAGATTCTTCTCCCCGGACAAATCTTCGTATTCGGCGGCTTCAGATCACAATAACTCGCTTGGCCATCCGGAGCAGATCGATAGCTATGCCCTGCCATCGGTGAGGTTTGGAAGCTTGAACTATACTGCCGACATCCGCGGAGACTTGATCTTCGACGGATTCGAGCCCATGTCAGGTGCGCCGCACAGTCACGACGAGCATGACTTAACTCTACCGTGGGACGGTGTTCGGGAGATCACACCTGCGGCTACTCTGGCCCTCAATCTGGAGCAGATTGTGCCTTCCGAGGACTGGTGGATAGACCCCGCCACGGAGACCGCGCACTCAACGGCGATAGAGCCGAATACTAACTTCACCTCCTATGAGAGCTGTATCACCGGACCCTTGGATTCGTCCCCAGCCACAGGCTCCGAACCTCTTGCGTCCGTGCCTCTCGAATCTGATTGGGCACCGATCATGGAGTTTACCTCCACGGATATCTTTCAGCACCTGCCCTTGGGCGACGTGCTTAACTCATTAAGGTCCCTCTCCTTGTCAGGAGATCCTTGGCCGAACTATGTCCGGCTTGAGTGGGAAGCGGACGATGAAGAAATTCGTTCCCCACCCACCACCCACTTAATAGCCACTGTCGATGACTTAACCGACATGCTTAATTTTGACTCCAAAGACATCGATGGTATGGACGACGATGCAGGAGAGGAATGATACGTCTCTGTCGTATCTATAATTTTTGATTGTTCCATGCCAATATTACTCAACTTTCATATACTTTTTGGCAACTTTTTATACTATTTTTAGGACTAACATATTGATCCAAAGGCCCAAAGGTCGCCTCGTCTGTTGCATGTTTTTGGTTTCGCAGAATATCCATATCAAACGGAGTCCAAACGGGATAAAAACGGACGGAGATACTTTTCAGAATATTTGGAAAATCTGGAGGAAAAATCAACGCGAACCAGTGTCAGAGGTGGGCACGAGGTAGGGGGGCACCCCCCTAGGGCGCGCCCCTGACCCTCGTGACCCACCTCTAAGGCGGTTGACGCTCTTCTTTTGCCGCAAGAAAGCTAATTTTCATAAAAAAATCACGGCGAAGGTTTCGGCCAATCGTAGTTACGGATCTCCATATATACACGAAACGGTGAAACAGAGCCAGAGGAGAACGCAGAAACAGAGAGAGACAGAGAGATAGATCCAATATCGGAGGGGCTCTCGCCCCTCCCACACCATGGAGGCTAAGGACTAGAGGGGAAACCCTTCTCCCATCTAGGGAGGAGGTCAAGGAAGAATAAGACGAAGGAGCCCGCTCTCCCCTTCTCTTTCGGTGGCGCCGGAACGCCGCCGTGGCCATCATCATCATCACTGCGATCTTCACCAACACCTCCGCCATCTTCACCAACATCTCCATCACCTTCCCCTCTCTATCTACAGCGGTGGACTCTCCCGCAACCCGTTGTACCCTCTACTTGAACATGGTGCTTTATGCTTCATATTATTATCCAATGATGTGTTGCCATCCTATGATGTCTGAGTAGATTTTCGTTGTCCTATTGGTGGTTGATGAATTGCTATGATTGATTTAATTTTCTTGTGGTTATGTTGTTGTCCTGTGGTGCCCATTATATGAGCACGCGCGTGGATCACACCATAGGGTTAGTTGTATGTTGACAGGACTGTGTATTGGAGGGCAAGAGTGACAGAAGCTTCTACCTAGCATAGAAATTGATGCATACGGGATTGAAGGGGGACCAATATATCTTAATGCTATGGTTTGGTTTTACTTTAATGAACGTTAGTAGTTGCGGATGCTTGCTAATAGTTCCAATCATAAGTGCATAGAATTCCAAGTAAGGAATGACATGCTAGCAGTGGCCTCTCCCACATAAAACTTGTTATCGGTCTAGTAAAGTAGTCAATTGCTTAAGGGACAATTTCGCAACTCCTACTACCACTTTTCCACACTCGCTATATTTACTTTAGTTGTGTCTTTATCTAAGCAGCCCCTAGTTTTATTTTCGTGCCCTTTACTTTCTTGCAAGCCTATCCAAAAACACCTACAAAGTACTTCTAGTTTCATACTTGTTATAGGTATAGCGAACGTCAAGCGTGCGTAGAGTTGTATCGGTGGTCGATAGAACTGGAGGGAATATTTGTTCTACCTTTAGCTCCTCGTTGGGTTCGACACTCTTACTTATCGAAAACTGTTGCGATCCCCTATACTTGTGGGCTATCAAGACCTTTTTCTGGCGCCGTTGCTGGGGAGTCATAGCGTGGGGTGAATATTCTTGTGTGTGCTTGTTTGCTTTATCACTAAGTAATTTTTATTTGCTGTTCTTAGTTGTTTTCTATATTTAGCTATGGGTAGGAAACACAAAATACCAAAAAATTAGTTGTACCTACTGAACCAATGGTTGAAGAACCACTCAAAATCTATCATACTGCTGAAGCTTTTTACTTGGATCATCTTGATCCCTTTGTGCTCAGGTTAAACCCCAACTAGCTTAGTTGAGGGCAAATCTTTAGATGAGCATGCTTGTTATGTAAAGTATAATCAGATATCCGGAAAAGGGAAACTATTATGGGATCAAATTCAACGTTTGCAATGCTATGCTTGGACTGTATGTGAATTATATGATGTTACTTGTTGTTCTGAAAACCCTAAGAAACACCTTCCCTACCAATGCTTGTTTAGTGATAATGGAATCGTATCTTCATATCCTAAGGGTGTTTATAATTACTATGATGTTCAACAAATTGAAGAATTTGTTGCTTTTAAGAGTGCTTATGAAATTGCTTCTTTGATTAAAAAGTATGATGCTACTCTCTACAAATCTGAAAATTTTGCCATACTTGAATATTGCTATGATAATTATGCTTCTAATGCCTATGTTAAACTATATATTGAGGCTTACCCCGCTGTCCAAGAAGAGACTAATATTTTGCAGGAATCTATGGAAGAAGAAATTGATGAAACTGTGAGCTCCTTGGATGAAAAAGATGAGGAGGAGAGCGAAGAACAAAAGGAGGAAGAGCGGATTAGCTACCCGTGCCCACCTTCTAATGAGAGTAACTCTTCACCTCATACATTGTTTAATTTCCCTTCATGCTTACCGAAGGATGAATGCTATGATAATTGCTATTATCCCATTGATTCTTTTGAAATATCCCTTTTTGATGATGCTTGCTATGCTTGTGGCCAAGATGCCAATATGAATTATGCATATGGAGATGAACTTGCTATAGTTGCTTATGTTAAACATGAAATTGTTTCTATTGCACCCACGCATGATAGTCCTATTATCTTTTTGAATTCTTCCAACTACACTATATCGGAGAAGTTTGCCCTTATTAAGGATTATATTGATGGGTTGCGTTTTACCACTACACATGATGATTTTGATAGATATAATGCATGTGCTTGCTGCTCCTACTTGCAATTATTATGAGAGAGGAACTATATCTCCACCTCTCTATGTTTCCAATACAATAAAATTGCAAGAAACTGTTTATACTATGCATTGGCCTTTACTATGTGTGCATGAATTGTTCTTTTAGACATGCCGATGCATAGGAAGAAAGTTAGACTTCGTCATTACATGATATTTGTTACTTTGTGCTCACTACTAAATTACAAATCATTGCTAATTAGAATTGGCTTTGATATACCATGGGATCCGGGTGGATCCATTACTTGAGCACTATATGCCTAGCTTAATGGCTTTAAAGAAAGCGCTGCCAGGGAGACAACCCGGAAGTTTTAGAGAGTCATTTATTTCTGTTGAGTGCTTTAATTTAGTATAAAAACAACAAAAATAAAGAGGGGAACCCAAAACTTTTCAAAAAGGAAAGTGAAAGTGAGAAAGACAAGCATTGTTGAAGTGGGAGAGCTCCTTGAACTTTGTTCATGGTCACGGCAACTTTGTGAATCTTGATTACAGAAACCTTTCAACAAAAATAATTATCCCCTTGTACAATTCCATGGTATTATAAAAATAATGTGCCAAGGTTTGCCTTTAGGATGTTTACAATGCTTGTTGGTTTGTGCGGTGCAGGACAGAAACTTTGTCTGTAGTGCGTGATTTTTAGTTTTTTACTGGAACTTCAAATGGTTCTGATTATTTTTGCACTGTCTTTCTATACAAATTTTTTATTTTTCCTAATTTTGGCAGAATTCTTCATGTATCATAAGTATGGTGAATGTTCAGATTATTACAGACTGTTCTGTTTTAGACAGATTCTGTTTTTGATGCATAGTTTGCTTGAAACTATCAATTTATATCAGTGGATTAAGCCATGAAAAATATTACTGTAGACACAATGCAAAAACAAAATATGAATTGGTTTCCAACAGTACTTAGAGTAGTGATTGCTTCATTATACTAACGGATCTTACCGAGTTTTTTGTTGAAGTTTTGTGTGGATGATGTGTTCGATGGTTGAGAAGGTTTCAATGTGAGAAGAAGGAAGAGAGGCAAGAGCTCAAGCTTGGGGATGCCCGAGGAACCCCTAGAAAATATTAAAGGAGACTCAAGCGTCTAAGCTTGGGGATGCTGGGAAGGCATCCCCTCTTTCGCCAACAAATATCGGTATGTTTTCGGATTCGTTTCATTCATGTGATATGTGCAAATCTTGGAGCGTCTTTGCTTTAGTTTTCATTTTTTATTTTATGCACCATGCTGGTATGAGATGGTCCTTGGTTGATTTATAGAATGCTCCATGCACTTCACTTATATCTTTTGAGTATGGCTCTATAGAATGCTTCATGTGCTTCACTTATATCATTTGATGTTTGGATTGCATGTTTCTCTTCACTTAGACAACCGCCATTTGTAGAATGCTCTTTTGCTTCACTTATATTTGTTAGAGCATGGGCATATCTTTTGTAGAAAGAATTAAACTCTCTTGCTTCACTTATATCTATTTAGAGAGATGACAGGTACTAGTCATTCACGTGGTTAGTCATAAAATCCTACATAAAACTTGTAGATAACTGTATATGATGTGTTTGATTCCTTGCAATAGTTTTGCGATATAAAGATGGTGATATTAGAGTCATGCTAGTTGAGTAATTGTGAAATTGAGAAATAATTGTGTTGAGGTTTGTAAGTCCCGTAGCATGCACGTATGGTAAACGTTATGTAACAAATTTGAAACATGAGGTGTTCTTTGATTGTCCTCCTTACGAGTGGCGGTCGGGGACGAGCGATGGTCTTTTCCTACCAATCTGTCCCCCTAGGAGCATGCGCGTAGTGCTTGGTTTTTGATGACTTGTAGATTTTTGCAATAAGTATGTGAGTTCTTTATGACTAATGTTGAGTCCATGGATTATACGCACTCTCACCCTTCCATCATTGCTAGCCTCTTGATGCCGTGCATTGCCCTTTCTCACATTGAGAGTTGGTGCAAACTTCGCCGGTGCATCCAAACCCCGTGATATGATACGCTCTTTCACACATAAACCTCCTTATATCTTCCTCAAAACAGGCACCGTACCTAACTATTATGGCATTTCCATAGCTATTCCGAGATATATTGCCATGCAACTTCCATCATCATCATATACATGACTTGAGCATTTATTGTCATTTTGCTTTGCATGATCGTAAGATAGCTAGTATGATGTTTTCATGGCTTGTCCGTTTTTTATGTCATTGCTATGCTAGATCATTGCACATCCTGCACATCACGGAGGCATTCATATAGAGTCATATCTTTGTTCTAGATATCGAGTTGTAATATTGAGTTGTAAGTAAATAAAAGTATGATGATCATCATTATTAGAACATTGTCCCATGTGAGGTTATCAAAATAAAAGAGGCCAAAGAAGCCCAAATAAAAAAAGAGGCCAAAGAAGCCCACCAAAAAAATAAAAAATAAAAAAGGGAGAAAATAAAAAATGAGAGAAAAAGAGAGAAGGGGCAATGTTACTATCCTTTTACCACACTTGTGTTGAAAGGTAGCACCATGTTCTTCATATAGAGAGTCTCTTGAGTTATCACTTTCATATACTAGTGGGAATTTTCATTATAGAACCTGGCTTGTATATTCCAACGATGGGCTTCCTGAAATGCCCTAGATCTTCATGAGCAAGCAAGTTGGATGCACACCCACTTAGTTTCAGCTTGAGCTTTCATATACTTATAGCTCTAGTGCATCCGTTGCATGGCAATCCCTACTCCTTGCATTAACATCTATCGACGGGCATCTCCATAGCTCATTGATTAGCCTCGTTGATGTGAGACTTTCTCCTTTTTTTGTCTTCTCCACATAACCCCCATCATCATATTCTATTCCACCCATAGTGCTATGTCCATGGCTCGCGCTCATATATTGTGTGAGAGTTTATAGGTTTGAGATTTCTAAAGTATGAAACAATTGCTTGGCTTGTCATCGGGGTTGTGCATGATGAGAGCATTCTTGTGTGATGAAAATGGAGCATGACTAAACTATATGATTTTGTAGGGATGAACTTTCTTTGGCTATGTTATTTCAATAAGACATAATTGCTTGGTTGGTGTGCTTGAAGTATTATTGTTTTTATGTCAAAGGATAGACTATTGCCTTGAATCACTCGTGTCTTAATATTCATGCCATGATTAGACATATGATCAAGATTATGCTAGGTAGCATTCCACATCAAAAATTATCTTTTTTATCATTTACCTACTCGAGGACGAGCAGGAATTAAGCTTGGGGATGCTGATATGTCTCCGTCGTATCTATAATTTTTTTATTGTTCCATGCCAATATTATTCAACTTTCATATACTTTTTGGAAACTTTTTGTACTATTTTTGGGACTAACAAATTGATCCAGTGCCCAGGGCCAGTTCCTGTCTGTTGCATGTTTTTGGTTTCACAGAATATCCATATCAAACGGAGTCCAAACGGGATAAAAACGGACGGAGGTACTTTCCGAAATATTTGGAAAATCTGGAGGAAAAATCAACGCGAACCAGTGTCCGAGGTGGGCACGAGATAGGGGGGCACCCCCCTAGGGTGCGCCCCTGACCCTCGTGGCCCACCTGTAAGGCGGTTGACGCTCTTCTTTTGCCGCAAGAAAGCTAATTTTCGGGAAAAAATCTCGGTGAAGGTTTCAGGCCAATCGGAGTTACGGATCTCCATATATACATGAAACGATGAGACAGAGCCAGAGGAGAACGCAGAAACAGAGAGAGACAGAGAGATAGATCCAATCTCGGAGGGGCTCTCGCCCCTCCCACGCCATGGAGGCCAAGGACCAGAGGGGAAACCCTTCTCCCATCTAGGGAGGAGGTCAAGGAAGAAGAAGACGAAGGGGCCCCCTCTCCCCTTCTCTTCCGGTGGCGCCGGAACACCGCCGTGGCCATCATCATCATCACCGCGATCTTCACCAACACCTCCGCCATCTTCACCAACATCTCCATCACCTTCCCCCCTCTATCTACAGTGGCCCACTCTCCCGCAACCTGCTGTACCCTCTACTTGAACATGGTGCTTTATGCTTCATATTATTATCCAGTGATGTGTTGCCATCCTATGATGTCCGAGTAGATTTCGTTGTCCTATTGGTGGTTGATGAATTGCTATGATTGATTTAATTTGCTTGTGGTTATGTTGCTGTCCTTTGGTCCCCATCATATGAGCGCGCACGTGGATCACACCATAGGGTTAGTTGTATGTTATAGGACTATGTATTGGAGGGCAAGAGTGACAGAAGCTTCAGCCTAGCATAGAAATTGATGCATACGGGATTGAAGGGGGACCAATATATCTTAATGTATGGTTGGGTTTTACCTTAATGAACGTTAGTTGCGGATGCTTGCTAATAGTTCCAATCATAAGTGCATAGAATTCCAAGTAAGGGATGACATGCTAGCAGTGGCCTCTCCCACATAAAACTTGCTATCGGTCTAGTAAAGTAGTCAACTGCTTAAGAGACAATTTCGCAACTCCTACCACCACTTTTACACACTCGCTATATTTACTTTAGTTGTCTCTTTATCTAAGAAGCCCCTAGTTTTATTTTCATGCCCTTTACTTTCTTGCAAGCCTATCCAAAAACACCGACAAAGTACTTCTAGTTTTATACTTGTTCTAGGTAAAGCGAACGTCAAGCGTGCGTAGAGTTGTATCGGTGGTCGATAGAACTTGAGGGAATATTTGTTCTACATTTAGCTCCTCGTTGGGTTCAACACTCTTACTCATCAAAAATTGTTGCGTTCCCCTATACTTGTGGGTTATCAAGGAACAGGAACCACCTCCCACAGGGCGCTGGACAACCACTTCATCATATGATATATACATGGTGGATACACCCGAAGAAAATAACGAAGAGGAACAGAAGGATGCAGCGAAGGATAATTCCCTCGAAAAGCAACCAAAGCGACGACGTAGGCGCCGCTCCAAATCCCGCCTCAGCAAAAACAACAATAACAGCGCAGGAAAGAATAATACCCCGGTCGACTCCAAAGGAAACGACAACCACATGGACCCAGCGATGGAGCAGGATGAGCCAGCGGACGGCGAACATAGTACGGAGCCGCTGTCCGATCACGGCGACGCCGAGGGTAAAACTCATCAACCTGTCTCCGAAGAGGAGAACAGTCCAGACGACGATGCACACATCATCCCGGAAAGGTACTTGGAACACGAGAACCTCCATAGAAGGCTCATTGCCACCGTGAGGAGCCTGAAGAAGCAGAAGCAAAGGCTTAAGGCCGTGCAGAATACGCTCAAAAGCAGATGGAACAAGGTGCTTGACACTGAAGAAAAGTACGGTGGCAGTCGCCACACAAAGAGATATCCAAAGCGCAAACTGCTACCCGAATTCGACGACGAGGCTTTAAAGCCCATTCGGCCGAAAAATAAAACAGCCGATCAGCCGGACCGACCACCCCGTGGCTGCAATAGGGCGGCTAAAAACATCGCACACAAGTCAGTGCACAATTTACGTGAGGACCCGCATGAAAAAGCCGGTATGGCCAGGTCCATCTACGGATCTAGGAAGCGCGCTCCGACACAGAATCATGGCCGCCCAAACGACTATACTGACCGAATAATAGCTCGGAATCAAAACCGAACACCACAACCATCAGAAGAATGCCATGACACAACCAAATACAGGGGTGCCGCGCACCCCCTATGCTTCACCGATGAGGTGCTGGATCATGAATTTCCAGAGGGATTCAAACCCGTGAACATAGAGGCATACGACGGAACGACGGACCCTGGGGTTTGGATTGAGGACTTTATCCTTCACATTCACATGGATCGCGGAGATGATCTCCACGCCATCAAATACCTGCCCCTCAAGTTGAAAGCAGCAGCTTGGCACTGGCTGAAAAGTCTCCCCGAAAACTCAATTGGAATTTGGGAAGACTTGAGGATGCTTTTAGGGCTAATTTTCAAGGGACCTATGTCCGACCTCCGGATGTAGACAATTTAGTCACATAATTCAACAGCCCGGAGAGTCAGCCCGAAAGCTTTGGAACATGTTTCTCACGAAGAAGAATCAAATCATCGACTGCCCGGATGCTGAAGCCTTAGCGGCTTTCAAACACATTGTCCGGGACGAATGGCTCGCCAGACACCTCGGCCAGGAAAAATCAAGGACAATGGCAGCCCTAACAAGCCTTATGACCCACTTTTGCGCGGGCGAAGACCGTTGGCTAGCCCGTAGCGGCACCAGCGACCCAGGCACATCCGAAGTCAGGGATGGCAACGGGAAACCGCGACGCAATAAAACCAAGCGTCGAAACAACAAAGACATCCAGAGAATACGGCGGTAAATGCCGGATTCAGGGGCTCTCAACCCGGTCAACGGAAAAAGCCATTTAAAGGCAGCAGAGATGGACCGTCCAGCCTAAACAAGATTCTAGACAGATTATGTCAGATTCATGGCACCTCCGACAAACCTGCAAATCATACCAACAGAGAATGCTGGGTCTTCAAGCAGGCCGGCAAGCTAAATGCTGAACACAAGGGGAGGGAGACACCAAGTGAAGACGAGGACGAGCCTCGCCAGCCGAACACTGGGGAACAGAAAAAAATTCCCACCAGAGGTCAAAACAGTGAACATGATCTACGCAATTCACATACCAAAGAGGAGGCGCCAACGCGCACTCCGAGACACATACGCCGTGGCGCCCTTCACCCCCAAGTTCAACCCTTGGTCGGCCTGCCCGATCACTTTCGCTCGCAGGGTTCACCCGACTAATATCCGGCATGGAGGATCGGCTGCCTTGGTGCTAGACCCAATAATTGACGGATTCCATCTCACCCGAGTCCTTATGGACGACGGCAGTAGTCTTAATCTGATATATCAGGACACTGTCCGCAAAATGGGGATAGACCCGACAAGAATCAGCCAAAGCAATAATACCTTTAAAGGAGTAATACCAGGCCCAGAGGCCCGCTGAACGGGCTCTCTAGTGCTAGAGGTTGTATTCGGTTCTCCCGACAACTTCTGACGCGAAGAATTAACCTTCGACATTGCTCCATTCCGAAGCGGCTTTCACGCACTACTCGAAAGAACGGCCTTCGCTCGTTTTAATGCAGTACCGCATTAAGCTTATCTTAAGCTTAAGATGCTCGGTCCACGTGGCATCATCACAGTTAGCAGAAACACAGAGTGTTCCTTGCGTGCGGAGGAATACGTGGCGGCTCTAGCAACCGAACACTGAACGGCCTCTCCAACCAGAAAGAATTAACGGTCGTCAAGACCGCAGAGACAGTTAGACGAGTCCGGCGCACCACTAGCTGTAGCAGCTCAGATAAACCTGAGATTGGGTCGAGGAATATACCCCCATAGGTGGTGCTAGGGGCTTCCCGCATGTAAAAAGGGCTGCAGTTCGGCCTGACCCTATTAATACAATAATACATCTCATTTTAATGGTTAATTAAGAATAACCAATTTTTCGCACGAAGACTTTCACCTGGGTTTTTCTCTTTTACAGATGATCATCGTCCTACACCCTTCCAGGATACGTCACAATGGAGACACATGCGCAGACGTGCAGTAGGGCCCCGCTCAAAGGTTTCTTTTTAGATTAAGACCCTGTGTAAACCTTTTTTACTGTCTCTTGTTGCTTCACACCCTCTGGATGCTCAACACAACCGAGAGGAATGCTGGCGTTATTGGCATTTTGTCACGTCAGACTAATGCACGTACCTGGAAATTCAGGGCTCATTATCGAGGGCGTTACTCAGCCCAGTATATGTTGTAAAGTCCGAATACCTTAGGGAGTGTTTGGCGTTGCGAGTTTGGCCTTATATGCATCAGCTTCGAATCATGTCTTTGGTCAATAGTTGGGTTTGCCCGGTTCCCGTGTTTTGCTACCTTACGTTCCGCTCTATCGGCTAAGGTGACACCGGGAGAACTGCTGCGATTGTGCCCTGGTTCATCTGGATGAGCACCTCAGTAGAGAAAGCCGAAAACTGACTATCATGATAAAGCGCGAGACTGGTCAACCACTCGATGACTCAGCAAAATCCTTGCAATTCCTCCTCATTAACGAAGGACCGGTTTCTCGGTCATGTATGTACATGCACCGTATTCGGATGAGCGCGGAAGTACCAGGGGCTGTATAGTAGCCCCACCGTCAAGCTCCTATGGCTAAGTGAAAGTGTTAAAGCTATTAGTTTGATTGCCTTGTTCACCGCGCCACCACCTCCTTAATGGACCAAGACGTTGGATCAAGTGTGAATACACGCTTTTCTGAACACCCCTGCATTATATGCGTGGGGGCTGAAGCCGACGACTGCAAACTTTCAGGTTATATACAGACCGCATAGGAGGCATCATAATACTTTCAGGCAAAAGTATAAACACAGCCTTTCTAATCCAAATAGCATTGTTTTTACAATTGGGATACATGTCACTCGAACATGATACTCTTCGAAACCTTAATCGAGCCTCTATTAAACGAGCGCCTTCTAGGACTTCTTCAAAATAGTGCTCGACCGGGACCTAGGCTACGGCTGGACCCCGGGTTGCAATAGCGGTGGCCTCCATCTCTGCCCAGTATGTCTTAACACGGGCAAGAGCCATCCGCGCACCCTCTATGCACGCCGACCTCTTTACAGCGTCGATATGCGGCACAACACCAAGGAATCGTTGCACTAAACTGAAATAACTATTCGTCCTTGGTCCCTTTGGCCAAAGATGATCCACGACAGACCTCATGGCAAGTCTGGACAACCTATGGAGCTCGGCCCACTCGGCCATTTGTTCAGTTAACAGCAGCGGACGCGTTGGAGCACTAAACTGCGACCAGAACAACCTTTCCACTTCATGATCTCCCTGATCTTTGAAAAACTCAGTCGCATCAGCAGCACTCATTGCCAAATCCGAGTATGCGTCTGCAACACTCCATAATTGGTCCAGAGGGGCATACTTCGAATCTCCGAACTTCGTCCGCAACAAAAAGGGCTTCCCAGCCGTGATATCTCCGGCCTGACGGAGCTCCTCCTTCGCCACTCTGATTTTAGAGCGGGTTTCCTTGGCTGCTCCCATGGCTTTCTTCAGGTCAGCCGCTTTCGCTTGGCTTTCCTTTTCAAGAAGCTCATATCGGCCGGCGGCATCTTTCAGCTCAACAGCCATCTTGGCTATTTTATCTTCGCTCTGGCGATGAGCAGCCTATTCGCTCCTAGCTTGTTCCTTGGCTCGGGCAAGTTCTGCTCGAAGGGTCTCCACAGTGGCAGCTCCATCTGCAGTCACAACATATTATAGATACTAGCATCATGCTCCTCTTAATATTCATTGACCGCCCGAAAATACATACCCTGTGCCTCGTCATGCCGCCTGTTCACAAGCGCGATGTCGGCATCTGCCACATCAAGCTGCCGCCTTAGTTTGGTAAACTCAGCAGTCCGGCCAGCCACCGGACCCTCAGCCGCCTGCACATAAAAGCAGCACAATCAATACCTGGGACTATGATCCTCTGTTTGCCACCTCTGGACGGCAACCAGAGTCTCGAAACTACTATCTATATAGAGCACACCTAGCGTGTGCGGTACCGTCAAAATACATATATTACTTTGCGTACCTCAAAGCCTCTTAGCAGGCTCGTAAAAGCTTCATGCAACCCACTTTTGGCGGATGAAATCCTCTCAACCACCGTACCCATTAAAGTACGATGTGCCTCTGAGATGGCCGCTTACTCCAGAAGACCCATCAGTGCGTCCGGTTGGGCACCGGACAGCCTCGGACTCTTTTTATTGCTCTCCTTAGGAGTCGAATACTACGGACTTCGGGTGGCCGAAGGGTTACCTTCTGGCCTTGGCGGATCAGGAGAAATCCTCCATGAAGACACCTCAGGGTCGTCCGCCCCATGAGGCGGGGAGCCAGGGGGAGGCGTTTCGCTCTCCATCATCTCCGGAAGAAGATCCCCCGAAGACGAACTCTGTCGAGAAGGGCTACGAGCCGAGCTGCAAGATATATGTCTCGGTTATTGTCCTCGGAGAGAAAGCAAGATATATTTACCAAAGTACTCTTGTTCACTTACAGCTCGGTGGAGGGCTTGCCCCCTTGCAGGCGCTGTGCGGTAAGGACGCCCTTCGGGGCAGGGCCCCCTGGCGAAGGTTTCTTCCCTCGTTTGGAAACCTCCGTCTCCAAGTCTTCAGAGGCAGTCCTTTTCCTTCCTTGGGAGATGGGGTTCTAGATTCTTCTCCCCGATTATCCTCCTTCGCGGAGGTACCAATTCCCCCGGTTTGGATGTGTAATGTGTGAAGCCCGCTTTCGACTTCTTTATTCCTCCCTTTATCTTCCCCTGATGGCACTTGATAAGGTGTGTGCTCAAGCATCCTGGCCAGTACAGGATCCGGTGAGCCTTCGGGAAGGGGGGCCAAACACCTGATCCTCTCCGCCTTTCTTATCTAATCTTGGCCGAGAGCAATTTTTTCAGAATAATGTTGTGACAAATAAAAGGACAGCATGTTCGGCCACATAATTACTTACATGGGTATCTAGACGGTTGCAGTTGAGACCCACATCCTCGGTGGTGTCCGGACACTTTATTCGTGATCCGAAGAACAATCCATACATCTCTTCGAGCATCACGCCGAAGAATTGCTGAATGGTTCGCGGTCCTTCCGGGTTGAACTCCCACATACGGAGAGATCGACGTTGGCATGGAAGGACCCGATGAACTAGCATAACTTGCATTACCTTGACAAGACCGACATCCCTCTTGAGGAGATCTCGGATGCAACTTTGCAATGTCAGCACGTCATTAACTGACCCCCAGTCCAGCCCCCTGTTGACCCATGACGCCAGTTGCGGCGGAGGGCCCGATCGGAAGGTGGGGGCAGCCGCCCACTTTGTACCTCGGGGGGCTGTGATGTAGAACCACTCCTGTTGCCATAAGTTGGACACCTCCGGGAAGGAACCCTTTGGCCATAGAGCATCGGCGCCTTTGCTTATTATGGCACCTCCGCATTCTGCGTGTCGCCCATCGATCGTCTTCCGCTTCACATTGAAGGTCTTGAGCCATAAGCCGAAGTGTGGGGTGATGCGGAGGAAGGCCTCACACACGATGATAAACGACGAGATGTGAAGGATGGAATCTGGAGCCAGATCATGGAAATCGAGCTCGTAGTAGAACATAAGCCCTCTAACAAAGGGATCAAGATTAAAGCCTAACGCTCGGAGGAAGTGGGAAACAAATACGACACTCTCATTGGGTTTGGGAGTGGGGATGACCTGCCCTTGAGCAGGCAGCCTGTGCGGGATTTCGACGGTCAGATACTTGGCTTCCCTTAGCTTCTTGATGTCCTCCTCTGTGACAGAGGAGGCCATCCACTGACCTTGAAGGTTGGATCCGGACATGGTTGAAGGTCCGAAGCGCTTAGCCTGAGCCTTGGGTGTTGGAACTCGACGTGGGGGAAGACAAGGATCGAGCATGGGAAGAAAAGGACAGGCCTTGGCCCCCTTTATAAAGAGGGTGAATATCAAGCGTCCTCAGCGTGGTCGTTCGAAACTTGCCTAAAATCGAGGAGTCATACTAACAAGCACGATTGGATTGCCCACACCCGTATTGATGAGAATCCCGTGATAAGGGGAACACGATCTCTGCTTCGACGGGACATGCCAATAAAACCGCCTTGTAACACGTGCAGTGGCAGGCTGGGAAAAACGGTTCGTAATGACTGGGCCACGGCAGGATGTCACGTTATGAAAAGTTGTCGGCAGATTAGATTTGTGGAATATTATACTCTCTATGGTGGTGTGTGGAATTTGTTTTGCAGAGCCGGACATGATCCTTGTGTTCAAAATCTTCTATGGATTATTCGGAGAGGGAACCCGCCTTGCAATGCCGAAGACAATCTGCACGCCGGACTTATCGTCATTGAAGCCTGGTTCAGGGGCTACTGAGGGAGTCCTAGAATAGGGGGTCCTCGGACTGCCGGACTATATAGTTTGGCCGGACTATTGGACTATGAGGATACAAGATTGAATACTTCGTGCCGTGTCCGGGTGGGACTCTCCTTTGCGTGGAAGGCAAGCTTGGCAATTCGGATATGTAGATCTCCTCCCTTGTAACCGACTGTGTAACCGTATCCCCCTCCGGTGTCTATATAAACCGGAGGGTTTAGTCCGTAGGACAACAATCACAATCATAATCATAGGCTAGCTTCTAGGGTTTAGCCTCTACGATCTCGTGGTAGATCAACTCTTCTAATACTCATATCATCAAGATCAATCAAGCAGGAAGTAGGGTATTACCTCCATCGAGAGGGCCTGAACCTGGGTAAACATTGTGTCCCCCGCCTCCTGTTACCATTAGCCTTAGACGCACAGTTCGAGACCCCCTACCCGAGATCGACCGGTTTTGACACCGACACCAACCCCTATGAATAAGTTCACAAGGTCATAGATCCCGCAAGTTGATCACCAAAACATACATCAAGTGAATCACGTGAATATCCCATTGTCACCACAGATAAGCACATGCAAGACAAACATCAAGTGTTCTCAAATCCTTAAAGACTCAATCCGATAAGATAACTTCAAAGGGAAAACTCAATCCATTATAAGAAGGTAGAGGGGGAGAAACATCATAAGATCCAACTATAATAGCAAAGCTCACGGTACATCAGATCGTGCCAAATGAAGAACACGAGAGAGAGAGAGAGAGAGAGAGAGAGAGAGAGAGAGAAAGAGAGAGATCAAACACATAGCTATCGTTACATGCCCTCAGCCCCGAGGGTGAACTACTCCCTCCTTGTCATGGAGAGTGAGGGAGTTCTGGATTAGGTGGTCCTCGGACAGCCGGACTATATACTTTGGCCGGACTATTCGACTATGAAGATACAAGATTGAAGACTTCATCTCGTGTCCGGGTGGGACTCTCCTTTGCGTGGAAGGCAAGCTTGGCAATTTGGATATGTAGATCTCCTCCCCTGTAACCAACTCTGTGTAACCCTAGCCCCTCCGGTGTCTATATAAACTGGAGGGTTTAGTCCGTAGGACAACAATCACATCATAATCATAGGCTAGCTTCTAGGGTTTAGCCTCTACGATCTCGTGGTAGATGAACTCTTGTAATACTCATATCATCAAAATCAATCAAGCAGGAAGTAGGGTATTACCTCCATCGAGAGGGCCCGAACTTGGGTAAACATTGTGTCCCCCGCCTCCTGTTACCATTAGCCTTAGACGCACAGTTCGGGACCCCCTACCCGAGATCCGCCGGTTTTGACACCGACATTGGTACTTTCATTGTGAGTTCCACTGTGCCATCACCGTAAGGCTTGATGGCTCGTCCTGTTGTCAAGGACAACATTACCTCTCGGGGAGCCTTGGCTGTAGGCCAAACTCTCCGACTAGGCGGCTTCGTCATGACTGCCCGTTCGGCCGTCGCGCCAACGATGACTTCTCGGGTCATCAAAAACAACCTCCACGTCGGCTCGGGATTCACCGAGCAGATGGATCCAATGGAGCTGTCTTCCTTGAACAAGATCTTGGATCGCATCGCCGCCCTGGGAGTCGCTATGGACTATGATCGGATCGGGCTTAAACCCGACCAAAGGGAGATTAACTCTCTGCCGGTCACCCATCAGATAGCGGTGGTGGAGGAGCAATGCAGCGATTCTTCCACTATTTTTAGGACAAACTATGTCCGGATTCCCAAGCTCTCCAAGCCGGATACCCGTCTACGGGAGGACGTGGCCCAAGCTTCGAACCTAGAATCGGACAGCCGGCCAGAAAAATTGGGCAACATCCCGGAGCCCGAACTGCCAAGCTCGGAAACTCCTCGGCCCCTGGGTCTCAGATCGGGTCAGGGTTTGGACCTAAATCTACCCACCCACCCAGACACAAGTGATCTTTCCCATATTAGACAAGAGCCCCAAGAGACAGTACATCACTATTGGGCCAGATTCCTCCTTGTAATGAGCAAGGTCAAGGACTGTCGCGAGGAAGATGCAATTTCATTCTTTTGCAAAAATTGCATGGACAAGGGAATCCTCAACGCCATAAGTCACCGTGACATAGCACACTTCGCTGACTTGGCGGCCATAGTACAGAAGTACTGTGCGATGGAAAGCGCCTGGAAAACCCAAACAAAATTCTGGGATCCTCCGGCTCTCACTAAACCCCCCGTCCGAGCTAAAAGGGTGTACTCACGTAAGTCACCCGATCCAATTACAAAGAAACCAAAGCCCACTACAGGACGTGGAACCGTATTGGAGGGATGGCTCAATGGGCCATGCAAAATTCACAGTACACCGGATACCATGCCAACACACAGCCTTAGAGAATGTTGGATACTCCGGCAGGTGGCCAAGAGAGGCGAGGATCTCCTCATCAACAATACCACAGAGCACCATCCCATGGAAAATAACAATACAGTATTGACAATCTTCGAGACTTTCGTCTCAAAAAATAGGCGCAAGCGAGCACTCCACAGCCTCACCGAAGTCTGCCACGTTGCAACAATAAATCCATGGAACTATACGGCCATAACATTCAATGCCAGTGACGAACCTCAATTCCGAACAGCCCAAGCACCAGCCGCTCTGGTCATTAGTCCAATTGTGGATGGCTTCCGGCTTACTAAAGTGCTCATGGATGGTGGCAGCGGATTAAACCTCATCTACGAGGAGACTCTTAACAAAATGGAAATAGACAAGAGCCGCATTGAGCAAAGCAGCACGACCTTTAGAGGAATCATCCCTAGTTGGGAGGCACGATGTGCGGGAAAAATCACACTAGATGTGGTATTCGGCACGCCGGAGAATTATAGGTCCGAAGAAATCACATTCCAAGTGGCCCCGTTCAGTAGCGGATACCACACCCTTTTAGGGCGGGAGGCATTCACGATCTTCCAAGCTATACCCCATTACGGGTACATGAAGCTCAAGATGCCCAGGCCCAGTGGAAGAATCACTCTAGCTAGTGATCCGGACATAGCACTCCACACCGAAAATAAAACCGCCGCACTGGCCCTCGAGGCGTTATCCGAAGCCCTCGCGACCGAAGAACTAACCGCGCTGCGCTCCACAGTGGACAGGGACGACGTGATACTCGACAAAAGACCCAAGTCCACCTCTTTCAATCCAACGGACGAAATAGTCAAATTCCAGGTCCACCCAATGGACCCTACAAAAACAGCATCCGTCGGGGCACAGCTGAACCCCACAACAGACGCCGCACTGCGAGAGTTCTTGCGCGAGAATCGGAACATCTTCGCCTGGCATCCTTCAGACATGCCGGGAATCCCACGCAGGCTGGCCGAGCATAGCCTAAACATTCTAAAGGGATACAAGCCGGTCAAGCAGACTCTTCGGCGTTTCTCAGAGCCTAAGCGACAAGCCATGGGAGAGGAGCTAGCCAAGTTACTCGAGGCCGGATTCATTAGATAAATAAAACATCCGGACTGGCTAGCAAACCTGGTAATGGTACCAAATAAGGACAAATCCTGGTGCCTATGTGTTGATTTCAAAGACCTTAACAAGGCTTGCCCCAAGGATCCCTTTCCTCTCCCCCGCATCGATCAAATTATCGACGCTACCGCAGGACACAACTCATTGTGTTTCCTCGATGCATACTCTGGATACCATCAAATCAAGATGGCGGACTCCGATCAAGCTGCAACGGCATTCATCACTCCATACGGCCCCTTCTATTTTAACAGCATGCCTTTCGGGTTCAAAAACGCTGGTGCAACCTATCAACGCATGATTCAGACATGCCTAGAAACACAAATCGGCAAAACAATGGAGGCATACGTAGATGATGTGGTCATGAAAACCAGACACATTGAATCTTTAATAGACGACTTGAGGATTACGTTCGACAATCTTCGAACATATGACATCAAGCTCAATCTGGAAAAATGCGTTTTCAGCGTGCCCGCCGGAAAGCTCTTGGGCTTCATTGTTGCCAGCTAAAATCCGAGCCCTGTCATGGTTGGCTATCCCAACAAACCTCAAGCAAACCCATAAATTAACTGCATGTGTGGCTGCCATAAGCAGCTTTATCTCCTGATTGGGAGAAAAGGCACTACCTCTTTATCGCCTTCTTCGATGCACCGAACACTTCGAGTGGACGGACGCGGCTACGGCTAGACTGGAATAAATAAAAGCCCTCTTAGCCAACAACCCAATCTTGGCCGCACCAAATGTCGGCGAACCAATGCTGTTATATATAACGGCAACTCACCAGGTTGCAAGCGCAGTGCTCGTCGTCGAACGAGAGACGGACGGACATAAGTTCCCGCTTCAAAAGCCGGTGTACTACGTATCCACTGTCCTCACCCCATGCAAATCACGGTACCCACATTATCAAAAAATAGCATACGCGGTCATCATGGCATCCCGGAAACTACGACACTACTTTCAAAAGTGTCCAATCATGGTTGCCTCTGAAGTACCACTCAATGACATACAAAATAATCGCGATGCCACGGGCCGGATTGCTAAATGGGCTATCGAGCTCCTCCCGTTCGATACAACATACAAACCACGACGAGCCATTAAGTTGCAAGTACTGGCTGATTTCATCGCCGAATGGAAAGAAACCGAACTCCCTAAAGAGTACGACGCGTACTCCAATTGGATCATGCACTTTGGCAGCTCTAAGATGCTGGCTGGTCTGGGGGCAGGCATCGTCCTGACATCCCCCACCGGAGATACAGTCCAATACGTACTCCAAATATTATACACAGACTCCAACAATGCAGCAGAATATGAGGCCCTATTGCATGGCCTCCGGATGGCAGTCTCCATGGGCATTCAACACCTAGAGGTGCGTGGGGATTCGAACCTCGCAATATCTCAAATAAATGGAGACTTTGACGCCAAGGACCCAAAAATGGCGGCTTACCGCAATGCCGTCCTCAAAATGTCAACTCGGTTCGAGGGGCTCGAATTCCACCATGTGGCCCGAGAAAACACTCAAGCGGCGGATAACCTCGCCCGCACCGGTGCTAAGCGCGACCCTGTCCCACCTAATATCTTCTTGGAAAGGCTGTTCAAGCTATCCGTGGTGTGGGAAGGGGAGACCGGCAACAACAGTCCGGATCCGGCCACAACACCAGATCCCGAACACTCTAACGTAATCGGAGGCTCCGCCACCGAAATAACACCTTCAGCCCACGTGATTATGGCTGTCATCACCCCATGGACAGGACCCTTCTTGGCTTACCTAAATAGGCAAGAACTCCCTGAGGACCCAAACGAGGCACGTTGCATTTTGCGGTGGTCTAAAGCCTACAAGGTCCACGAGGGAGAGCTTTATAAGAAAAGTGCTACCGGAGTACTTCAAAGGTGCATCTCCGAAGAGGAAGGACGACAACTTTTGGCAGAAATTCATGCTGGACTCGGCGGCCATCACGCCGCAGCTCGGGCCCTTGTAAGCAAGGCCTTCCGTACAGGTTTCTACTGGCCGACAGCCCGAGCAGACGCACAGGACCTCGTCCAACATTGCGTCGGTTGCCAGCTTTTTGCAAACCAAAGCCATATGCCACCTACCGCTCTCCAAACAATCCCCATTACTTGTCCCTTTGCGGTCTAGGGGCTTGATATGGTCGGACCCCTTAAAGGAGGAAGCCATAAGAAAAAAAAACCTATTGGTCATGGTGGATAAATTCACCAAGTGGATAGAAGCCAAACCAGTTACAACGGCCGAGTCCGGACCAGTGATAGACTTCATATCCGGGGTTGTACACCGTTATGGTGTCCCCCACAGCATCATCACCGATAACGGCTCGAACTTCACGGTGACGAGGTAAAAACTTGGTGCAGCAACATGGGCATTAAGCTCGATTATGCCTCCGTCTATCACCCCCAAACAAACGGTCAAGTTGAACGAGCAAATGGTCTTATTTTGAGCGGCATTAAACCCAGATTAGTGCGATCCTTGAAGGAATCAGATATGCACTTGGTTGAAGAGCTCGACTCCGTACTATGGGGGCTGCGGACCACGCCGAATCGCACTACCGGATACACACCATTTTTTATGGTGTACGGCGTAGAGGCGGTACGGCCCTGCGACATCATTCATGACTCACCTCGAGTGCGCATGTACGAAGAGAAAGAAGCCGAGCTTGATCGGCAGGACAGTTTAGACGCCTTGGAGGAGGAGCGCGATGTTGCAAAAGCCCGCTCCGCATTCTATCAGCAACAGGCTCGACGGTATCAAAGCAGAGAAGTACGGGCCAAACGTTATAACATTGGCAAACTCGTTCTACGCCTGCCAGAGAAGAAAAAGGAGAAGGTCAAGCCCAAATCGGAATGTCCCTTCATCATCGATAAAGTTCTAACCGGTGGAGCGTACCGTCTGCGTGATCTGACAATCGACTCGAGCCAAACCCATGGAACGCGGCGAGACTACGAAGGTTCTACGCCTAGTGTCGGACTCTGTGTTCATCTCCTTACCTCCGCTTATATATATATCATCTATCTGTCTTTCCTTTTTCTTTCTTCCCTTTTTTTCTCACGGCCTTAAAAGCTTAAAATGTGTCTTGAATACACAATCATGACGCGCTGTGCGTGCTCATTATACCTGGGGGTTTCTTATACAGAAGCTTAATATAATTATATTCCGGGCTTTATGCCGCCGGCACATGTGTTACTTTTCCACATGTACCTTTTCTTTGCCATTATATGCATCGATATGACTTAAGTTTTGGCCAAGCTCGGTTGCCTGGCTCTTGTGTTTATGCCCTACGTTCCCGTTAATTCGGCTAGGGCATAAGGGGAGCACCTCTGTGATTGTTACTGCCGGGTTAGCCGGATGTGTACCTCAGACTGGGTGAAGCCGAAAGCTAGCGTTCTTAAGGGAATATTCGGTCGGTGAACAAAAGATGACTTTTACTTATTGCAATACATGCCCCTAGATGTTTAAATCCTGCGTCTCTTTTCGCAGTTCGGACATGCACATTAATACATGCGTACCCAGGGAAAGGAACCCTTAACGGAACTATTCTCCCTGGAAGATGTTTCTTACTATCCATGTAATGTAACATAGCTAGTTGGGTACTTGTCTGTTCAAGCACTTATGACCCCTACGCCTGGTTTCCACGCGTTCCCCGGTTTTTACATAAGTGAGCGGGTATTCAGATACACTCCGGACTGTCGGGTCCGGAGGTTGAAGCGAAAAGGTCCGCCATGACAAATGATTTATAATCCGGCTAGGGACAACATATGTCCTTTGAAGTATACAGTCACTTCGACTGACTAAATTCTTCTTCTATACCATCCAACAGGCTGTCTACCCTACAATCCTGTTGGGAATACTTTGCGGCTAATTTTACCTGGTCATATACCAGACTAACGAGGATCTCTTTCCCATCAGTCCCTACAGGTCCAACCTCGGCCATGTGATTCGGGTCCGCCTTGGTATATCGCGTCTTCACCATGGCCCAGGCATCCCTTGCACCTTGTCGGCAAGCCGATATCTTCCATAATAGGAAGCACCGCCGCGCTCCCTTGAGCATCTCTACGAGCTCCCCATGCCTCCTAGCAGGGATGCGGATGGCCATAAGGCCTGGGCAATGCCCTACATCACCTGTCGAACTTGTTCGTGCAGTTGTGAGAGCTCTTGCAGAAGATCGCCCGCGGATCCGGGCATCTACTCTTCGGGACGACCCGTCAGCATACCTACAGATATAACTCTATTAGCCGGTTTCTTCGCCGAACTCTATAAAAGTTCGTTCAAGCACTTACTAAAGATGGCGCATCAAAGCCTCTTATTCTCCTTTACGGAGTCAGCAAGCTGGGCCCGAACATCTTTCAGTTCAACACCCAGCCTGGTATTGGCATCTTGGAGATCGTTTTTCTCCCGCCTAACCCGCGTAAGCACGCGCTCGCCAGCCTCTACCTGTCATTGAGCATGTTGCTCATCCCCTCGCACGTTCTTAGGATTCGTTCCGGGATTATCTGCAGAATCTATTGTTAGATTTGCATGCATGCCGAATACTAACTGGTACCTGTCATTTCATTCTTTTTGATCAAGACAAGTATTACTAGATGGGGCCTTCTTGGACTCCTCCATTCCGGCAACTCCGGCCCATAGCCGGGCCTTGCATTCCTCCAGCTCTTGAGACAACAGGGTATTCTTCTCCATAAGAACCTACGCATATAAAGATCCTTAAATCAGTTGTGCCAACTATTTCAAGTCTCAGGGGCTACTGATATACATAATTATTAGATTTGCTTACCCGTATATCCTTTACATACCGGTCCATCGCTCTGGCCAGGCCATTTTGAGCAGCTCGGATGTACGCGTCTTGGGAGAAACTAGGGTCACAGAGTACGGCCCGGCGATGCCTGTGATTCATGGCGCTCTCCACTTAGGAATTCGTAGCGGACAACCTATCTGCATCCTTTGTAGGAGGAATATCCGGTATTCTCGCCACGTTAGCATCTGCCCCTAAGTCCGGCTCTAGAGTCCAGCTAGTGGAGGCGTGGCCGGCAGGCTCTCTGGGCACAGTCCGGCGAGTGTTTTTTCTGCCAGGAACCATCGATGTTATTACATTTTAAGATGACAACCACGGAGCAGGGTTTTTTCATACCTCTGCGATGGCGTCTCAGTCCTGACCGCCTTCCTTTTAAGCCTGCCCGGCTTCGGTGCCCCTTGTTGATGAGTCACCATGGGTTCAGCATGGCGCCCCGAGGGCCATCCCTGTAAGACGCAATACGTGTCCGGTGGGTAAAGTGCAAAGAAGGGATCCTTCTCGGAAGTTGGGACTCCGGTTTTACTTACATGCGATGCAGGGAGCAGGCCAGGATAATCGGCTATGATGGCCACCAAGGCACCGTCGCAGCTTAACTGATAGAATGTCTTGTCGACGAGCTCCACGAATATGTTCGGATCTTCTTCGAATCCGGGGTCGAGGGCCCGGTCAGGGTCCTCTGGTTGTGGAGATGGGTTGTGGACCTCCCTCACAGCTTTTCGCAGTTCCTGCTATGAAATAGCAAGGTAAATATTTATGATGAAGAATGCAGGAAGCCTGGAGTAAAAGGTAGCAGCTCACCCAGTTTTGGGGGTTGTACATGGAGAATCCATCCCGTGGCTTAATGCGGATGAACTCCTCTTCCTCTTCTTTGTACAAATCGGACAGTATTTTCGCTAAAGCAGTGGCGGAGTCCGGACCTTTACGGCCGTAGCGGGTGGCATCGTCTTCTCCGTTGAAGTGCCACATGGGTTTCCCCCGATATTGAAGTGGCTGCACCCCCCGCATTATACATATTGACATAACCTCGACTATTGTCAGTCCTGACTTGGCCAGCATTTTTATCCTGCCCATCAGGTAAAGGACCTCTCTGTTATCTTCCTCCTGGGGGCTCCAAGGGCGCCAGCTGTGGCATTTCTTCAAAGGGGCATTATCAAACTTAGAAAGGCCCATCCGAATAGGGTCCGGAAGGGGGACGCCCTCCATATAAAACCACTCCGAAGGCCAGTCTTCGGATGTCTTCTTTGGAGTACCGGACAGGTATTCGGTCCCGGTGATGCGCCATATTTCGGCTCCGCCCACTTGATATATTGATCCCTCCTGTGTACGGGGTACGAGGCAGAATAGCATCTTCCATAGCTCGAAATGAGCTTCGCAGCCTAGAAACAGCTCGCAAAAGGCGACGTAGCCGGCGATGTGTAATATGGAGGCGGGAGTGAAGTTATGCAGCTGGAGGCCATAGAACTCCAGGAGCCTGCGGAGGAACTGATGGATTGGAAATCCGAGTCCCTCAATAAGTAAGGGACAAGGCATACCCGCTCCCCCCTGGATGGGTTGGGAAAGCTCTCCCTTGCGCCCCGCCATTATAAGTGGCTAGTCCGGTTCGGACGGGGACCATATACGCAGGAGGGAAAAACCCCTGGGTCTGCAACTCTACAAATCGGCTGAGGGGGACGGAACATTTCTCCCAGTTGCCTGGCTTAGCGCTATGGGAGCGAGAGGAGGAGCTGCGATGGCCGGCCATGATGGGATGGTCCTTTCCGGGCGCGCTCTGGGGGATACTCGCTGTGGGAGGATGATGTGACCTGGATATGAGGATACCCGTCTCTTTAAATAGACGGTTTACTTGCATGGTTAGGGTGGTAAATGAAAAATGCCCCGACTTCTCGCATTCGCTCGACACGTGGAGATAGCCATTATTGAAGCACAGAAGCCGAGGAGAGCAACATTCATGGGAAGCCGGACACTACTCGTTACAACAGGTACTCGGGATTTGGAGAAGAAACCGCCTTGCAATGTCGAAGACAATCTGCGCGCCGGACTCATCGTCATTGAGCCTGGTTCGGGGGTTACTGAGGGAGTCTTGGATTAGGGGGTCCTCGGATAGTCGGACTATATACTTTGGCCGGACTGTTGGACTATGAAGATACAAGATTGAAGACTTCGTCCCGTGTCCGGGTGGGACTCTCCTTTGCGTGGAAGGCAAGCTTGGCAATTCGGATGTGTAGATCTCCTCCCTTGTAACCGACTCTGTGTAACCCTAGCCCCTTCCAGTGTATATATAAACCGGAGGGTTTAGTCCGTAGGACAACAATCACAATTATAATCATAGGCTAGCTTCTAGGGTTTACCCTCTACGATCTCGTGGTAGATCAACTCTTGTAATACTCATATCATCAAGATCAATCAAGCAGGAGTAGGGTATTACCTCCATTGAGAGGGCCCAAACCTGGGTAAACATTGTGTCCCCCGCCTCCTATTTCCATTAGCCTTAGACACACAGTTCGGGACCCCCTACCCGAGATCCGCCGGTTTTGGCACCGATAGAGAGCAACAGGATGATGAAGATGGCCACCGGTGATGGATTCCCTCTCTGGAAGGGTGCCGGAAATAGGGTCCCGATTGGGTTTTCATGGATACAGAGGCTTGCGGTGGCAGAACTCCCGACCTAGGTTTTGTTCTAGGGTTTTTGGGATTTATAAGAGGTGTTGGCATTGGGGACAAGTCTAGGGGGCCCACGAGGCAACGACAAGGACGGGAGGCACGCCCTAGGGGGGCCGCGCCCTCCACCCTTGTGGTGGCCTCGGGACTCCTCTCCAATATCTTTTCGTTCCAGTGTTTTTCATATTTTCCAAAAATATTCTCCGTAAATTTTCAGGCCAATTGGACTCCATTTTATATTCCTTTTCTGCAAAACTCAAAAACAAGGAAAAAACAGAAACTCACACTGGGCTCTAGGTTAATAGTTTAGTCCCAAAAATCATATAAAATAGCATATTAATGCATATAAAACATCCAAAAAGATAATATAATAGCATGGAACAATAAAAAATTATAGATACGTTGGAGACGTATCAATACCTTTTTCTTTCATGCATTTCTTTGCTTCGTGCATATCTTCGGGACTGAGAAATAGAATACCTCTCTTCTTAGGATTAGGTTTAGGCGGTGGTTCAGGAAGTGTCCAATCATTATCATTCTTCAATATATTCATTAATAATTCTTCTGCTTGAGTAATAGTTCTTTCCCTGAAAACACACCCAGCACAACTGTCTAGGTAGTCCCTAGAAGCATCATTAATACAATTATAGAAGATATTGAGGATTTCATTTTTCTTCAAACGATGATCAGGAAAAGCATTAAGTAACTGGAGAAGCCTCCCACAAGCTTGTGGGAGACTTTCTGCTTCAACCTGCACAAAGTTAAATATCTCCCGCAAGGCAGCTTGTTTCTTATGAGCAGGGAAATATTTTTCAGAGAAGTAGTAAATCATATCCTGGGGACTACGCACACAACCAAGAGTAATAGTATTGTACCAAGCCTTAGCATCACCATTTAGCGAGAAAGGAAATAACTTCAAAATATAGTAATGACGAATCTTTTCTCATGAGTGAAAAGGGTACCAATATCATTCAGTTTAGTAAGATGTGCCACAATAGTTTCAGATTCAGTACCACAGAAAGGATCGGACTCTATCAAAGTAACCAACTTAGGATCAATAGAGAATTCATAATCCTTATTGGTAATAAAGATGTGAGAGGTAGCAAACTTAGGATCACACTTCATCCTCTCCCTTAAAGATTTTTATTTTATCACAACAATAAAAGCCAAAGCTTCTTCTCTGGTATTGCAATTAAGAATAGCTAAAGTAGATTCTTTATCAAGAAAATGCTCATCAGGTATTTCAGCTCTCTCAGCTTCTCTAATCCTAGCAAGTTGTTCATCAACAAAATCACCAAGTGGCATAGTAGTATCAAGCAAAGTACTAGCATCATCATGAACATCATTCAAAGCATAAGTAGTACCATTCATATTCATAGCAGAAGCAGCATCATCAATAACATGTGACATAGTAGGAACCATAGCAGGTGGTGGTGTTGCAAGCTTACTCAAAACAGATGGTGAATCAAGTGTAGAGCTAGATGGTAGTTCCTTACCTGTCCTCGTAGTTGAGGGGAAGATTTTAGTTCTGTCATCCTTAAGATTCTTCATAATGGAAAACTGATATAAATCCCAAGTGACTTCACAAATATTGCTATGCTTCCCCGTCAACGGCGCCAGATGTCACATCCCTACTTTTACCCTGGCCTTGGACTAGCTTGATTGCTGCATCATGTTTAAATTCAAATGAAATTTGAATTGAGGAATTTTCAAAGCCTCAGAATTATTTTAAAAATGATCAAGATAAAATTGCTTCAAATAAGTCCAAGAAAATGTTCCTGTTATCCTCTGGAGATATTGGCAAGAGGTAAAATCCTAACCAATATTTTTGGTATCTCAGAAACATTTATCTTGGGCATTTGAATTAAATCAATAGCTATTTTAATTGGATTTATATCTACTATTAAATAAATATAGGTCCAATAGTTCTGAAATATTTTGTGGAGCATTGGTTTAATTCTTTTAGCTCCTAAAAATATTTTCAGAAGCAAAAAAATTGAATTGGTTTCAAAACCAAATTCAAAACAAACCTGCAAAATAGAAAACAAAACAGTATTAGGAAAAACAGGATATGACAAAAACCTTACCTGCAGCCACCTGGCGGCCCAGTAGGCCGACCCAGCCCACCAGGGGCAGAGGCGTCTTCCACCTCGCGCCAGTCGGACGCAGAGCGTGTGCCCGACGCGCGCGCGCCCGTAGCTCGCCACCTCCTGCTTGCCGCCGACCGCCTGGAGCTGGCTAAGGGCGCCACGCAACCCCTCTGGCCCTCTCTCACTCTCCCCGTGCTCCTCCCCTCCTCTGCTCTCTCTCCCTCTCACCACCGAACGCCACTGCCACCGCCGTTCGCCATAGCCGCAGCCGCAGCCATCCCCGAGCCTCTCCGACGTGTCCAAGAGCATCGCCACGCCTCCCCCGTCCTTTCTGTCCAGCCACGCCTCACCGGAGGCCCTGCATCGATGCCATCTTCATCATCTTCGTCGTCGGCCGCTGGAGATCCCTCTCGCCGCCTCGCTCGCTCTGGTGCCTCCCCGAGCACGCCGAGGCCACCTCTGCACTTGCCGTGAGCCCCTGCTCCCAACCCCTCTCTCCCCTTTGTCGATTTCCTCCTGTAACCCCATTGGCCACCCCGACCAAAGCTCGCCGCCGTTGCGCTTCGTCGCCGCCGTGGCTAGAGCCCACCTCCGCCGCGCCTGAGAGCGTCACCGTTGACCTGGACCCACTGGTTAGCCTCTGTTCCTGCCCTATTACACTGACGTGTGGACCCCGCACGTCGGGTTTGACCTGGTCCAGCCCCTGTTGACCTGCTGACATCACAGTGATTTGATGCTGACGCAGTAAAGCATTTTCTGGATTTAAGTTTATTCAGGAAATTCCAGAAAATAGCCAAAACTTCTAAAAATCATAGAAAATCAACCGTAACTCCAAATGAAATAAATTATATATGAAAAATGATCAGAAAAATCCAATCTATCCACCTGTACGATTTTCATGCATGATAGAACAACTTAGGGCTGCTGTTTAGGCCAAATCTTTTAATGGCATTTAAACCTTCACATATGGAGTTTGAATTTGAACCTAGGGTTCAAACCAACTTCATTTAACCTGCTGCTAGTTGCATTAGCTCAAACCACAACATATTGCCATGTCATGATCATGCATCATATTGTGCATTGCATTGATGGTGCTTCTTTCTGTGTTGCCGGTGTTTGTCCCCTCTCGGTGAGCGATGTTACAAGCGTTGTGATCGTTGACACTGATGAAGACTCAATGCTATCTTCAGAAGTGCCAGACAAGAAAAACCCCTTTGTTCATTTTGATGCAATCCCACTCTCTCGCTCCTGCTCTCTTTTACTGCATTAGGACAACAACGATTCATCTGTTACTTGCTGCGGTAGCTGAACCCCTTTATCCTCTGCATGACCTGTCATTGCCACAGTAAATAGATGAGACCCTCTAGCATGGGTAGGAGTTGTTTGAGCCTGATGTGCCTACTCATTCATGCTTGTTTGTCATGCCTGCTATTGCTTAGAGTTGTGTCAGGTCTGATTCATCCGGGATGAATCGGAGGTGTGTGAACATGTCCTACTGTTGAGAGCTAAGTGTGTGAATACGATTTGGTAAAGGTAGCGGTGAGAGGCCATGTAGGAGTACATGGTGGGTTGTCTCATTGCAGCTGTCCTCAGGAACTGAGTTCTGTGTTTGTGATCCATGAACAGCTACTACCACACATTGGGATCCTTAATTGACTCTCTCGACTTATTAACCGCCCCTGTCCTCTGTCCAGGAGTTGCAACTAGTTTCTGGTGTTTGTAGGATATGTGTTGGAGGCCGTGCGTAGCGCTGACCCTAGGGGTGGGCTATGATGCGGTAGAGACACCATGGCACGGTGTACCGAGCGCCCATTTGGTGTCTCGGGAACCCTGCACACATCGTTTGGGGCTGTGAGCGAAACTCTGGCCGGATCTCCTCGCGGATGGAACCCGAATAGGCGATAAACCTGGACTAGAGACTTGTGTGGTTAGTCAGGTCGTGGCTGACTCCCTCGCCAGGCTTCCGCTTGAAGGTTGTCGAGATACACGATGTGTACATGGTGGTAAGTGGCGAGAGCGTGTGTGAAGAAGTACACCCATGCAGGGTTAACATCATTTATTCGAATAGCCGCATCCGGGGTAAAGGACTTCTGGGTTGCCTGTACAGTTCATAAACAAGTGAAAGTGGATACTCTAAAATGCGCAAGATAAGCGTGAGCGCTATGGATGGCGTTCTCGTAGGGAGACGGGAGGCGATCCATAGTGGTGTGTTGAAATGGTGAATATGTGGACTCGTGTGCGCCACCTCAAAAGAGTTACTTGCTATATTTGTTCAGGATAGCCTCCGAGTCATAGCTGGCTTGCTGAAGTCAAACTCCACCACCCCCTTTGTTGATACTGATGCATATGTAAGTCTTGCTGGGTACATTTGTACTCATGTTTTCTTAATTTATGTTTTGCAGAGAAACTTCTGTCTCGCTAGTGGTTCCGCGTGGACTTCGACGTTTAGCTTGTTACCTCAGCTATGATCTTGTGCCCTTGGCAGGATCTAGTAGATAGTCAGGCTTCTCAGCCTTTTCATTTATAGTTGTCTGTACTCAGACATGTTAAGCTTCCGCATGTGTTTGAATTGTATGCTTTGAATGTTGGGTCATGAGACCCATGTTTGTAATATCTTGGCTCCTCGGAGCCTATTGAATAAATACATGAGTCATAGAGTTATGTTGTGATGCTATGCTGTATTTACACATATCGAGCATATTGTGTGTATGATTGAAATGCTTGGTATGTGTGGGATCCGACAATCTAGTTGTTTATCCTTGGCAGCCTCTCTTATGGGGAAATATAGTCTAGTGTTTCCATGAGCCATAGTAGTCCGCTACAGCCCGGTTCACCGGAGTCCTGCTAGCCCAGCACTACTGCTCAGGACACTTGACTGGCCGACATGTGTTTCACTTCGTTCCTGTGTCTGTCCCTTCGGGGAAATGTCACGCGGTGACATCCGGAGTCCTGCCTAGCCTGCTACAGCCCGGGTTCCCGGAGTCCTGTTAGCCCAAGGATTACAGCCCGGATTCACACGCTGTGACCGACATGCTCGATGTGATTCATGTATGCCTGTCCCCATGGGTTAGTGCCGCTTTGGGTTCATGACTAGCCATGTCGGCCGGGTTCTCTGTCATATGGATCCTAGCGACACTATCATATCGTGAGCCAAAAGGCGCAAACGGTCCCGGGCCATGGTAAGGCGACACCCGTGGGAATACCGTGTGTGAGGCCGCAAAGTGATATGAGGTGTTACCGGCTAGATCGATGTGACTTGGAATCGGAGTCCTGACACCAGAAAAAGGTATTGACAACCCACAAGTATAGGGGGGGCGCAACAGTTTTCGAGGGTAGAGTATTCAACCCAAATTTATTGATTCGACACAAGGGGAGCCAAAGAGTACTTGGAAGTATTAGCAATTGAGTTGTCAAGTCAACCACACCTGGAAGAGAAATATTTCAGCAAAGTGATAAGTAGCAAAGTAGTATGATAGTTTGGTGACAGGTAACGGTAGCAGCAATAGTAACGATAACGGTAGTGATATTTTTTTGTGAAAACTCGTCGGCACTGGATCCGTGATGTTGGGTATGTGTTGGATGATATTGATCATGTATTAGTTATAACCTAGGGCGACACAGAACTAGCTCCAGTTCGTCAATAGAATGTAGGCATGTATTCCATAAATAGCCATACATGCTTATGGAAAAGAACTTGCATGACATCTTTTGTCCTACCCTCCCGTGGCAGCAGGGTCCATAAGGAAACTAAGGGATATTAAGGCCTCCTATTAATAGAGAACCAGAACAAAGCATTAACACACAGTGAATACATGAACCCCTCAAACTACGGTAATCACCGGAAAGAATCCTAGTTATTGTCACCCTGGGGTATGCGGATCATAACACATAGCAGGTGCATACAACTTGCAAGATCGGATCTAAAACAGAGATATATTGGTGAAAACATAAACGATTCAGATATGAAATCATGGCACTTGGTCCCTAGTGACAAACATTAAGCATAGCAAAGTCATGGCAACATCAATCTCTGAACATAGTGGATACTAGGGATCAAGCCCTAACAAAACTAACTCAATTACATGATCAATTTCATCCAACCCCTACACGGACTAGCGAGCCTACGAAGGAATTGCTCACTCCCGGTGAGCAGCATCACTCTCTGGAGCCCCAAACGGACTCCAGATCTGACCTCCCGAAGAAGAACACGAGGTGGGGGTGGCTCCGTCTCGTGAAACATGATAATTCTTCCTCTCTTATTTTTTTATCCATGAAAGTGAATTAATACGATTGAAATTAGGGTAATATGGGCCACTAGGGGCCCACACAACACCAGGGCGTGCCCAGGTGCTGTGTGTGCACCCTGATGCCCCTCTCCGGTGGTTCTTTGCTCAAATATTTATTGTTAATTCCATAAAAAAACCAAAAAGTTTCAGCTCATTTGAAGAACTTTGATTTGTTCACAAAACAACAACATGGCAATTCTGTTGAAAACAACGTTAGTCCGGGTTAGTTCCATTCAAATCATGCAAATTAGAGTCCAAAACAAGAGCAAAAGTGTTTGGGAAAGTAGATACGACATTGACGTATCAACTCCCCAAATCTTAACTCATTGCTTGTCCTCAAGCAATTCAGTTGGCAAACATATAGTGGTAAAGAAAAAATTTTACAAACTCTTTTTGTTCATGTGCTTATGATTATGTTCAAACATCATCCAAGTTTTCAGCAAAGATTATAACTAACCATATTCATGATAACTCTTAGAAACCATATTCATTCATAACAATGTCATAAACAACTAGAGAGCAATAATAAGATAACTCGAATGTCAACACTTTTTCGAAACAATCATGATATAAAATGTCAATGATGGTATCTTGCTAGCCCTTTCTGAGACCGCAAAACATAAATGCATAGCACCTCCAAAGTTCAAGCAGCGACTAAACATTGTAATTCATGGCAACAAAGATCCAGTCATGATGCATTCAACGACTAACCACACACAATGCACGATGATGACAATAATGCTCCCGGGTCTAGTGCTTCTTTGAGAAGGTGATGACTCAACATAAAAGTAAATAGATAGGCCCTTCGCAGAGGGAAGCATGTATTTGCAGAGGTGCTAGAGCTTGATACGTCTCCAACGTATCTATAATTTATGAAGTATTCATGTCATGCTTATCACAATTCTATAGGGTTTTGGTATGATTTGATTAGAACTAACTCGGACTGACGCTATTTTCAGCAGAACTACCGTGGTGTTGTTTTTTGTGCAGAAATAAAAGTTCTCCAAATGCAAAGAAACTTCTTCACGATTTTTTATATAAGTAAAGAGCCCCGGGAAGCTTCGAAGAAGGACTAGAAGATGCTCATGGTGGCGCGCCCCAGTGTTGTGTGGGCCCCCTAAGGCCCATCTTCGTGTGATTCCAACGCTGAAATATCCCATATATATAGAAACCTCCGAAAGTTAACCTAGAACAGGGACTCCGCCGCCGTACGCCTCTGTATCCTCCGAAAACCAATCTGCACCATGTTCCGGTACCCTACCGGAGGGGGGAATCATCACCGAAAGCCATCTTCATCATCCTGGAGGCTACGATGACGAGGAGGGAGTAGTCCACCCTCGAGGTTAGGGGTATGTACTAGTAGCTATGTGTCTCATCTCTCTCTCACTCTCTCTCTCTCTCTCTCTCTCTCGTGATCTTGAGATGTCACATTCTTGATGTATCATGGGCTTTGTTAATATAGATGGATCATATGATGTTTCTCCCCTCTCCACCTTTGTTGTGATGAATTGAATCTTTTCCCTTTGAAGTTTTGTTATTGTCGGATTGAATATTCAGATACGAGAACACATGATATGTCTTGCATAATAAATACTCGAGGTGACAATGGGGTATCATATTGATTCACTTGATGTATGTTGTGGCACTCAACTTGCGGATTCCCGCGGTGGCATTGGGGTAATATATGCATAGGGGTTGACGCACGTTTTCATTATCTTTTCTTCGATAGAAATTTTGGGTTCGGGTCTCCGAGCCTTGTAGATCTTTGTGTGGATTGAATATTATGATTGTGAAGTTGTTTTATGCATGTCGTATGATCAACTCACGGATACTTGTGGTGGCATTGGAGTATCAAGGTGACATTAGAGTTGGTTAATGTGTGTCATATGGTGCTATTTTAGTTCAAACTCTAGGGCTGTTTGTGACACTTGAATAGCCCAATGGATCGATTGGAAAGAATAGATTTGAGGTGGTTTCATACCCTACAAATGATTTCTATCTTATCTTCTCCACTAATAGGAACTTGGGAGTGATTCTTTATTGCACTTTGAGAGATAATCATATGATCCAACTATGTTAGCATTGTTGAGAGATTGCACTAGTGAAAGTATGTATCCTAGGCCTCATTTTCTAGCATTGCAATACCGTTTGTGCTCCGTTTTACTATTTGCTACCTTGATGTTTTCATTGTTCGCACAACAAAAACTCATATATACTATCCATACTACACTTTTATCATTATCTCTTCGCCGAACTAGTGCACCTATACAATTTACCATTGTATTGGGTGTGTTGGGGACATGAGAGACTCTTTGTTATTTGGTTGCAGGGTTGCATGAGAGAGACTATCTTCATCCTATGTCTCCCAGGGATTGATAAACTTTGGGTCATCCACTTGAGGGAAAATTGCTACTGTCCTACAAAACTCTACACTTGGAGGCCCAACACGTGTCTACAAGAACAAGTTGTGTAGTAGACATCAAGCTCTTTTCTGGCGCCATTGCCGGGGAGGTGAGTGCTTCAAGGTATATCTTTAGATATTTCAATCAAATCTTTTTGTTTCTTGTTTTATCACTAGTTTGGTCTTATAAAATAAAACTACAAAAAAATGGAATTGAAGTTGCATGAAATGCTTTACCTTTATGATGTCTTTCTTGAAAATTAGGATTCTGAAAATTGTGCTCAATTGATAGAAGAATAATTCTATAAAATGTTCAATATGAATTATGAGCATGATTGCAATGTTTTTAGTATGCTTTCTATGAATATCCATGATGGTAATGATATGCAAAGCCACAAGCTTGGGGATGCTATATTTGATGAAGAAGAAATTTTTAGTCCCCCAAGATTTGATGTGGATATTTGTTATAATGCATGATTGTGTGCCTCCTATCTATGATGATTATTGTGATGACATGTATGCTATAAAAAATAATGATCATGTTTTTAATGTTCAATTTGATCATGTGTCTCATGATAGTTATTTTGTTGAGTTTGCTCCCACTATTATGGATGAGAAGAATTTTTCTTATGTGGTGAGTAATAAATTTTATATGCTTGTAGGTCATGAAAAGAATGATTTATGTGATGTTTATATTTTTGAATTCATTCTTGATGCTACTGAAAATTATTATGAGAGAGGATCATATGCTTTTACATAATGTAATAATATCAAGTTTCCTCTCTATGTGTTGAAAGTTCTAAAGTCATGCTTGTTTTGAATTCCTATGCTAGATGATTCTTGTTCCCATAAATTGTTTTCTCACAAAATCCCTATGCATAGGAAGTGGGTTAGAATTAAATGTGCTAGTCATATGCTTTGTGATGCTCTCTTTATGTCTCAATTCTTATCTTTTATGTGAGCATCATTGAAATCATCATGCCTAGATTGAAAGGCATTAAAGAAAAGGTCTTGTTGGGAGACAACCCAACACTTTTACTTTCTGTTTTTGTATGTTCACATGATTAAGTACTGCACTAATCATGTTTTATATGTTTTATTTCAATAAAGTGCCAATTAAAGCCTTTGGGATAGTGTGGTTGATAGTTGACTTGATTCTGTGCAAAAACAGAAACTTTTGCTCCCAGTGCAAAAATTCTAAAAAATCACCAGAGGGTCAAACGGTTCTACATTTTTTACACATGATTTATATACAAATTCTCCACGTTTTCCTAATTTTTCAGAATTTTTGGAGTTGTAGAAGTATTGTGATTGCATTACGGACTGTTCTATTTTTGACAGAATATGCCTTGTTTGCATAGTTTGCTTGTTTTAGCATTTCCATAGCTTATATTAAGTGATATAAATTGTGGAAATGATAGAGTACAGTAGGAATTATTTGAGAACAATTATGGATCTTGTCTTTTACAGTGCCTAAGTGACTGATTTGCTCTTTATCATACTAACCCATCTCACGAAGTTCCGTTAAGTTTTGTGTGATTGAAGTTTTCAAAATTTGGGTGAGATATCGATATGAGGAGAATAAGGAGTGGAAAGACCCTAAGCTTGGGCATGCCAAGTCACCCCAAGGTAATATTAAAGGAATACCCAAGCAACTAAGCTTGGGGATGCCCCGGAAGGCATCCCCTCTTTTGTCTTCAACATTATTGGTAACCTCACTTGGGACTATATTTTTATTCATCACATGATATGTGTTTTGCTTGGAGTGTCATTTTATTTTGTCGACATTTGCTTGCTGTTATTTAGAATAAATTTTGTATCTTTTACTTCAATAAAAATGTCAAGTATAGCCTTTACCATGCTCAATTTGCAAGTGAATGAGTTGCTGTTTCAAAACAGAAAGTTTATTGTTATTGCAAAAGTTCCCTAGAAAAGTCAGTATGTCATAAAATCTTGAAATTTTGACAAAGTATGATCTTATAAATTCTCTACAATGTGGTAATTTTTCAGAATTTTTGAGTTAATTAAGAATGGATCCTGCTGCATTCTTTACATGTTGTTCTGTTTAGACAGATTGTTGTTATGTTTGCATTGCTGCATATGTTGGCTTGTTTAATTGTCCTATTTGAGGATAGGAGTATTAAATATGCAAAGGAATTTAGTATGAAAAGTTCAATTATAATTTTAGTGATTTGTTACAATAGAAAATGATAATGTTTTGCATTGATCTATACTAACCTATCTCAAGAGTTCTTGTTGAGTTTTAGGCGGATGAAGTTTTTGAGATTTAGAAAAACCATGATATCAGAGGAATTAAGGATACACAAGAGCTCAAGCTTGGGTATGCCCAAGGCATCCCTTCATATTCCAAGAAGTCACAAGCAACTAAGCTTTGGGATGCCCCTGTAGGCATCCCACCGTTCTAATTCAACAACTATCGGTCAATTTTTCGTTGAGCCTAAGTTTTTGCTTCTTCACATGAGTTGTGCTATACTTGGTGTGTCCTTTTGTTTCCCTTTTGTTTGCTATTTTAACAATATCATCAATATCTGAAATCTTTATTTAGAGAGAGTTCTCACATAGCTACTTAATTGTTTGACTACTCATTTGATCTTCAATTATATATTTTTGGAGCAGTTTGCTATTTACTCTTGTGCTTCACTTATATCATATGAGTAAATTGTGAAGAATTGAATGTCATAAAGTTGAAATTATATTGGCTTCATATGCTTGTATCATGCCTAGTGGTACCTTCACATTGAGTTTAGATGGTGAAATCTTTTGAAGCTTGACAATCAAAATTTTGGTCATACAAGAAATTCATGAATGATTAGTATGAGGAAGAGTACTTTCACATATAAATATATTATCTTGGAAATCTTCTATGATTGTGAATACCCATTAATTATTTTCAAACTTGAGCAAATTAGTTGAAGTTTGACAAGGAATACAATGTAATGAGTTATGTTTGGGTATATTTGCATGGAAGTTATATTGATATGGATCCTCCAACATGTGGTGCTTGCTTAGGATCTATTGCTATCCAAAAATTCACACTAAGTAGAGATACTAATTGTGCATCCAAACACCCTTAAACCCAGTTTCTTGCCATGAGTTTCCACCATATCTACCTATGGATGGAATAAGATCCTTCAAGTAAGTTGTCATCGGTGCAAAAAAGCAATAAAAATTGCTCCTAAATTAAATACGATCTTTTATTGTAAGGGAAAATAAGCGTGGTACTAACTTGTGATGGTAAAGCAATAAAAGTGATGGACTACATAATAAAGGTTGCTATTACAAGGGGCAATATCACATGACATTCCTTTGCATTAAGAGTTTGTGCATCCAAAAACAAAAAGCGCATGACAACCTCTACTTCCCTCTGCGAAGGGCCTATCTTTTACTTTCATGTTATTTACTTTTATGCAAGAGTCAATAGTATTAATTTTCCTTATCCCAACCTATTCTCTAGTTGGCAAGCATCATGTGGTGGGGAAAGATCTAAGCACATATGACCAGTCAAATATATTTGATCATGAATTATTATTGTTGACAATTATCTCTATGATAAATGAGTTGGGAGGCGAAACATTTTGCCCCTATCTTTCTTTATGTTCGATCGATGCCATTTGTTCTAAAAATATGCTTTGAGTACTAGCAATCATGGAAGACTAAATGATAATTGAGTATGCGGAGCTTTTTCTTAGACTTTGTTGAATCAAGTTGAATTGCAATTGCTTGGTGACTACTAACATAGGTTGTTGAGTTTCAAGAGATGCATTGTTTGAACCATAACATGTGAATTGATTGCTACTTGGTCATGATGATTTTTATGAGAATAAGTTGCTGCTATGATGCTAGGAAAAGTGATTGAAATTATCATTGATCAAACTTATGCACTATGCTAGCACTCACACTTCATAAATTATTACTTTTATCATTTACCTACTCAAGGACGAGAAGGAATTAATCTTGGGGATGTTGATACGTCTCCAACGTATTTACAATTTATGAAGTATTCATGCCATGTTTATCACAATTCTATATGTTTTTGGTATGATTTGATTAGAACTAACCCGGACTGACATTGTTTTCAGCAGAACTATCGTGGTGTTGTTTTTTGTGCAGAAATAAAAGTTATCCAAATGCAACGAAACTTTTGACGATTTTTTATATAAGGAAAGAGCCCCAGGAAGCTTCGAAGGACCAGAAGATTCTCAGGGGCCTCACACAACACCCCCAGTGTTGTGTGGCCCCCCTGAGGCCCATCTTCGCGTGATTCCAGCGCTGAAAAATCCCATATATATATATAACTTATATATATATATATATATATATATATATATATATATATATATATATATATATATATATATATATATATATATATAAACCTTCGAAAGTTAACCTAGAACTGGGACTCCACCGCCGCACGCCTCTGTATCCTCCGAAAACCAATCTGGATCCTATTACGGTACCTTGCCGGAGGGGGGAATCATCACCGGAGGCCACCATGATGAGGAGGGAGTAGTCCACCCTCAAGGTTAAGGGTATGTACCAGTAGCTATGTGTCTCATCTCTCTCTCTCTCTCTCTCTCTCTCTCTCTCTCTCGTGATCTTGAGATGTCACAATATTGATGTATCATGGGCTTTGCTAATATAGATGGATCATATGATGTTTCTCCCCTCTCCACCTTTGTTGTGATGAATTGAATCTTTCCCCTTTGAAGTTTTGTTATTGTTGGATTGAATACTCCGATCTGAGAACACACGATATATGTCTTGCATAGTGAATACTCGAGGTGACAATGGGGTATCATATTGATCACTTGATGTATGTTGTGGCACTCAACTTGCGGATTCCCGCAGTGACATTGCGGTAATCTATGCATAGGGGTTGATGCACGTTTTCATTATCATTTCTCCATTAGAAACTTTGGGGTCTCCTTGTAGATCTTTGTGTGGATTGAATACTATGATTATGAAGTTGTTTGATGCATGTCATATGATCAACTCATGGATAGTTGTGGTGACATTGGAGTATCTAGGTGAAATTAGAGTTCGTTGATGTGTGTCATATGGTGCTATTTTAGTACGATCTCTAGGGCTGTTTGTGACACTTGAATAGCCCAATAGATCGATCAGAAAGAATAGCTTTGAGGTGGTTTCGTACCCTACAAATGACTTCTATCTTATGTTCTTCACTAATAGGAACTTGGGAGTGATTCTTTATTGCACTTTGAGGGATAATCATATGAACCAACTATGCTAGCATTATTGAGAGATTGCACTAGTGAAAGTATGTATCCTAGGCCTCATTTTCTAGCATAGCAATACCGTTTGTGCTCCGTTTTACTAGTTGCTGCCTTGCTGTTTTTTATTGTTCGCACTACAAAAACTCATATCTACTATCCATACTACACTTTTATCATTATCTCTTCGCCGAACTAGTGCACCTATACAATTTACCATTGTAATGGGTGTGTTGGGGACACAAGAGAACTTTTTTATTTGGTTGCAGGGTTGCTTGAGAGAGACTATCTTCATCCTACGCCTCCGACGGATTGATAAACCTTAGGTCATCCACTTGAGGGAAAATTGCTACTGTCCTACAAAACTCTGCGCTTGGAGGCCCAACACATGTCTACAAGAACAAGTTGTGTAGTAGACATCAGAGCTCAAGTTTTTAAAACAGATGTAAAATTTATTTTGGGTGGCATGCAATTCCTGTCAACGTTACGGCCGAGATCTTCCAATATCTTCCATGCTAAACAAATTAGTGGTGGTACCCAAGCGATAAAAGTAAAGTTTACTCCCCCTCCACCATCAATCACAAACCATGGCTAACCGAATCCTCGGGTGCCCTCCATATACCAACAACAATCCGGGGGAGTTCGTTTTATTATTTGCAATTTGAGTTTGGGACTGGGAATCCCGATTGTCGCCCTTTTCTCGTGCGATGGCAAGTGAATAAACATTCATCTGCGAATAACTCACTTAGCATAGAAGATATCGACCTCCCCTATCACTCCATGAGCGGTCCTGGCACACAAAACAGATGTTTGTTTAAAGGGTTTTAGAGGTGGCACGTGCAAATTTACTTGGAACGGAAGGGTAATACCACATATGGTGGACTTATCTGGAATAACTCAGGTTTAAGGATTTTGATGCACAAGCAGTATTCCCGCTTAGTACACGCGAAGGCTAGCAATAAGATTGGGAAGCGACCAGCTAGAGAGCGAATATGGTCATCAACATACACTATGCACAATCAGAATTGAGTACTAGCATGAGTAGGATATTAGCACCATGAACATAAATACCATAGTGTCTATGTTGGTTTTGATTCAACTACATGCATGAACATGTGCCAAGTCAAGCCACTTGAATCATTCATAGGAGGATACCATACCATCGTACCACATCACAATCATTTTCAGTGCATGTTGACCTTCAAGATAAACCATTATACACTACTCGATACTTACACTACAAAAAAAAGACACATCCGTGACATTTTGGGCCGAACGAATTTTTTTTTGTCATACATATGACACTTCTATGACGATAATTGTGACAAAACCCGGTATCATCATAGATGTGGTGGGATACTACTTCTATGACAAAAAATCATTACAGAAAATGGTATTTTCATCACAGGCGGGCGAGACGCAGCTGCATGACATTCTTTGGGCCGTCCATGATGGAAAAACCGTGGTAGAAGCGAGGGAAGGAAAATTTTGGGAGTTCCGGTTACGGTGGGAGGTCGAGGCGGCGATGCGCTGCTTTCTCTCGTACATGTGCGTAGGCGTTGGCTCTAATCGAACCCGAAGCGAGGCGTTGGGCTCTAATCGAACCCGGCGATTACCGCAGTGCTATGCGTTCTTGAACCCGAGCGATCGATCGATGGCTGTTAGCCCGAACCCGATCGGCGATTCCTTCACTCTTGTTGCTAGCTGAAGCGGTCGATTGGATGAGCGATGGCGTGGGGGGTGGGGTTGGATGAGCGATGGCGGTGGCGTTGCCTCTGGATGAACAGGACCCGTGGTGTGGAGGGCTGGATGAGCGATGAAGCGATGGGGTGGCCGTGGAGGGGTGGATGAACAGGACCCTCATGGTGTGGAGGGCTGGATGAACAGTAGACGGTGGGGTGGCTGTGGAGGGGTGGTTGAACAGGACCCCGTGGTGTGGAGGGCTGGATAAGCGATGAGCGGTGGAGGGTGCCCGTGGAGGGATGGTTGAGCGATGGTGGTGGAGTAAGCGGCGCGGTGGAGGCTGGATGAACACGAGCCCGTGGAGGCTGGAGGAGGTCGACGGTAGCCCGTGGAGGCTGGAGGAGGTCAACGGTGGAGATGAGCAGTATCCGTGGAGTCCGTTTTGCGACGCCACACCCCTCCCGATAAACAGGACTCCGTTTGACCATAGCGCTCCAACACAAGTCGGTTTAAATCCGTTTTGTGGTGCCACAACCCTCCCGATCAACGGGACCCCGTTTGACCGTGGGAGGTCCGTTTCCTCCATTTTGATGCGCCACACCCATCGATCAACAGGACCCCATGTTTGACCGTAGGAGGCCCGTTTCCTCCATTTTGCGATGCGCCACACCCTCCCGATCAACGGGACCCGTTCGAGCGTAGGAGGTCCATTTCCTCCGTTGTGCGGTACGCCAGGCCTCGTTTCCATCGCCTGTTCTGTCCAAGTCGGTTGGCTCCCATGCGTTCCGGTTCCTCCCGATGAACACGACGCATTCCGTTGCCTCCCGATGAACACGACGCATTTCGTTGCCTCCCCATGAACACGACGCATTCCGCTGCCTCCCGATGAACACGACGCATTCCGTTGCCTCCCCACGAACACGACGACGAAGCTATTTCTCCGTTCCGACCCAGCCATGTACATGAGCCCTGGCCGTACGTATGCGCGAGTAGGCGTTCGAGACCCTGCCCGTATGTACGTACATGGCCGTATTTTCTTTCTTGCACCCTCGCCGTTGTACGTACGTGTACATGCTACGTGCGCGCCTCTACATCCACCAGTATATATGTACGTACACGTTCGCGACCAAATGACAACGCTACAAACGCTTCAACCAGGTGGGTCCTGACTATCAGGCACTTCCTTGCGTGCGAAGATGTAGCTGGTGGGTCCCAGAAGTCAGGGGCGAATCGATTTTATTTGCCCGGACGCACTTCCTTGCGTGTGAAGATGTAGCTGGTGGGTCCCAGCAGTCAGGGGGAAACATTTTTTCGTGAAATACAGTAGCCCGTCCGGTGGGTCCTAGCTGTCAGGTGGAGGAATCATTATTTTTCACGTAATAAGGAGGCACTTCCTTGCTGCGGCCGTGGACCCAGCTGTCGGCCTCTCCACGTACAGTCCATGTCCGATGCAAGTCGTTCCTTGACCACGTTGACCACGCCGCGCCGAGAGCACCAGGGCGGTGGATGACGGCGAGGCCTAGGAAGGGGACGACGGGGAGCCGGGGAAGATCTTGGCGAAGCCAGCAGCGGGCGAATCTGAGGTTCACTGGTTCGGCTGCGGTGTGAGGCTCTGCCGTCACCGCGAGGCTGGCCAGCGGTGGGAATAGTAGAAGCGGTGAGGCCTCCGTGGCGGCCTGATCGGCCATGGGAGGCAGCGACATGCAACCTGACCGGGCGCTATTTGGGCGGCTAGAGCAAGAAGACCAGAGGTTGAAGAAGCACTTCTGACCGTTGGATGGACATCGTCTGATCCTTTGGAGCTAGAATCATTCATATTGACTAAAGTTGACAAAGGCCCCGTCGATCAACTTAGTAGGCCCTAAGTCAGTCTCTCACCATGGTGGGTCCCAGCTAGCGGGGGAGTATTCATTTTGTGCGTAATAAGGAGGCACTTCCGGTGGGTTCGGTGACAATGAGGAGCGTTTTTCGCGAAATCGCTGGCCCATCCGGTGGGTCCCAGCGGTCGAGAAAGCGTTTTTAGCGAAATAAGGTGGCCCGTCCGGTGGGTCCCATTGTCGGTGGAGGAATAATTGTTTTGCGCATAATAAGGAGGCACTTCCTTGCGGCCGCCTGGACCCAGCTGTCAGCCTCTCCATGTACAGTACTCTTCCGATGGAAGTCAGTCGTTGACCATGTTGACCACGCCGCGCCTAGAGCACCAGGGCGGTGGTCTGGACGACGGCGAGGCCTAGGAAGGGGACGACGCCGAGCCGGGGAAGACGCACCAGCGGAAGCCCGTGCAGAGAGGAGTATGAGGGTTCACTAGTTTGACTTCGGTGTGAGGCTGTCGTCACCGCAGAATAACAGGGGGTGTGGGTGAGTAGAGGGATGGCCTGGCCAGCGGTGGGAGTAGTACGGGGCGGTGAGGCCTCCGCGGCATCACAGCCGGCCACGGGAGGCAGGAGCACGCGACACGACCGGAGCTTCTTTGGGTGGCTGGAGCAAGAAGACCAGAGGTTTAAGAAGCACTACGGCCGTTGGATGGACATCATACGATCACTGCAGCTAGAATCGTTTATATTGACTAAGTTGACAAAGCCCTTGGTACGCATCAACTTAGTAGGCCTACAGCTCGGATTTGGCAGAGAACATATAGCCCATTTTTTAATTCTAAAGGAATTTACTAAAGCCCACTTACAGTTTGTTAAAAGTACAGCCAAACTTCTAGCTAGGACAACGATTAATAATTTCAAACAACCGCTCAAAACAAAATTCAAAAAAAAATTCCCACATTTTGATGGGATCTGAAATATTTTTATCTGAAATTTCTAGTCAGGTTAAATATAATTTCAAAATAAAGTTGTATTACGTTAAAATCCAACGAAATATTGCGCGCGTAACAAGTAATGAAATTAAAATTTCCAAATTCCAAAAATAATATATTTTTCAAACTAATTACGTGTTTGGTGCATAGTAATTGCCCAGTTATTATAATTACATCCCATTTATTATTTCTTAAAGTACATTTTATAGTTAAGACTAATGCATAACTACTAGGAAACTTTCTTTGCCGGTGAAGCGGATAACAAGTTGACCTGGATATTGTGTACAACTGTCGGCCCAGTTGCATTGCTGATGTTGAAAAAAAGTCCTGTGTAGTACAGTACAACCTAACATGGTTACTCATCCCACATTCAGCGACGCCGGAAAGGCCCAAACAAGGCTTCTATACAACTTTTTGAAGTCTCTGAGCTCAGTTAATAACTTAAGAAAAAAGTTAGATTGAAGTGGAACCTAATTAAAAGCTGTCACGAGCAAATAAATAATTCAACGGGTACCACTTGTGCGTGTGCGCATGTGTGTGTGTGTGTGTGTGAGAGAGAGAGAGAGAGAGATAGAGAGAGAGACCCATTGGTCGATGCTCGTAAATACATCTTTCAGCCATATGCATTGCTGATGCTCAGTAAAAACTTATATAGTTGACACAATCATATAGAACATCATAGCACTGAACTTGCATACAAAAATTTCACGCAGGCGGCACAATCAGGATGGAAGCAGTGGATCGCTACGGGAAGGGCTATGTTGAAACCAATGAAGTCGTACATAATGGTTCATCGTCTTTATAAATGACGGGGAAATATCTTGTTGTGCAAAGAAAATAGACACACAACACAATAAGTTGTGCCAGCACATTAAGTTGACGTACAACCCTTTCTAAAAAAAAGTTCAGGTACAAAATTAGAACAGGTCATAATCAAATGTACTGGCATATCAGTGCTTCAGACCCATAGCTCAGATTTAACTAGTACTACCTGACAAGATTCAGTTGTTACCTCAAATTAGAGCACATCCAGGCAGCCAGCCCCTGCCTATTCTCCCAAAGAAGAAGTGGCCACCGCCGCGCGATGGAGTAGGCCCTGTGCTATCCATCGTTCCGAGCAACACGGGGAAAGTCTAACGTTGACTCCTGTAATGGACGTCGTCGTCCGGACCACAGCACCCGGCGGCGGCAGGACTTGATTGATGGATTGACCACTTCTTCGACATGCACGAACACTCAATACAGTACATCCCTAACGTGGTCCACGGCGGCCTTGGTGGCGACGAATAGTACAACCCGGTTCCTGCACCGGTATCTCAACAGCAATCACCTTCGGTATGGTGGACGGCTTCTTCATCCATGCCATAACCGTCAGAGCCCAGCTGTCTGGAGGAACAAACATACTTACGAGCTCACCTCCAAGGTCGTTTATAATCTCGTTCATGGACTCGCTGTTCCAAGCACGTCGAGGCATGCCGTGGAAGGTAATATTTGTTAAAAACTCAAGCTCAGTGGGCACCGAGCCCCATCCTGGGTGCCACCGATCAAAGCTCACCAGTGCGCCATCGCAGAACAAACGCCGGGAAGATTCGAACACACGGCTGCAGTCGAAAGTTGTCTGAAACCTGACGAAGAAACCAGCCGGTGGTGGACAGACTTCGAGCAAGTCACTTATTTGGATGCCGTGCGCAATGCCAAGAGCTTTGACAAGGTCGTCCGGCGAGACGGGAGGTCGGTCGCCTTTGATGGTTACCATCAGCACTAGCAAAGCGGTGCGTCAAGCGCCGCCATGCCTTTGTTGAGCGACCTGACGCTGACCAAAGCGGGGCGAACCTTAGGATCTCCGGCTCGGAGATCCACGTTGACCGGCGACATGATAGTGCGCTTCAGTACAGGGAGTACAAGAGGGGGATTTGGGGGAGCTGGAGTAGGGATCGAGATTCCAGGGGTGGGGGGGAGACTGGGGATGAAAAGGTAGTATGAATTTCGAGCACGCGCCAATATGCTCTCGGCGCGCAAGCGCACGAAAACACCGGTGGCACCCACATGTCGGCCTAAGAGTCCTTATTCTTTCTTTTTGGAGAGCGGACCTTTTTTCCAGGATCTTTTGAGAGCTTGGCACGAGAGTCATAATTGACCTGTTTGGCATTGCGGTACTACTCGGCCCATATTCAACGACACCTCTTGGCCCAAACAAGTGTACATCATCGAAAAGACGGTGAGCTCAAATTATATAACTTGAAAAAAGGAGATATACTACGAGCGGAGAATGGTGATGCCCTCATTTAGCCCACAGTGAGTTCGAGACAATAAGCGATTCGAAACAACGATATATACAACATTCAAACACCGACTAGTGACTCTGGCGACATAAACAGCAAGACTTGATAGTTCATAAGAAGTCTTGCTACACCACCAAAACGCACCCATCTGCGGCGCTCGGACTCTCGTGATCCGGGCGAGAATGACATTACGAGCGAAGCAACTATTACATAGAAAGAGTGACATAGGCGAGGATGAACAAATGACAAGGAATATGCATAACAAAAGAAAGAACTACCCATCCGGAACCAGCAGCAAAGACAACAAAGTCATTGAAGAGATGATCCAACACCATCATAATTTGCAGCCCGCTTGACGACCAGTGATCCGGAGACACCAGTACTCCACCCTTTCGATGCAACAGCCCAATTACCTATCAACCTGAAGGCTTGAACCACATCAGTGCATGTCGTAATTGAGACATCCAAGGATCAAAGTTAATCCGGTTGCCTTTGTCATTCTCACCTTCTTTTGGCTGCAGGCTGTATCGTTGACAATCAGGGGAGTTTGCTCCCGAACTCCTAGGGCTCGCCATGTAGAAACAGTTTTCCATAGCAAACAGAGCCTCTCCGCCATCAAGGTCCTTGCCAACGGTGATCTCCTGGTTAATTGGATAATTGAGTCCGAGAAACAGAGTGTGTGAACCAAGGCTGTTTACCCGCCTCCAACTAAAAAATCCTAAAGACCCCAACAAGCTGGTATCCTGCTCATAGACGTAACAGCCACTGTCCGGATACTCACGTATTACACGGTGCTTGTATACAATGGGGTTTTTGCAATATAACTTTTCCTGCTCATGTGTCCATATGATCATCAGTCTTTTCTTTGTCGATACGATCGGCGAGTAACCAGTTGTGCTTCCTGTTTTTTGGCAAAGGTGGTGTGATTACGGAGGGCGGTAAATCGTAGGGACAACATATCATATCAAAAATGACAGGCATTGTTAATGTAAGATCAGCATTGTTCAGAGTATGAGTAGGATAATGCAAGAAACAACATTGATATGTCCCTGTTGGAACTGGGAGGAAAATACAGGGAAATGTATACTGGGTTCGAAAATATAGAAGTGCCATGCATGGTTATACTCATGTTATCTAGCAATCAATTCTTCACAAGAAACTACCATGTCATGCATGTTATGTAATCATGTTCTATCCTCATAAACAAATTCTTCAAGGTAACTAACAGACCATGCACTGTTATATACTCGTGTTCTGTGGGAAATTTTTTTGTGAGGATATTATTCTAGCCATTGATTCTTTGAAGGCGAATATAGAATGCGTACACATGGTAAGCATTGCAGGATTTCACTACTTCCAAATATAGAGTTCTCCATATGCACATTTACTTCCCTAATGTATGGTTAGATGAAACCAACAATGTTGTGCATGTTTCTACATCATAAAAATGAGGAAACTAACATGGCCATTGATACACACTCATATTTAGTAGTAGTATATAGATTAATGTAAAATAAGGATAATATCCACACATTCCTAACCGTTTGATTATTCAGGGTACAAATTGGCTGTAATGACATGGTCACAATCGCATGAATTAACTCATTCCAAATATAGCTGATTTACGGCGTCTCTAATATATTGCCATAGTTCTAGTCAAATTATGCTCAAACAGGGATATGACAATCATCACGAAAAGTTCAAACAGTGTCATGGCGTCATCATTAACATGAGACGAAAACAACTTACATGCACCGTCCCAGCAATACGTGGTGCCATCTGCTTTGTCGATCGCGTAGATGATGCCATTGTGTTCAATAGCATCACAGAAGTGTGTATCAGCTTTGACGATGATCCACTGCAAGACCAGTTGTCTCCAGCTAAACAAGGCACCGGCGTAAACATAGGCGAGTACGTGGTCGAACAAGGCAATTAGCTTGAAGTCTGGGTAATTCGCATGTCGTGTGGGCACTTGGCGATTACAATCTTACGCAAAACAAGGTCCGTCCAAGCGGCGTAGTAATCTAGATGACTTGGACCGCGATGGTAATACTCTATATAATCCAACGGAGGAAGGATAATCTCATGGGAGGTCTGGAAGTTCACGAGCACCAACTTTTTACCGTCTTCTCTGAAGGCAGCCATCCAGTGGGAGTTCATGTCGACCCAGTACATACCTACCAAGACGTTTCGGGCGATGGTGATCGGATCGATGTCGAGGGAAATGATGTACGGCGACACACTACATACCTGCAAAGAAGTTTCGGCTAATGAAGATCGGATTGAAGTCGAGGGGCATCCACCTCCGTATCATGGTGAGCCAATCTCGCAAGACCAGATAGCAGCAAGCAGGGTGTCTTGAAAAGCTTAGGCCTCGCTTCGACGATGGCCGTGTGCATGTCCCTCGAGCATGCAGCCAGCATGGCGGTCGACATATCCATACCACGAACAACAGAGGTCGAGGATGTCCTTTGGGAGATTGCTCCAATCGCAGCTCATATGGATCTTTGCTTGGCGGTTCGCGTTCGGCCATGGTGGAGTTTGGAAGGGGCTTGATTTACGGGGAGAAGGATGTCGGTCTTTGGAGCGGCTAGCGAGGGAATAGTGGTCTGGGGAGGCGAGTGAGGGACGGTACAGGGGCACAGAGAGATGGAGACGGAGGCGGAGGCGGAGATGGAGATGGAGATGGAGTGGTGCTATGGGAGGCGGAGAGGGAGAGGCGAGGCGCCAATGTGCTGTCTGGCAGCGGTGACAGATCGCAGTGCATAGGGTGAGGCTGACTTTGATAACTTTCGAACACGCTGCCTACTTTGGACTAGTGTCGGTAGCAGGTGTTGTCACTTCCTTTGTGAGGACCGGATGAATAGTATTTTGACCATCAAGTGTACCACAGTTTTACTACTACTACTAGTAGTAGTAGGAACATGAGTACTCTAGTATTGTATAGCGGAAATAGGTCTCCCATGCTAGCATGCCTGTTCACTTCATCGTTCAGGTATCATCCATATTGCGAGCAGAACCAAATTCTCGTGTAAGCCCAATCAACGCATACTGCCGCGATGCATGCGATGGTCATTACAGTGCATCAAGGGCGGCATGCATATCGTTCCACACTTGAGAAGAGGAAAAATGGAAAGGTAGAGCAGCGGAAAGAGGAAGAGAACGCTGGCTAACGAGGCTGGGAGGGGATCGAGCAGGAAGTTAATGCTCCATGCCTAAAGGTTTCTGGAAAACCTGATTTTCATAAGGTGACTTATACTCACCTAAACAGAGGGAGTGTTCCTTAACCAGAGAATGTTGTGTATCCCACTCACGCGCTCAAAAAAAAATTTACGACACATTTTTTATTTATTTGCATAGGTCCCACCTATTAGGAAGGATGGGCACGTACACGAACAGGTACGACTCCTCAGTTTACCCGCATAGCCTTTTCGTTTAGTCTACCTAGCCGTCTAATCATCTGCATGCATGCCACTTCTCCCATTTACTTCTCCATCGGGAACCGATTCGCCTCGGCTTCTTCACCTCCCCTTCGTCTTCATTTGCATCCAAACCCCATTGTGTTCACATTATTTTAACCTCTTTAAATAATCATCTACTACTTCAGTTAGACTAGCCATCTAATCCTAATTCTCCAAACCACAGCCCTCCGTTCCAGCGGTTCCAAATGGCGAAAGAGATCGAGATGCAGGTCTTTAGCGACCAACATGTCCTCGTCGAAGGCTCGATGCGCATAGTTGCCACCGTCACCGTCCACCCAAGGGTTGTTCGGCAGTGGATCAACAATGTATCCAACTCCCTCAAAAAGGTAGAGACGAGCACTACAAAAAAATACACTTCCGTGATGATACGTGTTTGTCACAGTAGGTCGCATTTTTTTTCATGCATGTACATCCATGACGATTTTATGACAGAATTAATATAGTCATACACGTCTTTGTCGTAGAAGTGTTCCATGACATTACCAAAATTATCATCACGGAAGTGTCCACTTCCATGACAATAAATTGCGTCACGAAGTGCTTTCGTCAAGGGTGACCGACATGTGGCATCCACCATAACGAAACGCCGTTAAGCTTTGGTCGGGTTTTGGATCCGATAACCCGTTAACAACCCCGACCAATGGGGATTTTCCACGTGTAAAATCATCATTGGCTGGAGGAAACACGTGTCGGCTCATCGTTGGGACAGATGTCATCCACTCATTGGACAAAAGGCTCCTATGATATGTCGACACGTGGCGCGGCCCAACAGAGGCCCATTCCTGTGAAAAGGCCGGCCCGTTTGACTTGGTCAAAAGGTGGCGGGCCGGCCCATGGAAAGCCTTTTAACGGCCTGTTCGCATAAAGCCCATTTACAGCCCGCTAACCCAAGACCCGTTACGTCCTATCCGAATTAGGCCCAGTAGCGTCATCTGGGCCACCCAATATGATTCCAGCCCATTTTCACTTCTGGCCCATGTATGGCCCATGACGTCTTTCGACCCATATGAGGCCCTATGTAACTCTTGGCCTATTAACGGCCCGTGGTGAAACTGGCCCGTAATGAACAGTGTATCACTTTACACCCATTAACGGCCCATGGTGAAACTGGCCCGTAATGAACAGTGTATCACTTTATATCCATTAACGGCCCGTTATTCCGTTGGGCGTTTCTAATATGTTATCTTTCGGCCTTCTCGGAGCCCATTTATTCTTGGGCTCATTTCAAAGATTCGTTTACTTACGACCGTTCTTGTCATTTTACGCTTGTGGGCCAAATTCAGCCCGTGGTTACGATCGGCCCGTTTGTGGTCCGTTGTCGTTGGGCTGTTTTCATAGCATCATGAAATACGGCCTATTAACGATGGCCCGTTATGGTCGGCCCATGAACGGACGATTCCAACTCTAGCCCGTTTACGGCCATAATGCGGCCTGTTATTGGCCCATGTTATCATACTGCTCGTATAAGGCCCATTGATGATACAGCCCGTAGAAGGACCATTGTTTCTACGGCCCGTTGAAGGCCCATTGTTTCTACGACCCGTAGAAGGCCCACTATTTCTACGGCCCGTATGAGACCCAGTGTCACTACAGTAAATATTAGCCCGTGGTTATTGTAGCCTAGTTTTAAAAAATTGGTTATTGCAGCCACTAGCAAACCGCAGAAAAAGAACTGCAATGACTACAAGCAAACAAATAAACAAGACAACAAGGAAATAAATAAGCAAGCAACTTACGCTAGGCTATCACGGCTATCACACATTACATCCACTGGGCATCAAAGTTCGCCACCAGTGCAAATAAACGCGCCGACAAAAGAATATACAAAACTGAGAGCACTTCAGAAGGAACTAAGCCTGGCAAGCTTGGGCCCCACAAGCAGCTGAAGAAGCTGAGTAGACCTCAGTTGTGTCAACGATAGATGCATCAACACTAGATTTAAGGCATGATGGTGCGCACGGCAGTCCTCTGACATCTTCATTGCATCTTTGACTTCAAGTCGGAGCTGAAATTTGAAGCAAGCCTTTCCGATTTAAGTTGAGATGAAGAAGTCAAACTGATTGAGGCGTATTTGCACAAAGGTTGTCTCACACCTGCTGGTGAGTAGCTTCAACTCACTGTCTTCATCAAGACAGGACCTTGGGGTCATCTCGCTGTCCTCAAGATGGTTTGGCTCACTATCTTCCCTAAAGTTCTGCATGGAGTAAGAGATACGACTCTGAAAGAGAAACAAGCAGACACGTAACAGGTTTCACAATTATATAAGCAAATAAATGGATACATTACGCATAAGGAACATGTTTTTAAAACTACAATTTGAAACTGGTAGTTGTTGCAAACATCCAATCAGATGTAAACAACAAAGCAAACAGCAAAGGAGGAAATGATGCCTATCCAAATCTATACTAGAACAAAGTTTGAAGGCTTGAGAAGGATGAACTTACATTACAAGTTAACACGGGCTGGACAAAGCCCTTCTCCATGTTGATGGAAGGATAATTCAATAAATTCCCCAAACAAAATTCTTTATAAGTGTTGCCATTATTCTACATTTTGCAAAGAGTAAATATAGATCAAATAATATTGGAAGAAACAGAGGATAATGAAGCTCAGTGCGGTGATGATACATAATCAAATAGCAATTAATTAAGTACAGCGTTACAAGGCAAAAGGGAGAGAGGTACTGACAAGAGCAATGCAGAGCCCATTATTGTTTTGAGATCTTATGATCCTTTGAGCAAGGAGATTCATCTGAAATTAGTTTTCATACAAGAGGCAAGGTAAGGCACAAGTAGAAATTTAGGAGTTCAAATTTTGAATTGATACCATAGACAGTACCTGACGCTGGGCTCCCAGTAGTTCTAATAGGGGTTTGGCCACTGGAGTAGGGGTAGAGTGTGGTATAGTTGGGCCTGTGTTTTCTGTGGCTGCTGATCTATCTGATTTAACAGGTATCACTACCTTTTCCAAATACCTAGTTTGTACTCCTTGAGGATCTGCACTCATCCTCTTCCTTTTGGACATCTATTACGAAAGAACAACATTTATTTGGAAAAACATAGTGTGACGACACATGGAATAGGTACAGAAAATGGATAGGTATGGCATATAATCATATATGCTTAAACTAAGCAGATGGTGTAACAAAGTAGAAGTAATGCAAGAGGTCAGATGCAAAATATGTGCGACCAATAGAACTTCGCAAAGTTAGAGCAAGCACCTTGATGGGTGAATAAGATAGGCCATCCTCCACCATGCCAAGTTTGTTAGCCAGTGGATCGTTCCACAATATTCCTCTCGTGCGCCCATTCTCATATTCATTTTGATAATGTTCAATATCTGACATGCATGAAAACATAACAAGTGAGATTTTCTTTGTAATGCAGAAGTGATTCTAATCCAATACTGCCCCCTGTAAACCCCTTTGTGCTATCTCTGCAATTCTTTTAAAAGATGCCATGCATGCTGTAATTTGTTGTGTGCATTAATATAATGTGGCCTACTACTCAAAATATGAGAGCACCAGAAGTGATGACACTTCGCAGATGATAGCTTCAACATATAGTAAAGAAGAACAAGTTGACATGACCTGACAGATTCAAAATATACTAAGGGAGAACAACTCGACTGACGATCGACCATAAAGAGAAGAGTATCATCTTAAACAAGAAGCGGAAGAGCAAGCAGATTGAAGATATTACAAGTCTTTCAATACAATGTCGGTTGGCCACCCATGATGAACCAGGCGCTTGCAGAGAAATACTATTCTTTCCGGTATCTCCATATGTGGCTCACATGCATTTCGAAACTAAAGTAGGAACATTTAGCTCACCAATTAAACATCTCTCAGTTTTAGTACAACTAAGCTTGTTTAGCTCGATGGGTGGAGCAGTGCTATTACGACACGAACCACGTAGTTGATTGTGGTCATCATAAAATGGGGAAAACATAAGCATGATGAGTACAATGTTGACCGTGGCAGTTAGATGGCAGATCTGAAGCTGCAAACCGCTCAAAGGGTAGTTAGCAACCGATGTTTGCTTTGAAATAACAACTAAGATTTGGTATGGACAAGAAAGTACGGTCAACAAGTGACAAAGAAATGCAATTATGATGTCTCTCTATATGTCGCGACATGCATTTGGAAACTCAAGTGGGACCTTTAGCTAACCAATTAAATGTGTCGGTTAACTAATATCAGTATCATATCACAAACATATTAGAACAACAAAGCTATAGAATTCTGAGTGTTGTGTTGTTTATCTTGAAGGGTGGAGTAATGCTAGTACTGACGAAAGCACCTACGCAGATCATAGTAGAGTAGATAAAAGGGAAAACCCTAAGCATCAAGAGAAAAATCAGGAAAGTGGAACTAGCTGGACGATGGGTGGCGCACATGCTTTTGAAATGAATATAGGAACATTAGGTGACAAATTAAACATTCTCTGTTTTAGTGATATGAGCATCATATCGATTCGCATTCAACACGTAAGCTTTGGGTTGAGGTCTTGAGGAGCAGTGCTAGCACGACCACGAAGCACCTACGATGATGGTAGTGAATATAAAGGGGGGAAACCATAAGCTTTACGAGTATAGTTCCCGTGCCATGGCGGATCTGAAGGTGCAAATCGGACAAAGCTACTTCGCAACCAATGTTTGCTTTCAACCAGCCACTACGATTTGGTACGGACAAGAAAAGTACAGTAAACAAATTACGATCTATTTTTCGGGTGAGATCAATAACTTAAGCACATATGCAAGAGTACCACCTCTCTTGCGACGCCGTTTAGGCCTATGCTGATACGTTGAGGGTGCTTCGGGTGCGATGGCTGTCGGCAGCGGGGAAGAAGTCTTTAGACGGTAGACGGCCGGGTCAGGGGATATATCCTGTTGCCGTGGACGAGGCGGTCGTAGGAGCAGCGGTCGTAGGAGCGGCAACGGCAAGGTGGACGACGGCGCCGATGTAGCAAGAGGAGGCGATGAAAGGATCCTGGTCCAGCGTCGTGGGCGAGAGACGTCCATCTCTTGCAGTGGACGACGGGGTAGGAGTAGCGGCTCCGGCAAGGTGGAGTATGGGGTGGCAGACGGAGGAGGCTGGCCGCAGTGCGGAGGTTGTCATGCCGCTGACGGTGTGTGAATGGGGAAATGGAGGAGAGGGGGGATCTGAAACTTTGGGACGCGCTTCTCTGAAATGGGGGAAAGTTACGAACTTATCCCCTGTTTAAAATTTTAGACATCGCGTCGGTTGGGGATAGGACGGTAATCTCGCATCTCCCAAATATTTGTCAGTAACTATTTCGGGCGAGGAGAGGGTGTTTTGCCGCCCACGGTGTATGAACGGGGCTGACAGGTAGGGCGGTTGTGTCACATCTGATGGAAGTTACGCATATGCCGCTATTTAAAATATTAGCCTACATCGATTTCGGACGAGGAGAGTTTGTTTTGCCACCCACCGTGTATGAATGTGGAAATGGAGGAAGAGACACATATCTTTCGGACGAGCTTGAATCCAATGTGTTTTGCCGCCCACGTTTGGCGCCCACCGTGTCTGAATGGGCTCGGAGGCCGTCGTGTCACGTCTGATTGAAGTTCCTAGTCTACCCCTATCGACAGTAGTGTAAATCCGGTCGATAAGGATGTCAAGTGTCAGGGGTAGACAATAATTTCCATCTCGCAAACACTTGCTTTGGGCAGCCCACAAATTATAGTGGGTGTTTAGCCGCTTCGTTCAAAACTTGGGAGAATTAGCATTCACGTTGGCCTTGGGACCTGGCAAACTAAATTCAAATCCAATTTCTATTCAATTACGAATATCCACATATAATTATACGTTTTGTTATTTATTTCTTCCAAACCACAACAAAGATTTATTCCACCTTTATATATGATTGTGATTTAGAAATGCCGTGATCTTCGAATTCAGTAGGTTAGATACACTCTGATTCAAACAGTTATTTCATCCAATACAATATGCTCACACGAAAAACAGTCCATCTTATGTCAATCATACAAGTACTAAGGGTTACCTCGCCTAAAAAATTCGGATCATTACGACACATGGACAACATAGGGGGTCTTGCAACATAATCCATTCAGAGACATGACACAACATGCAAGTACAATAATCTAATGACAATTTCAACTGGTATCTAAAGAAGAACCGGGATTACCTTGACGAGGATAGCGAAACAGCAGGACCTCCTCCGTCTTCAAATGCAACATTCTTACTTCCTCCAATTCTTGGGTTGCTTTCATAATGCGTGCCACTAATTCCATAATTTCCAGCCTCAAGATAAAGATTATCTCATTCATGGCAGCCACACCATCTCTTTCTGCCTCTAGTAGAGCATCAAGCACTATAATATCTGTGCTCAGACTGCTCTCCGGCGGTGTTGCCTCTGAACTGCTACCATCTGGTAACATGTATGGTGCCTTTGCTTCCACAAATAGATTACGGGGTTGTACATTGTGTCCTAGTGTGAGCGGCATCTTGAAAGGTTTCAGCGGGATATAAGTAAGAGATAGTTATCGTATGATCCAGGCAGTAAGCTTACATGGTAAACGACCAGACGAATTATTGCCGAGCATGGCAAACTATATTTAAATGGTTCGAAGCAGCATCAGCCGAAAAGAAATTAAAATGGTAAGATGAAACTAAGGATGTAAGTGGCAAATAAACGACATCCGCCAGTCCCATCTAGTTAGGTTTTGCTACCTCCCTAGTTCATTTTCCTCAAAAAACAAAAACCCTTTTGAACTATCATACCACTAGTGTACTTTAATCGGGATTAAATGGGACCCAGTTGACATCCCTAGTTGAAAGGGAGTGTACAACCGCTATATTTAAGTTGCCAAGGCATCTAAGCAGTTGAAATAATCTGAGAAAGCACTTAACAGTGTGGCCTCATATAAACTACGAAGACAGTCTTGTGATGAAGTTGAGAGGAAAAGTGAAGGACTCAAATGAAATAGGGATGCATTTCTTTACATTAGTACAGCGAGCCGCTAGCGACATATTAACCAACTTCGGTATAGCGTAACAACAAACAAGCATTCGAATCAAGCAATACAGCAAAGCAGACAACTGAACTATTTTGTAATTCGGTAGGATTACACGTTGAGGGCACAAGCAGAGAAAGCAGCCCACTCGCATTACATTTCACATGTACTAAAACACACTGGCTTACCATATGTTGCTGTGAAGCCTAGCTGCTGTTGCAATGTTCTTTGAAGATATAAATGACATCCCGTGGTTGCAAATCTAGTTGTTGTAGTTTATTCTGCACCATCTATTTAGGTAAAACTAATTTAATCGCATGCACTGGTCCGAATTGATCATCAATGGTTTATCTAAACTAATGAAAGAAGGGTGTGTGCATACATGACAATATATCTGCTTCCCTTTATTTTTATGCTTGTTCGAGGTGCTAGCCCCAAAAGAACAAATATTTTGCTTGATGGGGTTGGCAGCTCCATAATTAATAGAAGCATCAAATTAGTCATGCAACTTGGGAAGAATAAGAACACACAAACAAGTAATGAACAGAGGCTCAGAGCAGTGATGTAATAGCTAGCATCGAGAAAATGTAGGGTAAAACAAACAAAAAGCGGCGGAACCACATGCTAGTTTGCTGATGTGTAATTAAGCATAGAGAACGTTAAGCGATGCGATGGAACCAACGGTGGCATCGAACAAAACTAAAGCATATTAACTATATGTGCCTTTGGTATGTAATTTAGCACATGTAACATGTTCCTTGCCGGAAGTATGGCCCTCTGAGGTGCAAGCGAATAACAGCGTCTCATGAAAAACTGAATGATGCCCTGAAGAAATTCAAAGGTGTGGTGCTTATGCTAGGAATGTGAACGTAGGCGCCGGCCGTTGGACAATAGTACCTGATTCTCGGTGGCGTATGGGTATTGTTGTCATACTTGATAGCTAAGGATCGTCGATGGTGCTCGTGTTGCGGTTGAGTTTGGGCCGGCTGTCACCGTCGCTGAAGCGGCTCCGGTGCTACCGTTGCGGCGCTTGTCGACATAGAAGAAAGATCATCTGTGGTAAGTGAACAGTTGCACGATAAAGAGAAAACCGAAGGAGTACAAATCGAAATAACCTGATGAGGTTGCGGCATCGGTAAATCAGGGCCGGTGGAGTTGAATATGGCGTCCGTGGAGCGGGTCGGATGCAGTGGACAAAGGCTTTGGCGGGCGCCTTGTATAGTGGTTTCGGTGAGGCGGATCTGTTGCCGCAGACGAGGGCTTGTATGAAGGGCCAGGGAAGGGGCGGACGAGGGAGTCAGTGAAGGGCCTCTGTTGTGGTGGGCGAGGCGCCCGGTTAAGCGAGATCGATGCGGTGGACCATGATGGCGGTCAAGGAGATCTGGAGCGGTGGATAAGCCAGTCGCTGAAGCGGCTCCGGTGAAGTGGTGAGTTGGCAGTTGGGGCTTCCAAGGTGCGGAAGGTAGATCCGGCGGGGTGTGAGGTCCACCGCTGCGGTGGAGGACTAGATTCGGTGGCTTGCCATGGTTGGGGGGTCGGGGAGGGGAAGGGGAGGGGCTCTGGGGAAGAATGTTGGGGGCAAAGAGGGGAAAACAATGGAGTTACCAAAGCAGCCCTTTTCCATTCATGTGGCAGGGGTAAAACAGGAATATCGCGAGGCTAAACTTTCGGTAGCGTGATATTTCGATGTGAGTGGGAAGTTTGAAAGCTTTTGGCGCCAAAAATTATAAGTATCTTTGCTCTCGTCGGCCGACTATGATATCATGGCCGACAATATGTTTGTTTCGCATAAAAAATGTGCAAGTTTTGAAAATCAATGTCTCCAACTCGAAACTTAGATTGTCCATTCAATTCAAATATGGATCATTGAGCTACTACAAGCAAATACCATCATACGGTCCAATTCAAATGAAATTCCAAATGTGTTTATCCTAAATATGATGACAAAAGCAAAAATGTGTATGTGTATGAATAAAGTGAATGATTATAAAGTTTGAACATGCCCGTATGTGTATATCTCTAGGTTTGATATATGAATTTGAAATCACGAAATCCCGGCTTAAAAATGTACCTCCATTTAAATGAATTACAAAAGCTAATGATGGAGTCGAATTCCAAAATTCCAATCTTAGGTTTGTAATTATGGTACATCAAGGTATATCACGCATGTTCAAAAGTATCGTTATCTCATAGTACAAACTGTGAAACAAATTGATCAACCATGAGTGCACAATATCTCAATTACGCTAAAGTCCCTCAAATATAGACACCTCACTATTTATCTGAAGTCAACCCCCCCCCCCCCCCACCACACACACACACACACACACATAGAGAAGTCGTCCTCTCCCCCAAACACCAACACATGAGCACATTAACACCCCTCTCTCTTGTAAAGTCCGGACCCCAAAATAGGTCTCTATCACTTTGTCTCTCGAGCATGCACACATCTCTTACCTCACTTTCTAGGTCTCCCGCTATCTCTCTTACCCAAGCACACGCACTATGTAGAGTGTATATTTCCCATACACACAAAACATCGCCCCCAAACGTCTATCTCCCTAGTTATGTGGTTCTCGCGCACTCACCTCACACACCCCCACTGCAAACAAGCACACTTTGTCTCCTTGTGCACCACGCTCCTCTTTCTATCTCTCCCACATGCAGACCCTTGGCTCCTTCCCTGTATACATATATGTCGTGACTCTTTGCATATCTCCCTAATGTCTAATCGTTCTCGATTTCGCACATTGTTCTCTACACCATCTATTCTAGATCTCTCGTGAAGTCCCTATCACACATACGATGACTCGCTTCCCTTGCGTCTCCGTTCATAGGCCAATTTCGGACAACATCAACATTGTCTCCCTATCTATACGCCATTTATGGACACAAACGACCCCTCTCGCCCCCTCTCTTCCTCTCTCTCTCTCTCTCCGTCGCTAGCTCTCTCTTTCTCTCGCTCTCACATCCCTCTTCCACACACACACTCGATGTCTCTTCCAAATAGTCTGCTCCCCCCGCCCTCACCCGTGCTATCTCGCTACTACACATGTCACACCATTCCCCCTTCCCTTATACTAGGTTTACATCATCAGTGGTCTCTCTACTCCACATACACTCTCTCCCTGTCACACACAAACACGTGCACAAACACACACAGACACGCACAAACACCCATTTATCTGGATCCTCATCTCTCCCCATGTCCGCATGTGTATCTCACACACTCACTCTCTAATTATGTATATGTGTCTCTATGTTACACAACACAAAGCCCCATGTACATGTCTCTCTCTATCCTCCACACACATAGACACAAAGAATCTGTTATCATTGCCTCAGTCTCTAACATATCACACACGCACACTGTCTCTCTCTCTCTCTCTCTCTCTCTCTCTCTCTCTCTCTCTCTCGCAAACACGCTCAACAAGGGTTTCCCCGTGAATAACTTACCGTCTATTCATCAACAGTCGTGGCAGTCTGGCCGAACACGAGGCGTGAAAAAAATCTACGCGTGCTTAGACCACCTAGTATGACTACTAGGACTAGAGCAAGCCAAAAGTGCGCCGTCACCCCCTCCTTGTCGTGACGGGAAAATATTTGTTTTACGGTCGAGAAGCCATTGTGCTAAGGCCCCACATGCCGAGGCGTTGAATAGAATGTAGATGCTAGTTCTGAAGCAAGTATCGATAATACGTTTGTATCTCCATACTTATATTTCTTCTCTTATAAAAAACCGAGTTGGTGATGATGGTACGTGTGCCATCTTGCAATATAGACCGTCCGATCTACATCGGCGGATGGAAATTAAACTAAAAGATACCCGCACCCCTCTCCACATTTGCAGACAAGGCCTTCCCTCATTCATCCTTATCTCCAACAAACCTCATTGTTGAGCAATTAAGAAAGGAAGCCTCTGGACCAAACTGGCCTTGTGGCCGCTGCCGGCGTCGTCAATCCCTATGCCTCCGCTCAGTCCAACCACCAACCACCACCACACCCCACTCCTCTTCACCTTATCTCATATTTCTTGAGATATCATTAGTTTTTACACATGGGATTACTCCCGCAAGGGTCAATCACAACAAGTGTTTTATAAAAAATGCATCTTGATGTTCCGGTGCAATGCACGGATCTTGCTAATACTCCTACACAAGACTAAGTTGGTGATCTTGGTGTATACGCCATCCATCGTTTCTGACCATTAGATCTACATCTAACGATTGTGAGGCAAGTTGTTGCCTTTTATCACCAACATCCCACTTGTCTACCAATTTGCAGAAAAACTCATAATTAGTATCTTAAAACCAACCACATCCCTCCCTGACCTCACCAAAACAGCCCAAGGAATATATTCTAATTGAAACATAATATATCTCTAGTGACATATGTATATCAAAATTAGGGTGTTTTGTACCAAATTTGTGAATAAGTATTATTCTAATTATGATTCGTTGCAACGGACATGAACATTGCTAGTATTTCCAACCTAGTATTCCATAGTTTCGAATTTTCCATCAAGATATTAGTCACTCATGGTTGATATTTACTTTCAATCATGTACACATATGCACTATGTAACTAGCCTTGCTTATTGGCTTCCAAAGCTTAACTTTCGCTCCTACTAACAATATGTAGAGTATTTAACAAAAAACTACCACTTTCAACCAGCCCTAGGAAGAATCTATTGTACAAAAAATAGCAAAAACATACCCAAAATTTCTTAATCCACGCCTAAAAACTACTACCTAGTACTCCTACCAATTAGGTTCGTTTGAACCCATTTATGGTAGGTTGGCCCACGTCCGTCTTGTGAGGCAGCTTAAACCAACACATTTTGTTTGACCATTCACACGAGGGACCCACATCTGACCTTCTATCCTGTTATTCCCCTCAAATCATTATTTTTCCTGAACATTACTTCAAACAGTACTGATGCATGTTTGTCGGTGGCGCCGGTGATGAGCGAGTTGGCCGCCGCTCCGCCGGACGGGATGGACGCCGCGCTGGCCTCCGCACGGGTTGGCAGGCTGGCCCGAGCATGACCCACTCGCGAGCAAGCCGCCGCGCTGGCCTTCGCTCGAGCCAGATGGCTGGCCTTAGCGCGGCGCCGCGAAAGCAAGTTATTGTCGCTGCCGTGCCAATCTAGCTAGCAAACCTTGCGGACAAGCGGTGGACAGAGCTATCTTGGCTAGCTAAGCGGCCGCGAAAGTCTTGGACGGAGCTAGCATCCGGGCTGCCGCAACATGGGCTCCGCACCGCCGGTGGTTTTCACCCATATACGCGGCGGCGGTAGCTGCGTCCCATGGCCGAGGATGACTAGGTGGGCCGGGCCGGAGGTAGGAGGTCACTCGAGGATTTTTGTTGGTAAGAGCATGTACAATGGTTGATAAGGTAGTCTTATCTTAAGTCTGCCACGTATGCAAGTGGTAGTAGTTTCTTGGCATTTTAATGGTTTCTTGCATTACTAGGGGTTTCTTGTAAGGAACAATGTACGTACTACTAGCCACAAAAGGTGATTCTAGGTTGCGTTGTACTCCAACGAGTACTACTAGTGGTCGCGGGAGTGTATACCTCGTTTTGTGGGTTCGATCTCGGCGAGCATACGGTGACCTTTAAAAAAATTAGTACTACTACACTTATTTGTGAGCCAATATTTTACACGGGTAGTTTGAGTTTTGAAGTCAAGCGGATGTGCGGCCCCACAATCTGGGTGCCTTTGGACAGCCTAGCCACGTGAACGGGTTTTCCTTCCCACCATCCGTGGCTCATGAGCTCGCCCTAGCCGCACCTTGCTTGCAGCTTCCTCATCGGTAGTAGCATACTTAAACTAAGCGCCTCCCAATTAAGCCCGAGGAGCGGAAAAAGCCGGCGGGGCATTGGGAACTGTGCAATATGGCTCTGTATGAAAAGTGCTCTACTACTACTCTGTAGCTTGTGGCGTTGCACGCATGGACTTCACTTTATTATCGGCTCTACTATAAAAGAAATTCCTCTTGACGTGTTTTTTTGAAATGGAGGCAAAAGCTTTGCTTCATCTCATTCATAAAGAAGGAACTACTAACAAAGTTCGACGAGATCCATTACACCTCCACAAATGGAAGCGAAAAGCCTAGTCTCATTTGTATCAAATAACTCAAATGTTACGCCCGCATGATAACGTCATTGATAAACAGGCTGCTAGTGTGTGCGTGAGAGGAGCGGCTGAGTAGGCCAGCTACGTGAGAGGAGCGGCTGAATAGAGAACCGAGAGTACCCACTAGGTCACTACGCAGGTGTACTTCCCGTGCATTGGTAGTACAGCAATGGTTCTAAAGAACAGTAGTACCCTCCACTTCCAACTGTAGCTCCTTGGCCCTGAGATTCAAGAGTTCAAAACTGGTGCACTATACTACTAGTAGACTAGACTAGAAGTACAGTACATTGCACTACTAGTTGAGAAAAGTAGTACTAGTACTGCTTTCTGATGCAATCGTACTCCTCAAATCACATAATGTAAGGCGTTTTTTGACACTAGTTGGCATGTACAAAAAATGGCAAAAACATACCCAAAACTTCTTAATCCACGCCAAAAACTACTACCTAGTGCCAAAAATTTCTTACTAGTGCTATTATTTACAGTATAATGCAATCCCATAACTTTCCATAATGCTAGTACTTAATAGTAAATAATAGCCTCACCCCTTCGCTGAGGAACGATCTACAATTGGAAGGGACGAGGCCCTGCAGTTACTACGCTCTTATCTCCTCCTCGCCAGTTCCCCTCCCCCCGAAGAGAAGGCAGTTCGTCGCTGCTCCCATGGATTCGCCAGGCGGTTCTCCTCCTCGTCGGGGCTGGGAGACCTTGGACGACGATCCTCTGGGAGAAATTGCACGCCGCTCCGACGTCCTCACCACCGCAAGACTCGATGCTTCCTGCAGCAACTTTTTCAAGACGCTGCTTAAACAGGCTTGGGAAAAGGCCATGCTTATTGGTCTTCCATGCGTTCTCGAGGAGAAGGTTCTTCTATGGGACAATCCTTGAACAGTCCACCGCTCCTGGCCATGGTTGCACGTTGACTCCGCTAGAGTTGCCGGCGTTGAGAGGTAGTCGGATTTTGTCCGATGAGCAGGTCGATAATGGAGTTTGATCATGTAGTACTTAGTTATTCCATTTCCATCCGTAATTTCTCCGCTGCCCACCGTCTTATATATAGGTCTGGGTCGGTGCCAACAAAGATTAGCTTGCATACCTCCGGCCGGATACCACCATCATTTTGCACAACATCCACAGCAGTGTGGCCATTCCGTTAGACCCCTTCTCCACCATTGGGATCGGCCTTCCGGACTGGCTGGGCTTGAATACGTATGATGATGCCTACATGAGATTGAAGAAGGTAGCAATTGCAGACCCGCCGACAAAGCGACGCGGCTACGACAATTACTATCTCATCGCGGTGTCCGACATAAGGATTGCCATCAATGCAAGATGCAGTAATGGCAGAGGCTGGCGCATGTTGGCGGCGGCAGATTTGTACCCATACACGTTCGAAGACGCCATGCGCCATCTAGGCCGCATCTTCGCGGTGACAAGCCAGGGGACTTGTTTCATCTGGTTGCCATCCTATGGTACAAGAGATTACAAACGGAATGCACAAACCATCATTTGCATCCCTAACGGTACTCCATTATTTTACAGGGATCAGTCATCCCCCGATCAAAATAAGATCGCCGATCCTGGATGTGCATTTGCATCCGCGATCCGGTCTAACCTGGAACCTCGTAGCTGACTTTGGCATATTGGGATCAACTATCTTAGCAGTCGTTACCCATGGTACCACTGATGTGCAACATGGTCACACAATCTACCACGATCGGACCATCACCATCTACCCAGGTATTCCATTTTTAACCCTCTCGCCTTCTCTTTCATTGTTGTACTAGTAGTATACTTAGTAGTACTAGTAGGAGTACTTTTTACCTTGGAGGACGCGTATAGCTAGCTAGGCCCTTGAAGACTTGAACCCACTAGCGGCCACCATTTTTGTTTTTCCATGTCTTACTATCTCATCCATGTAGCCAAGAGTGGCTATATATAATAAGCCGGTTATTTTACTTCCCCTATACCGGAGTAGTACTATTTGCTGCACAGTATTACTGACTGCCACATTTGAGCACAACATTATTATGCATGGACCTTGACTATATGCGTCACCATGTGTCCAGATCTGGGATGCAGCGTGTACGGATGAGCGGCACCGAGTTCGACCCCTCACGATGCTACGTGGGTGCCGAGGAACACTCTTGGAGAGTACTCGCTTTTCATCGGGGACAGCTACCCCATTGTGAAGCGGATGCCACCTTCCGTGCACGACACGGAAGGCCTGCCGTTCATGAAGCATGGTTGTGTCTTCAATGTGCACCACGGATGAGCGACATCTTTGGGACCACGATATCCCTGATTTATGCCGCTTCATCTTGAATGAGTCTCCATCGTGTGGAATTTGACTAGAAAGCTGCGACAATGATTCCCGTTGCCCACCGCTATGGATCGTGCCATCCATGAAGAACACCTGGGACTGGAACCTGGAGGAGGACATGTAGCCCATCTATAACGTGTAAGTGGAGTACGGTAATTGTGAACTGTAGCGCTGTGAATATTTGTAGACTAGTCGTGCACAAAATTATCACATGAATTGGAGATGAACTTGTGTGGCATACTGGCATTTGTCCTTTAGAATTTACTACTAGTAAATGTGTTATGTGTACGTGCAACTTGTGTGGTTCTTGCACGGGCTCCAACACGCTCTTTGAGAAAAAAAAGGTGGCACAACTTTGGATATACGTGACGTGGCGGCATCATACAGTAGCATCGTTCGCTATAGTTGTAGTACACTCCTACTAGGACGACAACTCCTATAAAACCTTGCACCTGGCTCTTCGCCTCTTCGGAAGGTCCAACAATGATGATACTACAGTACAATATGCTTCTGGCAATCTGACACCGATTGAACTACTGCACGTTCACCGCGAGGGCGAGGGAGAGGGAGAGGGAGAGGGAGAGGGCGCTGTAGTCAAAACCCTCTCCTCGTCCTGCGAACCACGGCAGCGTGGGCGAGGGAGGCGTAGTAAGCAAGCTTCTCCTCGTTCGGCGAGTTGACGGGACACATCAAAGCAGTACTAGTACTAGTACTAGTCCATACTGCGTCCTTTCCGATTAATATGGCTTAATTTGAAACGAGAAAAATACACTGGCGGTCAATGTATGTAACAATACGCTCTTTACGGTCACTATATATAGTTTGCGTCGATTATACGATCACTAGCTCATCGTAGAGCACCGTCTTGCACCCTACTGACCGGCCACATAGTCGACGTGGCACTTTGTTGACTGGTTAAATTGCCACCTGGTTTCTGGGTCCCACCTGTCAGTTGGCAGAGCAAAGAAATCATTTAAACAAAACTTTACGCAGGCGCGACACGAGTCCAACCCTTGCGCCCGAACCGCCCTGGCTGTGTATGTGAGTGCATGCACGTGTCCTCCCTCGGTCTTCCAACAAAGAGTGTACATCGGCTATAAAACATGATGTAGTAGTATATGATGTACATCTACACTTCTAATGCATTTAGCCTTTAATATAAATCAATATTGATTGACTAATGCACCAACTTGTGCTGTAGGTATAGGCTACATGTCTATCCTTAATTACAGCATGCAACGGCCTTCATTTAATCTTCTTATCTCAATGGTCGCATGCACACATAAGTCTGCTACTTTTGGGCGTTAATTATACCCTGGTCAATGTGTACATCTCTAAATGTACAGTCTTTCACGGACGTGGGGTGTAGGTTGAGCACTTGAGTGTGAGCGTGTGTGTTGCGTCGTGTGCTGTGTGCCGCATGGGTGCGTGAGTGTTGCGTGCGTCCATGTGGAGTACGTGTGAGTGTTGCATGTTGCATGCATGCATGGGGCTTACTCCCTCCCATTGACATGTTCATATTTCAAGCTTCCTCTGTTCCCTCCATATGGTGATACTCCCTCTGTTCCCAAATAGCACGGAGTAAAAGCCTCTCTCTGTTCCCAAATACGGAGTATTTGTCTTTCTACAGATTTCAACAAGTGACTAGGTACGGAGCAAAATGAGTGAACTGAGCGTAGAGGCATAGGGATACTGTAGAAAGGAAGTCCTCACGATCCATTATTCCCCATCTCGGTCAGAGAGAAATATTCAACTAGTCCTCGCAGTGAAGTAACAATACACGCTACAGCAGATGGGACACGTAATTAATAAGCTGAACCAGCGTGTTGGTGTTACTAAATCAGCCTTACCCAGTACTGCCATCATGTTTGCCAGTAGAGCACGCTTCCGCAAATACGCCTACGCACCTCTGTCCTCCATTAACTGACATATGGGCCCTTTTGTGGTAGACCCACATGTCATCTGGAGGAGGAACATGACGCCTCGTCTTAATTGTTTACCCCTCTTTTATTTAAATGTCTTCGTTAGTGAACTGGAACATTTTGTGTTGGAATGTTCGTGGGTTGAACTCGGACGACAAGCAGCTGGCGCTTTCGAATGCTATCAGGTCTAGTGGGTGTGCTGTCGTATGCTTGCAAGATACGAAAAAGACCTCTTTTGATCTATCTTTTGTTAAATCCTGTTGCCCGCGTAATTTTGATCAGTTTCCTTTTGTTGCCTCCCGTGGGGCTTCTGGTGGTATTGCGACTTTGTGGAACAGCTCGATCTTCTCAGTTGTCACCTTGTTCTCTGAAGACTTTGCGCTGGTCACTAGGTTTACCTCCACACAATCTGCTCAACATTGGACACTCCTCAATATTTATGGACCCTGTGAAGGAGAGCAACGTCAAAAATTCATTGACTGGCTATTTGAGATTGATATGCCTTCTCATGAAAACTGGCTCTTTGTGGGAGACTTCAATTTCATCCGTGCACCTGATAATCGTAATAAACCTGGGGGTAATGTTAATGACATGGTAACATTCAATGATTTCATTAGAACACAGAGCCTAATTGAACTGCCAATCAAGGAGCGTTCTTTCACATGGAGCAACATGCAGGTGGACCCACTACTCGAGCAATTAGACTGGTTCTTTACCAATAATAGTTGGACTACCACATATCCGAAAACCATGGTTAAACCTCTGGGCAAACCAGTGTCTGATCACATGCCCTGTGTAGTCTCAATTGAAACGTCTATCCCCCGCTCAAAATTGTTCAGATTTGAATCTTACTGGATTCATCATCTTGGGTTCATGGAAACAGTGGCAAAATCCTGGGCTAAGCAGGTCAAATCAATGAACTATGCCACTGTCCTATGTAGAAAGTTGAAGAACTTAAGACGTGACCTCAAGCATTGGAGCAAAGGGATATCTAAGCTCTCGGTGGCAATTGCAAACTCCAATAAAGCTCTAAATGAACTGGATGATCTGGAAAATAAAAGAATTTTAACAATTCCAGAGGGCAACTTTCGAATTTTTTTGAAAGCGCACATACTGAGGCTCCTGAAATATCAACAGTTATACTGGAAAGAACGTTGCACGGTGAGATGGGTCAAATTTGGAGACGAGAACTCCAAATTCTTTCAAGACCTTGCCTCGGAGAGATATAGGCGAAACAATATTGCGACTCTCACCACTGACAATGGGGACACGGTGGATGACCATGCTGCCAAGGAATCAGTTATTTTCGAAACATTCAAGCAAAGAATGGGCACAGCCAAGCAACACTCTATGAAATTTGATCTGTCACGCATAATCAAGAGGGTCGAGGGTCTTGATCAGCTCACTCTTCCGTTCACACACGAGGAGATTGATAGGGTCATTAAGGAAATGCCGGCAGACCGCGCACCTGGTCCTGATGGTTTCTCTGGGGTTTTCTTAAAACGATGTTGGCCCATTATAAAGGAGGACTTCTATCAACTGTGCAATCAATTCCACGAGGGGGGCCTTAACCTGGAGAGTATAAATGATGGATTCATTACACTGGCCCCGAAGATAAACTCCCCAACCTCAGTTAATATTTCAGACTGGTAACATTACTCAACTCAAGAAGAAGAAGAAGGAGAAGAAGGAGAAGAAGGAGAAGAAGGAGAAGAAGAAGAAGAAGAAGGAGGAGGAGGAGGAAGAAGAAGAAGAAGAAGAAGATTTGTTTCATTACTATACACGCACGCAACGATTTAATGGACATTGTAATCTCAACATGTGATGGGGAGCTCTAAATTTGAATTTGAAACTTATAAAACGAAAAGATTCAAAACAAATAAACTGGGAGAGAGGGAGTATATCGTAGGATGTATCCATACAAAATAAGTCCCCTGGTTTGTCACCGCGAAGATGCGGTTAGAAAGGAGCACATTGTCTTCCTACTCGTACGGCAACAAATCGGCCACAGACAGCATGGTCCGCCTTTGACCGCCATGTGCAAGGTTCATGCTATCTTATTCAATCTCACCGTGGTTCCATCATACCAATTCATGCGGTGGCCCATTGCATGGCTGATCCCAATGTTGGACAAAGGTTCTACAGGAATGGTGTCACCATTGTAAATGTTGTGCAAATTGATGTTGGTACCTTCCCGTACATATGCAAGCCAATCTCCATTCGCACCGAGCCTAGCCTGTGAAACATTGGGCGGGGGGAGAATTAGGAAATGGACACGGAAGTAGTCTTTAGAATGCATTTACTACGTGATCAAACTCATCTTACCTGCTCATCGGAGGAAATCCGAGTGCCCCTCAACGTCGACATCTCAAGGCGTCAACTTGCAACTACGGCCACGCCGCTACCGGAGAGACCCCCAAGGAAACATCCTCGTATGCGTTCCACGGAACATCAAGATGCATTTGTATGAGTAGTTTATCTTGTGAGGGAAAAGGATGAACAAGGGAAGGCCTCTAGAGATAGAGATGGACACTTTGCTACTACCAATGTCTTTGGCCCGTGCGTTGCAATGGATCCAAACTAGTAGAATAATACTTGTTCATGTGCTTGAAATATAAACACTATAGTTTTGATATACATGTGTCAGCAGACACGACAGCTTGTCCATGGAAGTTGAACCATGGCGGCCATCACGTTTCTTGTTTCTACCACTTCCACACCCACACGCGATTCCCATGACGCCTCTCCAACCCATGGCACGACATCCCCCGACGTGGACATGGATCCTCTGACGTGGCTATCACTACCTTGCCCTGCCTTTCCTTCACTGACAGGTGGGACCCACGCTTATGGGTCCCACATGTCGATGATGTAATGGTAGGATTGTTCGTGCCCCTCATCCCTCTCGGCCCCACCGCTCCTCTGCCTTTGTGTGCAAGACATGTGGGCCAGCTGAACTGCGGCGACTATCAACTTTCTACCACAGACACACCCGATTGGACGCGGTTTGCCTGCTCCGCTGTTGTGCTCCGATCCTTACTCCCGCACCATCGAATTTTCATCCGGTAATGTGACACATTTCGTCCAGAGCATCAATCCTCGGTGGAGTACTTATGTACTCTGGTAGTACCGCCGGTGTGGCCATCTCGCCAGAACGCCCGACGCCCGGTGGCACCCTTGCCACGGCCACGCCACCACCGGCCGGTTCATCTCGAACGAGTAAGTCGCGAACCACGGCACCACCATGAGAATGACATGTGGGCCAGCCGCAGTTAAGGTCCGCATGTCATTGACTCATAGGCCGGGTACTAAGCCACTGAAGTTCGGTCCCGTGGGCCCCGAGAGGGAAATGTAACTCCTGCGGCAGGCCTTGTGGTGCTCCTTGATCTGAGCTCGTGCCAAAACTGGAATTTGTTTCTTATTACTACCAACTAGTACTAGTAAGGTACACGTGCATTGCACGCATGAGATTCTGGTGGTTTGTGCATTATGCTTCTACATGTGGAGTTTTCTGGATTCTAACATGTGGTAAAATCTGGTGGAATGTAAGGTTAGGCAAGTTTGATTAACTCAGGTGAGTGTTTGGTTCAAGCCACACCTTAGGCAAGCCACACTAAGGCCCCACATGACATACACACAACAAATGTGGCAAGATTCCCTTAGGCTTGCCAACTTGTGGCTCTCATTTTGAAGAACTAATAACTTTGCCTAAGCTTAGTTGTGGCAAAGTTAGACATGAATTATGTTCAACCATTGAGTCTTCTAGATTATACATGTGGCAGAATCTGGTGGATGATATCCAACGGCCAGTAGTGCTCGGATTTGCCATCTTTGTACCGTCGGATTGGCTTCATCCAACGACCAACTTTCAAAGCTTTTCACACACTATATAGGGGGTATAGATATAGATGTGCCGGTCCGTTGCAATGGATCCAAAGTATATCTATTTAGTGGAGTGCACTCTAAACACATTATCTATTTATTTTTCTCTAACCTTCCATAGCCATGCAACCAAGCCACATAAGCTTCATGGGTGCCCTCACATCATATTATTCATACTACGTTGATTGAAAAAAGATAAATCACCCGAAACAAGATCTTCCCGTTTTTTGTTCCTACGATGTTGTGCCGTGCGCGTATCTACTAGTTGTATAGTGGTAGTACTAGTAATATAGTATTAGGAGTACAAACTTGGTAAGTACTAGTAGGAGTAGTACTAGCACGGAATGCTCCTACTCTATCAACGAGCCCCGTCTGACACAAAATTTCTTGGCTTCCGTGCTACAGCTAGATCTTCCCCTTGTTTCTGTTTTCCAACCCGGCGGCAGGCGGGGTGTCGGTTTGCTCAATGGCGGTCCCACATGAAAGTAAAAATACTAGGCAACACGCCTTCCTTGAGCTATGTGTCGTGCCGGACAATCCGTGTTGTACTCCCGATTCCCGGGCGTGTGGGGGTGCGACGCGAACGCGGCAGGCCTTTTCCTTTTACTAGCAACTAGCACAGTGGCCCGCTCGATGTGCGGGCTAGTAATTTATTAGCTTTAATAATGAGCTGATATTATTCAATTTATGTAAAGAAAATCTGGAACCAACTGTGATGTCATTTACAAAAATAGGACTTCTGGGAATATAGTTTTGTATTTTGTGTATTTTATTTAGTACTTGTGTATAAATATGAATGTTATCATTTATCTGGCATTTTTACAATGTCGCATTCTAATATTTTATTTGTGCGGGCAATAACTTAATAAAAGTCATGTACAGTGTTCGGGTGATCTATTAAAGGCACACCATTTAAGCAATATATTAATATCTTAGGATCTCGCAATATACAATCGTCTGATCCACCACATATATAATTGAGTTAGCATCAACGCTATCGTATTGATCCAACCATTATGGTCCGGTCTCATTTTTCTGTTATTGACATTTACATGATTAGGTTAGTGGGCGAGAGATGTTTAAATCCGATATTAGGTCACTACACAACATTTGTACTACTTGATTGGAATGTTTGCTCTATGTATACTTTTTTGGCCTTTTAGATTTGTTGCGTTAAGTCGTCACCCCGGTTTGTTCCATCTGCAACAAATTAGCGCCTATGTGAATAGAAGTTTTTGGTCTTCTTCTGGTTTTAACGTTGTTTATAGCATCAACACTACAAATAAATGTGTAATTCATCGAACCACATGTATTAACTCCTTTTTATCAACAAAAACAACATCAAACTTTGGTATGCAGATCCATGCACCATTCATAAATTGTGCCCAAGTAAGATTAAAACTATGTTTATAGCTAGGCATAGTTCAGAGCAAAATGATACATGCATTTTATTGGATCTGAGTTTATCATACAAATACCTTGGGAGGTAGTTTAATTAAAAGCATGGACATGTATATTAGGTAGATTGATGCGAACATTTGTAAAACAATACTGATGCTTTGACTGTATATTAAATTAGGAAGAAATATCAACAGCTTAATACAAACTCATTGTAGCAATCCATAAATTATATATACATCAAGAAAGTTAAAAAGTAATATAATTTACTTAAAATTGTATCAGCATAACCTTGATGCTGGTGTTTGATTTGTTTTGGTTGACATGATTTTTTCAGTCCAAATATAGCTATGAAGGGCATAGATGGTGTTCCATCTTCATCAACAGGAAGAAGATATTACAGTAACGTGTAAAACATACTACAATATAATTTGTTATCGATAATTATCATAGTAAACATTTTATTTTCTAGATAATTTCTCTCGAGCAGAAGTCTAGAGCTTTTGACTACATCATACTACCTATAACTTCAAAATAAGCTAACAAAGTGGGGAACAATGAGGCACTGATGGGGAAACTCGAAAGAGCGGGAACGCAAAAGAACTTCTTGGAAAAATCTAGTAAGCTATAGGAATATTTAAATTGCATAATACAAAGCATACCATGGGATGTATCAAACTACGTCAGTGAATCTACCATCATCGGACTTGCATGTTGAAATGATCCTAGATGATTAAAGAAGCCACTTTTGCAATATGCATTAGAGGTAACATAATGGATTAAAGAAAGTGTATGGTGTTAATCTGAGAAAAAGAATGGGACACTCAATCTAGATTTACCACACAGATATGTTAGAATTGAGTATGGCAGGAAAGGTTCAACAGTGTTTACACCGCAACTGTCCTGTATATACACATGAAAATAATTTATGAAATACCTGACATGAACCACTTAGACACATAAGGTATTTATCTTTCAAATGGGTTCATGTCCAGCAATCAGTTTTTGTATACTGAAATATCTATATCCGAGGACAACAGTATGTATGTGGCAGTATTTTTTCGGCACAACCGTAACCACTATATATTAATACCATAGGCCCATGCATAATCTAGATGGAGAGTATAAATTCGTACAACTCTTACAAATCTTCCTAGAATTTGTTGATACTTTAACTGAAGAAGCATAGCGCTCCAGCAATTCAGCATCATTATGCACTAAAACTGATCTATAATTTTGATGAAGCAGTATTACAGGCTTCTATCACAAGTGTTATATATGATCTGAATAACATTACAAACAATTAATTGCAGGAAATTGTCTTAAGGCATAGTTTGCGTAGGAAGCGAAGGGAATAAAAAGAAGTGCTATTGCTTATACGGATATGATTCAATTTTTTTAATTCAGGAAACTACCAGTTAAGAAGACAATAAGATTCTACCACTTAGATTATTTCCCGTCACTGGAAGCAAGGAGTTTCATAAAATTTTCTGGAGTACTATTCTTAACACAATAGTCGTGAATATGATGTTATGAAGTAGAAGTAACATAAGCGTAATTATATTAAGATAATCTCAATGTAATAAAGGTAATGCCACCATAACTAAATAATCTTTAGTCTTCAATCATATCATGTACCTTCACTAATAGCTGAGAACGACACATACACCGTCAAGTTAACTATAAGTACTTTATGTAGCCTGATTTATCACTTTATCTGATCAAATGTACACCAAGCAATTGATCATGCATAGAAGAAATTGTATTCAATTTTTCTACATCGATTTGTACATCTAACAAAAGTAAACTATCATGTGACAATGGTTTCCATCTAATGCATGAGAACTACTCCGGAATTATGAGATAATTAAGAGGTTTGTGTAGGTGAACGCACCAGAGCTCGACGTGGAGAGTTTAGTCGGCCTGTAAAAAATATACCCTATGAACAGTGCTGCTTCCTCGTTCCAATATAGCTAGCGTTTCCTCTACTTTCGGAGTCTGCATGTTAGTTTCAGAGACCTAGATCGTTTTCGCCAAAGCTAGCAAGATAAGCAGCCCGATTGATTTCTCCAGCATATTGTCGTGAGTTTTGTGATAAGCTGATAGTCAAAGCCTCAAAGGCTATTATCGTCATGTTTAGGAGAGGGCTCCACCAAGAGAATCGATTTGTTTATGTATGGGAGTCTACGGCAAGCTGGACATGTAGCTCCAAATCAAGTTGATCTCCGCGTACATGTATGGGAGTCTATGGCAATTGCAGCACGAACAGCTCCTGCTGTACATGCTGGACGGGATCATGCATTTGTTAATACCTCCCATCTCAGGCTGTGTTGATGCATGCGCTCTCCTTCCCTGTGGCAAGATGCGAGCTCTCCCTACAGTCTTGTCTTACCTTACATGAAAAACAATCCTCTACTCAAATCAGGCTTATTGTAAAAACTAATTCTTCTACTTATGGAATTGAGGAGGACAAACCATAGTTTCAGAAATCATGAAGATACCTGCAGATTGATATTCGCCAGCCTGTATCCTGTAGGTCACTGCATGCTCATGGATTTTGGTAGACATCAACACAAACCAATCTAAGGCGTACCGGAACCCTAGGTCCAAAGTTTCTTCAACTGTGATTTTGGTAGACATCGACACAAACCAATCTTTAATTCCTCTAATTCAATGAGGCTTTTTGCTTCCGGTAATCCTTGCTTCCATCTATTGAATTGCAAGATCAGAAACTTTAACAATGTACAGATCATATACTCCAGGATTCTAGATTCCAAATTCCAAATTGAGGAGGACTAACCATAGTTTCAGAAATCATGGAGGTACCTGCAGATTGATATTCACCAGCCTGTATCATGTAGGTCACTGCATGCTCATGGTTTTTGGTAGACATCAACACAAACCAATCTGGGACGTATAAGAACCCTAGGTCCAGAGTTTCTTCAACTGCGCCTATTCATGGATTTTGGTGGACATCAACAACCAATCTGATACGTAGAGGAGCTCTAGGTCCAGATTTTGTTCAGGTGCGCCTACTCATAGATTTTGCTGCACCTTTTTTTTTTCTGGAGAGGAAACCCAGCGTGTGTTTTCTAGAGAATCCATATGAAAAGTTTTTTCCACTACAAACATAATGGCAATGGTGGGTAATTTTTTTACCTGAAATCTTATCCGACGGCTATATAATTATACTGTATAAACGGTCGGATATTTTTAATTTTTGTGGTAATTTCTAACCTATTTATCTTTTTACTGATTGACCCGTCAAGCACTTTTTATATATAATAGATGTGCCCGTGCGTTGCGACGGATCCAAAGTAGTAGAATAGTAGTATTTGTTCACAAACTTGAAAGAAATCACTATTGTTTTGATATGCTCCTAATATATTACTCCCTCCGTATCTAAATATTTATCTTTTTGAGATTTCAAATGGACTATCACATACGGATTATATAGACATATTCTAGTGTTTCTAGCAAGATGCCCGCGCGTTGCACGAAGTTGATGGAAAAGGTAAGCACAACTTATAAATTGACGGATGGAGTACTAGTTACAGTGATGCATATAATTAAGCAAAGGGATCGCACATGTCGGTATTGACTGGAACGAGAATGCAACAGCACAATAACAATTAAGGCCACGATGATGCGATCACAGTGGTGGTTACAGAAGGCAAGAAGAAAGATGGATCGAGTTGTGATCAGATCGAGTTGTCACCCTTCTGCTGTCATTGTTGGGGGGGGAGAGAGAAAGACGTATCGAGAGTGTGCGCGGTAGGCACAGAGGCACAACTAGTGTGTGTGTGTGTGTGTGTGTGTGTGTTTGAAAGAGGAGTAGATAGATTATTATCAGGATCGATGTGCCACCCTACTCCTTCGGTGCCGGGTAGTGTGTGTGTATGTTTGAGAGAGAAGCCAGTTGATAGATTAGTATCAAGATCGAGGTGTCACCCTACTCCTTCGGTGTTGGGAAGTGTGGGTGTGTGTGGGGGGGGGGCAGTGACACTCACATATCTCTACTCTTATAAAAAACAGAGTTGGTGATGATGGTGTTCCTGCCATCCTGCAATATAGGCCATCCGATTTATATCCGACGGACGGGAAGGAAAATATGGCAATTTTGCAAAAAGATACCCACACCCCTCTCCGCATTTGCAAATAAGGCATTCCCTCGTTCATCCTTTTCTCCCACAAGATAAACTTCTCATACAAATGCATCTTGATGTTCCGTGCAACGCATGGGCATCTTGATAGTAGGGAGAAGGAGTTTGTGTGACACATATCTAGCTATATTAAGGGATAGGTAGATAGCATATGTGTGAGAGACATTATTATACTTTGAGACATTAGTGGTTGTGGGTGGGCGGAATTAAAAGGGTGGGCGTGTTAGACATAGAGAACGTGTGTGTTTCCGTGTGAGAGACTTGTAGGACGGGGTAGAAAGACGAATTTAACCCTGACAGAGGGAGAGAAATACACGAAGTGCGCGTGTGTGATTCTGATGCCCACAGGGAAATGAGATATGTATGCGTGTGAGAGAGATTGCACAATTCATTCACGTATCACTATCTAGCGATCGTGGACATGCATCGCTTGAACATAAGTCAATATCTACTTCGTATCGTGGCCAAAGGTACAATATCGATTCAACGCTATAAAGATTGAACACTCATATATCACATTTTTTTTCTATTTAAATAAACCTTTTCAGTTGTGCATGCCAAAGTTACAGTAATGTTTCTTCAAACAACCAATGTAGCTATCATGTACATGCACCATTGTTACTCTTGCATTCAAATTCATTAGTCTTGGATGATTTAAGTTTCTATTTTGAAGTAATATATGTAATATTCATATATGAATTCAACGGGTACACAATTTAGGAAATGGAGGCTATGTAATCATATGAGGTAACACTTTTAAGTAGCTAACTACAATATCCATTTCTTTTTGTGCGCCTCTACACTAACACGTCAATGCATTATGTTTAAAGTAAATAACCAATGGCACTAAATTATCTATTTACACGAGAAATACATGGGCTGAGCGTTTGATCCCTTTTTTGTGAACGCGCCATTACACCCGTACGATTGGCCGCGGTCGTGTGAACGTCCAAGTTATCGGCGCATCATCTCGAGTTATTGTCTTTTTTTCTGGGGTGGACTTCACACTAATTATTAACTGCTGACGCGTGCCCCGTGTACACATTCTAGCATGACCTTCCCGCTAGCACGGCCCAAAATTAGTTGAAACTGGATATGAACGATCCCGCGGGCGGCAAAATCTCCCGCCTCCTTCTAAATTTCCGCCACCTTAGTCTTTAGCATGCGAAATCCCCCTTTTGTCCTTGGTGCACGGAGACCAACAATTACAATACCGCCCTCATCTACATGATAGGTCGGGGCTGCTTTGGTAACTTCCGGTTCCCCCCACTACACGGCACCCCCATTTCCTATATCCCTCCCGCAAAAACGACTAACTCCACAACACCAGAGCATCTTACATCACGCCGTCCATACTTCATCGCCCTTTCTCCCCTCCCCTCTCGAAACCCTAGACTGCTCATCCACCGGCGTACCATAGCCCATTCACTACCAGCGGCGTCCACCTTGCCGGATCTGCTTCTGCGGCCGCATCTACCCCTCCCACCTCCCCTAGAAACAAGTAGACTGCTCATCCACCACTGTACCACAGCCCATTCAGTGCCGGCCTTGTCCACGGCGCCGGATCTGCTTCGCCGGTACTCTCGTCAACCGCCACGCATCTGCAACGGCTCATTCGTACTCCCCACCGGAGACGCTTCGTCCACACCCCCCGGAGCCGCCCCACCGACGCCCCCGACGACGGCCTCTGATCCTCTTCGCCGACACCTTCCTCAACCCTACTGGAGCCGCTTCGCCGACACCTTCCTCACCCCTCTACCGGAGCGCCGCCGACACCATCGTCAACCCTACCGGAGTAGCTTCGCCTATACCATTCTCAACCCTACCGGGGCCACTTTGCCAACTCACAAGTCCACGGCCTCACATCCGCTTCCTTGCACCCTCATCCAACCTACCGGAGCAGCTTCTGACGCCCCGTCCACGGCCGCAGAATCGCATCGTCGACATCCTTAACCCAACCACCGGAGCAACCGACGCCCGTCCCACGGCCGCAGATCTGCGCCGTCACACCATCCTTAACCCAACCACCGCAGCAGCTTCACCTACGCCCTCGTCCACGGCCACAGATCCGCTTCGCCCACACCGTAGTCCACCCTACCGTAGCCACTCCACAAACACCCTACTCGACGGTTCTAGATCACCTTACGGACCCGACGGCCGGTAGCTGGCGTCATCACCCTCAATGTTTCTAACCTAATTCCCACTGCTCGAGAGATGCCAAGCACCCGCCACGGCCTAGGTACTTGTCACCTTTAAACACGTCCAGCATCACCGCCCGATGTACTTCAAATATACTAACGGTCGTTGTTACCGTTATGCGGTGGCAAAAACTAGAAGGATGATGTTTCTTCTGGATCTAACAGCTTGCCCAACCAAGATCCTAGATCGAGGCATTGCTATGATCTTGTAAGCGCGTCTCTCTCTCTTGTATTGTTCTGTGCCTGCCAGTGTGCTTTGCTAGGATTTTCGACCAGTAATCCCTTTGTTCAGACAATGATTTCTACTACTGGCTGCTAAATTACTAAATTAGATATGTAGATGTCATACATTATACTACCTCGTACCTCCATTCCTAAAGATAAGTCTTTCTAGAGATTCCACTATAGGCTACATATGGAGCAAAATGAGTGAATCTACACTCGAAAATGCATCTATATACATCTGTATATGGTCCATACTGGAATCTCTACAAAGACATATATTTAGGAACAAAGCGATACATTACACAAAATCGTATGTGGCATGTAGGAATTCGATTGCACTACATTAGGCTCCCTTAGAGTGCTGCTAGTCCGACATCTGAGTCATGGCTAGTTTATGGTACGCATACACAATCGTTAATTGGTGGTTTAAATATGCGCACGGGATATGCAATGTAGTATCATGTAGAGATGTCTGCAATTAGCCGTGTCAACTTGCATATAGGGTTACACAATGAAAACATACAAGATGTATGTGGCAATTTCATGGAACATCGCAAAAAAGGAGAGGCAGCGGTGAGCCTATACAGTGTGCTATGGTATGTCACTCCTCCATTGCAATCATCGTGACATGTTATTTGTATGCCAGTTCTATTAGCCAAGTTTCTTAGGGACAGTTATTACGAATGATCCTAAGAAAATAAGCACCTGTGAATATAAGCTCCATGTAATAAGCCAACCAGTTCTTTTCATTGCGTTTTCAGCTTATCTTTGGTATGATGAGTGGAAAGTCTAGATTGCATTATATATTTTTCATTTTGCTGCCCATATGGAAATTAATTTGACTTGCAAACATCACAAATGGAACCCAGTGTAGTAATTAATATGATAGGAAAAAGACCATCACTATTTGCTCAAAATGCAAATACAAAGATACCATCTACTTGGCACAATCTACTTTGGTCAATGTTTTCCATAGAGATCCCATTGCCTAATTTAAACGAAGAACGCATGACCCACATTTAAATGAAGAACAATTATTTATTGAAATTCGATGGTCCAAGTGGCTGGTTATTATCATATAGCAGCACCACCTGAAAGCATCATATAGCAGCAGCAGCAGCTCATAGCAACTCATCATACAGTAGCAGCAGTCTGCAATTCATCATATACTAGCAGCAGCTCATAGCAATTCATCATATAGCAGGAGCAGGAGCAGCTCATAGCAATTAATCATATAGCAGCAGGAGGAGCAGCTCAAAGCAATTCATCATATAGCAGCAGCAGGAGCAGCTTGTAGCAACCATATAGCAGCAGCAGGAGCAGCTTGTAGCAACTCATCATATAGCAGCAGCAGCAGCTCATAGCAATTCATCATATAGCAGCAGCAGCTCATATAAACTCATCATACAGGAGCAGCAGCTCATAGCAATTCATCATATAGCAGCAGCAGGAGCAGCTTGTAGCAACTCATCATATAGCAGCAGCAGCAGCTCATAGCAATTCATCATATAGCAGCAGCAGCTCATATAAACTCATCATACAGAGCGGCTCATAGCAATTCATCATATAGCAGCAGCAGGAGCAGCTTGTAGCAACTCATCATATAGCAGCAGCAGCAGCTCATAGCAATTCATCATATAGCAGCAGCAGCTCATATAAACTCATCATACAGGAGCAGCAGCTCATAGCAATTCATCATATAGCAGCAGCAGGAGCAGCTCATAGCAATGCATCATATAGCAGCAGCAGAAGCAGCTCATAGCAATTCATCGTATAGTGGATCAGAATGAAAATTTGACAAAAATCGAGGAGATCCTCACCTTGTTGGATGAGCTCATCCTTCAACAACACCTCAAGGCCATGCCACGGGAGGAGGAGGGGAATAAGGTGCCTTACGCCGCGGTGTGGCATCGATCAGAGTTGTGCAGCTCACTTTGAGTAGTGCGTTGGATGAACCACGATGGAGCAGCTCTTTGGAGACCATGAGAATGAGGGCGGCGCTAGAGGGAGGAGCGATCACGGAGATTTTCCCCTACCCGCCGGCCATGTAGCCTAGCTAGACATAGCATCGTAGAGGACCGGGCGGATGGGACCCGATGGCGACGGCTGTTGGAGGAACCCTAGTCAGCAGGCGGGGATCGAGGTAGAGGGAAAGGGAGAGGAGATGCAAGCGGGCAGGGCAATGAATGCTTGTGTGTTTGTTTTTACTTGAGGGTCAGGGTGTGACACGTGGCGTGATTGCATTTTGAGTGTAATATAGGCGGAACAATGTAGTCATTTCCTATTCCCTTCCCTTCAATTTTTAGTGAGATTCTACCCGAAACACCCCCTCCAAAGCGAGATTAGTTAAGCCCAAGCCCATAACTCAAAAATGACTTCCTTACATCTTTTATGGCTTATTTTGACAATATGCCCTGAAAAGGCGGAATCGAATTGGCCCTTAACCTGCAATTCAATTGTGCGTGCAATGATGAATCCCTCCTGCCTGCTATCTGTACATTTAGGCATCATCATACAAGGCATAACCTAATACATGTGCATTCCATTGTAGAATCTGGAATATGCAATGTTTATGTTAGTTCATACGTTGCACATGATGTTTAAATGCCCCTTAAATCTGGTCAGTCAAGTGATGGTCTTTAAGCCTCCTTCTTTGCTTCTTTTCTTGATATGTAAGATTTGCTCACACATCTGTTCAATTGCTTGTTTGCATCAGCCAGCCATATTAGGACTGTTTGCTTTGATTACTTGCTGTTCTTAACCTAACACTCTAACAGAGCTTGTCAATGATTTAAACACTAAGGGCTGCTGTAGTGGGGCCTTGTCTAACTCATAGGTGACATAAAGGTTTGGCTGTACACTACAGTAGGCTCTCCAAGAGTACCTGGAGATCCAGTTCGAAGGTATGCCTAGTTTTACATAGTGTAGACATAGTAAATGCTCATTTCATTGTGTGCAAGTGCAAGAGATGTAGCATGTTTCATTATGTGGTGTTGTTTTGTTATAATCTCATCCTTTTGTGTTCACAGACTGGAAAGTATGCATATTTATCTTCCAAGGAGACGAGCAACTAGTTTGTGTCACCTTGCAGAGGGGGTGCAATGAAAATAAGATTGAGGATTTCCAAGTACAAGATGTTATGAAGGAGCCTTGCAAGAGAAGTAGGAGCTACGCTGAGCCTCTTCAACCTGCTAAGGTAAGTCATTGTATGCAACTCAACAGTTCAATTCCTTGTTTGTTTCGAGCATAGTTAATTTTCTCTTTTCAATTGCTTTATTTGTCCTCGGTTAATGAGATGCCCAAATAATCATGCACGATGTTCTGTACTTGTATAACTATTAGTTGAAATAATTAAAGGCCTTACCATATAAATACTCTTAAGAAGTTTTCCTGAAGCTTTGAAGTCTATTAACCAACTATTATTGCATGAGGCTCAAAATCTAGTTTATACTACGCTAATGATTGCATAGTTTTGCCTGATGTAGTATGTTTGTATGAAACCCTCTACTGTTCATTATGCTCCCTAAGAATTTAATTGAGGTAAAGAATGGCCAACTACTTGCTTACTTATACGCAACAATGTTGTCTAAATTTGTAATTTGTCTGTGTTTTCGATTGGGCCCCAACATCATGCTCCTCTGGTGAGCTAAGAGGGACTTCTGTATGCAGGTTGCACATACTATCTTTTTTATAATTTTTGAAATATCACCTTCTTATGCTTCATGACGTGTAACATTTTTTGTGTGAAAGTGACGTGTAACATTATTGTTAGTCCTGTTTTGCCATGTAGTACAAAATAGTGTCTTGTTCGCTTCACTGTTGTAACTATATTTTTGCCCTAGTCATGTGTACTTACAGAAACATTTGAGGATGAAGTTGCATCAACACAAAAATCTGCGAGCAGTGCGGCATGGCCGTTACCAAATGATTATGGATTGGAATTGGAATGTGCTGATGTTCTCGAGCATCAACTAGAGGTGGCAAGACAACGTGTACATGATTGTCAACGTATAATCAACAAGTTGAGACTGGACATGCATGTATTAGATGCAGGAGTCAAAAAATGAAACAAGACACTGAGGTAACCATGAAGGAATTGGAGATTTTGCAGACTGAAATTTGTGCTATCTAAATCCGGCCAATCCTATTTTCTGAAGAGATTATAGTTCAAATGGAGTTAAGTTGATGCGCGTCCATGATGTATGAGCTGTATTTGCCCAGTGTATGTAATTTGTTGTTTGTGTATGCTTTATTATCACCTGTGCCGAACCATAATGCCCAGTGGGTATAATCGGCTGTAATTTCTTTATTGTATAGTGGAGGATTATTCTACCTTTCTATGCCTTGATCTCTTTGTTGTATAGTGTATGCTTTTTAGAGGTGATAGTATTGAGTAGGATAATTCTTTGATTATGATATATCCTTCAAACGGGGGCCAACTCGCCCGACCATGGCCCTTCACGGGCCGTCGGATCCATGGGCCTTCTACGTCTCGTAGGATCCATTGGCCTTCTACGTCTCGTAGGATCCATGGGCCTTCTACGTCTCGTAGGATCCATGGGCCGCCGACTCATTTATAGGTATTGTACGGGCCTTTAATTAGCCGTAGACGGGCCTATAATGGAAATTGTATGTTTTCTGGGCTCACCATAACGGGCCGTTAATAGGCCGTATTTGGTGATGCTAAGAAAATGGCCCAACAGACTAAGAGACCACAAAACGGGCCGACTGTAACGACGGGCTGAATTTGGCCTACAAGCAAAAAATGACAGTAATGGGCCGTAAGTAACCGAATGCTGCAAATGAGCTCAATAATAAATGGGCCCTCAGAAGGCCGAAAGTTAACTTGGGCTGGAAACGGCCCAACTGAATAACGGCCCGTTAATGGGTGTAAAGTGTTACACTGTTCATTACGGGCCAGTTTCACCACGGGCCGTTAATGGGTGTAAAGTAATACACTGTTCATTACGGGCTGCCAAAGACGGCCGCTAATGGGCCAAGAGTTACAAAGGGCCTCATATGGGCCGAAAGACGTCATGGGCCATACATGGGCCAGAAGTGAAAACGGGCTGGAATCATATAGGATGGCCCAGTGTAACACCCCAAAAATTTAACCATGATTTATTAGTTAAAATTTTACCTTGGTAAATTAAATTTTATTTTCTGGATTTATTTTTTGATTTCAGGACCACTATTTTCTTTGATATTATGGAGTTTTTACCCCAAGTGAAAACTTCCCAAATATATTGTTTGACTTGTATACCCTCTCAAGAAAAAACATTTCTTTTATCAGTGGAGTTACTTATATAATTTTTTCTTCCTGAGCCTTATTTCCTTAAAAAAATTGGTTTCTCATGGTTTTAGGGTTCAATTTGCACTACAACCCTTTTATAGATTCATTTCAAAATTCTCCCAAAAACTGGGGATGACATGTGATGTTCCTAAATAACTTTTATGCAAAAATCTCTTGTAGCCTTTTGGAAATTTTGAGCTCTACCTCAAGTTTTCAAATCTGGTCCAGATTGTAAAATTGCACTACAACCTATTTAAATATTTCTTTAAAGTTTCCATCAAAATTAGGGGATGTTAGTAGGAGTATATTATTCAACTTTATGCAAAAAGCCATTGATGTTCTTTGAAAAATTTGAGAAAATCACCCTCTTTTGCTCTCTGGTCCAGTTGGGTGTTTTCTACTGCAACTCTATTTTATTCTGCTCTAGTACCCCTGATCTTTCTCCTGCTTATAAACCACCCTACAAAACCCTTAAGTCCAGGAGAGTGGACCCATTGGAGTATTTTTGGTCCATGCATTGATAGCTTTTATTTCCTGTCCAGATTTGGTTTTCTCAAAAACTTGCACTAACAAGTTTCTGGTCTTGACCAACTAACCTTGCCACCATCACCTACACCTAAAGAGACACTGATCTGGAATTTTTGGCCACCCCAAGAGGTGCCTAGATGACCATAGCATTCTGTCAAACACCTTAAGTGCATGAACAGAATTGGCATGAACCCTAGTTTGCATATTGAACCTGCTTGCTTTGCCTAAACAGCATGTCTCATGGCTCTACCTTAGTCCATAACCCCACCCTACTAAACCTCATGTGGATTAGAGCCCCCTAGAAGGCATTGGCATTTTGCCGAGCACCTCGCCTGCGTGCTCTGGGCGCGGCCAGAGCGCGCGTTTTGCACATGGGTGCGCCCGAGTCGCCGCGTCTCGCTGCCGCCCTCCCCGCGCCCGTTCCGACCCTTGGCCACTCGCAGCCAGCGCCCGACTCCTCCTTCACCGCAGAGCTGCCCTGGCCCCATCCTGGCACCACACAGCGCCACCACTGCAGGCCGCCGACGGTCGCAGCAGGCCTCTGCCAAGGATGGCGACGCCCGAGCCACTCCAGCCCGCCAGCTGCCCTCTGGAACAGTTCGAGCTCATCCACGAGCCCGTCCGCTAGCGCCCGTCGCCGCCACGTCGCACTGCCTGCAACAGAACGGCGGTTCGTCGTTCCTATCCACGGCCGCCGCGGAACCGACCTCGAACGCCTATAAAAAGGGGCCCCGAGCACACCGAGACCCTCAGGCAAACTCAAGCCATCCCTCTAGAGCTCCCACAGCCAGTAATCGACGGGGGGGGGGGCTTCTTCCTCGTCTCCGGCCAGTTCGGTCGCCGCCACACTCCGGTGTCATGCGTCGCGAGCTGAGCCCCCCCAGTCCATCCAGTGCCACCATCCTCTTGCCCTCGATCTCTTGGAGCCACCCAACCTCTCGGCTTATCGGGAGGCACCAGTGCTTCGAGTCCCCAAACCTCCCGGCCACCGTTCATGCGGAGCTTCGTCGCGGTGACTCCCTTCGTCCTCGCCAACCTCTTGACCACTGGGAAGACCGCCCTGGACTGGCGGATCCATCCCTGCCCTCAGAACCAAGTGGGGAGCCGCCGTTCATCGACGGCGATCGCCGGAACCCCGCCTTCGCTTGGACAGAGGAGGAAGAAGGCGTGGGCGACTGGTCAAACCTGACCAGTGGGCCCAAGGGACCCACTGTCAGTGACCCAGCGCCGACCCGCTCCAGTTTAAGTGGAAGCGTATTTCTCAAAATACGCCTTCGATAGAGGAAAGCGTTTTCTTTTTTCTGATTTTTATTAAAAACAGATTATGACTAAACTTTGACTGGCTATAAATTTTTAAATGTAAGTCCAATTGTCTTGATTCTTTTTCTGTTGTTTCTCAAATTCTGTCTAGTTTATTTTCATATTTATTTGAAATTTTCCAAACAACTTTTTTGTACTATTTTGAAACTATGTTTCAATTTGAATTTTCTCAAAATAGGATTTTTGAAGAAGGAAGCAACTTTCAAAAAGTGCACCCCCACTTGCATACCCTTGAAGGCAAGCATTCTGTACCCTGGCATAATATTGTTGTGGGTTGCTTGATACGGCTACAACAACCCCTTGTCTCGGAGTTTTCGTTATATTATGCGATGATATGATCATACTCATAAGTGCATATTGATGATTCCGTGCTATTGCGATACGTTGTGATAGTAATCACCATCATATGCCTTTCATGCACACCGGAAGGAATCCGGGAAAGCCTTTGTCTTGGGTAGACACGGGCTTGTCTCTAGTCCTCCGTCGAGACGGTTGTGTCTGGTAAAGGCATGGTGAGGTATGATGAGTGGTGATTTTGTCTGATTGGTGTGAAATATGTTTCTTATGCTAATCATGTAGGAAATGCTTTAACCTCCTAAGTCGACCATAGATCGAGTCTTGTTCCAGTAACCCCCATACTTGTTTCGTACGACCATAGGTAGGGTACGGTTCAGTAAGTTGTCAACCCCTTACCTAGCACACACCATATAGAGAGGCCATGGTGGAAGATACCGGAGGCATCCGGTAGGCATGCCACCTGGTCCGGGGGCATGGGTGTTTTCGGTTGGAGCCGAAGGGGTAGCTCCCTAGTTTGGCGCTGCGTTATAAATTTTGTGATCCCATGCTAACCGAGGTTGTAGCCTCCCCACTTAGAGTTTCGCTTAACGGGTGTCGTGGGTGATTCCAGACACTGGTAAGTTAGGCTGGTGTGTGCGGTCAGATGTGTTTCCAATTATAAGACCGTAGGCAGAATTAGTCCCGATGGACTAAAGGAATCCGTTGCTCGTGGGTAAAGAGTACACCCTCTGCTGAGATTATATCTATTCGAATAGCCGTGTCTATGGTTAAAGACTACAGTCTGGGATGGGTCAAGTGTCGGTCTTAGAGTTGGTCTTCGGAGGAAAAATTGCTAAACCAGAACATGGATTATGACTTGTGACTCATGATGATTATGATTACTATTATCATGGACCAACCATTTACATTATTTGAATTATTGAGTATCCCTGGGACGCTTCTACCTCCTGGATATTCACTGTGATTATTCTCCTATAAGCCCTTTATGTGGTGTCGCATGCATCGCCTCGATCGTGGCATGCTTGTTATTTATTTACTCTATAAGCCCTTTATGTGGTGTCGCATGCACGCCGATCGTGGCATGCTTGTTATTTATTTACTCTATAAGCCCTTTATGTGGTGTCGCCGCATAATAACGATCGAGGCATGTTTTATATGTTCATCCCTTCGAAGCGTCGCTTCAGACACCCGATCCGTGCATTCTATTTCTATTCCCTTACTGCCTATTAATGTTGTATATGGATAACCTGCTTCCGTGCATCATGGACGGTCATTTTATGATTAACTTGTAATCATAGAATAGTTTCAGAGCATGACTATCATTTGCTATATTATACCTGTGTTCTTAATGTTTGCGAGTACATTCAAAGTACTCACTGGCTTGTCCCTGGCTATTGTCTTGGCCAGATTTCTTGCATGGAGGGGAGCACTGCGATGACAGCCCCGGAACCTAGGCAGTGATGAGAACAATCTCGCGAAGATAGGAGTTATCCAGGTCAGCTGTTCCCGTGGGAAATGGAGTCCCATAGACGCTGAAGAACCACAAACCGCTTCCGCCATCAACCACTAGAAACCATTTGTTGTACTCATAGGCCAGAATGGTCTTGTACTACATATTTTGTATTTTGCTTGGAATTTCTATATCAAGTTGGTGCCTCGTCAGCTAATAGTAATCCTAGGGCTGGTGAGCACAAGGGCCATTTTCTGGGAAATTAATATCCCGAAATCCGGTCCTGACAACCTTGGAATCAGAGCCAGGCTGACCATTGTCTAACCCTATCTTAGCCAGGTCGAAAAACCTAGGTTAATCAACCCACCAGACCTTAACCTAACCCTGGCCAAGCTTCTCGTGTAATATAGTCACACAGTGATCCCGACGCTTTTGGCAGTCGGTGCCCAACCTATCAGCCTAGCTATTCGATCACGCGCCAGTGACCGACACCTAAAATGTCTTACTCGCAAGCGTGTGAAGGAAGACTCCGTCCCCTTTTTGTATAAAAAGGGAATGCTAGCCTCAACTCAGCACAGCACAGCCTCTACCCCAAACCAAGATAAAATGCCCGGACCCATTGTTCACAATGAGACCACAGCAACAAACCTTGGAGGATTTGTGACCGTTCTAGCAAACCTCACCCGTCGTGCCTCTGCATTAGAAGAGCCCCCAGAATATGTTGTGTACCAATGGCCCATGAGCGGTGAGAGCCGTCAATTCTGGGCCACTGTGCACGTCTATGGTAGGGGTCTATCGCCAGAACGCCCCTACAGGTTCACCGGAAGGACAACTTCCTTTGAGCCACAAGCCATCCAACTAGCTGCTCGAGAGGCTGTAGTTCAACTCCGGCACTTGTCGCCCAGAGTCAACTGTCGCTCGTTCTACTACTACCCCAGCCGTAACAGGTATGGTAGGTCACCCCAGATTGCCAACGGAGATCACGAGACGGATCCTGCATTGTTGCATCTGGTGCGTTATGTAAGTGCACTAGAGGAACTGTTCGATCAAATCACCCTTGATCTGATCGCAGCTCGTGGAGAACTGGTTCACCGAGCCCCGGCAAAAGGAGAAGATGAGCCCGACGCCGACAACCCAGTCGTGCTGTTCGGACAACCGATCGAGTCCCTGAGGTCTGCCCCAGCCATCGACCAAAATACTTTGGTGTCCCCAGAAGTGCTTCGTCGCCTTTTGGGAACACGGTCCAACGGGATTGTGGCCAACAACCCCCACGATGGTCATCATCGCTACCCCGAACCTGCAGCCCCTCAACTCCATCCAACTAACCCCGATGGTGAAACTCGTGGAGAAGCCTCGACGTCCACAAGGCACGCCCGCTTAGATATTAATGAGGTAGACTAAGTCGCTTGAGTTGTACCGGGCCTTAGTATTTCAAGCCCCGTAATTGTGTGATTCTGTATCGCCATAATTAATGATGTCCGCTTGTGTGCACCTACTTTAAATAATAGCCGTACATGAGTATGTTGACCTACGGTTGCGTTTTTGACTCCGGGCGCAGCTACCAAAAACCGCCCCGGCGACACCCACAGTAACACATCACTTTTGTGAGATATGTGTATCTGTGGCATTGACCCGACCCCATAGAGTAGAACCGACAAATTGATTGCCCGTCACCCCGCGGTAAATAACCCAGCCCCAATGTTATATAAAAGGTCACCCCGTGACCTTACCAGGTACCCCTCACCTTGTGCACAACACTCACAGCCATTTCTTTGCCATGCCAAGCCCTAGTATTTATCTGAGAACCCCGGATGCCACCCTGGGTAGTTTTGTTAAAATATTATGGGACTTTACCTACAATTACCATGAGTGCTATCCATCCTCCCCAAGACGAGTTGCTCAAATCGAGGATCACCCCCTCCACCTCGAAATATTGGGCAGTGGTGCACATCCCTCCCGCAAACCCAAACCAAGACCCGACGGAAGTCTCCTTCGTGGGGAAATCTATGCCGACTCCGAATATGGCCATAGAAGCTGCTGTGTACGAAGCACTTGCTTGCCTTCGATTCGCGGTACTCTATGCCAGTGAACGATGGTATTATTACTTTCTGAGTCGTGCAGCACCCGGAGAAGTAGCATCTTTTCCCGGTGGACGAATTGAGAGAGACCCAGTACTGGCCAACCTTGCCCAGTATGTCATCGCTCAAGAGCGTTTGACCCAGCGAGTAATGGGTTATCTCCAGAGCCTTGCTGATTTAAATCCTCAGATCGCCATTGGCAGACCACTGAGGCCCAACCAGGAGAGGCGCATCCATCGACTAGTCAATCTGCTTTCCCCGATAGAAGAGGAGTGTGCCCCAGTACCAGAGACGTTTTCTCAGGACCCTGTCCATTTACCGTTTTCATTGTAGACGTCACTGCTATGTTCATTGTTCCAGCATTTATGTACGTGTTGCAACTTAAGCGTTGTGTCCTAGTTTTGTGTGATTAATTAAATATTTGGTTTCAATTAATGTGAGTAGTTTGTACTGTTGTTAATTTTGATTAACTTTTTTCACTCTCAGTAAATTTTGAAGTGAGATTTTCTTTCCCTGAGTTGTTGCAGCATATATCTCTTCCCGACATAGATTTTTATTCGCGCAGCACCATAACAGCAGACTCACAACCACAACCACTCGACCACGTGCGCTAATTGCAAATCCTCACGCACATGTTGCACCTAACCGATCACCTCCCTAGCACACCACAGACTCTGAAGGAGAGAGTTGTGGGTAATCAATCGGGGGCAAGTTGCCTCCAGCACACTGACAACAGTTAGCACCCGACACTGCACTTAATCCTCATGGTCACCGCCACCGCGGAGAGCTAACACTCGAGCAGCAGGATCACGACGATCATCAAGGATCATCGCGCACAGGAGCATGGAGAACCCCAGCAATGCCGCTAGCCCTCCGCACACCAGGATCATGCACCAGTCCGGCATCACCTCCGCCATTAGAGCCTCGTCTCGAGCTCCTGCAAACAGAAATGGAGGATAAGGAAGGAGAAGGAGAAGCGAGCCAGGTGTGAGGAAGAAGAAAGGAGCACTGCGGTCATTTTATAGCTCGAGGTCGGTGTACGGTGGGCGAGGTCCACCAGCGTCGCTCGTTGCTCGATCGCCGGTGTTCGAAGGCGAATCCGCGAGCAGTACCGACAGCGCACTGGCCCGCGAGGTGAGTGCACGCTGCACCGATAGCTAGCACGCCGCGCACTACCGCAGTACGGCCTAGATGCCCTACGCGCTAGACGTCGCCGATGGAGAAAGCACGGGAAAGCGCGCGAGAGAGAAGAAGAAGAGAAAGCCAGAGGTAGAAGAAGAGACTGACAGTGGGCCCCGGGTCCACCTGTCAGCCAGAGAGAGCACTGTGCTCTCGGGTGCGACCAGTGTATTTTAGTAATTTAGTAATTTATTCTAAATTCACTCTAACTAAAAGTGGAAGTATCTCGTTTTCCCCAACCATAGATTTTTGCATGCAGCGCCTGTATACCACACTGTAGTTTTACACCACTTAATTGCCCACTCACGGTAGCCACATTTTATTGCATGAGTAGGATGGTTATTTTTTTGAGATAGTAGGAGTAATTCCTTTCAAAGAAGCCCTTAGCAAATCTCGAGGACGAGATTTTTCTTAAGGGGGGTAGTGTTGTAACACCCCAAAAATTTAACCATGATTTATTAGTTAAAATTTTTACCTTGGTAAATTAAATTTTATTTTCTGGATTTATCTTTTGATTTCAGGACCACTCTTTTCTTTGATATTATGGAGTTTTTACCCCAAGTGAAAACTTCCCAAATATATTGTTGGACTTGTATACCCTCTCAAAAAAAAACATTTCTTTTATCAGTGGCGTTACTTATATAATATTTTCTTCCTGAGCCTTATTTCCTTAAAAAAATTGGTTTCTCATGGTTTTAGGGTTCAATTTGCACTACAACCCTTTCATAGATTCATTTCATAATTCTCCCAAAAATTGGGGATGACATGTGATGTTCCTAAATCACTTTTATGCAAAAATCTCTTGTAGCCTTTTGGAAATTTTGAGCTCTACCTCAAGTTTTCAAATCTGGTCCATATTGTAAAATTGCACTACAACCTATTTAAATATTTCTTTAAAGTTTCCACCAAAATTAGGGGATGTTAGTAGGAGTATATTATTCAACTTTATGCAAAAACCCATTGATGTTCTTTGAAAAGTTTGAGCAAATCACCCTCTTTTGCTCTCTGGTCCAGTTGGGTGTTTTCTACTGCAACTCTATTTTATTCTGCTCTAGTACCCCTGATCTTTCTCCTGCTTATAAACCACCCTACAAAACCCTTAAGTCCAGGAGAGTGGACCCATTGGAGTATTTTTGGTCCATGCATTGATAGCTTTTATTTCCTGTCCAGATTTGGTTTTCTCAAAAACTTGCAGTAACAAGTTTCTGGTCTTGACCAACTAAGCTTGCCACCATCACCTACACCTAAAGAGACACTGATCTGGAGTTTTTGGCCACCCCAAGAGAAGCCTAGATGACCATAGCATTCTGTCAAACACCTTATCTGCATGAACAGAATTGGCATGAACCCTAGTTTGCATATTGAACCTGCTTGCTTTGCCTAAACAGCATGTCTCATGGCTCTACCTTAGTCCATAACCCCACCCTGCTAAACCTCATGTGGATTAGAGCCCCCTGGCAGGCATTGGCATTTTGCCGAGCACCTCACGTGCATGCTTTGGGCGCGGCCAGAGCGCGCGTTTTGCACATGGGTGCGCCCGAGTCGCCGCGTCTCGCTGCCGCCCTCCCCGCGCCCGTTCCGACCCTTGGCCACTCGCAGCCAGCGCCCCGACTCCTCCTTCACCGCAGAGCCGCCCTGGCCCCATCCTGGCGCCTCACAACGCCACCGACGTCGCCGAAGGCCTCTGCCATGGACGGCGCCGCCCGAGCCACACCAGCCCGCCAGCTGCCCTCTGGAATAGCTCGAGCTCATCCACGAGCCCATCCGCTAGCGCCCGTCGCCGCCATGTCGCCCTGCCTGCAACAGACGGCGGTTCGTCGTTCCTATCCACGGCCACCGCGGAATCGACCTCGCCCGCCTATAAAAAGGGTCCCCGAGCTCACCCAAACCCTCAGGCAAACTCAAGCCATCCCTCTAGAGCTCCCACAGCCAGCAATCGACAGGGGGAGGCCTTCTTCCTCGTCTCCGGCCAGTTCGGTCGCCGCCACACTCCGGTGCCGTGCGTCGCGAGCTGAGCCCCCCCAGTCCAACCAGTGCCACCATCCTCTTCCCCTCGATCTTGTGGAGCCGCCCAACCTCTCAGCTTTGACTGGGAGCCATCGTAGCTCGAGTCCCCAAACCTCCCGAAGCCACCGTCTGCCGCGGAGCTCGTCGCCAGTGACTCCCTTCGTCCCCGCCAACCTCTCGACCACTGGGAGGACCGCCCTGGACTGGCGGATCCATCCCTGCCCTCAGAACCCAGTGGGGAGCCGCCGTTCGTCGACGGCGATCGCCGGAACCCCGCCTTCGCTCAGACAGAGGAGGAAGAAGGCGTGGGCGACTGGTCAAACCTGACCAGTGGGCCCAAGGGACCCATTGTCAGTGACCCAGCGCCGACCCGCGCCAGTTTAAGTGGAAGCATATTTCTCAAAATACGCCTTCGATAGAGGAAAACGTAAGTGCTGCCGAAACGTTTTCTTTTTTCTTATTTATATTAAAAAAAGATTTTGACTAAACTTTGACTCGCTATAACTTTTTAAATATAAGCCCAATTGAATTGATTCTTTTCCTGTTGTTTCTCAAATTCTGTCTAGTTTATTTTCATATTTATTTGAAAAATTTCCAACCAACTTTTTTGTACTGTTTTGAAACTATGTGTTAATTTGAATTTTCTCAAAATAGGATTTTTGAAGAAGGAAGCAACTTTCAAAAAGTGCACCCCGACTTGCATACCCTTGAAGGCAAGCATTCTGAACCCTGGCATAATATTGTCGTGTGTTGTTTGATACGGTTACAACACCCACTTGTCTCGGAGTTTTCGTTATTTTATGCGATGCTATGATCATACTCATAAGTGCATATTGATGATTCCGTGCTATTGGAATTTGATACGTTGTGATAGTAATCACCATCGTATGCCTTTCATGCATACCGGAAGGAATCCAGGAAAGCCTCTGTCTTGGGTAGACACGGGCTTGTCTCTAGTCCTCCGTCGAGACGGTTGTGTCCGGTAAAGGCATGGTGAGGTATGATGAGTGGTGATTTTGTCTGATTGGTGTGAAATATGTTTCTTATGCTAATCATGCAGGAAATGCTTTAACCTCCCGAGTCGACCATAGATCGAGTCTTGTTGGAGTAACCCCCATACTTGTTTCGTACTACAACTTGTCCCTGCCATAGGTAGGGTACGGTTCAGTAAGTTGTCAACCCCTTACCTAGCACACACCATACAGAGAGGCCATGGTGGAAGATACCGGAGGCATCCGGTAGGCATGCTATCTGGTCCGGGGGCATGGGTGTTTTCGGTTGGAGCCGAAGGGGTAGCTCCCCAAGTTTGCGCGCGTTATAAACTTTGTGATCCCATGCTAATCGAGGTTGTAGCCTCCCCACTTAGAGTTTCGCTTAATGGGTCTCGTGGGTGATTCCAGACACCGGTGAGTTATGCTGGTGTGTGCGGTCAGGTGTGTTTCCAATTAAAAGACCGTAGGTGGAATTAGTCCCGATGGACTAAACGAATTCGTTGCTCGTGGGTAAAGAGTACACCCTTTACGTAGATTATATCTACTCGAATAGTCGTGTCCATGGTTAAGGACTACAGTCTGGGATGGGTCAAGTGTCGGTCTTAGAGTCGGTCTTCGGAGGAAAAATTGCTAAACCATAACATGGATCGTGACTTGTGACTCATGATGATTATGATTACTATTATTATGGACTAACAAATTACATTATTTGAATTATTGAGTATCCCTGGGACGGTTCTACCTCCTGAATATTCACTGTGATTATTCTCCTATAAGCCCTTTATGTGGTGTCGCAGAGACGCCCGACTGTGGCATGCTTGTTATTTATTTACTCTATAAGCCCTTTATGTGGTGTCGCACAGAGCCCGACTGTGGCATGCTTGTTATTTATTTACTCTATAAGCCCTTCATGTGGTGTCGCTCAGACGCCCGACTGAGGCATGTTTTGTATGTTCATTCCTTCGGTATGCCGCCTGCAGACACCCGATCGGTGCATTCTATTTCTATTCCCTTACTGCCTATTCATGTTGTATATGGATAACCTGCTTGCGTGCATCATGGACGGTCATTTTGTGATTAACGTGTAAACATAGAATAGTTTCAGAGCATGACTATCATTTGCTATATTATACCTGTGTTCTTAATGTTTGCAAGTACATTCAAAGTACTCACTGGCTTGTCCCTGGCTATTGTCTTGGCCAGATTTCTTGCATGGAGAGGAGCACTGTGATGACAGCCCCGGAACCTAGGCAGTGATGAGAACAATCTCGCGAAGATAGGAATTATCCAGGTCAGCTATTCCCGTGGGAAATGGAGTCCCATAGACGCCGAAGAACCACAAACCGCTTCCACCATCAACCACTAGAAACCATTTGTTGTACTCATAGGCCAGAATGGTCTTGTACTACATATTTTGTATTTTGCTTGGAATTTATGTATCAAGTTGGTGCCTCATTAGCTAACTGTAATCCTGGGGCTGGTGAGCACAAGGGCCATTTTCTGGGAAATTAATATCCCGAAATCCGGTCCTGACAGCCAGATGACGCTACTTGGCCTAATTCGCATAGGGCGTAACGGGCCTTGGGTTAGCGGGCTGTAAATGGGCTATATGCTAACAGGCCGTTAACAGGCTTTCCATGGGCCGGCCCGCCAGCTTTTGACCAAGTCAAACGGGCCGGCCTTTTCACAGGAATGGGCCACTGTTGGGCCGTGCCATGTGTCGACGTATCATAGGCGCCTTCTGTCCAGTGAGTGTGAGGGAGTCCCGGACTAGGGGGTGTTCGGATAGCCGGACTATCGTCACGGCCGGACTCCAAGACTATGAAGATACAAGATTGAAGACTTCGTCCCGTGTCCGGATGGGACTTTCCTTGGCGTGGAAGGCAAGCTTGCGATACGGATATGTAGATCTCCTACCATTGTAACCGACTCTGTGTAACCCTAACCTATCCGGTGTCTATATAAACCGGAGGGTTTTAGTCCGTAGGACGAGCAACAATCATACCATAGGCTAGCTTCTAGGGTTTAGCCTCCTTGATCTCGTGGTAGATCTACTCTTGTACTACCCATATCATCAATATTAATCAAGCAGGAGTAGGGTATTACCTCCATCGAGAGGGCCCGAACCTGGGTAAAAACATCGTGTCCCTTGTCTCCTGTTACCATCCGCCTAGACGCACGATTCGGGACCCCTACCCGAGATCCGCCGGTTTTGACACCGACATTGGTGCTTTCATTGAGAGTTCCTCCGTCTCACACCGATAGGCCCGATGGCTCCTTCGATCATCAACAACGACGCAATTGTGGTGAGACTTTTCTCCCCGGACAGATCTTCGTCTTCGGCGGCTTTGTGCGGGCCAATTAAGCAGCCATCCGGAGCAGATCGAAAGCTACGCCTGGCTATCAGGTCAGATTTGGAAGTTTGAACTATACGGCCGATATCCGCGGAGACTTGATCTTCGACAGATTCGAGCCGCAGCCAAGCATGCCGTGACCGCCTCGATGGGCATGATCTAGCTCGAGGCCGCATCAAGATCCGGCCCGACCCTTAATCCGGAGCCGGATTCCCGATCGAGGACGAGTGGTTGGACACCGCCTCGGGCTACAATCTCTATGGCGATCGAGCCGAACTCCATCCCTGTCCTTTGGCGAAGACTCGACTGTGGTGCCGGACTCCTCTCCGGACTCGAACCCTCCGCCCCTGCCAATCGAATCCGATTGGGCGCCGGTCATGGAGTTCACTGCCGCGGACATCTTTCGGCACTCGCCCTTTGGTGACATCCTGAATTCACTAAAGTCTCTCTCTTTATCTGGAGAGCCCTGGACTACGGTCAGGAAGGTTGGGATGCGGACGACGAAGAAACTCAACGCCCACCCACCACCCACTTCGTAGCCACTGTCGAAAGCTTACACGACATGCTCGATTTCGACTCCGAAGACATCGACAGCATGGACGACGATGTAGGAGACAACAATGAACCAGCACCTACATTATGCTGGACAACCACCTCATCCCATGATGTATACATGGTGGATACACCTAAAGGAAATGAAGACGAGGAACAACGGGACGCTACAAAGGATAAATCCCTCGAAAAGCAGTCAAAATGGCAACGTAAACGCCAAACAAAGTCCCGCCTCAACAAAGACCCAACCATAGAGCAGGGCGAACTGGTGGACAACGAACAAGCTATCGAGCAATCGTCCGAACAAGACAACTTGGATAAACAATCTGTCCCCGGCGAAGACAACGAATTCGGGCGATCTCACGCCGGACAAACTATTGGAGCAAAATGACCTCCGAGAAAAGGCTTTCACAAGGCTGCGTGTAGCCTGAAAAAAGCAGAAGCGGAAGCTCAAAACAGCAGAAGATGCACTCAGGATCAGATGGAGCAAAGTATTCAGCACCGCAGACAAGTACGGCGACAGTCGCCGAACAAAGGGCTACCCGAAAAGAAAGCTACTGCTCGAATTCGACGAGGAGACTTAGAGCCCCCACAATTAAAAAGTAAGAAGGCCACCCGGTCGGATGGACGACCCCACGGCAAAAAGAGAGCGGCGAATGGCGCCGCACACAAGCCAATATGCGGTCCGCATAAGGATTCACATCAAAAGGATGGCCCGATTAGGTCCATCTATGGGCCAAGAAAGCATGCTCACAAAGCAATGCAATACGCCAAAATTCAAGATCACGGCACACCCAAATATAGGGCGCCACGCACCCCTATGTTTCACCGATGAGGTGCCGGATCATGAATTTCCGGGATTCAAACCCGTAAACATAGAGGCATCTGACGGAACAACAGACCACTGGTGCGGATTGAGGATTACATCCTCCACATACACATGGCTAGAGGAGATGATCTCCACGCCATAAAATACTTACCCCTTAAACTCAAAGGGCCAGCTCGTCATTGGCTTAAAGGCCTCCCCGAAAATAACATTGGAAGCTGGGAAGAGCTCGAGGATGCATTTCGGGCAAATTTTCAGGGGACTTATGTCCGCCCACCGGATGCAGACGATCTAAGTCACATAACTCAACAGCCCGGAGAGTCAGCACAGAAATTCTAGAACAGGTTCCTTACTAAAAAGAACCATATAGTCGACTGTCTGGACGCCGAAGCCTTAGCAGCTTTCAAACACAACGTCCGAGACGAATGGCTCGCCAGACACCTCGGCCAAGAAAAGCCAAGAAAAATGGCCACATTAATAAGCCTCATGACCCGCTTTTGCGCGGGAGAGGATAGCTGGCTAGCAAGATGCAGCACCAATGACCCAAGTACATCCAAATCAGGGATGGAAATGGAAACCACGAGCAACAAGGACCAAATACCGGATTAAAAGGAACAGTCCAAAGAGCACGGCAATCAACGCCGGTTTCAAAAGCTCACGGCAGAACAACAAAAACTGCCCCTTAAGGACAATAGCGATGAGCTATCCAACTTCAACAAAATCTTGGACAAGATATGTCAAATCCACGTAAATTGTTGGGTCTTCAAACAGTCCGGCAGATGAACGCCCGAACACAAGGGGCTCGACACACCAAGTGAAGATGACAACGAGCACCACAAGCGAGCCCGGAAAACAAAAGACTTTCCCACAAGAGGTTAAAACAGTAAACTCACTTCACGTGATCAAAGGGAAAAACAGAGCGGCGCCCACTAAAAGGCGCGCCGCACACTTGTTGTCAAAACCAATCACCTTTGACCATCAGGACTATTCCGAAAATATCCAGAACGCAGGATGGACTGCCCTGATATTGGATCCTATAATCGAAGGATTCCAATTTACACAAGTCCTCATGGATGGCGGCAGTGACATAAACCTGATATATCAGGACACAATCCGCAGGATGGGGATAAACCCAACCAAAATTCGCCGTAGCAACACCTCCTTTAAAGGAGTAATGCCAGGCCCATATGCCCATTGTACGGGCTCCATACTGCTAGAAGTTGTGTACGGTTCATGCGACAACTTGCGTCGCGAAAGGTTACTCTTCCATGTCGCCCCGTTTAAAAGTAGCCATCAAGCACTATTGGGACGCGAAGCTTTCGCCCGCTTTAACGCAATACCGCATTATGCATCTCTAACACTTAAAATGCCGGTCCACGCGGCATCATCTCGTTAAAAGGAAGTATTAAGTGTTACCCGAGCACGTAAGAATGGGAGACCGCCTTGACAGCCCCACGGCTATCCGGCTCCGCTTAGGCAAAGAACCTGAATTGGTCATTCAAACCCCGGACACGGCTAGACGAGTCCGGCGCCTACTAGCGGTATACCCCCATACGAGGGGCTGCATGCATGTATAACAAGAGACATAAAGCTCAATTTTATTCACTTCCTCGAACCGTACTCTGTTTATTTAATATCAAGTACATCTTTTCAGACGATCCTTTTCTTTTAAACTAAGTTCCTCTCTTTTACAGATGAACAACGTGCTACACCCGTCGAGTGATACGGCACAATGGAGACACAGCGCAGAGCGTGCAAGAGGGACCCGTTGCAAGGATTCTTTTCAGATTAAGACCCTGCGTAAACCTTTTTTACTGTCTCTTGTTGATATACATCCCCCGGTTCCTTACTATAACCGAGGAGGAGGCTGGCGTTTTGGCATTGGCTGCACCAGAATTTTTGCGCGTACCTGGACACCAGGGGCTTAGGGCATTATTCTGCCCATTTTCATAAAGACCGAATACCTTAGGGAGTATTCGGCATCTCGAGTTTGGCCTTATATGCATCAGCTCCGAATCATGTCTTTGGTCAAATGTTGGGTTGCCCGGCTCTGTGTTTTGCTGCCTTTACGTTCCTGCTTTTCACGGCTAACGCGGCACCGTGGAGAACTTCTGCGCGATTGTGCCCCGGTGTAGCGACCCGACCTCGACGGTCAAGCCTACGTGTTCTTGTGCCATCCTCGGATCGATATCTTTGGCACACACGGTACATCAATGTATATATCAAAGTGCAATCACATGTATAATTAACGTAAAACTGATATATACCTCATAATACTCGGTGAAACAAATAGTCGGGTGTGGAGTCCCATCAACGCCATCGACAGGTTGAGTGTAGACTGTAACCCTGTATCGTAACTCTTACTCGTCGAGGAAATATCTGCAACATGATACATTGTAGCCGTGTAGGTCAGTACATTGAATGTACCGGCAAGATCACAATAAGAGAAAACAGATGATAAACTATACTATATGCAGTATGGCTTTGTGGCTCAGATTCGAGTTTTGTTTGCGTAAAAGCTGGTTTTATTTTCCCTACATCAAAGGAATAAATGAAGTCTGTACCATAGAGTTTTCTATCATGACATGGTTCCGCCAACCGATGTCTCATAGCCCAAAATCATCATAAGTTGCCCACAATTAAGTTATGAATCCGGTGTTGAGAGTTCCGAGATAGATCCAGGTCCAGATGCTCAAGTTGTCCGTAACCGGGGACACGGCTAATCGATTAGGTTTTAACCCTCTGCAGAGGTTTGTACACTTTACCCGCAAGATTCGATCCCTCTTTACGTTCTCGCACTTGAGGTGTTTGAGAACAAGATGATCGAAACATGGTCTTCGAAGAGTTCCCACGACCACCGTCCTAACTCATCCAATCCTACCGTAGTTCTACATCCGCTAGCACCGTCCCCACCAGAGTCACAACTAAGGTCAACCAAGCGAGCCCATAGTGACTTGCGGTTGCACAGGTAAGCTTCCGGGCATGAAGTATTCTTCCGTCTCTTTGAGTGCAGGTGAAGCTTTCCGCAAGATGTCATGGCGCTTCTCCATGCATCCCGGCCAACCACTGGTTTCTCCAGGTGCCGTCAACCGTACTTCACCCAAAGAGTGTGTATTGAATTCTTGTCTCGAGTCTTGAAGTCTTGAGGCCTTGAAGATGCAGATCCTTGCAGATTCCATCATGGAGTTGTCGTCATTGACGAGAGTCCTCCTTCTTCACACCACTCTCATGCACTCATACCAAACCACATCTACTATAGCGTAGCATTAAAATAAATAACGTCCGGGCTTGGTAACAGGGTGATGGGTTCCTACCTCATGCATACTAATCAACTACAAGAATTCAATATCACTCTTTGGAGGGATTGTTGCGAAGATGACACTAGATGCAATAAAACACATAGGTATGAAAAACATGGTCAAAGTGAACTTGCTCGGTAAGTTGATGAAGATGATTTGCACTCAAACTCTTGATAGCTCTACTCGTCACACTCCGGTCAATCTACCGTAAGCAATCAATAGTAACCACACATAAGTAATCACTCAAAAGATCGGAAAGAACGAAGAAACAATTCGGAAAACATCAAAACCAAGCAAATAACTCTTGCAGCATAAAACAATTTCTAACAGTATCAAAATTATGTGAATTTGGCCTTATCAGAAAGTTTAGGTCAACAGCTTCGCTTTGCAAAAAGAATCAACTCAAACGGAGTTACGGAACTCAAGTTATTAACAAAAGAAGTTTGAATATGAATCTGAACAAATTTCAAAATTTGAAAATTTCAAAAAGTTGACGTGACAGGTTAACTGGATAGGTGAAAACAAGACGAAACTATAGGCACTGGTTTTATCTAATTTGGATGAACGAGTAAAATGTTATGGCTATTTGAAAAATCAGGGCTAAGCTGTTTCTGGAAGAAAAATAAGCTATGAAAAAAATACAAAAAATATACCTTTATAATGTAGAGAAAAGACAACTTCGGAGAGGGAAGAATTCGTGCCGGAGAGGAGAGGAATATTTTTCTTTAAGAAATCTAGTCAAACCAAAAATATTGATTTAACTCGAATCGGATGATTTTTGAAGGCTCTATGGGTCTATATTTATAGGTGGAAAAGAGGTTTAGGGATCAAAAGCTAGACAATGTGGGACTAAACGTAGCCGAGAATATACGAAACAAAGGAGAAAAGGAGGGTCGCGTGGCATGGGCCAAAAGCCCTTCGGCCGGCCGCACACGTACACTGTAATAAATTTTTTTTTGAGCAATAGAAAAGAAAAAGAAAAACTATGGAAAAAAAATATGAGGAATGAATATGGCCCGCTGGGCCTGGCCCATATATTATATAAAAAAGGAAAAGAAGGGGCGCCCGCTGGTACTATGATGCGCACGTCGGCGACAGTTAGTTTCAGAAAGTGATAGACTGAAAGACGAAAATGAAACTATAACTTTATATAGACATATTATATATCAAAATTTTCAGAAAAAGATTTCCTACAAGATAAACATTTTTAGAATTCCAAATAATGTCCACACAAATTCAGATAATTAAAAGAGTGCTACTGGTCTAATAAAATCCAACGAAAATCATTTTAAAAATACCAAAATTGATTCAAATTTATTTCTCTCTATTTTTCTGATGTAGGGAATCATGTTACCCTATTTTTCATGTATTTTATTTTTGAAGAAAAATAATTTGAATAAAACTTAAATAACTCCAAATTGAAAAATAAATTCAAAAGAACTTTGAATTTAATTCTTTGAAACTCCCAACTCATATTTCATATAATTTGAAGAAGTCATTTTATCTTCGCTCGTGAAAATCATTGAGTTGCATAAAGTTTCAGAATTGGAAATATTCTCAAATGAATTTCAAATATTTTCAACACCTTGTAATTTAAATAAATGGAAGAAGTCATGTCATCTTCTCTCCGGGGTTTTTGTGATGAAAAGAATTTGAATTCGAAGATCATAAAAGCAAAAATGAAAGTTTGGGAAAGTCCTTTTATTCCCTCTCATTTAACTTTCAAAAAGTTCGAACTCACTCACTTTCGGTCAATCCACAACCAATCAATCAAAACTATCTATTTGTTTATAACATTCCAAAATTTAGAATTTTGGGATGTTACAAACTACCACCCTTAAAATGAATCTCGTCCTCGAGATTCGGAGAGGCTAGAAAGAAATAGGTTAGGGTTTGGGGGTCTTCTCAAAAATCAATCGATCGTCTCAGGGGTCTCGGATGCTACCACCCTTAGAAGCATGGTTACGGTTCCATCAAAACTCATATACTCCATCCTTATTACTGACAGTGTCGGTCTTCTTAGATATTAAGGATAATTCCTTCTCTGGGCTCTTCCGGTAGTGGCATAACCTTTTCCTCAATTCCTTTGTCCTTTCCTCTTGGTAAGGTTATCCCGTAATTGGGTCTTCATAGTCGGTGTCCGGCGCCAATTCTAAACAAATATCGGTATCTCATGGTGGTCAACGATTTATGGTTTCTCCTGCAGAAACGGGTGCAGGTTGAACCTCACCGTATAACCTACTGTTGGCAACAACTGCCGTGTACAAGGGAAAAAAATACTTATACCTTTCTAAGGTTTAAACAAGGTTTTGATCATCGTCTCTCTACTATAGGTAAGTCACTCAGATTTTACCATCCCATATAGCAAAGCGAATAATAAGAGTAAGTCGGTATGGTGATCAATCCATCCCGCACCCAAATCATTACCTTGTACATGGTTTAGCGAATCTCGCATTCTAACAATCGGTCATCCTCACAAGCATTGCAGAATTTCTCTTGTCGACGAACCAAGTTCGAAAAAATCCATTGATTCTGCAGGCCAAACAAACATCTATCATTCCTTAACAATTCTCAGGTTTTGCGTAAACTCCTATAGAATCGTCGGTTGATAAAATCGCAACTTCTGCCATGGTTTTTCCTTCAGCAAGAGTGTGCTTGCTTCTTGGCAGGTCCTGGGGCTTGTGGGTTATGGCCCATCTCATCACTTGCAATCCTTGAACACATCCTCGGGGCAACTGATCATTATCCCAACATCCAACTTCCTGGCATACTTAAAATCCATCCAATTGTACTGTCTCTTTTCCTTATATTGGCACCAAACTAAGACGTGCTTACTCATGCTCATCATGGAATTTCCATTGACCCATATTTCCAACATCATACCTCATTTACGTCCAATAGTAATTTATCTCTTCATCCTCGTGGGATATCCCACATACCGAGATAAAACTTATACTTACGAAGTCCATACTCCACTTCGTGGAACATCATTATCCTTTCCGGGGTCAAGCGCCCTTACAGGGGGAATATTGGCCATCTCTGCATGGCACTTCTTCAACTGGGAAACGTGAAACAAGTCATGAACTACTGACAGTCCTTCGGGTGACTCCAACTTGTTAGCCAATTCTCCCATACGTTCCAAACTCGATATGGTCCTACAAATCTCGGGGCTGACTTTCCCTTAACTCCAAATCATTTAACTCCTCACAGAGGTGGCACACAAAGATATGCTCTATCTCCAATTTCATGGACTACCTCCTTGCGTTTTTGAGTATGCATAACTATTACGCACGGGTCGAGCTACTTTCGGTCTATCTCGAATCAACTTAACATTCTCTTCCGAATCCTTGATCACATTTGGTCCAAACAATCGAGCGGTCTCCAACGTCATCCCACACTCTCTTGGGGTATCAAACATATCAAGACAAAACTCCTATTCCTTTTATGCGAAATCCATTCGATGGGTATCCTTATCTTTTCCGAGGGTCAACGGTTCTTACAGGTACTACCACCCTTAAAATGTTCCAATATTCCTTATACCATATTTCTCATATCCTCGAAATTGGTCAACATCTTTACTCATAGGGTAACTCATAAAATCCAAAGCAGTACCAACACCGCTAACTTTATTGATTCTTAAATTATTACAATCTCTCGCTTTTCCATTACATGTCTCAACTTAACACCTCAATATAAAAGAAAAAGCTCTCACTTCTACCACTCCATTTCTTTTGTTACAACTTCAACTGTATATCATCAGTCTCCTTCTCCTTCGGACATCTCTGGCAAAGTGCCCTGCTACATTACAACGGAAACATATTACTTCTGACGGGTTTCGAGGTTTCCTCATGATCACATAGCCTCTTTGGGTCCTCGGCTTCCATTTTGGGCAAGTGTTGACGTATTGCCCTGACTCCTTGCATTTGTAACAGGTGACATGACTCAGATCCTTCCTGGAATCCAATCTATTCCTCTTCCGGGACCTTTCTGTTCCAATCAGGGCTTCTATTTCCTGTGGGTCATACTCTACTTCCTCTATCGGGAAATCTCTGAGATATTCTTCTCTTTCCTTGGTACAATACTGGAAAAAATGTCCTTCTTCTCCACATGAATAGCAAGCGTTGGAGTAGAATCTGATTAGGCCTTCTCCATCAGGGTCTTCAACACATTCCTTCATCACAGGTTCTTTCATAACTTCTCGGAGGGCTTCTTTCATTCCTTCTTCCTGCTCCTGAATAGTTTGTTGCACCATGGGGTAAATGTGACACTTGAGTCGGGTAGTGGGTGGTTCCTTCACACAAGAAACAAGTCACACGACTAGTTGGGCATTCCTCGGTGGGTGTTTCTCCTCACAATGAGGGCATCCATCCTTGTGTTCCCCACAGGTGTGTCCTATTTCTCCATAAATCTTGCAGGCACAAGGTTTATTTCTTGGTGTATCATGTTGCTTCCGGATAAGACGAGATCTTGTCGAGTCTTCTTGAATTCTTTCCAAGTCTTTGCTCCATTCCATCCTGTATAGCTTGATGCATCTGCCACCATGTTGCAGCACTTCCTTCAAAATCTTGAAGAGCGTAAGATACTTCATTCTTCCTTGAAACCAAATTGCTCGAAGTGATTCTCCATGTTACGAATCCATAGCTACGCCTCCTTGAAGTCTTGATCCAGAGAATATCAGTCCAACTTCATTCATCATCTATGGGGTCCAAAAGTTTTGGGATGAGATATGAGAGAGGTGGGGAGGATATACACACAATACAAACAATAGTTTTTGAAGAAACAAGTTTTACTTTGTGGCTGTCGGAAAACATCAAACAAATGACAGCTCACTAATCGCCGCATCTAACGTAAGTGTGTAACAGGGGTTTGGTCTTCTAAAGGTCAAATAATTCTTCAGTTTCTTCAAGTCTTCAGAGTCTTCAACTGTTGTAGCTTCAATTCTTCTAATGCATGATGAAATCCACTTTTCTCTGAAGAGGCCATCAGTTCTCCGATATCTGATCCTTCTTGGAGCGGCTTCAGTTGATCCTCTGGGTGGTCAAAGGGATATGGTATATTGTAACTATTTGAGGTGAGAGGGACTACTTGATAAAATAAAAAAAAAGATGAGGAGTAAGAGTGTTTTTGAAAATAAGGTTTTAGAAATTTCCTGTCCTAGGGGCTTTCCGATTTCTAGGGTCACGTTCTCTGATCAACATGTGCTCGATACCATATTCAGAGCGACCCGACCTCGTGACGGTCAAGCCTACGTTCTTCGTGCCATCCTCGGATCAGTATCTCGCACACACAAGACATCAATGTATATATCAAAGTGCAATCACATGTATAATTAACGTAAAACTGATATATACCTCATAATACTCAGCGGAAACAAATAGTCGGGTGTGGAGTCCCATCAACGCCATCGACAGGTTGAGTGTAGACTGTAACCCTGTATCGTAACTCTTACTCGTCGAGGAAATATCTGCAACATGATACATTGTAGCCGTGTAGGTCGATTACATTGAATGTAAGCAAGATCACAATAAGAGAAAATAGATGATAAACTATACTATATGCGGTATGGCTTTGTGGCTCAGATGTCGAGTTTTGTTTGCGTAAAAGCTGGTTTTATTTTCCCTACATCAAAGGAATAAATGAAGTCTGTACCATAGAGTTTTCTATCATGACATGGTTCCGCCAACCGATGTCTCATAGCCCAAAATCATCATAAGTTGCCCACAATTAAGTTATCAATCCGGTGTTGAGAGTTCCGAGATAGATCCAGGTCCAGATGCTCAAGTTATCCGTAACCGGGGACACGACTAATCGATTAGGTTTTAACCCTCTACAGAGGTTTGTACACTTTACCCGCAAGATTCGATCCCTCTTTTTACGTTCTCGCACTTCAGGGTGTTTGAGAACAAGATGATCGAAACATGGTCTTCAAGAGTTCCCACGACCACCGTCCGGAACTCATCCAATCCTACCGTAGTTCTACATCTCGCTAGCACCGTCCCAGCCAGAGTCACAACTAAGGTCAACCAAGCGAGCCCATAGTGACTTGCGGTTGCAGGTAAGCTTAGGGCATGAAGTATTCTTCCGTCTCTTTGAGTCCTGGGTGAAGCTTTCCGCAAGATGTCATGGCGCTTCTCCATGCATCCCGCCAACCACTGGTTTCTCCAGGGTGCCCGTCACAACCGTCCTTCACCCAAGAGTGTGTATTGAATTCTTGTCTCGAGTCTTGAAGTCTTGAGGCCTTGAAGATGCGATCCTTGCAGATTCCATCATGGAGTTGTCGTCATTGACGAGAGTCCTCCTTCTTCACACCACTCGTGCACTCATACCAAACCCCGTCTACTATAGCGTAGCATTAAAATAAATAACGTCCGGGCTTGGTAACAGGGTGATGGGTTCCTACCTCATGCATACTAATCAACTACAAGAATTCAATATCACTCTTGGAGGGATTGTTGCGAAGATGACACTAGATGCAATAAAACACATAGGTATGAAAAACATGGTCAAAGTGAACTTGCACGTAAGTTGATGAAGATGATTTGCACTCAAACTCTTGATAGCTCTACTCGTCACACTCCGGTCAATCTACCGTAAGCAATCAATAGTAACCACACATAAGTAATCACTCAAAAGATCGGAAAGAACGAAGAAACAATTCGGAAAACATCAAAACCAAGCAAATAACTCTTGCAGCATAAAAAAATTTCTAACAGTATCAAAATTGTGTGAATTTGGCCTTATCAGAAAGTTTAGGTCAAGAGCTTCGCTTTGCAAAAAGAATCAACTCAAACGGAGTTACGGAACTCAAGTTATTAACAAAAGAAGTTTGAATATGAATCTGAACAAATTTCGAAATTTGAAAATTTCAAAAAGTTGACATGACAGGTTAACTGGATAGGTGAAAACAAGACGAAACTATAGGCACTGGTTTTATCTAATTTGGATGAACGAGTAAAATGTTATGGCTATTTGAAAAATCAGGGCCAAGCTGTTTTACGGAAGAAAAATAAGCTATGAAAAAAAATACAAAAAATATACCTTTATAATGTAGAGAAAAGACAACTTCGGAGAGGGAAGAATTCGTGCCGGAGAGGAGAGGAATATTTTTCTTTAAGAAATCTAGTCAAACCAAAAATATTGATTTAACTCGAATCGGATGATTTTTGAAGGCTCTATGGGTCGATATTTATAGGTGGAAAAGAGGTTTAGGGGTCAAAAGCTAGGCAATGTGGGACTAAACGTAGACGAGAATATACGAAACAAAGGAGAAAAGGAGGGTCGCGTGGCATGGGCCAAAAGCCCTTCGGCCGGCCGCACGCGTACACTGTAATAATTTTTTTTTGAGCAATAGAAAAGAAAAAGAAAAACTATGGAAAAAAATATGAGGAATGAATATGGCCCGCTGGGCTTGGCCCATATATTATATAAAAAAGGAAAAGAAGGGGCGCCCGCTGGTACTATGATGTGCACGTCGGCGACAGTTAGTTTCAGGCGCGTGTGCAGTTTTTGTTATTATTTTTTTTAACAGAAAGTGATAGACTGAAAGACGAAAATGAAACTATAATTTTATATAGACATATTATATATCAAAATTTTCAGAAAAAGATTTCCTACAAGATTAACATTTTTAGAATTCCAAATAATGTCCACACAAATTCAGATAATTAAAAGAGTGCTATTGGTCTAATAAAATCCAACGAAAATCATTTTAAAAATACCAAAATTGATTCAAATTTATTTCTCTCCATTTTTCTGATGTAGGGCATCATGTTACCCTATTTTCCATGTATTTTATTTTTGGAGAAAAGTAATTTGAATAAAACTCAAATAACTCCAAATTGAAAAATAAATTCAAAAGAACTTTGAATTTAATTCTTTAGAACTCCCAACTCATATTTCATATAATTTGAAGAAGTCATTTTATCTTCGCTCGTGAAAATCATTGAGTTGCATAAAGTTTCAGAATTGGAAATATTCTCAAATGAATTTCAAATATTTTCAACACCCCTTGTCATTTAAATAAATAGAAGAAGTCATGTCATCTTCTCTCCAGGGTTTTTGTGATGAAAAGAATTTGAATTCCCGAAGATCATAAAAGCAAAAATGAAAGTTTGGGAAAGTCCTTTTATTCCCTCTCATTTAACTTTCAAAAGTTTCGAACTCACTCACTTTCAGTCAATCCGTCAACCAATCAATCAAAACTATCTATTTGTTTATAACATTCCAAAATTTAGAATTTTGGGATGTTACACCCGGTTCGGCCGGGCGAGCACCTCAGTAGAGAAAGCCGAAAACTGACTGTCATGATATAGCGAGAGACTGGTCAACCACTCGATGACACTCTGGAATGTTTAGGATTCCTCCGCATTAACGAAGGACCATTTTTCGGTCAGGCACATACGCACCCCGAATTCGGGAGAGTGCGGTGCCCCTAGGGGCTATCTAGTAGCCCCACCCTCGAACTCCTATGGTTAAGTGAAAGTGATTATACTCCGGTTGCCTGGTTTGCTACGCTATCACCTCCTTAAACAGGACCAAGACGTTGGATTAAGTGTGAAAAAGCGCTTTCTTTGCAAACACCCCCGCACTATGTGTGTGGGGGCAGAAGCCAAGGACTGCCATCTTTCAGGTTATATATACATATACATAAACGGCCGCACAGGGAGTAGTTTACTACTTGAACGCACAAGTATAAAAAGCTCTTATATTATATTGAAACATTGTTTTCACAAATCATACATGTCATTTAAACATAATATCCTTCGAGCACTGCGTCTCTATTAAACGAGCGCCCGACAGGACTTCTTCAAAGTAGTGCTTGGCAGGTACTCGGTTTCTGTCCGAATCTTGGGATGCAACGTCGGTGGCCTTCATCTCTGCCCAATATGTCTTGACACGGGCCAGAGCCATCCGCGCTCCCTCAATACACGCTGATCGCTTCATTGCGCCCGTCTGGCGGTACCGCGCAAGGAACTGCTGCACTAAACCAAAATAGCTCTTCGGCTGGGGTCCGCCCGGCCACAAGTGAGTCAAGACATGCTTCATGGCAAATTTGGACAACCGTTTCAGCTCGGCCCATTCGGCCAACCGATCGGTCAGCGGCAGAGGACGCTCCGGACTATGGAATTGCGACCAATATAGCTCTTCCCTTCTGTGCCCCTTCTGGCCCCAGAAGTGCTCAACCGCGTCCGCAGCGCTCGCCGCCAAGTCCAGATAAGCAGCCTCCGAACTCCACAACTTATCCAACTGAGCATACTTTGGATCTGTATATTTCCTCCGCAGCAGAAACTGTTTTCCAGCCGCAATTGCCCCGGCCTGACACAGCTCCTCCTTGGCAGCTTTCAAAGCCGACTGGGCATTCTTGGATTCGGCGGCGGCTTTTTCAGGCCCTCTTGTTCCGCTTGATGTTCTTTTTCAAGAACCTCACAGCGATCGGTAGTATTCCTCAACTTTTCGGCCATATCGGCCATTTCCTCTTTGCTTCGGCAGTGAGCAGCCCGTTCGGCTTCTAGCTCTTCGGTCTCCTTTAAAGCGGCCGCATTACTGACCCTGGCTTGCTCTTTCGCTCGGGTGAGTTCCGCCCGCAGCTCCTCCACGGCGGCGGCACCATCTGCATTAAGCATACGAATCATAAGACATGGGCGTCAAGCTCCCTTACCAGGTGTCCGCATAGAAGTCGCATACCTTGTGACTCGTCAAACCGTTTATTGACCAGTGCGATGTCCGCATCCGCCTCGTCAAGTTGCCGCTTTAGTTCGGCATATTCATCGATCCGGCTGGCCTCCGGACGCCCGCCACCTGTTTAGGAGCGGCGATATGTTATAATCGAAATTTGATCCTCGGCACGTTGTCAATTTTGACAACATACCGAGTCTCGGGCTACTATCTATCTGGGCGCATTTTATATGCATAATCGCCGAAGGTACATTATTTTTGCGTACCTCAAACCCCGTCAGTAAGCTTCTGACGGCTTCGTGCAATCCGCTCTCCGCGGATGCAATTCTTTCAATCACCGTACCCATTAGACTACGGTGATCTTCTGAGATAGCCGCTCGCCCGAGCAGATCCTTCAGCTCCTCCGACCGCACACCACTTGGCGCCGGACCTTTCGGCCCCGCCGGACTTGGGGGAACCCTCCGCGACGACACCTCCGGGTCGTCCGCTTCACATGAGGGTGCGACAGGTGGAGGCGTTTCGCTCTCCATCATCTCCAGAAGAAGATCCCCCGAAGACGAGTTGTCTTTGAGAAGGGCTGAGGTCCGAACTACAAGGTACAATTTCGGTTATCTTCATAAATAAATACAGGGATGTTCCTTATTTACAAGACCCCTTCTTTTTACTTACGGCTCACTGAAGGGCTGATCCCCTTGGGGAAATAATGCGGCTGGGTTACTTCCTCAAATACCGGACTCTCTCGTCAAGATTCCTTTCCCTCTTTGAGGCCTTGACCTCCGAATCTTCCAAGCGGTCCTCTTCTCTCCTCGGAAGGTGGGACTTTTAATCTCTCCTTCCTTGATAGCCTCCTTCATAGAGGCGATTGCTTCCCGCTCCCCCTTCGCCTTCTTCAAAAGCGCGACCTTCAACATCTTGGTCAGCATGGGATCCGGCGTGGTCTCTGGGAGGGGAGCCGGACACCTTATCAACTTTGCCTTGGCTATCCACTCCTGTTCAAGAAACGGCTTCTTTAAAGGGCATATATATATGATAAATGAATGAACAGCGTGTCCGGTTACAGGACTACTTACTTGATTATCTAGGCGATTGCAGCTTAGTCCTGCATCCTCAGTCAGGTCCGGACACTTCTCTTGTGATCCGAAGAACAATTTATACATCTCCACGGGCGTCGTACCCATATAATTTTGGAGAGCTCGTGGTCCCTCCGGATTAAATTCCCACAGGCGGAGGGGGCGACGTTTGCAGGGCAGAAGACGCCGGATCACTATAACCTGCGCCACTGCAAGCAGATTGATCTCTCTTTTTTGGAGGTCTCGAATACGGCCCTACAGCAAGGGAACGTCCTTGGACGGCCCCCAGTCGAACCCCTTGTTGACCCATGACGCCGCCGTTGTGGTGGACCTGAGCGGAAGGCAGGGAGCGCCACCCATTTGGTGCCCCTAGGAGCGGTAATATAAAATCACTCCCATTGCCACAAACCAAGCTCCTCTTGAAAAGAGCCCTCGGGCCACAGAGCATCAGCACATTTTTCTTATGACCGCCCCTCCGCACTCTGCTTGCTGCCCCTCGATCATCTTTGGCTCCACCTTGAAGGTCTTGAGCCACAATCCAAAGTGGGGGGTAATATGGAGGAAGGCTTCACATACGACAATGAATGACGAGATATGGAGGATGGACTCTGGATTCAAGTAATGGAAATCAAGCCCATAATAAAACATGAGCCCCCGCACAAAGGGAACCGTCGGGAAGCCTAAACCCCGACGAAAGTGAGACACGAACACCACGTTCTCGCCGGGCTCGGGAGTGGGAATGACCTGCCCTGGAGCAGGCAGCCTATGCGAGATCTCGCCGGTTAGATACCGGCGCCTCACAGCCTTTAGCACGCCTTCTTCTCGGACGGAGGAAGACATCCATCGGCCCGTCTTGGTCGGAGCGGAACATCGCCGAAAGTCCGAAGCGACTGAATCTGAAGCTTTGGGTGTTGGAACTCGAAGCGCAAGGCGAACTCGATGGAGGGTGTAAAAAGAAGGGGGCCTTGGTCTCGTTATAAAGAGGTTGAATACCAAGAGCCCACCCCGTAGCCGATTAGGACTCTCCTTTGATAAAGGAGGCATGCCAACGGGCGCGGTTGGGTTACCCACGTCTGTATTGATGAGAATCCCGGAATAAGGGGCACGATCTACGCTTTGATAAGACGTGCCAAGGAAACCGCCTCGCTAAACACGCTGAGGTGGAACAGTAAAAAAACAATTCATATAAAGACCTGGCCGTGGTGTGATGTCACGCCGCGGAATACGTCAGCAGATCTGTGCGAAAGTTATTCTCTCTACGGTGGTATGTGGAACTTGTTTGCAAGAGCGGACACTATCCTGGTGTTCAAAACCTTCTATGAAGTATTTGGGGAGGAACCCGCCTTGCAATGCTGAAGACAATATGCGCGCCCGGACTCGTCGTCATTGAAGCCTGGTTCAGCGCCATCGAGGAGTCCGGACTATGGGGTGTCCGGATAGCGGACTATCGTCACGGCCGGACTCCAAGACTATGAAGATACAAGATTGAAGACTTTGTCCCGTGTCCGGATGGGACTTTCCTTGGCGTGGAAGGCAAGCTTGGCGATACGGATATGTAGATCTCCTACCATTGTAACCGACTCAGATAACCCTAACCTATCCGGTGTCTATATAAACCGGAGGGTTTTAGTCCGTAGGGATCTAACGATAATCATACCATAGGCTAGCTTCTAGGGTTTAGCCTCCTTGATCTCGTGGTAGATCTACTCTTGTACTACCCATATCATCAATATTAATCAAGCGGGAGGGTATTACCTCCATCGAGAGGGCCCGAACTCTGGTAAAAACATCGTGTCCCTTGTCTCCTGTTACCATCCGCCTAGACGCACAGTTCGGTACCCCCTACCCGAGATCCGCCGGTTTTGACACCGACATTGGTTCTTTCATTGAGAGTTCCTCTGTGTCGTCACCGATAGGCCCGATGCCTCCTTCGATCATCAACAACGACGCAGTCCAGGGTGAGACTTTTCTCCCTAGACAGATCTTCGTATTCGGCGGCTTTGCACTGCGGGCCAATTCGCTTGGCCATCTGGAGCAGATCGAAAGCTACGCCCCTGGCCATCGGGTCAGATTTGGAAGTTTGAACTATACGGCCGATATCCGCGGAGACTTGATCTTCGACGGATTCGAGCCACAATAGCGTGCCGCCGTCTCGATGGGCATGATCTAGCTCTGCAGCCGGTCAAAGGCCTCGGAGGCCGCACCAGTATCCGCTCCGACCCTTAATCTGGAGCCGGATTCCCCGATCGAGGATGAGTGGTTGGACACCGCCTCCGGGGCTACAATCTCTACGGCGATCGAGCCGAACTCCATCCATGTCCTTTGCGAAGACCTCAACTCCAGGGTGCCGGACTCCTCTCCGGGACTAACCCTCAGCGCCCTTGTCGAATCCGATTGGGCGCCCGGTCATGGAGTTCATCGCCACGGACATCTTTCAAAGACTCGCCCTTTGGCGACATCCTGAATTCACTAAAGTCTCTCTCTTTATCCGGAGAGCCCTGGCCGGACTACGGTCAGGAAGGTTGGGATGCGGACGACGAAGAAACTCAACACCCACCCACCACCCACTTCATAGCCATCGCCGAAAAGCTTACACGACGTGCTCGATTTCGACTCAAGACATCGACGGCATGGACGACGATGTAGGAGACAACAATGAACCAGCACCTATAGGATGCTGGACAACCACCTCATCCCATGATGTATACATGGTGGATACACCTAAAGGAAATGAAGACGAGGAACAATGGGACGCTACGAAGGATAAATCCCTCGAAAAGCAGTCAAAACGGCAACGTAAACGCCGAACAAAGTCCCGCCTCAACAAAGATCCAGCCATAGAGCAGGGCGAACTGGTGGACAACGAACAAGCTATCGAGCAATCGTCCAAACAAGACAACTTGGATAAACAATCTGTCCCCGGCGAAGACAACAGTCCGGACGATCTCACGCCGGACAAACTATTGGAGCAAAATGACCTCCAGAAAAGGCTCGTCGCCACTGCGCGTAGCCTGAAAAAAGCAGAAGCGGAAGCTCAAAACAGCGGAAGATGCACTCAGGATCAGATGGAGCAAAGTATTCAGCACCGCAGACAAGTACGGCAACAACAACAACAAAGAGCTACCCGAAAAAGAAAGCTACTGCCTGAATTGACGAGGAGGCCTTAGAGCCCCCACAATTAAAAAGTAAGAAGGCCACCCAGTCGGATGGACGACCCCATGGCAAAAAGAGGCGTGAATGGCGCCAAGACACAAGCCAATATGCGATCCGCATAAGGATTCACATCAAAAGGATGGCCCAGTTAGGTCCATCTAGGGGCCAAGAAAGCATGCTCGTCAAAGCACTGCAATACGCCAAAATTCCGAAGATCACGGATCACCCAAATATAGGGGCGCCGCGCACCCCCTATGTTTCACCGATGAGGTGCTGGATCATGAATTTCCAGCGGGATTCAAACCCGTAAACATAGAGGCATACGACGGAACAACAGACCACGGTATGCGGATTGAGGATTACATCCTCCACATACACATTGCTAGAGGAGATGATCTCCACGCCATAAAATACTTACTCCTTAAACTCAAAGGGCCAGCTCGGCATTGGCTTAAAAGCCTCCCCAAAAATACCATTGGAAGCTGGGAATAGCTCGAGGATGCATTTCGGGAAATTTTTCAGGGGACTTATGTCCGCCCTCCGGATGCAGACGATCTAAGTCACATAACTCAACAGCCCGGAGAGTCAGCCCGGAATTCTGGAACAGGTTCCTTACTAAAAAGAACCAAATAGTCGACTGTCCGGACGCCGAAGCCTTAGCAGCTTTCAAACACAACGTCCGAGACGAATGGCTCGCGAGACACCTCGGCCAAGAAAAGCCAAGAACAATGGCCGCATTAACAAGCCTCATGACCCGCTTTTGCGCGGGAGAGGATAGCTGGCTAGCAAGATGCAGCACCAGCGACCCAAGTATATTGCCTTTCACTTGCACGACCAAATGGTATGAAGATAATAATAGTGCAAGGATGCCATGGACTAAGTTGGAATCTGCAACATTTAAATATAAAGGAGAAGACAAGGTAAAATGGGCTCTCGGATAGATAATCAAGAAAGCATAAGAGAGCCACTCATCATTTTTCATCGCGGTATTCTTCTTATAAGAACTCAACTAAAAGAAAAGAAATTCAGAGAAACACACTGAAATATTTTTGGAGTTTTTTAGTTTTTCTGAAAGAAAGCAATTCAAAGAAAGAAAAATAAAAACGAGAAAAACTATTTACACGGGAAAGCTCCCAACAAGCAAAAGAAGAAACGAGAAATCTTTTTGGATTTTTGATTTTCTTAAGGGCTACAACTAAATAAACTAGAAAATAAAAACCAAAAAGAAGCTAACTATTTTTTTTTGTTTTCCTCAAAGTTTTTGAAACACACAAGAAGAAAGCGAGAAAATAAAACTAACATGGATATTACAATGAAAGAGTATGAGCACCGACAACTAGAGTGAAATGCATAGGCATGCATAAAATGTCGGTGGGAAGTACGTACTCCCCCAAGCTTAGGCTTTTGGCCTAGCTTGGTCTACTGCCAACCGAAGAATCCATCTTGTCCCAAATGGAACTCCTCAAGAGGAGGGATCTAAGCATCCTAACCCTGTGGTTCCTACGCGGCTGCGGCCAACTCCGCTCGATAAGCAACAATATTCGTCGGTATAACAGTATATCCGTTCTTGGCATGAACATCAAACTAAGCAAGTGCAGGCAACGGAATAATATCCATAGTTTCCTCATTATAAACCAAGTTATATGGGATGCGGTCAAAGTCATCCGAATCAGAAAGAAAGTGATGGTGCCTCATGGACTCAAAGTCTAAATGGACCTTAAAAGGGGATCATGAGGACATATATTAACATTAAAGTGGCTCGCTAAGAGAGTTGCATAGATACCTCCGTAAATCGTACCTCTGGCCCTATTAGTGTGCAAGCGACGTGCAATTATAGCTCCTAAGATGAAAGTGCTATCACCAAAAAGTGCACGGTGTTGGATAGCAAATTCAGGTGCACCAAGGCAGCTTGCAGCCTTCCTGGCAGTCAAACATTTCCCTATGAATAAAGCAAAGTAATCCACAACGGGGAAATGTAAACTAGTGGATTTAGGTGCCGACACTGCTCTTGTTTCTCCCACCGTCAAGGTGTGGAGGAACTCCTCGAACTCTGCTGGTCGAGGCTCTCTCAAATCCCCATAAGTAGGGATCAAACATATCTCACAAAATTGCTCAAGCGGCATCTAGCGGATTTCACCATACATCCTGAAGCTCACTTCAGGGGGGTTGTTCCCACTCAAATAATAAAAACTTTGCACAAAGCAATTAGTGAGGATTTGGTATTGATCACACTCATCTGCAATAATGGAGTTTAGCCCGGCGTTGGTGATGAACTGTGCGAACTCGTGGTGGAAACCGAATTCATCCATGAAGGGCACATGTGGCCATTCACATGGTCAAACTTCCGCATCACGGGGTAAGTAGAGGTCATCGTCCAAAGACTCTTCCCGAATCCCCTTGGCATTCTTCCTAGAGGAGCTCCTTTTGAAAATGTTCATCTTTTTCTTGAGCAAATTTATGAAAAAAAATTGGTCCGCAAAAAGATGTTAACAAAACTTCACAAAATTGATAGCAACTACTCATACGAGTGCCTAGAGGCCATATCAAGCATTCAAACTACTTAGCACTCAAAGAATTCAACATGCAAGCTCATGTTCTGTAGCACCAAGAGTAGATAAATATGCAAAATATAAACCACTAAAACAAAAACTAATTGGAGCATTGGAGGAGTCACATACCAAGGAACAATTCCCCAAAACAGTTTCAGAAATGGAGTTCGAAGCAAATAGATCAAAAATGGTAGCAAGATGAGCTCAAACACGAGCAAGAATAGGTGAGGATTTTTTTCTGAGGTAGAGGAAGAAGATGGCTGGAGGGAATATGTGAGGGGCCCCTGCGGGGCCCACACAACACTGGAGCGCGCCCAGGGGGGGCGCCCTGGTGCTGTGTGGCCACCCAGGTTGCCCTCTCACACTAGTTTTTATGCCAAAAATTCTAATATATCCAATAAAAAATTCATGTAAAAATTTCAAGACATTCTAAGCACTTTCATTTATGGACATTTTTTTATTGCACGGAAAATTCAGAAAACAGGAAAAACATGGCATTTATTTTGTTTAACTAATAAATAACAGAGAAAATAAGTTGGGTACATAAAGTTGTGCTTGCTAAATTCATCAACTTCATGTTTCTCGAAAAGAATTCATTAATAAGGTTGATCAAGTCTTATTAACAACCCCTTTCAATTAACATGAAACCGAAGAATCTTCGCAGAAACACTATGTACCTCAACGGGAACAGGCATGTCCCCTACCATAATTATTTCATATTTCTTTTTGACAGGAGGAATAGGCAGCTGAAAACTTCCAATAGTGATAGTGGGATCTTTTCCGATAACATTAATACCATTCACTTGAAGTTGTTTCCTCGAAAAATGCACCATGTGTTCATTACCATTAACATGAAAAGTGACTTTGCTTTTGTTTCCATCAATAATAGCCCCTGTGGTATTCAAGAAAGGTCTTCCGAGAATAATTGACAAGTTATCGTCTTCGGGCATATCAAGTATAACAAAGTCCGTTAAGATAGTAATGTTAGCAACCACAACGGGAACTTCCTCACAAATATCAATAGGAATGGCTGTTGACTTTTCAGCCATCTGCAAAGAAATATCAGTAGGAGTGAGTCTGTTAAAATCAAGTCTTTTATATAAAGAGAAAGGCATGACACTGACACCAGCTCCCAAATCACATAAAGCGGTTCTAACATAATTTCTCTTGATGGAACAAGGTATAGTAAGTTACGTGGGTCTCCCAATTTCTTAGGAACACCATCCTCAAAAGAATAATTAGCAAGCATAGTAGAAATTTCTGCTTCAGGAATTTTTCTTTTTTTTGTAACAATATCGTTCATATATTTTGCACAAGGAGGCATTTTAACATATCAATTAAGAGAGTACGCAAAACAACAAGTCTAAGTATTTCAACAAAGAGATCAAAGTCCTCCTCATCCTTACTCTTGGAGGGTTTAGGAGGAAAAGGCATGGGCTTTTGAACCCATGGTTCTCTTTCCTTACGGTGCTTCCTAGAAACGAAGTCTTTTTTACCATACCTTTTATTTTTAGACGGTGGTTTATCAAGATCCCCAGCTGGTTCAATATCAATATCATTATTTGGTTCTCCAACATTCTTTAGCTGAGCATATGCAAGAATCTCATTAGTAACATCAGGTGTATGTTCATCACCTGATTGTGTCTCAGCATCAGAAATAGAAACATTAGGATTAACATCAAGAGGTTTTTCTACCTCTGGTTCACTAGAAGCATGCAAAGTTTTATCATTATTCTTTTTCTTCTTCTTTTTAGAAGAACTAGGAACATCAACGTTAGATCTTTGAGAGTCTTGTTCCACTCTCTTGGGGTGTCCCTCAGGATAAAGAGGTTCATGAGTCATCCTACCACCCCTGGTCATAACTCTATTAGCATGATCATGCATATTTCTATTCATTTCAATAAGCAAATCACTTTGAGATTTAGCAACTTGTTCTAACTGAGTTTGAACCATGGAAGCATGTTTACTAACTCCCTTAACATCATTGACCATTCTAAATAACAAGTAACTCAAACGATCAATAGCATGGGCATTATGTTCTAATTGTTTCATTACACGAGCATTGAAATAATTTTGCTTGCCAATATAACTATCAAATTCAAGATAGCACTGACGAGGAGTTTTACCAAAAGGAACATCATTTTCATCAAACTTCAATAAAGAATTTACCTCTACTACCTGTGGTAGTGGTGGTGGTGTTTCATTGAGCTCATGTATCTCTTCAATAGGTGGTAAATTTTTAACATCTTTGGCTTTAATACCTTTTTCTTTCGTGCATTTCTTTGCTTCCTGCATATCTTCGGGACTAAGAAATAGAATACCTCTCTTCTTAGGAGTAGGTTCAGGCGGTGGTTCAGGAAGTGTCCAATCATTATCATTCTTCAATATATTGATTAATAATTCTTCTGCTTGAGTAATAGTTTTCTCCCTGAAAACACACCCAACACAACTTTCCAGGTAGTCCCTAGAAGCATCATTAATACCATTATAGAAGATATCGAGGATTTCATTTTTCTTCAAAGGATGAACTGGCAAAGCATTAAGTAACTGGAGAAGCCTCTCCCAAGCTTGTGGGAGACTCTCTCTTTCAACCTGCACAAAGTTAAATATCTCCTGCAAGGCAGCCTGTTTCTTATGAGCACGGGAAATATTCTTCGGAGACGTAGTAAATCATATCCTGGGGACTACGCACACAACCAGGAGTAAGAGTAGTGTACCAATCCTTAGCATCACCCTTTAGCAAGAAAGGAAATAAATTCAAAATATAGTAATGATGAATCTTTTCCTCATGAGTGAAAAGGGTAGAAATATCATTCAGTTTAGCAAGATGTGCCACAACAGTTTCAGATTCAGTACCACAGAAAGGATCGGACTCTACCAAAGTAATCAACTCAGGATCAACAGGGAATTCATAATCCTTATCAGTAATAAAGATGGGAGAGGTAGCACAAAATTAAGATCACACTTCATCCTCTCCCTTAAAGATTTTTCTTTTATCACAGCAATAACAGCCAAAGCCTCTTTTCTAGTATTGCAATTAAGAATAGCTAAAGCAGATTCTTTATCAAGACAATTCTCATCAGGTATTTCAGCACTCTTAGCTTCTCTAATCCTAGCAAGTTGTTCATCAAGAAAATAACCAAGTGGCATAGTAGTATCAAGCAAAGTACTAGCATCATCATGAACATCATTCAAAGAAGAAGTAGTTTCATTCATAGCATCATTCATAACATCATTCATATTCTTAGCAGAAGAAGCACCATCGATAACATGTAACATAGTAGGACCCATAGCAAGTGGTGGTGTTGCAAGCTTACGCAAAACAGATGGTGAATCAAGTGCAGAGCTAGATGGCAGTTCCTTACCTGTCCTCGTAGTTGAGGGAAAGATTTTAGTTCTGTCATCCTTCAGATTCTTCAGAATGGCAAACAGATATAAATCCCAAGTGACGACACAAATATTGCTATGCTTCCCCAGCAACGGCACCAGAAAAAGGTCTTGATAACCCACAACTATAGGGGATCGCAACAGTTTTCGAGGGTAGAGTATTCAACCCAAATTTATTGATTTGACACAAGGGGAGCCAAAGAGTACTTGGAAGTATTAGCAGTTGAGTTGTCAATTCAACCACACCTAGAAGACAAATATCTGCAGCAAAGTGATAAGTAGCAAAGTAGTATGATAGTTTGGTGACAGGTAATGGTACCAGCAATAGTAAAGGTAACAATAGCGATAGTAATTTGTAGTAACGGTGAAAGCAGTAATAACGATAGTAACTTAGCAAGTATCAATGTGTGAAAACGTGTTGGCACTAGATTGATGATGTTGGGTATTTGTTGGATGATATTGATCATGTATCAGTTATAACCTAGGGCGACACAGAACTAGCTCCAGTTGAAGGAAATATGCCCTAGAGGCAATAATAAAGTTGTTATTTTATATTTCCTTATATCATGATAAATGTTTATTATTCATGCTAGAATTGTATTAACCGAAAACTTGATACATGTGTGGATACATAGACAAAACACTGTGTCCCTAGTAAGCCTCGACTAGACTAGCTCGTTAACCAAGATGGTTAACTTTTCTAATCATAGACATGTGTTGTCATTTGATGAACGGGATCTCATCATTAGGAGAATGATGTGATGGACAAGTCCCATCCGTTAGCTTAGCATATTAATCATTCAGTTTTATTGCTATTGCTTTCTTATGTCAAATACATATTCCATCGACTATGAGATTATGCAACTCCCCGATACCGGAGGAATGCCTTGTGTGCTATCAAATGTCATAACGTAACTGGGTGATTATAAAGATGCTCTACAGGTATCTCCAAAGGTGTTTGTTGGGTTGGCATAGATCAAGATTAGGATTTTTTACTACGAGTATCAGAGAGGTATCTCTGGGCCCTCTCGGTAATACACATCAAAGGCTTGCAAGAAAATGACTAAGGAGTTAGTCACAAGGTGATGTATTACAGAATGAGTAAAGAGACTTGCCGGTAACGAGATTGAACTAGGTATGAAGATACCGATGATCGAAGCTCGGGCAAGCAACATACCGATGGACAAAGGGAATAACGTATGTTATCATTACAGTATGACTGATAAAGATATTCGTAGAATATGTGGGAACCAATATGAGCATCCAAGTTTTGCTGTTGGTTATTGACCGGAGAAGTGTCTCAGTCATGTCTACATAGTTCTCGAACCCATAGGGTCCGCACGCTTAACGTCCGATGATGATTTTGTATTATATGAGTTATGTGATTGGTGACTGAATGTTGTTCGGAGTCCAGGATTAGATCACGAACATGACGATGAGTCTCTAAATGGTCGAGAGGTAAAGATTCATATATAGGATGATACTATTCGGACACCATAAGTGTTCCGAGGGTACCGGGTACGTATTGGGTCACCGGAAGGGGTTCCGGGCACCCCCTCCCCCCCCCCCCCGGGGCAAAGATATGGGCCTTATTGGGCCAAGGGCGGGACAGACCAGCCCCTAGTGGGCTGGTGCACCCCATATAGGCCTGAAGGAAGGAGGAGCAGGGAGAAAGGAAAGGGGAGGATTCTGCCTCCCCCTTTCCTTCTCTCCCCCCTTCTCTTTCCTTCCCCCTCTGACACTTATGGAAGGGGGAAGGCCGACTTGGAGGAGGCACCCAAGTAGGATTACTCCTACTTGGGGTGCCCCTTGCTGCTCCTCTCCCTCTCCCACCTATATATATGTGGGGGGCACCGCTAGAAGACACAACATTGATTCCTAGCTGTGTGCAGCGCCCCCTCCACAATTTACGCCTCCGGTCATATTCACGTAGTGCTTAGGCGAAGCCCTGACCGGATCAATTCACCATCACCGTCACCACACCGTCGTGCTGACGGAACTCTCCCACGACACTTTGCTGGATCAAGAGTTCGAGGGACGTCATCGAGCTGAACGTGTGATGAACTCGGAGGTGCCGTATGTTCGGTGCTTGATCGGTCGAAACATGAAGAAGTTTGACTACATCAACCGCGTTAACAAACACTTCCGCTTTCGGTCTATGAGGGTACATGGACACACTCTCCCCCTCTCGTTGCTATGCATCTCCTAGATACATCTTGCGTGAGCGTAGGAAATTTTTTGAAATTGCATGCTACGTTTCCCAACAGCAGTTCGTCAATATAATGTAGGCATGTATTCTGTAAATAGTCATACATGCTTATGGAAAAGAACTTGCATGACATATTTTGTCCTACCCTCCCGTGGCAGCGGGGTCCATAAGGAAACTAAGGGATATTAAGGCCTCCTTTTAATAGAGAACCAGAACAAAGCATTAACACATAGTGAATACATGAACTCCTCAAACTACGGTAATTACCAGAAAGAACCCCAGTTATTAGCACCCTGGGGTATGCGGATAATAACACATAGCAGGTGTATGCAACCTGCAAGATCAGATCTAAAACACAAATATTTTGGTGAAAACATAAACGGTTCAGATCTGAAATCATGGCACTCGGGTCCTAGTTGTTGGATGTGGGGTTCCGGCAAACCCTTAAGGTTCGAACACTGGCGTGCGCAGGAAGTCTTTCCTTCCTACCGATCTACGCTTTAGCTCGCTAAGACCTCGCAGACGAACTCGGCGAACTCGCAATCACAAAAAGACACGAGGTTTATACTGGTTTGGGCCACCGTTGTGGTGTAATACCCTACTCCAGTGTGGTGGTGGTGGATTGCCTCTAGGGCTGATGATGAACAGTACAAGGGAAGAACAGCCTCCTGAGGTTGAGGTGTTCTTGTGGCTAGGCTCTCGATCGGGTTGGATCAAGCTAAGATGAGATGCCTCTACTATGGTGGCTAGCTCTACTTATATAGGCCCTGGTCCTCTTCCCAAATATCAAGCGGGAAGGGAGCCAACAACGGCGGGCAAATTTGAAGGGGGACAGCTAGTACAAGCTGTCCTGACAAAAGTGGTCTTCGCCTGCGAAAAGCTCTGGCGGTGACGCCATCTTGGGCTCCATGATGACCTCCGTCTTGCCGTCCTCCTGGTCTGGGTCTCGTTGCACCAATATATCAACCTTTGCCTGATGCCTCGGTACTCTTCGCCTGCGCTGGCCTCCTTAGCACCAAAGAGGAAATAAGGACACACTGGCCTGGCTCCCTTTGGTGCCGTTCGTCATGGCTCACGTCACGAGAGCCTCGTGAGGTTTTGCCTCGCCTTGATATCTCCGCTCCTCGTGAGCCTGCCTGGCTAGGCTACTCCAAAGGAGGTTTTGCATCGTCCGCCTCACGAGGCTTGGACCCTCGCGAGGGTCTTGGATGCCTTGTTGATGAAGATGGGTCGTACGGCCTGCTTAGCCACTTGTGGGCCTTGACGGCAGCAAGTCTGAGAGACCCCATTCCCAGAACACGGACAGTAGCCCCTAGGCCCAAGGTGCACTCGGGCTTGGCTTCGCGGTGAAGCCAAGGGTCAAGTTCAGAGCACCGCGGGCCCCAAACGCCTGAGGCCTTGTTTGACGCGTGGCAGTTGATTGGACGTGGGCGTCTCCGCTTCCCCACGCTGCCTTTGAATCCGCCTAGCTATGTGGCCCCCGCGGCCTACACAGTTATTCCTCCGCCGTCTGCGCCTTGCTTCCCCAATCCCCCTGCTTCCTTAAGACTCGGCTTCCCTTCTCCGATCTGACCTGCCCTCCCCCTGCTTTGTTGCCATGGCGCAAAACAAGCGGACAAGGGGAAGAAGGCAATGTCTCCGTCAGGCGCACCTCCGGCTGTCGAGCCGGCGCTAGGCCGATCCTGAGTGCTCAACGACGAGGCCATGGACAAGGTGTGTCCGATGCTCGCTTCCAGCTTCAACGAGTGGGGATAGACGGTGGCTTGGCCTGCGTCTCACACTCGCATGGCTCGAGCAGTCACCGAGGTCCCAATATTCATAGATGCCCTCTGGGCTGGCCTGATTCCTCCCTTCTCTTCCTTCCTCAACGCGGTGCAAGAGCATTACCAGATTGACATGCTGCATCTTGACCCCCAATCGGTGACTCTTCTTGCTGTCTTCGCCTTCGTGTGCGAAGCCATGGTGGGCATCGCTCCTTCGGTGGCCCTCCTCCGTCATTTCTTCTCATTGCACCTGGCCGACCCTCAGCAATGCTCAGGGTGCGTGAGCTTCCAGGCCGTGGCCGCAACCGGAGCGCGGGGATTGACTTCGAGCTAACTTCATCCACGAGCGAGTTTCGTACGCGATGGGTGTTTGTCGATGCCGGCGTGCTCAGCCCCCTGCTTCGTCTCCTGACGGGGCCCGCTGTTCCAAACTCAGGCTGGGGCCACAAGAAGCTCACGAGCCCCCGCCTTGCCCTCGTCTGGGCCAGGCTGAGGCTGCTGAAGGACCGCGGCGTGACCGCACCGATGGTGGTGAAGGAGTTCGTCAAACGCCGGGTCGCTCTGCTTCAGCGCCACTCTCGCCCAATGTGGACCTTGCTCAACAGTCAGGACCACATGAGGTTCCAGGAGTCTGGGCTCCCTCTTGGGACGCGGCAAACAGTGCTCAAGGTCTTGATGGGTGTCCCTTCGCCGGCCGAAATTCCTGGGAAGAATTGCCTATTGTATCGCTGCAAGAACAAGGATGAGTTTGCAGCGAGCATGCCCTCCTTCGACGAATGGGGGTTGCGGCCGATCGGACTAGTGGAGCCCCGCGAGAACCCCGTCGTCGTGGTTCCTTTCTTCGCTGCCGGTGCCGAGCTCGCCCCAGGTGAAGGTGCGGGAGAGCGAGCTCCGACGAGGGCTGGCGGCTCGAGTCCTGAGGAACACACGCCAAATGGTGATCCTGGGGCGTCGTCTTCGGGAGCCTATGACCCCCCTCCTGAGGCGCCGGTTATTGAGGAGGTGCAGCATCCGGCTCCCGAGGCCAAGGCTCCAGGAGTCTCGGGAGGTCGTGGCGAAATGGTGCCCGGCTATTTGCCGCAACCGGGCACCCCTGAAGATATCCTTCCGAGCTCTTCTTCGGCCCCGCTGCGCACCGGCCGTCACGTCTAGTGTTTCGGTCGTCTTTGTGTGGACTTCGAGGAGCTCCGCAAGAGGAAAGGATCCCCTAGCAGCAGCAACATCTTTGGACCGCTGAAGCGGAGGAAGTACGTCGCCGTTGACGTGCAAGTATTGTATTGTTGTGGCTCCTTGTGTGTTGTTTTCCATTTCCTGACGTCAGTTCTTCAAGGCTCCTTCCGTCGAGGCGGCTGCGCCTCCTGAGAAACGGCCTCTTCCTTCCTCGACTCCCTCATCGGCCTTGAGCGTTCCTAGTCTGCTTGCCGCCCCTGGAGCAGGGTCGGTTGGGGGAGCATCTCCGCCTTCGTGGCGCGCTGAGCCCGCGGCTTTGTCACTCCTCCCCCACGGTCTGGCGTGGAGCCTGGTGGGCATGCCCAAGACCCCTCCTTTTCTCATGGACAGCAGCTGGTTGGCTTCGATCTTCGGCTCCTATTCATGCAGCGTGCCCCGATCGGCTCGGGCTTCTCGCGAGGACTGGCTGATGTCGGGTGCGGCGTCAGCTCCCAGCCCCCTGCCGAGAGGTGGCGCGCCACTTGGCGCCCCTAGCGCTGCCCCGGAGGTGGAGGACGAGGTGGGTCGAGCGTTCGAGCTCGAGCGCGGGCGGAGCGTAGTTCGTCACGAGCTCTTCCAGGAGGCGATGGGCGCGATGAGTCGACTGGGTGAAGAGCTCGCTGGTGTTGACTCGCGCCTTGAGGTTGAAGGTCTACGGCTGGTGGAGGAGCAGCGCAAGCTGAAGGTGGCCATCAACCTCGGCCGCTATCAGCGCGACCTTGAGAATGCGAAGGCCGAGGCGTCCCTCAAGATTGCGCAGGAAATCCGCTCGCGAGCCTTGGAAGAGGCTCGCGAGGCTGAATGTCGTCGCGAGGCTGCGGAGAAGTGCGCATGGGAGCTCCAGTCCTGGAGCGCGTCCCTTGAGCAGCAGGTGGAGGCGCGTAGGGCCGCTCTTGCATCACCGAGAGGGACGCCTGCGGAGGATGAGGAGGTCCAGCAGTGCGGCGGGTGTCGGATTTCAGGGTTCCGGCAGACCCTTGAGGTTCGAACAATGGGGTGTGCGCAGTGGTCCAACCTTCCACCGTCTCGCACTTCGCCGAATCGCAGGGACCTAAACTACTAACGGAATAGCACAAGAGACACAAGATTTATACTGGTTCGGACCACCATTGTGGTGTAATACCCTACTCCAGTGTGTGGTGTGGTGGATTGCTTCTTGGGCTGATGAAGAACAGTACAAGGAAAAACAGCCTCGCGAGGGTCTGTTCTTGGCGGGTGTGATGAACTGCCAGGTGGTGTTCGATTGCTCTAGCTACTGGTTCCTTGATGAGGATTCCGGATCTCTCTTCGTCTCTCCCTCCTCTCGATCCCCCTGCTCTGAGTGTGGCTACTCCTATTTATAGGCGAAGGCCCTGGGCCTCTTCCCAAATATTGAGCGGGAAGGGCACCAACAATTGGCCATTTTGAAGGGGAACAACGGGTACACTTATCCTGACTAAAGTTGGTCCTCGCCTACCAAAGGCTCTGGTGATGACGCCTGCTTGGGCTCCACAATGACTCCTTTCCTGCCGTTGGGCTGGTCTTCGTCTTGTTGCACCAAAACGGATGCCTTTGTTTGATGCTCTCGCCTGCGCTTGCTCCCTTTGCACCAAAGAGGAAAGGAGGACACTGCGCGGGCTGGCGCCCTTGGTCGTCATGGCTTGCATCGTGGGCACCTCGCGAGGTACCCTGCCTTGAACTCTCCGCCTCCTCATGAGCCAGCCTGACGAGGCCGTGCCTGAGGAAGCTCCTTGTCGTCCACCCCGCGAGGCTTGGCCCCTCGCGAGGGTCTTGAGCTTGCGTTGATGAAGATGGGCTGTCCTGGGCCTCCTTTGAGCCACGCCGCAGGCCGTAGGCGAGCAAGTCCGGGTACCCCGTTCCCGAACGCCGACAAGAGCTGGCCCACGGGCGCGCCCGAACTTGGCCGAGCAGAGAGGCGAAAGGGCAAGTGCGAAGCGTCGCGGGCCCTAACAGCCTGCGGCCTTGGGCGCCGCGTGGCGGTTGATTGGACGTGGGCGGCACTGTTCCCCCACGCCTCCTCATTTCGTGCCTTGCTAGGCGGACACGCTGCTATACACATCCGTTCCCCTCTCTGCTGCCCGTGCTCCCCTGTCCTTCCCCCTCCCGAACTCCAGCTTCCATTTTCAATCCAATCTCGAATCTCCCCCCCCTTTCAATCGCCATGGCTCCGACGAAGAAGGGGAAAGGGAAGAAACATGTGCCTCCGCCTCGCTCGCCGCCGCCGGCGGCCTCCGCCGTCGACCCGTCGATCATACTCAATCTAGAGGGCTTGGGCAAGGTTAGTTCGGCTCTGGCCACCACCTTCAACGAATGCGGGAGGACGACGGCCTGGCCCGCGTCCCACTTCTCCATCGACAGGATAGTCACTGAGGTCCGGTATTTTCTTTGGCGACGCCACAATGGGGCGGGCTGGTTCCCCCCTTTTCTGATTTCTTCAATGCCGTGCTTTCTCACTATCAGATCCACATGATGCATCTGGGTCCTGAGTCCATCACTCTCCTCTAGGTCTTCTCCTTCGTTTGTGAAGCAATGATGGGCATCCTCCCTTCGGTTGCCTTGCTGCGCCACTTCTTCTCTCTGCGCCTTGTCGACCCCACCCAATGCTCGGCGTGCGTGAGCTTCGTCGCCGCGCCCGAGACAGCGGCCTCAGGGATCGACTTCAGCCTTCCTCCGCCCGCGGCTGAGTTCCGCGAGAGGTGGTTGTACGTGGATGTGGGGGTGCCCAGCCCCCTGCTATCGGAGCCAACCTCGCCTGCTGTCCCCAATTCAGGCTGGGGCCAGGAGACGCTTTCAAGCCCTCGGCTCATCTTTGTCTGGCACCGCTTCGCGTTTCTGAGGTCGCTTGCTGTGACAGCGCCCAAGGTGGTGAAGGAGTTCCTGATGTGCCGCGTTGCTCCTCTCCAACGCCATTCCCACCGGATGTGGGCCTTGGTGGGCTTTGGTGATCGTATGAGGCTCCGGGAAGAAGACTGACGCTCAAGCGCTAAGGAAAGTGCTCCTGGTCTGTTGGCGACCCCAACTCCGGTGGCATCCGGCATGGAGGGCCTTCTTTGTACCTCTGCCGAGAACAGGGGTGATTTTGTAAACCAGATGCCTATCTTCGATGAATGGGGGCGCGCCCATGGTCTCCAGGGGCCTCGCGAAAATCCAGTGATGGTGACAGCCCTTCCAGTCGGCCAAGGCGGCTCCTCCTCAAGTGGCGGAGCAGGGAGGCACGAGCCGCCAGAGGCCGAAGGGACCCCCGCCGGGGTGACAGCACCGGGCGACGCTCATGAGGGAGCAGCTCCTGAGGCTCATGCCGCCGCGGCTGAGGGCGGCAGGCAGCCGCCCGCAGCGCCTGCGGATGGAGCCCCCGAGGCCCTCTTGCTTCTCTTGGTGAGGCGACCCGGCGCCACGTCGGCGGGCGCCCACAGCGCAAGTCGCCTTGATGCTTCTCCTCGCGCAGGCTGACCCTGCGCTCAAATCTTGGGTCGCTTCATGTGGACTTGAGGCCCTCCGGAAGAGAAGGGAGGCCACAGGCGATGATTACCCTTGTCGCTTTCTTTGAGCGTAGGAAGTACTTCGCCACTGATGAGTAAGCCTTCTCCTTCTCCAGCTCCTGATCCTTCTGCTGCTTGTACTGATCCTTGCCCTGCAGGCCCCTTCCTGCCGAGCTCACGGAGACGGGTGAGGAGCCGTCCGCCTCGGCTTCGCCCCCTCCCTCGTCCTTGAGTGCTCCGAGCAGTGGAGCCCTTGTGGTGAGGGCGACCGGGGAGGCGAACCGTCCCGAGGCGCATCGTGGCCCTGCGCGCCTCGCGACCCTTCTTCGCGAGCCTTCTCGTGGCATAGCTAGCCTGCCGTGGGCTTCTCGCCTGGTCGTGGACGACGATTGGCTGAGGCGCTTCCTGCGCCCTTCGTCTGGGGGTGGGCTGGCTCCATGCCGAGCTTCTGGCGCAGCGTGCCCGGCCGTCGCGAGGGTGCCAGCCCCAGCCCCTGCCGGAGGGGAGCGCTGACTCGTGGGCCCCATCGCGTGGTTGGGGCAGGTGATGGTGTGGAAGGCGTGCTCGGCCTTTCGGGAGCGTCGCGCTCTTCGCCAAGGATTTTTTGAAGAGGCGGCCGATCACGGTGAGCCTGCTTGCTGAGGAGCTTCGCGGATGAAGACGCGCCTTGAGGCCGAGGCCTGCGCTGGCAGAGAGACGTGAGCTGGAGGGCGCTGTCGCCCTTGCGCGCCACCAGCGCGATCTTGATGATGAAGAGGCCAAAGCGTCGATGGCAGCCTCACGGGAGGCCTGTTCTCGGGCCGTCGAGGAGGCCCGGGAAGCTAACAGGTGGCGAGAGGCGGCGGAGGAGCGGGCGTGGGAACTCCTGGCTCGGTGTCACTTACTGGAGGAGCAAGTAGAGCTGCGCGAGGCAGCCCTCGCGTCGATGAAGGTGGCCTCCGGCGACCCGGCGGAGCTCCAGAAGCGTGAGGAGGCGTTGACGCTTGAAGCCGCCGAATGCGCGCCAGTACGGCGCCTAGAGACGAGGGAGCGTTTGGCGACGCGGGCGGAGGATGAGGTCGCTACATGGGAAGCCCGCGTCCTGGAGGAGGTCGGACGCCGGGTGGCGACGGTGCGCTCGAACCTCGAGCGCGAGTTCGAGGAGTGGCTGGGGTTGATCAAGGCCGAGGCTGAAGGCAGGACTGCTACCTTGAGGGCCAAGCTGGAGGAGGCGACGCGGCGGGCCGATGCTCTTCGGGCCGCCCTCGAGGTGGCGCAGGGGGAGTCAACCACCTCTCAAGCCGAGGCGCTCCTTCTTCGCCAACGGGTGGAGGAGGCCGAGGCCGTCGCGCGCCAGAATGCGGAAGAGATACGTCACCGGCGAATCCTGGAGCATGAGCACGGCCCCATGCTCGCCACGCTCCGGGAAAGAGCCAACACAGCCTTGGGTAACATCTGCGAGGCTGCTGTTGGCGAGCCGCCTGTGATTAACTCACGCCGCAACTTTCAGTTCTTCGGCCGACGTGGTGGCGCTGGAGGCTGATCGGTCAGGGCCAATAGGTTGGTGGAGGAGAGTAGCCGCACGCTGCTTGGGCGCGCCTTTTCTCGTGTCTTCAGCTATCTCCAGAACATGGACCCCCACTTCGACTTTGACGCAGCCATCGCCCCAGTTCCACAGGCCGTCCGGGGCGACCTGGCGCACTGGGTGGAAGACAATGTGGATGCTCTTGTCAGGGCCTTCGCTTCGGACAACGACGGGGTGGTCGTGGCCGCCGATGAGGGCGGCGTGGTGAACGGCCCAGACGCTGCCGATGGCCACGCAGACAGTGACAGCGAGGCCAACGACGCTAGCAACGGCTCGGGAGGTGCTCCTGAGGACGCATTGGGGGATTTATCCGACTGATTATGTATTGTCCCTGTTCCATTACCCTGCATGAATAGAACTCAGTTTTGGCCTGATGGCTGTGAGAGCATTTTGGGAGGGGGAGCCCCTCATGTAAAACTTGTGTTCATCGTATTAGCAGGTGTTACATCGCCCATAAGCCCGCGCCAAGTGGTTGGCCAAGCGACGTGCTGGTTGGCTGATTTACCTTTGTTTCGTACGAGCCCTGAGATAGCCCGTGGGAGGCTGTGGTGACCCGAGTGTGTCCTGATCAAATCCGTAGGATCTGCAGTAAAAACCCTCCGGAGAGGACGCGACGGTGGCAGGCTGGGCTGCGCGCAAGCTAGGCCTGGCCCGGCTCATGAGGGGCTCATGAGGGAGGCAATGAGGCGGAGTGGTAACCGAAACACGAGAGATTTGCTCAAACGAGACTAAGCACCCCTTCCCCGAACACACGCAAATCTCAAATTCGAATCCAACTTAAATCCAGCGGGGGAAAGCGACAACCAAATGGAAAGGCGAAGAAAGCAGAAGAAAAGCCGCGTCCGGCACCTAGTCTAGTCTTGGACGTCTTCTCACCAGCACGGAGCTAAGTGCTGCCACTGGGCGTGGGAGGAGCCCAGGGCTGAGGCGGCACCCACGAGACTCGGGCGTGTACAACCCCACTCATTATTACGTGAGAGTGTCACGGGCGGCGAGCTTCACAGTGCACCGGGCCTTCTTCACAGTGTACCGGCCTTGCTTCATATCGCCAGACGAGGGCCCCGCCTTGCGCCACACTCTAGTGCCATCAACGACGACCGGAAACCAGGACGCCGCCGATGGGGTAGAGCAGTCGCCAGCGGTTCCCCGACGACCACGGGTCCTCCGCCAGGGGCAGGCCCTGACGCACCTCCCCAGCAGAGGGCCTCCCTCGAGAGCGCCTTGCTCCGAACGCCGCGGTGGTGATGTCGGATCTCTGCCCCTCTCCGGCAGCCCCCTGCGCCCTCCTCCCGAGGGGTAGGAGACTGCGGGAGCGGGGCAGCCGCTCGTCGTGGCGACCTGTACCTCCTGTGACCTATAGTTAGCGTATGTTTTCTCTTGAGGAAGTAGCGGTACCCGATAATCGCCGCCTTGGCGTGACGGTGGGACCGTCTCGAGGCTCCTGGAAGAGCTCGGCTTCCGGCGCCTCATCTCCCCAGCTCGGGCCGAGGAGCGAGCCTTGTTCTCCCTCATGCGGGTGCCCTTGGTCCACCATGTGGGGCACGTATTCTTCTGGTGCCGTCATCCCGAAGCCCATGCCGTAGTGCTGAGCGTGCCATGCGGCTCTGCTTGATGCGCCCACCGTGGGGTGGTGGTGCGGCGGTCCACCCGGGCCGTGGGTTACGTCGAGTCCTTCTTCTCCGCGGGCCGGGGGCGGGGGCAACCCCGCCGCCGGCCCGGTGCTGACAGCTTCGCCGGTGTTGGAGTAGCTTTGGAGCCCACGCGTGGAGCCCCCGTGCGGGCCGCCCTGGGCCTGAGATGGAAGCTGGGCGCAGAAGGGGTGAGCCCCCGAGGCGGCGAAGCCCAGGAGCTCCGCCACTCGCTCCAGCAGCACGTCGCGGCCGCTCTCCAGCAGCTCTCGGGCCACTGTGAGCTCGGCCCTCGAGTTCGCCTGCTCCCGGCGGGTGTATGGTGACGTGGTCGCGGCGTGATTGGAGGCCCTTGCTGCCGACCGCGCCTGCCGCGGCGTGAGTGCCGTCGAAGCCTGTCCGCGTCGCCAGCGGCCTGCAGCGCCCTGCGGACTGGGCGAGCTGCACTGGGCATGTGGTCGCCCGAGGCGAAGCGGCTGGCTGGGCAGGCAACGCCGCCTAAGGATCTGGGTTGCCCGCTTGGTCGCCGGACATGGTGATGACGATGCGATGTAACACGAGGTGGCGAAGGTGGATTCCGGCGCACTTTACCGGGCGCGCCAAATGTCGGATTTCGGGTTCGGCAGACCCTTGAGGTTCGAACACTGGGGTGCGCGCGGTGATCCAACCTTCCACCGTCTCGCACTTCGCCGAATCGCAGGGACCTAAACTACTAACGGAACAGCACAAGAGACACAAGATTTATACTGGTTCGGGCCACCATTGTGGTGTAATACCCTACTCCAGTGTGTGGTGTGGTGGATTGCTTCTTGGGCTGATGAAGAACAGTACAAGGAAAAACAGCCTCGCGAGGGTCTGTTCTTGGCGGGTGTGATGAACTGCCAGGTGGTGTTCAGTTGCTCTAGCTACTGGTTCCTTGATGAGGATTCCGGATCTCTCTTCGTCTCTCCCTCCTCTCGATCCCCCTGCTCTGAGTGTGGCTACTCCTATTTATAGGCGAAGGCCCTGGGCCTCTTCCCAAATATTGAGCGGGAAGGGCGCCAACAATTGGCCATTTTGAAGGGGAACAGCGGGTACACTTATCCCGACTAAAGTTGGTCCTCGCCGCCAAAGGCTCTGGTGATGACGCCTGCTTGGGCTCCACAATGACTCCCTTCCCGCCGTTGGGCTGGTCTTGGTCTTATTGCACCGAAACGGATGCCTTTGCTTGATGCTCTCGCCTGCGCTTGCTCCCTTTGCACCAAAGTGGAAAGGAGGACACTGCGTGGGCTGGCGCCCGGCTGGCGCCCTTGGTCGTCATGGCTCGCGTCATGGGCACCTCGCGAGGTACCCTGCCTTGAACTCTCTGCCTCCTCATGAGCCAGCCTGACGAGGCCGTGCCTGAGGAAGCTCCTTGTCGTCCGCCCCGCGAGGCTTGGCCCCTCGCGAGGGTCTTAAGCTTGCGTTGATGAAGATGGGCTGTCCTGGGCCTCCTTTGAGCCACGCCGCAGGCCGCAGGCAGGCAAGTCTGGGGACCCCCGTTCCCAGAACACCGACAGCGAGGCGCTGGCCCTGGAAGCCGTGGAGCGCAGCCTCGAGTTCGAGCAACTAGAGACGAGGGAGTGTCAAGTTGCTCAAGTAGAATATGCCATCGAGGATCGCGAGGCCAGAGTCGAGGAGGAGGTCAATCGCCGGGTGGCCGAGGTTCGCGCATACCTGGAGGGTAGGTACGACCTGAAGTTGAAGCTCGCGGGTACGGAGGATGCGGGCAGGGCCGCTGCCCTCAGGCCCAGGTTGGATGAGGCTGAGAGGCGTGCGGAAGCCACGGCCACCGCCCTGGCTATGGCGCACATGGACTTGGCCTCCACCCGCACCGAGCTGCGTTCCCTTCGGAGGCGGGTTGATGACACTAAGGTCGTCGCACGACAAAAAATGGAGGAAGTGCTCCAACGACGAACGCTAGAGCGCGAGCATGCCCCTATGGTTCAGGATCTCCGGAACATGGCCAATACCGCCCTGGGCCATATCTGCGATGTGGAGGTGCCGGTCCCTCACTTGAATGACTATGCCAGCCATCTGATCTTCTTCACTAAGGTTGTGACGGGCCTGGAGGCTTGATCTGCCAGAGCTCGCCAGACTTGTTGAGGAAAGGGGTGTGGCCTGCTTGAGCGCGTTTTCTCCCGTGTCTTCAGCCACCTTCTGAATGCCGACCCCAACTTTGATTTCAACGCCGCCATCGCCCCTATTCCAACGGTCGTCCGGGACGACCTGGCGCGTTGGGTTGAAGACAACGTGGACGCATTGGTCAGGGCCTTCACTTCAGAAGATGACGGGGTGGTGGTCGCCGCAGACGAAGGCGATGTGGTGGATGATGGCGTCGAGGGCGTCGCCGGCGGTGGCGACATTGCTGATGAAGACGATGATGACGAGAGTGACGCCTCCGCGGGTGATGTAGCGAGTGACATTTCTGGCTGATCCCATGTTCTCCTGGCGTTTCATCCTGCACACGAAGCTCGGGCATGGCACTTGGAAAACTTGTAAGAGCATTTTGGGAGGGGGAGCCCCTCATGTAAGCAAACTGCAGTTTTTACTTTCCTATGTGATGCGAGTTTGTGTCCTCGCGAGCTCGTGAATCCGGGTGTGAGTTTTCTATCATGGTTTACCTTAGTCAGCGCCAGCTTTGAGCTGGGTCACGAGACGTCGAGTTTCTGAGAATCCTGCGGAGCTTGTCGCCCCACCAGAAGGGGCCCCATGAGAGGTGAGCTCCAGTTGTAGTGCTAGCGCACGCTTGGCGTGCGCGTGCTTCGCGCAGTCCCGCTCGTGAGGAGCTCGTGAGGGGAAGGCGACGGACATGAGTCGCAGACAAAACAAGATCCAGAAGGCAAGAAATTTCTCGAACAAGAAAAGGCTCCCCCCTGCGCGCATCGATAAACACTCGGTTTCAACTTAAATCCAGATCCAGAAAGCAAAGCTACAGAAAGAAAGATCCAAAGCAAAAGGCCGTGTCTGGCACCTAGTCTAGTCTTCTGGTCTTCAAGTATTCTCACTAGCGCGGAGCTAAGTGCTGCCACTAGGCGTGGGAGGGAGCCCCAGGGCCTAAGGCCGGCACCCTTGAGACTCCGGGGCGTGTACAGCCCCAACTCATTATTACGTGAGAGTGTCACGGGCGGCGAGCTTCACAAGCACTGGGCCTTCTTCACAGGTACTGGACTTGCTTCATATCGCCAGACGAGGGCCCCGCCTTGCGCCACCCTTGACCTCCTTTGAGTCGACCGGTCACCGGGACAACATGAAGGAGGGAAAGAGGACGCCAGCGGTGCCCCCGGTGACCACAGGTCCTCTGCCGGGGGAAGGGTTGTCGAGGCCTCCTCGGCAGAGGGCCTACCTCCGGGTGTCGCCAGGCGTCGCGCGTCGCGGGGAGGGGCCTTACTCCTGGCTCCCTCCCGGCAGCCCCCAGTGTGTCTCCCTTGTTGGAACGGGTGCTACCGTGCCAGGGTTGTCGATCGACGCTGCAACCTGGTTCATCTGCAGCCCATGGTTAGCATAAGCCTGTTCGTGAGAGATTAGCGGTACCCTGTAGTAGCCGTTGCCGGCGCGATCGTTGGGGTACTCCGTTGGTTCTTGGAAGGCTTCGCCTCCTAGCGCCCCCTCTCCCCAATCTTCTCCAATGAATGAGCCGGGGTCGTCCTCTGGTGCATACTCTTGGTCAATCATGCGGGGCACGCAGGCTTCCGGGGCCGTCACCCCGAACACCTCGCCGTGGTGCCCCATGCTCCATGTTGCTCGGCCCAGGGTGGCATCCTGACGACGGTAGCGCAGCATCCGGATGGGACCATGGAGGGCGACGCTTGCGCTCGTGCTTGTCGCGGGCGGCATGGGGGAGTCAGAACCCCCTACGCCGTTGGCCGTGCTGATGTTGATGAAGCCCCCGGGCATAGTTGATGGCGCGCGCGTGTGTTGAGGTTCACCGTGCGGCCCTGCAGTGGCCTGAGGAGGAAGTCGATAGCAGAAGGGTGGCGCTTCCGACGCCGCTGCATCCTGCAGCTCGGCAACATGCTCCAGCAGCGTATCCCAGCCGCTCTCCATCAGCCTGCATCGCAGCAACTCCCTTGCCACCGTGAGTGCCGCCCGCATGTTTGCTTGCTCCCGCCGTGAATGTGGTGCCGCTGCCGCGGCATGGCTCACCGCTCTTGTAGCGGCTCGTACTTGCCGCAGGGTGAGGGTGGATGACACCTGGCCGCGCTGCCCGTGCCCGGTGGAATTTGGCGGCGCTCGCGCCGCCTGGAGTGTTGGGTCAAGATCTTCATGGGCAGACGGCGCTTCCCGAGCTGGCCAGGCTGCCCAGCGATCAGAGCCGGCCCTTGAGTCACCGGTCATCGTGCCTGTGGAGCGTCGGCGAGCTGCTTGGTGGAGAAGAAGCTCCGGTGCACCCCTAATTGGCGCGCCAAATGTCGGATGTGGGGTTCCGGCAAACCATTAAGGTTTGAACACTGGGGTGCACGCGAAGTCTTTTCTTCCTACCGATCTACGATCTAGCTCGCTAAGACCTCGCGGACGAACTCGGCGAACTCGCTATCACAGAAAGACGCGAGGTTTATACTGGTTCGGGCCATCGTTGTGGTGTAATACCCTACTCTAGTGTGGTGGTGGTGGATAGCATGTAGGGCTGATGATGAACAGTACAAGGGAAGAACAACCTCCTGAGGTTGAGGTGTTCTTGTGGCTAGGCTCTCGATCGGGTTGGATCAAGCTAAGATGAGATGCCTCTACTATGGTGGCTAGCTCTACTTATATAGGCCCTGGTCCTCTTCCCAAATATCGAGCAGGAAGGGAGCCAACAATGGCGGGCAAATTTGAAGGGGGACAGCTAGTACAAGCTATCCTGACAAAAGTGGTCTTCGCCTGCAAAAAGCCCTGGTGGTGACGCCGTCTTGGGCTCCACGATAACCTCCGTCTTGTCGTCCTCCTGGTCTTGGTCTCGTTGCACCAATATGGCAACCTTTGCCTGATGCCTCGGTACTCTTCGCCTGCGCTGGCCTCCTTAGCACCAATGAGGGAATAAGGACACTACGCGCGCTGGCGCCTGCCTGGTGCCGTTCGTCATGGCTCACGTCACGAGAGCCTCATGAGGTTTTGCCCCGCCTTGATATCTCCGCTCCTTGTGAGCCTGCCTGGCTAGGCTACTCCAGAGGAGGTCTTGCATTGTCCGCCTCGCGAGGCTTGGACCCTTGTGAGGGTCTTGGATGCCTTGTTGATGAAGATGGGCGTCTGACTGCTTTAGCCACCTGCTGTGGGCATGACGAGCAAGTCTGGGGACCCCTGTTCCCAGAACGCCGACACTAGTGACAAGCATTAATCATAGCATAGTCATAGCAACATCAATCTCAGAACATAGTGGATACTAGGGATCAATCCCTAACAAAACTAACTCGATTACATGATCAATCTCATCCAACCCCTACACCGACCAGCGAGCCTACGAAGGAATTACTCACTCCCGGTGAGGAGCATCATGGAATTGGTGATGAAGAGAGGTTGGTGATGATGAAGATCGAAGATTCCCCTCTCCAGAGCCCCAAACGGACTCAAGATCTGAGCTCCGGACGAAGAACGGGAGGTGGCGGCGGCTCCGTCTTGTGAAACACGATAATTCTTCCTCTCTTATTTTTTTCTCCACGAAAGTGAATTTATACTATTGTAATTAGGGTATTATGGGCCACCAGGGGCCCACACAACACCGAGGCACGCCTGTGGGCGCCAGTGTGTTGTGTGTGCACTACTGCGCCTGTAACGGTGTCTGGACTAGGGGTACTCACCACGTCATCTCCCGATCTGTTAGATTGGGCCGAGGACCCCCATGGCCGTATACTCGTGGGCCAGTCCGGACAGCTGCCGCATACGAGGAAGATTCCACAAGACTTGGCGATCAAGACAAGGACTCCTCCCCACCTGTGTATTCGGCTAGGACTCTTGTTATCCTAGGCCTCTGGTGCATTATATAAACCGAGGCCAGGCTAGTCGATAGATGACAATTACAATTATACCATCATAGGCTAGCTCTTAGGGTTTAGCCTCTATGATCTCGTGGTAGATCTACTCTTGTACTGCTCATATCTTCAATATTAATCAAGCAGGAAGTAGAGTTTTACCTCCATCGAGAGGGCATGAACCTGGGTAAACATTGTGTCCCTTTCTTCCTGTTACCATCAGCCTAGACGCACAGATCGGGACCCCCTACCCGAGATCCGCCGGTTTTGACACCGACATTGGTTCTTTCATTGAGAGTTCCTCTGTGTCGTCGCTGCAAGGCTTGATGGCGCCGTCAATCATCAACAACACGGTCCAGGGTGAGGCTTTTCTCCCCGGACAGATCTTCGTGTTCGGTGGCTTCGCACTGCGGGCCAGTTAGCTTGGCCATCTGGAGCAGATCGACAGCTACGCCCCTTGCCACCAGGTCAGGTTCGGAAACTTGAACTACACTGTCGACATCCGCGAAGACTTGATCTTCGACGGATTCGAGCCCATGACAGGTGCGCCGCACAGTCCCAATAAGCATGAATTAGATCTGTCGTCTGACGGTGTTCAGGAGAACGCGCCTGCAGCTGCCCTGGCTTTTGATCCTGAGCAGATCGTGCCATCCGAGGATGGGGGATAGACCCCGCCACGGAGGCCGCACACTCATCGGTAATAGAGCCGAACACAGACTTCGCCTTCAATAAAGTCTGTGCCATCGGACCCTCGGACTCGTCTCCGTCTATAGGCTCCGAACCGCGCGCATCCGTGCCTATCGAATCTGATTGGGCACTGATTATGGAGTTCACCTCCGTGGATATCTTTCAGCACTCGCCCTTGGGCGATGTGCTAAGTTTATTGAAATATCTATCCCTGTCCGGAGACTCCCGGCCGAACTATGTCCGGCATTGACCACGTCACGACCTGCATCGGCGGGGCCGCACTATTGCTTTTTCAAGCCGGTGTCCATCACGCCGACCTACTTCGACTCATCGGCCGACATCGAGCCTTTGACATCTCGGCTAGACCGGGGGCTTCGCCATCTCTTCATCAGCCTACCCCGGAGACTTCTGCGTCACGTTAGCTGGACCGGAGGCTTTGCCTTGGCGAGCCAACCTTTACCAGCATCGCCATGCCGTCGCTTCGCCGCCCATCAAGCAATGAGAATGTGGATCGTGTCCCAATTTTGGGAGTCACTTTTCTTTGTATCGCTACAACAAATAGACCAGGTGCTATTAATCCTAGGATTTTTTGCTTGTTTGGGTTTATTTTTCCAAGGAATTATTACTCCGGTTTGTCCGTCATCTGTACACAGGTTTATCAAATGGTGGCCGCATTAACGACGGTCGCATGATGGTTCGGTCAGTTTCCATACATAGTGCGGCGAACGCCACATCTGGAACTCAGACCGACCTGAGAATTCAGGCTTTGCCACGCCTTCACCGCGTCACGCCGTCGCCCTGCATCGACATTGACTTCGGCGCCAGGCCATATTTATTTTATTACTCACTTTGCATAAATTATTTATTATGCATCAATTTTTATTTTTTTAATTTATCATTATTACTATTATCTCCGGTTTGCACTATTTTTTGTGCACAGGAAAATGATCCAGCCGGACTATATCCTTTGGCGTCACCTCGGGACCGGCTTGGGGGATGGAACCTTGACCCGCATCAAGCTCGGACCGCGTCATCAATACGGAACACATTAACCAGCTAAGTTGCCTTCATGCTCAAAGTTTTAAATTTTTAACTTGTGTTCGGTTCGATCAAGCATTATACTTTTTTGGAAAAAGTTGCTTGTAAAATATTTTTTCCTTGTCCAAACTTCGTTTGTGACGGACAAACTCAAATACCCCGATTACTTGGGGGCTCCCTTGCTGGAGCTTTTCCTCTTGCATATGATTATACTTGTACGGCTCCGTTCCTTGTTCGTGTATTATGCCACAATATGCACCATATTGACCTAAGTGATTTGCAAGCTAGGTTGCCTTGCTCATGTGTTTACCCCTACGTTCCCGATTGTTCGGCTAGGGAGTAAAGGGAGCACCTCTGCGATTGTCACAATCGGGTCACCCGAGCCGGACCTCAGACTGGGTGAAGCTGAAAGCTAGCGCTCTTACTGTTTTCAATTATGGTCGGCACACAGCGGAACTCATGAGTACAAAAAATCTATTGCACAAGTCTCATTGTAGCAATGAGCAACCGAAGAAAGGTATCAGTGGGGGTACTATTTTCTTCGAAGATGCTTCTTACACTTTGTTCGTAATATAGCATAAGTTCCCTGAGTGCGCTTTGTCTGTTACAGCCTTATGACCTGATTGCCTGGTTATCGGAAACACCGTCGAGATTCTGGACAGGTGGAGTACATAACACTTTTCGGTCTTTTGACCGAAGAGGGAGAAGCCGACGGTCGGTTAAGACGCGTTTAAAGTTCGGGTGAACAAAGATATGATATTAGTACTTCGGTACATACAATCATTATACATAAAATTCTTTTACCCAAGTCACGTGGGGGCTCTTAAATTAGTATGAGTTGTTTCTCTTCTTGGTTGTTGCAAAATCTTTTTTCTATCACTCCTTTCTCGATGCAAGTGTGTGGTCAATAGCCGGATAGCCTTGCTTCTCTCTAAATCCACTCGAGTGAAGTTTGCTAAACTAGCCTCGGAGAAGCACTCCGCCTTCGGGATAAGGAGGTTGAAGCCATAGGCTAGCCCGCTTGAAGTCTTGAGATAGGATGTGTCATGTTAAAGCACGACAGAAGCACCTTTTTTTTACAAGTCCAATTTTCGGATTGGCACCGAACACTTGATCTAGTTCGGACATTAAACTTTTGAATAAGTTTTTTGGCTTTTCGAGCCTATGGCGCTTTTAAACTATTTGTGCATTTCCAGTATTAGTCTCGCAGTGCAACGCCGGACACATTTAGGGATTCAGCAAAAACATTCTCGGATATTGCTTTATATGCATCGATTTCGAATTGTGTCTTCAGTCAATAGTTGGGTTGCCCGGCTCCTGTGCTTACCTCCTACGTTCCGCTCTGTTCGGCTAGGTGTGCAAAGGAAGAACCACTGCGATTGTGCTTCCAGTTCGCATGGTCAAGCACCTCAGTGGAGAAAGCCAAAAATTAACTGTCATAATAGGTGTAAACTGGTCAGCGATCCGATGACTATGTTAAATGACGGGCCGTTCATAACATTGGCCGAAGTGTTTACGGCTTGACCTTGGATGTCGCCGGGGGCTCATAGCTAGCTTCCCCAGTATAAAGCTCCTATGACTACGCGAAAATTTTAAAGCCCGCATATCTGATTGCCTCATTTCTGCTAACACAACCGCCTTCGGGCACCGAGACGTCGGCTAAGGGTTGGTTTGTTATTGCGGAAACACCCTACGTAGTATCTACCAAGGGGTAGAAGCCGACGATGGGCCACTTTCAACTGATAAACGGTCACAATGGAGTCAAAATAATGATGTAAAGTATTTGGATACATAGAATCATTACACATAATCTGTGATTTTACTCTGGATATCGATCCTTAATTCGGCCACCCGTGCCCACATTAAGGCTCGGGGGCTACTGGGCTCTGCGCTCATTATTTACAAATATGAAAGGGGCACATTGATCCCCTAATCTAGTGTTGGCACTCAACCAGTGTCTCGGGGGCTACTGCATTGCCTATTCGATGCAGAAAATTCAAAGGGCTCAGTGTTTGGCTTGATCGAACTAGGGGAAGCGCGTCTTCGGACAGCAATAAGTACCATCTGGAGCTATCTGGCATCAAGCTATATATCACGGCGACTTCTCACGACCCTCTCTCAGGGGCCCGTTCGCCGATCACTATTATCTCTAATATATTACACTGCATTTTTATTCCTATGTATCTTGTCGAGCTAGGAATTGATCCTTCCGGCGATTTCGCGCAGATCGACACGAGTCTCTGGGCTCTGGGAACAGCGGTTTTTATGCTTTCCTTCAGGTGCATCTCGGGTTTTAGACTGATACACACCTTGAGGGCTACTGGATATACACCGGCAGAGAATAAACTGCACTAGTTAAAAATATTCACAAAAATCAGCCCGCAGTCGGGGTGGTGCACCACCTTGGAAGCAGTCCGGCATAAACTCGGGCGCTAGCGGCTAACTCCATAGAGGGCATTTCTGGCATTAAGCTCGGCTAAACTCCTTCAACTTTTTGGACCAAGATGATCTATGACTTCTTGGATATAGTCCGGCGTTGGAGCTTGGACATAGTCCGGCGTTGGAGCTCGGATACATTTCAGCGTTGGAGCTCGGAAGCAGTCCGACATTGGTGCTCGGCTGCAAAAGTTACCTCGAATGCAGTCCGGCGTTAGAGCTCGGACGCAAGAGGACACTGCCTCCCGGGAACAACTTCAAACCCGAGGTGTGGCATAAAAATAACAAGGCATTCATAAGGGCCGGAAACTTAAAGGGGCTCCTCGGATACCCGACGTCTAAACTCTTCGGATGCACTTCGGTGATCCTCAAGATCGAAGATGAGAAGATTTGTTGAACCAGTTTTCAAGACCGACGACCGAAGATGAAGAACAGTTCGGAAGAATCAAGGAGCGTTCCTAACTTGAAGACCGGTTCAGGGGGCTACTGACGGTGTCCTGGACTAGGGGGTACTCACCACGTCATCTCCCGATCTGTTAGATTGGGCCGGGGACCCCCATGGCCGTATACTCATGGGCCAGTCTGGACAGCTGCCGCATACGAGGAAGATTCCACAAGACTTGGCGATCAAGACAAGGACTCCTCCCCACTGGTGTATTCGGCTAGGACTCTTGTTATCCTAGGCCTCTGGTGCATTATATAAACCGAGGTCAGGCTAGTCGATAGATGACAATTACAATCATACCATCATAGGCTAGCTCTTAGGGTTTAGCCTCTACGATCTCGTGGTAGATCTACTCTTGTACTACTCATATCGTCAATATTAATCAAGCAGGAAGTAGGGTTTTACCTCCATCGAGAGGGCCCGAACCTGGGTAAACATTGTGTCCCTTGCTTCCTGTTACCATTAGCCTAGACGCACAGATCAGGACCCCCTACCCGAGATCCGCCGGTTTTGACACCGACACCCCTCTCTGGTGGTTCTTTGCTTCAATATTTCTTATTAATTCCATAAAAAATCTCCGAAGAAGACTGACTCTATCTTCCTAACATGTTATCGCACATTTTCTATTTCAAAACAGGTTTGTTAAGTCTTAGTCGACTAAGACTTGGTTATGTCTCAGTCGATGCTAGATTCGTTTGCTCTAGCATGAAGATCCGTGCAAAATTTTCTGTTTAGATTTTCTTTTTTCTTCTTATATACTATGCAATTTGAGCTAGAATTGATTAAATCTCAGTCGAGTCAGACCAACCACACACATTTAAAAGATGTAACAGACAAAATATTACATGTTGTGTGTATCCTCTATGGATAATGGATGGCATAAAAGATTTGGACGCCCTGTCGGTGTGGAACGACACCTATGGGATCACAAGAATCCATACTACGGTTGCCGGGGCGCGGGGTTGCGAAAAGAGCAGGGCTAGTAGACAGCACAAGGATCATTTACCCGGGTTCGGGCCGCGAGGATGCGTAAAACCCTAGTCCTTCTTTGGTGGGTGTATTTCAAAGAGTTCTTGAGCTCTCGAACTAGCTGTGGTCAGTTCGTGGTTCGAAAAAGCCGAATCCTTCTCCAGTATGCCATGGGCCTCCTTTTATACGCGAAAGGGACTACCATAGTGGCATACAGGAGGTGGAAAGGCGACAGTGTTGCGAGCTTATTGCTCGTCAGGACAAGACACATTTAATGCGTAGCTGAGGTGTCCTCTAGCTTTATCGGGGACGGGGGTGAGGCCCGTCCCGTCCGTCGCCGCTCCTCCTCGCTTCGACACGCGCCCTGGCCAGCGATGCTGGCGCCATGTAAGCGGCGAGCAGGTGAGGTGGCGTGGTGGTGGAGCCTTCAAGAAGATCTACATGCCGCCACGCAGGCACTTGATGAGTTGGCCTGGGAGCTGCATGTTGCCACGCAGGTGCCTGCCCAGCTAGTCGGGCTGGCAGCTGCATGCAAACGGCGGTGGATACTTGGTTGGTGCAGGCCTGGCAGTGGCCCTCCTGGCGTCCTTGGCGAGGGCCTTGTCGGGTGGCCCGACAAGGGTCTTATCGTGGCGCGCTGTCGTCCCCGGCAAGGATCTTACCGGGGGCCTCGTGGCTTTCCTCGGCAAGGATCTTTCCGAGGATCGTCATCTTCCAATCCTTATCTGATCTTGAATATGTCTTCACAAAGATCTGCATGCCACCACAGAGCTGCCTCCCAAGCCCTGGCCCAACATGGATGATGGTGTTGGGGACCGTGGGCTCAAGGGTGGCTCGCTCTGTTAGTGTGGGGCGAGCTGCTCCGGCAAGGGTCTTGCCGGGGAAACCTGCTTCGTCCCTCTGCTCTTTGTGGTCTTGGCCTTGGCGTTGCTCTTATTGTCTTGGGCGTTGGTCTTACCTTGGCTCACCTCCCTTGCTCTGATTGGTGTGACCGTGGGCGCGGCTCCGACTACCCGTGCACAAGTAAAGGGGTACAAAAGTGTGCCCCTCCTTTTGTACACCGACAGGAGCCCCCGGGCCTGGGCCACACATAAGTGCGACACATTGTTGGGCCAGGCCCAAAGCGGTCTTGTGAGGCGGTAGGCGGATTTTACATGTAAAACTCTTGGCAACCGCTTTCCCACGACCAGCAGCATAGCAGTGTGGAGGGGTGTGCGTGACATGGGAGGCATGCGTGGGGCGGTTTCCACACGCATGCATCTGTCGATGTTCTGGGAACGGGGGTCCCCAGACTTGCCTGCCTGCGATCCACAGCATGGCTAGGCAGCGGGCCGTACGGCCCATCTTCATCGACAAGGCATCCAAGACTTCCTCTGGAGTAGCCTAGCCAGGCAGGCTCATGAGGAGCGGAGATATCAAGGCGGGGCAAACCTCACGAGGCACTCGTGACGTAAGCCATGACGAACGGCGCCAGGGGGGTGCCAGGCAGGCGCCTGTGTGCACAGCATCCCCATTTCCTCTTTGGTGCTAAGGAGGCAAGCGCAGAAGAAGAGTACCGAGGCATCAGGCAAAGGTTGCCTTATTGGTGCAACGAGACCAAGACCAGGAGGACGGCAAGGCGGAGGTCATCGTGGAGCCCAAGACGGCGTCACCCAGGGCTTTTCGCAGGCGAAGACCGCTTTTGTCACGATATCTTGTACTAGCTATCCCCTTCAAATTTGCCCGCCGTTGTTGGCTCCCTTCCCGCTCAACATTTGGGAAGAGGACCAGGGCCTATATAACTAGAGCTAGCCACCACTGTAGAGGGGGGGGGGATCTTAGCTTGATCCAATTCGATCGAGAGCCTAGCCATAAGAACACCTCAACCTCAAGAGGCTGTTCTTACCTTGTACTGTTCATCATCAGCCCAAGAGGCAATCCACCACCACCACACTTGAGTAGGGTATTATACCACAATGGTGGCCCGAACCAGTATAAACCCCATGTCTCTTTCTGTGTTGTGAGTTCATCGAGTTCGTCCGCAAGATCTTAGCGAGATAGAGCACAGATCGGTAGGAGGGAAAGACTTCACACAAGACCTCAAAGTTGTTCGAACCTTAAGGGTTTGCCGGAACCCCACATCCAACATTTGGCGCACCAGGTAGGGGTGCGCCGGAGCTTCTTCCCCGCCAACTAGCTCTATGACGTTCACCAACTGTGATGTCTAGCGACCCAAGGACCGGCTCCGACCGCTGGGTAGCCTGACCGGCCCGAACGACGCCGCCTGCCCATGGAGATCTCGACCCCGCACCTCAAGCGGCGCGGGCGCCACCAAGCTCCGCTGGGCACGGACAGCACGGTCAAGCGTCATCCACCCTCACCCCACGGCAAGTACGGGCGGCGACGAGAGTTGCGAGCCACGCCGCAGCAACGGCGCCGCACTCGCGGCGGGAGCAAGCGAACATGTGGGCGGCACTTACGGTGGCAAGAGAGCTGCTGTGATGCAGGCTGATGGAGAGCGGCCGGGACACACTAGTCAAGCGAGTCGCTGAGCTGCTGGACGCAGAGGCATCGGGAGCACCACCTTTCTGCTATCGACTTCCCCCCAGGCCACTACAGGACCGCGCGGCGAGCATCACCATGCCTGCGCACCACCAACTACGCATGGGGGCTTCATCAACATCAGCACGGCCAGTGGTGCCCTCGATGAGCACAAGCACAAGCGTCACCCCCCATGGTCCCGGCCGGGTGCCGTACCGTCCTCCCCAAGAAGCTGTCATGGGCGGAGCAACATGGAGCGTGGGGCACCATGGCGAGGTGTTCGGGGTGATGGCCCCGGAGGCCTACGTTCCCCGCATGATGGACAAGACTATGCACCAGAGGACGACATCGGCTCGTTCGTTGGAGAAGATTGGGGAGAAGGGGCGCTAGGAGCAGAAGCTTTCCAGGAGCCAACGGAGAACCACAATGATCGCGCCAATAGCGGCAATTACAGGGTACCACTAGTCACTCAAGAACAGGTTTACGCTAACCATGGGCTACAGATGAACCATGTTGCCGCGTCGGTTGTCGACCCAGGCACGGCGACACCCGCTCCGGCAAGGGAGACGCGATGGGGGCCACCGAGAGGGAGCCAGGAGCAAGGTCCCTCCCCGCGGCGTGCGACGACTGACGACACCGGGTGGTAGGCCCTCTGCCGAGGAGGCCTCGCCAACCCTTCCCCCAGCAGAGGACCTGTGGTCGCCGAGGGAACCACTGGCATCCTCTTTCCCTCCTCTATTTCGTCTTGGTCTCCGGTCGTCTCAGAGGAGGTCGAGAGCGGTGCAAGGCGGGCCCTCGTCTGGCGATATGAAGCAAGGCCGGTACCTGTGAAGAAGGCCCGGTGCCTATGAAGCTCGCCGCCCGTGACACTCTCACGTAATAATGATTTGGGGCTGTACACGCCCCGGAGTCTCAGGGGTGCCGGCCTCAGGCCCTGGGACTCCCTCCCACGCCTAGTGGCAGCACTTACCTCCACGCTGGTGAGAAGACTTGAAGACCAGAAGACTAGATTAGGTGCCGGACGCGGCCTTTTGCTTTGGATCTTTCCTTCTGTAGCCTTGCTTTCTGGATCTGGATTTGAGTTGAAGCTGAGTTTTTATCGTTTGAGCAATTTCTTGCCTTCTGGATCTCGCTTTGTTCGGGACTCAAGTCCGTCGCCTTCCCCTCACGAGCTCCTCATTGGCGGATCATGGCTCTGCGCCCCCCAGCGCTTGTGGCCTGCACCATTGCCCACTCCATGTGGGGCCCCCTCCGGCAGGGCGGCGAGCTCCTCAATCTCTCAGAAACTCGGCACGTCACAGCCTAGCTCAAGGCTGGCGCTGACTAAGGTAAACCAAGGCAGGAAACTCGCATCAGGATTCACAAGTTCACAAGGACACAAACTCACACCGCATGAAAAAATAAAAACTACGATTTGTTTACATGAGGGGCTCCCCCTCTCAAAATGCTCTGACAAGTTTCCAAGGGCCACGCCCGAGTTTGTGCACAGGAAGAAATGACAGGAGAACAAGGGATCAGCCGGAGATGTCGCTCGCTGCGTCATTTGCAGACACGTCACTCGCGTCGTCGTCGTATTTGTCGGCCCCATCCCCGTCATCGGCGACGCCCCCGTCGCCATCATCAACCACACCGCCTTCGTCTGCGACGACCACCACCGCATCATTTTCCGAAGCGAAGGCCCTGACCAACGCGTCCACACGATCCTCGACCCAGCACGCCAGGTCGCCCCGGACAACCATGGGTACGGGGGCGATGGCGGCGTCAAAGTCGAAGTTGGGGTCGACATTCAGGAGATGGCTGAAGACGCGCGATAAAGCGCGCTCAAGCAAGCCACGCCCCCCTTCCTCCACAAGCTGGCGAGCTTGGGAAGATCGAGCCTCCAGGCGCGTCACCACCTCGGTGAAGATGGTTAGGTGGCTAGCGTAATCGTTCGAGTGAGGAGTCAGCGCCTCCACATCGCAAATGTGGCCCAGGGCGATATTGTCCCTGTTCCGAAGCTCCTGAAGCATGGGGGCATGCTCGCGCTCCAACGTTAGGCGTCGGAGCACCTCCTCCGTGTTCTTCCTCGTGATGTCTACTACACAACCTTCTTCTTGTAGACGTTGTTGGGCCTCCAAGTGCAGAGGTTTGTAGGACAGTAGCAAGTTTCCCTCAATCGGATGACCTAAGGTTTATCAATCCGTGGGAGGAGTAGGATGAAGATGGTCTCTCTCAAGCAACCCTGCAACCAAATAACAAAGAGTCTCTTGTGTCCCCAACACACCCAATACAATGGTAAATTGTATAGGTGCACTAGTTCGGCGAAGAGATGGTGATACAAGTGCAATATGGATGGTAGATATATGTTTTTGTAATCTGAAAATATAAAAACAGCAAGGTAACTAATGATAAAACTGAGCGTAAACGGTATTGCAATGCTAGGAAACAAGGCCTAGGGTTCATACTTTAACTAGTGCAAGTTCTCTCAACAATAATAACATAATTGGATCATATAACTATCCCTCAACATGCAACAAAGAGTCACTCCAAAGTCACTAATAGCGGAGAACAAGCGAAGATATTATGGTAGGGTCTGAAACCACCTCAAAGTTATTCTTTCCAATCAATCCATTGGGCTATTCCTATAAGTGTCACAAACAGCCCTAGAGTTCGTACTAGAATAACACCTTAAGACACAAATCAACCAAAACCCTAATGTCACCTAGATACTCCAATGTCACCTCAAGTATCCGTGGGTATGATTATATGATAAGCATCACATAATCTCAGATTCATCTATTCAACCAACACATAGAACCTCAAAGAGTGCCCCAAAGTTTCTACCGAGAATCAAGGCGAAAACATGTGCCAACCCCTATGCATAGGTTCATGGGCGGAACCCGCAAGTTGATCACCAAAACATACATCAAGTGAATCACGTGATATCCCATTGTCACCACAGATACGCACGGCAAGACATACATCAAGTGTTCTCAAATCATTAAAGACTCAATCCGATAAGATTACTTCAAATGGAAAACTCAATCCATTACAAGAGAGTAGAGGGGAGAAGCAACATAAGATCGCAGCCGGACATGCACTCACCAAGTTTTCACAACAACGACCTCCCTCCTAGGCTCCCTCTAGGTGATCACCGCCGGTGGCCACTCCGGCCCCGGCGGCCACCCTTCATACCGCCGGTTGCCACTCCGGCGCCGGCGGCCACTGCACTCCTGCCACTTGTCACTTCAAGGGTGGCAGCCATCAACCAGTCTCTGGTCTCTTTGTGGGAAGAGTTGCTGCTAGGATGGCCATGGATCCTCCTTCACTCAAGTTTGCTCGAGGTAAAGATTTTCACCATTCAATGAGGCAAAAGTTTGGTCATCCAGTGGTGTTTTACTTTGGTTTTAAATCAGCGGAATTCATTTTGGTGGTTTCCTTCTGCCGTGCTCGTTTTCGGCTGGATTGTCACACGGTTAGTATCACGTTGCAATCTTGTTTTGGTGGTTATCCCCAAGGTTTCCGTGTGATGCATCTCAAGGACAGAACTTTCAAGTTTTCTGCTGCCTCAAAAGCAGTGGGTTTTGATATCTATCATCATGGCCGGGTGGTTGAGAAGGATTTTGAGTTAGTGTTCAATCTTTGGGGCTTTGGAGGACCTAACTGGCTACGTGAAGAGCAGCTTTTTTATCGTGAGGAAGAAGCTTCTTGGACTTTGGTCACTAGTGGGTCGCGCCCGCGATCTGCCGCCGGCAGAGTCTCCGGCGATCAACCACGGCAGTCAGTTTTTGCCCGTTTGGCAAATATTCCGACCACCAGCAATAATGTGGCCACGGACAATAATGTGCCCTCAATGCCCAGTATTAATTCCTCAGGAAAGGATCACGCAGCGGCTGCATCGGGCGGGAATCTGGGTCGTTCAAATAACTCGTTAAATGCTACGCGTGTGACAAGATGGGCCACTTTGATCGGGAGTGTCACGGCACTCGCCTTCCTGGGCTTTTCCCTTCTCTGAGGTTTGCTACTTTCCCCAGCCCACCAAATGAGGCCTGGGACTTGGACGCGGTCCAGGACTGGTTCAAGTCCATTGGCCCGGCCCGCGACCCCTCGCTAGTTTCCTATTTTAGCGAGCTCTGTTTGGGATCTTTTCCTAATTTCCAGCCTCGTTTTGCACTTGCCTCCTCAACTTCTCCACACTGCTCCTCTGTTTCACCACAGTGCTCAAACTCCGCTCCCGTCACCTTGAGCTTGACTTCGCCGGCGACTGTTTGTTCTTCTGCGTCTCCGATGGCCAACATTCCGATCGACCCGCGCCCATCCATTCCCCAATGTAAGAGATGTTCTTGAGGAGTTTATTGTTGAGCATAGACAGTTGGGGTTGCGAGACATTCAGCACTGCCCGTTCGGAGAGGCATATGTTCGACTCACGAGAGTTAGGGACAGGGATAAGTTGGTGCTCGATAGTCCCCATGAATTTGGTGATGTGTTTATTAGTTTTGTAAGGCATGATGAGGGCAGAAACCACATGAGGGTTCACTTAAATAGAACTGTGTGGTTGCTTCTGACGGGAGTTCCGTTTGATTTCCGCAACACTGAAGATTTAGCATGTGCTGTCAGTAAGTTTGGCCGCATGATCTCCTGGGACAAGGAGGATGATCACATGGGGTGCATTGTTCTCAAGGCAAGAGTTATGAACTTGGATATCATCCCAAAAAGTATGCGCTGGTCTGAAGGGGATGAATTTGAGGAAGATGGATGGTCTTCCTCCATTGAAGTGCTGGCAAGTGAGCTCCTTGGTGGAGGTCCTACAGATGAGGATCATATTCCTCCTGCCAATGAGGATCCACATCCTTTACCTGAAAATGCTGAGCCTGCTGAGGGTTTTCATGATGATGCAGTCAACAATGATATGGATGTTCAGGTTGAGGAGAATTGGGATAACTGGGAAGAGAATCAGTAAAACAACCAGAATGCTGCTCTTGAGGATCTAATGGATGCTGTGCAGCAGGAAGAAATGGCCTGGGCAGATGGAGAAGAACTGCTTCCAGCACCTAGCAATAGTAGTTTATCTTCAGACATGTCTTTCTCTGAAGGAGACAACTCAAATATGCTTTTGCCCCCTGTTGCAGTGGAAGTTATTCATCCTAGGGCTACAACACCTGCTATTCTTCATCCTCCTGCCATTGTGATTGCTAATGGGCTGCAGAACATAATTCAAGCATATCAGTCAGATGATGAGGAAATTCCTTTATTGCAAGAGCAGGTCCAGGATGTTGCTTTGGTTGAGGCTATTCTGCATGATCAAGTTGTTGCACACCATCTGCAACATGTTGCTTCCACTCATGAAGCACATGTTTCTGCTGATGTTTCTGCATCTATGGATGTGGCTCCTGTCCCACCTGTTCTACTGGAAGCAGCTTTGGAGCCTGCTCTTATTTCTGATTTACCTTTGGCTGCTGTGTCAATTGATGAGCAATATCAACCTTCACTTGCTAGTGGATCATTAAATGAAGTCTTGGATTGCAGTACTGAGCATGTTAATACTGCTAGAGGAAGCTTGCAGCCAGTGGAGAACCTAGAGGATCTTTAGTCAGGGCTCCAAGGTAATTGGGTTAACCAAATAAATGAACACTTTAGCATGGCACCTTCTCTTCTTTGTTTGAATTCTATTCAGATGGCTGCTGCTGCTAACAATGAACATTCTTTTTCTGAAGAAGGCATGTTACTATGGAAGCAACACTTTAAAGAGCAATCTTTGGAAAGCAGGAGCTCTTTCTCTACCAACATTCCTGTAAGTTGGTTTAACTTTATTGTTCACCTGCTTCTGTCCCCTGATAAGTTTGCCTAGACTGTCAATATGTTAAAATCTGGAATGTGGGAACTGTTCACTGCTGTCGAGAATATGGATCAAGCCATTATGTTTCATATACCTGACAAGTGTCCTACCTCTCATGCACCTATTTGTCAGGCCATAGAGGAAGATGCTCAGGACAAGGGCAAAGAAAATATTGGAGTGGCCGCCAATATGCAAGATGTGGAGTCACAGACCCTGCTGCAGCCTTTTGGTCAAGACAACTTGAGGAAGAGAAGAAGTGGAAAAACTCCACTAGTGGAAACAGAGGTAAGGAGAAGTGATAGAATTAAGAAAGACATTGCTGGTTACAAGAGAAACCCCTGCTCTAATAATAATTGTCTACCTTGCACTGCTGTCCCTCCCACCATACAAAAATCAGTTGTTAAAAACCTCACTCCCTCTTTCTGTAAGGTTGCTAAGGGGGAGCTGGAGGATAAGCTGGCCAAGAAGCCCAAGAAAGGCAAGAGGACGTTTTGGAAAAGGTGCCCTTGGCCAAAGGAGAAGGACATACATCCAACTCTTCATAATGTTTAGGGCCCTTATTTGGAGTATTGTGTTGAGGGACTATGTGTGTAGTCCCCCACCACCTGGTTTGGAACTGCTTTTGAATGATATAAGACTTGGCAATTGGCACTTTATGAACCATGTATGTCTGGTGATGTTCTCTCTTATTAGTACTTCCATGCTTTATGATTGGATGCTCTGCTGGAATTATGATATGTTGTGGATCAGGGCATTGTGCCAGTTTCTTCTATGTTTGGTTGATGATCAAGTGCTGGTGCTTGATCTCTGGTACAAAACCTCCATATGTTTCCATGAATAACACAAACAGAAGCTGGAATATTCTAAATTCGAACATTAGAGGAATGAATTTAGAGGACAAATGGTTGGATTTAAGGCGGAAGATTGATGAGAGTGACTGTAATATTTTGTGTCTTCAAGAAACCAAGAGAGAGACTTTTGACACAGCTTACTTAAAAAAATTGCCCCTCTAGAATTAATAAATTTGCTTTCCTTCCCTCTGTTGGAGCTTGAGGGGTCTCTGGTGGCTTGGAATGGCTCTCAGTTCTCTGGAGAAGTCATTGCACAAAATAGGTTCTCACTTTCAATGCAATTCACCAGTCTGCTCTCTAATCAGTCTTGGATTCTTTCTAATATTTATGGGCCACGTGATCCACAAGACAAAATGGAGTTTATTAACTGGTTCCTGAATATTCACATGCCAGATGATGTTGATTGGATACTAATGGGAGATTTCAACCTTATGAGGGCACCATCGGATAGGAACAGACCTGGTGGAGATGTTAATGATATGCTTATGTTCAATGAGGCAATTAGTAATCAAGGTTTAGTTGAATTACCTTTGCATGGCAGAAAGTTCAGCTGGAGTAACATGCAACATGATCCTTTGTTGGAAAAACTTGATTGGTTTTTCACTTCTGCTTCTTGGATGACTTCATTTCCAAACACAATTGTGCTACCTCTTGCAAAGCCTATTTCAGATCATTTACCATGTGTAATAAAAGTTGGTACTTCTATCACAAAGGCAAGAGTGTTCAGGTTTGAAAACTATTGGCTTCAGCATTCTGACTTTCAACAGGTAGTTGCTATTGCTTGGAATATTCCAGTGGGGAATCTTGATGCGGTCAAAACTTTGAATGCTAAGTTTAAAAACTTAAGAAGAGCTTTGAAGTTGTGGGCTAAATCTCTGTCTTGTCTGAAAACCCAAACTGCAAAGCTAAATGAGCTCATCTTCCTGTGGGACTTCTTTGAGGAATTTAGAGAGTTGGACATTCATGAATGGAATTGCAGGGCTAATCTTAAAGAACATCAGCTTATTTTGTTGAGGAGTCAAAAGATTTATTGGAAGCAAAGAGGAAAAATCAAGGGGGTGAAGTTTGGAGATGAAAACACACAAAAAAATCACACTAAAGCCTCAATTAACTACAGGCATAATCATATTGCTGTTCTCCAAAATGATGACCAAGTTGAGATATCAGATCATGCTGGAAAAGCTGCAATTCTCCTGGATACTTACAAAAAAGAATGGGCACATCTCAAAAAACCACAATGCATTTTTATCTGGTTTCCTTGTTTGGGCAGAGACAACATTCGGATATTTTTGACAAACTGGAGTTACCTTTTACTGAAGAGGAAATTGATGTTGTGGTTAATGATCTTCCAACAGACAAGTCACCAGGCCCTGATGGATTTAACAATGAATTCCTCAAATCTTGCTAAGAAATTATTAAAGGAGATGTGCTCAAATTCATATATGATTTTCATGCAGGGCAAATTTCTCTTGAGAGTTTGAACACTTCATACATAGCACTCATTCCAAAGGGGAGTACTCCCTTGACAGCAAATGATTTTAGGCCCATCTCTTTACTAAACTGCTGTCTGAAGCTTGTAACTAAGCTACTGGCAAACAGGTTGCAGAAGGTGATTCTGAAGTTGGTCCACATCAACCAATATGGTTTTATTAAAGAAAGATCTATTCATGATTGTTTGGGGTGGGCATATGAATATCTGCACCAATGTCATAAGTCAAAGGAGGAAACCATTGTACTTAAATTGGACTTTGAAAAGGCTTTTGACACAATTGAACATCAGGCAATGTTGGATATTTTAAAAGCCAAAGGTTTTGGGGACATATGGATTATATGGATCAAACTACTGTTTACTTCTGCTTCATCTGCTATATTGCTAAATGGTGTTCCTGGAAAAAAGTTTTATTGCCTTAGAGGTGTCAGGCAGGGGGACCCACTATCCCCTCTCCTTTTTGTGCTTGCTGCAGACCAACTTCAGTCAGTTCTAAACAAGGCAATGCACATGGGCTTGATAACTTCCCCCTTGCAAGTGGAGTCATGCCCTGACTTTCCAATTGTCCAGTATGCTGATGACACCCTGGTTATTCTTCAAGCAGATGCAAAGCAACTACATTGCCTCAAAGTCCTTCTAAATACTTTTGCAGATGCCACTGGCCTTAAAGTAAACTACAATAAATCAAGTATGATTCCTATAAATGTGCCAGAAGAGAAGGTGGAGATTTTGATAAATACTTTTCATTGCAAGAAGGAACCATTTCCAATCCAATATTTGCGAGCACCCTTAGGTCTTCATAAGCCTATTGTTGAGCAATGTTTTCCTCTTGTCACAAGACTGTAGAAGAAGCTCCTGGGTTTGTCCTCCTTCATGACAATGGCTGGGAGATTGTTGCTAGTGAAATCTGTCCTAAACTCTTTCTTGATCTATCTCATGGGATGCCTTGATGTGCTTGTCACCATCAAAACCCAAGCCATAAAGTACTTGAGAGATTGCCTTTGGAGAGGCCCTGATCTGGAAGATCACAGACCTGCCATGGTGGCATGGAGCACTGTGTGTAGACCTAAAAATTAGGGTGGCTTGGGAGTGATGGATATTTTTGTTCAGAATAAGGCCCTGCTTCTTAAGAACCTACATAAGTTCTATAACAGACACAGTACTCCCTGGGTCAACTTGATTTGGGAATCATATTACAACGATGATTCACTGCCTGGTAATAGCTGGATTGGATCATTTTTGTGGAAGGCAAATCTAAAGCTGATTGATAACTATAAGTCTTTGGCCAGATGCAACATAGGTGATGGCAAGAGTGCTTTTTTCTGGACTGATCTTTGGCACTCAGCTTGTTTGCAAGACTTGTTCCCTCATTTATTCACTTTTGTAAAAAACAAAGATGCTACTGTCCACACCATTCTCCAAACTGAATACTTAGAGGACCTATTTCATCTACCCCTGACTGTGCAAGCTTTCCAGGAATTTGAGGCTATGGAGGACATTTGCATTGCTTTGAGGGCCTCTGGTACATTAGATTGTACTAACACTTCGAGTTACATTTGGGGAAATGAACAATTCTCAGTTGCTAAGGCATATAAAGATATGATGGGAGTTAAAATTGTTCAACAACAGTTCAACTGGATCTGGAACAGCTCATGTCAGCCAAAACACAAGGTGTTTTTTTGGAGACTACTTCATGACAGGCTAAATACCAGAAATCTTCTGAGAAGGAAATCTTTTTAGCTGGGCAGCTATAATTGTGTTGTCAACAATTGTCCCCAGGAAGAAACTCTACAGCACCTCTTCTGGACCTGTCCTTTTGCAGCTCAGTGCTGGGACCTGATATGCCCTTCATGGCAGGCAAATGTTTCAATCTTGGAAGCTTTTCTTGATCTCAAGCAGAAGCTTCATGTGCCTTTTTTCATGGAGATAATCATCCTTGCTTCTTGGGCTATCTGGATCTCCAGGAACAATCTGATCTTCCAAGCAATTCAACCCAACATTCAAAGGTGGAAAGCCATCTTCCTGGAGGAGCTCAATCTTCTAAGATTTAGAATTAAGAAGAGTTATGCTGGAGCTTACTGTTATTGGCTGGATAATCTTGTGTTGTAATCCTAGTTCATAGTTGCTACTATTTTCTCCCTTGTTTTTTTTCTTTCCCTAGGCATTGTCAAGCCTATGTACAGTGGAACCTTTTTGCCTTTTCTTCCTTATAAATAATTAAAAAAAATTGCAGTGCGGTTTTGCCCTACTGTGTACAGTAAAAAAAAGCTCGTGATACATCAAGATCGTGCCAAATCAAGAACACAAGAGAGAGAGAGAGATCAAACACATAGCTACTGGTACATACCCTCAGCGCCGAGAGTGAACTACTCCCTCCTCATCATGGAGAGCGCCGGGATGATGATGGCCACCGGTGAGGGTTCCCCCCTCCGGCAGGGTGCCGGAACAGGGTCCCGATTGGTTTTCGGTGTCTACAGAGGCTTGCGGCGGCAGAACTCCAGATCTATTCTGTTCCCCGATCGTTTTAGGGTATATGGATATATATAAGCGGAAGAAGTACGTCAGGGGAGCCACGAGGGGCCCACGAGGCAGGGGGCGCGCCCCCCACTCTCGTGGCCACCTCCCTTCTTTCTTGACGTGGGGTCCAAGTCTCGTGGATCATGTTCGGTGAGAAAATCACGTTCCCAAAGGTTTCGTTCCGTTTGGACTCCGTTTGATATTCCGTTTCTGCGAAACACTGAAATAGGCAAAAAAAACAGCAATTCTGGGTTGGGCCTCCGGTTAATAGGTTAGTGCCAAAAGTAATATAAAAGTGGAAAATAAAGCCCAATATGGTCCAAAACAGTAGATAATATAGCATGGAGCAATCAAAAATTATAGATACGTTGGAGACGTATCACCTCGCGACGGCCTCTGCATCATCAACCCGTCTCCGGAGGGAGCGCAGCTCGGCGCGGGCGGAGGCCAAGTCCGCATGCGCCGTGACCAAGGCTGCAGCCGTGGCTTCCGCGCGCCTCTCAGCCTCGTCCAACCTGGGCCTGAGGGCAGCGGCCCTGCCCTCATCCTCCACACCCGCGAGCTTCAGCTTCAAGTTGTACCTGCCCTCCAGGTCCGCACGAACCTCGGCCATCCGGCGGTTCACCTCCTCCTCGACTCCAGCCTCACGAGCCCCTACGGCATCCTCTGCTTAGGCAACTTGACGCTCCCTCGTCTCAAGTTGCTCGAGCTCGCGGCTACGCTCCATGGCATCCAGGGCCAATGCCACCTCGCGCTTCTGGACCTCATCTTCCTCCGCGGGTGTCCCCCTCGGCGACGCAAGAGCGGCCCTACGCGCCTCCACCTGCTGCTCGAGAGACGCGCCCCAGGCCTGGAGCTCCCAAGCGCGCTTCTCCGTGGCCTCGCGGCGGCGATCGGCCTAGCGAGCCTCTTCTAAGGCTCGTGAGCGAGCCTCGTAGGAGGCCTTGAGAGACGCCTCGGCCTTTGCGTTTTCAAGGTCACGTTGATAGTGGCCGAGGCTGATGGCCACCTTCAGCTTGCGCCGCTCCTCCAACAGCCGAAGACCTTCCGCCTCAAGATGTGAATCAACACTTGTGAGCTCCCCACCAAGCTGGCTCATCGCGCTCACCGCCTCCTGGAAGAGCTCATGGCGAACCACGCTTCGCTCGCGCTCAAGCCCGAACGCCCGGCCTTCTTCGTCCTCCGCCTCGGGGGCTGCGGGCAGGGCGCCACATGGTGCGCTATCCCTCGGCAGGAGGCTGGGGGCTGGCGCCGCACCAGACACCAGCCTGTCTTCGCGAGAAGCCCACGTCTGCTGGGGCTTGCCACTCGAGGAGGAGCCGAGGATGGAAGCCAACAAGCTACCACCAAAGACCAGCGGAGGAGTCTTGGGCACACCTGCCAAGCTCCATGCCGAACCCGATGGGGAGAGGCGGCTGAGTCCACGGGATCAGGTAGCGCCCGGGGAAGGCATAAGTGCCCCTTCAGCCAACTCTGCCCCAGGGGCAAGACTTGGAGCGCTCGAGGCAGGCGGAAGAGTTGAGGAAGAAGGAGGCCGCTTCTCGGGAGATCTGGTAGCCTCAGTTGATGGAGCCCTGAAAGGCCGGTCTCAGAAGAAGAAAGCGGCACATGAAAGGCCACAACCGTGTGATACTTACACGTCAATGGAGAAGTACTTCCTCCGCTTCAGTGATCCGAAGACATTGCTGCCACTAGGGGATCCTTTCCTCTTGCGGAGCTCCTCGAAGTCCACGCAAAGGCGACCGAAACGCTGAACGTGGCGGCCAGAGCGCAGCGGGACTGAAGAAGAGCTCGGGAAAATATCTTCAGGGGTGCCCGGCTGCGGTGAAAAGCCGGGCACTGTTTCACCATGACCTCCTCAGCAACCGACGCCTCGGGAGGGGTGTGGCAGGCTCCCGGCACGTGCTCAACAGCACACGAGCCGCCGGTCTCCGCCTGAGCTCGCCCACCTGCACCATCACTTGGAGCGAGCCCAGCATCAGGAGCAAGAAAGGGAACCACAACGACAGGATTCTCCCGAGGCCCCTCCAGGCCGACCGGTCGCGGCCCCCGTTCATCAAAGAGAGGCATGGCCTTCACAAATCCGTCCTTATTCTCGCAACGGTACAGCAGGCAACTGTTCCTGGGCAGATCAGCTGGCAGAGAGACGCCCGTCAGGACCCTAAGCACTGTCCCTCGCGTCCCAAGGAGGAGCCCGGACTCCTGAAACCTCATGCGGTCTTGGCTTCTGAGCAAGGTCCACATGGGGCGAGAATGGCGCTGGAGCGGAGCGACCCGGCGTCGCACGAATTCCTTCACCGCCATCGGTGCGGTTACGCCGAGATCCTTCAGCAACTTCAACCTGAGCCAGACACGGGCAAGGCCAGGGCTCGCGAGCGGCTGATGGCCCCAGCCGGTGTTAGGATCAGCGGGCCCCGATAGAGCTTGAAGCAGAGGACTGAGCACGCCGGCATCAACAAACACCCATCATATCTGGAAGTCGCTTGGAGACGGAGGAATCTCAAAATCAATCCCATCGCCTGCTGTCGCGGCCACAGCCTAGAAGCTCACGCACCCTAAGCACTGCTGGGGGTCAGCCAGATGCAATGAGAAGAAGTGCAGGAAGAGAGCCATTGAAGGAGCAATGCCCACCATGGCTTCACACACGAAGGCGAAGACGGCGACAAGTGTCACGGACTGAGGGTCGAGATGCAGCAAGTGGATCCGATAATGCTCAAGCACAGTGTTGAAGAAGGAAGAGAAGGGAGGAATCAGGCCTGCCCAGAGGGCGTCGATGAAGATTGGGATCTCAGTGGCCGTCTGAACCGAGCGAGTGCGGGACGCGGGCCAAGCCACCGTCTCCCCCCACTCATTGAAGCTGGAGGCAAGCATCGGACGCACCTTGTCCATGGCCTCATCGTTGAGCACGCGAGACCGGCCGAGCGCCGGCGCGAAGGACGAAGGCGCGACCGAAAGAGAGAAAGGGCTCTTCCCCTTCTCAGCTTGCTTGGGCGCCATGGCTATGGAGCAGGCAGAGCGCGAATGAGATTTGGGAAGAGAAACAGAGTCGCAACGAAGCAGAGGAATTGGGGGAAGCAAGGCGCAAGAGGCGGAAGAATAACTGTGTAGGCCGCAGGGGCCGCATAGTTGGGCGGATTCAAAGGCAGCATGGGGAAGCAGAGATGCCCATGTCCAATCAACCGCCACGCGTCGACCGAGGCCGCAGGCTTTTGGGGCCCGCGGCGCTCCGAACTTGACCCTTGGCTTCGCCGTGAAGCCAAGCCCGAGCAAGCCTTGGGCCCGGGGGCTACTATCGGTGTTCTGGGAACGGGGGTCCCCAGATTTTCCTGCCTGCGGCCCACAACATGGCTAGGCAGCGGACCGTACGGCCCATCTTCATCAACAAGACATCCAAGACCTTCGCGAGGGTCCAAGCCTCGCGAGGCGGACGATACAAGACTTCCTCTGGAGTAGCCTAGCCAGGCAGACTCCCGAGGAGCGGAGATATCAAGGCGGGGCAAACCTCGCGAGGCACTCATGACGTAATCCATGACGAACGGCGCCAGGCAGGTGCCAGGCGGGCGCCAGTGCGCACAGCGTTCCCATTTCCTCTTTGGTGCTAAGGAGGCAAGCGCATACGAAGAGTACCGAGGCATCAGGAAAAGGTTGCCTTATTGGTGCAACAAGACCAAGACCAGGAGGACGGCAAGGCGGAGGTCATTGTGGATCCCAAGACGATGTCACCCCAGGGCTTTTCATAGGCGAAGACCGTTTTTGTCAGGATAGATTGTACTAGTTGTCCCCCTTCAAATTTTCCCGCCGTTGTTGGCTCCCTTCCCGCTCAACATTTGGGAAGAGGACCAGGGCCTATATAAGTAGAGCTAGCCACCACTATAGAGGGGGGGATCTTAGCTTGATCCAATCCGATCGAGAGCCTAGCCACAAGAACACCTCAACCTCAGGAGGATGTTCTTCCCTTGTATTGTTCATCATCATCCCAAGAGGCAATCCACCACCACCACACTGGAGTAGGGTATTACACCTAGCAGTGGCGAACCAAGATAAACCCCTTGTCTCTTTACGTGTTTGTGAGTTAAATCGAGTTCGTCTTAAGATCTTAGCGAGCTAGAACGCAGATCGGTAGGAGGTAAAGACTTCACGTGCACCCAAGTGTTCGAACCTTAAGGGTTTGCCAGAACCCCACATCCGACAGCGTCATATCGCAGTAAAGAGGCGGCTCGCGTCTTCCCTGTAAAAAGAGGGAGGCATGGAGGCACGGATCATTTACTGAACGGGGCTGGGCCGCGGTCTTCAAGGCGTCCACTCCCCACGATCACGGGGTGGGGAGATGTCGCTTCACCCGTCCCCTCAGTTCTGCACGTCCTCAACGTGTCCTTCATGCGCCTGGGGTGGCAAGCGGTGGAGGCGGGAAACCGGGCCGTCGCTGGTTGGGGCAGCGGGTTGGTCCTGATTCCCTGCGCCTCCGGTGGTTGGATTGGCCGAGCGGAGAGGCCGAGCCCCGACCCCGCCCCTTTATAAAGAGGGGGAAGGGGGGATGGCGTCCCGCATTCTTCTGTCATCTACCTCCTCTTGCTTCTGCTTCTTCCTTTCACTCGCCATGGAGAAAGGGAACCCGGGTCCCTCGACGGTGGCGGCGAGGGTCGCCACTCGACAGCGCGTCCCTCCTCCTCCTGAGACCGTGGTGGTGGAACCATCCGCGAGGGGAAGGGGAGGCGGCGAGGCAGGCCGTGGCCTTCGGGGAAGAGGAGGGGCAGGCGGCGCGCCGCCTCCCCCCCGCCAATGGTGCCTTTCCCGATGGAAGGCCATGTCGGAGACTAGCCCCACGAGTTCTTCATCAGGCGGCGCCGGCCTCCGCATCGTCGTTTCCGTCTTCCCGCCCCGTTCGCTCGGGAGATGGAGCCTGACCGGCCCCAATCCCTCAGATTGCACATGAGGGGTTGTGGGAATGGGGGCACGCGGGTCGACATCGACTTCCTGGCTCCTCGGGTCATGTACCTCCGTCGTGGGTGGAAGACGTTCGCTCGCATCCATAGCCTGACGGCGGGACTCGTCCTCTACTTTAAATTAATGAAGGACGGCCTGCTCTCCGTCAAAGTCTTCGGAGAGTTCGGAACTCGCCTGAAGTGCTGCGTGGAGAGTTCCTCCGATGGAGATTCCGACGATGGAAACTCTTCCTCGAGCGAAAGTGATGAGGAGGACGGCGGGGTAGATGATGGGACGAGTCCGACTAGGCGTCGGACGCCCCGCGCCTGGGCAGGTGCGGCAGCAGGAGCATCTGCACCTGGCCGCTCCTCCGGCAGAGGTCTGCCGGGGGCGGGGCCAGCTCCTTGAACTTCTTGGGGCCATCTCCTTGGGCGGCTGGCGTCGGGAGGCTGCGGAAGAGGAAGAGGGCGGGCGGCAAGGCCGTCAACTCGAATCTGTGGCACCGGCGCCTTCGTCGCGTATTGTCGATCCTGCCGCCTCGTCTTCCGGCTCCTTTCCCGGCACCGTCATCACGGCCCACCCGTGGGCGGCCACCGAGGTGTTCTCTTGGTGCTACGCTGCTCGTAGCTCACCTAGGCGCCCCTTTTTCCCTCTCGCCTCCTTGACCTGCCTCCTGAGGAGAGGGACAAGAAAGGGATTACGGGCATCTCATCTCTTTTTTAGTTTGTAAGCCTGCGGGCCTTCGTTAAATTTAGAACTTGTAATCCCCTTGCTCATGTTTTTCATTCTGTATGAACTGTACCTGTACGGGATGTTTTTAATGAAAAAGGGATGTTTGCCGGGTTTTTCGTTCGTGGGTAAATCCCGCGACAAGGAGCGAATCCTTATTATTGTTTAAGATAAACGTTTTTCACCCGGCAACAGGCCATGCCGTCCCCCCACTCCACTCGACCGTTCTCGCGCTCTCGGCGGAGGCAGGGATGAAGTGGGCTTTAGGCTCCTCGTTCTACCTCCTTGCCGCCGCGGCTACAACCAAATCCGGACCCAGGAAAAAATACTTAGGTATAGGAAAAAGGGGAGCACGGCAGCCTGGAGATAAAAACGAGGTTTCACATGCCCCAGTCCTATTCCGAAATGCATGACAGAGGATAAAAGACTTATCTGGATCTGCAGCCCCCGGCAATCTCATCTTGCCGCGGTTGGATCCTTGTGCTTGGAGCCCCCGGCAACTCTAGTTTGCCGGGGTCGGGGGGCCGGTCCATTTTCTTTCTTCCAAGTAGCCCGGCATAAGTGCTCATGTGCCCTGCGAACCAAAGGAGGATAGAAGAGAAACAGATAGACACGCACTCGACCTCTAAGCTAGCGGTTAGTCGCTACTGGGCACTATCAACCCTAACCAAGGAAGAGACTCGACCTAGCATGCATGCTATAACTTAGGGCGCCAGCGCTTCATTTATTTATGCTCAGGGTCTGCGCCTGGCTTTGTACAAAGGGTCACATGCCTTGCCGGCAAAGCTTGTACAAAAGGTGGCATGCCGGGAGGCCCGGTAAGCCGCGACTTATGGGTAAAACTTGCGAAGATGCTCAATGTTCCAGGAGTTATTCACTGGGACAGCATCTTCGGTCTCTAGGTGGACTGCGCCGGGCCTGGTGACTCGCATTACCCGATAAGGGCCTTCCCATTTTGGCGTCAACTTGTTGGAACACTTGGCCGACTGAACGCGCCGAAGAACAAGGTCGCCTTCCTCAAGGCTTCGGGCATGAACCTTGCGGCTATGGTAGCGGTGCAAGGCTTGCTGGTAGCGTGCTGCTCTGACAGCCGCCCGAAGACGATCTTCCTCAAGGAGCGTCGCGTCATCTTGGTGCAACTGCTCTTTCTCAAGCTCATCATAAACGAGCACTCGAGGTGACCCATATATGAGTTCCATGGGGATAACTGCTTCTGCCCCGTATACCAGGGCAAAAGGTGTCTACCTGGTGGCTCAATTTGGCGTCGTCCTAATCAACCAAAGAACCGCCGGCAACTCATCAATCCAGCGCCTTCCACTCTTGTGCAGCTTGTCAAAGGTCTTCGTTCTCAGGCCTCGCAACACTTCAGCATTTGCCCTCTCCGCTTGGCCGTTGCTCCGTGGGTGTGCCACGGAAGCAAAACAGACCTTGCTACCAAGGTCTTGAATGTATTGCATGAAGGTGTGGCTTGTGAACTGTGTGCCGTTGTCGGTGATGACTCTGTTTGGCACACCAAAACGGCAGACCAGTCCCTTGAAGAACTTGACGGCTGACTGAGTAGTCACCTTTCTCACTGCTTCCACTTCCGGCCACTTTGTCAACTTGTCAATTGCAACGTACGAGTACTCAAAGCCCCCGATAGCGCGGGGGAAAGGGCCCAGTATGTCGAGCCCCCAGACCAAGAATGGCCAGGAGAGAGGGATTGTTTGGAGGGCTTGAGCTAGTTGATGAAGCTTCTTTGAATGGAACTGACACGCTTCACACTTGGTTACTAGTGTCGTCGCATCCTGGAGGGCGGTGGGCCAGAAAAAACCTTGCCGGAACGCCTTCCCGGCGAGGGCCCTCGACCCAATGTGGGAGCCACATATGCCTCCGTGTATCTCCGCCAACAGCTCCAGTCCTTCCTCCCGGGGGATGCACTTCAATTTCACACCGTTTGGCCTTCTCATGTACAGGACGTCATCGACGAACTGGTACATGGCAGACCGATGGGCTACTTTTTCCGCTTCTTCCTGCTCCTCAGGAAGCTCCCCCGTTTGGAGGAAATGGACGGTATGCTGCGCCCATGCCGGAGCCTGGGGCTCGACGGCAAGGACCAAAGGCATTCTTCCGCCATGGGAGTGGCTGTCTCTGACAGGGCTTGGCATACTGCCAGTCGATTGCTCTTAGGCAGGTTCGGCGTCCTGGCAATGACACCCTTGCCGGCGGCCCCAGGGGGCTCGGTAGGAAAGTACTTGTCGGGACCTGACTTCCTCCGCTTGTTCGGCCCCGTTGATGGCTCGACGGATGGTTGAGTTAGCCGGAGCAAAAAGGTACCTGGTTCCATAGGTAGCTTGAATGCAGCATGCTTTGGCAGGTAATCAGCGACGTCGTTCTCCATTCGGGGGACGTGCTCCGCTTGGATACCGTCAAAGCATTCTTCCAACTTCCTCACCTCATCTATGTAGGCCTCCATCAATGGGCTCTGGTAATCCTTATTGACCTGCCTAACAATAAGCTGCGAATCACCCATGATGATGAGCTTCTTAACCCCGAGGTCTGCCGCGGTCCTAAGACCGGCAAGAAATCCCTCGTACTCAGCAGTGTTGTTGGTGGACATCTCCCTGGGGAAGTGCATTTGGATCACGTACTTGAGGTGCTCTTCGGTAGGTGCGACGAGCAGCACACCGGCACCGGCGCCTTGCAGCGAGAAAGCCCCATCAAAGTACATGATCGATCATGATGCCTTCCTTGCCGGGAAGAGTGGTCTCCTGGATTTCTTCGTCAGGCGTCGAGGTCCATTCTGCAATGAACTCCGCCAAGACTCTGCTCTGAATTGTCGAGGTACTTTCAAACTTTAAACCAAAGCCTGACAACTCCATGGCCCACTCCACAATCCTTCTAGTCGCATCTGGGTTGTGCAGTATCCATTGCAACTGGAGGCGGGTGACGACAGTGATCTCATGGGCTTGGAAGTAATGACGCAGCTTCCTCGAGGCCATAAGGAAGCCGAAGAGCAATTTCTGCACACCGGAGTACCTTGATCTAGCTCCCTGCAAGAGGGAGCTGACAAAGTAAACCGGGTGCTGCATCATCTTCTTCTTCTGCACCACCTCACTTGACTGTGCGGGCACTGCCTTGGCGGCATCAGACTCCTCGCCTTGCCGGCACCAGGCCCGGCCAGGGGAATTTTGGGCTTGCCATCCGCTGGTTCTGCCGCCGTCACTGCCTCCTCGTCGACCTCTCTCTGTGCTACCAGTGCGGCGCTGACCACTTGATTCTTCGCCGCTAGATACAGCAGCAACGACACTTGTGGTTTAGGCACAACCAGTATCGGCATGGAGGACAGGTATTTCTTCAGATCCTACAATGCTGCCTTGGCTTCTGGGGTCCACTCCATTGGGCCTGCCTTCTTCAGGATTTTGAAGAAAGGAAGGGCGCGCTCGGCGGACTTGGAGATGAATCGGCTCATGGCGGCAACGCAGCCGGTGAGCCGACGCACATCTTTGATCCGCTTGGGCGCCTCAATCTGCTCAATAGCCTTGATTTTGTCTGGGTTTGCCTCGATCCTGCGCTACGACACATAGAACCTGAGAAGCTTGCCGGACGGAACGCCAAAGACACACTTCTCAGGGTTCAGCTTAAGGGTGATCTTGCGCAGGTTGGCAAATGTCTCATCTAGATCTTGCACAAGAGTCGGCCCGTCCTTGGTTTTGACCACTATGTCATCCATATATGCCTCCATATTTCTATGGAGCCGAGGTTCAAAACCAATTTGGACTGCTCTTGCGAACATTGAGCCAGCACTCTTCAACCCGAAAGGCATCCATAAAAGGCAATAGGTACCACATGGGGTGATGAATGTTGTCTTATGTTCATCCTCTCTTGTCATGAAGATCTGGTGGTAGCCTGAGTAGGCGTCAAGGAATGATAACAGATCACACCCGGCTGTGGAGTCAACAATCTGGTCGATGCGTGGCAACGGGAAGGGGTCCTTAGGACAAGCCTTATTGATATATGTGTAATCAATACACAGCCTCCACTTCCCATTCACCTTGCGCACCACTACCGGATTGGCCAACCACGTCGGGTGGAGCACTCCTCTCACCAAACCTGCCGCTTCCAATTTCCTGATCTCCTCTGCGATGAACTCCTGCCTCTCGAGCACGCTTCTGACCTTACGCTTGTGGGCCGCGCATGAGGGCAGACAGCTAGGTGGTGCTCAATCACCTCCCTGGGAACACTGGGGATGTCGGACGCTTGCCATGCAAACACGTCGACGTTCGCCCGCAGGAAGGTGACGAGCGCGCCTTCCTATTTGCTATCGAGGGTGGAGCCTATGGTGAAGCTCGCTCCCGTGCCATCCTCCCTGGCGGACACCTTCTTGGTCTGCGGCGGCTCGGCTCTGGATCTCTTGCTCTTGTCGGTAGAGCTCTCTGGCACGTCCTCGACGGTAGCACAACACTCCGACGAGGTGCGCTTGCCGGAGTGGGTGCGACAGGTCTTGCCGGGTTCCTTCTTCCCTCCCGGGCCTTCAGCGGCAGGAGCAGGTGCCTTGACGAAGGTTGCTGCAACTGCTTCCCGGTAGAGTTTGTCGGCGCAGATCAGTGCGTCCTTCTTGTCGGAGGGGACGGAGATGATGGTTAGCAGTGCGGCATCTTTAGCATGTTGTAGGCGTAGTGTGACGCCGCCATGAACTTGGCTAGTGCCGGGCAGCCGAGGATCCCGTTGTAGGGCAAGGGGGTCTCGGCCACGTCGAAGACGATCCTCTCCGTCCTGTAGTTCAAATCTCCTCCAAACATCACAGGGAGTGTGACCATTCCCTTCGGCTGGCTCCTCCTGGGATTGACCCCTTGAAACGTGCCCATTTCCTCGAGGTCTCCATCATGGATTTGCAACCTTTTGATCACGACAGGCGAGATCAGGTTCAGGCCGGCCCCGCCGTCAATCAAAATCTTGTTCACCCTGAGGTTGTGTATCGTTGGTGAGACCAACAATGGCAAACACCCGACCGCGGCAGTGCGGTCGTGTGGTCCTCGGCGTCAAAGATGAGGGGCGTGCTAGACCACTTCAGTGGCTTCTGAGCGTCGAGCGACGGCTCTGCTGCTGCAATCTCACGTGCCCACTGCTTGAGCTCGCGGCGAGAGGTATGCAGCGAGGTGCCACCGTCGATGCACATGGCCTCCGTAGCCTTCTGGAACCCTTGCTCACCAGACTCGTCGTCCTCGTCGTGATCATCGTCTTCTTGTTTCTTGTCGTGGCCCCGGGCGGGCCTCTCTTGCTGGTTGTCCTTGCCGGGGCGGCCTCCTTGGCCGCACGCTTCTTGCCGGATCCCTCAGCACCATCCTGGTCCTTCTCCTTGTCCCACCTCTCGTACTCAGCCTTTTGCTTCTCAGCAAGCAGATCGACTTGTCGGTAGTTCTGGAGGTCGTGGCCCTTGGTGCGGTGGATCTTGCAGTATTGCTTGTCGGAGCTCCCTGGCTTGTCGGTAGCCGCCAAGGCCCGGCAGGCAGTGCATCTGGCAATCTCCTTGTCGGGGGCGTCTACCTTGACCTTCTTGCCGGCACCGGTATCGTCAGATCCCTCAACGGCAAGCACGGCCTTGCCTTTGCATTTCCTGTTGCGACGCCGGCCCTTCTTCGTCGGGGTGGCGGCGTCTTCATCGGTAGAGTCGGTTTCCGCGCCGGCGTCTTCGCCGGGGTACTTCCTTCCCTCTTCAGCCCGGGCGCATCTATCGGCCAGCGTGAAACTCGGCCACATCCTTAACCTTGGTCGCCGCCAGCTCCTCGCGCATCTTGCGATTGCGCGTATTACGGTGGAACGCGCTAATCACTGTGGCGGGATGAGCGTCGAGGATGTTATCGCACCGGCTGAATCTTTGGATGTACTTGCGAGGTCTCCCCTTCATACGGGGAATGATATGCGAGATCAACGGCACGGCCATGAGCTTGGTGGCCTCTGTGAAGGCGCCAGCGAACTCATAGCGCAGATCCGACCAAGAAGAAATGGAATCCACCGGCAAGTGCATCAACCAAGACATCACGTTGGGCTTCAGCGCCAGCGGGAAATAGTTGGCGAGCACCTTGTCATCACGAGCTCCAGCAGCCTGCATCGCGATGGTGTAGATGCTGAGGAACTCGGGCGGATGTGTCTTGCCAGTGTACTTCTCTCCCACGACGGGCTTGAACGTGCGGTGGGACGGCCACTGGAACTGCTGTAGCTCACGGGTAAAGGCCGGGCAGCCCACCTCGTAAGGTAGGCCGCCGGGGCCCCCCAGTGCCGGGTGGTCCATAGCGGGTCCCGCCCGCTTGTCCGACTTCGTGAGCTCGCTCCCAAAGGACCTGGCGCTGGTCTCGGTGGGACCGCGGGTCGGACGACGCTATAGAGATGTTATCACAAGCGTCGTCGCGACGGGCAGACGCCCGCGGCGGCTGGCGAGGAGGAGGAGAGTGCACCGTGGCCGTAGCTCCCCCGGTCCTCCCAGCGCCAACACGGGGTGGCTCAGTGGAAGGCCGACCTGAGGGCCCCAGCGGTCGCGGATGGTCTTTATTAGCAACGTCAACGAGGCTCCGGATGGTGGCCCTCCACTTGTCGAGCTTCTCCGCAGCAGGAGGGAGGTCGAGGAGCAGCTGCGCGCGCCAAAGCTTCCACTGGCGTGGGCGGCGGTGACAGCTGCGTGGATTGCGGCACGCTTCAACTTCTAACTACGTTAGAAGGAGCTCCGTTACGACCCGGCGGCTGTGTGCAATTTTCGCCAGCGCTTCGGCGGGCATGCTGAACCACTTCATCTTGCGGATGACGCATAGGGCTCTTCCCACGGCGCTGCCCAGGGTCGCTAGCGTGGTGACGTTGCTCGGCGCACACACCATGGGAAGAGCACGCAATGGTCGCCGGCGTGTGCGTCTTGGAGGTCGCTGCGCCGCCCGGAGGTGGCACGGCGACACCCTCGGAGGGCCCCGCGCCGCCTGCGGGGGCCCAGCTCCGTCTTTGGATCTGGTGACGTGCGGCCGGTCGTCTGGCGCGCGAACGATGCCGCTCGCCAGGCTCTGACTGCCAGGGCGATGCTGGTGCTCGCGGACCGCGGCCCGGGTCCTGTCCGCGACCGGTCCACTGCTCGTCCACACCGGCACGGGCCGTTCGGCCCCCAACGAACAAATCGCCGTGGCCGTCTTCTACTTAGGAGCCATGGCGACAAAGAACTGCTAGGCTGACTACTAGACCAGATTCTCACAACTACGCCCCCTACCTGGCGCGCCAAAGATGTCGGTGTGGAATGACACCTATGGGATCACAAGAATCCCTACTACGGTTGCCGGGGCGCAGGGTTGCGAAAAGAGCAGGGCTAGTAGACAGCAAAAGGATCGTTTACCCAGGTTCGGGCCACGAGGATGCGTAAAACCCTAGTCCTGCTTTGGTGGGTGTATTTCAGATAGTTCTTGAGCTCTCGAACTAGCTGTGGTCAGTGTGTGGTTCAAAAATGTCGAATCCTTCTCCAGTATGCCATGGGCCTCCTTTTATAGGCGAAAGGGGCTGCTACAGTGGCATACAGGAGGTGGAAAGGCGACAGTGTTGCGAGCATATCGCTCATATTACAGGACAAGACGCATTTAATGCGTAGTTGAGGTGTCCCCTAGCTTTATTGGGGACGGGGGCGAGGCCCGTCCTGTCCGTCGCCGCTCCGCCTCGCTTCGACACGCGCCCTGGCCAGCGATGCGGGCGGCGCCATGTAGGCAGACAGGCAGCTGAGGTGGCGCAGTGGTGGATCCTTCATGAAGATCTGCATGCCGCCACGCAGGCACTTGATGAATTGGCTTGGGAGCTGCATGTTGCCATGCAGGTGCCTGCTGATGTCTACTACGCAACCTTCTTCTTGTAGACGTTGTTGGGCCTCCAAGTGCAGAGGTTTGTAGGACAGTAGCAAATTTCCCTCAAGTGGATGACCTAAGGTTTATCAATCCGTGGGAGGCGTAGGATGAAGATGGTCTCTCTCCACAACCTGCAACCAAATAACAAAGAGTCTCTTGTGTCCCAAACACACCCAATACAATGGTAAATTGTATAGGTGCACTAGTTAAGCGAAGAGATGGTGATACAAGTACAATATGGATGGTAGATATAGGTTTTTGTAATCTGAAAATATAAAAACAGCAAGGTAACAAGTGGTAAAAGTGAGCGTAAACGGTATTGCAATGCTAGGAAACAAGGCCTAGGGTTCATACTTGCACTAGTGCAAGTTCTCTCAACAATAATAACATAATTGGATCGCATAACTATCCCTCAACATGTAACAAAGAGTCACTCCAAAGTAACTAATAGCGGAGAACAAACGAAGAGATTATGGTAGGGTACGAAACCACCTCAAAGTTATTCTTTCCAATCAATCCGTTGGGCTATTCCTATAAGTGTCACAAACATCCCTAGAGTTCAAACTAGAATAACACCTTAAGATACAAATCAACCAAAACCCTAATGTCACCTAGATACTCCAATGTCACCTCAAGTATCCGTGGGTATGATTATGCGATATGCATCACACAATCTCGGATTCATCTATTCAACCAACACATAGAACCTCAAAGAGTGCCCCAAAGTTTCTACCGGAGAATCACGACGAAAACGTGTGCCAACCCCTATGCATAGGTTCCCAATGTCACGAAACCCACAAGTTGATCACCAAAACATACATCAAGTGGATCAATAGAATAACCCATTGTCACCACGATTATCCCACGCAAGACATACATCAAGTGTTCTCAAATCTTTAAAGACTCAATCCGATAACATAACTTCAAAGGGAAACTCAATCCATTACAAGAGAGTACAGGGGGAGAAGCAACATAAGATCCAACAATAATAGCAAAGCTCGCGAAACATCAAGATCGTATCACCTCAAGAACACGAGAGAGAGAGAGAGAGAGAGAGAGAGAGAGATCAAAACATAGCTCTTGGTACATACCCTCAGCCCCGAGGGTGAACTACTCCCTCCTCGTCATGGAGAGCGCCGGGATGATGAAGATGGCCACGGTGAGGGTTCCCCCTCGTGACAGTCTTGGAGCAGGGCCCGATTGGTTTTTCGTGGCTCTGGAGGTTTTGCGGTGGCGGAACTCCCGATATAATCTCTGTTCTGGAAGTTTTAGAATACGTGGGTATATATGGGTGCAGGGAGTACGTGGTGGAGCTACGGGGGGCCCACGAGGTAGGGGGGCGCGCCCTAGGGGGGTGGGCGCGCCCCCCACCCTCGTGAGCATCTCCTGTATCTTCTGACGTAGAGTCCAAGTCCATCAGGTGGTTTCCTTCCAAAAATAACTTCTCCAGTTGATTTCCTTCCGTTTTGACTCCGTCTGATATTCCTTTTCCTCAAAACACTGAAATAGGCATAAAGCGACAAATGCAGGCTGGGCCTCGGTTAATAGGTTAGTCCCAAAAATAATATAAAAATGGATAATAAATCCCACTATTGCCTAAAACAGTAGATAATATAGCATGGAGCAATCAAAAATTATAGATACATTAAAGACGTATCAAGCATCCGCAAGCTTAATTCCTGCTCGTCCTCGAGTAGGTAAACGATAAAAAAGATAATTTTTTATGTGGAATGCTACTTGGCATAATTTCATTGTAATTCTTCTTACTTGTGATATGGATATTCAGATCCGAAAGATTCAAGACAAAAGTTCATATTGACATAAAAATAATAATACTTCAAGCATACTAACAAAGAAATTATGTCTTCTCAAAATAACATGGCAAAAGAAAGTTCATCCCAACAAAATCATATAGTTTGGCTATGCTTCATATTCGTCACACAAAGATGTTCCCAACTTCTATACCCCCGATGACAAGACAAGCAATTGTTTCATACTTAAATAATATCAAACTTTTTCAACCTTCACGCAATACATGAGCGTGAGCCATGGATATAGCACTATGGATGGAGTAGAATATGATGATGGGGATTGTATGGAGAAGACAAAAAAGGAGAAAGTCTCACATTGACGAGGATAATCAACGGGCTATGGAGATGCCCATCAATTGATGTCAACATGAGGAGTAGGGATTGCCATGCAACGGATGCACTAGAGCTATAAATGTATGAAAGCTCAACAAAAGAAAACTAAGTGGTTGTGCATCCAACTTGCTTGCTCATGAAGAACTGGGGCATTTGAGGAAGCCCATCGTAGTAATATACAAGCCAAGTTCTATAATGAAAAATTCCCACTAGTATGAAAAAGACAACGTACGAGACTCACTATATGAAGAACATGGTGCTACTTTGAAGCACAAGTGTGGAAAAAGAGAAAGTAGCATTGCCCTTTTTATTTATCTTCTTTTTTTTGGGCCTTTCTTTTTTTTTGGCCTTTCTATTTTTTTGGGCAATGCTCTAATAATGATGATCATCACACTTCTATTGATTACAACATAAGGATCAAAACTAGAACAAGGTATGACTCTATATGAATGCCTCCGGTGTGTACGGGATGGTGCAATGAATCAAGAGTGACATGTATGAAAAATAATGCATGGTGGCTTTGCCACAAATACGATATCAACTACATGATCATGCAATGGCAATATGACAAAAGTAAAGTATGTCATGATGATGTTGAACGGAATGGTGGAAAGTTGCATGGCAATATATCTCGGAATGGCTATGGAAATGCCATAATAGGTAGGTATGGGGCTGTTTTGAGGAAGATATAAGGAGGTTTATGTGTGATAGAGCGTATCATATCACGGGGTTTGGATGCACCAGGGAAGTTTGCACCAACTCTCAAGGTGAGAAAGGGCAATGCAGTGCAGAAGAGGCTAGCAAAGGCGGAAAGATAAAAGTGCGTATAATCCATGGACTCAACATTAGTCAAAAGAACTCATATACTTATTGCAAAAATTTAGAAGTCATCAAAAATCAAGTACTACACGCATTCTCCCAGGGGGATAGATTGGTAGGAAAACACCGTCGCTCGTCCCCGACCGCCACTCATAAGGATGCACAAGCCAGGTACACTTCATGTTTCAAATTTGCTACACAACTTTAACCATACGTGCAAGCTACGGGACTTGCTAACTTCAAGACAAGTATCTCTCAAATTCACAACTACTCAACTAGCATGACTCTAATATCACCATCTTCATATCTCAAGACAATCATCAAGCATCAAACTTCTCTTAGTATTCAACACACTCATAAGAATTCCTACAAATCTTGTATGCTTAGCATATTATGATTATTTAAGAAAATTACCATGCTATTTAAGACTCTCAAAATAATCTAAGTGAAGCATGAGAGTTCATCTATTTCTTCAAAATAAAACTACCACCAGTCTCTAAAAGATATAAGTGAAGCACTAGAGCAAACAACAAACTACTCCAAAAGATATAAGTGAAGATCAATGAGTAGTCGAATAATTATGCAACTATATGAAGACTCTCCCATTTAATAATTTCACATCTTGGTACTTTATTCAAACAGCAAGCAAAACAAAATAAAATGACAAGACGCTCCAAGCAAAACACATATCATGTGGTGAATAAAAATATAGCTCCAAGTAAAGTTACCGATGAACGAAGACGAAAGAGGGGATGCCTTTCGGGGCATCCCCAAGCTTAGACACTTGGTTATCCTTGAATATTACCTTGGGGTGCCTCGGGCATCCCCAAGCTTAGGCTCTTGCCACTCCTTATTCCATAGTTCGTCGAATCTTTACCCAAAACTTGAGAACTTCACAACACAAAACTTAACAGAAAACTTGTAAGCTCCTTTAGCGAAAGAAAACAAAACACCACTTCATGGTACTGTAATGAACTCATTCTTTATTTATATTGATGTTAAACCTACTTTATTCCAACTTCTATATGGTTTATAAACTATTTTACTAGCCATAGAGTTATCAAAATAAGCAAACAACACACGAAAAACAGAATCTGTCAAAAACAGAACAGTCTGTAGTAATCTGTAACTAACGCAAACTTATGAACTCCAAAAATTCTGAAATAAATTGGTGGACCTGAGGAATTTGTCTAGTAATCATCTGCAAAAAGAATCAACTAAATAGCACTCTCCAGTAAAAAGTTGAAGCTAATCTCGTGAGCGCTAAAGTGTCTGTTTTTTACAGCATGATCATAAAGACTTCACCCAAGTCTTCCCAAAGGTTCTACTTGGCACAAACACTAATTAAGACATAAAACCACATCTAAACAGAATCTAGGTGGATTATTTATTACTAAACAGAACCAAAAAGCAAGAAACTAAAATAAAATTGGGTTGCCTCCCAACAAGCGCTATCGTTTAACGCCCCTAGCTAGGCATGATGATTTCAATGATGCTCACATAAAAGATAAGAGTTGAAACATAAAGAGAGCATCGTGAAGAATATGACTAGCACATTTAAGCCTAACCCACTTCCTATGCATAGGGATTTTGTGAGCAAACAAGTTATGGGAACAAGAATCAACTTGCATAGGAAGGTAAAATAAGCATAACTTCAAAACTTTAAGCACATAGAGAGGAAACTTGATATTATTGCAATTCCTACAAGCATATATTCCTCCCTCATAATAATTTTCAGTAGAATCATGAATTAATTCAACAATATAGCCAGCACCTAAATCATTCTTTTCATGATCTACAAGCATAGAATTTTTATTACTTCCCACATAAGCAAAATTCTTCTCATTCGGAATAGTGGGAGTATCATAAGAGACTTGAATACTATAAATTGTTTCCATGTTAAAGGAGTAATGTTCAGAGAAAGGGTACTCATAATCATGACAAGTTTTATAAATATAATCATCACTACTCTTTATAGCGTAAGTTTTATCACAATAATCATCATAAGTAGCAACTTTGTTCTCATCATAATCGATTGAAACCTCTTCCAAGATAGTGGATACATCACTAAATAAAGTCATGACCTCTCCAAATCCACTTTCATAAATATTATAAGATTCAACATCCTCCAATATTGTGGGATCACTACTTCCTAAAGTTGACACTCTTCCAAACCCACTTTCATCAATATATTCATCATAGGTAGAAGGCATGCTATCATCATAACAACTTTGCATATCAAAACTTGAGAGGCTAAAAATATCATCATTATTAAACATAGCATCCCCAAGCTTGGGACAAAAATTAATTGCAGCAAATATATTCTCAAATATGTCAACCTCATCAAACATAGCTTCCCCAAGCTTGGGCTTTTTCATATCATAAGCATAATCACTCTCATCAATAATAGTATGGATAGCACCAATAGTATAGCAATTACTATATTCTTCCAAACAAGTGCCAAAAAGATTCTCAAGATCATAAGAAGTATCATTATCTTCCCAATCATAATCATCACAACAAGCAATAGGCATAACGAGATCATCATCAAGTGTATCATCTTCATTTCATTAGGCATAACAATAATAGGAGCAACTTTATTTGGGAGAGATACCTTTTTACCTCTCTTCCTTTTTCTTTTCTTCTTCTTCACCACATCATGTGTGGGTTCAATCCTCTTTTTGGAGCTCCTTATTAATGAGATTGGTTGAATAGAAGGCTCCTCTTCGTTACCTGATTCATCATAAGAAATAATAGGAGGATATTGGGAAGTATCTCCCCTTTCATTAGTATTATCTTCATCTTCTATTTGTTTTCTTTTCTTTATGTAATTGGCAATATAAGGATTTTCAATGCAATTCACCGCACAATACATATAAATCTTTTCTAGATCAAAATCAAGAATTTTATCAAGATTAAATTTTGGAATACCCTCAGTTATACGTTTCATTTCTTCATAACCCAAAAGAAGTCTAAGTTCTTTATGATGCTCAAGGGTAGTCAAATTATCACAATATTTGGACACGACTTGATCATGAAGCAAATAGCATTGGAGCTTTAAATGACCATGTTCATTGCAAAGTTCATAAGGGGCATGAAAAATATTTAATCTTTCAGCACATTCATCTAGCTCTTCTTGCAACAATTTGGTTTCTAAGTACTTATGCCTCTTGCAATATCTATCTTCCTTATCTGGTGTGTACTTGCAAACCCAATCTACTCCACAAAAATTGACACGTTTATAGGAGGCATTTTCATCATAACTAGTGCAATCATCATTAGTACTATGGATATTCAAGGAGTTCATACTAACAACATTGCAATCATGCTCATCATTCAAAGATTTAGTGCCAAATATTTTAATGCATTCTTCTTCTAATACTTTGGCACAATTTTCATTTCCATCATACTCACGAAAGATATTAAAAAGGTGAAGCGTATGAGACAAACTTAATTCCATTTTTTTGTAATTTTATTTTATAAACTAGACTAGTGCTAAAACAAGAAACAAAAAGATTCGATTGCAAGATCTAAATATATACCTTCACTTACCTAGCCTCCCGACAGCGGCGCCGAGAAAAAGAGCTTGATGTCTACTACACAACCTTCTTCTTGTAGACGTTGTTGGGCCTCCAAGTGCAGAGGTTTATAGGACAGTAGCAAATTTCCCTCAAGTGGAAGACCTAAGGTTTATCAATCCGTGGGAGGCGTAGGATGAAGATGGTCTCTCTCCAGCAACCTGCAACCAAATAACAAAGAGTCTCTTGTCTCCCCAACACACCCAATACAATGGTAAATTGTATAGGTGCACTAGTTCGGCGAAGAGATGGTGATACAAGTGCAATATGGATGGTAGATATAGGTTTTTGTAATCTGAAAATATAAAAACAGCAAGGTAACAAGTGGTAAAAGTGAGCGTAAACGGTATTGCAATGCTAGGAAACAAGGCCTAGGGTTCATACTTTCACTAGTGCAAGTTCTCTCAACAATAATAACATAATTGGATCACATAACTATCCCTCAACATGCAACAAAGAGTCACTCCAAAGTAACTAATAGCGGAGAACAAAGGGAAGAGATTATGGTAGGGTATGAAACCACCTCAAAGTTATTCTTTCCAATCAATCCATTGGGCTATTCCTATAAGTGTCACAAATAGCCCTAGAGTTCGTACTAGAATAACACCTTAAGATACAAATCAACCAAAACCCTAATGTCACCTAGATACTCCAATGTCACCTCAAGTATCCGTGGGTATGATTATACGATATCCATCACAAAATCTCAGGTTCATCTATTCAACCAACACATAGAACCTCAAAGAGTGCCCCAAAGTTTCTACCGGAGAATCACGACGAAAACGTGTGCCAACCCCTATGCATAGGTTCCCAATGTCACGAAACCCGCAAGTTGATCACCAAAACATACATCAAGTGGATCAATAGAATAACCCATTGTCACCACGGTTATCCCATAAGACATACATCAAGTGTTCTCAAATCTTTAAAGACTCAATCCGATAACATAACTTCAAAGGGGAAACTCAATCCATTACAAGAGAGTAGAGGGGGAGAAGAAACATAAGATCCAACTATAATGACAAAGCTCACGATACATCAAGATAGTATCACCTCAAGAACACGAGAGAGAGAGAGAGAGAGAGAGAGAGAGATCAAACACATAACTACCTGTACATACCCTCAGCCCCGAGGGTGAACTACTCCCTCCTCATCATGGAGAGCGCCGGGATGATGAAGATGGCCACGGTGAGGTACCCCCCTCGGCAGGTGCTTGGAACAGGGTCCCGATTGGTTTTTGGTGGCTCTGGAGGTTTTGCGGCGATGGAACTCCCGATCTAATCTTTGTTCTGGAAGTTTTAGGATACGTGGGTATATATGGGTGCAGGGAGTACGTCGGTGGAGCTACGGGGGCCCCACGAGGCAGGGGGCGCACCCCCCACCCTCGTGAGCACCTCCCGTATCTTCTGACATGGAGTCCAAGTACATCAGGTGCGTTTCCTTCCAAAAATAACTTCTCCGAGTTGATTTCGTTCCGTTTTACTCCGTCGATATTCCTTTTCCTCGAAACCTTGAAATAGGCATAAAACAACAAATCTGGGCTGGGCCTCCGGTTAATAGGTTAGTCCCAAAAATAATATAAAAATAGATAATAAAGCCCAATATTGCCTAAAACAGTAGATAATATAGCATGGAGCAATCAAAAATTATAGATACTTGAAGACGTATCACCTGCCCAGCTGGTCGGGCTAGCAGCAGCATGCGAACGGCGGTTGATACTTGGTTGGTGCGGGCCTGGCAGTGGCCCTACTGGCGTCCTTGGCGAGGGCCTTGCCGGGTGGCCCGGCAAGGGTCTTGTCGTGGCGCGCCGTCGTCCCCAGCAAGGATCTTGCCGGGGGCCTCGTGGCTTTCCTCGGCAAGGATCTTGCCGAGGATCGTCGTCTTCCAATCCTTATCTGATCTTGAATATGTCTTCACAAAGATCTGCATGCCACCACAGAGGTGCCTCCCGAGCCCTGGACCAATGTGGATGATGGTGTTGGGGACCGTGGGCTCAAGGGTAGCTCGCTCTGTTGGTGTGGGCGAGCTTCCCCGGCAAGGGTCTTGCCGGGCTGCTGAGGCTGCCCCGGCAAGGGTCTTGCCGGGGGAACTTGCTTCGTCCCTCTGCTCTTTGTGGTCTTGTCCTTGGCGTTGCTCTTATTGTCTTGGGCGTTGGTCTTACATTGGCTCACCTCCCCTGCTCTGCTTCGTGTGACCGTGGGCGCGGCTCCGACTGCCCATGCACAGGTAAAGGGGTACAAAAGTGTGCCCCTCCTTTTGTACACCAACACACCCACAAAGCCCCCATCATGGGTTTGCTTCCGATTTACGTGAAAAATGGCGCCTGAAACGTTGAGCGGACGAGTACAATACCGCATTGCACGGCAAAACACATCTGGACCGCGCGATCCAGACGGATGGGAAAGGTTGAGGGTCCGCATCGAAGGTACCCTAATGAACCTGATGGCTTACATCGTGTCACATGCTTGTAATTCGACCTCGTGAATTTGGATTTTGCTCCTCTGCACAAGCTAAAGATAGCATACAACACTTTCTTGACAACATTTGCTACAAATTTACTGATGGGTTAGCTACAGCCTACAACCACAGCTAGAAAATTTTAGTACAACAATCCTATTTCTACAATCGTGTCATGTACCCATCAACATGTCTCTCCTGATTTAGTAAGCCTCGTCATGTCGACTACATGGATGCATCTCTGAGCTGACTGCATATGACTACAGGACAACATAATTCTAACATCCTATGCTTGATTTTCTAGGTGATTAGATTTGGAAACGGAGGCAATATGTCAGGTTGAATTCAATTACAACCATACTCTAGATCTATTGATGAATTTCGAGTATTGCATATGATTACATGACAATAAAGCATGTTGGATGTCCATGAAATGTCCATCCGCAGATCCAGTGAAGGAGTATGCGCATTTAGTGGTCTAACAGTTGGTCCTGGATTAGACCATTTAGTGAAAGTCGTATCAGACTTTACCCTATTTAACAAAAGTTTTACTAGATTTTATCACATTACTGACCTGTCAGGTGAGCTTGATCATCGGGTACATATGATGCGCCACGTTGCAATTTTTCTTCTAGCTTTTTTCCTTGTACTTGAATCAGTTAAATGACTTAGAGCATCTACAACCGGACCCCTCAAACACATCTCAAAACGCCCGGTCACTGCCCGGTCACGATTTTTTGACTCAGAAGGGCCTCTCAAACGGCCATTAAATGCCCGGGCTAACCGGCACCCCCATATCCAGCCCAAATATGGGCCGGATAAGGGGCGCCCGGGCACGCCCGCCATGTCGGACCCGATAGCCCAACCGTACCCCAAATTGCACCAAATCCACCAAACCCTTCCTCCTCCTCCCGCTGCCCTTCAACCATTCCCGCGCACGGACCCTCGCTGGCCTCCACCCTTGCTCCCAATCCTCACCTCCGGTCTCGATCCACCGCTGGAGATGTCGTCCAGCCCGAGCCACACCGCCGCGACGGAGACGCGGTCCGCCTCCTTTGTGGGAGGTGAGGTATCGTCGGCGACGACTTGCAAGGCGGAAAACATCGCCCGCAAGTTGCAACTATGCCGGTAGCAAGAGAGGGAGGCAGCGGTGGCATTCCTGGGAGGTTCGGACATGGTGGAGTAGTGATGACCCACAAGTATAGGGGATCTATCGTAGTCCTTCCGATAAGTAAGAGTGTCAAACCCAACGAGGAGCATAAGGAAATGATAAGCGGTTTTCTGCAAGGTATTCTCTGCAAGTACTGAAATAAGTGGTAACAGATAGTTTTGGGATAAGGTAAATTGCAACGAGCAACAAGTAACAAAAGTAAATAAAGTGCAGCAAGGTGGCCCAATCCTTTTTGTAGCAAAGGACAAGCCTGGACAAACTCTTATAATAGGAAAAGCGCTCCCGAGGACACATGGGAATATCGTCAAGCTAGTTGTCATCACGCTCATATGATTCGCGTCCGGTACTTCGATAATTTGATATGTGGGTGGACCGGTGCTTGGGTGTTGTTCTTACTTGAACAAGCATCCCACTTATGATTAACCTCTATTCCAAGCATCATAACTACAACAAAAGTATTAAGGTAAACCTAAAATAGCATGAAACATATGGATCCAAATCATCCCTTACGAGCAACGCATAAACTAGGGTTTAAGCTTACATCACTCTAGCAACCCATCATCTACTTATTACTTCCCAATGCCTTCCTCTAGGCCCACATAATGGTGAAGTGTTATGTAGTCGACGTTCACATAACACCACTAGAGTTTAGACAACATACATCTTATCAAAATATCGAACGAATACCAAATTCACATGACTACTAATAGCAAGACTTCTCCCTTGTCCTCAGGAACAAACGTAACTACTCACAATGCATATTCATGTTCATAATCAGAGGGGTAATAATATGCATAAAGGATCTGAACATATGATCTTCCACCAAATAAACCAACTAGCATCAACTACAAGGAGTAATCAACACTACTAGCAACCTACTAGCACCAATCCCGGACTTGGAAACAAGAATTGGATACAAGAGATGAACTAGGGTTTGGAGATGAGATGGTGCTGGTGAAGATGTTGATGGAGATTGCCCTCTCCCGATGAGAGGACCGTTGGTGATGATGATGACGATGATTTCCCCCTCCGGAGAAAGTGTCCCTGAGAACAGCTCTGCCGGAGCCCTAGATTGGTTTCGCCAAGGTTCCGCCTCATGGCGGCGGAGTCTCGTCCCGAAAGGTTGCTTTTGATTTTTTTTCTCATCGAAAGAGCTCATATAGGAGAAGATGGGCATCGGAGAGCCACCAGGGGGCCCACGAGGTAGGGAGCGCACCTAGGGGGAGGGGGCGCGCCCCCCACCCTAGTGAGCAGGGTGTGGGCCCCCTGGCCTTCATCTTTGGCAACGATTTTTCTTTATTTATTTTAAGACATTCCGTGGAGTTTCAGGACTTTTGGAGTTGCACAGAATAGGTCTCCAATATTTGCTCCTTTTCCAGCCGAATTCCAAATTCTGCCGCATTCTCCTCTTCATGTAAACCTTGTAAAATAAGAGAGAATAGCCATAAGTATTGTGACATAACGTGAAATAACATCCCATAATGCGATTAATATCGATATAAAAGCATGATGCAAAATGGACGTATCAACTCCCCCAAGCTTAGACCTCGCCTGTCCTCAAGCGAAAAGCCGATAACAATAAATATGTCCTCATGTTTAGAGGTAGAGGCGTCGATAAAAATAAAATACGGACATGAAGGAATCATGATTATTCTCATAACAGCAACATATATTGATTTGTCATATGATTACTCATGTTCAAATGATGATCTTTTCATAAAGCCAAAGTATGAATCATAAACCTTATTGAGCACCAACAAATTATACCCTCAGCCATTGAAGCAATTGCAATTTATCATAACATCGGAAAGAGTCTATGTCAGAGCTTAAAAGCAAGTCCACATACTCAACTATCACTTAGTCCTTCATAATTGCTAACACTCACGCAATACTTGTGGTTACGGAGTTTTAACCGGACACAGAGAAAGATAGAGGCTTGTAGTTTTGCCCCACAACCTTTTACCTCAAGGGTAATGTCAACAATAATAATTCATGCTCCCCTACATCCAATTAGATATATATATCATGTTCTTTCCAACATGTTGGGCTTGCCAAAGGATAAAATGAAAAAGGAAAGGTGAAGATCACCGTGACTCTTGCATAAGGTAGAGGATAATAATAAAAGATAGGCCCTTCGCAGAGGGAAGCAGAGGTTGCCATGCGCTTTCATGGTTGGATGCACAAAATCTTAATGCAAAAGAACGTCACTTTGTATTGCCCCTTGTATGTGGAACTTTATTATGCAGTCCGTCGCTTTTATTACTTCCACAATAAGTTCGTACAAAGCTTATTTCTATGCACTAATAAGTCATGCATATTTAGAGAGCAATTTTTATTGCTTGCACCGATGACAACTTACTTGAAGGATATTACTCAATCCATAGGTAGATATGGTGAACTCTCATGGCTAAACTGGTTTAAGGGTATTTGGAAGCACAAGTAGTATCTCTACTTGGTGCTGAGAATTTGGCTAACATGAGGGGAAAGGCAAGCTCAACATGTTAGAGGATCCATGACAACATACTTTATCTAGGATACAAGAAAACATAACTCATCACGTTGTCTTCCTTGTCCAACATCAACTCTTTAGCATGTTATATTTTAATGAGTGCTCCCAATCATAAAAGATGTCAATGATAATATATCTATATGTGAAACCTCTCTCTCCTTATTACTTCCTATTAATTGCAACAATGACCAAAGCTATATTTTCCAACTCCCAACAACTTTTAATCATCATACTCTTTCTATGTGGAGTCATTACTTTCATTAAGATCAATATAAACTCTTTGATTCTTTTTATTCTTTTCTTCTTTCTATTCAAGATCATGGCAAAGTAATCAAGCCCTTGACTCAACACTAATCTTTATTATATATATAGCTCGCGGACTTGATTACATAGAGAAATCATAAAGCAAAACTCAAAACTAGATCATGCCATGACTTTTATTCTACTAAATCAAGATACTATTACTATGAAAACGGTAAAGATAGGAGTTGTGATGGTGATACGATACCGGGGCACCTCCCGCAAGCTTGGCAGTTGCCAAGGGGAGTGCCCATACCCATGTGATTATATCTCCTTCTTTGTTGGTGAAGAAGGTGGAGGTGTTGTCGATGATGCGGGCTTGCCCTTCTCTTTCTCCAACTTGTGTCTGAGGGTGAAATTATCAATCCTCAACTCATCATTCTCGATCTCAAGCTTTATTATCCTTTTGCATAATGCCTCTTTGCTTTCTTGCTTGAAGCGAGGGGGAACTGGTTCATCTTCATCTTCCTCATCGGGGTACCATATATATGGATAGGTATCCTTGAATATGTTTTTGTCTAAAGGCCGATAAGAAACTGGGCAATCCTCCTCTGAATCTTGAAACGACATGTTGATCTAACCTGCAGTAGGACAGCTTGAAACAAAAACAGAGGATATTTGTGTGATACGGGAGTCAAAACCTTCGGGAGAATATATAATGAATTTTTACCGACCAAAATACGTATCGTGCAAGAAAACGGAGCCCAGAGGGCACACGAGGTGCTCACGAGTGCGGGCGCCTGTGGGGGTAGGGCGCGCCCTCCACCCTCGTGAAGGCCTCGTGTCCTTCCCGGACTGCCACTTATTTTTCTATTTTTCTAAATATTCCAAGACGGAGAAATATTGCCTTAGAATTTGTTTTGGAGTCGGTTTACTTACCGTAACACATACCTATTTCTTTTCGGAGTCTGGAACGTTCTGGAAAGTGTCCCTTATGTATTCCTCCGGGGTGACGGTTTCAATAATATTGGTTTCAACATTTATGGGATTACCTGAGATATAATGTTTGATTCTTTGACCGTTTACCACCTTCGGATTTGTGCCTTCGAAGTTATTGATTTTTATAGCACCGGAGCGATAGACCTCCTCGATAACATAGGGACCTTCCCATTTAGAGAGAAGTTTTCCTGCAAAAAATCTTAAACGAGAGTTGTATAGCAATACATAATCACCTACATTAAACTCACGCTTTTGTATCCTTTTGTCATGCCATCTTTTAACCTTTTATTTAAATAACTTGGCATTTTCATAGGCTTGGGTTCTCCATTCATCAAGTGAGCTAATATCAAATAACCTCTTCTCACCAACAAGTTTGAAATCATAGTTGAGCTCCTTAATAGCCCAATATGCCTTATGTTCTAGTTCGAGAGGTAAGTGACACTCTTTTTCATAAACCATTTTATACGGAGACATACCCATAGGATTCTTTATGCAGCTCTATAGGCCCATAATGCATCATCAAGTTTCTTGGACCAATTCTTTCTAGACCTATTAACAGTCTTTTGCAAAATTAATTTGAGCTCTCTATTACTCAATTCTACTTGACCACTAGACTGTGGGTGATATGGAGATGCAATTCTATGATTAACGTCATATTTAGCAAGCATTTTACGGAAAGCACCATGAATAAAGTGTGAACCACCATCAGTCATTAAATATCTAGGGACTCCAAACCTCGGAAAATAACTTCCTTAAGCATTTTAATAGAAGTGTTATGATCAGCACTACTAGTTGGAATAGCTTCTACCCACTTAGTAACGTAATCAACAGCAACTAAAATATGTTTATATCCATTAGAGGTAGGAAAAGGTCCCATATAATCAAAGCCCCAAACATCAAATGGTTCAATAACAAGTGAATAATTCATAGGCATTTCTTGACGTCTACTAATATTACCAATTCTTTGACATTCATCACAAGACAACACAAACTTACGGGCATCCTTGAAGAGAGTAGGCCAATAAAAACCAGATTGCAATACCTTATGGGCAGTTCTATCTCCAGCGTGGTGTCCTCCATAAGCTTCGGAGTGACATTTGCGTAGGATCTGTTCCTGTTCATGCTCAGGTACACAATGTCTAATAACACCATCTACTCCTTCTTTATAAAGATGTGCATCATCCCAAAAGTAATATCTCAAATCATAAAAGAACTTTTTCTTTTGTTGGTATGTGAAGCTAGGGGGTATAAATTTAGCAACAATATAATTAGCATAATCAGCATACCATAGAGTGCTACGAGAAGTGCTTATGACATTTAATTGTTCATCGTGAAAGCTATCATCAATAGGTAGTGGGTCATCAAGAACATTCTCTAACCTAGATAAGTTGTCCGCACGGGGTTCTCGGCTCCTTTTCTATCAACAATATGCAAATCAAATTCTTGCAGCAAGAGAACCCATCTAATAAGTCTAGGTTTAGCATCTTTCTTTTCCATAAGATATTTAATAGCAGCATGATCGGTGTGAATAGTTACTTTAGAATCAACAATATAGGGTCTGAATTTATCACAAGCAAACACAACTGCTAAAAGTTCCTTTTCGGTAGTAGCATAATTTTTTTGAGCATTGTCTAGAGTCTTACTAGCATAATGGATAACATTTAATTTCTTATCAACTCTTTGCCCTAGAACAACACCTACAACATAAACACTAGCATCACACATAATTTCAAAGGGTAAATTCCAATCAGGTGGCTGAACAATAGGTGCAGAGACTAATGCTTTCTTAAGTATTTCAAATGCTTCTACACAATCATCATCAAAGACAAATGGTACATCTTTTTGTAATAAATTAGTCAGAGGCCGAGAAATTTTTGAGAAGTCCTTAATGAACCTCCTATAAAATCCGGCGTGACCAAGAGAACTTCTTATACCTTTGATGTCCTTGGGACATACCATCTTTTCAATAGCATCAACCTTGGCTTTATCAACTTCAATACCTCTTTCAGAAACTTTGTGCCCCAAGACAATACCTTCATTAACCATAAAGTGGCACTTTTCCCAATTCAAGACAAGATTAGTTTCTTCACATCTTTGCAAAACTCGATCAAGATTGCTCAAGCAATCATCAAAAGAGGAACCATAGACGGAAAAGTCGTCCATGAAAACCTCACAAATCTTTTCACAAAAATCAGAGAATATAGCCATCATGCATCTTTGAAAGGTAGTAGGTGCATTACATAAACCAAAAGGCATACATCTATAAGCAAAAGTACCAAAAGGGCATGTAAAAGTAGTCTTTGATTGATCTTTAGCCGACATGTATTTGAGAGAAACCAGAATAACCATCTAGAAAGCAATAATGTGTATGTTTGCATAATCTTTCTAGCATTTGATCAATAAAAGGTAAGGGGTAATGATCTTTCTTAGTAGCTTTATTTAATTTGAGGAAATCAATTACCATCCTATAACCTGTGATAATTCTTTGTGGAATCAATTCATCTTTATCATTAGGGACAACAGTAATACCTCCCTTTTTAGGGACACAATGGACAGGACTTACCCACTGACTATCAACAGAACGGGATAAATTATACCTGCCTCCGAAGCTTGAGTATTTCTTTTCTTACCACTTCTTTCATTTTAGGATTCAAACGTCGTTGAGGATCACGAACTGGTTTGGCATCCGCTTCCAAATTTATTTTATCTTGACATAGAGTGGGACTAATGCCCTTAAGATCATCAAGAGTATATCCAATAGCGGCACGGTGCTTCTTCAGAGTTTTCAATAATCTTTCTTCTTCATGCTCTGAAAGGTTAGCACTAATAATAACAGGATATATTTTCTTTTCATCAAGATAAGCATATTTAAGATTATCAAGCAACGGTTTAAGCTCAAACACGGGATCACCCTTGGGTGGAGGAGGAATCCCTAGGATTTCAACAGGCAAATTGTGTTGCGAATAGGTTCTGTTTAAAGAATACTTCATCTATTTCCCTTCTTTCATTCATGAACATCTCATTTTCATGATCTAGCAAATAGTGTTCCAAAGGATCACTAGGAGGCACAGCAATAGAAGCAAGACCAATAATTTCTTCTTTACTAGGCAATTCTTCCTCACGATGTTGTTTACTAAATTTAGAGAAATTAAACTCATGAACCATATCATCCAAGCCAACAGTAACAACATTCTTTTTGCAGTCTATCGTAGCATTAACAGTATTCAAGAAGGGTCTACCAAAAATAATGAGACAAAAGCTATCTTGTGGAGAACCAAGAACAAGGAAATCAGCGGGATATTTGGTTTTTCCACACAAGACTTCAACATCTCTAACAATTCCCATTGCAGATATAGTATCTCTATTGGCAAGTTTAATTGTAACATCAATATCTTCTAACTCAAAGAAAGTGCGATATCATGCATAATTTCTTTATATAAGTCAATGGGTATAACACTAGCACTAGCACCCATATCACATAAGCCATGATAACAATAATCTCCTATTTTAACAGAAATAACAGGCACGCCTACCACAGGTCTGTGTTTATCTCTATCACAGGGTTTAGCAATTCTAGCAGTTTCACCAGAGAATTGAATGACATGCCCATCAATATTATCAGACAAGAGATCTTTAACAGTAGCTATATTAGGTTCTACTTTGACTTGCTCAGGAGGTGTATAAGTTCTAACATTTCTTTTACGAACAACAGTTGAAGCTTTAGCATGATCCTTTACTCTAACAGGGAAAGGTGGTTTCTCAACATAAGAGGTGGGAACAATAGGATCATTATAAGTGATAGTCTTTTATTCAACTTTAATAGGTGCAGCTACTTTCACTTCTATGGGAGGATGATATTTAAACCACTTCTCCTTAGGGAGATCAACATAAGTAGCAAAAGATTCACAGAAAGAAGCTACTATCTCAGAGTCAAGTCCATATTTAGTGCTAAACTTACGGAAAATATCGGTATCCATAAAAGATTTAACACAATCAAACTTAGGTGTAATACCTGACTCCTTACCTTCGTCGAGGTCCCTTGCGTTTAATTCTATCCAATAAATTCGATCTAAATTCAATAGGCTTCATTATAAAAGAGCCAGCACAAGAAGTATCGAGCATGGTGCGATTGTTATCAGAAAGCCGAGCATAAAAACTTTGAATAATTATTTCTCTTGAGAGCTCGTGATTGGGGCATGAATATAACATTGATTTAAGCCTCCCCCAAGCTTGAGTGATGCTTTCTCCTTCGCGAGGCCAAAAATTATATATATAATTGCGATCACGATGAATAAGATGCATAGGGTAATACTTTTGATGAAATTCCAATTTCAATCTTTTATAGTTCCATGATCTCGTATCATCACATAGCCTATACCATGTCAATGTGTCTCCCTCCAAAGATAAAGGGAAAGCCTTCTTCTTAACAAAATCATCGGGTATACCTGCAAGCTTAAATAGTCCACAAATATCATCCACATAGCGTAGATGTTCGTCAGATGCTTTGTTCCATCTCCTGTAAAAGGATTAGCTAGCAGTTTTTCCATCATACCCGAAGGAAATTCAAAAGGATTTTCATTTTCAATAGGTTCAGTAGGTTGAGGAGCAACTCTTTGCTCTACTGGACGGGGTGAAGATACCCCGAACAAGCCCCTCAGAGAATTACTTTCCATAGTAACAAGACAGAAAATTTTAGCACACTATATAAATTTTTCCTTACCAAAGGCGCTACACTCCCCGGCAATGGCGCCAGAAAAGAGTCTTGATGACCCACAAGTATAGGGGATCTATCGTAGTCCTTTCGATAAGTAAGTGTGTCGAACCCAACGAGGAGCAGAAGGAAATAATAAGCGGTTTTCAGCAAGGTATTCCCTACAAGTACTGAAATACGTGGTAACAGATAGTTTTGTGATAAGGTAAATTGCAACGAGCAACAAGTAACAAAAGTAAATAAAGTGCAGCAAGGTGGCCCAATCCTTGTTGTATCAAAGGACAAGCCTGGACAAACTCTTATAATAGGAAAAGCGCTCCCGAGGACACATGGGAATATCGTCAAGCTAGTTTTCATCACGCTCATATAATTCGCGTTCGGTACTTCGATAATTTGATATGTGGGTGGACCGGTGCTTGGGTGATGTTCTTACTTGAACAAGCATCCCACTTATGATTAACCTCTATTGCAAGCATCCATAACTACAACAAAAGTATAAAGGTAAACCTAACCATAGCATGAAACATATGGATCCAAATCGCACCCTTACGAAGCAACGCATAAACTAGGGTTTAAGCTTCTGTCACTCTAGCAACCCATCATCTACTTATTACTTCCCAATGACTTCCTCTAGGCCCAAATAATGGTGAAGTGTTATGTAGTCGACGTTCACATAACACCACTAGAGCTTAGACAACATACATCTTATCAAAATATCGAATGAATACCAAATTCACATGACTACTAATAGCAAGACTTCTCACGTGTCCTCAGGAACAAACGTAACTACTCACAAAGCATATTCATGTTCATAACAAGAGGGGTAATGATATGCATAAAGGATCTGAACATATGATCTTCCACCAAATAAACCAACTAGCATCAACTACAAGGAGTAATCAACACTACTAGCAACCTACTAGCACCAATCCCGGACTTGGAGACAAGAATTGGATACAAGAGATGAACTAGGGTTTGGAGATGAGATGGTGCTGGTGAAGATGTTGATGGATATTGCCTTCTCCCGATGAGAGGAGCGTTGGTGATGATGATGACGATGTTTTCCCCTCCCGGAGGGAAGTGTCCCCGGCAGAACAGCTCTGCCGGAGCCCTAGATTGGTTCCGCCAAGGTTCCGCCATGTGGCGGCGGAGTCTCGTCCCAAAAGGTTTCTTCTGATTTTTTTCTCATCGAAAGAGCTCATATAGGAGAAGATGGGCATCGGAGAGCCACCAGGGGGCCCACGAGGTAGGGGGCGTGCCCAGGGGGAGGGGGCGCACCCCCCACCCTCGTGAGAAGGGTGTGGGCCCCCTGGCCTTCATCTTTGGCGACGATTTTTCTTTATTTATTTTAAGACATTCCGTGGAGTTTCAGGACTTTTGGAGTTGCACAGAATAGGTCTCCAATATTTGCTCCTTTTCCAGCCCGAATTCCAAATGCCGGCATTCTCCCTCTTCATGTAAACCTTGTAAAATAAGAGAGAATATCCATAAGTATTGTGACATAACGTGAAATAACAGCCCATAATGCGATAAATATCAATATAAAAGCATGATGCAAAATGGACGTATCAAGTAGCTGTCTCCTCCTCCGCGCCTGCATCCCTGCACCCCTTCCCTCTGAGCGCCTACGTGGATTACGCTGTCCGCCCCCTTTGGGACACAGGATGATCCGAGCGCCGGCTGGGCCATTCCAGAGAGCTTTTCGCCCACCCAGATGCCGGCGGTCGACGTGTCTGACTCGCCGCAGCTCGTTCGGACATGGATAAGCACGGGCTTCGGCACTGCCCGGGCTGCCCTCAACATGTTCGACGAAATGACCAAACAAGAGTCGATATGTTTTCTTTACTCTTGTCCGGTCATATTTTAGCATAGACCACTAGTTCAGTTGCTTATGATGAATGCTTGCAAATTTGAATCATGTAGGAGGCGTTCTTGTCAAACATGATCAATGACAATGAAGAACAACCAACCATAATGGAGTATGAATTGGAGGCCACCACCGCATTTGAAGTTGGGACAACATCCGATCCCAATCCGAACAAGAAGAAGAAGACCAAGACGCCGAAGGCAAGAGGTTCGGCATTCTCAAGATTTGAGAACATCTTGTTGGTCAAAGCTTTGAGAACAAGCGGCGATCAAATGGGAGCTCGAGAAGGCCAAGACATTTGGCGACATAGAGCTTGAGAGGAGAGGTTGCAACTCGCACGGGGCGCGAAACATGCGAGGATCATGTTGGCGGACGAGACCCTCTAGGATGAGCATTCGAAGAAGTGGTTTGAGAACAAGAAGATGGAGATCAATGGCCATAGGAAGTACGAGGCGGCGAGGGCAGCTGCGGCTCAGATGCAGTTGGAGGAGGCGGCCCGGATGCAGTCGGAGCAAGCAGCCCAGATGCAGGCGGAGCAGGCAGCCCGGATATAGGTGGAGCAGGACGAGCAGGACGCATTCCGCCTGGAGCAGGACGCATTCCGCTCGGAGAAGGCACTGAGCCAGTGATCCGAGGTCATCTGTCATGCTCGGGCATTGATTTCGTTTTGGTTTGTTGAACTATGATTTGATTTTCTTTGCTTCCTACTTTTGCATTTGGACAGTTTGTACCGTATGATCGACGTGCATGGATTGCATGGACTAGAGGATCGGATTTTTCTGTTGGGGAATGTGCAATTTCAACAAAAAATCCTACGCTCCCGCAAGATCTATCTAGGAGATGCATAGCGACGAGACGGGAGAGTGTGTCCACGTACCCTCGTAGACCGAAAGGGGAAGCGTTATGTTAACGCGGTTGATGTAGTCGAACGTCTTCATGATCCAACCGATCCAAGTACCGAACGTATGGCACCTCCGTGTTCAGCACACGTTCAGCTCGATGACGTCCCTCGAGCTCTTGATCTAGTAGAGGGTCAAGGGAGAGTTCCGTCAGCATGACGGCATGGCGATGGTGTTGGTGATGTGATCCGCGCAGGGCTTCGCCTAAGCACTACGACGCTATGATCGGAGGAGTAAACTTTGGAGGGGGCAGCGCACACGGCTAAGACAAATCTTGGTGTGTCTTTGGGGTGCCCCCGCCCCCGTATATAATGGGGGAGGAGGCCGGTGGCCTAGGAGGGGCGCGCCAAGGGGGGAGTCCTACTTGGACTCCCAGTCCGAGTAGGATTCGCCCCCCCCCTCCTTCCTTCCAACGGAAGGGGAAAGGGGAAGGGAGAGAGAGGGAGAAGGAAAGAGGGGGGCCGCGGCCCCTCCCCTTGTCCAACCCGGATTGGGGCAAGGGGGCGTGCGCCACCTCCCGTGGCCTGCCTCCTCTCCTCCACTATGGACCATTAGGCCCATTAAGTTTCCCGGGGGCTTCCGGTAGCCTCCCGGTACTCCGAAAAAATCCCCGGACCTTATCGAAACCATTCTGATGTCCATATATATCCTTTCAATATATCAATCATTACCTCTCGACCATTTCGAGACTCATCGTCATGTCAGTGATCTCATCTGGGTCTCCGAACAAACTTCGGTCACCAAAACACATAACTCATAATACAAATAGTCATCGAATGTTAAGCGTGCGGACCCTACGGGTTCGAATGCTATGTAGACATGACCGAGACACCTCTCCGGTCAATAATCAATAGCGGAACCTGGATGCTCATATTGGCTCCTACATATTCTACGAAGATCTTTATGGGTCAAACCGTATAACAACATACGTTGTTCCCTTTGTCAGCGGTATGTTACTTGCCCGAGAATCGAACGTCAGTATCATCATACCTAGTTCAATCTCGTTACCGGCAAGTCTCTTTACTCGTTCCATAATGCATCATCCCGCAACTAACTCATTAGTCATATTGCTTGCAAGGTTTATATTGATGTGCATTATCGAGAGGGCCAAGAGATACCTCTCCGATACTCGGAGTGACAAATCCTAATAACGATCTATGCCAACCGCACAAACACCTTCGGAGACACCTATCGAGCATCTTTATAATCACCCAGTTACGTTGTGATGTTTGATAGCACACAAGGTGTTCCTCCGGTATTCGGGAGTTGCATAATCTCATAGTAAGAGGAACATGTATAAGTCATGAAGAAAGCAATAGCAATAAAACTAAACGACCATTATACTAAGCTAACGGATGGGTCTTGTCCATCACATCATTCTCTAATGATGTGATCCCGTTCATCAAATGACAACACATGTCTATGGTCAGGAAACATAACCATCTTTGATAAACAAGCTAGTCAAGCAGAGGCATACTAGGGACACTCTATTTTGTCTATGTATTCACACATGTACTAAATTTCCGGTTAATACAATTCTAGCATGAATAATACACATTCATCATGATATAAGGAAATAAATAATAACTTTATTATTGCCTCTAGGGCATATTTCCTTCGGTCTCCCACCTGCATTAGAGTCAATAATCTAGATTACATAGTAATGATTCCAACACCCATGGAGTCTTGGTGCTGATCATGTTTTGCTCGTGGAAGAGGCTTAGTCAACGGGTCTGCAACATTCTGATCCGTATGTATTTTGCAAATCTCTATGTCTCCCTCCTTGACATGTATCTTGATGTGTTTGGTTCACTTGTGAAATCTATATTCCTTCGCTAAGGCAATTGCTCCAGTGTTGTCACAAAAGATTTTCATTGGACCCGATGCACTAGGTATTAAACCTAGATCGGATATGAACTCCTTCATCCAGACTCCTTCATTTGCTGCTTCTGAAGCAGCTATATACTCCGCTTCACACGTAGATCCCGCCACGACGCATTGCTTCGAACTGCACCAACTGACAGCTCCACCATTCAATATAAATATGTATGCTGTTTGCGACTTAGAGTCATCCGGATCAGTGTCAAAGCTTGCATCAACGTAACCATTTACGACAAGCTCTTTGTCACCTCCATAAACGAGAAACATATCCTTAGCCCTTTTCAGGTATTTCAGGATGTTCTTGACCGCTGTCCGGTGATCCACTCCTGGATTACTTTGGTACCTCCCTGTTAAACTTATAGCAAGGCACACATCAGGTCTGGTACACAACATTGCATACATGATAGAACCTATGGCTGAGGCATAGGGAATTACTTTCATTTTCTCTCTATCTTCTGTAGTGGTCGGGCATTGAGTCTGACTCAACTTCACACCTTGTAACATAGGCACGAACCCTTTCTTTGACTGGTCCATTTTGAACTTCTTCAAAACTTTATCAAGGTATGTGCTTTGTGAAAGTCCAATTAAGCAGCTTCACTGAGGTCTTTCATTGAAAAATTCTTATTCAAGTATCCTTCTATGCTATCCAGAAATTTCGTATCATTTCCAATCAACAATATGTCATCCACATATAATATTAGAAATGCTACAGAGCTCCCACTCACTTTCTTGTAAATACAGGCTTCTCCAAAAGTCTGTATAAACCATATGCTTTGATCACACTATCAAAGCGTATATTCCAAGTCCGAGAGGCTTGCACCAGTCCATAAATGGATCGCTGGAGCTTGCACACTTTGTTAGCACCTTTAGGATCAACAAAACCTTCTGGTTGCAACATATACAACTCTTCTATAAGAAATCCATTAAGGAATGCAGTTTTGACATCCATTTGCCAAATTTCATTATCATAAAATGCAGCAATTGAAGGAAATATGCCCTAGAGGCAATAATAAAGTTATTATTTATTTCCTTATATCATGATAAATGTTTATTATTCATGCTAGAATTGTATTAACCGGAAACATAATACTTGTGTGAATACATAGACAAACAGGGTGTCACTAGTATGCCTCTACTTGACTAGCTCGTTGATCAAAGATGGTTATGTTTCCTAGCCATAGACATGAGTTGTCATTTGATTAATGGGATAACATCATTAGGAGAATGATGTGATTGACTTGACCCATTCCGTTAGCTTAGCACATGATCGTTTAGTACTCTGCTATTGCTTTCTTCATGACTTATACATGTTCCTATGACTATGAGATTATGCAACTCCCGTTTAACGAAGGAACACTTTGTGTGCTACCAAACGTCACAACGTAAATGGGTGATTATAAAGGTGCTTTACCGGTGTCTCCAAAGGTACTTGTTGGGTTGGCGTATTTCGAGATTAGGATTTGTCACTCCGGTTGTCGGAGAGGTATCTCTCGGCCCACTCGGTAATGCACATCACTTAAGCCTTGCAAGCATTGCAACTAATGAGTTAGTTGCGGGATGATGTATTACGTAAGCGAGTAAAGAGACTTGTCGGTAGCGAGATTGAACTAGGTATTGAGATACCGACGATCGAATCTAGGGCAAGTAACATACCGATGACAAAGGGAACAACGTATGTTGTTATGCGGTTTGACCGATAAAGATCTTCTTAGAATATGTGGGAGCCAATATGAGCATCCAGGTTCCGCTATTGGTTATTGGCCGGAGACGTGTATCGGTCATGTCTACATAGTTCTCGAACCCGTAGGGTCCGCACGCTTAAAGTTTCAATGACAGTTATATTATGAGTTTATATGTTTTGATGTACCAAAGGTAGTTCGGAGTCTAGGATGTGATCACGGACATGACGAGGACTCTCGAAATGGTCGAGACATAAAGATTGATATATTGGACGACTATATTCGGACACCGGAATGGTTCCGGGGGTTATCGGATATATACCGGAGTACCGGGGGTAACGGAACCCCCCCGGAGGCTATTGGGCCTCATGGGCCCAATTGGTGGAAGAGGAGAGGCGGCCAAGGGCAGCCTCCCCCCCAAGTCCGAATTGGACAAGGAGGGGGGGGGGGGCGGCGCCCCCCCCTTTCCTTTCCCCCTCTCTCCTCCTTCCCCTTCTCCTAATCCAACAAGGAAGGGAGGGAGTCCTACAACCGGTGGGAGTAGGACGCCTCCTGGCGCGTCCCCTCCTGGCCGGCCGCACCTCCCCCCTTGCTCCTTTATATACGGGGGCAGGGGGCACCCTAAAGACACAACAATTGATCGTTTGATCTTTTAGCCGTGTGTGGTGCCCCCCTCCATGATACGTCCATTTTGCATCATGCTTTTATATCGATATTTATTGCATTATGGGCTGTTATTACACGTTATGTCACAATACTTATGCATATTCTCTCTTATTTTACAAGGTTTACATAAGGAGGAGAATGACGACAGTGGAATTACAGGTTGGAAAAGGAGCAAATATTAGAGACCTATTCTCGCACAACTCCAAAAGTCCTGAAACTCCACGGAATATCTTACAATAAATAATAAAAATCCTCGCCAAAGATGAAGGCGGGGCCCACACTGTCCACGAGGGTGGGCGTGCCCACCTCCTAGGGCGCACCCCCTACCTTGTGGGCCCCATGGTGGCTCTTCGATGCCCATCTTCTGCTATATGAGGTCTTTCGTCGAGAAAAAAATCAGAAGCAACCTTTTGGGACGAAACTCCGCCGCCACGAGGCGGAACCTTGGCGGAACAAATCTAGGGCTCTGGCAGAGCTATTCTACCGGGGACACTTCCCTCGGGGAGGGGGAAATAATCGTCAACATCATCACCAATGCTCCTCTCATCGAGAGAGGGCAATCTCCATCAACATCTTCACCAGCACCATCTCCTCTCAAAACCCTAGTTCATCTCTTGTATCCAATTCTTGTCTCCAAGTCCGGGATTGGTACTAGTAGGTTGCTAGTAGTGTTGATTACTCCTTGTAGTTCATGCTAGTTGGTTTATTTGGTGAAAGATCATATGTTCAGATCCTTTATGCACATTAATACCCCTCTGATTATGAACATGAATATGCTTTCTGAGTAGTTATGTTTGTTCCTGAGGACATGGGAGAAGTCTTGCTATTAGTAGTCATGTGAATTTGGTATTCGTTCGATATTTTGATGAGATGTATGTTGTCTATCCTCTAGTGCTGTTATGTGAACGTCAACTACATAACACTTCACCATTATTTTGCCCTGGAGGAAGGCATTGGGAAGTAATAAGTAGATGCTGGGTTGCTAGAGTGACAGAAGCTTAAACCCTAGTTTATGCGTTGCTTCGTAAGGGGCTGATTTGGATCCATATGTTTCATGCTATGGTTAGGTTTACCTTAATACTTTTGTTGTAGTTGCGGATGCTTGCAATAGAGGTTAATCATAAGTGGGATGCTTGTTCAAGTAAGAACAGCACCCAAGCACCGGTCCACCCACATACCAAATTATCAAAGTACCGAACGTGAATCATATGTATGTGATGAAAACTAGCTTGACGATATTCCCATGTGTCCTCAGGAGCGCTTTTCCTATGATAAGAGTTTGGCCAGGCTTGTCCTTTGCTACGAAAAGGATTGGGCCACCTTGCTGCATTTTATTTACTTTTATTACTTGTTGCTCGTTACAAATTATCCTATCACAAAACTATCTGTTACCACTTGTTTCAATACTTGCAGAGAATACCTTGCTGAAAACCGCTTATCATTTCCTTCTGCTCCTCGTTGGGTTCGACACTCTTACTTATTGAAAGGACTACGATAGATCCCCTATACGTGTGGGTCATCAAGACTCTTTTCTGGTGCCGTTGCCGGGGAGTGAAGCGCCTTTGGTAGGTGGAATTTGGTAAGGAAAAATTTATATAGTGTGCTGAAATTTACTGTCACTTGTTACTATGGAAAGTAATCCTCTGAGGGGCTTGTTCGGGGTATCTTCGCCCCGTCCAGTAGAGAAAAGAGTTGCTCCTCTACCTCCAGAACCTACTGAACCTATTGAAAATGAAATTCCTTTTGAAGTTCCTTCGGGGTATGATGGAAAAACTGCTAGCTAATACTTTTGTAGGGGATGGAACCAAGCATCCTGATGAACACTTAATATACGTGGATGAGGTTTGTGGATTATTTAAGCTTGTAGGTATACCCGATGATGTTGTTAAGAAGAAGATCTTCCCTTTATCTTTGAAGGGAGATGCATTGACATGGTACAGGCCATGTGATGATACGAGATCATGGAACTACAAGAGACTAAAATTGGAATTTCATCAAAAATATTATCCTATGCATCTTGTTCATCGTGATCGCAATTATATATATAGTTTTTGGCCTCGCGAAGGAGAAAGCATCGCTCAAGATTGGGGGAGGCTTAAATCAATGTTATATTCATGACCCAATCATGAGCTCTCGAGAGAAATAATTATTCAAAGTTTTTATGCTCGGCTTTCTCATAATAATCAAACCATGCTCGATACTTCTTGTGCTAGCTCTTTTATGATTAAGACTATTGAATTCAGATGGAATTTATTGGATAGAATTAAATGCAACTCTGAAGATTGGGACCTCGACGAAGGTAAGGAGTCAAGTATGACACCTATGTTTGATTGTGTTAAATCTTTTATGGATACCGATATTTTCCGTAAGTTTAGCACTAAATATGGACTTGAGTCTGAGATAGTAGCCTCTTTCTGTGAATCTTTTGCTACTTATGTTGATCTCCCCAAGGAGAAGTGGTTTAAATATTATCCTCCCATAGAAGTAAAAGTAGCTGCACCTATTAAAGTTGAAGAAAATACTGTCACTTATAATGATCCTATTGTTCCTACCCCTTATGTTGAGAAACCACCTTTCCTCGTTAGAATAAAGGATCATGCTAAAGCTTCAACTATGGTTCAGAAAAGAAATATTAGAACTTATACACCTCCTGAGCAAGTCAAAGTAGAACCTAATATTGCTATTGTTAAAGATCTCTTGTCTGATAATATTGATGGGCATGTTATTCAATTTTGTGGTGAATCTGCTAGAATTGCTAAACCTGGCGCTAAAGATAAGCATAGACCTGTGGTAGGCATGCCTGTTATTTCTGTTAAAATAGGAGATCGTTGTTATCATGGCTTATGTGATATGGGTGCTAGTGCTAGTGTTATACCTTATGACTTATATAAAGAAATTAAGCATGAAATTGCATCTGCTGAGTTAGAAGATATTGATGTCACAATTAAACTTGCCAATAGGGATACTATATCAGCAGTGGGAATTGTTAGAGATGTTGGAGTCTTGTGTGGGAAAATTAAATATCCTGCTGATTTTCTTGTTCTAAGTTCCCCACAAGATAGCTTTTGCCCCATTATATTTGGTAGACCCTTCTTGAATACTATTAATGCTAAGATAGACTGCGAGAAGAATGTTGCTACTGTTGGCTTGGATAATATGATTCATGAGTTTAATTTCTCTAAGTTTAGTAAACAACACCGTGAAGAAGAATTGCCTAGTAAGGATGAAATTATTGGTCTTGCTTCTATTGCCGTACCTCCTAGTGATCCGCTAGAACATTATTTGCTAGACCATGAAAATGATATGTTTATGAATGAAAGAAGGGAAATAGATGAATTATTCTTTAAATGGAACCTATTCTCAAACACAATTTGCTCGTTGAAATCCTAGGGGACCCCTCCACCCAAGGGTGATCCCGTGTTTGAGCTTAAACCGCTGTTCTGATAATCTTAGATATGCTTATCTTGATGAAAAGAAAATATATCCTGTTATTATTAGTGCTAACCTTTCAGAGCATGAAGAAGAAAGATTATTGAAAACTATGAAGAAGCACCGTGCTGCTATTGGATATACTCTTGATGATCTTAAGGGCATTAGTCCCACTCTATGTCAACATAAAATAAATTTGGAAGAAGATGCCAAACCGGTTCGTGATCATCAACGAAGTCTTAATCCTAAGATGAAAGAAGTGGTAAGAAAAGAAATACTAAAGCTTCTGGAGGTAGGTATAATTTATCCCGTTGCTGATAGTCAGTGGGTAAGTCCTGTTCATTGTGTCCCTAAGAAGGGAGGTGTTGCTGTTGTTCCTAATGATAAAGATGAATTGATCCCACAAAGAATTATTACAGGTTATAGGATGGTAATTGATTTCCGCAAATTAAATAAAGCTACTAAGAAAGATCATTACCCCTTACCTTTTATCGATCAAATGCTAGAAAGATTATGCAAACATTCACATTATTGCTTTCTAGATGGTTATTCTGGTTTCTCTCAAATACGTGTGTCGGCTAAAGATCAATCAAAGACTACTTTCGCATGCCCTTTTGGTACTTTTGCTTATAGACGTATGCCTTTTGGTTTATGTAATGCACCTGCTACCTTTCAAAGATCCATGATGGCTATATTCTCTGACTTTTGTGAAAAGATTTGTGAGGTTTTCATGGACGACTTTTCCGTCTATGGATCCTCTTTTGATGATTGCTCGAGCAATCTTGATCGAGTTTTTGCAGAGATGTGAAGAAACTAATCTTGTCTTGAATCGGGAAAACTGCCACTTTATGGTTAATGAAGGTATTGTCTTGGGGCATAAAGTTTCTGAAAGAGGTATTGAAGTTGATAAAGCCAAAGTTGATGCTATTGAAAAGATGACAAGTCCCAAGGACATCAAAGGTATAAGAAGTTTCCTTGGTCACGCCGGATTTTATAGGAGGTTCATTAAGGACTTCTCAAAAATTTCTCGGCCTCTAACTAATTTATTACAAAAAGATATACCATTTGTCTTTGATGATGATTGTGTAGAAGCATTTGAAATACTTAAGAAAGCATTGATCTCTGCACCTATTGTTCAGCCTTAGGATTGGAATTTATCCTTTGAAATTATGTGTGATGCTAGTGATTATGCTGTAGGTGTTGTCCTAGGACAAAGAGTCGATAAGAAATTAAATGTTATCCATTATGCTAGTAAGACTTTAGACAATGCTCAAAGAAATTATGCTACTACTGAAAAAGAATTCTTAGCAGTTGTATTTGCATGTGATAAGTTCAGACATTATATTTTGATTCTAAAGTAACTATTCACACTGATCATGCTGCTATTAAATATCTTATGGAAAAGAAAGATGATAAACCTAGACTTATTAGATGGGTTCAACTGCTACAAGAATTTGATTTGCATGTTGTTGATAGAAAGGGAGCTAAGAACCCCATTGTAGACAACTTGTCTAGGTTAGAATATGTTCTTGATGACCCACTACCTATTGATGATAGCTTTCCTGATGAGAAACTAAATGTCATAAATACTTCTCGTAGTACTCCACGGTATGCTGATTATACTAATTACATTGTTGCTAAATTTATACCACCTAGTTTCACATACCAGCAAAACAAAAAGTTTTTCTATGATTTGAGACATTACTTTTGGGATGACCCACATCTTTATAAACAAGGAGTAGATGGTGTTATTAGACGTTGTGTACCTGAGCATGAACAGGAACAGATCCTACGCAAGTGTCACTCCGAAGCTTATGGAGGACACCGCGCTGGAGATAGAACTGCACATAAGGTATTGCAATCCGGTTTTTATTGGCCTACTCTCTTCAAGGATGCCCGAAGGTTTGTCTTGTCTTGTGATGAATGTGAAAGAATTGGTAATATTAGTAGACGTCTAGAAATGCCTATGAATTATTCACTTGTTATTGAACCATTTGATGTTTGGGGCTTTGATTATATGGGACCCTTTCCTGCCTCTAATGGATATACACATATTTTAGTTGTTGTTGATTACGTTACTAAGTGGGTAGAAGCTATTCCAACTAGTAGTGATGATCATAACACTTCTATTAAAATGCTTAAAGAAGTTATTTTTCCGAGGTTTGGAGTCCCTAGATATTTAATGACTGATTGTGGTTCACATTTTATTCATGGTGCTTTCCGTAAAATGCTTGCTAAGTATGATGTCAATCATAGAATTGCATCTCCATATCACCCACAGTCTAGTGGTCAAGTAGAATTGAGTAGTAGAGAGCTCAAATTAATTTTGCAAAAGATTGGAGCATAAGGCTTATTGGGCAATTAAAGAGCTCAACTATGATTTCAAACTTGCTGGTGGGAAGAGGTTATTTGATATTAGCTCACTTGATGAATGGAGAACCTAGCTTATGAAAACGCCAAGTTGTTCAAAGAAAAAGTTAAAAGATGGCATGACAAAAGGATACAAAAGTGTGAGTTTAATGTAGGTGATTATGTATTGCTATACAACTCTCGTTTAAGATTTTTTGCAGGAAAACTTCTGTCCAAATGGGAAGGACCCTACGTTATCGAGGAGGTCTATCGTTCCGGTGCCATAAAAATCAACAACTTCGAAGGCACAAATCCGAAGGTGTTAAACGGTCAAAGAATCAAACACTATATCTCAGGTAATCCTATAAATGTTGAAACCAATGTTATCAAACAAAGAACTCCCGGAGGAATACATAAGAGACACTTTCGAACGCTTTGGACCCGAAAAGGAGTAGGTATGTGGTACGGTAAGTAAACCGACTCCAAAACAATTTTTAAGGCAATATTTCTCCGTTTTGGAATATTTAGAAAAATAGAAAAATAAGTAGCAGTCCGGTAAGGACATGAGGGCTCCACGAGGTGGAGGGCGCGCCCCCCTACCTCGTGGGCACCTCGTGTGCCCTCTGGACTCTGTTTTCTTGCACGATACGTATTTTGGTCGGTAAAAATTCATTATATATTCTCCCGAAGGTTTTGACTCCCGTATCACGCAAATATCCTCTGTTTTTGTTTCGATTTGTTGCTACTGCAGATTAGAGCAAGATGTCTTCTCAAGAGTCAGTCGAGGAGAGCCGGGTATCTAATCCGTCAACGGAACCAAGGGCAAACAGCGAAGCTGACCTCTTTGGGCCAACAACGGAGGAGGAGATGGAGGCTGACTTGATGAGAGTAGATGCCATGGAGGATCAAGAAGCCACTTCTCACTTCCGAGCTGGGTTCACGATGGGGGAACTACAGAGCTCAGCTATTCCAAACTCGGTTATCCCTTCCAATGTTAGATTTCTTTCTTATGAAAATATGAAGAGGAGTGTCACTTGTTCTCCAGCAGCTATGCAACACCCTTGGGTGCAAGGAGCCTTAGCAGTTCTGTGAAAGCTTCAAGAAGGAAATAATGGACCTCAAGCAGCAAGTCAATAAGCTTGAGGAGGAGAATCGTATCCTAAAGGGCATCATCGCCAAGAATGCTTCACCAACCCCGAAGAAGGAGATATAATCACATGGGTATGGGCACTCCCCTTGGCAACTGCTAAGCTTGGGGGAGGTGCCCCGGTATCGTATCACAACCACATCTCCTATCTTTATCGTTTTTCTTAGTTCGATCCTATTAGTAGTATCTTGATCGTATCACAACCACATCTCCTATCTTTATCATTTTTCTTAGTTTGATCCTATTAGTAGTATCTTAGTTTATGGCATGATCTAGTTTTGAGTTTTGCCTTATGATTTCTCTATGTAATCGAGTCCGTGAGCTATATAATAAAGATTAGTGTTGAGTCAAGGGCTTGATTGTTTTGCCATGATCTTAAGTGACTAAAAGAATAGAGAAAAAGAATAAAAAGAAACAAAGAGTTCATATTGATGTTATTGAGAGTAATGACTTCACATAGAAAGGGTATGATGATTGAAAGTTGTTGGGGGTTGGCAAACATAGCTTTGGTCATCATTGCAATTAATAGGAAGTAATAAGGAAAGAGAGGTTTCACATATAGATATGCTATTATTGACATATGTTATGATTGTGAGCACTCATTAAAATATGACATGCTAAAGAGTTGATGTTGGACAAGGAAGACAACATAATGAGTTATGTTTTCTAGCTTGCCTTTTTTCCCCTCATGCTAGCCAAATTCTCAGCACCAAGTAGAGATACTACTTGTGCTTCCAAAAAACCCTTAAACCAGTTTTGCCATGAGAGTCCACCGTATCTACCTATGGATTGAGTAAGATCCTTCAAGTAAGTTGTAATCGGTGCAAGCAATAAAAATTGCTCTCTAAATATGTATGATTGATTGGTGTGGGGAAATAAGCTTTATACGATCTTGTGATGTGGAAGAAATAAAAGCGACGGACTGCATAATAAAGGTTCATATCACAAGGGGCAATATAAAGTGACGTTCTTTCGCATTAAGATTTTGTGCATCCAACCATAAAAGTGCATGGCAACCTCTGCTTCCCTCTGCGAAGGGCCTATCTGTTACTATCATCTTCTACCTTATGCAAGAGTCATGGTGATCTTCACCTTTCCTTTTTACATTTTATCCTTTGGCAAGCACAGTGTGTTGGAAAGGTCCTGCTTGATATATCTAATTAGATGTAGGGGGCATGAGTTATTATTGTTGACATTGCCCTTGAGGTAAAACGTTGGGAGGCGAAACTATAAGCCCCTATCTTTCTCTGTTTCCGATTAAAACTCCGTAACCACAAGTATCGCGTGAGTGTTAGAAATTATGAAGGACTAAATGATAGTTGAGTATGTGGACTTGCTATTAAGCTCTGACATAGACTCTTTCTGATGTTATGATAAATTGCAATTGCTTCAATGACTGAGACTATAGTTTGTTGGTTCTCAATAAAATTTATGATTTGTACTCTGCATTGTGAATGGATTGTTACTTGAACATAAGAAATCATATGACAATATCTATATATGTTGCTGTTATGAGAATAATCATGATGCCTTCATGTCCGTATTTTATTTTTATCGACGCCTCTACCTCTAAACATAGGGACATATTTATCAGTATCGGCTTTCGCTTGAGGACAAGCGAGGTCTAAGCTTGGGGGAGTTGATACGTCCATTTTGCATCATACTTTTATATCGATATTTATTGCATTATGGGCTGTTATTACACGTTATGTCACAATACTTATGCCTATTCTCTCTTATTTTACAAGGTTTACATAAGGAGGGTGTATGCTGGCAGCTGGAATTCTGGGCTGGAAAAGGAGCAAATATTAGAGATCTATTCTGCACAACTCCAAAAGTCCTGAAACTCCACAGAATATCTTACAATAAATAATAAAAAATCCTCGCCAAAGATGAAGGCCGGGGGGCCCACACCCTGTCCACGAGGGTGAGGGCCACCCCCCCCTCCTAGGGCGCGCCCCCCTACCTCATGGGCCCCCTGGTGGCTCTCCGATGCCCATCTTCTGCTATATGAGATCTTTCGTCGAGAAAAAAATCAGAAGCAACCTTTCGGGATGAAACTCCGTCGCCACGAGGCGGAACCTAGGCGGAACCAATCTAGGGCTCCGGCAGAGCTGTTCTGCCGGGGACACTTCCCTCCGGGAGGGGGAAATCATCGTCAACGTCATCACCAACGCTCCTCTCATCGGGAGAGGGCAATCTCCATCAACATCTTCACCAGCACCATCTCCTCTCAAAACCCTAGTTCATCTCTTGTATCCAATTCTTGTCTCCAAGTCCGGATTGGTACTACTAGGTTGCTAGTAGTGTTGATTACTCCTTGTAGTTGATGCTAGTTGGTTTATTTGGTGGAAGATCATATGTTCAGATCCTTTATGCATATTAATACCCCTCTTATTATGAACATGAATATGCTTTGTGAGTAGTTACGTTTGTTCCTGAGGACATGTGAGAAGTCCTGCTATTAGTAGTCATGTGAATTTTGTATTCGTTTGATATTTTGATGAGATGTATGTCGTCTATCCTCTAGTGGTGTTATGTGAATGTCGACTACATAACACTTCACCATTATTTGGGCCTAGAGGAAGGCATTGGGAAGTAATAAGTAGATGATGGGTTGCTAGAGTGACAGAAGCTTAAAACCTAGTTTATGCGTTGCTTCGTAAGTGGCTGATTTGGATCCATATGTTTCATGCTATGGTTAGGTTTACCTTAATACTTTTGTTGTAGTTGTGGATGCTTGCAATAGAGGTTGATCATAAGTGGGATGCTTGTTCAAGTAAGAACAGCACCCAAGCACCGGTCCACCCACATACCAAATTATCAAAGTACCGAATGCGAATCATATGAACGTGATGAAAAATAGCTTGATGATATTCCCATGTGTCCTCGGGAGCGCTTTTCCTATTATAAGAGTTTGTCCAGGCTTGTTCTTTGCTACAAAAAGGATTGGGCCACCTTGCTGCACTTTATTTACTTTTATTACTTGTTGCTCGTTACAAATTATCCTATCACGAAATTATATGTTACCACTTGTTTCAGTACTTGCAGAGAATACCTTGCTGAAAACCGCTTATCATTTCCTTCTGCTCCTCGTTGGGTTCGACACTCTTACTTATCGAAAGGACTATGATAGATCCCATATACTTGTGGGTCATCACTCCACCATAGTCCACCTCGATAATATTGTACGGTGCTTAGGCAAAGCCCTGCGTCGGTAGAACATCATCATCGTCACCACGCCGTCGTGCTGACGAAACTCTCCCTCAACACTCGGCTGGATCGGAGTTCGAGGGACGTCATCGGGCTGAACGTGTGCTGAAGTCGGAGGTGCCATGCGTTTGGTCTTGGTCGGTCAGATCGTGAAGACGTACGACTACATCAACCGCATTGTGCTAACTCTTAAGCTTTCGGTCTACGAGGGTACATAGAAAACACTCTCCCCTCTCGTTGCTATGCATCACCATGATCTTGCGTGTACGTAGGATTTTTTTTGAAATTACTACGTTCCCCAACAGTCCCAGCCGAGCCAGGTTTTTTGCGTAGATGTCATATGCATGAGTAGAACACAAGTGAGTTGTGGGCGATATAAGTCATACTGCCTACCAGCATGTCATACTTTGGTTCGGCGGTATTGTTGGATGAAACGGCCCGGACCGACATTACGCGTTCGCTTACGCGAGACTGGTTCTACCGACGTGCTTTGCACATAGGTGGCCGGAGGGTGTCAGTTTCTCCAACTTTAGTTGTACCAAGTGTGGCTACGCCCGGTCCTTGCGAAGGTTAAAACAGCACCAACTTGACAAACTATCATTGTGGTTTTTGATGCGTAGGTAAGAACGGTTCTTGCTAAGCCCGTAGCCGCCACGTAAAATTTGCAACAACAAAGTAGAGGTTGTGTAACTTGTTTTTGCAAGGCATGTTGTGATGTGATATGGTCAAGGCATGATGCTAAATTTTATTGTATGAGATGATCATGTTTTGTAACCGAGTTATCGGCAACTGGCAGGAGCCATATGGTTGTCGTTTTATTGTATGCAAGGCAATCGCTTCGTAATGCTTTACTTTATCACTAAGCGGTAGCGATAGTCGAGAAGCATAAGATTGGTGAGGCGACAACGATGCTACGATGGAGATCAAGGTGTCGGCGGTGATTTATGGTGGTGATCATGACGGTGCTTCGGAGATGGAGATCACAAGCACAAGATGATGATGGCCATATCATATCACTTATATTGATTGCATGTGATGTTTATCTTTTATGCATCTTATCTTGCTTTGGTTGACGGTAGCATTTTAAGATGATCTCTCACTAAATTATCAAAGTATAAGTGTTCTCCCTGAGTATGCATCGTTGCGAAAGTTCTTCGTCTTTGAGACACCACGTGATGATCGGGTGTGATAGGCTCTACGTTCAAATACAACGGGTGCAAAATAGTTGCACACGCGGAATACTCAGGTTAAACTTGACGAGCCTAGCATATAACAGATATGGCCTGGAACACGGAGACCGAAAGGTCGAGCGTGAATCATATAGTAGATATGATCAACATAGTGATGTTCACCATTGAAACTACTCCATCTCACGTGATGATCGGACATGGTTTAGTTGATATGGATCACGTGATCACTTAGAGGATTAGAGGGATGTCTATCTAAGTGGGAGTTCTTAAGTAATATGATTAATTGAACTTAAATTTATCATGAACTTAGTACCTGATAGTATCTTGCTTGTCTATGTTGTTGTAGATAGATGGCTCGTGCTGTTGTTCCGTTGAATTTTAATGCATTCCTTAAGAAAGCAAAGTTGAAAGATGATGGTAGCAATTACACAGACTGGGTCCGTAACTTGAGGATTATCCTCATTGCTACACAGAAGAATTGCGTCCTGGAAGCACCGCTGGGTGCTAGGCCTGCTACAGGAGCAACACTAGATGTTATGAACGTCTAGCAGAGCAAAGCTGATGACTACTCGATAGTTCAGTGTGCCATGCTTTACGGCTTAGAACCGGGTCTTCAACGACGTTTTGAACGTCATGGAGCATATGAGATGTTCCAGGAGTTGAAGTTAATATTTCAAGCAAATGCCCAGATTGAGAGATATGAAGTCTCCAGTAAGTGCTACAGCTGCAAGATGGAGGAGAATAGTTCTGTTAGTGAGCATATACTCGAAATGTATGGGGTATAACAATCACTTGATTCAACTGGGAGTTAATCTTCCGGATGATAGCGTCATTGACAGAATTCTTCAATCACTGCCACCAAGCTAGAAAAGCTTCATGATGAACTATAACATGCAACAGATGGAAAAGACAATTCCCGAGCTCTTCGCAATGCTAAAGGCTACAGAGGTAGAAATCAAAAAGGAGAATCAAGTGTTGATGGTCAATAAGACCACCAATTTCAAGAAAAAGAGAAAAGGGAAGAAGAAGGGGAACTTCAAGAAGAACAGCAAACAAGTTGCTGCTCAGGAGAAGAAACCCAAGTCTGGACCTAAGCCTGAGACTGAGTGCTTCTACTGCAAGCATACTGGACACTGGAAGCGGAACTGCCCCAAGTATTTGGCGGATAAGAAGGATGGCAAGGTGAACAAAGGTATATGTGATATACATGTTATTGATGTGTACCTTTCTATTGCTCGCAGTAGCACTGGGTATTTGATCTTGGTTACATTGCTAATATTTGCAACTCGAAACAGGGACTACGGATTAAGCGAAGATTGGCTAACGACGAGGTGACGATGCGCGTGGGAAATGGTTACAAAGTCGATGTGATCGCGGTCGGCACGCTACCTCTACATCTACCTTCGGGATTAGTTTTAGACCTAAATAATTGTTATTTGGTGCCGGCGTTGAGCATGAAGATTATATCTGGATCTTGTTTGATGCGAGATGGTTATTCATTTAAATCAGATAATAATGGTTGTTCTATTTATATGAGTAATATCTTTTATGGTCATGCACCCTTGAAGAGTGGTATATTTTTGTTGAAACTCGATAGTAGTGATACACATATTCATAATATTGAAGCCAAAAGATGCAGAGTTGATAATGATAGTGCAACTTATTTGTGGCACTGCCGTTTAGGTCATATCGGTGTAAAGCGCATGAAGAAACTCCATACTGATGGACTTTTGGAACCACTTGATTATGAATAACTCGGGACTTGTGAACCGTGCCTCATGGGAAAGATGACTAAAACGCCGTTCTCCGAAACTATGGAGCGAGCAACAGATTTGTTGAAAATCATACATACAGATGTATGTGGTCCGATGAATATTGAGGCTCGCGGAGGGTATCGTTATTTTCTCACCTTCACAGATGATTTAAGCAGATATGGGTATATCTACTTAATGAAACATAAGTCTGAAACATTTGAAAAGTTCAAAGAATTTCAGAAGGAAGTTGAAAATCATCATAACAAGAAAATAAAGTTTCTACGATCTGATCGTGGAGGAGAATATTTGAGTTACGAGTTTGGTCTTCATTTGAAACAATGCAGAATAGTTTCGCAACTCACGCCACCCGGAACACCATGCGAAATGGTGTGTCCGAACATCGTAATCGTACTTTACTAGATATGGTGCGATCTATGATGTCTCTTACTGATTTACCGCTATCGTTTTGGGGTTATGCTTTAGAGACGGCTGCATTCATGTTAAATAGGACACCATCGAAATCCGTTGAGACGACGCCTTATGAACTGTGGTTTGGCAAGAAACCAAAGTTGTCATTTCTTAAAGTTTGGGGCTGCGATGATTATGTGAAAAAGCTTCAACCTGATAAGCTTGAACCCAAATCGGAGAAATGTGTCTTCATAGGATACCCAAAACAGACTGTTGGGTACACCTTCTATCACAGATCTGAAGGCAAGACTTTTGTTGCTAAATTTGGAATCTTTCTAGAGAAGGAGTTTCTCTCGAAAGAAGTGAGTGGGAGGAAAGTAGAACTTGATGAGGTAACTGTACCTGCTCCCTTATTAGAAAGTAGTTCATCACAGAAACCGGTATCTGTGACACCTACACCAATTAGTGAGGAAGTTAATGATGATGATCATGAAACTTCAGATCAAGTTGTTACTGATCATCATAGATCAACCAGAGTAAGATCCGCACCAGAGTGGTACGGTAATCCTGTTCTGGAAGTCATGTTACTAGACCATGATGAACCTACGAACTATGAAGAAGCGATGGTGAGCCCAGATTCTGCAAAATGGCTTGAGGCCATGAAATCTGAGATGGGATCCATGTATGAGAACAAAGTGTGGACTTTGGTTGACTTGCCGATGATCGGCAAGCCATAGAGAATAAATGGATTTTTAAGAAGAAGACCGACGACGGTAATGTTACTATCTATACAGCTCGACTTGTTGCAAAAGGTTTTCGACATGTTCAAGGGATTGACTACGATGAGACCTTCTCACCCGTAGCGATGCTTAAGTCTGTCCGAATCATGTTAGCAATTGCCGCATTTTATGATTATGAAATTTGGCAAATGGATGTAAAAACTGCATTCCTGAATGGATTTCTAGAAGAAGAGTTGCATATAATGCAACCAGAAGGTTTTGTCGATCCAAAGGGAGCTAACAAAGTGTGCAAGCTCCAAATGATCCATTTATGGACTGGTGCAAGCCTCTCGGAGTTGGAATAAACGCTTTGATAGTGTGATCAAAGCATTTGGTTATATACAGACTTTTGGAGAAGCATGTATTTACAAGAAAGTGAGTGGGAGCTCTGTAGCATTTCTGATATTATATGTCGATGACATATTGTTAATTGGAAATGATATAGAATTTCTGGATAGCATAAAGGGATACTTGAATAAGAGTTTTTCAATGAAAGACCTCGGTGGAGCTGCTTATATATTGGGCATCAAGATCTATAGAGATAGATCAAGACGCTTAATTGGACTTTCACAAAGCACATACCTTGACAAAGTTTTGAAGAAGTTCAAAATGGATCAAGCAAAGAAAGGGTTCTTGCCTATGTTACAAGGTGTGAAATTGAGTAAGACTCAATGCCCGACCACTGCAGAAGATAGAGAGAAGATGAAAGATGTTCCCTATGCTTCGGCCATAGGCCCTATCATGTATGCAATGTTGTGTACCAGACCTGATGTGTGCCTTGCTATAAGTTTAGCAGGGAGGTACCAAAGTAATAACTAGCATGAATAACGGGATCACATCATTGATCAAAGATGGTTATGTTTCCTAGCCATAGACATGAGTTGTCATTTGATTAACGGGATCACATCATTAGGAGAATGATGTGATTGACTTGACCCATTCTGTTAGCTTAGCACACGATCGTTTAGTATTCTGCTATTGCTTTCTTCATGACTTATACATGTTCCTATGACTATGAGATTATACAACTCCCGTTTACCAGAGGAACACTTTGTGTGATACCAAACGTCACAACGTAACTGGGTGATTATAAAGGTGCTCTATAGGTGTCTCCAAAGGTACTTGTTAGGTTGGCGTATTTCGAGATTAGGATTTGTGATACGTCTCCAACGTATCTATAATTTTTTATTGCTCCATGCTATATTATCTATTGTTTTGGACTATATTGGGCTTTATTTTCCACTTTTATATTACTTTTGGAACTAACCTATTAACCGGAGGCCTAGCCCAGAATTGCTGTTTTTTGCCTATTTCAGTGTTTTGAAGAAACGGAATATCGAATGGAGTCCAAACGGAACGAAATCTTCGGGAACGTGATTTTCTCATCGATAAGACCCAGGAGACTTGGACCCTCCGTCAAGAAAGCTTCGAGGCGGCCACGAGGGTGGAGGGCACCCCCCCCTAGGGCGCGCCCCCCTACCTCATGGGCCCCTCGAGGCTCCACTGAGGTACATCTTCCTCCTATATATACCTACGTACCCCCGTCAGATCAGATACGGAGCCAAAAACCTAATTCCACCGCCGCAACTTTCTGTATCCACGAGATCCCATCTTGGGGCCTGTTCCGGAGCTCCGCTGGAAGGGGATTCCACCACGGAGGGCTTCTACATCAACATCATAGCCTCTCTGATGAAGTGTGAGTAGTTTACCTCAGACCTTCGGGTCCATAGTTAGTAGCTAGATGGCTTCTTCTCTCTTTTTGGATCTCAATACAATGTTCTCCCCCTCTCTCGTGGAGATCTATTCGATGTAATCTTCTTTTTGCGGTGTGTTTGTTGAGATCGATGAATTGTGAGTTTATGATCAAGATTATCTATGAGAAATATTTGAATCTTTTCTGAATTCTTTTATGTATGATTGAGTTATCTTTACAAATCTCTTCGAATTATCCGTTTGGTTTGGCCAACTAGATTGGTAGTTCTTGCAATGGGAGAAGTGTTTACCTTTGGGTTCAATCTTGCAGTGTCCTTTCTCAGTGATAGTAGGGGCAGCAAGGCACGTATTGTATTGTTGCCATCGAGGATAACAAGATGGGGTATTTATCATATTGCATGAATTTATTCCTCTACATCATGTCATCTTGCTTAAGGCGTTACTCTGTTTTCATTAACTTAATACTCTAGATGCATGCTGGATAGCGGTCGATGAGTGGAGTAATAGTAGTAGATGCAGGCAGGAGTCGGTCTACTTGTCTCGGACGTGATGCCTATATACATGATCATACCTAGATACTCTCATAATTATGCTCAATTATGTCAATTGCTCAAGAGCAATTCGTTCACCCGCCGTAAAATACCTATGCTCTTGAGAGAAGCCACTAGTGAAATCTATGGCCCCAGGGTCTATTTTCATCATATTAATCTTCCTACGCTTTATTATTGCTTTGCTCTTTACTTTTCCTTTTATTTTTACTTTGCATCTTTATACCAAAAATACCAAAAATACTATCTATCATCTCTATCAGATCTCACTCTCGTAAGTGACCGTGAAGGGATTGACAACCCATATTCGCGTTGGTTGCGAGGAGCTATTTGCTTTGTGTAGGTACGAGGGACTCGCGCGTGGCCTCCTACTGGATTGTTACCTTGGTTCTCAAAAACTGAGGGAAACACTTACGCTACTCTGCTGCATCATCCTCTCCTCTTCGGGGAAAACCAACGCAAGCTCAAGACGTAGCAAGAAGGATTTCTGGCGCTGTTGACAGGGAGTCTACGCACAAGTCAACATACCAAGTACCCATCACAATCCCTTATCTCTCGCATTACATTATTTGCCATTTGCCTCTCATTTTCCTCTCCCCCACTTCACCCTTGCCGTTTTATTCGCCCTCTCTTTCCCAATCTCCTCCTCTCTTTTTCCGTTTTCCTTTCTCTCGTTCGCTTGTTTGCTCGTGTGTTGGATTGCTTGCTTGTCACTATGGCTCAAGATAATACAAAATTGTGTGACTTTACCAATACCAACAATAATGATTTCCTTAGCACTCCGATTGCTCCTCTTGCCAATACTGAATCGTGTGAAATCAATACTGCTTTGTTGAATCTCATTATGAAAGATCAATTCGCCGGCCTTCCTAGTGAAGATGCCGATACTCATCTAAATAGCTTCGTGGATTTGTGTGATATGCAAAAGAAGAAAGATGTTGACAATGATGTTGTTAAATTGAAGCTATTTCCTTTTTCTCTTAGAGATCGTGCTAAAGCTTGGTTTTCGTCTTTGCCTAAAAATAGTATTGATTCTTGGAACAAATGCAAAGATGCTTTTATCTCTAAGTATTTTCCTCCTGCTAAGATCATCTCTCTAGAAACGATATTATGAATTTTAAGCAACTTGATCATGAACATGTTGCACAAGCTTGGGAGAGAATGAAATTAATGATACGTAATTGCCCTACTCATGGTTTAAACTTGTGGATGATTATACAAAAAAATTATGCCGGATTGAATTTTGCTTCTAGAAATCTTTTAGATTCGGCCGCGGGAGGCACTTTTATGGAAATCACATTAGGAGATGCTACTAAACTCCTAGATAATATTATGGTTAATTATTCTCAATGGACACTAAAAGATCTACTAATAAAAAAGTGCATGCGATAGAAGAAATAAATTGTTTTGAGTGGAAATATGGATGAACTTATGAAATTATTTGCTACTAAAAGTGTTTCTTCTGATCCTAATGATATGCCCTTTTCTACTTTGATTGAGAATAATAATGAATCTATGGATGTGAATTTTGTTGGTAGGAATAATTTTGGTAACAACGCATATAGAGGGAATTTTAATCCTAGGCCCTATCCTAGTAATTCTTCTAATAATTATGGAAATGCCTACAACAACTCTTATGGAAATTTTAATAAGATGCCCTCTGAATTTGAGAATAGTGTCAAAGAGTTTATGAATTCACAAAAGAATTTTAATGCTTTGCTTGAAGAGAAATTACTTAAAGTTGATGAATTGGCTAGGAACATTGATAGAATTTCTCTTGATGTTGATTCTTTAAAGCTTAGATCTATTCCTCCTAAGCATGATATCAATGAGTCTCTCAAAGCCATGAGAACTTCCATTGATAAGTGCAAAGAAAGAACCGCTAGGATGCGTGCTATGAAAGATGCCTTTACTAAAGTGTGTTCTTCCAATTTCCATGAAAATCAAGATGAAGATCTAAAAGTTATTGAGGTGTCTCCCATTAAATCTTTGTTTTGCAATATGAATCTTGATAATGATGAGATTGAATATGAGTCACCTTTACCTAGAAGGCGTTCTAAAAATTTGGAGCTTTTAGAGTATGATTCTAAAATTGATAAAAGTGGGATTGAAGAAAGTAAAACCTTAGATGTTGCTAAAACCACTATTTTGGATTTCAAGGAATTTAATTATGAAAGTTGCTCTTTAGTTGATTGTATTTCCTTGTTACAATCCGTGCTAAATTCTCCGCATACCTATAGTCAAAACAAAGCGTTTAATAAACATATCGTTGATGCCTTGATGCAATCTTATGAGGAAAAACTTGAGTTGGAAGTCTCCATCCCTAGAAAGATTTATGATGAGTGGGAACCAACTATTAAAATTAAGATTAAGGATCATGAATTTTATGCTTTATGTGATTTGGGTGCTACTGTTTCCACTATTCCCAAAACTTTGTGTGATTTGCTAGATTTCCGTGATTTTGATGAATGCTCTCTAAATTTGCACCTTGCGGATTCCACTATTAAGAAACCTATGGGAAGAATTAATGATGTTATTATTGTTGCAAATAGGAATTATGTGCCCGTAGACTTTATCGTTCTTGATATAGATTGCAATCCTTCATGTCCTATTATTCTTGGTAGACCTTTCCTTAGAACGATTGGTGCAATTATTGATGTGAAGGAAGGGAATATTAGATTCCAATTTACATTAAATAAAGGCATGGAACACTTCCCTAGAAAGAAAATAAAATTACCATATGAATCTATTATGAGAGCCACTTATGGATTTCCTACCAAAGATGGCAATACCTAGATCTATCCTTGTTTTTATGCCTAGCTAGGGGCGTTAAACGATAGCGCTTGTTGGGAGGCAACCCAATTTTATTTTTAGTTTTTTTTTGTTTCAGTTTAGGAATAAATAGTCCATCTACCTTCTGTTTAGATGTGGTTTTATGTTTTAATTAGTTTTTGTGCCAACTTAAACCTATAGGATCTTCTTGGATAATAGTTATTTGATCTTGCTGTAATTTCCAGAAACTTTTGGTTCACGAAAACAATTGTTAAAAATCACCAGAACGTGATAAAATAGTGATTCGAATTGCTGCTGATCAATAAACAAATTTCCTAGGTCCTCCTATTTTGTCTGAATTTTTGGAATTCCAGAAGTTTGCGTTAGTTACAGATTACTACAGACTGTTCTGTTTTTGACAGATTATGTTTTTTGTGTGTTGTTTGCTTATTTTGATGAATCTATGGCTAGTGAAGTAGTTTATGATCCATAAAGAAGTTGGAATACAGTAGGTTTAACACCAATATAAATTAAGAATGAGTTCATTACAGTACCTTGAAGTGATCTTTTGTTTTCTTTCCCTAATGGAGCTCACGAGATTTCTGTTGAGTTTTGTGTTGTGAAGTTTTCAAGTTTTGGGTGAAATTATTTGATGGATTATGGAACAAGGAGTGGCAAGAGCCTAAGATTGGGGATGCCCATGGCACTCCCATGATAATCCAAGGACACCAAAAATTCAAAGCTTGGGGATGCCCTGGAAGGCATCCCCTCTTTCGTCCACTTCCATCGGTAACTTTACTTGGAGCTATATTTTTATTCACCACATGATATGTGTTTTTCTTGGAGCGTCTTGTATTATTTGCGTCTTTGCTTGTTAGTTTACCACAATAATCCTTGCTGTACACACCTTTTGAGAGAGCCATACATGAATTGGAATTTGATAGAATACTCTATGTGCTTCACTTATATCTTTTGAGCTTGATAGTTTTGCTCTATGTGCTTCACTTATATCTTTTAACCTTGATAGTTTTGCTCTAGTACTTCACTTACATCTTTTAGAGCACAGTGGTGGATTTGTTTTAAAGAAACTAATGATCTCTCATGCTTCACTTAGATTATTTTGAGAGTCTTAAATAGCATGGTAATTTGCTTAATAATAATATGCTTGGTATTCAAGATTTGTAAAACTTTCTTTTGAGTGCGTTGAATACTAAGAAAAGCTTGATGCTTGATAATTGTTTTGAGATATGCAGGTGATAATATCAAAGTCGTGCTAGTTGAGTAGTTTTGAATTTGAGAAATGCTTGTGTTGAAGTTTGCAAGTCCCGTAGCATGCACGTATGTTAAACGTTATGTAACAAATTTGAAACATGAGGTGTTATTTGATTGTCCCCCTTATGAGTGGCGGTCGGGGACGAGCGATGGTCTTTTCCTACCAATCTATTGTAACACCCCAAAAAATTTAGCCTTGTTTTATTAATTAAAATTTTGCCAGGAACTTTAACTTTTGTTTTCTGGATTCTCTTTTGATTTCAGAACGTTTCTTCCCTTTATTTTTATGGAGTTTTTACCTCAAGTGAAAAACTTCCCAATTTTTATTGGACTCTTTTACCCTTTCAAATAAAACAATTCTTTTATCAGTAAGATTATTTATATAATTATTATTATTTTTCCCTGAACTTTATTTCTCTACATTGGTTTTTCATAAGTTTAGGGTCCCATTTGCACTACAACCCTTTTATAAATCCATTCAAAAATTTCACCAAAATTTGGAGATGTGATGTGATGTCACCAAACCACTTTTATGCAAAAAGATATTTCATTCCTTGGATATTTTGAGCTCTACATCATATTTTCAAATCTGGTCCAGTGGGCAGTTTTACACTACAACCTATTTAAATATTCCTTTACAACCTCTACCAAAATTTAGGGATGTCAGTAGGAGCATATTATTCCACTTTATGCAAAAACCCAGCTATGTTCTTTGAAAAATTTGAGTGAATCATCCCCATTTCCATTCTGGTCCAACTTGAGGATTTGTACTACAACTATATTTTAACTTGCTCATTTTGTTGTGATCCCTTTTCCTACTTATAACCCACCCTGCAATACCCTTAAGTCCAGGAGGTTGGACTCATTGGAGCCATTCTAGTTCTTTCAATCATGCCCTGTTCTTTCTGTCCAAATCTGAAGATTTGCAAAACTTGCGCTAGCAAGTTTCTTCTTTTGGCAAACTAACCTCACCACCCTCTCATTCATCTAAAGAAACCCCACTCTGGAAGATTTGACCACTCCAAGAAATGCCTAGGTGCATGTGGCATTCTGTCAAACACTGTGGGCATGGCCAGTTTTGACATGAGTTTTAGTTTGAACTATGAATTTGCTTCCCTTGCCTAACCACCTTGTCTAATAAACTCCTAGCTACTCCTAACCTAGGTCTGTTAAACCCCAACCTCACCCGAGACCTCTAGCATGCTCTGGCATTTTGTCGAGCAGGTCCCGTGCATGCTCTGGGCGCGAGCAGAGCGCGTGTTTTGCATGTGTCGCGCCCGAGCCGCCGCGTCGCGCCCCTGGGTTTTGCCCACTCTGCAGAGTCGCGCCACTCACTCGACTGCTCACCGCATCAGCCAAGCAGCCCTGGTGCCCCACAGCACCGCCGACAGAGCCCCGTGGCGGCACGCCGGCGTCCGCAGCACGTCTCTGCCAGGTCGGCGCCGCCCGAGCCGCTAGCGCTCGCCACCTACCCTCTGGAACAGTTCAAGCCTATCCCTCGCTCGCGGCGCAAGCGCCGCCGCCACGTCCTCCATGACTCTGAACGGCGGTCACCGACGAACCTATCCACGGCCGCCGCAAACCGACCTCGTTGCACTATAAGAAGAGGCCCCCGAGCACGTCCCGTTCCCCAGGCAGCCTCAAAACACTCCCCTAGTTCCCACGAGGCAGCCCATCAACCCGGGAGGTCTTCTTCCCCATCTCCGGCAACCGCAGCCGCCGCCACTGTCCCGGCCATTCCGGCGCCACCAGAGCCTCCCCCTCTCCACTCTCTTCACCAGGAGCTCCCTCTCCCCCTCGTGAGTCCATCCCCCTGCTCAATTTTGATCGGGACTCGCCGCGGGAGAAAACCCACTCTGCCCGACGGCCACCGTCCGCTGCGGAGCTCGCCGCCGGCAGCTCCGTCCACCCCAGAGACCAAAGCGACTACCGGAGGGACCGCCTCGATCCCCTGAGCCCACGGGTGACCTCGGTTACTCAAACGGTGCCGCCGTTCGCCGGCGAGCATCGCCGGAGTCCCGCCTCCGTTCGGGCAGAGGAAGAGGAGGGAGGAAAGAATAGTCAAACCTGACCAGTGGGCCAGGCAGGCCCACTGTGAGTGACACGCCGCACCGTCCACGCTGGAGTAAGTGGAGAAGTAATTCCAAAGTACGTGTTCGACGTGTACATTTCGAAACGTTTTCTTTTTATATTTTATTTTTAAAAGCAGATTTTGACCACAACTTTGACTGTCCATAACTTTTTAAATATAGCTCCAAATGAATTGATTCTTTTTCCTACCTCTCTCAAATTTAATCTAGTTTATTTTAAGATTTATTTGAAAAAAATTCAAACAACTTTTTTGTGCTGTTTTGAAATTGTGTGTTAATTCAAATCTTTTTAAAATAGGACTTTGGAGAGAGAGAAGTAAAACTTTCAAAAGTTTTGGAGAGCACATCACCCCTCCACAACTTGAAGGCAAGCATTCTGAACTCTGGCATAATATTTTGCATGCGTTATTTGACATGATTATGACACCACCTCCGTACTTGGAGCTCGTTATTTTATGTGGTGATATGATCATTTGCATGAGTGCTTATTGGAAATTTCCTTGCTGTTGGAAATGGGCATGCTTGTGAAAATGATCATCCTCGTATGCCTTTCGTGCCTACCGGAAGGAAAACGGGAAAGTCTCTGTCTTCGGTAGACCCGAGCTTGTCCCTAGTTCCTCGTCGAGACGTAGTGTGTCCGCATGGCATGAGGGGTATGATGAGTGGTGATTACATGCATTGGATGAAATATATTCGTTATGCTAATCATGCAGGGAATACTTAAACCTCCTGAGTCGACCATAGATCGAGTCTTGTTCCAGTAACCCCCATACTTGTTTCATACTACCACTTGTCCCTACAACAAGTAGGGTATGGTTCAGTAAATCGTCAACCCCTTTCTAGCACACACCGTACAGAGAGGCCACGGTGTAAATACCGGTTGTAGCCGGGTAGGTGCCACGGTCCGGGGCATGGGTGTTTCCGGTTGAGACCGAGATGGGAGGCCACCCCTTAGAGCGCGCGATATAAATTTGATCCCATGCTACGCGAGGTTGTAGCCTCCCCACTTAGAGTTTTGCTTAACAAGTGTCGTGGGTGATTCCAGACACCGGTAAGTTGAGCTGGTGTGTGCAAGATAGGTGTGTTTTCAACTAAAAGGCCGTAGACGGAATTAGTCCCAATGGGCTAAAGGAATCCGTTACTCGTGGGTAAGGAGTACACCCTCTGCAGAGATTAAACCTATTCGAATAGCCGTGTCCATGGTTAAGGATTACAGTCTGGGATGGGTCAAGTGTTCGTCTTAGTGTCGGTCTTCGGAGGAGAAAATGATAAACAAAACTTGGATACTGGCTTGTGACTTGTAAGGACCATGATTATTATTTTTGTTATGGACTAACCCGTTATATTATTTGAATTATCGAGTATCCCTGGGATGGTCCTACCTCCTGGATATTCACTGTGGTTATTTATAAGCCCTTTATGTGGTGTCGCTAAGACGCCCGACTGTGGCATGCTTGTTATTCATTTATTTTATAAGCCCTTTATGTGGTGTCGCTGAGACGCCCGACTGTGGCATGCTTGTTATTCATTTACTTTATAAGCCCTTTATGTGGTGTCGCTAAGACGCCCGACTGTGGCATGCTTGTTATTCATTTACTTTATAAGCCCTTTATGTGGTCTCGCTGAGACGCCCGACTGTGGCATGCTTGTTATTTATTTTACTTTTTAAGCCCTTTATGTGGTGTTGCTCAGACACCCGACTGAGGCATGCTTGTTATTTACCATCAATTCAAGACGTCGCTTCAGACATCCGAATGGTGCATTTTATTTCTACTCTGTCATTACATATTCATTGTTACATATTAATAACCCTCTTGCATGCATCAATGATTTTACTTTTATGACCAACGTTGTGATCACAAAATATTTTCAGAGCATGATTATCGGTTGTTACGTTATACCTGTGTTCATAATGTTTGTGAGTACATTCAAAGTACTCACTGGCTTGTCCCTGGCTATTGTCTTGGCCAGATTTCTTGCGCGGAGAGGAGCGACCGTGATGACAGCCCCGGAACCTACGCAATGGTGATAGCAGCCTCGCAAAGATAGGAGTTATCCTGATCAGCTGTTCCTGTGGGAAATGGAGTCCCATAGACACTGATGATCCATAAACCGCTTCCGCCATCAACCACTAGAAACCAATTGTTGTACTCACAGACCAGAATGGTCTTGTACCTCATATTTTGTATTTTTTCTTGGAATTTCTGTATCAAGTTGGTTCATCATCAGCTAACAGTAATCCTGGGGCTGGTGAGCACAACGGCCATTTTCTGGAATTTAATACCCGAAAAACCGGTCGTGACATCTATCCCCCTAGGAGCATGCGCGTAGTGCTTTGGTTTTTTATGGCTTGTAGATTTTTGCAATAAGTATGTGAGTTCTTTATGACTAATGTTGAGTCCATGGATTATACGCACTCTCACCTTTCCATCATTGCTAGCCTCTTCGGTACCGTGCATTGCCCTTTCTCACATTGAGAGTTGGTGCAAACTTCACTGGTGCATCCAAACCCCGTGATATGATACGCTCTTTCACACATAAGCCTCCTTATATCTTCCTCAAAACAGCCACCATACCTACCTATTATGGCATTTCCATAGCCATTACGAGATATATTGCCATGCAACTTTCCACCATACCGTTCTTCATGACACATTCATCATTGTCATATTGCTTAGCATGATCATGTAGTTGACATAGTATTTGTGGCAAAGTCACCGTTCATAATTCTTTCATACATGTCACTCTTGATTTATTGCATATCCCGGTACACCGCCGGAGGCATTCATATAGAGTCATACTTTGTTCTAGTATCGAGTTGTAACCATCGAGTTGTAAATAAATAGAAGTGTGATGATCATCATTTTCTAGAGCATTGTCCCAAAAAAAGAGAGAAAGGCCAAAGAAAAAAAGAAGGCCCAAAAAATATATAAAATAAAAAGGGGCAATGCTACTATCTCTTTTTCCACACTTGTGCTTCAAAGTAGCACCATGTTCTTCATATAGCGAGTCTCATATATTGTGCTTCAAAGTAGCACCATGTTCTTCATATAGAGAGTTTCATATGTTGTCACTTTAATATACTAGTGGGAATCTTTCGTTATAGAACTTGGCTTGTACAACGATGGGCTTCCTCAAATGCCCTAGGTCTTCGTGAGCAAGCAAGTTGGATGCACACCCACTTAGTTTCTTTTGTTGAGCTTTCACACATTTATAGCTCTAGTGCATCCGTTGCATGGCAATCCCTACTCCTTGCATTAACATCAATTGATGGGCATCTCCATAGCCCGTTGATTAGCCTCATTGATGTGAGACCTTCTCCTTTTTTGTCTTCTCCACATAACCCCCATCATTATATTCTATTCCACCCATAGTGCTATATCCATGGCTCGCGCTCATGTATTGCGTGAAGGTTTATAAGTTTGAGATTACTAGAGTATGAAACAATTGCTTGGCTTGTCATCGGGGTTGTGCATTATGAGAGCATTCTTGTGTGACGAAAATGGAGCATGACTAAACAATATGATTTTGTAGGGATGAACTTTCTTTAGCCATGTTATTTTAAGAGGACATAATTGCTTAGTTAGTATGCTTGAAGTATTATTATTTTTATGTCAATATGAACTTTTGTCTTGAATCTTTCAGATCTGAATATTCATACCACAATTAAGAAAGAATTACATTGAAATTATGCCAAGTAGCACTCCGCATCAAAAATTCTCTTTTTATCATTTACCTACTCCAGGACGAGCAGGAATTAAGCTTAGATTCACGATACGTCTCCAACGTATCTATAATTTTGATTGCTCCATGCTATATTATCTATTGTTTTGGACTATATTGGGCTTTATTTTCCACTTTTATATTACTTTTGGGACTAACCTATTAACCGGAGGCCCAACCCAGAATTGTTGTTTTTTGCCTATTTCAGTGTTTCAAAGAAACGGAATATCAAAGGAGTCCAAACGGAATGAAATCTTCGGGAACGTGATTTTCTTATCGGATAAGACCCAGGAGACTTGGACCCTCCGTCAAGAAAGCTACGAGGCGGCCACGAGGGTGGAGGGCGCCCCCCCTAGGGTACGCCCCCTACCTCGTGGGCCCCTCGAGGCTCCACCGACGTACTTCTTCCTCCTATATATACCTCACGCACTTCACAGTCGACACGGAGCCAAAAACCTAATTCCACTGCTGCAACTTTCTGTATCCACAAGATCCCATCTTGGGGCCTCTTCCGGAGCTCTGCCGGAAGGGGATTCCACCACGGAGGGCTTCTACATCAACATCATAGCCTCTCCAATGAAGTGTGAGTAGTTTACCTCAGACCTTGAGGTCCATAGTTAGTAGCTAGATGGCTTCTTCTCTCTTTTTGGATCTCAATGCAATGTTCTCCCCCTCTCTCATGGAGATCTATTCGATGTAATCTTCTTTTTGCGGTGTGTTTGTTGAGACCGATGTATGATCAAGATTATCTATGAGCAATATTTGAATCTTTTCTGAATTCTTTTATGTATGATTGAGTTATCTTTACAAATCTCTTCGAATTATCCGTTTGGTTTGGCCAACTAGATTGGTAGTTCTTGCAATGGGAGAAGTGTTTAGCTTTGGGTTCAATCTTGCGGTGTCCTTCCCAGTGACAGTAGGGGCAGCAAGGCACGTATCCACCGAGGATAACAAGATGGGGTATTTATCATATTGCATGAATTTATTCCTCTACATCATGTCATCTTGCTTAAGGCATTACTCTGTTTTCATTAACTTAATACTCTAGATGCATGTTGGTTAGCGGTCGATGAGTGGAGTAATAGTAGTAGATGCAGGCAGGAGTCGGTCTACTTGTCTCGGACGTGATGCCTATATACATGATCATACCTAGATACTCTCATAACTATTCTCAATTATGTCAATTGCTCAACAGTAATTGCTCACCCGCCGTAAAATACCTATGCTCTTGAGAGAAGCCACTAGTGAAATCTATGGCCCCCGGGTCTATTTTCATCATATTAATCTTCCTACGCTTTATTATTGCTTTGCTCTTTACTTTGCCTTTTATTTTTACTTTGCATCTTTATACCAAAAATACCAAAAATATTATCTATCAGATCTCACTCTCGTAAGTGACCGTGAAGGGATTGACAACCCCTATTCGCGTTGGTTGCGAGGAGCTATTTGCTTTGTGTAGGTACGAGGGACTCAAGTGGCCTCCTCTTTGGATTGATACCTTGGTTCTCAAAAACTGAGGGAAATACTTACGCTACTCTGCTGCATCATCCTCTCCTCTTCGGGGAAAACCAACGCAAGCTCAAGACGTAGCAATTTGTCACTCCGATTGTCGGAGAGGTATCTTTGGGCCCACTCGGTAATGCACATCACTTAAGCCTTGCAAGCATTGCAACTAATGAGTTAGTTATGGATGATGTATTACAGAACGAGTAAAGAGACTTGCCGGTAACGATATTGAACTAGGTATTGAGATACTGACGATCGAATCTCGGGCAAGTAACATACCGATGACAAAGGGAACAACGTATGTTGTTATACGGTTTGACTGATAAAGATCTTCGTAGAATATGTGGGAGCCAATATGAGCATCTAGGTTCCGCTATTGGTTATTGGCTGGAGACGTGTCTCGGTCATGTCTACCTAGTTCTCGAACCCGTAGGATCCGCACGCTTAAAGTTTCGATGACAGTTATATTATGAGTTTATAAGTTTCGATGTACCGAAGGTAGTTCAGAGTCCCAGATGTGATCACGGACATGACGAGGAGTCTCGAAATGGTCGAGACATAAAGATTGATATATTGGACGACTATATTCGGACACCGGAATGGTTCCGGGGGTTATCGGATATATACCGGAGTACCGGGGTTAGCGGAACCCCCCTCCCCCCCGAGAGGCTATTGGGCCTCATGGGCCCAATTGGTGGAAGAGGAGAGGCGGCCAAGGGGCAGCCGCGCGCCCCTCCCCCCCCCCCCCCAAGTCCGAATTGGACAAGGAGGCGGCGCCCTTTCCTTTCCCCCTCTCCTCCTCCCCTTCTCCTAATCCAACAAGGAAAAGGGAGGGAGTCCTACTCCTGGTGGGAGTAGGACTCCTCCTGGCGCGCCCCTCCTGGCCGGCCACACCTCCCCCCTTGCTCCTTTATATACGGGGGCAGGGGGGCACCCCAAAGACACAACAATTGATCGTTTGATCTTTTAGCCGTGTGCGGTGCCCCCTCCACCATAGTCCACCTCGATAATACTGTAGCGGTGCTTAGGCGAAGCCCTGCGTCGGTAGAACATCATCATCGTCACCACGCCGTCGTGTTGGCGAAACTCTCCCTCAACACTCTACTGGATCGGAGTCGAGGGACATCATCGGGCTGAACGTGTGCTGAACTCGGAGGTGTCGTGCGTTCGGTACTTGATCGGTCGAATCGTGAAGACGTATGACTACATCAACTGTGTTGTGCTAACGCTTCCGCTTTCGATCTACGAGGGTACGTAGACAACACCCTCCCCTCTCGTTGCTATGCATCACCATGATCTTGCGTGTGCGTAGGATTTTTTTTGAAATTACTACGTTCCCCAACAACAATTGCTAACATGATTCGGACAGACTTAAGCATCACTACGGGTGAGAAGTCTCATCATAGTCAACTCCTTGAACTTGTCAAAAACCTTTCGCAACAAGTCAAGCTTTGCAGACAGTAACATTACCGTCAGCGTCAGTCTTCTTCTCGAAGATCCATTTATTCTCTATGGCTTGCCGATCATCGGGAAGTCAACCAAAGTCAACACTTTGTTCTCATACGTGTATCCCATCTCAGATTTCATGGCTTCAAGCCATTTCGTGGAATTTGTGCTCAACATCGCTTCCTCATAGTTCGTAGGTTCGTCATGGTCTAGTAACATGACCTCCAGAATAGGATTACCGTACGACTCTGGTGCCGAACGTACTCTGGTTGACCTACGAGGTTCAGTAGTAGCTTGATCCAAAGTTTCATGATCATCATCATTAACTTCCTCACTAATTCGTATAGGCATCACTCGAACTGATTTATGTGATTAACTACTTTCCAACTCGGGAGAAGGTACAATTACCTCATCAAGTTCTACTTTCCTCCCACTCACTTCTTTCGAGAGAAACTCCTTCTCTAGAAATGATCCATTCTTAGCAACGAATATCTTGCCTTCAGATATGTGATAGAAGGTGTACCCAACAGTTTCCTATGGGTATCCTATGAAGACGCATTTCTCCGATTTGGGTTCGAGCTTATCAGGTTGAAGCTTTTTCACATAAGCATCACAACCCCAAACTTTAAGAAACGACAGCTTAGGTTTCTTGCCAAACCACAGTTCATATGGTGTCGTCTCAACGGATTTAGATGCTGCCCTATTTAACGTGAATGCAGCCGTCTCTAAAGCATAACCCCAAAGCGATAGTGGTAAATCGGTAAGAGACATCATAGATCACACCATATCTAATAAAGCACGGTTATGACGTTCAGACACACCATTACGCTGTGGTGTTCCAGGTGGCGTGAGTTGTGAAACTACTCCACACTGTTTCAAATGAAGACCAAACTCATAACTCAAATATTCACCTCCACGATCAGATCGTAGAAACTTTATTTTCTTGTTACGATGATTTTCCACTTCAATCTGAAATTCTTCGAATATTTTCAAATGTTTCAGACTTATGTTTCATTAAGTAGATATACCCATATCTGCTCAAATCATCTGTGAAGATCAGAAAATAACGATATTCGCCATGAAAGGCCAACACTCATCGGATCGCATACATCAGTATGTATTATTTCCAATAAGTCAGTTGCTTGCTCCATTGTTTCGGAGAACGAAGTTTTAGTCATCTTGCCCATGAGGCGTGGTTCGCAAGCATCAAGTGATTCATAATCAAGTGATTCCAAAAGCCCATCAGCATGGAGTTTCTTCATGCGCTTTACACCAATATGACCTAAACGGCAGTGCCACAAATAAGTTGCACTATCATTACTAACTTTGCATCTTTTGGCTTCAATATTATAAATATGTGTATCACTATGATCGAGGTTCAACAAAAATAGACCACTCAACAAGGGTGCATGACCATAAAAGATATTACTCATATAAATAGAACAACCATTATTCTCTGATTTGAATGAATAACCGTCTCGCATCAAACAAGATCCAGATATAATATTCATGCTCAACACTAGCACGAAATAACAATTATTTAGGTCTAAAACTAATCCCGAAGGTAGATGTAGAGGTAGCGTGCCGACGGCGATCACATCGACTTTGGAATCATTTCCCATGCGCATCGTCACCTCGTCCTTAGCCACTCTTCGCTTAATCCGTAGCCCCTGTTTCGAGTTGCAAATATGAGCAACAGAACGAGTATCAAATACCCAGGCGCTACTACGGGCATTAGTAAGGTACACATCAATAACATATATATTGAATTTACCTTTCACTTTGCCATCCTTCTTATCCGCCAAATACTTGGGGCAGTTCCGCTTCCAGTGACCAGTCCCTTTGCAGTAGAAGCACTCAGTTTCAGTCTTAGGTCCAGACTTGGGCTTCTTCCCGGGAGTATCAACTTGCTTGCTATTCTTCTTGAAGTTCCCCTTCTTCCCTTTGCCCTTTTTCTTGAAACTAGTGGTCTTGTTAACCATAAATACTTGATGCTCCTTCTTCATTTCTACCTCCGCAGCTTTTAGCATCGCGAAGAGCTCGGGAATAGTCTTTTCCATCCCTTGCATATTATAGTTCATCACGAAGCCTTTATAGCTTGGTGGCAGTGATTGAAGAACTCTGTCAATGACACTATCATCAGGAAGATTAACTCCCAGCTGAGTCAAGTGGTTATGGTACCCAGACATTCTGAGTATGTGTTCACTAAAAGAACTGTTCTCCTCCATCTTGCAGCTATAGAACTTGTTGGAGACTTCATATCTCTCAACTCGGGCCTTTGCTTGAAATATTAACTTCAACTCTTGGGACATCTCATATGCTCCATGACGTTCAAAACGTCTTTGAAGTCCCGATTTTAAGCCGTAAAGCATGGCACACTAAACTATCGAGTAGTCATCAGCTTTGCTCTACCAAACGTTGATAACGTCAATAGTTGCTCCTGCAGCAGGTCTTGCACCTAGCGGTGCTTCGAGGACGTAATTGTTCTGTGCAGCAATGAGAATAATCCTCAAGTTACGGACCCAGTCCGTGTAGTTGCTACCATCATCTTTCAACTTAGCTTTCTCTAGGAACGCATTAAAATTCAAGGGAACGGTAGCACGGGTCATTGATCTACAACAACATAGACATGCAAAAAATATTAGGTACTCCCTCCGTCCAGAAATACTTGTCAGCGAAATGGATGTATCTAGACATATTTTAGTTCTTAGATACATCCATTTTTATCCATTTATGCGACAAGTATTTCCGGACGGAGGGAGTACTAAGTTCATGATAAATTAAAGTTCAATTAATCATATTACTTAAGAACTCCCACTTATATAGACATCCCTCTAGTCATCTAAATGATCATGTGATCCATATCAACTAAACCATGTCCGATCATTACGTGAGATGGAGTAGTTTTCAATGGTGAACATCTCTATGTTGATCATATCTACTATATGATTCACGTTCGACCTTTCGGCCTCAGTGTTCCGAGGCCATATCTGCATATGCTCGGATCGTCAAGTTTATCCTGAGTATTCTGCACGTGCAAAACTGGCTTGCACCCGTTGTATGTGAACGTAGAGCTTATCACACCCGATCATCACATGGTGTCTCGGCACGACGAACTGTAGCAATGGTGCATACTCAGGGAGAACACTTATACCTTGAAATTTAGTGAGGGATCATCTTATAATGCTACCACCGTACTAAGCAAGATAAGATGCATAAATAGATAAACATCACACGCAATCAAAATATGTGACATGATATGGCCATCATCATCTTGTGCCTTTGATCTCCATCTCCAAAGCACCGTCTTGATCTCCATCGTCACCGGCTTCACACCTTGATCTCCACCATAGCATCGTTGTCGTCGCGCCAACTATAGCTTCTATGACTATCGCTACCACATAGTGATAAAGTAAAGTAATTACATGGCGATTGCATTTCATACAATCAAGCGACGACCATAAGGCTCCTTCCAGTTGCCGATAACTTTTACAAAACATGATCATCTCATACAATAAATTATATGGCATCATGTCTTGACCACATCACATCACAACATGCCCTGCAAAAACAAGTTAGACGTCCTCTACTTTGTTGTTGCAAGTTTTACGTGGCTGCTACGGCTTCAAGCAAGAACCGTTCTTATCTACGCATCAAAACCACAACGATTTTTTGTGAAGTGTGTTGTTTTAACCTTCAACAAGGACCGGCCATAGCCAAACTCGATTCAACTAAAGTTGGAGAAACAGGCAACCGCTAGCCACCTGTGTGCGAAGCACGTCGGTAGAACCAGTCTCATGAACGCGGTCATGTAATGTCGGTCCGGGCCGCTTCATCTAACAATACCGCCGAATCAAAGTAAGACGTTGGTGGTAAGCAATATGACTATTATCACCCACAACTCTTTGTGTTCTACTCGTGCATATATCATCTACACATAGACCTGGCTCGGATGCCACTGTTGGGGAACATGCAATTTCAAAAATATTCCTACGCTCATGCAAGATCTATCTAGGAGATGTATGGCAATGAGACGGGAGAGTGTGTCCACGTACCCTTGTAGACCGAAAGCGGAAGCGTTTAGTTAACGCGGTTGATGTAGTCAAACGTCTTCCCGATCCAACCGATCCAAGTACCGAACGTACGACACCTCCGTGTTTGGCACACTTTAGCTTGATGACGTCCCTCGAGCTCTTGATCCAGTAGAGGGTCGAGGGAGAGCTCCTCAGTACGACGGCTGGCGACGGTGTTGGTGATGTGATCCATGCAGGGCTTAGCCTAAGCACTATGACGCTATGACCGGAGGAGTAAAGTGTGGAGGGGGGCACCGCACACGGCTAAGAGAATGTTTGTTGTGCCTTTGGAGTGCCCCTTGCCCACGTATATAAAGGAGGGGGAGGGGAGGCCAGCCCTAGAGGGAGCGCGCCAAGGGGGGAGTCCTACTTGGACTCCTGGTCCAAGTAGGATTCGGCCCCCCTCCTTCCTTCCTACGGAGGGGGAAAGGGGAAGGGAGAGAGAGGGAGAAGGAAAGAGGGGGACCGCGCCCCCTCCCCTTGTCCAATTCGGATTGGGGCAAGGGGGGCGCGCGCCACCTCCCATGTCCTGCCTCCTCTCCTCCACTATGGCCCATTAGGCCCATTAGGTTTCCCGGGGTGTTCCGGTAACCTCCCGGTACTCCGAAAAATCCCTGATCTTCTTCGGAATCATTCCGGTGTCCGTATATAACCTTCTAGTATATGAATCTTTACCTTTCGACCATTTAGATACTCCTCGTCATGTCTGTGATCTCATCCGGGACTCCGAACAAATTTTGGTCACCAAAACACATAACTCATAATACAAATCGTCATTGAACGTTAAGCGTGTGGACCCTACGGGTTCCAGAACTATGTAGACAAGACCGAGACACATCTCAGGTCAATAACCAATAGCGGAACCTGGATGCTCATATTGGCTCCTACATATCCTACGAAGATCTTTTATCGGTCAAACCGCATAACAACATACGTTGTTCCCTTTGTTATCGGTATGTTACTTGCCCGAGATTCGATCGTCGGTATCATCAGACCTAGTTCAATCTCGTTACCAGAAAGTATCTTTACTCGTTTCGTAATGCACCATCCCGCAGCTAACTCATTAGTCACATTGCTTGCAAGGCTTATAGTGATGAGCATTACCGAGAGGGCCCAAACATACCTCTCCGGTACTCGAAGTGACAAATCCTAATATTGATCTATGCCAACTCAACAAACACCTTCGGAGACACCTATAGAGCATCTTTATAATCACCCAGTTACGTTGTGAAGTTTGATGGCACACAAGGTGTTCCTTGATACGTCTCCAACGTATCTATAATTTTTTATAGTTCCATGCCATTATATTATCTTTTTTTGGATGTTTTTGGGCTTTATTAAACACTTTCACATTATTTTTGGGACTAACCTATTGACCCAGATCCCAGTGCCAGTTCCTGTTTTTCCCTTGTTTTAGTGTTTCAAAGAAAAGGAATATCAAACAGAGTTGAAACGGGATGAAACCTTCTGGAGAAGTTATTTTTGGAAAGAAAGCAATCCGGGGGACTTGGAGTCCACGTCAAGGAAGCAACAAGGAAGGCACGAGGCAGGGGGGCGCCCCCCCCCCTAGGCGCGCCCTCCACCCTCGTGGGCCCCTCGTGGCTCCCCTGACGTATTTCTTCCGCCTATATATATATCCATATACCCTAAAACGATCGGGGAACAGAATAGATCGGGAGTTCCGCCGCCGCAAGCCTCTGTAGCCACCAAAAACCAATCCGGACCCTGTTCCGGCACCCTGCCGGAGCGGGGAACCCTCACCGGTGGCCATCTTCATCATCCCGGCGCTCTCCATGACGAGGAGGGAGTAGTTCACCCTCGGGGCTGAGAGTATGTACCAGTAGCTATGTGTTTGATCTCTCTTTCTCGTGTTCTTGATTTGGCATGATCTTGATGTATCGCGAGCTTTGCTATTATAGTTGGATCTTATGTTGCTTCTCCCCCTCTACTCTCTTGTAATGGATTGAGTTTTCCCTTTGAAGTAATCTTATCGGATTGAGTCTTTAATGGTTTAGAACACTAGATGTATGTCTTGCCGTGCGTATCTGTGGTGACAATGGGATATCACGGGATTCACTTGATGTATGTTTTGGTGATCAACTTGCGGGTTCCGCCCATGAACCTATGCATAGGGGTTGGCACACGTTTTCGTCTTGATTCTCCGGTAGAAACTTTGGGGCACTCTTTGATGTTCTATGATTCGTCTTGAATAAATGAATCTGGGATTGTGTGATGCATATCGTATAATCATACCCACGGATACTTGAGGTGACATTGGAGTATCTAGGTGACATTAGGGTTTTGGTTGATTTGTGTCTTAAGGTGTTATTCTAGTACAAACTCTAGGGCTGTTTGTGACACTTATAGGAATAGCCCAACGGATTGATTGGAAAGAATAACTTTGAGGTGGTTTCGTACCCTACCATAATATCTTCGTTTGTTTTCCGCTATTAGTGACTCTTTGTTGCATGTTGAGGGATAGTTATATGATCCAATTATGTTATTATTGTTGAGAGAACTTGCAGTAGTGAAAGTATGAACCCTAGGCCTTGTTTCCTATCATTGCAATACCGTTTACGCTCACTTTTATCATTAGTTACCTTGCTGTTTTTATATTTTCAGATTACAAAACCTATATCTACCATCCATATTGCACTTGTATCACCATCTCTTCGCCGAACTAGTGCACATATACAATTTACAATTGTATTGGGGTGTGTTGGGGACACAAGAGACTCTTTGTTATTTGGTTGCAGGGTTGCTTGATAAAGACCATCTTCATCCTATGCCTCCCACGGATTGATAAACCTTAGGTCATCCACTTGAGGGAAATTTGCTACTGTCCTACAAACCTCTACACTTGGAGGCCCAACAACGTCTACAAGGAAAAGGTTGCGTAGTATACATCAAGCTCTTTTCTGGCGCCGTTGCCGGGGAGGCTAGGTAAGCGGCACTCACACCCCGTCAACTAAGCTCTTTTCGTGCGCCGTTGCCGGGGAGGTGAGTGCTTGAAGGTATATCTTTAGATCTTGCAATCGAATCTTTTTGTTTCTTGTTTTAGCACAAGTTAGTTTATAAAAGAAAACTATAAAAAATGGAATTGAGTTTGCCCCATACGCTTTATCTTTTTAATATCTTTAGTGAGTATGATGGAAAGGAAAATTGTGCCAAAGTGTTAGAAGAAGAAAGCATTAAAATGTTTGGCACTAGATCTTTGTATGATGAGCATGATTGCAATGTTGTTAGTATGAATTCCTTGAATATCCATGATGCTAATGATATGCAAAGCCACAAGCTTGGAGAAGCTATGTTTGATGAAGATGATATTTTTTGTCCCCCAAGCTTTGATGAGCAATTTTACTATGATGAAAGCATGCCTCCTATCTATGATGATTATTGTGATGACACGTATGCTCTAAAGAATAATGATAACCATGAAACTTGTCATCTTGATCTTAATTTTCAATCATACGATTGTTATTTTGTTGAGTTTGCTCCCACTACTATTGAAGAGAAGAATTTTTCTTATGTGGAGAGCAGTAAAATTTCTATGCAAGTAGATCATGAAAAAAATGCTTTAGGTGCTGGTTATATTGTTGAACTCATTCATGATGCTACTGAAAATTATTATGAGGGAGGAATATATGCTTGTAGGAATTGCAATAATATCAAGTTTCCTCTCTATGTGCTTAAAATCTTGAAGTTATGCTTGTTTTAACTTCCTATGCAAGTTGATTCTTGTTCCCATAAGTTATTTGCTCACAAAATCCCTATGCATAGGAAGTGGGTTAGACTTCAATGTGCTAGTTATATTCTTCATGATGCTCTCTTTATGTTTCAATTCTTATGTTTTATGTGAGCATCATTGAAATCACAATGCCTAGCTAGGGGCGTTAAATGATAGCGCTTGTTGGGAGGCAACCCAATTTTTATTTTTGTTATTGCTTTTTGGTTATGTTTAGTAATAAATAATCCATCTAGCTTCTGGTTAGATGTGGTTTTATGTTTTAATTAGTGTTTGTGCCAAGTAGAACCTTTGGGAAGACTTGGGTGAAGTCTTTATGATCATGCTGTAAAAAACAGAAACTAGCGCTCACGAGATTAGCTTCAACTTTTTATTGGAGAGTGATACCTAGTTGATTCTTTTTGAAGATGATTACTAGACAAATTCCTCAGGTCCACAAATTTATTTTAGAATTTTTGGAGTTCCAGAAGTTTGGGTTAGTTACAGATTACTACAGACTATTCTGTTTTTGACAGATTCTGTTTTTCGTGTGTTGTTTGCTTATTTTGATGACTCTATGGCTAGTAAAATAGTTTATAAACCATATATAAGTTGGAATACAGTAATTTTAACACTAATATAAATAAATAATGAGTTCATTACAGTACCTTGAAGTGGTGTTTTGTTTTCTTTCGCTAACGGAGCTCACGAGATTCTCTGTTAAGTTTTGTGTTGTGAAGTTTTCAAGTTTTGGGTAAAGATTCAATGGACTACGGAATAAGGAGTGGCAAGATCCTAAGCTTGGGGATGCCCAAGGCAACCCAAGGTAATATTCAAGGATAACCAAGAGCCTAAGCTTGGGGATGCCCCGGATGGCATCCCCTCTTTCGTCTTCGTTCATCGGTAACTTTACTTGGAGCTATATTTTTATTCACCGCATGATATGTGTTTTACTTGGAGCGTCATTTTATTTTATTTTGTTTTTCTTGCTGTCTGAATAAAGTATCAAGATCTTAAATTCTTAAATGTTAGAGAGTCTTCACATAGTTGCATAATTATTCGACTACTCATTGATCTTCACTTATATCTTTCGGAGTAGTTTGTTGTTTGCTCTAGTGCTTCACTTACATCTTTTAGAGCACGGCGGTGGATTTATTTTGAAGAAATAAATGAACTCTCATGATTCACTTATATTATTTTGAGAGTCTTAAACATCATGCTAATTTGCTTTGGTTATGAATTTAGTCCTAATATGATGGGCATCCAATAGGGATATAATAAAAACTTTCATATAAAGTGCATTGAATAGTATGAGAAGTTTGATTCCTTATAATTTTTTTGAGATATGAAGATGGTAATATTAGAGTCATGCTATTTGAGTATTTGTGAATTTGAGAAATACTTGTGTTAAAGTTTGTGATTCCCGTAGCATGCACGTATGGTGAACCGTTATGTGATGAAGTCGGAGCATGATTTATTTGTTGATTGTCTTCCTTATGAGTGGTGGTCGGGAGAGCGATGGTCTTTTCCTACCAATCTATCCCCCTAGGAGCATGCGCGTAATACTTTGCTTTGATAACTTGTAGATTTTTGCAATAAGTATATGAGTTCTTTATGACTAATGTTGAGTCCATGGATTATACGCACTTTCTTCCTTCCACCATTGCTAGCCTCTCTAATACCGCGCACTTTTCGCCGGTATCATACACCCACCATATACCTTCCTCAAAACAGCCACCATACCTACCTATCATGGCATTTCCATAGCCATTTCGAGATATATTTCCATGCAACTTTCCACCGTTCCATTTATTATGACACGCTCCATCATTGTCATATTGCTTTGCATGATCATGTAGTTGACATCGTATTTGTGGCAAAGCCACCGTTCATAATTCTTTCATACATGTCACTCTTGATTCATTGCATATCCCGTACATCACGGAGGCATTCATATAGAGTCATTTTTTGTTCTAAGTATCGAGTTGTAATTGTTGAGTTGTAAGAAAATAAAAGTGTGATGATCTTCATTATTAGAGCATTGTCCCAAGTGAGGAAAGGATGATGGAGACTATGATTCCCCCACAAGTCGGGATGAGACTCCGAACGAAAAATAAATAAATAAAAAGAGGCAAAAAAAGAAAAAGAAAAAAGAGAAAGGCCCAAATAAAAAAATAAAATAAAATAATGAGAGAAAAAGAGAGAAGGGACAATGCTACTATCCTTTTACCACACTTGTGCTTCAAAGTAGCACCATGATCTTCATGATAGAGAGTCTCCTATGTTGTAATTTTCATATACTAGTGGGAATATTTCATTATAGAACTTGGCTTGTATATTCCAATGATGGGCTTCCTCAAAATGCCCTAGGTCTTCGTGAGCAAGAGAGTTGGATGCACACCCACTTAGTTTCTTTTTGAGCTTTCATATACTTATAGCTCTAGTGCATCCGTTGCGTGGCAATCCCTACTCACTCACATTGATATATATTGATGGGCATCTCCATAGCCCGTTGATACGCCTAGTTGATGTGAGACTATCTTCTCCCTTTTTGTCTTCTCCACGACCACCATTCTATTCCACATATAGTGCTATGTCCATGGCTCACGCTCATGTATTGCGTGAAGATTGAAAAAGTTTGAGAACATCAAAAGTATGAAACAATTGCTTGGCTTGCCATCGGGGTTGTGCATGATTTAAATATTTTGTGTGATGAAGATAGAGCATAGCCAGACTATATGATTTAGTAGGGATAGCTTTCTTTGGCCATGTTATTTTGAGAAGACATGATTGCTTTGTTAGTATGCTCGAAGTATTATTGTTTTCATGTCAATATTAAACTTTGTCTTGAATCTTATGGATCTGAATATTCGTGCCACAATAAAGAATATTACATTGATAATTATGTTAGGTAGCATTCCACATCAAAAATTCTGTTTTTATCATTTACCTACTCGAGGACGAGCAGGAATTAAGCTTGGGGATGCTGATACGTCTCCAACGTATCAATAATTTTTGATTGTTCCCTGCTATTATATTATCTGCCTTAGATGTTTTTGGGCTTTATTAAACACTTTTATATTATTTTTGGGACTAACCTATTGACCCAGAGCCCAAAGTGCGATTCTTTTTTCCCTTGTTTGATGTTTCAAGAAAAGGAATATCAAACGGAGTCGAAACGGGATGAAACCTTCTGGAGAAGTTATTTTTGGAAAGAAAGCAATCCGGGGGACTTGGAGTCCATGTCAAGGAAGCAACGAGGAAGGCACGAGGCAGGGGGCGCGCCCACCCCCTGGGCGCGCCCTCCACCCTCGTGGGCCCCTCGTGGCTCCCCTGACGTATTTCTTCCGCCTATATATATATATCCATATACCCTAAAACGATTGGGGAACAGAATAGATCGGGAGTTCCGCCGCCGCAAGCCTCTGTAGCCACCAAAAACCAATCGGGACCCTGTTCCGGCACCCTGCCGGAGGGGCGAACCCTCACCGGTGGACATCTTCATCATCCCGGAGCTCTCCATGACAAGGAGGGAGTAGTTCACCCTCGGGGCTGAGGGTATGTACCAGTAGCTATGTGTTTGGTCTCTCTTTCTCGTGTTCTTGATTTGGCACGATCTTGATGTATCGCGAGCTTTGCTATTATAGTTGGATCTTATGTTTCTTCTCCCCCTCTACTCTCTTGTAATGGATTGAGTTTTCCCTTTGAAGTAATCTTATCGGATTGAGTCTTTAATGATTTGAGAACACTTGATGTATGTCTTGTCGATGCGTGTCAGTAGTGACAATGGGATATCACGTGATTCACTTGATGTATGTTTTGGTGATCAACTTGCGAGTTCCGCCATGAACCTATGCATAGGGGTTGGCACACGCGTTTTCGTCTTGATTCTCCGGTAGAAACTTTGGGGCACTCTTTGAGGTTCTATGTGTTGGTTGAATAGATGAATCTGAGATTGTGTGATGCATATCGTATAATCATACCCACGGATACTTGAGGTGACATTGGAGTATCTAGGTGACATTAGGGTTTTGGTTAATTTGTGTCTTAAGGTGTTATTCTAGTACGAACTCTAGGGATGTTTGTGACACTTATAGGAATAGCCCAACGGATTGATTGGAAAGAATAACTTTGAGGTGGTTTCGTACCCTACCATAATCTCTTCGTTTGTTTTCCGCTATTAGTGACTCTTTGTTGCATGTTGAGGGATAGTTATATGATCCAATTATGTTATTATTGTTGAGAGAACTTGCACTAGTGAAAGTATGAACCATAGGCCTTGTTTCCTATCATTGCAATACCGTTTACGCTCACTATTATCATTAGTTACCTTGCTGTTTTTATATTTTCAGATTACAAAAACCTATATCTACCATCCATATTGCACTTGTATCACCATCTCTTCGCCGAACTAGTGCACCTATACAATTTACCATTGTATTGGATGTGTTGGGGGACACAAGAGACTCTTCGTTATTTGGTTGCAGGGTTGCTTGAGAGAGACCATCTTCATCCTACGCCTCCCACGGATTGATAAACCTTAGGTCATCCACTTGAGGGAAATTTGCTACTGTCCTACAAACCTCTGCACTTGGAGGCCCAACAACGTCTACAAGGAGAAGGTTGTGTGGTAGACATCATTCCTCCGGTATTCGGGAGTTGCATAACCTCATAGTCAGAGGAACATGTATAAGTCATGAAGAAATCAATAGCAATAAAACTAAACGATCATTATGCTAAGCTAACGGATGGGTCTTGTCCATCACATCATTCTCCTAATGATGTGATCTCATTCATCAAATGACAACACATGTCTATGGTCAGGAAACATTACCATCTTTGATAAACAAGCTAGTCAAGTAGAGGCATACTAGGGACACTCTGTTTTATCTATGTATTCACACATGTACTAAGTTTCCGGTTAATACAATTCTAGCATGAATAATAAACATTTGTCATGATATAAGGAAATAAATAATAACTTTATTATTGCCTCTAGGGCATATTTTCTTCACACGCAAGATCTATCTAGGAGATGCATAGCAACGAGACGGGAGAGTGCATCCACGTACCCTCATAGACCAAAAGCGGAAGCATTATGTTAAAGCGGTTGATCTAGTCGAACGTCTTCACGATCCAACCGATCCAAGTACCGAACGTAGGGCACCTCCATGTTCAGCACACGTTCAACTCGATGAAGTCCCTCGAGCTCTTGATTCCGTAGAGGGCCGAGGAGAGTTCTGTCAGCACGACGGTGTGGCGCCGGTGTTGGTGATGTGATCCGCGCAGGGCTTCGCCTGAGCACTACAACGCTATGACCGGAGTAAAATGTGGAGGGGGGCACCGCACAGGGCTAAGACAAAACTTGGTGTGTCTTTGGGGTGACCCCGCCCCCGTATATAAAGGGGGGAGGAGGAGGCCGGTGGCCTAAGAGGGGCGCGCCAATGGAGGAGTCCTACTTGCACTACTGCGAGATGTTGCTAACACGACACTACGATCAGATACCCTTCGACGAAACTGTGTGCGATGCAATAATCGCAAATGGTGGTGTAATAGAACCATCAAAAAAGGTGCAAAACATTTGCGATGGTGGAGCCAACAAACACGGTTTAGATTTTAGTTGCATGTGTGATCCAGGGCATACGATTCAGTCCAATGAACTGTTTGCGATGAGGAGGAACAAAAGAAACGGGCAGCCTGATGAAGGCGTGTGTGATATAGAGCATACGGTTCACTCGGATGAACTGTTTGTGATTAGGCAACTCAAAAGAAACGGTCAGCCAGATCAAGGTGTGTGTGATTGAGGGCATACGCTTCAGAAGGATTAACTGTTTGCGATTAGGCAACAGAACAGAAATAGGTCAGCCAGATCAAAGTGTCTGCGATTGATGGCATACACTTCACATGGATGAACTGTTTGCGATTAGCCACAACAAACTGACATAGTTAGATAGATCAACGTGTGCGCGCTAGATGGGCACACACATTCTAATTAAAAGAAGCGTGTGCGATGGTAATAACGAGTGTGCACGGTTGTTGGAACAAGATGTGTGCTGACATTGCCTATTGCGGTGCACCCTATAGTGCGCCACGTACATGGTCAAGAAGGCGTACGTGCCCACGTTACGCCTTTCGGGAATAGTGCCGCACTTATAACCGTCGGTAAATTTTGAGCATGCGTCCCGTCACAATATTTTTTAGAAGAACAAGGAGGTCGCGTCCCGTCACATTCCAAATTGCAAACCTGTTCACACCGATCAAAACCTAAATGGTTTCCCACTTAGGAGCGTATTACTACTCGGTTGTAAATACTACTACTCCAAGATGACTGCACATTCCTCCTCAACTCCTCATCCACAAAAACAAACAAGTCATTCATCATCGTTCCTTGCGTCTACCATGGCAAGCGTGAGTTTTGGGTCGAGAGATTGCCACCAGGGAGAGCGAGCCTGGAAGCGGAAGCACGAGAGATGTCCAACCTCGCCGCGAAAGCAGCCAACATGTCCTGCCGCACGGCCGTAGCAGCAGAGAGGTCCCGCCGCGCCGCCGAAGCAGCATGGAGGTCCCGCCGCACCGTCGATGTAGCAAACTGGTCCTACCGCACCGCAGAAGCAGAAGAGATGTCCCGCCGCGTCTGGAATGCAGCAGAGATGTCCTCCCGCGCCGCGATGGCCTAGGTAAATGTCTCACGGGCAAGCAAGGACTCTTACAGGCGCATGCATGCCCTCGTCCTTAGGCAGATGGATCACATCTCCAGGTGGGCGAGGTTGCAGGATGACCTGAAAGCCTCGTTTGAACAGTCTACCGGCGTCATCCGACAACTAAATGAGAGCAATGCGAAGCTCTAGGCCGAGTGTGACCTGCTGAGGGAGAAGATTGTCGGAAGTGCGGAGCAGCAGGAGCAGACCACTGCCTTGTTGAAAAGGACCGGCATCATTGTCGAGAAACTTATGGACGAGAATGCCATGCTGCGCATCGAGCGCAGAAGGCTGGTGGAGGAATTCGTGGATGCTCTCAAGCAGCATCTTGAGGACAAGAAAGAGCTCATCACCGCTCGCCGCGGAGACTAGCTCCCGTGGCCTGCAACAACACATCAAGAAAGTAGAAATCAGCGAGCCAGATCGTTGTCTTCCTTCTTCTTTTGCCCTTGTGTATTTCGGGCGTTGCCGCATGTGTTTTTTTTAATTATGTTCCTAAATATGTAAGACAATTATTATCCACTGTCATCATCCTTATATTTATCATGCTTGCTATAAGTCATAGTCGATGCTAAATAGGTCTGTGGGATCTTACATCAAGATCCGTGCAAAACTTTCTTTTCAGATTTTCATTTTTCTCTCTTAAATCTCAGTCCAGTGAGACATATAGTCACACCGTAGAACAGGTGCTCGGACGCCATTAATGGAGACGTTGGGAGGGAGGTGCGCGGCGGGTACCGGTCCAAGGGCTCTCCTCCTGATGAGCACGCGCAGGGGTCTGATCGCACGCCTCCCGTACTCAAATAGCTACCCCGCATGGCACCTCCTAGCCAATAAAAAAAGGGGACGCGTGGTGGCACGTAATTGGTAAGCAGAATGCCCACGGTTTCAATAATACTTGTGTTTTCGATTTGTAACGTGACAACACTTGTTCCAAAATGACTTTGTTGATTGTTAATGTGTGCGCCTTGGCAAATCGAACAATAAAATTACAAAAGCATCTTGGTGCCATGTCATGACACCATGCCAAGTTTCATGATTTTCAGGCGTGTTTTGGATTTACAGGAATTAAAAAACCAAGTTTCTCAATCTTTCCAGCCGAGCCATGACGCCCAGATGTTTGAATTTCATTCCCATCTCTTTCATAGGACCTAGAAATTCACCCAAGGACACACATGTGATTTTTCAAACAACTTTGGTGCACTGGAGCCTGTGCTTGTAGTTCAAATTTGAATTATGCATATTAAATGCGCAGAAACTCAATTAATGTATAAAAAGGGCCAAACGAACCCGGAATAATTCCAAAATTTAGCACGATACTTCTATTTGGTCTAATCTACCTGTGTAAAAAAATTAAGGCGGGAGAAGGCAGTGTACATATGTCGTTTCGCACACGGAGGTGACATGTTCCCTCTTGGAACCACGAGCCTTCTTGAGGGAAGCTCCGGTTTGCAAGAAGCTTACACCAAAGCTTGTCCCAATTCGGCCAAAAATAATTACCGTAGCATGTTGGTGCCATGTCATGACACCATGCCAAGTTTCATGATTTTCAGGCGTGTTTTGGATTCACACGAATTAAAAAACCAAGTTTCTCAATCTTTCCGGCCGAGCCATGACGCCCAGATGTTTGAATTTCACTTCCATCTCTTGCATGGCATCTAGAAATTCACCCAAGGACACACCTATGATTTTTCAAACAACTCTGGTGCACTGGAGCCTGTGCTTGTAGTTCAAATTTGAATTATGCACATTAAATGCGCACAAACTCAATTAATGTATAAAAAAGGCCAAACGGACCCGGAATAATTCCAAAATTTATCATGATACTTCTATTTGGTCTAATCTGCGTATGTAAAAAAATTAAGGTGGGAGAAGGCAGTGTACGTATATCATTTTGCACACGGAGGTGACACGTTCCCTCTTGGAACCACAAGCCTTCTTGAGGGAAGCTCCGGTTTGCAAGAAGCTTACACCAAAGTTTGTCCCAATTCGGCCAAAAAAATTACCGCAGCATGTTGGTGCCATGTCATGACACCATGCCAAGTTTCATGATTTTCAGGCGTGTTTTGGAGTTACAAGAATTAAAAAACCAAGTTTCTCAATCTTTCCGGCCGAGCCACGACGCCCAGATGTTTGAATTTCATACCCATTTCTTGCATGGGACCTATAAATTCACCCAAGGACACACATGTGATTTTTCAACCAACTTTGGTGCACTGGAGCATGTGCTTATAGTTCAAATTTGAATTATGCACATTAAATGCGCAGAAACTCAATTAATGTATAACAAAGGCCAAACGAACCCGGATTAATTCCAAAATTTAGCATGATACTTCTATTTCGTCTAATCTGCCCGTGTAAAAAAATTAAGGCGGGAGAAGGAAGTATACGTATGTGTGACACCCCAAAAATTTAACCATGTTTTGTTTATTAAAATTTTGCTAGGAAACTTAAACTTTTATTTTTGGGATTCCCTTTTGATTTCAGAACCATTCTTTTCTTTATTATTATGAGGTTTTTACCCCAAGTAAAAACTTTTCAAACATTGTTGGACTTATTTACCCTCTCAAATAAAACAATTCTTTTATCAGTAGGATTATTTATATAATTATCTTTCCTTGAGCTTTATTTCTCCAACAGGGTTTTTCATAAGTTTAGGGTCCCATTTGCACTGCAACCCTTTTAAAAATTCATTCAAAAATTCCACCAAAATTTGGGGATGTTATGTGATGTTTTTAAATCACTTTTATGCAAAAATATATTTCATTCATTGGATATTTTGAGTTCTACACCAAGTTTTCAAATCTGGTCCAAGGGCAATTTTGCACTACAACCTAATTAAATATTTCTTTAAAACTCCCACCAAAATTAGGGGATGTCAGTAGGAGTATATTATTCATCTTTATGCAAAAACCCATTGGTGCTCTTTGAAAAATTTGAGTGAATCATCCTCATTTTCATTCTGGTCCAACTTGATGATTTGTACTGCAACCATATTTTAACTTGCTCCTTTACCCATGATTAATTCTCCTGCTTATAGACCACCCTGCCAAACCCTTAAGTCCAGAAGAGTAGACCCATTGGAGGATTTTAAGTGCATGCAATTATGCCCTTTTCTTTCTGTCTAGAATCAGTTTCCTCACAAACTTGCACTATCAAGTTTCTAGACTTGGCCAACTAACCTTGCCATCCCCACCTGCATCTAAAGAGACCCTGATCTGGAGATTTTGGCCTCTCCAAGAGTTTGCTAGATGATCTTGGCATTTTGTCAAACACCTTGAGTGCAGGGACAGTTTTGGCATGATTTTAGTTTTGCACTGTGACCTTGCACCTCTGGACAAACTAGCATGTCCACTAAGCTCCTAGACGACCCTAACACAGGCCTGCTAATCCCCAGCCTCATCCTAATCTTCTAGCACACGCTAACATTTCGTCGAGCGCCTGGCGTGCACGCTCTAGGCGCGGCCAGACCACACGCTTTGCACGTGCGTGCGCGCGAGTCGCCGTGTCCCGCTGCCACCTACCCGCGCCCGTCCTGGCCTCTCCCCTCTCCCAGTCGCCGCGCCCGACCCCTCCCTCACCACAGGGCCACCCTGGCCCCCTCCTGGCGCCCTACAGCACCGCCACCGCAAGCCGCCACCGTCGCCCCGACAACCTCTGCCCTGGACGGCGCCAACCGAGCCACACGCACGCGCCAGCTCGCCCCTTGAGCAGTGTGGAGTTCGTCGGAGTGCGCCGACCAGCTCCAACCACCTCCACGTCGCCCCTAGCTACATAATGGCGGTCGCAGGCGATCTTATCCGCGGCCGCCGGGAACCGACCTCGCTACGCTATAAATGGAGAGCCCCGAGCTCGTCCCAGCACTCAGGCAGCCTCAAGCCATCTCCCTAGGACCCCCCATGGCCAGCAATCAACGGTAGGAGGTCTTCTTCCCCGCCTCCGACCGGCTCGGCCGCCGCCACGCCCCAGCTCCATTCATTCGCAACCCGAGCCCTCCCGTCCACCTAGCGCTACCGTTCGACTCCCCATGACCATGCAGAGCCGCCCAACACCTCAAACCCGGTCGGGAACCACCGCAGCCCAGAGCCCCATCTCACCCAACGTCGTCGTCCGCCGGGAAGCTCATCGCCGGCGACTCCGTCCACGTCGGCGACCATGGCGGGTACCCACGGGTTCACCTCGACCACCTGAGCACACCCATGTGCTCAGATCCCCGAGGGATGCCTCCGTTCGCCGGCGAGCCTCGCCGGAGCTCTGCCTCTGTTCGGTCGGAGGAGACGGCGCGCGCGTGGAATTGTCAAACCTGACGATGGGCAGCGGGCCTTGTCGATGACCAGCCCCGCCACCACGTGTTTTAAGTGGAGGCGCATTCCCAAAGTACGTCTTCGACGTGTACCCCTTTTCAAAACGTTTTTCTTTTTCAGTTTTATTTTAAAAACAGATTTGACCAAAACTTTGACTAGCTCTAACTTTTTAAATATAACTCCAAATGAGTTGATTCCTTTTCCCACCTCTCTCAAATATTTTCTAGTTTATTTTCAGATTTATTTGAAAAAAATTCAGACAACTTTTTTGTACCATTTTGAAACTATGTTTTAATTTGAATATTTTCAAAATAGGATTTTTGGAGGAGAAGAAAACTTTCAAAAAGTTTTGGAGAGCACCTCACCTCTCCACACCTTGAAGGCAAGAATTCTGAACCCTGGCATAATATTTTTGTGTGTTGGCTAACACGATTTATAACACCATCTTAATACGGAAAACTCGTTATTTTATGTGGTGATACGATCATTTGCATGAATGCATATTGGAAACTTCCTTGCTGTTGGAAGTGGATATACTTGTGATGGTAATCGTCCTCGTATGCCTTGCATCCATGCCAGAAAGAAATCCGGGAAAGCCTCTGCCTTGGGTAGGCGTGAGCTTGTCTCCGGTCTCCATCGGGATGGTTATGTCCGGTATGGCATAGTAAGGTATAATGAGTGGTGATTCTGTTGGTTGAAATATATTCGTCATGCTAATCATGCCGGAAATCTTTAAACCTCCCGAGTCGACCATAGATCGAGTCTTGTTCCAGTAACCCCCATACTTGTTTTGTACTGCCACTTGTCCCTGCAGCAGGTAGGGTACGGTTCAGTAAGTTGTCAACCCCTTTCTAGCACACATCATACAGAGAGGCCATGGTGGAAGATACCGACTGCAGCCGGTAGGCATGCCACCTGGTCCGGGGGCATGGGTGCTTCCGGTTGGGACCGAGAGGGGGGCACCCCTTGGAGTGCGCGATATAAATTTGATCCCATGCTACGCGAGGTTGTAGCCTCCCCACTTAGAGTTTTACTTGACAGGTGTTGTGGGTGATTCCAGACACCGGTAAGTTAAGTTGGTGTGTGTGCAAGTCAGGTGTGTTTTCAATTAAAAGACCGTAGGCGGAATTAGTCCTGATGGACTAAAGGAATCCGTTACTCGTGGGTAAAGAGTACACCCTCTGCAGAGGTTAAATCTATTCGAATAGCCGTGTGCATGGTTAAGGACTACAGTCTGGGATGGGTCAAGTGTCGGTCTTAGTGTCGGTCTTCGGAGGAGAAACTGTTAAACCAGAACTTGGATCATGACTTGTGACTTGTGATGATCATGATTATTATTTTTTAGGACTAACCCGTTATATTATTTGAATTATCGAGTATCCCTGGGATGGTTCTACCTCCTGGATATTCACTGTGATTATTTAAAATCCCTTTATGTGGTGTCGCTGAGACGCCCGACTGTGGCATGCTTACTATTTATTTACTTTATAAGCCCTTTATGTGGTGTCACTGAGACGCCCGACTGTGGCATGCTTATTATTTATTTACTTTATAAGCCCTTTATGTGGTGTCGCTGAGACGCCCGACTGTGGCATGCTTACTATTTATTTACTTTATAAGCCCTTTATATGGTGTCGCTCAGACGCCCGACTGTGGCATGCTTATTGTTTACATTATAAGCCCTTTATGTGGTGTCGCTCAGACGCCCGACTGAGGCACGCTCGTTATTTACTATCCTTTCGAGGCGTCGCTTCAGACACCCGATCGGTGCATTTTATTACTACCCTGTTATTGCATATTCATGTTGTATATAAATAACCTGCTTGCATGCATCAGGGATATTGTTTTATGACTGACGTTGTGAGCATAGAATATTTTAGAGCATGATTATCGGTTGTTATATTATACCCGTATTCATAATGTTTGCGAGTACATTCAAAGTACTCACTGGCTTGTCCCTGGCTATTGTCTTGGCCAGATTTCTTGCTTGGAGAGGAGCGTTGCGATGACAGCCCGGAACCTAAGCAACGGTGATAGCAGCCTCGCGAAGATAGGAGTTAACCTGGTCAGCTGTTCCTGTGGGAAATGGTGTCCCATAGACGCCGAAGATCCACAAACCGCTTCCGCCATCAACCACTAGAAACCAATTGTTGTACTCATAGGCCAGAATGGTCTTGTACTACATATTTTGTATTTTTCTTGGAATTTCTGTATCAAGTTGGTGCCTCATCAGCTAACAGTAATCCTGGGGCTGGTGAGCACAAGGGCCACTTTCTGGAAATTAATATCCCGAAAATTCGGTCCTGACAGTATCTCGTTTCGCACACGGAGGTGACATGTTCCCTCTCGGAACCACGAGCCTTCTTGAGGGAAGCTCCAGTTTGCAAGAAGCTTACACCAAAGCTTGTCCCAATTCGGCCAAAAAAATTACCGCAGCATGTTGGTGCCATGTCATGACACCATGCCAAGTTTCATGATTTTCACGCGTGTTTTGGATTTACAGGAATTAAGAAATCAAGTTTCTCAATCTTGCTGGCCGAGCCATGACGCCCAGATGTTTGAATTTCATTCCCATTTCTTGCATGGGACCTATAAATTCACCCAAAGACACACATGTGATTTTTCAACAAACTCTGGTGCACTGGAGCATGTGCTTGTAGTTCAAATTTGAATTATGCACATTAAATGCCCAAAAACTCAATTAATGTATAAAAAAGGCCAAACCAACCCGGAATAATTCCAAAATTTTGCATGATACTTTTATTTGGTCTAATCTTCCAGTGTACAAAAATTAAGGCGGGAGAAGGCAGTGTACGTATGTCGTTTCGCACACGGAGGTGACACGTTCCCTCTCAGAACCAAGAGCCTTCTTGAGGCAAGCTCTGGTTTGCAAGAAGCTTACACCAAAGCTTGTCCCAATTCTGCCAAAAAAATTACTGCAGCATATTGGTGCCATGTCATGACACCATGCCAAGTTTCATGATATTCAGCCGTGTTTTGGATTTACAGGAATTTAAAAACCAAGTTTTTCAATCATTCCGGCCGAGCCACGACACCCAGATGTTTGAATTTCATTCCCATTTCTTGCATGGGACCTATAAATTCATGCAAAGACACATATGTGATTTTTCAACAAACTTTGGTACATTGGAGCATGTGCTTGTAGTTCAAATTTGAATTATGCACATTAAATGCCCAGAAACTCAATTAATGCATAAAAATGCCAAATGAACCCAAAATAATTCCAAATTTAAACAATACACTCATGTACTAGTTGCATTTTCACTATACGTAAATGTTCTAGCAATTCAAACACCATCCTTTCCCTCCGTAACACCATTTTGTCTTTCAAAACATAATGAAAAAATCAGGTATACCACAAATAGTTTACTAGAAAGAATCGTGTGGGATGCGATATAAAATATCTTGGCGCACCGTCTTGTCTGGCTTACGCAGGAAGCTTCGTTGCCTACAGTCCACCGCCCCTGCTTGAACCACACTTGCGCGTCAGTTTCTCACGACACCGAGCGAATTTTTTTTGCCCCCGCAGAAATTTTTATCTCCCCGCCCCTCCCTCCTACCAAAAGCCACATTTCCACTGTTCCTCCTTGCTTTCCAAGTTCAAACCTTCACTGCTACTTACTGGCAGCTCAGCCTCCTCGTCGGTGACCCTTCTTCTTGCAGCGCCGCCTCCTCGCCGGCTACCCTTCTTCTTGCAGCGCCGCCTCCTTGCCGGTGACCCTTCTTCTTGCTGCGCGGCCTCCTCGTCGCCGACCCTTCTTCTTGCTGCGCGGCCTCATCGATATGGTCAGGTAATCCATACCCCACCCACACCATCCTCCTCCTTTCCCGTCCCATGTTCCCCGATCGACAGAGCGACACCTTCCACCGAAATCACTGCCCCCCTCCTCCAATTAAGCACCGCCCACAGCCATTTTGCATGCAGTATAATGTGGAGCTCAATAGCATGAGGCCGCACGCACGAATGAGGTTTCTATGGCTGCCATGCGTGTCGACCGCCAGATCTTGGAGGAGCACCTCGTCTTCGAGGCCACCGTCGACACCGCCAAGCAGTTGTCTACTTTAAAATACAGTTTGTGATGTTTTCTCGAGGCCACCGCCAGTGCCTTCTAGTGATTTGTCCTCTGTAATGTTAATATGCAATCTGATGTTCAGTTAACAGTTTGGTCCTCTGAAATGTAATGTTCAGTTAACACGTTGGTCCAACAATTGCCACATTTCGTAGTATTGTTCTCAAGCATTCTTTGTTTTGTTAACTGTCTTATCTTCTAGTACATGTTTCTATTCTGAAGTATCGTGCTCAGTTAACTATTTTGGTTCATTTGGTCTGTTGTCCATTTAACTGTTTGGTTCAGTTCTGCAATTTGATTTTCATTTGTTGTGGGTACAATTTTGTATTGTTATGCATGTGACACCAATCAAATTTGGTTGTACTCAACACATATTCTACTGATAGTATGGCAACTCTCAGTTAACCTGATCAAGATCTTCCTTATGTGTGTTGTGGGGAAACAATGGGAGACCCTGCGGTTTACCATCGAGGTTTGTTCAAGCAGGTTCCTTTGGCTAATAGCACATTATTGTGCATTTGCGGGAATCATTCTAATATTTAAGTTTCTTACAATTTGTTCTTGCACATGTAGGTCCTGCTATCAGAGGCTTAGACCCAATTGCTCGACCCTTTTTGCATATGGGGAAATGAGATGTCCATGAATATCAGTCAAGTCAAGAAACTCAGAAATATTGTTAGGATGAAGAAACTTGCGACGAATAACAGCAAGATCTTTGTTTGCACAATGAAGAAGACATCAGTCAACTATAGGATGGTACCAACTCTTTTACCTTGTTTTTACCCCTTGCGCCATTTCAAAATTTACAACAGAGATTTATGCATAGCTTTCTTTTCAGTACTTCTCAAAGCAGTTCACCGATGATTACCTCTCAAACCACCTGCATGGTCAAGAGGTGAGGAAGGTATTCATTCAACACCCACAGTACAATATTGAAGTCTTGCGGAAGAGGACGAAGGTTGGGCAGGCAATTATCCATAGCCACTGGCCTAAAGTTGCAAGGACATTCAACATCACTGAAGGCCCAATATTTTCCTTCCGCTTCTGCAGTTTCCTAGATGAGATTCATCTGTCTATTTACCGTGTATGATGCTACTTTCCAAAAAAAATTGATGCTACATGTGAAACGTGGTGTTTTGTAATGGCGTAACTGAGTGTCGAAGCTATCTGATGTAATTCAATTATGAAATCCTGGTGGCTTTTATATGGATATGAAATATCTGGTGTGTTTTATAAGAAATATCGGTTTGATTAGTACATGGATTATCAATAATAGGCTAATTACCCTACTTATTGGGGTTTTCTATTGCAAATGGTTACTCAGGCAGCACCGTGGGCGATGAACTCAAACAACCCGCACGGTTTCTAGAAAGTAGGCGTGTTCGATCAACTAACAATCACACACGGCTTCTGGCAGCGAACTATTTGCGTTAGGCCACCTTGCACAAACGTTTCCACACAAAGAACTATGTGTGATATACATATCTACGGAAATGTTTTTCTAGGATTCACCGTGTGGGATGTACGTACCTACGGAAATGATTTTCTGGGATTCACCGTGTGGGAGGTACATACCTACGGAAAATATTTTTTGGGATTCACCGTGTGGGATGTACATACCTACGAAAATGTTTTTCTCGGGTTACCGTGTGGGATGTACGTACGTACGGAAATTATTGGGTTTCGATGCCTTCGCCTGCGTCGCACACGGCCCCACTGGGAGGAGGGCCTATCCTCGACGATTTACGGGTCGTGGGAAGGACCCCCTATCGCCCAGACTCACTTGGCGACGGTTCCAAATGCCGTTGCGGAAAGGGGTTAAAAACCGTTTGTTTAGCACGTCGTTGTACCAGTGTTGGACTCCCAGTCCAAGTACGTTCGACCCCCCCCCTCCTTCCTTCCAACGGAGGGGAAAGGGGAAGGGAGAGAGAGAGAAGGAAAGAGGGGCTCGCGCCCCTCCCCTTGTCCAATTCGGATTGGGGCAAGGGGGCGCGCGCCACCTCCCATTGCATGCCTCCTCTCCTCCACTATGGCCCATTAGGCCCATTAAGTTTCCCGGAGGGTTCCGGTAGCCTCCCGGTACTCTGAAAAAAATCCCCGAACCTTATCGGAACCATTCTGGTGTCCGTATATAACCTTACAATATATCAATCTTTACCTCTCAACCATTTAGAGACTCCCCGTCATGTCCGTGATCTCATCCGGGACTCCGAACAAACTTCGGTCACCAAAACACATAACTCATAATACAAATCGTCATCGAACATTAAGCATGCGGACCCTACGGGTTAGAGAACTATGTAGACATGGCCGAGACACCTCTCCGGTTAATAACCAATAGCAGAACCTGGATGCTCATATTGGCTCCTACATATTCTACGAAGACCTTTATCGGTCAAACCGTATAACAACATACGTTGTTCCCTTTGTCATCGGTATGTTACTTGCCCAAGATTCGATCGTCGGTATCATCATACCTAGTTCAATCTCATTACCGGCAAGTCTCTTTACTCGTTCTGTAATGCATCATCCTGCAACTAACTCATTAGTCATATTGCTTGCAAGGCTTATAGTGATGTGCATTACCGAGAGGGCCCAGAGATACCTCTCCGATACTCAGAGTGACAAATCCTAATCTCGGTCTATGCCAACCCCACAAACACCTTTGGAGACACCTGTAGAGCATCTTTATAATCACCCAGTTACATTGTGACGTTTGATAGCACACAAGGTGTTCCTCCGGTATTCGGGAGTTGCATAATATCATAGTCAGAGGAACATGTATAAGTCATGAAGAAAGCAATAGCAATAAAACTAAACGATCATTATGCTAAGCTAACGGATGGGTCTTGTCCATCACATCATTCTCTAATGATGCAGTCATGTTTATCAAATGACAACACATGTCTATGGTCAGGAAACATAACCATCTTTGATGAACAAGCTAGTCAAGTAGAGGCATACTAGGGACACTATGTTTGTCTATGTATTCACACATGTACTGAAATTTCCGGTTAATACAATTCTAGCATGAATAACAAACATTTATCACGATATAAGGAAATAAGTAATAACTTTATTATTGCCTCTAGGGTATATTTCCTTCATTTGCGGTATGTCAATGTGCGACGCAACATTTGAGGGGTGTCAGGTGAGTGCCCATGGATGCGTCCGGGCGCGTCCGCGGTCGTTTGAGGGCTGAATTTGCAATGTCCGGCTGTAGATGCTCTTAGTTAAACAAATAGTTTCCTCGTGGCATCTAGTGTCCATACGCACCACTTCAGCTTGATGAGTTTCTACCTTATTTTTTCACGAGATTTGTGTCCAGATGCTGCATCAAACTAGACATAACTCCATTGACAGTTTGTCTGGCAAAAAACCACAAGAGAAACTATCTGCAACCTAAAATACTTAAAAGAGAGCAAAAATTGGCAAACTGTTCACTAAATGGGTTCATTCAAATGAAAAGTCATTCAATTTGGTAATTAGCATAAAAATTGTCAAAGCACAGAGTAAAAACTAGAGTTCACTCTAAAATCATTAAGCACTATATTATGAAATGAAGGGGTTGTGCATATTTAGTTTAGATAATTTCATACAATTGAATTTTATTCAAGTGATACCTGAAAAACATTATATTCAAGTATATTATAACAAATTTCCACAGCAGTATCATCTAGTTTACAATGATACCAAAAAAATTGATCTTTAAAGAGGAACTTGCAGATGGAGCAAAAGGAGTGGCAAAGCCAAATGGGCATGTTGATAGCGATCCGGCAAGCAGATGATCATTGTGTTACGACTCTTCCAGTTATATGCTCAACAAGGCGGGGATGGGGTCATCTCCAATGCGGACACCAAAACGTCCTCAAATGTTCGGACCGAACAGTCTGGGCACTTTTAACCCTCTAAGATAGATCATCAAATCGGTCACGTAAACAAATTCGAGGAAAATATCTGGTACACCGGAACTTGTGGTGCTACGGGTGCACCAAACTCACATTACATTTTTAAAGTGTTCAAAAAAATTGATCTTTTTAAAACATTCACGCAACACCAATGTATTCTGTCATAAAATTTCAAGTCAAAAACTTGAAACATAATTTGAAAATTAAAATGACAAACTCAACACTAAATAATACATAATTTAACTTGGGCTTTAGATTTGGCCCATTATCACACTGATGTCAAATTTGTCATTTTTTATCTCAATAAATATTTCAAATTTTGATACAAAATTTTGTGACATCATACAATGATGTTATGTTAATGTGCTAGTGTCTTTTTAATTGGATTGCACGCTCCCTTTGTCACTCGTCCAAGGAAAGGCGGATAAGGTTTCTGCCTCCCATCAACGGCGCCGCCGATCTCCCACGTCTCATGTGGCCTTAGGACCATGGGTGCGTGGTGGATCCTGGCCCTTGCCGGCGGGAGGGGTGCTAGTTTATTAGGGTTTGTGTCCTGCTCAAGAAGACGAAAGGGCAGTGGCAGACCTAGCCCACTGGGCCAGGGTGGGTCGGTAGTGTTATTGTACATATAGATTTATTTATTTAATTTTGATTTTTTTTTATCCTTTCTCCTAGGCGCTTCCTATTTAGTGTTGCAGGCGCCTGTTACTATGCATTTCGCAAACGGGCGCCTATAGCCCTCCGCGCTGGGCCGGCCCAATGGTTTTTTAAAACACCAAAAATTGCACCGGCGGAGAATCGAACCAAGGATGTCCCGCTGCACTAAGCACAACGCCAATTAGCCAATTGTGATAATAAGTTACATAATTTTCCTTCCTTTCTTACTTTCTTCTTTCCTTTTCCTTTTACCCTTTTTCATTTTCTTTTTTTCAGTTTTTTCCTTTTTCCTTTTTCCTTTTTCCTTTTTCCTCATTAGATGAAAAAATAAAGGATTCGTGAACTTTTTTCCAAAGTGATGAACTTTTTTCAAATTCTATGATTTTTTTTAAATTGATGAACTTTTTCCAAATTTGATGATTCTTTTAAAAAAACGATGAACTGTTTCAAATTTATGAAATTTTTATCAAAATTGATGATTTTTTCTGATTTGATAAACTTTGTTCAGAATTCGTGGTTTATATATTTTATATTTGAATTTCTTTTCAGATAATTAATACCAGAAGAAGGGTGAAATAGCGCTTTTGGCCAGTTAGTGGGAAGGCATGACAGCTTTGTCTGGTGGTTACATGGACAATTGTCAGTATTACGTCTTGAGTTCGAATCCCTGTTCCACTATATACAATACTGATTTGATTTATTTTATTTTTTGCTTTTCTTCAGCAGGTAGTTGGGCCGGCCCACTATGAACCCCCTGTGGGGGCCGGAAGCACCAACTGGCGCTTACAATGCGGTATGGGAGCTCCCTTTCTCCTACTCCCTCCGTCTGAAAAAACTTGTCCTCAAAATGGACAAAAAGGGAAGTATTTAGAACTAAAATACATCTAGATACATCCCTTTTTATTCATTTTGATGACAAGTATTTCCGGACAGAGAGAGTATGATATAAATGGAAGCACCAAGGCTTTATTGCCAGGTGGCACAGCAATGGCAGTATGTAGAGATGCAAATGGAAATTTTCTGGGGAGCTCAGCCCTAGTCGAGGATCCGGCGATTCTGGAGACGATCGCGTGTAGAGAGGCCCTAGCACTGGCCCAAGACCTTAACCTACAAGCTATGGTGGTGGCTTCAGATGCGAAGGACGTCGTGCGGGGGCATTAACAAGTCATGCCAGGGATTGAATGGAGCCATCATCTCTGAGATTAATAGCTTATCGTCTCTGTTCAATTGTAATTTTACTTTTGACGGTCGTGCCGTCAATATAGAGGCACATAGTTTAGCCAAGCATGTTTTTTTCCTTGGGTCTGGGATGCCATGTATGGTATGGCCAATCCCATGACGAGAGATGTATCCCACAAACTCTGGCTTTAGCTGAATAAAGCTTGGTGGAGTTGCTAAAAAAAGCTATTTTCAAATCTCAGGGTGGGCGGGCACCCTCTACCTCCGCCAGCAGTGGCTTCTTGGAATGGAACTATATCATTGATGGCGCATTTTGCCGCGCCCGTCCATTTTAATGATATAATGCTAAGAATTTTCATAAATATATTTAGGCATTTGGACATAACTTTACTCATAAGCTCATAAATGAAGCCATGATGACATGTGTTGGAACATCCATCAGTTTCGAATGATATTAATTTCTGTAAATATATCAAGGTAGTTTCACCACAAATCCAAAGTGAAATGGTAATGCCAAATAGTGATTTTACCCATCCAAATAATAACATAAACTTCATTTTCTGACCAACAATAATGGCAAAGCACCTTTATTGATGAGTTAAGCACAAAAATATAATTCATTATCAAAACAGAAAATGTTTTTCACCAATATTTGGAGTTTGATGCTTTCATAGACCCCGAACAAAAATTTCCGCAAATGTGGTTTCTTTATTTCGTAGAGATACCTGGAAGTACACCGAGCTAAACTCCAAAAGCATACAAAATAAAAGTAACAAGAGGCATGTGCTCCTCTCTCGTCAATTGTTCAGATTAAGAAAACGTACAAACTCACTCCCAACAGCTAGAGATCTCCATTGTACTAAATGTGTGTTTAAGATGGATTGCTCTACAAGAAAAAAGTTAGATATGTACATCACAAACATCACACTGGATGGTATTTTTCTAATCGCTATAACTATGAATGGATGGATCCCCATGGGTCATTCAACTATACCCGCATTATAGAAATTGAACAAAAACAACACTAATTTAGTAATTCACAAGAAGTCTCAGATAGATCGAAAGTATTATAAATACAAAAGGGAGTAATGAATTTCCCTTGTTAGCTAGCTGCCACATTTTTTACCAATAAAAACAAAAATAGTTCACATTTCGTCATTAGCTGGTATGAAACCATAATGTTCAACTATCTAAATTTCACATCAAAATACAACACACGAAAAGGCGTCATATTTCCTATATTGGGATTTCTGATTGCATCAAAACCATATTGGATTATTGGCCCTGTCTATTCCAAATATCTGCATTGACATGCATACAAAACAGACTCTAAAGCATCATATCCTAAAAATAACAGACCTTGAAGACATATTGGATGAAGAAGATAAGTAAAGGCTGCAACTGCTGAAGGGGCATGGAAGGGAGGGTCAAAAAGAAGCGGAGGTGAAAAATATATGGGGGATTCTAGGGGGAAATGAGAGAAATATATGAGCAACATACCTAGCTACACTCATGGGGGATGATTGCAGGAGGGTGCTAGAAGGCCTTCGGATGCTTATATAGTATGTAGACCTATCAAAGATAGGAATTTCCTACCCATTCTCATTTTGATAGAGTATTACATATATGTCGGTAAATATGTATGCAATGTTTTAGTAACATATAAACAAGGCAGAACTGGTATGCATAGCGCAGTTGCGCAATCCAAAACTTATACATGCAAGAAATGATTTTAAGTGGATGTGCTTTAATAGATTGCTACCTATTCATATTATGGCATCTTCTAATAGCAGTTTCCAGGATAATAAGGTAGCTTATCCTTACTTGAATGATTCACATCATAGGTAACTTGAAGGCAAGAATTTACTTGATGGTTGAGGTTATTTACTGGTGTATATATAGATAGACCGAATGTATATGATCCTGCAGCTCCTTAATCTCCTGAAATTAACCAGAAAATAAATTGAGGAACAACTTAAAGCATGCGCATGCGATTCAATCTCACCATAGGGAAATGCAATTAATAATACAGAGAAGAGAATCGAATCACTATTTTGGTCTCAGCCTACCATGTGAGGGTCAGTGGCACTTTCCTTCATGAATATGAGCCTATATTTTTACCATCAGATTACTTCCAAGAAATATATATCTATCTAAAGTTTAGAAGGAACATCTATATTTGACAAATTGCCATAACAGCTGCTTTGTGGTATCTATAATTCTAATAGGCCAAGGAGTTGTGTGGTGTTTCAACGGAAGGTACATAAGTGCATAAGAATTACCCCCACATACAGAATTAGCTACCAATCATACACACATCTACTTGACACCTCAAGAACCCATAAAGTGTCACTACTGCAGGATGCTGCTAACGCGACACTATGATCAGAGACCCTTCGACGAAGCTATGTGTGATGCCATAATCGCAAACGGTGGTATAAAAAATCATTAAAAAAAGGTGCAAAACGTTTGCGATGGTAGAGCCATCAAACACGGTTCAGATTTAAGTTGCGTGTGCGATGCAGGGCATACGGTTCAGTTCAATTAACTGTTTGCGATGAGGAGGAACAAAAGAAACGGGTAGCCAGATGGAGGTGTGTGCGATATACAGCATACAGTTCACTCGGATGTACTGTTTGTGATTAGGCGACACAAAAGAAACGGTCAACCAGATGAAGGTGTGTGCAATATACGGCATGCGGTTCACTCGGATGAACTGTTTGCGTTGCGACATGAGAATGTAAGCAGTTCAACTTAACAAGATGTGTGTGATACGCGGCAAACAGGTCTGTAATCAGAAATGTGTGTGAAGACCGATAATAACACAGACGGTTGCTGCTAATAAGACGTGTGTGTTGTGCGATGGGATTGCATACAGAACAACACACACACACACACACACACACACACACACACACACACACACACACACACACATATAGACACACACACACACCTATAAGTATATGCTTGCATAAACAAATTAAACATCCACTTACATAGGTGGCTACTACAACCATGGCATTTGCACACAGCAAAGTAAACTATTACATGCATAATTACATAGGTGGCTACTACACACATGACAATTCCACACACCAATAAAGTAAACTATATATTACATGCCTGATTAACTAGCATAAACGATCATCTAGTCATCATCTACTTCTTGTGACGCTTGCTCTGCTTGTGGCTCGATCCGGGCTCGTCGATTTGGGTAACGAGGCACTTCCTTATGTCAACGATCCTCCTGTGCATCTCGTAGAATGTGTACACGCTCTTGATCATGAACCTAAGGTGAGGTTCATCCAGTTGCCGCATCCAGGCCCTGTGCCAGGATAGGGGACTTGTACTCTGGGCATCCTGCTTCATCTTTTCGTAGTAGGGGTCGATGATGGCCGAGGAGAGTTCGACCAGGGAGTCCTTCTTTGTGTTGCCCCAGACCCTGTAGTGGTCACGGATTTCGACAAGGTTCTTGCAGGCCAAGCCCGTAACACTGAGCGCATTTACATCGTCTTTGGTTTCCACCATGGCGAACTTGTAGTCGGTATTGTTGACAAACCTGTTGAAACGGTCGCAAGGCTCTGTGGCCATGCAGTAGTGGTAGATGAGGACATGATGGCACAAGCACAACTGGGCGACGGCAACCTTATGATCTATGCTGGGAAGACCGGCGGTGTACTGGAGGTTGATGCCAACCACCTTGTACTTGTCTCGAGGAAGCAACTGCCCAACGCTGTTGATGTAGTCGTCCACCATGGCCGGGTCGATGGTGTACACCACCGAGAGATCCGCCTCCCTCGCATGGGTCTCCACTCTATGCTCACTGAACTCCATTGGAGCGCCGCTGGGCATCCCCTCTCTATGTGTCGTCGTGGGTGTGCTTGTTGTGTTGTGGGGCGCGATCGAAAGGTTGAAGAGACTAAGGTTATAATGGCCGCGAGAATTAAAGGGGAAGCCGGACAGCCAGGAATATCGGTAGGCCCTAATGGCAGTTCTAATTTGCAGCGCGTAACTCCATCGTGTCGCACATAACTGCATCGCGTGGCAACGCGCACGGTGCAACCGCATGCATATGGGACCCCCGATGTGATCGTTCGCACGTCGAACCGCTGGCAGAGCACACGCGGAGGGACGCGAGCAGAGCGCTCCGCGTTCGCCTCAACGGCGAGCAACCATATATATATGCATATAGCAGTTGAACACGCAAGGAAAAGCTGTCCACAAGCCGAGCGCGCCGATGGACGCGAGCAGAGCGCGCGGCGGCGCCTAACGACGAGCACAGCGCGTTGCGGCGCCTTACGGCGAGCAGAGCTTTCCGAGGGACGCGAGCAGAGGCCGGCACAATGATACGTGGCAAATAAGATGAACTGTGCGAGTGATGTCAGAGACATCAAGCATGAATCAGATAAGAGTTGTGTGTGCGATATGTGGCATACAATTGATCCATCTGAGCTGTTTGTGATGGAATAAGCCGTGTGTGTTTTGGGCAGACGCTTTCTGTTATATAACCTTAAATTTAACCAAAGAAGTGTTAATGCATCTTACAAAAATTGTATAGCTGGAAACTATGTTCAAATACGACTCCAACGATATAATCTTCGGCGACATGCATTCATATTTTATTAGTTAAATCCTACTTATAAACTAGGATAGGGGGTATAGGAGGTAATTAAATCACAAACGTTTTTTTTGTATTAACCATATGTGTACGTGTCCTTTCGTCCTCCTCTCGCACGTCTTGTCACCCCGCTGTCACATACGGCTTACAGCGCAAACTTGCGCATCGCGCGGGGGCGTTCTTTTGGCCAAACGGTGGCACCAATTAATTGTCAGTGAGCTTGTTCCAGCGCAACCTCGCAGGTTCCTGCGCAAGCTTCCCGCCCGACTCAGTGAAATCCCCCAAAATCCCAATGCTTACCGGCCTTCTATAAAAACCCTCACAGTCGGTGAGTCTTGCGTCGCATTTTCCCATCCATCCATGTAGCTTATCTCGTCTTCTTCTCCCACAATAGCCAATGGCACTGGTCTGCGTCGTCGCTCAGCCACTCCGCCGTCATCAGAGGACAGCTCCAGCTGGGAGGCTACACCGGGGCGGCGGCGCAGTCCCCGGCGTAGTGTAGTGCGTGTGTCGTCCCTATTGGGTGTGCGTGGAACACCCCCCCCCCCCCACACACACACACACACACACGCTCCACCGCCGCTGCCCGTCGGCAGCTGTTGTCGGCCGCTGTCGCCGCCACACTACCGTCTAAAGTGTTGGGGAACACAGTAATTTCAAAAAAAATCCTACGATGCATAGCAACGAGCGGGAGAGTGTTGTCCACGTACCCTTGTAGACCGTAAGTGGAAGCGTCAAGTGACGCGGTTGATGTAGTCGAACGCCTTCACGATCCAACTGATCCTAGTATCGAAAGTACGGCACCTCCGTGATCTGCACACGTTCAGCTCAGTGACGTCCCACGAACTCTAGATCCAGCTGAGGCCGAGGGAGAGTTTCGTCAGCACGACAGCGTGATGACGATGTTGATGAAGTTACCGATGCAGGGCTTCGCCTAAGCACTACAATGATATGACTGAGGTGGAATATGTGGAGGGGGCGCCCCCCTCCCCCGTATATAAAGGAGTGGAGGAGGGGGAGGGCCGGCCCTCTCTATGGTGCGCCCTAGCGGAGTCCTACTCCCACTGGGAGTAGGATTCCCCCCTTCCCTAGTTGGAGTAGGAGAGGAAGGATGGAGGAGAGAGGGGGGAAGGAAAGGGGGGCCGGCCCCCCACCCAATTCGGATTGGGCTTGGGGCGCGCGCCTCTTCCTTGGCCACCTCCTCCTCTCTCCCACTAAAGCCCAATAAGACCCATATACTCCCCGAGGGGTTCCGGTAACCTCCGATACTCCGGTAAATGTCTGAACTCACCTGGAACCATTCTGATGTCCAAAGATAGCCATCCAATATATAGATCTTTATGTCTCGACCATTTCGAGACTCCTCGTCATGTCCGTGATCACATCCGGGACTCCAAACAACCTTCGGTACATCAAAACACATAAACTCATAATACTAATCGTCACCGAACGTTAAGCGTGTGGACCCTACGGGTTCGAGAACTATGTAGACATGACCGAGACTCATCTCTGGTCAATAACCAATAGCGGAACCTGGATGCTCATATTGGCTCCCACATATTCTACAAAGATCTTTATCGGTCAAACCACATAACAACATACGTTGTTCCCTTTGTCATCGGTATGTTACTTGCCCGAGATTCGATCGTCGGTATCTCAATACCTAGTTCAATCTCGTTACCGGCAAGTCTCTTTATTCGTTCCGTAGTGCATCATCCCACAACTAACTCATTAGTCACATTGCTTGCAAGGCTTATAGTGATGTGCATTACCGAGAGGCCCCAGAGATACCTCTCCGATACTCGGAGTGACAGATTCTAATCTCGGTCTATGCCAACTCAACAAACACCATCGAAGACACCTGTAGAGCATCTTTATAATCACCAAGTTATGTTGTGACGTTTGATAGCACACAAAGTGTTCCTCCGGTATTTGGGAGTTGCATAATCTCATAGTCATAGGAACATGTATAAGTTATGAAGAAAGCAATAGCAATAAACTAAAAGATCAAGTGCTAAGCTAACGGAATGGGTCAAGTCAATCACATCATTCTCTAATGATGTGATCCCGTTGATCAAATGACAACTCATGTCTATGGCTAGGAAACTTAACCGTCTTTGATCCAACGAGCTAGTCAAGTAGAAGCATACTAGTGACACTCTGTTTGTCTATGTATTCACACATGTACTAAGTTTTCGGTTAATACAATTCTAGCATGAATAATAAACATTTATCATGATATACGGAAATAAAAATAACAACTTTATTATTGCCTCTAGGGCATATTTCCTTCAGAAAGCCAGGGCCATCTCCCGCTCCGCCGTCGCGGCCCGAAGATGGGAGGTGGCCGTCGTGGCCGCCACCCCTCTGTCGGCCACCGTGGCTATCACCCGCTCCGCCACCATGGCCCGAAGGCGGGAGGTGGTGGTCGTGGTCGCCAGCCCACCGTCGACCGCCGGGATCATCACCCGCTCCGCCACCACCGCCCAAAGGATGGCGGCGGAGGTGGAGGCCCACACGTCAGCGACCTTACGCGCTACATCGAGTTCCTGCGGGAGGAGGAGGAGCGCCTCGTCGACCATGCAAAAGAGCCTTACCGCAGCTGTGGCTGCAACACACGCCGACGCAGAGGCGAGGAATCAAGAGATATACGAGCAGTCTGGCCGCTTCGAGAGGGATCGGCTGGAGCAGCAGTGTTCGTTCGAGCTGGCGAGCGTCGCTGAACCTGCAGCCGCGGGAGGCACCGTATTGCATTTCTCCAGCTCGTCAGTAGGATCCTCCTCCTCCTCTGCCTCTTACTGAGCGTGCTCGGCAGAGGAGAGGCTGCCGGAAGTAGCACAAAGCCCCTCCGTGGTAGTAGTAGTATTTAGGGGCTATTTTGTTCAGTTAATTTGACTATAGATGTGTGGTTGAACTGTACAACGTACTTAAAATTAGCTAGTATATATAGTTGAACTAGCTATTTCAGTACATGGTTGGCAACAATTGGGGAAAAGTTTGGTTGGTTCAGCTGTCGAGTTGAACTGGTATAAATTAAGAACGACTGCTTAATCTATGAATGAATCTATGCTTAATTGCTGAATTTTAGTTGCAAAAATTAGATAGTGCTAGTGATTTCTAGCTGCATATTTTGACAAATCGCAGTGTTACAAGGATTGACAAATGGCAACGTTACTAGATTAACAAATGTAAATCTTTCCATTTTGACAAATGGCAACATACCCGATATGACAGATGCAAATCTTACCAAATTGTTTGTACGTGGTTGCACACGGCTCATCCAAAACAACCGTTTGCGTTGAAGGGATGCACAAATCCTACCCTGCGAATTTTCCCTCGACTTAAGGGGTGTCAGTGTCAAAACTGGCGGATCTCGGGTAGGGGGTCCCGAACTGTGCGTCTAAGGCTAATGGTAACAGGAGGCGGGGGACACAATGTTTACCCAGGTTCGGGCCCTCTCGATGGAGGTAATACCCTACTTCCTGCTTGATTGATCTTGATGATATGAGTATTACAAGAGTTGATCTACCACGAGATCGTAGAGGCTAAACCCAAGAAGCTAGCCTATGATTATGATTGTGATTATTGTCCTACGGACTAAACCCTCCGGTTTATATAGACACCGGAGGGGGCTAGGGTTACACAGAGTCGGTTACAAGGGAGGAGATCTACATATCCGAATTGCCAAGCTTGCCTTCCACGCAAAGGAGAGTCCCACCCCGACACGGGGCGAAGTCTTCAATCTTGTATCTTCATAGTCCAACAGTCCAGCCAAAGTATATAGTCCGGCAGTCCGAGGACCCCCTAATCCAGGACTCCCTCAGTAGCCCCTGAACCAGGCTTCAATGACGATGAGTCCGGCGCGCAGATTGTCTTCGGCATTGCAAGGTGGGTTCCTTCTCCGAATACTCCATAGAAGATTTTGAACACAAGGATCGTGTCCGGCTCTGCAAAACAAATTCCACATACCACCATAGAGAGTATAATATTCCACAAATCTAATCTGCTGACAACTTGTCATAACGTGACATTGTGCCATGGTCTGGTCATTACGAACTCTTTTCCCAGCCTGCCACTACACATGTTACGAGGCGGTTTTATTGGCATGTCTTGCCAAAGCAGAGATCGTGTTCCCCTTATCACGGGATTCTCATCAATATGGGCGTGGGTAACCCAATCGTGCTTGTTAGTATGACTCCTCGATTTTAGGCAAGTTCCAAACGGCCACGCGGAGGACGCTTGATATTCAACCTCTTTATAAAGGGGGCCAAGGCCTGTCCTTTTCTTCCTACGCTCGATCCTTCTCTTCCCCCACCTCGAGTTCCAACACCCAAGGCTCTCTTCGGACCTTCAACCATGTCCGGATCCAACCTTCAAGGTCGGTGGATGGCCTCCTCTGTCACAGAGGAGGACATCAAGAAGCTAAGGGAAGCCAGGTATCTGACTGCCGAAATCCCGCACAGGCTGCCTGCTCAAGGGCAGGTCATCCCCACTCCCGAACCCAACGTGAGTGTCATATTTGTTTCCCATTTCCTCCGAGGGTTAGGCTTTAATCTTGATCACTTTGTTAGAGGGCTTATGTTCTATTACGGGCTCGATTTCCACGATCTGGCTCCAGATGCCATCCTTCACATCTCGTCGTTTATCGTTGTGTGTGAGGCCTTCCTCCGCATCACCCCACACTTCGGCTTATGGCTCAAGACCTTCAGTGTGAAGCCGAAGACGATCGATGGGCGACATGCAGAATGCAGAGGTGCCATAATAAGCAAAGGCGCCGATGCTCAATGGCCAAAGGGTTCCTTCCTGGAGCTGTCCAACTTATGGCAACGGGAGTGGTTCTACATCACATCTCCCCGAGGTACAAAGTGGGAGGCTGCCCCCGCCTTCCGCTCGGGCCCTCCGCCGCAACTGGCTTCATGGGTCAACAAGGGGCTGGACTGGGGGTCAGTTAATGACGTGCTGACATTGCAAAGTCGCATCCGAGATCTCCTCAAGAGGGATGTCAGTCTTGTCAAGGTAATGCAAGTTATGCTAGTTCGTCGGGTCCTGCCATGCCGACGTCGATCTCTCCGTATGTGGGAGTTCAACCCAGAAGGACCGTGAACCATTCAGCAATTCTTCGGCGTGACGCTTGAAGAGATGTATGGATTGTTTTTCGGATCACGAATAAAGTGTCCGGACACCACCGAGGATGTGGGTCTCAACTGCAACCGTCTAGATACCCATGTAAGTAATTCTGCGGCCGAACATGCTGTCTTTTTATTTGTCACAACATCATTCTGAAAAAATTGCTCTCGGCCGGGACTGGATAAGAAAGGCGGAGAGGATCAGGTGTTCGGCCCCCCTTCCCGAAGGCTCACCGGATCCTGTACTGGCCAGGATGCTTGAGCACGCACCTTATCAAGTGCCATCAGGGGAAGATAAAGGGAGGAATAAAGAAGCCGAAAGAGGGCTTCACACATTACACATCCAAACCGGGGGAATTGGTATCTCCGCGAAGGAGGATAATCGGGGAGAAGAATCTAGAATCCCATCTCCCCAAGGAAGGAAAAGGACCGCCTCTGAAGACTTGGGAATGGGGGTTTCCAGACGAGGGAAGAAACCTTTGCCAGGGGGCCCTGCCCCGAAGGGCGTCCTTACTGCACAGCGCCCGCAAGGGGGCCAACCCTCCACCGAGCTGTAACTGAACAGGAGTACTTTGGTAAATATATCCTGCTTTATCTCCGAGGAAAATAACCGAGACATATATCTTGCAGCCCGGCTCGTAGCCCTTCTCGACAGAGTTCATCTTCGGGGGATCTTCTTCCGGAGATGGAGAGTGAAACGCCTTCCTATGCCTCCCCGCCTCATGGGGCGGACGACCCTGAGGTGTCGTCACGGAGGATTTCTCCTGATCCGCCAAGGCCAGAAGGTAACTCTTCGGCCACCCGAAGTCCGGAGTATTCGGCTCCTAAGGAGAGCAATAAAAAGAGTCTGGGGCTGTCCAATGCCCAACCAAACGCCCTGATGGGTCTTCTGGAGCAAGCGGCCATCTCAGAGGCGCATCGTACTTTAATGGGTACTGTGGTTGAGAGGATTTCATCCGCCAAAAGTGGGTTGCATGAAGCTTTTACGAGCCTGCTAAGAAGCTTTGAGGTACGCAAAGTAATATATGTATTTTGACGGTCCGCACACGCTAGGTGTGCTCTATACAGATAGTAGCCCCTGAGACTCTGGTTGTCGTCCAGAGGCAGCAAACAGGGGATCATAGTCCTAGGTAATGAGCGTGGTACTTTTATGTGCGGTGGTACGAGGGTCCGTGGCTGGCGGACTCTTTGAGTTACCGGCGAGGCGGCAACTTAATGAGGTAGATGCCGACATCGCTTGTGAGCAGTGACAGCGAGGCCACGAGGTATGTATTTTCGGGCGGTCAATGAATATTAAGAGGAGCCTGATGCTAGTATCTATAATATGATGTGACTGCAGATGGAGCTGCCGCCATGGAGACTCTTCGGGCAGAACTTGCCCGAGCCAAGGAACAAGCTAGGAGAAGTGATGCGGCCGCCCTAAAGGTGGGCGAAGAGTTAAGAGCCGAACAGGCTGCTCATCGCCAGAGCGAAGATAAAATAGCCAAGATGGCTGTTGAGCTGAAAGATGCCACCGGCCGATATGAGCTTCTTGAAAAGGAAAGCCAAGCGAAAGCGGCTGACCTGAAGAAAGTCATGGGAGCAGCCAAGGAAACCCGCTCTAAAATCAGAGCAGCGAAGGAGGAGCTCCGTCAGGACGGAGATATCACGGCTGGGAAGCCCTTTTTGTTGCGGACGAAGTTTGGAGATCCGAAGTATGCCCCTCTGGATCAATTATGGAGTGATGCAGACGTGTACTCGGATTTGGTAATGAGTGCTGCTGATGCGACTGAGTTTTTCAAAGATCAGGGAGATCATGAAGTGGAAAGGTTGTTCTGGTCGCAGTTTAGTGCTCCAACGCGTCTGCTGCTGTTAACTGAACAAATGGCCGAGTGGGCCGAGCTCCATAGGTTTTCCGAACTTGCCACGAGGTCTGTCGTGGATCATCTTTGGCCAAAGGGACCAAGGCCGAATAGTTATTTCGCTTTAGTGCAACGATTCCTTAGTGTTGTGCCGCATATCGACGCTGTAAAGAGGTCGGCGTGCATAGAGGGTGCGTGGATGGCTCTTGCCCGTGTTAAGACATACTGGGCAGAGATGGAGGCCACCGCTATTGCAACCTGGGGTCCGGTCGTAGGCCAGGTCCTGATACGTCCATTTTGCATCATGATTTTATATCGATATTTATTGCATTATGGGATGTTATTACACGTTATGTCACAATACTTATGCCTATTCTCTCTTATTTTACAAGGTTTACATGAGGAGGGAGAATGCGTAATTTGGAATTACAGAAATTTGGAAAAGGAGCAAATATTAGAGACTTATTCTGCACAACTCCAAAAGTCCTGAAACTCCACGGAATATCTTATATTAAATAATAAAAAATCCTCGCCAAAGATGAAGGCCAGGGGGCCCACACCCTGTCCACGAGGGTGGGGGGCGCGCCCCCCTCCTAGGGCACCCCTACCTCGTGGGCCCCCTGGTGGCTCTCTGATGCCCATCTTCTGCTATATGAGGTCTTTCGTCGAGAAAAAAATAAGAAGCAACCTTTCGGGACGAAACTCCGCCGCCACGAGGCGGAACCTTGGCCGAACCAATCTAGGGCTCCGGCAGAGCTGTTCTGCCGGGGACACTTCCCTCCTGGAGGGGGAAATCATCGTCATCGTCATCACCAACGCTCCTCTCATCGGGACAGGGCAATCTCCATCAACATCTTCACCAGCACCATCTCATCTCAAAACCCTAGTTCATCTCTTGTATCCAATTCTTGTCTCCAAGTCCTGGACTAGTACTAGTAGGTTGCTACTAGTGTTGATTACTCCTTGTAGTTGATGCCAGTTGGTTTATTTGGTGGAAGATCATATGTTCAGATCCTATATGCATATTAATACCCCTTTGATTATGAACATGAATATGCTTTGTGAGTAGTTACGTTTGTTCCTGAGGACATGGGAGAAGTCTTGCTATTAGTAGTCATGTGAATTTGGTATTTGTTCGATATTTTGATGAGATGTATGTTGTCTATCCTCTAGTGGTGTTATGTGAACGTTGACTACATAACACCTCACCATTATTTGGGCCTAGAGGAAGGCATTGGGAAGTAATAAGTAGATGATGGGTTGCTAGAGTGGCAGAAGCTTAAACCCTAGTTTATGCGTTGCTTCGTAAGGGGCTGATTTGGATCCATATGTTTCATGTTATGGTTAGGTTTACCTTAATACTTCTGTTGTAGTTGCGGATGCTTGCAATAGAGGTTAATCATAAGTGGGATGTTTGTTCAAGTAAGAACAACACACAAGCACCGGTCCACCCACATATCAAATTATCAAAGTACCGAACGCGAATCATATGAACGTGATGAAAACTAGCTTGACGATATTCCCATGTGTCCTCAGGAGCGCTTTTACTATTATAAGAGTTTGTCCAGGCTTGTCCTTTGCTACAAAAAGGATAGGGCCATCTTGCTGCACTTTATTTACTTTTGTTACTTGTTGCTCGTTACAAATTATCTTATCACAAAACTATCTGTTACCACTTATTTCAGTACTTGCACCTTGCTGAAAACCGCTTATCATTTTCTTTTGCTCCTCGTTGGGTTTGACACTCTTACTTATCGAAAGGACTACGATAGATCCCCTATACTTGTGGGTCATCAAGACTCTTTTCTCGCGCCGTTGCCGGGGAGTGAAGCGCCTTTGGTAGGTGGAATTTGGTAAGGAAAAATTTATATAGTGTGCTGAAATTTACTGTCACTTGTTACTATGGAAAGTAATCCTCTGAGGGGCTTGTTCGGGGTATCTTCACCCCGACCAGTAGAGCAAAGAGTTGCTCCTCAGCCTAATGAACCTACTTAAAATGAATATGAAAATATTCCCTTTGAATTTCCTTCGGGTATGATGGAAAAACTGCTAGCTAATCCTTTTGTAGGAGATGGAACAAAGCATCCTGATGAGCACCTAATATATGTGAATGAAGTTTGTGGACTATTTAAGCTTGCAGGTATACCCAATGATGTTGTTAAGAAGAAGGTCTTCCCTTTATCTTTGAAGGAGATGCATTGACATGGTATAGGCTATGTGATGATACGAGATCATGGAACTACAAAAGATTGAAATTGGAATTTCATCAAAAATATTACCCTATGCATCTTGTTCATCATGATCGCAATTATATATATAATTTTTGGCCTCGTGAAGGAGAAAGCATCGCTCAAGCTTGGGGGAGGCTTAAATCAATGTTGTATTCATGCCCCAATCATGAGCTCCCAAGAGAAACAATTATTCAAAATCTTTATGCTTGGCTTTCTGAAAACAATTGAACCATGCTCGATACTTCTTGTGCTAGCTCTTTTATGATGAAGACTATTGAATTCAGATGGAATTTATTGGATAGAATTAAACGCAACTCTGAAGATTGGGACCTCGACGAAGGTAAGGAGTTAGGTATGATACCTAAGTTTGATTGTGTTAAATCTTTTATGCATACCGATATTTTCCGTAAGTTTAGCACTAAATATGGACTTGACTCTGAGATAGTAGCTTCTTTCTGTGAATCTTTTGCTACTTATGTTGATCTCCCCAAGGAGAACTGGTTTAAATATCATCCTCCCATAGAAGTAAAAGTAGTTGCACCTATTAAAGTTGAAGAAAAGATTGTCACTTATAATGATCCTATTGTTCCTACCTCTTATGTTGAGAAACCACCTTTCCCTGTTAGAATAAAGGATCATGCTAAAGCTTCAAGTATGATTCGTAAAAGCAATATTAGAACTTATACACCTTCTGAGCAAGTCAAAGTAGAACCTAATATTGCTATTGTTAAAGATCTCTTGTGCGATAATATTGATGGGCATGTTATTCAATTATGTGGTGAATCTGCTAGAATTGCCAAACCTAGTGCTAAAGATAAACATAGACCTGTGGTAGGCGTGCCTGTTATTTCTGTTAAAATAGGAGATCATTGTTATCATGGCTTATTGAAGGAAATATGCCCTAGAGGCAATAATAAAGTTATTATTTATTTCCTTATATCATGATAAATGTTTATTATTCATGCTAGAATTGTATTAACCGGAAACATAATACATGTGTGAATACATAGACAAGCAGATAGTCACTAGTAAGCCTCTACTAGACTAGCTCATTAATCAAAGATGGTTATGTTTCCTAACCATAGACATGTGTTGTCATTTGATTAATGGGATCACCTCATTAGAAGAATGATGTGATTGACATGACCCATTCCGTTAGCTTAGCACTTGATCGTTTAGTATATTGCTATTGCTTTCTTCATGACTTATACATGTTCGAGATAACTATGAGATTATGCAACTCCGTTTACGGAGGAACACTTTGGGTACTACCAAGCGTCACAACGTAATCGGGTGATTATAAAGGAGTACTACAGGTGTCTCCAAAGGTACTTGTTGGGTTGGCGTATTTCGAGATTAGGTTTTGTCACTCCGATTGTCGGAGAGGTATCTCTGGGCCTTCTCGGTAATACACATCACATAAGCCTTGCAAGCATTACAACTAATGAGTTAGTTGTGAGATGATGTATTACGGAACGAGTAAAGAGACTTACCAAAGAACGAGATTGAACTAGGTATTGGATACCGACGATCGAATCTCGGGTAAGTAACATACCGATGACAAAGGGAACAACGTATGTTGTTATGCGGTGCGACCGATAAAGATCTTCGTAGAAAATGTAGGAACCAATATGGGCATCCAGGTCCCGCTATTGGTTATTGACCGGAGACATGTCTCGATCATGTCTACATTATTCTCGAACCGTAGGGTCCGCACGCTTAAGGTTTCGATGACAGTTATATTATGAGTTTATGTATTTTGATGTACCGAAGGTTGTTCGGAGTCCCGGATATGATCACGGACATGACGAGGAGACTCGAAATGGTCGAGACATAAATATTAATATATTGGACGGATATATTTGGACACCGGAAAGGTTAGGAGAAGTTTGGAGCTCGGGGAGGTTCTAGGAACCCCGGGAGGTATATGGGCCTTATTGGGCCCATGTAGGAGGAAGGAGAAGGAACAAGGGAGGCGCGCCCCAAGCCCAATCCGGGTGGGGAGGGCGGCCCCCTTCCTTTCTCCTTCCCCCTCTTCCTATTCCTACTACTAGTACTACTTCCTAATACTAGTACTCCTTCCTTCCCCCTCCAAATAAGATAAGGAAAAGAGAGGGAAACCTACTTGGAGTAGGTTTCCCCCTCCCTATGGCGTGCCCCCCCCCCCTTGAGGCCGGCCACCTCCTCCCTCCCTCCTTTATATCCGGGGGTAGGGGGGCACCCTAGAACACACAAGTTGATCCTTGAGATCGTTCCTTAGCCGTGTGCGGTGCCCCCCTCCACCATATTCCACCTCGGTCATATCATAGCAGTGCTTAGGCGAAGCCCTGCGTCAGTAGAACATCAAGATCATCACCACGCCGTCGTCTTGTGGAACTCCCTCTCCCCGGAGCTTTGCTGGATCGGAGCCCGAGGAGCGTCATTGAGCTGAACGTGTGCCAAGAACTCGGAGGCGCCGGAGTAACGGCATTGGGATCGGCTGGATCGCGAGGAGAACGTACGACTACTTCCTCTATGTTGTGATCACTTCCGCTTTGGTCTACGAGGGTACGTAGACAATACTCTCCCCTCTCGTTGCTATGCATCACCATGATCTTGCGTGTGCGTAGGAATTTTTTTGAAATTACTACGTTCCCCAGCAGTGGCATCCGAGCTTGGTTTTATGTGTTGATGTTATATGCACGAGTACAACACAAGTGAGTTGTGGGCGATACAAGTCATCTCGCCTACCAAAGCATGTCATACTTTGGTTCAGCGGTATTGTGAGATGAAGCGGCCCGGACCGACATTACGCCAGACGCTTACGCGAGACTGGTTTCACCGCTACGAGCACTCGTGCTTAAAGGTGGCTGGCGGGTGTCTGTCTCTCACTTTAGTTGAACCGAGTGTGGCTACGCCCGGTCCTTGAGAAGGTTAAACGGAGTCTATTTGACGAAGTATCATTGTGGTTTTGATGCGTAGGTAAGAACGGTTCTTGCTCAGCTCGTAGCAGCCACGTAAAACTTGCAACAACAAAGTAGAAGACGTCTAACTTGTTTTTGCAGGGCATGTTGTGATGTGATATGGTCAAGACGTGATGCTATATTTTATTGTATGAGATGATCATGTTTTGTAACCGAGTTATCGGCAACTGGCGAGCCATATGGTTGTCGCTTTATTGTATGAAATGCAAACGCCACATAATTGCTTTACTTTATCACTAAGCGGTAGCGATAGTCGAGAAGCAACAGATGGCGAAACGACAACGATGCTACGATGGAGATCAAGGTGTCGCTACCGGTGGCGATGGTGATCACGACGATTAGCCGGAGATGGAGATCACAAGCACAAGATGATGATGGCCATATCATATCACTTATATTGATTGCATGTGATGTTTATCCTTTATGCATCTTATCTTGCTTTGATTGACGGTAGCATTATAAGATGATCTCTCACTAAAATTATCAAGAAGTGTTCTCCACGAGTATGCACCGTTGCCAAAGTTCGTAGTACCCGGACACCACGTGATGATCGGGTGTGATAAGTTCTACGTCCATCTACAACGGTGCAAAACAGTTGCACACGCAGAATACTCGAGTTAAACTTGACGAGCCTAGCATATAATGATATGGCCTCGGAACACGGAGACCGAAAGGTCGGCGTGAATCATATAGTAGATATGATCAACATAGTGATGTTCACCATTGAAACTACTCCATCTCACGTGATGATCGGACATGGTTTAGTTGATTTGGATCACGTAATCACTTGGATGACTAGAGAGATGTCTGCCTAAGTGGGAGTTTTTAATATGATTAATTGAACTTAAATTTATCATGAACTTAGTACTGATAGTATTTTTGCTTGTCTATGTTTCTTGTAGATAGATGGCTCGTCTTTGTTGTTCCGTTGAATTTTAATGCGTTCCTTGAGAAAGCAAAGTTGAAAGATGATGGTAGCAATTACGGACTGGGTCCGTAACTTGAGGATTATCCTCATTGCTGCCTGAAGAATTACGTCTGGAAGCACCGCTGGGTGCCGAACTTTCTGCAGAGCTGCGCGAGAAGTTGTGAACGTCTGGCGAGCAAAGTGATGACTACTCGATAGTTCGGTGTGCCATGCTTTACGGCTTAGAACCGGGTCTTCAACGACGTTTTGAGCGTCATGGAGCATATGAGATGTTCCAGGAGTTGAAGTTAATATTTCAAGCAAATGCCGGATTGAGAGATATGAAGTCTCCAATAAGTTCTATAGCTGCAAGATGGAGGAGAATAGTTACGTCGGTGAACATATACTCAAAATGTGGGTATAATAATCACTTGATTCAACCGGGAGTTACTCTTCCGGATGATAGTGTCATTGACAGAATTCTCCAATCATCGCCACCAAGCTACAAGAGCTTCGTGATGAACTATAATATGTAAGGGATGACCAAAACAATTCCGAGCTCTTCATAATCTTTGAAAGCAGCGGAGGTAGAAATCAAGAAAGAGCATCAAGTGTTGATGGTCAACAAGACCACTAGTTTCAAGAAAAAGGGCAAAGGAAAGAAGAAGCGAAACTTCAAAAAGAACAGCAACAAAGTTGCTGCTCAAGAGAAGAAACCCAAGTCTGGACCTAAGCACAAATCGAGTGTTTTTACCGCAAGCGATCGGACCTTTGGAAGCGGAACTGCCCCAAGTATTTGGCGGATAAGAAGGATGGCAAGGTGAACAAAGGTATATGTGATATACATGTTATTGATGTGTACCTTACTAGAGCTCGTTGTAGCACTGGGTATTTGATATCGGTTACATTGCTAATATTTGCAACTCAAAACAGGGACTACGTAATAAACGAGCAGCAGCAAAGGACGAGGTGACGATGCGCGTGGGAAAGCGGTTCCAAGGTCAATGTGATCGCGGTCGACACGCTACCTCTACATCTACCTTCGGGATTAGTTTTAGACCTAAATAATTGTTATTTGGTGCGGCGTTGAGCATGAACATTATATCTGGATCTTGTTTGATGCGAGACGGTTATTCATTTAAATCGAGAATAATGGTTGTTCTATTTATATGAGTAATATCTTTTATGGTCACGCACCCTTGAAGAATGGTCTATTTTTATTGAATCTCGATAGTAGTAATACACATATTCATAATGTTGAAACCAAAAGATGCAGAGTTGATAATGATAATGCAACTTATTTATGGCACTGCCGTTTAGGTCATATCGGTTGTAAAACGCATGAAGAAACTCCATCTTGATGGGCTTCGGAATCACTTGATTATGAATCACTTGGTACTTGCGAACCGTGCCTCATGGGCAAGATGACAAAAATGCCGTTCTCCGGAACTATGGAGCGAGCAACTGATTTGTTGGAAATCATACATACCGATGTTTGTGGTCCAATGAATATTGAGGCCTTCGCCGGGTATCGTTATTTTCTCACCTTCACAGATGATTTGAGCAGATATGGGTATATCTACTTAATGAAACACAAATCTGAAACATTTGAAAAGTTCAAAGAATTTCAGAGTGAAGTGGAAAATCATCGTAACAAGAAAATAAAATTTCTACGATCTGATCGTGGAGGAGAATATTTGAGTTACGAGTTTGGTGTACATTTAAAACAATGTGGAATAGTTTACGCAACTCCATACACGGAACACCACAGAGAAATGGTGTGAACTAACGTCGTAATCGTACTTAACTTGAAATGGTGCTATCTATGATGTCTCTTACTGATTTACCGCTATCGTTTTGGGGATATGCTTTAGAGACGGCCGCATTCACGTTAAATAGGGCACCATCTAAATCCGTTGAGACGACACCATATGAACTATGGTTTGGCAAGAAACCAAAGTTGTCGTTTCTTAAAATTTGGGGCTGCGATGCTTATGTGAAGAAACTTCAACGGATAAGCTCGAACCCAAATCGGAAAAATGTGTCTTCATAGGATACCCAAAGGAGACTGTTGGGTACACCTTCTATCACAGATCTGAAGGCAAGATTTTCGTTGCTAAGTTCGGATCCTTTCTAGAGAAGGAGTTTCTCTCGAAAGAAGTGAGTGGGAGGAAAGTAGAACTTGATGAGATAACCGTATCTGCTCCCTTATTGGAAGGTAATTCATCACAAGAAATGGTTCTGTGACAACTACACCAATTAGTGAGGAAACTAATGATATTGATCATGAAACTTCAGATCAAGTTGCTACTGAACTCGTGAGGTCAACCAGAGTAAAATACGCACTAGAGTGGTACGGTAATCCTATTACGGAAGTCATGTTACTTGACCATAGCGAACCTACAAACTATGAAGAAGCGATGGTGAGCCCAGATTCCATGAAATGGCTGGAAGCCATGAAATCTGAGATGGGATCCATGTATGAAAACAAAGTATGGACTTTGGTTGACTTGCCGATGATCGGCAAGCCATTGAGAATAAATGGATCTTTAAGAAGAAGACTGGCGCCGATGGTAATGTAATCGTCTATAAAGCTCGACTTGTTGCAAAAGGTTTTCGACAAGTTCAAGGGGTTGACTACGATGAGACTTTCTCACCCGTGGCGATGCTTAAGTCTGTCCGAATCATGTTAGCAATTGCCGCATTTTATGATTATGAAATTTGGCAAATGGATGTAAAAACTGCATTCTTGAATGGATTTCTAGAAGAAGAGTTGTATATGATGCAACCAGAAGGTTTTGTTGATCCAAAGGGCGCTAACAAAGTGTGCAAGCTCCAGCGATCCATTTATGGTCTGGTGCAAGCCTCTCGGAGTTGGAATAAACGCTTTGATAGTGTGATCAAAGCATATGGTTTTATACAGACTTTTGGAGAAGCTTTGTATTTACAAGAAAGTGAGTGGGAGCTCTGTAGCATTTACGATATTATATGTAGGCGACATATTATTGATTGGAAATGATATAGAATTTCTGGATAGCATAAAAGGATACTTGAACAAAAGTTTTTCAATGAAAGACCTCGGTGAAGCTGCTTACATATTGGGCATCAAGATCTATAGAGATAGATCAAGACGCCTAATTGGACTTTCACAAAGCACATACCTTGATAAAGTTTTGAAGAAGTTCAAAATGGATCGTGCAAAGAAAGGTTTTTACCTGTATTACAAGGTGTAAGATTGAGTCGGACTCAATGCCCGACCACCAGAAGATAGAGAGAAAATGAAAGATGTTCCTATGCTTCAGCCATAGGCTCTATCATGTATGCAATGCTGTGTACGGACACGACGTATGCTTAGCTATAAGCTTGGCGGAAGGTACCAAAGTAATCCAGAGTGGATCCCGGACAGCGGTCAAGATCATCCTGAAATACCTGAAAAGGACTAAGGACATGTTTCTCGTATATGGTGGTGACAAAGAGCTAGTCGTAAATGGTTACGTCGATGCAAGCTTTGACTCTGATCCGGACGATTCTAAATCGCAAACCCGGATCGTGTTTTGTTAAACGGTGGAGCTGTCGGTTGGTGCAGTTCTAAACAAAGCGCCGTGGCGGGATCTACATGTGAAGCGGAGTACATAGCTGCTTGGAAGCAGCAAATGAAGGAGTCTGGATGAAAGAGTTCATTTCCGATCTAGGTGTCATACCTAGTGCATCGGGACCAATGAAGATCTTCGTGACAATACTTTGGTGCAATTGCCTTGGCAAAGGAATCCAGATTTCACAAGAGGACCAAGCATATCAAGAGACGCTTCAATTCCATTCGGGACCAAGTCCAAGTGGGAGACATAGAGATTTGAAAATACATACGGATCTGAATGTTGCGGACCGTTGACTAAGCCTCTTCCACGAGCAAAACATGATCAGCACCAAGACTCCATGGGTGTTAGAATCATTCTTGTGTGATCTAGATTATTGACTCTAGTGCAAGTGGGAGATCAAGGAAATATGCCCTAGAGGCAATAATAAAGTTATTATTTATTTCCTTATATCATGATAAATGTTTATTATTCATGCTAGAATTGTATTAACCGGAAACATAATACATGTGTGAATACATAGACAAGCAGATAGTCACTAGTAAGCCTCTACTAGACTAGCTCATTAATCAAAGATGGTTATGTTTCCTAACCATAGACATGTGTTGTCATTTGATTAATGGGATCACCTCATTAGAAGAATGATGTGATTGACATGACCCATTCATTAGCTTAGCACTTGATCGCTTAGTATATTGCTATTGCTTTCTTCATGACTTATACATGTTCCTATAACTATGAGATTATGCAACTCCGTTTACCGGAGGAACACTTTGGGTACTACCAAACGTCACAACGTAATCGGGTGATTATAAAGGAGTACTACAGGTGTCTCCAAAGGTACTTGTTGGGTTGGCGTATTTCGAGATTAGGTTTTGTCACTCCGATTGCTCGGAGAGGTATCTCTGGGCCTTCTCGGTAATACACATCACATAAGCCTTGCAAGCATTACAACTAATGAGTTAGTTGTGAGATGATGTATTACGGAACGAGTAAAGAGACTTACCAAGAATCTAGATTGAACTAGGTATTGGATACCGACGATCGAATCTCGGGTAAGTAACATACCGATGACAAAGGGAACAACGTATGTTGTTATGCGGTCTCGACCGATAAAGATCTTCGTAGAAAATGTAGGAACCAATATGGGCATCCAGGTCCCGCTATTGGTTATTGACGGAGACATGTCTCGATCATGTCTACATTATTCTCGAACCGTAGGGTCCGCACGCTTAAGGTTTCGATAGCGATTATATTATGAGTTTATGTATTTTGATGTACGAAGGTTGTTCGAGTCCCGGATATGATCACGGACATGACGAGGAGACTTCGAAATGGTCGAGACATAAAGATTAATAGATTGGACGGATATATTTGGACACGGAAAGGTTCCGGAGAAGTTTGGAGCTCGGGAGGTTACGGAACCCCGGGAGGTATATGGGCCTTATTGGGCCCATGTAGGAGGAAGGAGAAGGAACAAGGGAGGCGCGCCCCAAGCCCAATCCGAATTGGGGGAGGGGCCGCCCCCCTTTCTCCTTCCCCTCTTCCTATTCCTACTACTAGTACTACTTCCTAATACTAGTACTCCTTCCTTCCCCTCCAAATAAGATAAGGAAGAGAGGGAAACCTACTTGGAGTAGGTTTCTCCCTATGGCGCGCCCCTTGAGGCCGGCCACCTCCTCCCTCCCTCCTTTATATCACGGGGTAGGGGGGCACCCTAGAACACACAAGTTGATCCCTGAGATCGTTCCTTAGCCGTGTGCGGTGCCCCCTCCACCATATTCCACCTCGGTCATATTATAGCAGTGCTTAGGCGAAGCCCTGCGTCGGTAGAACATCAAGATCGTCACCACGCCGTCGTCTTGTGGAACTCCCTCTCCCCGGAGCTTTGCTGGATCGGAGCCCGAGGAGCGTCATCGAGTTGAACGTGTGCCAAGAACTCGGAGGCGCCGGAGTAACGGCATTGGGATCGGCTGGATCGCGAGGAGAACGTACGACTACTTCCTCTACGTTGTGATCGCTTCCGCTTTGGTCTACGAGGGTACGTCGACAATACTCTCCCCTCTCGTTGCTATGCATCACCATGATCTTGCGTGTGCGTAGGAATTTTTTTGAAATTACTACGTTCCCCAACACTTATGTGATATGGGTGCCAGTGCTAGTGTTATACCTTATGACTTATGTAAAGAAATTAAGCATGAAATTGCACCTGCTGAGTTAGATGTTACAATTAAACTTGCCAATAGAGATACTATATCACCAGTGGGAATTGTTAGAGATGTTGAAGTCTTGTGTGGAAAAACTAAATATCCTACTGATTTTCTTGTTCTTAGTTCCCCACAAGATAGCTTTTGTCCCATTATATTTGGTAGACTCTTCTTGAATACTATCAATGCTAAGATTGATTGCAAAAAGAATGTTGTTACTATTGGCTTGGATGATATGACTCATGAGTTTAATTTCTCCAACTTTAGTAAACAACACCGTGAAGAAGAATTGCCTAGTAAGGATGATATTATTGGTCTTGCTTCTATTGCCGCATTCTCCTAGTGATCCTTTGGAACATTATTTGCTAGACCATGAAAATGATATGTTTATGAATGAAAGAAGGAAATAGATGAAGTATTCTTTAAACATGAACCTATTACGAAACACAACCTGCCTGTTGAAATCCTAGGGATCCTCCTCCACCCAAGGGTGATTCCGTGTTTGAGCTTAAACCGTTGCTGATAATCTTAAATATGCTTATCTTGATGAAAAGAAAATATATCATGTTATTATTAGTGCTAACCTTTGAGCATGAAGAAGAGAGATTATTGAAAACTCTGAAGAAGCACCGTCTTTGCTATTGGATATACTCTCGATGATCTTAAGGGCATTAGTCCCACTCTATGTCAACACAAAATAAATTTGGAAGAAGATGCCAAACCGGTTCGTGATCATCAATGAAGGTTGAATCCTAAGATGAAAGAAGTGGTAAGAAAAGAAATACTAAAGCTTCTGGAGGCAGGTATAATTTACCTCATTGCTGATAGTCAGTGGGTAAGTCATGTCCATTGTGTCCCTAATAAGGGAGGTATCACGGTTGTCCCTAATGATAAAGATGAATTGATTCCGCAAAGAATTATTACAGGTTATAGGATGGTAATTGATTTCTGCAAATTAAATAAGGCTACTAAGAAAGATCATTACCCCTTACCTTTTATCGATCAAATGCTAGAAAGATTATGCAAACATACACATTATTGCTTTCTAGATGGTTATTCTGGTTTCTCTCAAATACCCGTGTCGGCTAAAGATCAATCAAAGACTACTTTTACATGCCCTTTTGGTACTTTTGCTTATAGATGTATGCCTTTTGGTTTATGTAATGCACCTGCTACCTTTCAAAGATGCATGATGGCTATATTCTCTGATTTTTGTAAAAAGATTTGTGAGGTTTTCATGGACGAATTTTCCGTCTTTGGATCCTCTCTTGATGATTGCTTGAGCAATCTTGATCGAGTTTTGCAGAGATGTGAAGAAACTAATCTTGTCTTGAATTGGGAAAAGTGCCACTTTATGGTTAATGAAGGTATTGTCTTGGGGCACAAAGTTTCTGAAAGAGGTATTGAAGTTGATAAATCCAAGGTTGATGCTATTGAAAATATGCCATGTCCCAAGGACATCAAAGGTATAATAAGTTTCCTTGGTCACGTCGGATTTTATAGGAGGTTCATTAAGGACTTCTCAAAAAATTCTCGGCCTCTAACTAATTTATTACAAAAAGATATACCATTTGTCTTTGATGATGATTGTGTAGAAGCATTTGAAATACTTAAGAAAGCATTGATCTCTGCATCTATTGTTCAGCCACCTGATTGGAATTTACCTTTTGAAATTATGTGTGATGCTAGTGATTATGCTGTAGGTGTTGTTCTAGGGCAAAGAGTTGATAAGAAATTAAATTTTATCCATTATGCTAGAAAAACTTTAGACAACTTGTCTGGGTTAGAAAATGTTCTTGATGACCCACTACCTATTGATGATAGCTTCCCTGATGAGAAATTAAATGTCATAAATACTTCTCGTAGTACTCCATGGTATGCTGATTATGCTAATTACATTGTTGCTAAATTTATACCACCTAGTTTCACATACCAGCAAAAGAAAAATTTTGTCTATGATTTGAGGCACTACTTTAGGGATGACCCACATCTTTATAAAGGAGTAGGTGGTGTTATTAGATGTTGTGTACCTGAGCATGAACAGGAACAGATCCTATGCAAGTGTCACTCCGAAGCTTATGGAGGACACCACGCTGGAGATAGAACTGCACATAAGGTATTGCAATCTGGTTTTATTGGCCTACTCTCTTCAAGGATGCCCGTAAGTTTGTCTTATCTTGTGATGAATGTCAAAGAATCGGTAATATTAGTAGACATCAAGAAATGCCTATGAATTATTCACTTGTTATTGAACCATTTGATGTTTGGGGCTTTGATTATATGGGACCTTTTCCTGCCTCTAATGGATATACACATATTTTAGTTGCTGTTGATTACGTTACTAAGTGGGTACAAGCTATTCCAACTAGTAGTGCTGATCATAACACTTCTATTAAAATGCTTGAAGAAGTTATTTTTCTGAGGTTTGGAGTCCCTAGATATTGAATGACTGATGGTGGTTCACATTTCATTCATGGTGCTTTCCGTAAAATGCTTTTTAAATATGATGTTAATCATAGAATTGCATCTCCATATCACCCACAGTCTAGTGGTCAAGTAGAATTGAGTAATAGTGAACTCAAATTAATTTTGCAAAAGACTGTCAATAGGTCCAGAAAGAATTGGTCCAAGAAACTTGATGATGCATTATGGGCGTATAGAACTGCATATAAAAATCCTATGGGTATGTCTCCATATAAAATGGTTTATGGAAAAGCATGTCACTTACCTCTCGAACTAGAGCATAAGGCTTATTGGGCTATTAAAGAGCTCAACTATGATTTCAAACTTGCCGGTGAGAAGAGGTTATTTGATATTAGCTCACTTGATGAATGGAGAACCCAAGCTTATGAAAATGCCAAGTTATTTAAAGAAAAAGTTAAAAGATGGCATGACAAAAGGATACAAAAGCGTGAGTTTAATGTAGGTGATTATGTATTGCTATACAACTCTCGTTTAAGATTTTTTGCAGGAAAAGTTCTCTCTAAATGGGAAGGCCCCTACGTTATTGAGGAGGTCTATCGTTCCGGTGCCATAAAAATCAACAACTTTGAAGGCACAAATCCGAAGGTGGTGAACGGTCAAAGAATTAAACATTATATCTCAGGTAATCCTATAAATGTTGAAACCAATGTTATTGAAACCGTAACCCCGGAGGAATACATAATGGACACTTTACGGAACGTTTCAGACTCCGAAAAGGAGTATGTGGTACGGTGAATAAACCGACTCCAAAACAATTTTTAAGGCAATATTTCTCCATTTTGGAATATTTAGAAAAATAGAAAAATAAGTTGCAGTCCGGGAAGGACACGAGGGCCCCACGAGGGTGGAGGGCGCGCCTGACGGTGTCCTAGACTAGGGGGTACTCACCGAGTCGTCCCCCAATCGGTTAGATTGGGCCGAGGACCCCCAGGGCCGCATACTCATGGGCCAGTCCGGACAGGTGCCGCATACAAGGAAGATTCCACAAGACTTGGCGATCAAGACAAGGACTTCTCCCCCACCGGCATATTCGGCTAGGACTCTTGTTATCCTAGGCCTCTGGTGCATTATATAAACCAGGGCCAGGCTAGTCGACAGATATACAATATACAACAATCATACCATAGGCTAGCTTCTAGGGTTTAGCCTCCTTGATCTCGTGGTAGATCTACTCTTGTACTACCCATATCATCAATATTAATCAAGCAGAGTAGGGTATTACCTCCATCGAGAGGGCCCGAACACAGGTAAAAACATCGTGTCTCTTGTCTCCTGTTACCATCCGCCTAGACGCACGATTCGGGACCCCTACCCGAGATCCGCCGGTTTTGACACCGACATTGGTGCTTTCATTGAGAGTTCCGCTGTGTGTTCGGGCAAAAGGTCGATGGCTCGCCTGCAGATCAAGCTGCGACTTCGCATCTTCGTCACCAGCTCAACTGGTCACCTTGGTTCGACCAAGGGCTGCGCCCTATCTCTGATCGTCATGTTCGGATGAGGGCCTTCATCAACATCAACTCCGATCTCTATCAAGATCATGGAGGAATCATCCAGGGAGCACAGGGACTCAACGTCAACATTGCCCTCGGGCGACCGTACTGTTTTTTCGGACAGCGGACTTGTGTCAGCCGCCACCGCCTCCTCAAGCGTCGTTTTAACGATTGCTACGGTGGTATTGTGCGGAATTGAGTCTACAACAACCCTGGAAAATCTCGTCGAGTTCCGATGGAGGAATCTCTGGCAATCTCCGATATACCGGAGCCGCATTGAATCTGGACGAGAATCCGGACGAGTTTAGGGCATGGTGTCCAGCTTCTAGCTCGGACTTCCTTTGGAAGATCCAACCGTTGATCGGCTGCGGAATTCCTATATCTACCACCCCTCAAAATTTCAGCTCGATCCGACCGTCCAAACTCCGAGAACCTTCCGATTAGTGCATCACTTTTCGGATCTGTTTTCTGCGCGAAAACGAACCCTACCCGAGTTCGTCTTTTTTATGAACGGGATTTCAGACATTCTTTTTGAAGGAAGTTTTGTATGGGGTATTGTGTTATTCCCGAACACATCCCACTAACTTTAAAATCTTTTGAACATGATCTTCAATATCATGCTGGTGTCAAACCAGTCCGGCAATATTGCTCCACGACTGCCAACCTGCGCTAGACACGTCGTCACTTTGTCGAGCCGAGCTCAACTTCTTCGGATCATCATCTCGGCAAGCCGAACAAGAGTCCGGCATCGCGAAGGATAAATCATCACCAACATCGCCGCCCCACGGATTATACAGAGCGGGCATACCGGCGTCGCCGCACGGTCGCTTCATCAAGCCGGCATCGACCACGTCACGACCTGCATCGGCAGGGCCGCACTATTGCTTCTTCAAGCTGGTGTCCATCATGCCGACCTACTTCAACATCTCAGCTGGACCAGGGGCTTCGCCATCTCTTCATCAACCTACACCGGGCACTTCGGCGTCACTAGCCGACCAGCTCCGTCACGTTAGCTGGACCGAGGGCTCTGCCTCGGTGAGCCAACCTTTGCCAGCACTGCCATGTCGTCGTTTTATCGCCCATTAGGCAATGGGTGCGCGGATCGATTCCCAATTTTGGGAATCACCTTCCTCCAGATTACTACAACAAATAAACCAGGTGCTATTAATCCTAGTATTTTCTGCTTGTTTGGGTTCATTTTTCCCAACGAATTATTACTCTGGTTTGTCCATCATATGTATGCAGGTCTATCAAATGGTGGCCGCGTGCGACGGTTTGCATGGTGGTTCGGTCGGTTTTCGTACATAGTCCGTAACGCCGCATCCGGAACTCGAACCGACCTGTGAATTCAGGCCTTGCCATGCCTTTACCGCGTCACGCCGCCGCCCTGCATCGACATTGACTTCGGCGCCAGGCCTTATTTCTTTTTATTACTCACTTTGCATAAATTATTTATTATGCAACGATTTTTTATTTACTATTATCTCTGGTTTGCATTATTTTTGTGCACAGGAAAATGATCCACCGGACTATATCCTTTGACGTCACCTCGGTGGGCCGGGGCTTCGTCAACACTTCATTACCCCATGCCGTGGACTTCGCATCACTGGCCGTCTGCATTGACCGTGCTATGTCACCACTTCACAGTGCCGAGCTCTTTGCTCCGCCACCTCGGGACCGGCTTGGGGGATGGAACCTTGTCCCGCATCAAGCTCGAACCACATCGTCAATACCGAACACATTAACCAGCTAAGTTGCCTTCATGCTCAAAGTTTTAAATTTCTAACTTGTGTTCGGTTCGACCAAGCATTATACTTTTTTGGAAAAAAGTTTCTTGTAAAAATTTTCCTTGTCGAAACTTTGTTACACACTTGACGCGCTACCCGCTCATTATATTCGGGGCTTCTTTAATGAAGCTTATTAATTAGGGCTTTATGCCCAACACATGTGTCACACTTCCACATGTACCTTTTATTCACCATTATATGCATCGATATGACTTAAGTTTTGGCCAAGCTGGGTTGTTCGGCTCCTGTGCTTACCCTCTACGTTCCCGATTGTTCGGCTAGGTGGTAAAGGGAGCACCTCTGCTATTATTCTTGTCGGTCACCGGATGTGTACCTCAGACTGGGTGAAGCCCAAAGCTAGCGTTCTTAAGGGAATATTCGGTCGGTGAACTAAAAGATGATTTCTTACCTATTCATTTACCTGCCCCCAGATGTTTTTCTGCTCTTTTCGCAGTCCGGACATGCACTTTAGGGCATGCCTCCCAAGGAAAGGAACCCCTAACGGAACTATTCTCCCTGGAAGATGTTTCTTACTAACCATGTAATATAACATAACTAGTTGGGCACTTGTGCGATAAAGCACTAATGACCCCTACGCCTTTGGTCTCCACGCATGCCCGGTTTTTATAACCGCTGAGGGTATTCGGACACACTCGGACTATTGGGTCCAGAGGTTGAAGCGAAAAGGTCCGCTACGACAAACGATCTACAATCCGGCTAGAAGACATTCTACATGTCACCTTACATTTTATAGTCAACATTTACCCAAGTCACTTGGGGGCTCTTATATTTATTTGAGCCATTTTATACTAACTGTTTTTCTTCTTAGTCGTTGCAAAGTTAAAGCACGGCAGAAGCACCTTTTTTTTCTCTAAAGTCCAATTTTCGGATTGGCACCGAACACTTGATCTTGTTCGGACGTCATGTTTTTACTAACGTTTTTTGGTTTTCCAAGCTTTTGGCACTTTTAACTATTTGTGTGTTTTCAGCACAAGTCTCGCAAAGCTAACGCCGACACCTTTAGAGATTCGGCAAAACATTCTCGGATATTGCTATATATGCATCAGTTTGAATTGTGTCTTGATTCAATAGTTGGGTTGCCCGGCTCCCGCTTGCCTCCTATGTTCCGCTTTGTTCGGCTAGGTGTGAATAGGGAGAACCACTGCGATTGTGATTCCATCTCGCATGGTCTAGCACCTCAGTGGAGAAAGCCGAAAACTGACTGTCACAATCGGTGTAAACTGGTCAGCGATCCGATGACTATATTAAATGACGGGCCATTCATAAAATTGGCCGAAGTGTTTCCGGCTTGACCTCGACTGTCGCCGAACACTACAGGGGGCTATTAACTGGCCTCCCAAACTAAATCCTCGATATTTTGCTCTTACATTGGAGCTGAGGTTTCATGATCATGCTTAGCATGACAACCAAAGAAAGGAACTGTCGGATTTCGGGTTCCGGCAGACCCTTGAGGTTCGAACACTGGGGTGCGCGCGGAGATCCAACCCTCCACCGTCTCGCACTTCGCCGAATCGCAGGGACCTAAACTACTAAACAGAACAGCACAAGAGACACGAGATTTATACTAGTTCGGGCCACCGTTGTGGTGTAATACCCTACTCTAGTTTGTGGTGCGGTGGATTGCCTCTTGGGCTGATGAGGAACAGTACAGGGAAGAACAGCCTCGCGAGGGTCTGTTCTTGGTGGGTGTGATCAACTGCTAGGTGGATTTCCGTTGCTCTAGCTACTAGTTCCTTGGTGAGGATTCCGATCTCATACCCGGGGGGCCGATCTCTCTACCCCGGGGGTAGCTACTCCTATTTATAGGCGAAGGCCCTGGGCCTCTTCCCAAATATTGAGCAGGAAGGGCGCAAACAATTGGCCATTTTGAAGGGGAACAGCGGGTACACTTATCCTGACTAAAGTTGGTCCTCGCCGCCAAAGGCTCGGTGATGACGCCTGCTTGGGCTCCACGATGACTCCTTCCAGCCGTTGGGGCTGGTCTTGGTCTTGTTGCACCAAACGGGTGCCTTTGTTTGATGCTCTTGCTCGCGCTTGCTCCTTTGCACCAAAGAGGAAAGGAGGACGCCAGACGGGCCGGGCGCCCGACTGGCGCCTCGGTCGTCATGGCTTGCGTCATGGGCACCTCACGAGGTACCTTGCCTTGAACTCTCCGCCTCCTCATGAGCCAGCCTCGACGAGGCCGTGCTCGAGGAAGCTCCTTGTCGTCCGCCTCATGAGGCTTGGCCCTCGCGAGGGTCTTGAGCTTATGCGAGATGAAGATGGGCTGTCCTGGGCCTCCTTTGAGCCACGCCGCAGGCCGCAGTGTGCAAGTCTGGGGACCCCGTTCCCGGAACGCCGACAAGAGCCCCCGGGCCCACGGCGCGCGCCCGAACAGCGGCGAGAGAGGCGAAAGGGCAAGTGTGAAGCGTCGTGGGCCCCTAACAGCTGCGGCTGGGGCGCAGCGTGGCGGTTGATTGACGCGTCGCGCTCTGCAACAGCGTGGGTTGATAACAGAGCGGCATCTTCCTTGCCTCCTTTACTTTCGCCAGTTGCTGCTCAGATCCCCTTTTCTGCGCCTCTCCTCTCTGCTTCCAAGATCTTCAGATCCACTCCGCCTGCGTGCCAAGCCAGTCATGGCTCCTCGCCAAACCCCGGCCGGAGCCTAGTACTCTCCTGCCTTGGACCCGCCTAATGTGTCAACGGCGAACCTCGCCCTGGTGCGCCGGATGGCGGAGGCGTAGGGCGTCAACGGAGCGGGAGCGTTCAAGGCCGGCTCCGCCGCCCCTGAGGGTCGGGGGAGTACCTTCTACCCGTTCTTCGTGAGCGCATCATTGCTGGTCTGGTGCCTCCTTTTTCTGAGTTCTTCTTCTCCGTCCTTCGCCATTACAACATTCAAGCTCTGCACCTCCATCCCAACTCTGTCCTTCTTCTGGCAATCTTCGCCTACTATTGTGAGGCCCATGTTGGGGTGGAGCCCTCGGCGGCCTTGCTGCGACACTACTTTTTCCTCCGAACCTCCCGTGGTTCCGCCTCCAGGCGTCTTGTGAGCTTCATCAAGATACGGTGGAGCCATCGCCATTTCACACCACAGGAAGCGGATTGAGGGCTTCAGGAGCAAGTGGGTCTTGGTGGATGCTGGGCGCATCCACCCTCGGCTGATCCTGCCCACGGAGCCCGCCGAGAGCTCCGACGACTTGTCCCGAATGGAGCTTCGGGATCCCCGCGTGAAGCTGGTGCTTGAGAAGATGGACGCAGATCTGAAGCCGGCCAACGCGGCGGCGCGGAAAGCTGACTGCAAGGTCTTGCCGCGAGGGAGTTCTTGGAGCACCAATCGGGCTCCGGCCGTCAAGATTGCCGATGTGGAGGCCTCACCCGAGCCCGTGGCCCCTAGCCAGCGAGGATCCGCGACGGTCCTCTAGTCCTTGGTTGGGGGCGATGTGGCGAGACCGAGGGCGCCCAGCGCCTGTTCCTTCAGCGAGGATTGGGAGCAGGTTGTGGGGCCCATGTCCGTCTTTCAACGGGACGGGCTGCCCGTGGAGGCTCCGGAGGACACAGTGGACGTGTCCTCTTCCGACTCCAGCGAAGAGGTGGAGGAAAGAGAGCCAGGAGAGGGGGTTGATTCGGGGGCAGAGTCAAGGGCTCCTCCCCTGCGGCGCAGGCCCCGCGTTCTCCGCCTCCCCGAGAGTGACGACGACGAGGATGAGGGTGAGCGGGGAGTAGGGATGGCACCCGCCGGGTTTGGGTACGGGTGGAGCCACCCCATACCCTTACCCGTCGCCCAAAACATTACCCATCACCCGTACCCATACCCGTCGATGGGTAAAAAAAATTTCCATACCCGTCACCCGTCAGGGTAAATGGGTACCCGCGGGTAAAATTACCCAGATTTGCAACACATCAATTTAAGCCTTGCATAGTCATAAACAACAACTAATAATGATCTATAAACAACAACACATCATGACAACAACGCATACTCATAAACAACAACACATTCTCACGAACACGCTTATTTGTAAACATATTTTTGCAAAAATACTCAATAGTCACACACAAAAATTAATATTTATCATGTCATATACACACATCTTGCATCTCTATGCAAAAATTAAGGGTAATGTGTACCAACTTACATGAATACATCACAAAACGTACATACAAATATAAATTGTCATTGAAATAAAATATGTCATACTTAATTATCATTACGTACACACACAAAATAGTAATCCCACATCATCTATATACATCATGTCTACATAAAATCAATGCTCATATACATGAATACATCACATCATCTATGTAGAAAAAATGTATTCACAGTGTAAGAGCAGTGCTCATAATCATAAAAATAGTCGGAACTCACATAGCCTTGCTCTTCTTGTACTTGATGGTGGCGGCAGATCAACCATTGATAAGCGAGGCTAGGGCGCCGCTTCATGGACGTCTCGGACATAGCGATGTGACGGTGCTGCGCCTGCGACAATGCTGGGCTTGGGCTCGGGGTAGGCGTGCCGTGCTCCTGGTCGAGGAGGTCGCTGACCTGCATCTCCAATCCATGGTCCCAGTCGACGCGCGAGCTATGGTGATTGCCCCTGGGTCCATGGCGTTGGCGTCCACCTCCGGAGGGCAGGAAAGGGGTGATGGTGCGAGGCGGCAAGTAGCTGGAATGGACTCCGGAGGCGCTGGCAGTGGCAGGAGGCGGTGAGAAGATGAGATCGATCGGCTGGCTACTATGACTACGAGCCTGCCACCAGCGATGCACGCCAATCATGCAGATATAGCCATATAAAGATACGTATCATGTATCAGATTCTAGACAAACGGTTATTACGCTTGTTGAGACAACGTTGATTACGTGAATGATTTTGGCTCTTTCCGGTCCTAGGCTCATATGGCTTTGTGGGACAACTAGTGTGGTTCAAGGACTAGCATGATTAGTTCTTTTTAGGGCTGCGATTTTTTAAGTAATACATAAAGCCTCCTAAAAAAAGTATAAAGCCTATTTGTAGATTATATGCGTGTACATGGGTACACGGGTATGGGTTATACTAAACCATACCCGTACCCACTATACCCAATGGGTTTAAATTTTTCCTATGTATGTACCCATGGGTATTTTTTTAACCCATACCCTTGCCCTAATAGGGTTTTTACCCGCCGGGTACATGGGTAATGGGTACCCATTGCCATCCCTAGCGGGGAGGCAGAAGCCTGCCCCCGATCCCGAAGAAGGACCGGACTGGGCTGGTCCTCATGGGTCCGCCCGGCCCCGGGCGATCTGTGACAGCGCCTCCTGCCTCCCGATCCCTTGAAGTTGATCCTGCAGCCGGCTCTCGGGCTTCAAGTATGGCCGGAGGCTGCTCGAGTCCACCAAAGAACGACCTGTAAGTGCTCGCTTCCCGTCTTGATCATTGCTCTGTCGACGAGATCTGATGTCCATGTTCTTCGGCCAGGCTGGCTCCCGCGGCGAAGAAGCTGAAGGGGGCTCCTGAGGCCCCATCCGGGGCGGTGCCTCTGCCCAAAAAAGAAGATGATCCTGACGCCTGTGCCTCTCCGCCCGGGCGTCCTCATGAGGTTCGGGCTGAGCCCACTGGGCGAGCTCAGCCACCTTGACCCAGGCGACTCCCGAGGTGGCCTTGCTTGGCGCTGCCTCCACTATTGCGTGGCGCCGCTGGTTCCGCCTCAAGGCGCAGTGATTATGCCGCCGCCATCTCCTCCTACTCCACCAACTGCTGTCTCTCCGACTCCTCCCACTGTCCTGGATCGTGGTGCCGCTGAATTGGACCATCTGTGGCAGGATCTTCTGGGCGCCGACCCTCGCTTGGTGGCCGGGCGCTTGGAGCTGGCCTCTGGCTGGATTCGCGCTGACGCTTCGATTCGGGCGGCGCTGGTCCAGGCCTCGACGGCTTGCGACGAGGAGAAGTGCTGTTCGTGAGGCGAAGGTAGCCCGCGATGCTGCCACAGGGGAGGCAGCCAGCATCCAAGGTCGCTGTGAGACGCTGGAGGGCCTGCAGAACCAGCTTGCCGAGGAGGCCCGCCTCCGCCAGGAGCAGGAGGAAAGCATGAAGGCTCGCGAGGCGGCCGTCAAGGACCGGGAGGCCAAGCTGAAGAAGCGTCGTGACCGCCTAGGCGCGCTGGAGCAGGAACTGGAGGCGAGGAAGGTCGAGCTGGATGACAAGGCGCGGGTTCTTGCCGAAGATCGCGTGGCCTTCATGGATATGGAGGTGAAGGCTCGCGCCTTGCTGAGGGAGCTTTACGATAGCGTCCTGGAGAGCCCATTGGCCGGCGCAGAGGACGGCCCCGCCAAGCTACTTCCCTTCTTGATTCGTGCTCTTGAAGATGTCTCCCTTGGTCTTGGCCCCACGGCTGAGGCCGAGGCGCGTGTCCTGTCTTCTGCGGCGCTGACGCGGATCCTCACCCACATCTATCTTCACGATCCCAGCGTCGACATGGACAGCCTGCTGGAGCCAAGCGGCGAGCATGCACTGCCACGCCGAGGCTGTGAAGGGTCGCGGAGGCTCTGTTGGGGAAGTTCGGGCCTCAAAGACCAAGCAAGCGAGCGGCCCTGCTGCTTCACAAGGCGAGCCCACTCCGTGCTGCTCCATCGCCGACAAGTGACTCCGTTGTGGCTCATGTCTTGCTTTTAATTCCTGCACATGTATCATGCCTCGTGGAGGCGTTTAAACTTGCGTTTGGTATTGCGATAACAGTGTTGACTGTAATATTTGCTTTTGAATTCCTTGAAATTTGTGCTTCCTACTTGCTTATGTTCTACGCCGGCAGAGAGCCCGCCCTCAAGATACCTCGGCTGCCGTTAGCCCCGACCGGAAACCAGGACCAGGACCAAGGAGTGAGGGGCTACATGACAAGTTAGGCTCCTGAGTCGCGATGCTCAGGAGTCCCCCTTGGCGCACGAACAGCAAGTAGGGAGGTGAGACGCGGGCGGATCCACCGTTCTACGTCTGCAGAGCCCGGCCCCGCGCATACCTCAACCGTCGTTAGCCTTTCGAAACTAAGGGGTGAGGGGCTACGTGACCAGTTAGGCTCCTGAGTCGCGATGCTCAGGAGTCCCCCTTGACGCTCAAAAGGCATTCGTACCTTGGCTCCGCCAGGAGTGACGTGCGACGAACCAGGCCCGAGGGCTGGCTGGGTGGCGGCGTCTGGGCGTGACTCGGCGCAGCCCGTGCCCAGCCTCGCGCGGCGCCCTCGAGGGGAGGCGCGGCGACGAGGCCGGACATCGAGCTCTGGGCTCCACGAGGTTGATGCGACCGGAGGCCGCCTCGGTTATTTATCACCAGCGGAGCATAAGCGCTTCCGCATGCGTCACGGGCATAGCCGCTTCCTCGGCGGTGTTGTCGACCAGTGGAGCATGGTGCTTCCATCGAACGTGGGAGGGGCTCCCCTCGGGAGGAGCCCCGGCGATATACAGCCCCACCACGACACGTGGGCTGCACGGTAGGGCTGGACGAGGTGTATCTGGGCACCCGTGAGCCAGCGGACTCACGGGCCCTACCTCAAGGCGGGTTGCCTCGGCTCTGGGCCTCATCTTCGAGTGTGTTCACCGCAAATTTGGCGGATGCCGGTGCTTCTACGTCTTCGGTCCTCGCTCGGGTTGGTCTTAGCCGTCATTTGGCAAGCCGTGTCGCGATGCCATGGACAAGACCAGAGGGTGAGGGCCGGAGAGCCGGTAGGAGCCCTGAGTCGCGATGCTCAGGAACCCCCCCCCCTTTAACGCGCAAGCCGGGTTAGATGATGAAACTCTACGTCCTCGGGTCCCAGCTCTCGGGCTGGTCTCAGCCGTCGCTGGAAAGCCAGGTCGCGATGCCATGGACAAGACCAGAGGGTGAGGGCCGGAGTGCCGGTAGGAGCCCCGAAGTCGCGATGCTCGTGCACCCCCTTTAACGCGCAAGCTAGGTCAGATGCAGCAAGAACTATACGTCTTGGTTCCCGGCTCTCGGGCTGGTCTCACCATCGCCGCAAGCCGTGTCGTGATGCCATGGACAAGACCAGAGGGTGAGGGCCGGAGAGCCGGTAGGAGCCCCGAGTCGCGATGCTCGTGCACCCCCTTTAACGCGCAAGCCGGGTTAGATGATGAAACTCACGTCCTCGGGTCCGGCTCTCGGCTGGTCTCACCGTCGCTGCAAGCTGTGTCGCGATGCCATGGACAAGACCAAAGGGTGAGGGCCGGAGAGCGGTAGGAGCCTCGAGTCATGATGCTCGTGCACCCCCCTTTAATGTGCAAGCTTCCGCCACCTGTGAAAAGGCACCAAATAATAAGCATGGTGGAGCGAGAGCATAATCCTAAGGAAAAGCAGGAAGGATACATGTCACTGGATGGCCCGAGCGGCTTGGGGATGATGCAGCCCGAGGGCGCCCCAACAGGATAGGCTAACGACATGAAATAAAAGGGATACATGCCGCAGGACGGACCACGCTGCCCGGGAATAATGCGCCTCAAGGCGCCCCACCGGAAATAAAACTTAAAGATGTCACCGGTGATGTTGGGGATGAAGGGGTGTTGGTGTAGCAGACTCGGTGGGCTACGGGAGCCGATCCTCACGAGCCCCTGTGCCTGTGGGCCTCGGGAGGCTCCGGAGGCGCTGGCGGCTCCTCGCGGCCATCTCCATCTCCGCCAGGCTGCGGGCGTGCTGACCTCTTGAGCCTCCAGGATGGTCCTCATGAGACGCAGTGCGCAGCAGCAGCGTTTAGCAGCCATAAGGCATGCGACGTAGCTGTGGGCGGACCCTCGAACGCCCCACTCGCGAGGGCTAGAGGCGCTTGAGATGGGGCTCGGTTGAGCCTGGTATGTCGATGCAGACGCGCAGCTCACCATCCTCACACTGGATGGGGGGCCACAGCTGGTGGCGGCGGCTGCCCTCATGACCCTTGACTCTCAGTAGCTCTGAATGGCCTTGCCGACGAACTCTTGAGGGTTCTCGCCTCCGGCCTTGCTCCTGCTTGTGGGAAACGTACTTCGAAACACGCCTCCACGTGGTGCCCAAGCGCCTCCCTCGAGACCTTGGCGAGGTCGGCGGCCCTCCAGGGGAGAGCCCCCGAGCCCTGCCTGAGGAGGGCGCTGGGCATGCTTTCCTATGCGATGGAAGGAGGCTCCCCCTGGCCTGGTGCGGGCCCTGAGGGGCCTGTCTCTTGAGGAGCTGGGCCGGTCGATGTCTTCTTCTTCTCGGGAGGCCTCCTGCTGCTGTGGTCTGGGTCTTCCAGCGATGCGGCCTGAAAGGCTCGCTCCAGGGAGCACACTACGTCTCTCTCTTCGCAGGGCATCGTGATGACCCCGCCGCTTCCTGGCATCTTGAGGACGTTGTAGCCGTGGTGGGTTACGGCTATGAATTTGGCCAACGCTGGGTACCCGAGGATGGCGTTGTACGGCAGGCGAATGTGGGCGATGTCGAAGTCGATGAGCTCGGTGTGGTAGTTGTCGCGAGCCCCGAAGGTGACAGGAAGGCGGACCTACCCGATCGGGACCGTGGAGCCGTCGATGACTCCGGAGAAGGGCTTGGTTGGCTGAAGCTGACTGTAAGGCACTTGAAGATTGTTGAATGTTTCCATAGACAGGACGTTGAGCCCTGTCCCGCCGTCGATGAGGGTCTTGGTGACCAGCACGTTGCTGATGATTGGGGAGCAAAGCATCGGGAGGACTCCAGCTGTGGCTGCGCACTTGAGCTGATCCGCTGAGCTGAACGTGATGGCGCACGCCGACCACCTGAGAGGGCGCGTGGCTTCGAGCTTGGGGAGGACTGCATTCACTTCGCGGGCGAACTACTTGAAGATGCGCTGAGAGGCTAGGGCTTGAGCTCCGCCCAGGATGCAGGTGATCGCACGCGCTTCCTGGAAGCCCCCAGCCCCCTCATCCTTCTTCAATTCTCCTTGGCGGCGGCAGCAGCGGAGGGAGGCATGCGTTCCCCTGCGGGCGATCCTCGCGAGGCTGATCCCTCCAGCCCCCCTCGCGAGGTGGGTCTTGCCAGCGGTCCTCGCGAGGTTGGTCGCGCCACCCTTGGTGCGGGCCGCGCTCTTCCCAGCGTCCTGCATTCCTTCCTCCTCCTCGGCCGTAGCCCCGGTCGCTGCGCTCGAGGCGTCTGCCGGCCCTTCCTTCACGTACGGCTCGGAGTTCTTGGCATTCATTGGTGTTGTGGGTGTGGAGGTCGTGGTACACGCAGCATCGGGCTGCCCTTGGAGGACTCGGGCTGATCTACGCCTCGCTTGGTGTCCGGTTCGCCGCGAGTACGGCAACCCCCTTGCGCTTCACGTCCTTGGCCTTGGACTTCTTCTCTTCGGGATCCGCGGCAGGCAGCTCGAGGAGGGAGAGGCGCCCCTCCTCAGCCCTGGTGCACTTGGTCGCCAAGTTGAACAGCTCCAAGGCGGTGCACAAATCTTCATGCATCGCTAGCTCCTCCTTCATCTTGACGTCGCGCATGCCGTTGGAGAAGGCAGAGATGATGGCCTCCTCCGTTACCCTGGGGATCTTGAGGCGCGCGTTGTTGAAGCGCTGGATGTACTTTTGCAGGGTTTCGGCCGCTGCATGATTCACAGATGTCGCCACGGCGGGTGGCCGGTCGCGAGTACCTCGGAAGTTGGCGATGAAGCGGTGCGCATCTCGGCCCAGAAGAGATCGTGCTCGAGCCAGATTCAGGAGCCAAAAGGGCCTCTGGCCCTGAGCGCCATGGGAAACCAGTTCGGCATGACCTTTTCATCCCCATTGGCAGCCTCGATGCCCAGCTCAGAGAGCTGGAGGAACTCCAGAGGGTCACCGTGCCGTCAGAGCGAGGAGGCAGGTCCGCTTGAACTTGGCGGGCTACGCGACGCGGCGCAGCCTGGAGGTGAAGGCGCTGCAGCCCACCGTGGCTGGGGGCCTCGGACGACAGAGGGCTTGGTCTTGTGGGCCTCCCTGCGCCGGGGCAGCGCAGGTCTTGACGTCTTTGGAGCGGGAGCGCCGGGCAGCTTCTGCGGGCGAGGAACTTCGACAGCTCTGCTCTTGTCACCGGCGCTGGCGGAACGGGTTCCGCCAGGACCGCGCGCTTTGGGGCTGTGGCGCCTTCTTGGGAGGAGGCGGCCGAGGCGCCCGGAGCTTCATCGCCAAGGGCGGGTGCGGTGCAGCGAGACGGACGGGCGCTGGTCGCCTCAGCGCGGACGAAGCTCGGCGACTTCGGTCGAGCCATTCTTCAGAGACGCTGCCGACGGGCAGAAGCGCAGGAGCTCGTTAGCCGCGATGAGTGCAGCTCGGGTTTCCATGAGCCGCGCGGGCGCGCGTGGACGAAGAACCAGCGGGGTGAGCGGCGAAGGCGCAGGAAGTGCCGCCCCGCCTCATGGACGGGTGCTGACTACGCTTGTTGCTCGTTTCGCCGGGCCGGTGGCGGCGTTGACGACAGTGACGGAACGACGAGGGCGCCGCCGACGGAGCTGTCTGGGCGACGTGGGAGGCGAGGGCGGCTCGGCGCTGAGCGGCCCGACGAGCGCCGACATGGTTGCGGTGGTCGGGAAGAACGAGGCGACGAAAGGCAGATTCCGGCGCACTTTACCGGGCGCGCCAAATGTCGGATTTCGGGTTCCGGCAGACTTGAGGTTTGAACACCGGGTGCGCACGGAGATCCAACCTCCACCGCCTCGCACTTCGCCAATCGCAGGGACCTAAACTACTAAACAGAACAGCACAAGAGACACGAGATTTATACTAGTTCAGGCCACCGTTGTGGTGTAATACCCTACTCTAGTTTGTGGTGTGGTGGATTGCCTCTTGGGCTGATGAGGAACAGTACAGGGAAGAACAGCCTCGCGAGGGTCTGTTCTTGGTGGGTGTGATCAACTGCTAGGTGGATTTCCGTTGCTCTAGCTACTGGTTCCTTGGTGAGGATTCCGATCTCATACCCTGGGGGGCGATCTCTCTACCCCGGGGGTAGCTACTCCTATTTATAGGCGAAGGCCCTGGGCCTCTTCCCAAATATTGAGCGGGAAGGGCGCCAACAATTGGCCATTTTGAAGGGGAACAGCGGATACACTTATCCTGACTAAAGTTGGTCCTCGCCGCCAAAGGCTCTGGTGATGACGCCTTTGCTTGGGCTCCATGATGACTCCCTTCCAGCCGTTGGGGCTGGTCTTGGTCTTGTTGCAATCAAACGGGTGCCTTTGTTTGATGCTCTCGCTGCGCTTGCTCCCTTTGCACCAAAGAGGAAAGGAGGACGCCAGACGGGTCGGGCGCCTCGATCGGGCGCCTGGTCGTCATGGTTATGCGGCCATGGGCACCTCACGAGGTACCCTGCCTTGAACTCTCCGCCTCCTCATGAGCCAGCTGACGAGGTCGTGGCTCGAGGAAGCTCCTTGTCGTCCGCCTCATGAGGCTTGGCCTCGCGAGGGTCTTGAGCTATGTGAGATGAAGATGGGCTGTCCTGGCCTCCTTTGAGCCACGCCGAGGGCAGCAGGCGAGCAAGTCTGGGGACCCCGTTCCCTTAACGCCCGGCAAGGGAACCGATAAGCGGGACTATTTTCTTTGGAAGACATTTCTTCTATTAAACAAAGAATATAACATGTCTCTCCGCGTGCCTTTTGTTTATAAAACCGTATGGCCAGATTGCCTTGTTTGTTGTAAATCTTTGCCCTCATAAAGGCTTTATAAAGTAGGACAAACACTCCTCGGCTATTGGCCGAGGAGGTGGAAGCTGATGGTCGGTCAACAAAGTTTTGTACAATGCGGATCCGAGCATTAATGACGTAAAGTACTTGGATACATAGAGTCATTACACATAATTTGTGATTTTATTATGGATATCGATCCTTAATTTGGCCACCCGTGCCTGCATTAAGGCTCGGGGGCTACTGGGCTTCGGGCTTATTATTTACAAATATCAAAGGGGCACATCGATCCTCGATCCGGTGTCGCCACCCGACCGTGTCTCGGGGCTCTTGCATTGCCTGTCCAATGTAGAAAATTTTAAGTGTAATACAGTCTCCGAGGAGATTTTGATCCTCGGGTTGGTCGGCCGCACCCAACCTCGAGTCTTGAGGATCGAGCACGCCGCCTTTTGTGTCCCAAGTATTCTACCGAAGCTAGGACTTGATCCTCGGACCGATTTTGCAAATCAACTCGAGTCTCGGCAGCTAGGGGATCATCGGTCTTATGTCATCCTTCATGTGCATCTCGGTTTTAGACCGATACCCACCTTGAGGGCTATCGGCTAGGTATCTCGGCAGAGAATAAATTGCACCAATCAAAAATCTTGACAAAAATCGGCCCACATTCGGGTGGTGCACCACCTCGGAAGCGATCCGCATAAAACTCGGACGCTAGTGGCTGGCTCCATAGAGGGCATTTCCGGCATTAAGCTCGGCTAAACTCCTTCAAACTTCTTTGACCCAAGGTGATTTACGACACCTCGGATATAGTCCGGCGTTGGAGCTCGGATACATAGTCCGGCGTTGGAGCTCGGATACCGTCCGGCGTTGGAGCTCGGATACATAGTCCGGCGTTGGAGCTCGGATACTGTCCGGCGTTAGAGCTGGGAAGCAGTCCGGCATTGGTGCTCCGCTGCAAAAGATACCTCGAATGCAGTCCGATGTTAGAGCTCGGATGCAAGAGGACACTGCCTCCCGGGAATAACTTCAGACCCGAGGTGTGGCATAAAAATAACCAGGCATTGATAAAGGCCGGAAACTTAAAGGGGCTCCTCGGATACCCGACGTATAAACTCGCCGAATGCATTTCGGCGATCCTCCAGATCGAAGATGAGAAGATTTGTTGAACTAGTTTTCAAGACCGCAACGAAGATGAAGAACAGTTCGAAGAATCGAGGAGCGTCCCCTAACTTGAAGACCGGTTCAGGGGACTATCGACGGTGTCCTCGGACTAGGGGGTACTCACCACGCCGCCCCCAATCGGTTAGAGTGGGCCGAGGACCCCCAGGGCCGCATACTCATGGGCCAGTCCGGACAGGTGCCGCATACAAGCATGATTCCACAAGACTTGGCGATCAAGACAAGGACTTCTCCCCCACCTGCGTATTCAGCTAGGACTCCTGTTATCCTAGGCCTCTGGTGCATTATATAAACCAGGGCTAGGCTAGTCGACAGATATACAATATACAACAATCATACCATAGGCTAGCTTCTAGGGTTTAGCCTCCTTGATCTCGTGGTAGATCTACTCTTGTACTACCCATATCATCAATATTAATCAAGGTGAGTAGGGTATTACCTCCATCGAGAGGGCCCGAACCTGGGTAAAAACATCGTGTCCCTTGTCTCCTATTACCATCCGCCTAGACGCATAGTTCGGGACCCCCTACCCGAGATCCGCCGGTTTTGACACCGACAGCGCCCTATCCCCCTGGGCGCGCCCCCCCTACCTCGTGGGCACCTCGTGTGCCTTCCGGACTCCGTTTTCTTGCACGATACGCATTTTGGTCGGTAAAAATTCATTATATATTCTCCCGAAGGTTTTGACTCCCGTATCATGCAATTATCCTCTATTCTTGTTTCGAGCTGTTTTCTGTCAAGGGTTGTCAAGGCCAGGCATCATGTCGTCCCCCTCCTCCAACAATGGTGACAAAGATGCTTGGCTAACGAAGATAGAGCTGAAGAAGGAAGAACCCATGGAGATCAACAAGGATCAAGGGATCAAGAAGGCCACGGAGGACCAAGCTCCGGCAGCAGAAGACACCTTTCAACTTGATCACAACTTTCTCACCCCAACTGAAATCGAAGCTTTCAAGATGATTGAGCTAGCTCGTATTCAAAACAAGTATCTCACAAGTGAAAATATTTTGTTGAAGGAGCATATCGTTGCACTCAAGGGCATAATTCGCAAGTTGGAGGACCTCTTATGCTCGATGTGCGACTATCCATCACCTCCACTATCTTCACCGACAAAGGAGACATAATCACATGGGTATGGGCACTCCCCTTGGCAACTGCCAAGCTTGGGGGAGGTGCCCCGGTATCGTATCACAATCACATCTCCTACCTTTACCGTTTTTCTTAATTCGATCCTATTAGTAGTATCTTGATCTAGTAGAATAAAGTTTGTGGCATGATCTACTTTTGAGTTTTTGCTTTATGATCTCTCTTTGTAATCGAGTCCATGAGCTATATAATAAAGATTAGTGTTGAGTCAAGGGCTTGATTATTTTGCCATGATCTAGAGTGAATAAAAGAATAGAGAAAAAGAATAAAAAGAAAGAAAGAGTTCGTATTGATTTTATTGAGAGTAATGACTTCACATAGAAAGGGTATGATGATTGAAAGTTGTTGGGAGTTGACAAACATAGCTTTGGTCATCGTTGCAATTAATAGGAAGTAATAAGGAAAGAGAGGTTTCACATATAGATATACTATTATTGACATCTTTTGTGATTGTGAGCACTCATTAAAATATGACATGCTAAAGAGTTGATGTTGGACAAGGAAGACAACGTAACGAGTTATGTTTTCTTATATCTGAGATAAAGTATGTTGTCATGGATCTCCCAACATGTTGAGCTTGCCTTTCTCCCTCATGCTAGCTAAATTCTCGCACCAAGTAGAGATACTACTTGTGCTTCCATAAACCCTTAAACCAGTTTTGCCATGAGAGTCCACCATATCTACCTATGGATTGAGTAAGATCCTTCAAGTAAGTTGTCATCGGTGCAAAGCAATAAAAATTGCTGTCTAAATATGTATGATTGATTGGTGTGGGGAAATAAGCTTTATACGATCTTGTGATGTGGAAGAAATAAAAGCAACGGACTACATAATAAAGGTTCATATCACAAGGGGCAATATAAAGTGACGTTCTTTCGCATTAAGATTTTGTGCATCCAACCATAAAAGCGCATGGCAACCTCTGCTTCCCTCTGCGAAGGGCCTATCTTTTATTATTATCCTCTACCTTATGCAAGATTCATGGTGATCTTCACCTTTCCTTTTTACATTTTATCCTTTGGCAAGCACAAAGGTGTTGGAAAGATCCTGATTGATATATCTAATTGGATGTAGGGGGCATGAGTTATTATTGTTGACATTACCCTTGAGGTAAAAGGTTGGGAGGCGAAACTATAAGCCCCTATCTTTCTCTGTGGTCCCATTAAAACTCCGTAACCACAAGTATCGCGTGAGTGTTAGCAATTATGAAAGACTAAATGATAGTTGAGTATGTGGACTTGCTATTACGCCTCGACATAGACTCTTTCTCGATGTTATGATAAATTGCAATTGCTTCAATGACTGAGATTATAGTTTGTTGGTTTTCAATAAAGTTTATGATTCGTATTCCGCATTGTGAATGGATTATTACTTGAACATAAGAAATCATATGACAATACCTATATATGTTGCTGTTATGAGAATAATCATGATGCCTTCATGTCCGTATTTTATTTTTATCGACACCTCTACCTCTAAACATGGGGACATATTTATCGTTATCGGCTTTCACTTGAGGACAAGCGAGGTCTAAGCTTGGGGGAGTTGATACGTCCATTTTGCATCATGCTTTTATATCGATATTTATTGCATTATCGGCTGTTATTACATGTTATGTCACAATACTTATGCCTATTCTCTCTTATTTTACAAGGTTTACATGAGGAGGGAGAATGCCAATGGAATTCGAAATTTGGAAAAGGAGCAAATATTAGAGACCTATTCTGCACAACTCCAAAAGTCCTGAAACTCCACGGAATATCTTAAAATAAATAATAAAAAATCCTCGCCAAAGATGAAGGCCAGGGGGCCCACACCCTGTCCACGAGGGTGGGGGCACCCCCCCCCCCCCTCCTAGGGCGCACCCCCTACCTCGTGGGCCCCTTGGTGGCTCTCCGATGCCCATCTTCTGCTATATGAGGTCTTTCATCAAGAAAAAAATAAGAAGCAACCTTTCAGGACGAAACTCCACCGCCACGAGGCGAAACCTTGGCGGAACCAATCTAGGGCTCCGGCAGAGCTGTTCTGCCGGGGACACTTCCCTCCGGGAGGGGGAAATCATCGTCATCGTCATCACCAACGCTCCTCTTATCGGGACAGGGCAATCTCCATCAACATCTTCACCAGCACCATCTCATCTCAAAACCCTAGTTCATCTCTTGTATCCAATTCTTGTCTCCATGTCCGGGATTGGTACTAGTAGGTTGCTACTAGTGTTGATTACTCCTTGTAGTTGATGCTAGTTGGTTTATTTGGTGGAAGATCATATGTTCAGATCCTATATGCATATTAATACCCCTCTGATTATGAACATGAATGTGCTTTGTGAGTAGTTACGTTTGTTCCTGAGGACATGGGAGAAGTCTTGCTATTAGTAGTCATGTGAATTTGGTATTCGTTCGATATTTTGATGAGATGTATGTTGTCTATCCTCTAGTGGTGTTATGTGAACGTCGACCACATAACACTTCACCATTATTTGGGCCTAGAGGAAGGCCTTGGGAAGTAATAAGTAGATGATGGGTTGCTAGAGTGACATAAGCTTAAACCCTAGTTTATGTGTTGCTTCATAAGGGGATGATTTGGATCCATATGTTTCAGGCTATGGTTAGGTTTACCTTAATACTTTTGTTGTAGTTGCGGATGCTTGCAATAGAGGTTAATCATAAGTTGGATGTTTGTTCAAGTAAGAACAGCACCCAAGCACCGGTCCACCCACATATCAAATTATCAAAGTATCTAAAGCGAATCATATGAACGTGATGAAAACTAGCTTGACGATATTCCCATGTGTCCTCGGGATCGCTTTTCCTATTATAAGAGTTTGTCCAGGCTTGTCCTTTGCTACAAAAAGGATTGGGCCATCTTGCTGCACTTTATTTACTTTTGTTACTTGTTGCTCGTTACAAATTATCTTATCACAAAACTATTTGTTACCACTTATTTCAAGATACTGCAGAGAATACCTTGCTGAAAACCGCTTATAATTTCCTTCTGCTCCTCATTGGGTTCGACACTCTTACTTATCGGAAGGACTACGATAGATCCCCTATACTTGTGGGTCATCAGGTCCCCTCGAGCACTATTTTGAAGAAGTCCTAGAAGGCGCTGCTTAATAGAGGCTCAAGGTTTCAAGAGTATCATGTTCGAGTGACATGTATCCCAATTGTAAAAACAATGCTATTTGGATTAGAAAGGCTGTGTTTATACTTTTTCCTGGAAGTATTATGATGCCTCCTGTGCGGCCGTTTATGTATGTATATAACCTGAAAGTTTGCAGTCGTCGGCTTCAGCCCCCACGCATATAATGCAGGGGTGTTCAAAAAAGCGTGTATTCACACTTGATCCAACGTGTTGATCCATTAAGGAGGTGATGGCGCAGTGAACAAGGCAATCGGACTATATAGCTTTAACACTTTCACTTAGCCATAGAGCTTGACGGTGGGGCTACTATACAGCCACTGGTACTTCCGCGCTCATCCAAATATGGTGCGCGTACATACATGACCGGGAAACAGGTCCTTCGTTAATGCGGAGGAATCGCGAGGATTCCGCTGAGTCATTGAGTGGTTGACCAGTCTCGCGCTTTATCATGACAGTCAGTTTTCAGCTTTCTCTACTGAGGTGCTCATCGAGATGAACCAGAGCACAATCGCAGCAGTTCTCCTGGTGCCACCTTAGCCGATAGAGTGGAACGTAAGGTAGCAAAACACGGGAGCCGGGCAAAACCAACTATTGACCAAAGACATGATTCGGAGCTGATGCATATAAGGCCAAACTCGCAACGCCGAACACTCCCTAAGGTATTCGGACTTTACAACTTATACTGGGCTGAGTAACGCCCTCGATAATGAGCCCTGAATTTCCAGGTACGTGCATTAGTCTGATGTGACAAAATGCCAATAACGCCAGCATCCCTCTCGGTTGTGTTGAGTATCCGGAGGGTGTGAAGCAGCAAGAAATAGTAAAAAAGGTTTACATAGGGTCTTAATCTAAAAAGAAACATTTGAGCGGGGCCCTGCTGCACGTCTGCACCTGTGTCTCTGTTGTGCTATATCTTGGAAGGGTGTAGCACGATGATCATTTGTAAAAGAGAAAAGCCCAGGTGAAAGTCTTCGTGCGAAAAAATGGTTATTTTTAATGAACCATTAAAATGAGATCTATTATTGTATTAATAGGGTCAAGCCGAACGGTAGCCCTTTTTACATGTGGGAAGCCCCTAGCACCACCTATGGAGGTATATTCCTCGACCCAATCTCAGGTTTATCTGAGCTGCTACAGCTAGTGGTGCGCCGGACTCGTCTAACCATGTCCGCGGTCTTGACGACCGATAATTCATTCTGGTTGGAGAGGTTGTTCAGTGTTCGGCTGCTAGAGCCGCCACGTATTCCTCCGCACATAAGGAACGCTCTGTGTTTCCGCTAACTGCGATGATGCCACGTGGACCGGGCATCTTAAGCTTAAGATAAGCGTAATGCAGTACTGCATTAAAACGAGCGAAGGCCGTTCTTCCGAGTAGTGCGTAAAAGCTGCTTCGGAATGGAGCGATGTCGAAGGTTAATTCTTCGCGTCGGAAGTTGTCGGGAGAACCGAATACAACCTCTAGCACTAAAGAGCCCGTGCAGCGGGCCTTTGGGCCTGGTATTACTCCTTTAAAGGTATTATTGCTTTGGCTGATTCTTGTCGGGTCTATCCCCATTTTGCGGGCAGTGTCCTGATATATCAGATTAAGACTACTGCCATCGTCCATAAGGACCCGGGTGAGATGGTATCCGTCAATTATTGGGTCTAGCACCAAGGCAGTCTATCCTCCGTGCCGGATATTCGTCGGGTGATCCCTGCGATCGAAAGTGATCGGGCAGGCCGACCAAGGGTTGAACTTGGGGGTGAAGGGCACCACGGCGTATGCGTCTCGGAGTGCGCGTTGGCACCTCCTCTTCGATATGTGAATTGCATAGATCATGTTCACTGTTTTGGCCTCTGGCGGGAATTTTTTCTGTTCCCTAGTGTTCAGCTGGCGAGGCTCGTCCTCGTCTTCACTTGGTGTCTCCCTCCCCTTGTGTTCGGCATTTAGCTTGCCGGCCTGCTTGAAGACCCAGCATTCTCTGTTGGTATGATTTGCAGGTTTGTCGGAGGTGCCATGAATCTGACATAATCTGTCTAGAATCTTGTTTAGGCTGGACGGTCCATCTCTGCTGCCTTTAAATGGCTTTTTCTGTTGACCGGGTCAAGAGCCCTTGAATCCGGCGTTTACCACTGTATTGTCTGGGTTGTCTTCATTGTTTCGATGCTTGCTTTTATTGCGTCGCGGTTTCCCGTTGCCATCCCTGACTTTGGATGTGCCTGGGTCGCTGGTGCCGCTACGGGCCAGCCAACTGTCTTCGCCCGCGCAAAAGCGGGTCATAAGGCTTGTTAGGGCTGCCATTGTTCTCGGTCTTTCCTGGCCGAGGTGTCTGGCGAGCCATTCGTCCCGGACACTGTGTTTGAAAGCCGCTAAGGCTTCAGCATCCGGGCATTCGACGATTTGATTCTTCTTCATGAGAATTTGTTCCAAAGCTTTCGGGCTGACTTTCCGGGCTGTGACTTAAATCGTCTGCATCTGGAGGTCGGACGTAGGTCCCTTGAAAATTAGCCCTAAAAGCATCCTCAAGCTCTTCCCAACTTCCAATTGAGTTTTCGGGGAGACTTTTCAGCCAGTGTCGAGCTGGTCCTTTCAACTTGAGGGGCAGGTATTTGATGGCGTGGAGATCATCTCCGCAAGTCATGTGAATGTGAAGGATAAAGTCCTCAATCCAAACCCCAGGGTCCGTCGTTCCTCGTATGCCTCTATTTCACGGGTTTGAATCCCTCTGGAAATTCATGATCCAGCACCTCATCGGTGAAGCATAGGGGGTGCGCGGCACCCCTGTATTTGGTTGTGTCATGGCATTCTTCTGATGGTTGTGGTGTTCTGTTTTGATTCCAAGCTGTTATTCGGTCAGTATAGTCGTTTGGGCGGCCATGATTCTATGTCGGAGCGCGCTTCCTAGATCCGTAGATGGACCTGGCTATACTGGCTTTTTCATGTGGGTCCGCACGTAAATCGTGCGCTGACCTGTGTGCGACGTCGTTAGCCGCCCTATCGCGGCCACGGGGTGGTCGGTCCAGCTGATCGACCGTTTTATTTTTTGGCTGAATGGGCTCTAAAGCCTCGTCCGTCAATTCAGCAGCAGCTTGGCGCTTTAGGTAGTTTCCGTGTGTGGCGACTGCCACCGTACTTTTCTTTGGTGTCAAGCACCTTGTTCCATCTGCTGTTGAGCGTATTCTGGGCGGCCTTAAGCCTTTGCTTCTGCTTCTTCAGGCTCCTCGTGGTGGCAATGAGCCTTCTATGGAGGTTCTCTTGTTCCAAGTGCCTTTCCGGGATGATGTGTGCATCGTCGTCCGGACTGTTCTCCTCTCCGGAGACAGGTTGATTAGTTTTACCCTCGGCGTCGCCGTGATCAGACAGCGGCTCCGTACTATGTTCGCCGTCTGCTGGCTCATCCTGCTCCATCGCTGGGTCCATGTAGTTGTCATTTCCTCTGGAGTCGACCGGGGTATTATTCTTTCCTGCGCTGTAATCACTGTTTTTACTGAGGCGGGATTTGGAGCGGTGCCTACGTCGTTGCTTTGGTTGCTTTTCGAGGGAATTATCCTTCACTGCATCCTTCCGTTCCTCGGCATTGTTTTCTTTGGGTGTATCCACCATGTATATATCATATGATGAAGTGGCTGTCCAGCGCCCTGTGGGCGGTGGTTCCTGTTCCTCTCCTGCATTGTCGTCCATACCGTCGATGTCTTTGGAGTCTAAATTAAGCATGTCGGTTAAGTCGTCGATAGTAGCTATTAAGTGGGTGGTGGGTGGGGAACGAATTTCTTCGTCGTCCGCTTCCCACTCGAGCCGGACATAGTTCGGCCAAGGATCTCCTGACAAGGAGAGGGGCCTTAATGAGTTTAGCACGTCGCCCAAGGGCGAGTGCTGAAAGATATTCGGGAGGTAAACTCCATTATCGGTGCCCAATCAGATTCGATAGGCACGGACGCAAGCAGTTCGGAGCCTGTGGCCGGGGACGAATCCAAGGGTCCGGTGACACAGCTCTCATAGGAGGTGAAGTCAGTATTCGGCTCTATCGCCGCTGAGTGTGCAGCCTCCGAGGCGGGGTCCATCCACCCGTCCTCGGATGGCACGATCTGCTCCGGATTGAGGGCCGGAGTAACCGTAGGTGGGATCTCCCGAACACCGTCAGACGGCAGGGCTAAGTCATGCTCGTCGTGACTGTGCGACGCACTTGACATGGGCTCGAATCCGTCGATGATCAAGTCTCCGCGGATGACGGCAGTATAGTTCAAGCTTCCAAACCTGACCGATGGCTGGGGGCGTAGCTATCGACCGCTTCCAGATGGCCAAGTGAGTTGGCCCGCAAAGACAAGCCGCCGAATACGAAGATTTGTCCGGGAGAAGAATCTCACCTGGATCACATCGCATCGATGATCGAAGGAGCCATCAAGCCTTATCGTGACGCAAGACAGTGGAACTCTCAATGAAAGCACCAATGTCGGTGTCAAAACCGGCGGATCTCGGGTAGGGGGTCCCGAATCGTGCGCCTAAGGCTAATGGTAACAGGAGGCGGGGGACACAATGTTTACCTGTGTTCGGGCCCTCTCGATGGAGGTAATACCCTACTTCCTGCTTGATTGATCTTGATGATATGAGTATTACAAGAGTTGATCTACCACGAGATCGTAGAGGCTAAACCCAAGAAGCTAGCCTATGATTATGATTGTGATTGTTGTCCTAGGACTAAACCCTCCGGTTTATATAGACACTGGAGGGGGCTAGGGTTACACAGAGTCGGTTACAAGGGAGGAGATCTACATATCCGAATTTCCAAGCTTGCCTTCCATGCAAAGGAGAGTCCCACCCGGACACGGGACGAAGTCTTCAATCTTGTATCTTCATAGTCCAACAGTCCGGCCAAAGTATATAGTCCGGCAGTCCGAGGACCCCCTAATTCAGGACTCCCTCAAGGGGGGAGACCATAGCTCTCACTTTGCATACGGGTGTTCTATCTAAAACGTTTGCGATCAAGAGCTGCACAAATCCTGCTCAAAGACATTTTCCCTTGGCTTCCTCGGCTAAGCCGGTTTTGCATACGGGTGTTCTAACTAAAACGTTTGTGATGAGTGTTTTATATTTAAAAACCAAATTAAACTGCGGCTTGGGCGCCATTAATGAAGAGGATGCGAGCAAGGCGGGTGGCCATGGAAGTCAAAGGGCTGGCTTCCCGTGAGCTCACTGTGAGTACAACAAGACGCTTCCTGCTGAGCCTCCGTGATTGGAGTACAGCTGCACGCATATACATTTAGTCAAGCACTCAAGCACCTGTCCACACGGCACCTCCTAGCCATTAAAGGAGTGAGTCGTGGCGTCACGTGAATGGTTAACAGAAAGCACACAATTTAAATTATACAAAACATTTGAGATGTTACAGTGGCAGCTATTTGTTTCAAAATGCCTTTGTTGGCTGTTATTCGAGTGCGCCTTCTCTCAAAATGGACACGGAAAATACCACAAAGATGTCGGGTGCCATTCCATTATAGCATGCCAAGTTTCATGAATTTCATTTAGTTTAGGATTTACTAGAATTTAAAAACAAAGTATCTCAATGTTTTGCCAAAGAATCAACAATGCCCTCGGTGTTTGAAATTGTTCCCATTTCTTGCATGGGACCTAAGCATGCCCTCAAGGACACAGATTTGACTTTTTAACCAATTTATATGCAATCGGAGCTTGTGCATGTAGTTCAAATTTGAATTATGCACATGAAATGCCTAGAAAACCCAGTTAATGTATAAAAATGTCCAAACGAACCCCGAAAAATTCCAAAAGTAAACACAACACTCCTGTTGTTCTATGTTGACACTAGAAATTTTTTGATAGCAATAAGAGGCAACGGATATCGTTTCGTCCCCAAAGGTGGCACGCTCCCTATCGAAACCATCACGCTTGTTGTGAGAAGCTTATAACCAAACCTGCCCCAAATGGGATAAGAAATTTACAACGGCATGTTGATTCTGCTCCATGATAGCATGCCAAGTTTCATGAATTTCAGACGAGTTTTGGATTTACTAGAATTTAAAAGCCATGTATCTCAATGTTTGCTGCCGAGTGACGGTGGCAGGGTGTTTGAAATTCATTCCCATTTCTTGCATGGGACCAAAGCATGCAACCAAGGACACATATTTGATTTTTCAACCAGTTTATATGCAATGGAGAATGTGCGTGTAGTTCAAATTTGAATTATGCACATGAAATGCTTGGAAAACCCAGTTAATGTATAAAAATTTCCAAATGAACCCCGAAAAAATCCAAAATTGAACACAACGCTCCTGTTGTTCTATGTTGACACTCGAAATTTTTTGAAAGCAATAAGAGGTAACGGATATCGTTTCGTCCCCAAAGTTGGCACGTTCCCTACCGAAACCATCACGCTTGTTGTGAGAAGCTCTGGTTTATGAGAAGCTTATACCCAAACCTGCCCCAAATGGGACAAAAAATTACCACGACATGTTGATGCCGCTCCATGATAGCATGCCAAGTTTCATGAATTTCACATGAGTTTTGGATTTAATAAAATTTAAAAACCAGGTATCGCAATGTTTGCGGACGAGTGACGGTGGCAAGGTGTTTGAGATTCATTCCCATTTATTGCATGGGACCTAAGCATGCAACCAAGGACACATATTTGATTTTTCAACCAGTTTATATGCACTGGAGAATGTGCATGTAGTCCAAATTTGAATTATGCGCATAAAATGCCTGGGAAACCTAGTTAATGTATAAAAATGTCCAAACGAACCGCGAAAAATTCCAAAATTGAACACAACACTCCTGTTGTACTATGTTGACACTCGAAAAAATTTGAAAGCAATCAGAGGCAATGGATATCGTTTCGTCCCCAAAGGTGGCACGTTCCCTACCGAAACCATCATGCTTGTTGTGAGAAGCTCTGGTTTGTGAGAAGCTTATACCCAAACCTGCCCCAAATGGGACAAAGCTTTTACCACGGCATGTTGATGCCGCTCCATGATAGCATGCCAAGTTTCATGAATTTCAGACGAGTTTTTGATTTACTAGAATTTAAAAACCAGGTATCTCAATGTTTGTGGCTGAGTGACGGTGGTACGGTGTTTGAAATTCATTCCCATTTCTTGCATGGGACCTAGGCATGCAACCAAGGACACATATTTGATTTTTCAAGCAGTTTATATGCACTGAAGGATGTGCATGTAGTTCAAATTTGAATTATGCGCATAAAATGCCTGGAAAACCCAGTTAATGTATAAAAATGTCCGAACGAACCCCAAATTTTTTTAGATTTTAATACAACACTCCTGTTGTTTCATGACCCACAAGTATAGGGGATCTATCGTAGTCCTTTCAATAAGTAAGAGTGTCGAACCCAACGAGGAGCAGAAGGAAATGAAAAGCGGTTTTCAGCAAGGTATTCTCTGCAAGTACTGAAACAAGTGGTAACAGATAGTTTTGTGATAAGATAATTTGTAACGAGCAACAAGTAACAAAAGTAAATAAAGTGCAGCAAGGTGGCCGAATCCTTTTTGTAGCAAAGGACAAGCCTGGACAAACTCTTATAATAGGAAAAGCGCTCCTGAGGACACATGGGAATATCGTCAAGCTAGTTTTCATCACGTTCATATGATTCGCGTTTGGTACTTTGATAATTTGGTATGTGGGTGGACCAGTGCTTGGGTGTTGTTCTTACTTGAACAAACATCCCACTTATGATTAACCTCTATTGCAAGCATCCGCAACTACAACAAAAATATTAAGGTAAACCTAACCATAGCATGAAACATATGGATCCAAATCAGCCCCTTACGGCAAACGCATAAACTAGGGTTTAAGCTTACATCACTCTAGCAACCCATCATCTACTTATTACTTCCCAATGCCTTCATCTAGGCCCAAATAATGGTGAAGTGTTATGTAGTCGACGTTCACATAACACCACTAGAGGCTAGACAACATACATCTCATAAAAATATCGAATCTAATACCAAATTCACATGACTACTAATAGCAAGACTTCTCCCATGTCCTCGGGAACAAACGTAACTACTCACAAAGCATATTCATGTTCATAATCGAGGGGTATTAATATGCATAAAGGATCTGAACATATGATCTTCCACCAAATAAACCAACTAGCATCAACTACAAGGAGTAATCAACACTACTAGCAACCTACTAGTACCAATCCCGGACTTGGAGACAAGAATTGGATACAAGAGATGAACTAGGGTTTTCAGAGGAGATGGTGCTGGTGAAGATGTTGATGGAGATTGCCCTCTCCCGATGAGAGGAGCGTTGATGATGACGTTGACGATGATTTCCCCCTCCCGGAGGGAAGTGTCCCCGGCAGAATAGCTCTGCCGGAGCCCTAGATTGGTTCCGCCAAGGTTACGCCTCGTGGCGGTGGAGTTTAAATCGAAAGGTTGCTTCGATTTTTTTCTCGATTTAAAGACCTCATATAGCGTAAGATGGGCATCGGGAGCCACCGGGGCCCACGAGGTAGGGGCGCCTTAGGAGGGGGCGCTTCTACCCTCGTGGATGTGGTGTGGGCCCCTGGCCTTCATCTTTTGCGAGGATTTTTATTGTTTATTGTAAGATATTCCGTGGAGTTTCAGGACTTTTGAGTTGTGCGAATAGGTCTCTAATATTTGCTCCTTTTCCAAACCAGAATTCCAAATGTACCGGCATTCTCCCTTCTTATGTAAACCTTGTAAAATAAGAGAGAATAGGCATAAGTATTGTGACATAACGTGTAATAACAGCCCATAATGCAATAAATATCGATATAAAAGAATGATGCAAAATGGACGTATCATTGTTCTATGTTGACACTCGAGGCGCGTTCGCTACCGAAAGCATCGCGCTTGTTGTGAGAAGCTCTAGTTTGTGAAGCTTATACCCAAACCTGTCCCAAATGGGACAAAAAAATTACCCCGGCATGTTGATGCCGCTCCATGATATCATGCCAAGTTTCATGAATTTCAGACGAGTTTTGGCTTTACTAGAATTTAAAACACATGTATCTCTATGTTTGCGGCCGAGTGACGGTGGCAGGGTGTTTGAAATTCATTCCCTTTCTTGCATGGGACCTAAGCATGCTCCGAAGGACACAGATTTGATTTTTCAACCAATTTATATGCACTCGAGCATGAGCATGTAGTTCAAATTTGAATTATGCACATAAATGCATTGAAAATTCACTTAATGCATAAAAATGTCCAAACGAACCCCGAAAAATCACAAAAAATAACACAACACTCCTATTGTTCTATGTTGACACGAGAAATTTTTTTGGAAGCAATAAGAGGCAACAGATATCGTTTCGTCCCCAAAGGTGGGGCGTTCCCTACCGAAACCATCATGCTTGTTGTGAGAAGCTCTGGTTTGTGAGAAGCTTATACCCAAACCTGCCCCAAATGGGACAAAAAATTTACCACGACATGTTGATGCCGCTCCATGATAGCATGCCAAGTTTCATGAATTTCAAACGAGTTTTGGATTTACTAGAATTTGAAAACCAAGTATCTCAATGTTTGCGGCCGAGTGACGGTGGCTGGGTGTTTGACATTCATTCCCATTTCTTGCATGGGACCTAAGCATGCAACCAAGGACACATATTTGATTTTTCAACCAATTTATATGCACTAGAGCATGTGCATGTAGTTCAAATTTGAATAATGCACCCGAAATGCCTACAAAACCAAGTTAATGTATAAAAACGTCCAAACGAACCCTGAATAATTCTAATTTTTTTGATGACACACCTATGGTTGCATGTTCACTGCAGATAAAAGTTCTAGCAATTCAAACACCATCCTTTGCAGTTGTGACCCCATTATGTAATTCAAATCAAGACGAAAAATCAAGTAGATCGCACACTGTTTATTATCAACAACCGTGTGAGATGCAGCACAAAATATCTTGGAGCACCATCGCGTATAGTACGATTATGGCTTACGCGAGAAGGTGCGTCGGCTATAGTCCACGGCCAGCGTGTCAAGCACACTAGCTCACTCTCCAAATATCATTTCACTGTTCAATCGTCGTCAGTGAAAGATGGGGACATGGACCCGCGTCATGAGGGCAACTTCGGCGGCCCACTCTGGCGAGAGCGCGGCCGCAGCCGCTAGGCACGTGCTAACAAGCTTCGTGAGGGCGACCGCAATCTGCGTCCGGGCGGCCAAGGCAGCCCAAATGGCCGGTGTTGCTTCTCAGGCGGCGGCAGCAGCATCTGCCTCGGGGATAGCAACTGGCGAGAGCGGCACAGCAGCTGTCCGTTCCGCAGCGGTGGCCTTAGCCCTGATGGAGGCCGCCCACCACCATGTCGAGGCCGTCCACGCCCAGCTCGTGGCGCTCACCGCACAAATCGAAGGAAGCTTCTCCGACAACGGTCGGCAACCCACGGCCGAAGAGTTGGCAATCGCCGAGAAAGTTCGAGCAACCATCCGTTCCTGCGTGGCATACCTTGCCACGACGGAGCCCGCCAAAGCCCAAATCGCGGACGCCCACGCCCTTCTCGTGGTGGCCTATTCCAAAGATATGGAGGACGCGGATGGCAAGATGCTTGCTGAGTATGGTGCGATTGATGCCATGGAGCTCCTTCCCCAGGAGATCGTCAGGCGCGAGCTGGACATGGAGGCGGCGGCGAAGATCGACGAGCACCAACCGTGGTAATACTCTTTGTTTTGTTTAATTAAGAGCGACGGTCTTTAATTAGTTAGAGTAATGTTTAGGTCAGCTAGCTCTGTTTAATTGCTGAACTTGCTCGATTAAGAGGTGTGGGTATGCTGTAGTCTCCTTTGTGTACCCAAATTATGCAATGACGTGGATGACCACTGTAACCATGGAAATTCGAGCCAAATTTTTGACGTTCAAACTCATCACACACGGGTTAAGCTATCTGAATCGTTTGTGATGTCCACATATCGTACACAGTTCTGAATAAGGGACCGTGTCTGATGACACTTTGCGCGCCAGTTTTTTGGCTGAAGCGATTCCAAATTTTCGGCTTCCACGGAAATATCTACCTCCCCGCCCCCTCCCCCTTACCAAAAGCCACATTTACCCCCTTTCCGCCTTCCTTTCCAAGTTGAAACCTTTACTCCTTGCTTGCAATGCCGCCTCCTCGCCGGCGACCCTCCTTCACGCTGCTCGGCCTCGCCTATCGAGGCAAGTAGTCCACACCCGACCCCCATCCTCCTCCTCCTTCCACATCCCACATGCCCCGACCGCCGGCGCGAGCGCTACACCTTCCACCCAAATCACCGACCCCTCCACCAAATATGTGCCGGCCTAAGCCATAGTGCACATAGTATAGCCAGGATCTCAAGGAGCATTTGGCAGCGGAGAAGCAAATCGCGGCCGCACGCGCGGATGAGGTCGCGATGGCTGCCATTTGTGCCGACCCCCAGATCTTGGAGGAGCACCTCGCCGTCGAGGCCACCGTCGAGACACCGCGACGCGGTTGGCTGCTTTAAACGACAGTTTGTGGCGTTTTCTCGAGGCCATCGTTTGCTAGCTACTGCCTTTCCTTAACAAATTCTAGTGAATTGTGCTATCTACTTTTACATGCAATCTTCTTCTATAGTGTATATGTTCTATATATCATGCAATGTGGTGTTCAGTTAACTTCTTGGTTCAATTCTGCAAATGTGATGTTCAATTCTTCAAGGTGCAATATTTCCAAGTTGTTAAGCATGCTTGGTTTGGTTAACTGTCTGATCTTCTATTATGAGTATGTTATTTTGTGCAATGTGGTGCTCAGTTAACGTTTGGTTTATTTGTTGTGGTGTTTAGTTAACTGCTTGGTTCAATTCTGCAATGCGATGTTCAATTGTTGTGGCTGCATTCTGTTATTGTATACCATGTGAAAAATAAATCGAATTTGGCTATACGAAATACATGAGAAACAAATACAATTGCTATATTTCCAATCTGTTAAGCATGCTTGGTTTGGTTAACTGTCTGATCTTCTATTAGGAGTATGTTATATTGTGCAATATGGTGCTCAGTTAATGTTTGGTTCATTTGTTGTGGTGTTTAGCTAACTGCTTGGTTCAATTCTACACTGCGATGTCCAATTGTCATGGGTAGCATTTTGTATTGTTATGCATGTGAGAAATAAATCGAATTTGGCTGCACTTAATACATGAGAAACATATACACGTGCTATATTTCCTAGTTCTTAATCATGCTTGGTTTGGATAAATGAGTTTTTCATGTGGCTTGAATTAATCTGATGAATCTGCAATGTGCTTATTTTTCATTAACATATTTTACTGATAGCATGTGAACCCTTACTTAACCTAATGACTAACTACCTTATATGTGTTGTAGAGAAACAATGGGAAGCACTGAGGTTTACAATCGAGGTTAGCACATGCATGGTCCGTTGTCTAATAGCACATTATTGTGCAATTGCAGGAACCATTCTAATATTTAGCTTTTTAACAATTTAGTCTTGCACATGTATGTCCTGCTGTCAGAGGTTTTGACCCACTGTTCGACCCTTTTTGCATATGGGGAAATGAGTTGTCCATGAATATTAGTCAAATCAAGAAACTCAGAAAGATTGTTAGGATAAAGAAATTAGCGACAAAAAACAATAAGATCTTTGTCTGCACAATGAAGAAGACATCAGTTCACTACAGGATGGTACTAACTATTATACCTTGCCTTTTTTATTCCTTTGCCCCATTTTTAATATAGAGAGGATATTTATGCACATCTCTGTTTTCAGGCCTTTCCAAAGCAGTTCACTGATGATTACCGCTCAAACCACATGTATGGTCAGGAAGCGAAGAAGTTATTCATACAACACTCACGGTTCAATATTGAAGTGTTCCTGAAGAGGACGAAGGATGGACGGTCAATCATCCACAGGCACTGGCCTAAACTTACAAAGACCTTCAACAGCAATGAAGGTTTAATATTCGCCTTCTGTTTCAGCAGTTTCCAGATGAGATACATTTGTCTATGTACCGTCTATGATGCTAATTTCAAAAGGTTATAAATATTGCATGTGAAACTTGGTCCTGGTGTAGTTGTGTAATGGAGTAGCTGAGTGCTGAAGCTATATGATGTTGTACTCTAATGTATTTCAATTATGAAAATAAAATATATTCTGTGCTTAATATGAAATGTCAATTAGATTAATAAATGGATTATGAATAATTGGATAATTAGCCTGTTAATTGGGTTTTCTATTGCAAACAGTTATTGAGAAAACACCGTGTGCGATGCATTCAATAACGCACACAGTTTTTAGAAGTAAACCGTGTTAGGTTAATGAACAATCACACATGACATCTTCTTGAAAACTGTTTGCGTTAGGTCACCTGGCGCAAACGTTTACCACATAAAAATTGTGTGTGATGGACATCCCTTGACACACAGTTTTTTCTAGGCTCCGTATGTGATGAATTCAATAACGCAAACGATAAATTGTTAATACCATGTGCAATGGAAATGATATCACAAACGATTTAACCGGAAAAATTTTGTGTGGTGTACTTGCGAACAGAAACATTTTCCTTGAAGCGACTGTGTGGGATGTATATACGAACGGAACCGTTTAGCGATGGTTGACCGTGTGGGATGTACTTACGACCGAAAATAATTTCGCCTGTATAATTGTATTTTTTAGCACTACTGTACGTATTTCTGTATTTGAGTGCTCGCCGGTCGCACACTACCTCATTTTGTCGAGCATGTGTGCCAGGAGGGCATATCCCCGACGGTTTCTGGGTCGTGTGGGAAGGACCCCCTATCGCCCACACTCACTTGGCGAAGGTTTGAAAGAACGTCGCGGGAAAGGTTAAAAACCGTTTGTTTAGGAGCTCGTTGTACTAATTTGTAAAGAACTCCAGTACTTTTGAAAGCCCGCCACTCTAGCTTGAAAAAGGTTACTACATATGTAGAATCTCAAAACATTAAGGGCCTGTTCGGTACTCCTCCGTGGCCTCAAAATCCTGAACTCCACCACCAGCTTCCCATCGCCAGCTTCTCACGAGAGCGCCGCGATCGGGCGATCCGTTCGGTAGCAGAATTTCTTTGTCGCTAGCATTGGCCTGGGCCGGCAGACCAGATGGACTGGATATGGCCCGACTAGGAAGTCGCTCGTGAAATAAGGCTCGAACCAGTATGCTCACTTGGCGGTGGTATCAACAGGTAATTTGACCAAACTCCAACTCCTGAAGATGCTGGGAGCCCGGAATGACCAACTCCGCGACTCCACAAAAAATGCACTACGCTCCGCGCCAGCTTCTGTAGCTAAACTCCAGGAATTGACGCCTTTGGCTGGACTCCGCGCGCGGATTCGAGAATTTGAGAAGTCAGACCACTACCGAACACGCCCTAACACTCCGACTTGAGCTAAACGAATGTTTTTAATGGAAAAAGGTGACGGATTCTCTGTCCTCACTGACAATAATAGTACAATTTACATGTTCTCACAACCTGTCTTGGCAAATAGTTTTTTTTTTCTGAATTGGGAATTAGCTAACTGCTGCAGACAGAGGGATTAGGCCACATACCGGTACACAGCAAAGCCAAAGTTTCTGCAATATGTCCACATCTTCGTACACCTCAAACTACCTCTATCGAGCATCAGAATACACAATGAACAAAGCCAACCTGCATATTCCATTAATTAATCTGTCAACTCAACGCTTAAACAACGTGAATGACAAAATAATAACGGAGACGTAGGCAGAAATGATAACTCTTCCTTCTCTCTAAAAATTGATAAATCTTCCATGCTAAGTAAATCCGGTGCCAGCTTCCTGCTTCAAAAAGCTGTAGAGAATATCCGGAGATCGCACGAACTGAGAGGTAACATGTAGACTGCAGAAGAGCAAACAGACCAAAAACGAAAAGTTGGTACAATCTACAAAGTGATTAGTTTTTTCAGAACTGGCGAACGAGCGAGAAGATGGGCAGGGTCAGGTTGACGAACTGGCAGATGGGTGTCGAGGAAATTCTCATAGCCAGATGGCGTTCCTGGTTCGTGGCACCGACGACCGGGAGGCGGCTGGTGCCGCGGCCGCGCATGGAATAGTCGCCGGGAGGCGAGCTCGGGGAGGGAAGCCGGATCTCCTTGGTACACAAGGATCGGGATGAGGATGGAGGCAGAGATGGCGGAGGCAGCGGCACGCGTGTTCACCTGCCGCGAGGGAGAGAATGAGGGGTCGGGGAATGGAACGACCATGCGATGGTTTCCTCTTCGTGCATCCAGAAACAGGCATCTTCATTCCTCCTTTGGGTCATGGTGCCTCGCCGCCATCGCCATTAGTCACCCTCTCTCTGCGGCGGCGCATATGTTTCACTCTAGGTCAAGAGATCGGAAGGGACGGGTGCGGTGCAGGTCAACATCGATTTTGTTGATGCATACATGGCCTCATCAGCACCGTCAGTCCGGGATCAAAGTAAATCCGGTGCCAGCTTCCTGCTTCAAAAAGCTGTAGAGAATATCCGGAGATCGCACGAACTGAGAGGTAACATGTAGACTGCAGAAGAGCAAACAGACCAAAAATGAAAAGTTGGTACAATCTACAAAGTGATTAGTTTTTTTAGAACTGGCGAACGAGCGAGAAGATGGGCAGGGTCAGGCTGACGAACTGGCAGATGGGTGTCGAGGAAATTCTCATAGCCGGATGGCGTTCCTGGTTCGTGGCACCGACGACCGGGAGGCAGCTGGTGCCGCGGCCGCGCATGGAATAGTCGCCGGGAGGCGAGCTCGGGGAGGGAAGCCGGATCTCCTTGGTACACAAGGATCGGGCTGAGGATGGAGGCAGAGATGGCGGAGGCGTGCACGCCGTGTTCACCGCCGCGAGGGAGAGAATGAGGGTCGGGAATGGAACGACCATGCGATGGTTTCCTCTTGGTGCATCCGTAAATGTGCATCTTCATTCCTCCTTTGGGTCATGGTGCCTCGCCGCCATCGCCATTAGTCACCCTCTCTCTGCGGCGGCGCATATGTTTCACTCTAGGTCAAGAGATCGGAAGGGACGGGTGCGGTGCAGGTCAACGTCGATTTTGTTGATGCATACATGGCCTCATCAGCACCGTTAGTCCGGGATCAAACGAGAGGCCTCTAAATTTGTTTCTGGAGTAGCGGCCCATGCGGGAAGAGGTGCATCGGACGGCCAAAAATGACTCGAAGGCGCGATCTGACGATCCAAATTGTTGATGGCGTGAGAGGCTTCCTAGCATGCTTAGTTTTAGTGTTTCTAAATAAGGTTCTTTTCACCTAGCCTTTTCTCGATGGTTCTTGAAGATGGAATAAGGTTCTTCACGTATTTTACTCATCTATTGACTCACTATTAGTCGTAGGCTCATAGTTTATGTGTTTCTCAAAAAAAGTCATAGCATATGTTTAAATTTGAGAAACATGGTTGGATGATCGGCCGAATGTTGGTGGAACATTTGCAGGTGAAAGCGTTGGAGATGCCGTGAGAACGGTCCGCATGGAGGCCACGTCACTGTATTCTAGGTTTGTGATTCGAGTATTCGCATATGACTACAGGACAAGAAAGCATGTTGGATGGTCCATCGAGTGGGTGTCGCATCAGCAGATCCAGTGAATGGGCATGAACATGGAAGAAGCAGGAGGCGCCGCTGGCACCGTCCGGACCGTGTCCCGGCGACTGGTCCGGCCGTCGATCGGCGACGCGCCCCCGCCGGAGGACATCCACCTCACGCCGTGGGACCTCCGCTTGATCAGCGTCGACTACATCCAGAAGGGCCTCCTCCTGCCCGCGCCTCCCGCCGGCGGCGACCGCCTCGTCGGCACCCTCGCGTCGTCCCTGGCGCGCGCCCTGCGCAGGTACTACCACTTGGCCGGCCGTCTCGCCGTTGAGGAGCGGGGCGACGGGACCGTCAACGTCAGGCTGCGCTGCACTGGGGAGGGCGCCGAGCTCGTCCACGCGACGGCGCACGGCGTCGCCGTCGCGGACATCGCCGGCTCGGTGTACACCCCGTCATCGGTGGTCTGGGCCTTGTTCCCGTTGAACGGGGTGCTTGGCGCGGACGCGGCCGTCGATTCGCTCCCCGTGCTGTCGGCGCAGGTCACCGAGCTCGCCGACGGCGTGTTCGTCGGCATGTCGTTGAACCACTCCGTCGGCGACGGCTTCGTCTTCTGGGAGCTCTTCAACACCTGGTCGGAGATCAACCGTGGGGGAGGAGGAGCCATCAGGGATCTAAGCGAGATCTCCGCACGGGTGCACCGGAGGTGGTTCGCTGATGCCAGCCCCGTGCCGATCCCCCTGCCTTTCAGCAAGCTGCAGCACGTCGTCCGGCGGTTCGATCCCCCGATTATGCAAGAGTGTTTCTTCACCTTCTCCGCCGCGAGCGTTAAGGAGCTCAAGGCGCGGGCGAACGACGAGATGGCCGGCACGGCCACCGCCACCATCTCTTCCCTTCAGGCCCTGCTCGCGCACCTATGGCGGGCCGTGTCCCGAGCGCGGCGCCTCCCGCCGGGGCAGGAGACGTCCTACACCCTGGCCGTCGGATGCAGAGGGCGCGTGAGCGGCATACCGCCGGGATACATGGGCAACGCGCTAGTGCCCGCGAAGGCGAGCTGCACGGTCGGCGAGGTACTGGGCAAGGGGCTGGGCTGGACGGCGTGGCAGCTGAACCGCGCCGTCGCGTCGTTCGACGAGGAGGCCATGAGGGAGTGGCTGGAGAGCTGGACCAGGGAGCCGCAGCTCCGGTACTTTGGGAGCCTTATGTCAGGAGGCGCGGCGCTGATGACCGGGAGCTCGCCGCGGTTCGACGTGTTCGGGAACGACTTTGGGTGGGGGAAGCCGGCCGCCGTGCGTAGCGGCGGCGGGAGCAAGATGGACGGGAAGGCGACGGTGTACCAGGGGCCGGAGCGGGGAGGGAGCATGTCGCTGGAGGTGTGCATCTCGCCGGACGCGATGGAGAGGCTCGTCGCCGACCAGGAGTTCATGGACGCCGTCACGATGTTGCCGACCAAACATGGGTGATCAATTTCTAGCTAGTCTCATGTGATGTTCAACAACCTCGCTCTAATAATCTTGGCAAATTTGCACTGATCTAGACAGAATCAAGTGCTTCGCATTAAAGTTATTGCAATAATATAAGAGATGTTACTCCCTCCGTTTCATAATGTAAGACCTTTTTTTTACTCTACACTAGAATAAAAAAATGTTTTATATTATGGGAGTTTTTCTTCTTTATGGATCATAGCAATGACCTATGCATGCTTGTTGTCTGAAGAAGCGAATGTTGTATACTCCTAGTCCAACTTCAGTAACGTGTTAGGACCTAGGAGTGCATTGTGTAGAAGTGAATAGGAAGCTAATTTTGCAAGAATTTGATGATCAAATGAGCACCTAGCGTGAATGTCTATTCTGCCGCGGTGTTTGGGGTATTGTTTCGACTTGGCTATTAATCCATCATGGGATGGCCCGCACCTTCTTCTCCTTGAGGATTGGTGGAACATGAAAATTGTTGATCGAATCAGATGTTGTTGCTCGCAGACGGTTCGGTCAAGTGGTTACCTATGTGCTCGTGGAACGTCTGAGAGAAGAGGAATAGGTGGATCTTCACTAACCCCTTCCAAACTGTGCTCGACATTGCAATCTTGGGACTGTTTGGATTGCAACCATCGCCTACCATGTCAAATTGTTGGCGTTGATTGATGGACAATGCCTGTTTCGATGGCTTCCAACATATTGGCACGCCCAGCCCATCACGGCTCTCTCCATCTACTCTGAGGCCAAATCATGGGCAAATCACGGGCGGGCAAAACCAGTGCCAATATTTTGGCTGCCCCTGATTTGGTCAAGCCATCGTGGGCAAGAACCAAACACCCCCCTTAACTTCAAGAAAAATCTTGAGCAAGTTGGGCTGGCCTTTATGCCGGTGATGGAGTCATGTGTGGGGGTTTTTCACCCTTTTCTATTTTCTTCAGTGAATAGTTTTGTTTTATTTTTGTTTTCCCGATTTTAATGAAACTGGACAACACCCCGCGCGTTGCCGCGGGAAATTAGTATCCCAAGTTGTAAACTCATGAGGTGTATTCTTAGAGGACAAATAAGAGATAAGGAAATGGAATTTTAGCACTAAAGTGGGATGCTTGTGAGCTCATGCAAACCACATGTGCAAAATGATAGCTCTATGTTGTTTCAATCTCGCAAATTACACAAAGCTTGTCAATCCAATGGAACAATTGTAGTGAGGCTTTCATCCTTCAAAGTCACATGGCAAAGTTCCAACAATTATTAGATGTATGTTTTATTGACATTAATTGACTTCATGAACCAGAACAACTTGGTCATGCGAGCTCACTTACAACACATACATGTGAAAAAACTGGCTAGGTTTGAACATACATATATATAAACAATGAAATCAGATTAAGTGAACTTGATATACTATATGAAGATATATACAGATCCAAAACAAAACAACTGTCAAGATTTAAATAAATTGAATGGGATATATTCCGTACATACAAATAAGCTTACTACACATAAGCATGAGGGGGATACTTCTCTAGATCTTAGGATATAGGCATATGTACAAGAAAGAACTATATACCAATAAAAAGAATTTTACTGTCCTAACATTGTACATAACAAAAAAAATACACCATGCGTTGGCAAGCCTGCTTGCATTCTTCAATCTTTGTGTCGCAGCACTTTGAGCTTCACCTATATATGTTATTGTGAAGAAATATAGGATAGCTAATTCAAAAGAGAGATGACCTTAGTACATTAATGGACACAAGAAGAATATGAACATAGACATGATAGCGTGTTAATATATTTAGCGCAGGGCTAAAACTATTGAAATCGCGTGCTTGTTGGATGTATGCATCATACTTAGGTAACCAATTGCATGTGACCCTCCTATTATATACTTAAGCAAGATTAGTGACCTACTTCATTTTTTGTCAAACAACTTTTCGATAGAAATCAGAAAAGAATCTACATAGAGAACATGTAGCAATAATAGAAATATATAACAAAGTTTTTCTCAGCAAAATCAGCTATTGCACGAATAACTAATTGTGGTAGAACTTATCGTTCAATCTATGTACGAAGATATAAATATATGATACATATCAAGAAGAGACATTAGATATTATTTTTACGATGCTAGATAGATACTCTCTCCATCCCTGAAAGAGTGTACTTCCAACTTTGTTGGAGAATCAAACTCTCTCAAAGTTTGACCGAGTTTGTCCAAAAATATATCAATGTTTGTGAAACCAAATAGGCATATGATGAAAATAGATATTATCATTAATCTAATGCTACTAAGTTGATGGCATAAATGTTGATGTATTATTGTATAAATACGGTCAAACATAAAAAAGTTTGACTTTCCAACAAAGTTGGAATTACACTATTTCAAGAACGGAGGGAGTAGGGATCAGGAACTTGTTGAATTTTTTTCTTTTCCAAAATTATTAATTGTGAACTGTATATGAACTATAATGAATTTGTTATTAGTGATTGTATCAATGTTTCAAAAGACACATTGAGTAGACAGTGGGCCATAAAGGTTACCTAGATTTATTTTTCAGCCACGATGATCTTCTACCATTTTCATCAAAAGACCTTGCCCGGCATAGATTAGAACATCCGCACAAAAAATCAAGAGGATTGGGTGTTTTAGTTGGATAGCTATTGGGGCCTGAGATGTGCAGCAGTTGCCGCAAAAGTAAAAGTTAAATCAAACTTCTCCGAAGAATATCAGTTCAACGTACATCATATCAACATAACAGTTGACAACAATGACACATATAACTGAAGAAATTTACGGGGACGGGGAGTTCAAAGAGAGAGAGAGAGAGAGAGAGAGAGAGAGAGAGAGAGAGAGAGAGAAAGAGAGAGAGAGAGTGAGAGAGAGAGCACAGACAAGGGAAAGATCAAGACTCGGGAGGCTGATATACACATGTCCCATATTGGAGAGGGGGGCTGAAAAGGAGGGGAGGTTTTACCTACAGAAGGGGCGAAGAAGGCGAGTTCAATGGGACCAGTTTCTTCACATTTGTTGTTGTTTCACAATTGATTGGTAGAGAAGACAAAGGCATCCATGCACGGTTGTCTTTCAAACACGGTAAAAACTACTCCTATGTAGTAAAAAACAACATAGGGGACTAATCCAACGGGATGGTGAAGCACCTTCAGTTGTAGCAAACACGGCCACCACTACTGCAACCGCCGCCGCCTCCCCCGCTGTCAGAGCCATCACTGCCATCGCTACTACAACGATCGCCATCGTTGCCAACTCTGGAGCTTCTGCCACTGCCGCATTCGTACCGAAAATCTTCTCCGCTGCTAGGAAGCGAGCCACCAGGAGAGTGGCACCACCGGCACAGGTGACATCGATGGCCTTGGTGCTGAACCATTGGACTTGAGGAAGGCTTGTGAGCAAAGAGTTCCCTGGCGCCGTCCTCGACGAGATGCAACCAAACCCCTTGTGGTCACCATACCCTTCATCCGATCTAGCATCTTGTCCAGCCGCCGGACATGAATGACTAATACTTTGGAAATCCTAGATATGTGTGTACGTGGAGGAGGTGGGGATAGTGGAGGGTGTGCACCCTATGCAATTGTTGCGTGTAGAGAAATTTTAGGAAGGACGTCATGGAGAGGATGACAGGGGATAGCAGAAGGTGCTTCTGTTATATGGGGAACACTTGGGAGGGAAGATGGGCGTAGGAGGTGAGGCATCTCCAAATGACTACTCAAATGTCGTGTATGGGGAAGACGAATAGTAGATTTGTAGTTTCCTTTACCCTTGTTGTTAGTGGATTTGAAGTTTTCTGGCCAGGAATGATGACTTTTAAGCTAATCGGGTAGAGTGGATCAAAACAATTGTGGTGCATGTGAAAATAAATGTCATGACGTGGCTAGAAAAGCTGAGGCATCATGTGTAGTGGTGTGGCATGGTTCCTTGTCAAGAGAAATAATATAGTGGGGATGAAATATTTAGGTATTATAGATGAGCGCCGACCTTCCTCATAAAAAATGTCAAGGGTGAAGAATGTGCTCTTTTCTTGTTGTTTAATTATCATGCACTCTTGGCACAGACTTGAAAAGTGAAAACGATTGCAGTGTTAAGGTATGAATTTAATGGAATCACATTGTCATTTGCGGGCAGTTGCGCATAATGAAATGAATCAAATTAATTATTTTTTCCATACAACTTCTAAAGTTTCTTTTGCAGCGTCAATAGAGATCTATTAATCACTTGGTAGAGATCCCTACTTGAGTAGATTTTAACTTTGCTAGACAGGCCCCAGCCAAACCACGGTGCGAGCATATCGCCTACCATAAGAAACTAGCTCGCAGCTAAAGAGTATTGAGTTCTACCAATCTTATTACAAGCAAGGGTTTGGTTGGGTCTCAGCCGACTCAAGACATCTTGAAGACTCAGTCAAGTGACAAAACATATAAGAAAGAAATAAGAAGAAATTGAAAATAAAAATTTCACATATCTCAATGTGACATAACCAAATCTCAGTCGAGTGGGATTTAGTAAGACTATACAAGCAATATTTGTATCACCATCATGAACCAACATGTGGTTGGATGGTTAGGAGGATAATGGTATCCTCAGTCCACCAGGGTTCATGTCCTAGACTTGACATTGGTGCTCGCATTTTCTTGGATTTATCTTTGATATTGCGGCCGCACTATCAGATTTCAAAATTACTAGGAGTAGGGACCATTGCAGCATCAAATCCAACCCTTCTCTACAAACTTCTAGTTCAACTTCAAGTGCTCTCGTACAAGTCCTTATAGTTCTGCAAGTCTAGAAGATGATCCTAGCATACAACCCATTAACAGTCGCTACAAGGGCGCCTCCTCGCGTGTGCCATGTGGAACGGACAGGTTGGGCAGGAAAATAAAAAGGATAAAAGGAAAAGCAAAATAGTGTAAAAGAGGTTGAACGAAACCCTCCGTCCCCACACCCTCCGTCTCGAGCACCTCCTCCTCCCTCTGTCGCCGCCGCCTCGCCCCTCCCCCGCACTCGTGCCCTCTCCTTCTCCCACCCCAGGCTCCATCTTCTCCGGCCCCTTCCTGCGCTCCATCCCTTCCTCCTCGTTGTGGCAGGCATCATCGCTTCTGCGGAGGGCTCCTCAACGCCGCTGCATCCGAGACATCCCTAGATGTGGCAGGTGGCTCCATCACCGGTCGCGTGCGGCGGAGGCCAGCCCAGATCCGCCTCCTCCAGCCCATCCTCTTCGTCACACACAACGGGAAAGGTTGGGTTTGAGCTCTGCCACCCCATCCCATGCCGTTGTTTGTCGGTAGCAGACCGAGCTCCGCCTCCACACCCACTGTCCTTCCTTGTCGGCCCTTTTGTGTGTCGGGAACGGACCTCGGAGGTGTTTGCCTGGACAAGACCTCAACGGCGACCTGCAGGTTCCTATTGAGATGCTTGGATACTTATCTAAATATAAGGTGCCTGGCATTATTGATTCCTTTGGATAATTCATAAGTTGATTATTAGCAGGTGTACATGCTGATGATAAAAGGAGCACTACTCAACCAAATGGTTGATTTTTTGAGTCTAATGAAACACAGTTAGTTCACTTTCTTAAACTTGTTTAAAAATGGTTAGTGTCTTGAGTTCCAGGAGTTCTAATTATCACACATATTAGAAGAGAAGTCGTAACTTCTCAGCTGTTTTCTTGAATCTAAATGTGTTTCTATACTAATCCCTAGGAAACAATTCATACCATATTAGTAATTTCAGAATCGCTGAGTCTTCTTCATTCTCTGATCTAGAAAGTTTATGTTGTAAACTTTGCATTAGGACTATACGGCTAATGATTTGTGGATGGTAAGGTGCCATTATAATAGTGATTTCACTTTTATTTGTACCGCTTCGACTTCTGTAAATTCGTAGACTACTAATTGTTATAATTAAAGAAAATGATTTAGTTCAATTATGGGAGCTATTTAGTGATGTGGTCTTTGGATTTTTCCATACAGATGTTAGAGCTCCTGTGGTAATCAGATATCGATGCATCATGGGGCTAGAGAAGGTCCTTTTATGCGTGATATCATTTTAATACCGGTTTCAAATTTGCTTTATCTTGTTATCCCTCATTCATTAAATTATAGGATTCTATTTGTTTGTATGACTAAATGCAGATATGAAATTGTTCTTGGCAGATGATTGTAACTAAGGTCATGTTCTAGGTATAAAAAATGATCTGCTGGATCATGCTCTTGCAATAACTGATTTCGCTATCAAGTCTACAATTCAATGTTGATTTAGAAGGTAGACTCTTTAAACTTCATTGATGCTTTCTTGGCCGTTTTGATCTAATATCTCTCTGATGTGGTTAGTATAAACATATGGTGGTATAATTAGTTTTTGCTTTTTTTGTGGGATGATAATGTTGTAGATAGATGAAGACTGAATTAGTTCACAGTTGATCTTGGTTCTGTACGATCTTCAATATTTGGGTCTCGTAGGTCTGTCTCCCAAGAGCAACGAGAAGAAATCTGTTAACACATTACAACATTATATGTAACATATGTCCATTTTCATGGAATGAAAGGTGAGTGCTAATTACCTGTGCTGAACCATTATGGTGCCCCGAACTTTCTGACCATTTGAGTTATACTCCAGAGTCTTGATGTTGACTGAATTGAAAGTTTGGAGTTGTCGAGTCTCGAGCTTCATTTTTCGTGGATTAGTGGTTATTGAATTTTTATGCCTCTAGCCCATGCTTGTAGGAACACAATTATTGAGTGGAACAATGGGTGTAAAAGAGTATGTGCAGAGTGAATTTGATAACGTAGAAGTTCAGATTAGAAGCACAAATACAACCTTTTTCCAATTTTTGGAAGCAGCGGTTCTACTGCTGCTACTGCGATGACCGAGGGTAGGCTGCAACTCTAGATATAGAAAAAGCGAGTACATCTATATAATCTTCGATTCTTCTTTTTGTTTGTGATGCTGCTGCATCTTTCTTAAGCAGGGCTTGCCACTTTATTGCAGTTGTGAGTTCTTTTAGTTTTCTTTTTATGGACAACTTGGAGCTCAATTCTTAAATTCCAAGGCCATCGAGCAGGACATGGATCATATACTAGGAGTTTTAGTCATGTATGCATCTAATGTGGGCAAACCGCATGGGCACATTCTCTTATTTGGCTGGTGCAAAACCTATGAAGTTTTCCCTGTCAGCTAATTTAATGTGCTTACCTCTCCATTAGACAGCTAGCTATTATGATTATACACTACGTTTCCTATGTTATGTGCTTGGTTTTCCTCTTTTGCTCACTCCTTTCATTGTTGGTGAAGGATCGGTCAGTCCATTGTTCATCATTTGGCTTGCTTCTCGCTAAGCTCTTTCTTCCTTGTCTCCTGTTCGGTAAAATGTCTGAGAGCTGACACAGTTTCGTTTCTCGTTTCCTTGCCTGTCCAGGTTCTTTGTTGGTTCGTTGGCAGTTCCTAATTTTTTTCCTGTAGCCGGTTGAGGTTTGTCTCTGAGCATTCCTCTAAGATTTAATTTTTGTTTGGCATTTTTTTGTGACAAGAGAGAGGTGGGAAAGGTACTACCATACTTGTTCCAATGGTTGCGAGATTAGAGGACAGAAGTCAAGAGATTTAGGCGATGTTCAATGTGTATGCGACTAAAAAGTCAAAGAGAGTAGAACCGAAAGTTTTGCTAGCTATGCTAGTATGAGTGCTACTGCTACTTCTACTAATTTTTGTGAGACATATTTTGCTCCCTATTAGAATTGGCCGCCCTATGGGATGCTTATCATATTTGCTTGATCTGGGATGATTTTGTGTCCTTGTGACTGATGCATGCCTTGTGCTGGTTCTGCAGGGATTCCACCATTAGCATAAAATCAAGGAGGCGGGCAGTGGCCGTGGAAAGCAGGGGTTCCACAATTGGCTACATCGTCTCAAGGAGAAGAATTCTTACATGATCCATGTAACTGCTCGTTTTGTTGATGTCTTCGCCCTATGTGTCCAGGTTCTCAACTTCAGTCCTTCACAATGCAATGTGTCCAGGATCTAAGAATGGACATATAACACTTCTTATAATTCAGACCATGCTTGCCAATAAAGTTGAATGTGCTGGAGCAATAGTTCTAAAACTTCATTAAGTCGAAGTAGGCAACATTTTTTCTTAGTGGCCTTCTTTCTCCGTGGTATCTCAAATGCAAGCAAGCATGCCTTTGCTAAGGGTTAGAAGAAGCCAATTAGTATGTCTAGGATCTCTTTTATATTACTAAGGAATACCTATTTATTTTTTTCTAAATGCACATGATAGACTGTCTGATACTGAAAAAGTACATTGCAACTTCAGAAATTTATGCAAATGATGGCTCTAAGGGTTAGAAGAAGCCAAGGAGCATGTGATAGGCTTTTTTGATAGTTTATCAGAAGAAAGTGTAGAAGAAAATGGAGAGGATGATGAAGTGACTCAAATACAAGTACGAAATATCTGCGTCAGCAAGCTAGGTATGTTCGAGGAAATAATACTATGCAACATATTTTGTTTATATGCTTGTGTAGACTAACCAGCTAAGTTTATCCATGAAGGCCTTCGTAGATAGACATCATACATGATAACAATGTGTGGGTAACATCTCAACAAGGGTGTATTTATCTAAACTATCAGCTGCAATTCTTTTGGTTCCCAATTCTTTCAGTTGTCCAAATTAGCTGATTGTCCAGAAGCTTATTAGTGAATCTGATGGGTCATCTCATGCTTGCAAGCTTAATCTTTTCACATTGGATTTTCTTGTGCTTAGTTTTGTTCTGACCGGACTTATTTCTTAGTGCTCCTCCGTGTTCCTCTACATAACTGGATGTGGGGAAGCACCTTACGTGATTATGTGATGATTCTTACAATCCTGCCAATTGTATCACATATGGATAAGAGGATATATATTTATATAATATCACAAAAACACACATTTTTTACTCAGGTTGTCATTGGTTGGTTGATTCAACAACATTTTGGTGCCTTGCGATATTATTTTCACAATCGTATAAGTGCAAGATCCTAGGTACCATCTGTATAAATTTCAGATTAACTATCTTAGTCCCGAAGTTTATAGATTTGGTGGTTCGTTTGCAGGTATGTCAACAACAAGTTAAGCAATAAGTACAAGGCGGCGATGAGAGTTGCAAATCGATGACCGGCACTTCACATTACAAAATTTTCATTCTTTCTTTTCCTGGCTCATGTTCGGATTTTGTTTCGGAGACAAAGAATAATCGAGTTTTGATTGGGACCCTGTTGTGGGAGAAATGGCTATATTGAAGGGTACAAAAACTATTTTGAGCAGCTAACTACACTTGGAATGAGTAGTTGCTTCTGCTTGAGGACGCATGGACAAGTTGCTCTGGCCCTGGCGCCACAGCCATGGACATGGTGCCCTTCCCATCTCTTATGTGTGTGTCTGCGTGTGCGCGTGCGCATGTGCGTGTGTGTCTGTTATATTCAATTCGATTTGGAGTTTGTGTTTTGTTCACGAAGCTTCCTGCCTTCTCTGCTGCAGGACATCTCTCTCTGTTTCTCACTCTGGTGTGATGTGATCCAGGTCCCAGAATCCGTGTGGCAGCATGACATGTACTCGGATGCCTCTGCGAGAGGCGGCGGTGGCGGGAGGGTCTCGGCTATTGAGACCGACACCAAGCTCTTCATCGTCAATTTGGACTTTGGCGTTTCAACTGAGGACATGAAGGTATACACGTCACAATATATACATGTCTAGTTGTTGCTCTTATGTAATTTGGTTGCTTTTGAGTAGTTGGTCTCAAAGAATTTCATAGTTTGCCTGGATGTTGTGTTAGTTAAGCTATTTCTAGATCTGCCACAGGCTGAGTATTGTAACTGTGATTTGGTCGTATTGGTAGCTTCCCGAGCTAATCTTTTGTAGGCTTTCTTAGCTTGTTTCTGTGAATAGGATTTTGTTTAGTTCTCAATTGTAGTTTGTTGTTAATGGTTGTTCGGATGGTTGTGGCCTCTTTGAAGTCATGGTTATGTTTTCATTTGCACTAGGCTGGTCGTGTTGGTAGCCTCGCGTCGTAGTCTTGATTTGATACGTCCAATTATGATTTAGACTTTATTTTGCATATCTTATTGCTTATACTTCATAAGTTGACAAAGCTGCTCACATAAGGTCATTTTATTTTTTATGGTTTTCCAGTTTGTATAGTTTACTTGAATGTTGATATGCTTCTCTGTAGAATGCTTTTGTAGTTTCCTATTCATAGGGTGCTCTTAATTAGTGAGTTGTTTTTTCTTTGAATGGTTAAGCGATCCGCGATTCACTATGAATGAAGTGGGAGGTCTAAGGTAGTGCTTCAGTCTTATGTTATTCTGTGTTCACTGGGTGTTCTGTGTGATGCTTAACGGTACTTATGATGTTCTACAGGGAACAAGTAAGGTTATATTGCAAGGTGTGATGATGCCCGCCGTTTGGAGAATGTTCAAGTTTTATAGACCTATTAGCTTGCTATGTTTGACGACTAAACGCTTTGCTGCTGCACTTCTGTTAATTATATTCTTTTTTGAACAACTAGCGCTCATCTGTGTTGTATATGAGTGAACACTGCAATGATCTATTTCAGTTAAGTGCACTTGTTTTTAACATCTGGTGCTCATCTGGGCTGCAAAAGCACATGCATACGTACATCCACATGATTTGTGTGCATAGGACGGCAGAGGAGGCGCGCCAAGGGCGCGCCCCAGCCACTAGTATGTATGGTGGATCATCCCAGTCATTAATGTGTCTATATACAAGATAAAAGAGCCATCATCATTAGTCCAGGGGCGGAGCTCCCGATAGGGCGAGGTTGGGCACTCTCCCTACCTTGATTTTTGCCGATTCTTTTCTACGTATACATATTAGATCTGATCCATCGCTAAAAAATCGGACAAATAAAATCTCGTACATACTCAACGTAAAATGTTCTATTGGGCCTTGATTGAACCTCAACCACATGGACTCCTTGTTGGGCTGTGGCCTGTAGCAATTAGCAGGTCACGTCGTCATGCACCAGCTTCACTTCCTTCGGTTCTAGAAAAAGCTTCACTTACTTCATCCACGGCCGAATGGTTCCTATCACTCACCAGACAGCAGGAGCGGAGGCGATCAGCAGTGTCCACACCCGAGCATGAGCGCAAGCTAAGAGTTCACCCAACCTCAAAAAAGTTTCGTCCTCCGCCACTACCCAAGTCGACTCTCACCCACCATCCATCCTCGACAGCAGCAAATGGACGCACACTACACTTGAAAGTACAACTGTGATAATTGCCGAGTTCTTTTCCTTTAGCAAGATCATCATTTTAGATGTCGTTTGATGAGAATAAACCAGTCAACATAGTCGCATAGTACATATTTTGATCCCTCGGCCGAAGGCAGTAAAGTAGCCCAACAGAAGTTCGAAACTTCAAGTGGTGTAATGTGAAATCTGCAAGCGATGTTATGCGGATTCTTTTTCCGAACAAATGCGACACTACACATCCACGACTTTTTGGTATGATTATGTGATGAAGAAGCATGGACGTGCCATCTCTCGTTCGAATGCAAACATGCCAAGGTGATCTGAAGGGGGCAGCGGGAGGATAGAGACATGCTCAAGCACCAGAGCATGCCGTGGTGCTATGATGGAGAAGCTGATAGCTTTCACGCAAGAGAAGCATGTACGCTTGTGTGGAACTGCTAGAGGTCACCAACGATCTAGTGGATCAAGATCAACGTTTATGTCCCTCATAAAAGGCCATTGAGATAAATGGCCGTTGGGGGTTGTGCTCAGGGATCATGCGCGTGTGTGAGGGTGGGGGGGGGGGGGGGGCTTCACTAAGGTTTTATCCCAAATATTTGTACCGCACAATATTTGAGGTGCTTATGGTTGAAGTCGTCCTTCGTTTCACGACATAGCTGAAATTGGGAAAGCCTTTTGAAATCCGATACACTTATGCTCAAACAGACCCTCGATGATGATGGTTTAGATTTCCCCTACCTCAATGTGTGCTTGATTGGCTTTAAGTTTCTATATTCAGTAAGTCATGGAGTGCAAGACTGGGAACTATGGCTACCTAGTTCAGGATCGGATGATGATTGTTTTGATTTCCCCTAGATGCCTATTGGCGTTCCCCGGTAATCAGGTAGCCCATACTTTTGGTAACCAGGGGAACACCAATAGACATGAAACCTATGTGCCTGGCATATGTGATCCACACCACGTGTATCATGTCGGTGGCGAGCGATTTAACTTCACACATTGTTTTAATGCACACACATTATGTTTAAACAAGGGTTCTAGTTTTTTAAAGGAAAGACATCATGGCAACTTTATTGATCCAAGAAAATAGTTACATCATCAACCAAACAAAGACTCAAATGTGCTCACAGGGGCAGAGTCGTATGTTTATATAGATTTTTTTTAGCATCAGTACAGACATAAGCGCTCATATACATGCGCATACACTCATCCCTATGAACGCACACACGCACACTCTACCTCTATGAGCACCTCCGAAAGACTGAGCCGGCATATCATGTCACCGTAGGCGACTCGTCGTCGACGGGAACGTCTCCTCCCACTGAAAGCGCATCGCCGGAAATCTATGTTGTACTGTGTTAAAAAGAACACTGTCATTCATTACGGCCACTCAACCTGTCCCCACATGTCATCTCTCCTCACCGCGAACCGTTGCTCAAATATCCAAGCATCAAAGGACCAAACCGCAAATGCCCGCATCCATCTAGGGCACCCAGCCCTCGAGGCGATCGACCACCGTCCAACCGAGATCCAACGGGCGCGCACCCACCCGCTCGCCTTTTTTAACACCTCAAAACCCTACCTCGGGCTGTTTCTCTCCCCGCCGTTGCCTTCCTCCCTCGCCCTCGCCTCCCCGCCGCCACCCCACCAAAGCAGAGAGCTCCCGGCTTCTCTCCCCTACGAGGTACGTTCCCCGCGGTCATCGCCCCCCTCTCCGTCCCCTCCTCGCCCCTTCGCGCGTTGAGATCCTTCGGGTTAGGGCTGGTGTTGAAGGTGTTTGCTTCCTCTACACTCCTGTGCCCGCTGTTACTGATCAGATCCTTGGTTTTGGTAGTTGTTTATGCGCATGTTCTTGTTTGTTTTGTCTATCTGGTGCAAAACAAGTGCAGCTTCGGGTGTGGTAATGAATTAAGATGTTCTAGATTGTAGGATCACGGGTCCGCTGCGACTGTTTAGAGTAGATCCCGTAGTTTCATCCCGTGAGTGGCACCAGGCAAATTATTGGGCGTGTTCTTGCCATCATAGAGATTGAAGAGTGAAATATGTTCTATTGCGGATCAATGACACGGGCTACTGATCTGTGACATCTGTCTGTACAATTTCTGCCGAGTTGTTCCGAAACCTGCAATAGAGGGAAACAAAATGTTTAATCTGAAGTAGGCTTGTTTGGGTCACTATGAATTTCGGGAGGTGCCTTTGTGGCAATGTTACATGTTGTCTTATGCTTTGCTAGGCGTGGCACTACGGTTTACTGTCAATCATTTCTGATTCATGTGCGCTTTAGGAAACCATTTTACATGACTGTCTGTCCTTCTGTTTAAGTTTGTGACCTGCTTCTGTATTAGCAACTCTACATATGTGTGGTCTGAAGTTGTGGTGCCAGACAAAGCTCAGATGTTTACCTTTGCCATTTTTCATTTCGTTATCAATCTTGTGAACCATGATGATTTAGATGCTTAATGGAATTCCACCCTAGTTTTATTCTATGTGCGATGCTTACTTGTGCGATGCTTACTTTTGTACGTAACAGTTTCTCCATTTTCACCTCTGTTAAATGCTGTCACTCAGTGCTAGTTCAGCAGCTATTCAGAAACCAATCATGCCACACTTGCTCTTTGCATTTGATTATGTTGTTTTAAACTCAGCAGAAATATGTGCAGTGTAAGGTGGCCTTACAAATCTTTGTGCCTGTAGGTAAGGATGGTGAGGGTTAGCGTCCTGAACGATGCTCTCAAGAGCATGTACAACGCTGAGAAGCGTGGCAAGAGGCAGGTCATGATCAGGCCCTCCTCAAAGGTGATCATCAAGTTCCTCATCGTCATGCAGAAGCACGGTTAGTTCCCTTTCAGCCATGTTCTATATGCAACTGTCCCACAGCATGGATTACTAACTGCCTCTCTTATCTGCAGGTTACATTGGTGAGTTTGAGTATGTTGATGACCACAGATCTGGCAAGATTGTTGTGGAGTTGAACGGCAGACTGAACAAGTGTGGAGTCATCAGCCCCCGCTTTGATGTTGGTGTCAAGGAGATCGAGGGATGGACAGCCAGGCTGCTTCCATCTCGTCAGGTCTGCTTCTTTGCCAGTACTATATGCTATGCTTGTTCATTTCACTGCAAGCTGTGTAGCATTTCCATAATTTGTGGTTATAAACTGTGAGCTACGACTCTTCCAAGTTATTACCTCCATTATTATAACCAAGTTTATCTGTTTGAACTGCAGTTTGGCTACATTGTCCTGACGACCTCTGCTGGTATCATGGATCACGAGGAAGCCAGGAGGAAGAACGTTGGTGGCAAAGTGCTAGGCTTTTTCTACTGAAGGGAAATTTTGTGAAAGTTGTATTTCAGACCGGTGTGATAGGATGTTATCTCAGGACATCAAGGTTGTCTACTTTTTGCCTGCATAGCTGCTATGCCTTTGTTATGTTATGTTGGATTCAGTTAATTATGAGATGCACTTCGAATATCTGGCCTTACCTGCTATGAATTATGACTTTGAAGATGCCATCTGTGTCCTTATGTCGTGCGTGTTTGCTAGCCTGTGCTGTATTTCTGAAGCTGCATACCATGCACATGCAGGGATATTATTAGCCCGGCTGGATCTTGAGTATGATGCCTGTTATCTTGTCATTTGGCGCTATTTTGGCTTGCTGATTGCTTCTCCGTATCCACGCATCATTTTGAATGAATGCCTCAATTAGCTGGAGGAATCTTATTTGGTAACATAAGATTTCTGTTTCTTTTGTCATAAGTAACATTTTATTGCAGCTTTGCGAAGGCCATTTCCACACGCTTATATAAACCATTGATGTGTTTATTGATTAATATTTCTCAATGAACCAGTCTTTGAAGCCTCTATTATTCATGAAAAAACAGCGAATAATAAACTTATTTAACAATATTAGAGTCTTAAGGACTAAGCCTTGCATGTGCCATGGGCCATTGACACGGAACTGGTCTAGTTGTCCAGAACCGGTCTCGTCTGGGCATGAGCTGTTTGTTTGGAGGTACTTGCGTTAGTTGGGCCAGCGTCAACACTTGACGGGCCCAGACGCCGTTAGCCGCCGCTCAGCCGGTAACCTCACCGGAGTGCTTCGATTTGACCGTCCGCGGAGCAACCTTTTGCGTGCTGCAACAGCACTCACTAGCAAAAGAATCCGGCAACTTAACATTTGCAAGCCATGGTGGCATGGAGGCTGCGTGACCACCACCCACACAAAGGGCACTCGTCGTGGAGTTGAAAGGAAGCCAGTGCTGTTCCCTTTTCTCTCCTCCATTCGATGATAAAAAAGAATGGCCGAGGCCGCCGATTGCTTATGATGCTTGGCACTGCATGCACATGGTTCCTTTTCTCCTCCTTCCCAACGAGAATGGACATCGGTGAAGTGGGTTGAGTGATAGTTGCAAGCATCTGATCTAGCTTTTGCTTGTAACTGATTCTCAGAGAACCTCCTACGGTTATAGTGGTTCTTGAAAGCTCGCCGTTCTTAGGTCATGGTTTTCGCACACCCAACATTGTTTCGATACATCTTTTCTGTTCGGCGATCAGAATAAATGTTTTATTTTGGGAAGTGGTTTCGACACAAGTTACACATCATACTTACATACCGATGACCACATCAGCCTTGAAACAATGGTGGGTGCATACGCACATGTGCTTAATGAAAAAGAGCAGCGTTGCGTCGTGAATAAATGTCGTCTTGCAGTTTTGAGGTGCTTCGGTTGTTTCTACCTCCCTTCCGCATGACTTCAAGGGAGCACTTACATTGTGCAAACACCGGCTGGTACCGGAAGCAAACCTTTGCTTTTATACAGTGCAAGCACCAGCCGTTATACAGTGCGTAAAGCGATCCAAACTCCTCGTGGAAAGAAAACACAATACAATGCATAAAGCTTTGTGCTTTTATTTAACACGGTACAAACCAATCGCTCATATAAAGACGCATACTCCCACCTCTATGAACGCGCACACACACACACAATATCCTTATGAGCACATCAAAGAGACTGAGACGACATATCATTTTGAGATTTTACGAAGTCACCGTGCCTCGTAGTCAACGGGAACGTTTTCTTCCACTGAACACGCATCGCCGAAAATCCTGAAATTAATGTAGGATAAATGTGAGCACCAGGACTTGAATCTTGGAGGACTGAGGATACCACTGTCCTCCTAGCCATCCAATTACATGTTAGTTCATGCCTTGTGCTTGGTTTCAAGGTAGTTTTCTTGTGGAAATTTCACACATCTCAAGTCAGAATTTGGAAAGTTTGGCACAACTATTTTGTCGCTCCTCTTGAACCAGAGGCAGCAACGCAAGCTCACACACACAAACTTGATCGCCACACGCATATATGCACCCAAGGTTTCATCCGATTTGGCAGACACGCGGGCCCCGGGCAGGCAGAGGCATGCGCCTGCCCCACAGGTCAGCGTCTCCGAGGCCATTTCACGCGGCACGACCCGCACAGCGCATAGGGTCACCGGTCGGTGGCCGCGCGGGCGACCGGAGCAGTGTCTTCCAATCCAAGCGAGGCGGCCCAACCCGACGGACGCACCACGCAGCGCAGCATCGAATCGAAGCACAAAAACAAAACTCCAGAGGCCGACGAATCAAACCAGCCACCATTTAACCCCCCACGTCAAAAAAATCGATTTCGCCGTCCTCCTCGCCTCGCCCCCGCCCCCCCGCCCCAGATCCGCCACCGCCCGCGCCCCGATCCCCGCCCCCTCGTCTGCCGGTGCGCGCCGATCCCGCCCCCCCGCGCCGCCCTCCGGCCCGCCTCGCGCGCCGTCGAGGCCCCGCCGGCCAGCCATTATTCCTCTCGCCTGACGCTCGTTTTGGCCTTTGGCTCGCAGGTCGGGGGATCAGCACCAGCGCCGATCGAGGGGTAGGAGGAGGAGGAGGACGAGGAGGAGGCGGGTGCGGGCGACATGGCTGCGCCGCCGGCGAGGGCCCGGGCCGACTACGACTACCTCATCAAGCTCCTCCTCATCGGGGACAGCGGTTCGTGCCCCCCGCTAGATCTCTCCCCCCCTCTCCCCGCTTCCGCCCCGCGCCGTCGCCCGCGCGCTCGTGTAGGATCACGGTAGGATTTGCGCGCGTAGACCAAGCGGATCTCGCGTGGATTCGTCATTTCTGTTGCCCGCGACCGAATTCGTGTGCTTCCTCTTCCATTTGGAGCGCCAGGGCGACGGAAAATGTTTCCTCAATAGTCTCTGCCCGGAGCATGCTATTATTGTGCGTACAAGCACCCGTTGCTGGCTTTAGGATGAGGTGCTCGCTATGGCTTAGCATGCATTAGTTTCTGATGCAAATTCGGGAGAATTGCGAGCTAGCAGAGGGGATAGGTTGCGTGTTGCAGCTATTTTTTGTCCAATTTTATGGATGGGCATTCAATTGGGAACTTGTGGTTGGAGGAGCATTGGAAACGGTCCAGCCTCTGGAATGGTGCTTTCACACTCCTTGCTTGGTAGATTAAGCATCAAGACTTGTTTAAGAGAGATATTGAGGGGCAGGCTTGACTTTATCATCTGTGCTTGTTTGTATAGTTTACAAGGCCGGACAGAGAACAGGCCACACAATCATTTAGCATTCTTTTGCTGCTCCTGCTGTATGGTAAATAGGTTAAGAATGTGTAGCTTGAAACATAACTTACTTTGGAGCATGTCAAAGATGCCTCCTTTTGGTGTTATATGTGCTGTTATGGGACTAGCTAGTAGACGCCATAGATTGAACGGCAATGCGTTGCCCATAGTTGATAGAGATAGAGATAGAGGGAGTCAATTGCTTCTCAGAGGGGATGATCAGTGGTTACTAATAAGAATTAATTTATTTCACACTTAATTGTTTTTTACCCAGCCTCATGTTTGCTAGTGAAGTTTTATATTGACTATTGTCTGATAAGGACTCTTCTTTCTCCATTTTTCTTTATGTAGGTGTTGGCAAGAGTTGCCTCCTTCTGCGGTTCTCTGATGGCTCCTTCACTACGAGCTTTATTACCACGATCGGGTTGGTCTTTTTGTTGTTGGGAGGATTGTTTACTGCTCGTAGTGTCATCCTATATCAAATGGAAGCTAGGACACTTCCTTATGTTGCCCTACACTAATTCTTATCATTTGTTCGTGTAGTATTGACTTTAAGATCAGAACAATAGAGCTGGATCAGAAACGTATTAAGCTACAAATATGGGACACGGCTGGTCAAGAACGTTTCCGGACTATTACCACTGGTATGAATAAGGATTGTTCCAATCTGCTATACTGTTTGCTGTGAAGTTATTGTGATAAAATTATTTCTTACCAAGAGGAAATGCTGTATATGCGTAACGTTTCTGACCAGCTAAACTCCATTTCTTTATTATATTTCAGCGTATTACCGTGGAGCCATGGGTATCCTGCTTGTTTATGACGTCACCGATGAGTCATCTTTCAACAGTACTGTCTTCTTACTTGTGTAACCCCTAATGCTTCCATTTTAATGCCTTTGCCTTTATTGACCTTTGATTCACTGGATACACAGACATAAGGAACTGGATCCGGAACATCGAGCAGCATGCCTCTGACAATGTCAACAAAATTTTGATTGGCAACAAGGCTGATATGGATGAGAGTAAAAGGGTATGTGTCCACGAATCCTCTCCCCCCTTTTCTGTTCTAGTAGTAGTATTCTATAATATTTGACTAGGCCTTGCTTTGTATTATAGGTTTGAAATCACTAGTTAAATGGTTTATTTTCAATTGTTTCTCCAGGCTGTACCTACTGCGAAGGGGCAAGCTTTGGCTGATGAATACGGCATCAAGTTCTTTGAAACTGTATGTTGCTTGTCAAATCGGTTGATCGTTCCGGTGGAGAGGATTCTTTCTAATTTCATTGTGTGCTCTTTCAGAGTGCCAAGACAAACCTCAACGTGGAGCAAGTTTTCTTCTCCATTGCCCGCGACATTAAGCAGAGGCTTGCCGAGACTGATTCCAAGCCTGAGGTACAGATAATAACTCTACTCAATTATGTCCGGGTCTCCACCATCTTGTTTGGTGCCCTGAGGGATTTGTTCTCCACTTTGCAGGACAAGACCATCAAGATTAACAAGGCAGAAGGCGGCGACGCCCCGGCAGCTTCGGGGTCTGCCTGCTGTGGCTCTTAAGGGACGAGTCAGTGTGTCCGTGATCATTGTTTATTTGACATCATTCGGTTCCTGCTGCTGCTTGTCTGTTATAGGAAGAATGTCAATCAAGAAGAAAATTATGACTTATGATACAGATCTGGTTGTACTTATATTCGCTTCCCATTCTTTGAAGCAACTACCCTTGCCGTTGACGTAGCTGTTGCCATTGCTGGGAGCTATTGTACGCTGGATTTCAGTCCGTTGAACCTCTCGCTACAGTGTGTAATGATTTCAAATCCATGCTGTTGGCTTGCTGCTGTTTCTTTCCGAGCAATCAATATGCATGGTATAACTTGTTGTGATGCTGTGGTGTGAGCTCTTATGCTGTTCTTGCGTGTATGTATACCGGTAGTTGATCTCGCCCACTTTCTGTAGCCTTCTGAATTCTGAACAACAATCAACGCTGTTCCGTCTTATCTCATGTACGTACTATGTGTTGATCTCTCAAATGGTAATTGCATATTGGTCTGATCTGCAACTTAAAGTGAGCACTAAAATTGCATTCCAGGCAACTTAGAAATATCAACACTGAGAATAAAAAGCACGGCTAAACAAAGAGAGCATAAAAGTAATGGCCATCACATGATTTGGAGTTTGTAGGCATTCGGAATTGGAATTTAAATATTTAGGTACAGCAGGCGAATGTCATGGAACATTCACAAATAAAATTCAGATTTTGTTGAAACATCAATTTTTTTTTTTAAAGACAGCAGGAGAAAACATCAAACTTTTAATTTATGTGCTATGGATACATTCACGGCTTTCCCCCTAGTAGCGTTCCTGCACTTGACGCACTTCTTCGCCTGCGCCAGGTTCAGGTCCAGGCAGATCTCGGCCGTGCAGCCGGCTCCAGCGCCGTCATCCTTCACGGACGCTGCGGCCCTGGTGCCGTGCGCCTCGGCGTCGGCGTCGGCCATGGCACGGTGCCGCTTCATGTGCCCGCCGAGCGCCTGCCCGACGGCGAACAACACGCCGCAGACGGGGCACCCGTGCGTCCTCGGCCTTGCCTCTCCACCGCGTGGCTCCAGCAGCCGGAGCTCGAGGGCGACGCCGTCGCCGGGCGCGTGCGCGCGCAGCCTGCTGGCGCTGGGGAGATGCCGCCCGTGGCTGGCCCGGTGCCCGCCCAGCGCCTGGTACGTCGGGAACCGCCTGCCGCAGGTCCTGCACTCGAACACGCGGCCCCGGCTCGCGCCGCGCCGCGGCGGCTCCGGGAGGCGCATCGGCGCGCCGGCCTGGTCGCCCTCGGCGCTCTCCGTCGCCCCGTGCCTCTTGCTCATGTCGATGTCGCTGCCACGGCGGATGAATGGTACGTGCTCCGGAGGCATGCAGTGCAGACGCCCATATATAGCGGATAGCGCAGCGTACATGGAGTCGAGGCCCCTCGAATTCGCCTGTGTCCATAGCTACCTAGCCAGACTACTGTCGTCCTACAGGTCAAGGAATGCACCGGAGACCTGGAGCAGAATGAGAATTTCGTGGGTTTCTAGACGTCGGTATGCATTTCCATGTCGTGGTCTGAAAGGATTAATTGGCACAGTGGACACACGCAGTCGTGGCGCGTAGCTGCTGCTTGAGGTCGAAAGGCGGGCGCTAATGGTAGGTGGCGCGGTCTGCATCCGGCGACCGGACGTGTACCGGCCGCCGTCCGATCGAGCGGTCGTTTCTCAAGGATCAATCGATTTCCGCGACGTCCGGACGCCGGAGCGGAGCGCCGCGGTAGGTTTCTTTAGCCTGAGCGGCGTTCGTGCATGCATGCCAATGCCAGTGCTTTCCACGTTGCTGGGTTGGTGGCTGAATCGCCTCATTTTCTAACCGATGATTGGTGCCAACCTGCAGCTCTGGCTCTTGCTGGCTTACTTCTGCAGGTGTTTCAGTAAACTACACCCATTAGGACAGGCGTGGCAAGGAAATTTGCTTGTACTGCGGCGAGACCGGATGCGCCCGCGGAAGAAGTCCACTAGTTGAAAAATGCCCATTTGTCCCGGTTCTGGAAACGGGACTAAAGCCCATGACTTTTAGTCGGTTCGCCATTTAACCCAGATGCACGCGTGGCGCTCCGGCGAGCTCAAGCAGGAGGTTTTTGGTCCCTTAACACCAACCAGACTCAAAAGCATCCACGCGTCAGCAGCTCAGGAGCTTGGGTTTTTGTTTTCTTTAGGGGGGGGGGGGGTTTGGGGGTTTTGAAGGGTTAATTTAGGGGTTTCATATATTGTGTTAGCTAGCTAATAGAGAGAAGTGACCTCTCTTATCTTCGTGCTTGGTCGACGCTACGTAGTATACGTATAGAGAGAACTCGCGACACGCTAGCTAGTAAGCAAATGAAGGAAACCATTAAGTACACAAGATCGTCATGAACATATACAGAGAGAAGTGATCGACCTCCTCCTTCTCCGAAAGATTGATCGAACAACAAGTTCTCGTATATCTATCCGACGCTACTAGCTACATATATATAATATAAGATCTCTTACAATCCCTAACATCTGAAGTCAAGTGCCACATGTGAAGGAAATATGCCCTAGAGGCAATAATAAAGTTGTTATTTATATTTCCTTATATCATGATAAATGTTTATTATTCATGCTAGAATTGTATTAACCAGAAACTTAGTGCATGTGTGAATACATAGACAAAACAGAGTGTCCCTAGTATGCCTCTACTTGACAAGCTCGTTAATCAAAGATGGTTATGTTTCCTCACCATAGACATGTGTTGAGATTTGATGAATGGGATCACATCATTAGAGAATGATGTGATGGACAAGACCCATCCGTTAGCTTAGCATGTTGACCATTCAGTTTTATTGCTATTGCTTTCATCATGACTTATACATGTTCCTCTGACTATGAGATTATGCAACTCCTGAATACCGGAGGAATACCTTGTGTGCTATCAAACGTCACAAAGTAACTGGGTGATTATAAAGATGCTCTACAGGTGTCTCCGATGGTGTTTGTTGAGTTGGCATATATCGAGATTAGGATTTGTCACTCTGATCGTCGGAGAGGTATCTCTGGGCCCTCTTGGTAATGCACATCACTATAAGATTATATGGACAAGACCCATCCGTTAGCTTAGCATGTTGACCATTCAGTTTTATTGCTATTGCTTTCATCATGACTTATACATGTTCCTCTGACTATGAGATTATGCAACTCCTGAATACCGGAGGAATACCTTGTGTGCTATCAAACGTCACAACGTAACTGGGTGATTATAAAGATGCTCTACAGGTGTCTCCGATGGTGTTTGTTGAGTTGGCATATATCGAGATTAGGATTTGTCACTCTGATCGTCGGAGAGGTATCTCTGGGCCCTCTTGGTAATGCACATCACTATAAGCCTTGCAAGCAATGTGGCTAATGAGTTAGCCATGGGATGATGCATTACGGAACGAGTAAAGAGACTTGCCGGTAATGAGATTGAACTAGGTATGATGATACCAACGATCGAATCTCGGGCAAGTAACATACCGATGACAAAGGGAACAACGTATGTTGTTATGCGGTTTGACCAATAAAGATCTTCGTAGAATATATAGGAACCAATATGAGCATCCAGGTTCCGCCATTGGTTATTGACCGGAGATGAGTTTCGGTCATATCTACATAGTTCTCGAACCCGTAGGGTCCGCACGCTTAACGTTCAATGATGATTGGTATTATGCGTTTATGTGTTTTGATGTACCGAAGGTAGTTCAGAGTCCCGGATGTGATCAGGACATGACGAGGAGTCTCGAAATGGTCGAGACATGAAGATTGATATATTGGAAGGTTATGTTTGGACACCGGAAAGGTTTCAGATGAGTTTGGGCATATACCGGAGTACCAGGGGGTTACCGGAACCCCCCGGGGGCTATATGGGCCTACATGGGTGAGGGAGTCCCGGATTAGGGGGTGTCCGGATAGCCGAACTATCACCGTTGGCCGGACTCCAAGACTATGAAGATACAAGATTGAAGACTTCGTCCCGTGTCCGGATGGGACTTTCCTTGGCGTGGAAGGCAAGCTTGGCGATACGGATATGTAGATCTCCTACCATTGTAACGGACTCGTGTAACCCTAACCTTTCCGGTGTCTATATAAACCGGAGGGTTTTAGTCCGTGGGGCGAACAATAATCATACCATAGGATAGCTTCTAGGGTTTAGCCTCCTTGATCTCGTGGTAGATCTACTCTTGTACTACCCATATCATCAATATTAATCAAGCAGGAGTAGGGTATTACCTCCATCGAGAGGGCCCGAACCTGGGTAAAAACATCGTGTCCCTTGTCTCCTGTTACCATCCGCCTAGACGCACAATTCAGGACCCCCTACCCGAGATCCGCCGGTTTTGACACCAACATTGGTGCTTTCATTGAGAGTTCCTCTGCGCGTCGCCGTCGGGAAGGATGCCTCATCCCGTCTTTAAAAGACGATACTATCGCCAAAGGAGCCTTGGCCACCGGGTCGACTCTTCGCTAGGTGGTTTTCTTATAATCGCCGGTTCGCCAGCGCCAAGATGACTTCTCGAGTCATCGAAACCAATCTTCACGTTAATTCGAACTTGCCGAACAGTTAGATCCGATCGAGCTCTCCTTCAGAACGAAGCTCTTGGATCGCATCGCCGCCCTGGGAGTCGCCACAGACTACGACCGAATTGGGCCTAAAACCGATCTGAGAGAGATCAACTCTCCCCAGGCTACCCATCATGTTGCTGTGATAGACGAGCAATGCGGCGATTCTTCTTCTATTTGAAGGACTAGCTACGTCCGGATTCCCGCAGAGGGACGGATGTCGATCAAGCCCTGAACTTAAAGTCAGGCGACGGGATGGATTCATTGGATAGCATTCAAAAATCCAAACTTCCGAGTTCGGAAACTCCCCGCCCTCGAAGTCTTAAATTGACGGGTTCCGGATCCGATTCCACCGCCCACCCAAACATTAGCGATCTATCCCGAATTCGCAAGAGCCCGCTGAAACAAAGACATCATTATCGGGCCAGATTCCTCCGGTTATGGACAGGATAAAGGATCGCCGAGAGGAGGACGTAATCCCAATTTTCTGCAATAATTGCACGGACAAGGGAATCCTAAACGCCATAAATCATCGCGAAATTACACGCTTTGCCGACTTGGTGACCATAGTACAAAAGTATCGTATGCGATGGAGAGCGCTCGAAAACCGAAAGTAAATTTTGGGATAATCCGCCCCGAATACATCCCTAGTCCGAAATAAAAGGATGCATCATTACCAAGCACCTGGGTTAAACACCAAAAACCAAAACCCCCTAAGGGTACGGAACTGCATCGGAGGGTTGGCTAAACGGACCTCGCAAAATTCACGATGTAGGGCGCCACTCCAACTCATAGCCTTCGAGCATGTTGGATACTACGGAAGGTGGCCAAAAGTGGCGAAGAGCTTCTAGCTTCATAATCCCAGCCCAAAAACACCAGTACGGTGTTAACAGTCTTCGATACTTTCGCATCAAAAAACATGCGAAAACGAGCACTCCGCAACCTTGCCGAAGTCTACCAAGTAGCAACAATAAATCCATGGAGTGACACGGCTATTACCTTTAATGCCAGTGATTTAACCTAAATTCGAACAGCCTAAGCACCAGCCGCATTGGTCCTCGGTCGGATAGTGGACGGCTTCGCTTTACTAAGGTACTCATGGATGGCGGCGTGACTAAACCTCATCTATGAGGAAACCCTCCAAAAATGGAAATAGATCGGAACCGCATTGAGCGAAGCAAAGCACAACCTTTAGAGGAATAATCTCTAGCCGGAAGCATGCTGCACAGAAAAATCACATCGACGTAGTGTTCGCTCATGGACAATTACAGTCCGAGGAGGTCACATTTCAAGTGGCCCTGCTCAACAGCAGATATCATGCTTTATTAGGACGAGAGGCATTCCCAATTTTTCAAGCTATACCCCATTATGGGTACATGAAGCTTAAAATGCCGGACCTAACGGAATCATCACTCTCGCTAGTGATCCGAACATAGCACTCCGCGCCGAAAACAAGACAGCCGCACTAGCCCTCGAGGCACTATCCGAGCCCTAGCAGCCGAGGAACTCACCGCGATGCGCTCCACGGTGAACAGGGACGATGTGATACTTGATAAAAGATCCAAGTCCACTTCTTTAAACCAGCGGATGAAATAGTCAAATTCCAAGTCCACCCAACGGACTCGCAAAGACGGCCTCCATTGGGGCACAATTAAACCCTGATGTAGACGCCAGACTACGAGAATTTCTGTGAGAAAATCGGGACATCTTTGCCCGGCACCCTTCGGACATGCCAGAATCCCACGTCGGCTCGCCGAGCACAGCCTAAATATCCTAAAAGGATTCAAGCCATCAAACAGGCTCTTGGCGCTTTTTCCGAACCCAAGAGACAAGCCATGGGAGATGAGCTAGCCAAACTTTTGGAAGCCGGATTCATCAGAGATATAAAACATCCGGACCGGCTAGCAAACCCGGTGATGGTACCAAAGAAGGATAAATCCTGGCGCCTATGTGTTGATTTTAAAGACCTTAATAAGGCTTGCCCAAAGGATCCCTTCCTCCCTCGAATTGATCAAATTATTGACGCTTCAACAGGACACGAGTCATTGTGCTTCCTCGACGCTGCATCCGGCTACCACCAAATCAAGATGGCGGAGCTGCACCAAGCTGCAACAAAGCATTCATCACTCCATACGGCCCGCTCGCTTCAACACAATGCCCTTTGGGCTCAAAAACGCCCGGCGCAACATATCGCTGCATGATTCGGACATGTCCTGCGAACCAGATCGGCAAAACAAAGGAAGCATATGTAGATGACGTGGTCGCCAAAACCAAGCACGTCGAAACTCTAGTAGATGACTTGAGGCTCACATTCGACAATCTTCAAAATATGACATCAAGCTCAATCCGGAAAATGCGTCTTGGCGTTCCACCGGAAAGCTCCCCGGGCTTCATTGTGTCCGTAGAGGAATTGAAGCAAACCCAGCCAAGATCCGAGCTGTCACAATTGGATATTCCAAAAGACCTCAAGCAAATACAAAAATTGACGGGATGCGTAGCGGCTCTAAGCCGCTTTATTTCTCGTTTGGGAGAAAAGGCGTTACCCCTTTACCGCCTCCTCCGGCGCACCGAACACTTCGAGTGGACGGATGCCGCCACGGCCGGACTCGAAGAAATAAACGCCATTTTGGCAACAAATGGCCGCGCCCAACGTAGGCGAACCAATGCTATTATATATCGCCGCAACACATCAAGTTGTCAGCGGTGCTTTCGTTGTCGAACGAGAACGGACGGACACCGGTTCCCTCTTCAAAACCGGTTTACTATGTGTCCACCGTCCTAACTCCATGCAAGTCCCGCACCCACACTATCAAAAGATAGCATACGCGGTGTTCATGGCATCCCGGAAGCTGCGACACTACTTTCAAGAGTGTTCGATAACGGTAGCCTCCGAAGTACCTCTTAACGACATTATAAACAACCGCGGCACGACGGGCCAAATTGCTAAATGGGCCATAGAGCTCCTTCCATTCGACATAACTTATAAGCCACGACGAGCTATTAAGTCGCAGGTTTTGGCCGACTTCGTGGCCGAATGGACTGAAGCCGAACTCCCTAAAGAGTACGACGCATACTCCAATTGGATCATGCACTTTGACGGCTCCAAAATGTTGGCGGCTGGGGTCAAGGCGTCGTCTCGACGCCCCCAACCGGGACACAATCCAATACGCCCTTCAGATAATGTATACGGACTCCAACAACGCAAATTAATCACGAGGCCCTTCTGCACAGCCTCCGGATGGCAGTCTCCATGGGCATTAAACGCCTAGAGGTACGCGGGGATTCGAACCTCGCGATATCTCAAATAAACGGAGACTTTGATGCCAAAGATCCGAAAATGGCAGCATACCGCAATGCGGTCTTAAAAATGTTAGCACGGTTCGAAGGGCTCGAATTTCATCATATAGCCCGGGATAACAACCAGGCGGCGGACATATTGGCACACATCGGTGCAAAACGCGATGCCGTCCCGCCCAACATCTTTCTGGAACGGCTGTTCAAGCCATCCGTACTATGGGAAGGGGAGTCCGGAAATAACAATCCGGACCCAACCGCACTGCCTGACGCCGAACACTTCGACACAATCGGAGGCTCGCCAATCAAATAACACCTCCGCCCATGAAATATCGGCGGTTATCGCCTGCGGATCTAAACCATTCCTAGCCTACCTAACTAGGCAGGAACTCCCCGAAGACCAAAATGAGGCTCGCTGCATAGTACGGCGATCTAAAGCCTACAAAGTCCATGAGGGAGAGCTTTATAAAAAAAGCACTACAGGAGTCCTTCAAAGGTGTATCTACGAAGAGGAAGGGCGAAATCTCCTGGCTGAAATTCATGCCGGACTGGGTGGGCACCACGCCGCAGCCCGGGCCCTTGTAGGCAAGGCCTTCTGTACAGGATTTTATTGGCCGACGGCCCGGCAGATGCGCATGATTTAGTCCAACGATCGTCGGTTGCCAGCTTTTGCTAACCAAAGCCACATGCCACCCACCGCCTCAAAACTATACCCATCACCTGGCCATTCATGTCCGGGGCTTGATATGGTTGGACCCCTTAAGGGAGGAACCCACAAGCAAAAATACCTATTGGTCATGGTGGATAAATTCACCAAATGGATAGAGGCCAAGCCTGTGAAAACGGCCGAATCCGGACCGGTGATAGACTTCATATCAGGGGTAGTGCACCGTTACGGTGTCCCCACAAAGATCATCATCGATAACGGCACCAACTTCATGGCCGATGAGGTCAAATTATGGTGCAAAAACATGGGCATCAAGCTCGACACGCCTCGCCTATCACCCTCAAACCAACGGCCAAGTCGAACGAGAAAATGGTCTAATCATGAGCGGCATTAAACCCAGACTAGTGCGGTCCCTCAAGGAATCCAACACGCATTGGGTTGAGGAGCTCGACTCCGTACTCTGGGGGCTGCGAACCATGCCGAATCGTACTACCGGATTCACACCATTCTTTATGGTGTACGACGCAGAGGCAGTCTTTCCCTGCGACATAATACATGACTCACCTCGCGTGCGCATGTATGAAGAAAGAGAAGACGAGCTCGATCGGCAGGACAGTTTGGACGCATTGGAGGAGGAGCGCGACGTGGCAAAAGCTCGTTCCGCATTCTATCAACAGCAGGCTCGAAGATATCAAAGCAGCGAAGTACGGGCTAAAGCTTATAACGTTGGCGAACTAGTTCTACGCTGCCGGACAAGAAAAGGACAAACTCAAGACCAAATGGGAAGGTCCCTTCATCATCGACCAGTGTCCCGACCGGGCGGAGCATACCGTCTGCGAAACGCATCGGATAACCGACTCGAGCCGAACCAATGGAACGCAGCCTGTCTACAAAGATTCTACGCCTAAGCGCCGGACTCCAAGTTCGTCTCCTTCCTCCGTCCACATTTTCTATTTTTGTTGTCTTTTATTTCTCTCGTTCCTCCTCCTTCTTCTTGAAGCCTCTAGAGGCTCGCTTATGCGTTTTTCAAGCACATACTTGACGCGCTGTCCGCTCATTATACTTGGGGCTTCTTTAATGAGCTTATTTATACGGGCTTCATGCCCAACACATGCGTTAAACTTCCGCATGTACCTTTTATTCACCATTATATGCATCGATATGACTTAAGTTTTGGCCAAGCTGGGTTGCTCGCTCCTGTGCTTACCCCTACGCTCCCGATTGTTCGACTAGGTGGTAAAGGGAGCACCTCTGCGATTGTTACTGCCGGTCAGCCGGATGTGTACCTCGACTGGGTGAAGCCTAAAGCTAGCGTTCTTAAGGGAATATTCGGTCGGTGAACTGAAAGATGATTTTAACTATTTACCCATCTGCCCCAGATGATTTTTCGCTTTCATAGCAGCTTTGACATGCACTTTAGGGCATGCATCCCAAATAAAGGAACCCTTAACGGAACTATTCTCCCGGAAGATGTTTCTTACTACCCATGTAATATAACATAACTAGTTGGGCACTTGTCCGATACAACAATAATGACCCCTACGCCTTTGTCTCCATGCATACCCCGGTTCTTATATAACCACGAAGGTATTCGGACACACTCCGGACTATTGGGTCCCGAGGTCGGTTTAAAAGGCCCGCTTATGAAAAACGATCTACAATCCGGCTAGAAGACATTTTTTCATGTCATATTTTTACATAGTCAACTCGACTCATTGTATTCCTCCTCAATGCCATCTAATAGGCTATCTAATTTACAATCTTGCTTTGGGAATACTTGGCGGCCAATTCTACTTGGCCGTACACTAAGCTTACGAGGATCTCCATCCCATCAGCCCCACAGTCCGACCTCGGCCATGTGGTTTGGGTCAGCCGTGTACCGCTGCGTCTTTACCATGGCCTGTGCCTCCCTGGCGCCTTGACGGCAGGCCGATATCTTCCATAGTCGGAAGCGCCGCCGTGCTCCTTGAAGCCGCTCCGCCAGCTCCCCAATGCCTTCGGGCAGGGAGATAGATGGCCACAAGGCCTGGCCGACACCTTTCATCACCTGCCTGACTCGTTCGTGCAGCTGACGCAATTCGGGAAGAAGATCACCCGAAGAACTGGGCATCTCCTCCTCAGGACGACCTGTGAGCAAACCTACATACATGTTTATGTTAGTCACCTTCCTCGCTGAACTCTTTCAAAGTTCGCTCAAGCACTTATCGAAAATGCCGCGACGAAGCCGCCGATTCTCCTTTACGGAGTCGCATAACCGGGCACGAACATCCTTTAGTTCCTCACCCAGCTTGGTGTTGGCATCTTGGAGGTTATTTTTCTCCCGCCGCACCCTCGTAAGCACGCCTCGCCGCCTTTAGTCGGGCGCAAGAGCTGTTGCTTGTCCGGATCTAGTCCGGCGCCATCTGCAATGTTTTTGTTAGATTTACACACCCGCCGCACTTCATAAACTATTTATCTTTTGAAGCGTATATTACCGTGAGGGGTCTCTGTGGCTCCCCTCAGATGGCTAGTGCGGCCTCAAGTTGGGCCTTGCACTCTTCAAGCTCCTGGGACAGTCGGTTACTCTTTTTTGTAATATCCTGCATAACAAATGATCCTTCAATCAGTTATTCTAACTATTTTAAGTCTCGGGGGCTACTGGCATATATAACTGTCAAATTTCCTTACCCGTATGTACTTTACATACTGCTCCGTGGCTCGCTAGACCATCTTGAGCGGCACGAGGTGCGCATCTCTCAATTGAAGGCATTCAAGGCCTCTTGGGAGAAACATGCGCCACGAAGAACTGCACTGGGCGGCGCCTGTGATTCAAGGCGCTCTCCACCTCGGAGTTAGTGGCGGACAACTGTCGGCATCCTCCGCCGGAGGAGCATCCGACGACGCCTCGTGTTTGCCTCCGCTCGGACCCGGCTTTGGAGCCCGGCGGCGGAGGTTCGATTATAACCTCTCCGGACTTCGATCCGGCGAGCGCTCTTTTCATGAAAAGAGCGTCGGCGTTAGTACGCCTTCCGTGAATCAGTCCTAGGAACATGGTGACACGCCATACCGCTGTAAAGGAGTTTCGATCCGGACCGCACTTTTTTAGCTTGCGGGCCAGACGCCTTTGTTGGCCAACCTCCGGGCTCGGCTTCCGCCTCAAGGTACCCCTGCGAAACACCATTGGTATACGGTGATCAAGAAATAAGCATGGATGGGTCATTATCCGAAGATTGGGACCTTGGTCTCAGTTACCTGTGAGGCTGGAAGTATTCCAGGGTAATCGGCCGTAATGGCAACCAAAGCATTGTCGATGCTAAGTTGGTGGAATACCCCGTCGATCAACTCCACCTTTATATCCGGATCCTCTTCGGAGGTCGGATCGAGGGACTGTTCCGGATCCTCGGGTTGTGGTGGCGGGCTGTGTATCTTCTCCACAGTCCGGCGCAGTTCCTCGCAGTAAAACCATGAAATGAGATATTTAACCACGGGAACATGGATCGGGCAGGTCACAAAGATGTTTGCTTACCCAGCTTCGAGGATTATTCAAGAAAACTCCTTCGATGGATTGACGCGGAGGAAATCCTCCTCCTCCCTTTATACATGGCGCATAAGATGTTCACTAGTTCGGTGACCGATCCCGCCCTTTATGCCATGGCGGTGGCATCGTCCTCCCCGTTGAAGTCCCACATGGTGTGGCCCCTATATTGGAGCAGCTGCACTCCCCTTATAATGCAGATTGCCATGACTCCAATCATGGTCAATCCGGCATGAGCCAGTAACCTTATTCGGCTCACCAAATAGAGGACATCCCGGTTATTTTCCCTCCGGGGGCTCCGAGGGCGCCAGCTTAGGCGCTTCTTCAGAGGAGCATTGCTGAACTCCGGAAGGCCGATCCGAACAGGATCCGCAGCGGACGCCCTCCATGTAAAACCATTCCGAAGGCGGTCTTGGACGCCTTTCGTCGGGGTTCCGGATAGGTATCCGGTCCCGGCGATGCGCCATAGCTCGGCTCCGCCCACTTGATATATTGACCCCTCATAAGAACGGGGTACTAGGCAGAATAATCTCTTCCACAGCCTGAAATGAGCCTCGACGCCCAAGAACAGTTCGCAAAGGGCCACGAAGCCCGCGATGTGCAAAATGGAGGCAAGCGTAAGGTGGTGCAACTGGAGGCCGTAGAACTCCAAGAGCCCGCGGAGAAACGGATGGACTGGAAATCCGAGTCCTCTTACTAGATAAGAGATGAAGCATACCCGCTCTCCTTTAGAGGGACCGGCGACACTCTCCGCTTGCTTTCCGCCCTTGTAGGTGGCAAGTCCGGCTCGAACCGGAACCAAGAAGGCCGGGGGAAGGAATCCCTTGGTTTGGAGTATAACTAGCTCGCTATGCGGATCGAGCATCTCTCCCAATTTCCAGCCGAGGGCTGGGAGCGCGAGAGGAGGAGCCGTGTCGATTGTCCATGATGGAATGGGCTTTGGTCGAGGCACTGATGAAAGCTTCATGAAGGGGGATGGTGTGACTCAGATCTAGATCCTCGCCCCTTTTATGGCAACTCATTTGCGCAGCTAGGGGGGTAAGTGTAAAAATACCCTGGCTTTTCGCATTCATTCAAACACGTGGAAGATGGCCATTATTGGGCGTAGAAGCCGAGGAGCGCAACATTTATCAGAAGCGGGACACTATTCGACAAGTATACGGAATTTGGAGAAGAACCCGCCTCGCAATGCCGAAGACAATCAACGCGCCGGACTCATCGTCATTGAAGCCTGGTTCGGGGGCTACTAAGGGAGTCCCGGATTAGGGGGTGTCCGGATAGCCGAACTATCACCATTGGCCGGACTCCAAGACTATGAAGATACAAGATTGAAGACTTCGTCCCGTGTCCGGACGGGACTTTCCTTGGCGTGGAAGGCAAGCTTGGCGATACAGATATGTAGATCTCCTACCATTGTAACCGACTTTGTGTAACCCTAACCTATCCGGTGTCTATATAAACCGGAGGGTTTTAGTCCGTAGGACGAACAACAATCATACAATAGGCTAGCTTCTAGGGTTTAGCCTCCTTGATCTCGTGGTAGATCTACTCTTGTACTACCCATATCATCAATATTAATCAAGCAGGAGTAGGGTATTACCTCCATCGAGAGGGCCCGAACCTGGGTAAAAACATCGTGTCCCTTGTCTCCTGTTACCATCCGCCTAGACGCACAGTTCGGGACCCCCTACCCGAGATCCCGGTTTTGACACCGACAATGGGCTTTAGTGGGAGAGAGACGAGGCGGCCAACAAGTGGGGGCGCGCCCCCAAGCCCAATCCGAATTGGGAGGGGGGCCGGCCCCCCTTTCCTTCCGCTCCTCTTCCCCTTCCTCCCCCTCCTATTAGGACTAGGAAAGGGGGGAAACCTACTCCTAGTAGGAGTAGGAATCCCCCCTTGGGGCGCACCATGAGGGCCGGCCGGCCCCCTCCTCCCCTCCTTTATATATGGGGGAGGGGGGCACCCCATAGACACACAAGTTGATCTTTAGCCGCGTGCGGTGCCCCCTCCACAGTTTTACACCTCGGTCATATTGTCGTAGTGCTTAGGCGAAGCCCTGCGCCGGTAACTTCAACATCACCGTCACCACGCCGTCGTGATGACGAAACTCTCCCTCGACCTCAGCTGGATCTAGAGTTCGTGGGACATCACCGAGTTGAACGTGTGCAGATCGCGGAGGTGCCGTACCTTCGGTGCTAGGATCGGTTGGATCGTGAAGACATACGACTACATCAACCGCGTTGTCATAACGCTTCCGTTTTCGGTCTATGACGGTACGTAGACAACACTCTCCCCTCTTGTTGATATGCATCACCTAGATAGATCTTGCGTGATTGTAGGATTTTTTTTGAAATTACTGCGTTCCCCAACAGTGGCATCCGAGCCAGGTCTATGCGTAAATGTTATATGCATGAGTAGAACACAAAGAGTTATGGGCGATAATAGTCATACTGCTTACCAGCATTGAGGGATTCCTTGACTAAGGGGTCCTCGGACGTCCGTCCTGTTAGCCATGGGCCGGACTAATGGGCTGTGGAGGTACGAAGATCGAAGACTGCACCCGTGTCCGGATGGGACTCTCCTTGGCGTGGAAGACAAGCTTGGCGACCAAATATGTAGATTCCTTTCTTTGTAACCAACCTTGTGTAACCCTAGATCCTCCCGGTGTCTATATAAACCGGAGGACTTAGTCCAGAAAGGGATATATTCATTACCATAGTCATACAGGCTAGACTTCTAGGGTTTAGCCATTGTGGTCTCGTGGTAGATCAACTCTTGTAATACTCATATCCATCAATATCAATCAAGCAGGAAGTAGGGTATTACCTCCATAGAGAGGGCCCGAACCTGGGTAAACATCGTGTCCCCTGTCTCCTGTTACCATCGACCTTAGACGCACCGTTCGGGAACCCCTACCCGAGATTCGCCAGTTTTGACACCGACATTGGTGCTTTCATTGAAAGTTCCACTTTGCTGTCAACGAAAGGTTCGATGGCCCCTTCAATCATCGATAGTGACGATGTCCAAGGAGAAACCTTCCTCCCCGGACAGATCTTCGAGCTCGACGGCTTCGCACTGCGGGCCAACTCGTTTGGTCACTCGGAGCAGATCGATAGCTACACCCCTGGCCATCAGGTCAGATTTGGGAGCTTGAATTACGTTGCGGACATCCGTGGAGATTTTATCTTCGCCGGATTCGAAACCGCGACAACTGCTCCTGGTCACTTTGACGAATATGACCTAAATCTGTCGTCAGACCGCATCCAGGAGATAGCTCCTGTGACCACTCTGTCCTTAGATCCAGAGCACACTGCGGCATCCAAGGATTGGAGGCTCAACCCCACCACGGAGGCCATAGATTCCCCGGCGTTGGAGATGCACATGGACTTAACCTCACACAATATCTGTGTCACCGGAAATCCGGACTCGTCTCTGGTTATAAGTTACGAACCATGTGAGCCTGCGGACGCCGAACTTGATCATTTATCGATCTTTAAATTCAGCGCCGCAGACATCTTCCAGCACTCGCCTTTGGGTGATGTGCTAAACTCATTAAAGAACTTGTCCTTGGTGGGGGACTCACAGCCGAATTATGTCCGATTCGAATTGGAGGCTGTTGATCAAGGAGAATTTCGCTTCCCACCCAACACCCACTTCGTAGCCATTGTCGAAGATTTAACCGATGCGCTTGACTATGACTCCAAAGAAATCGACAGTATGGACGATGATGCCGAAAACGAGGAGGCCCAAAATCCATCGTTCACTGGATGATGGACGGCCACTTCCTCATACGACGTCTACATGGTAGATACGCCGAAAAATAATAGTGGCGATGACAAGGAAAACCCCATAAAGGAGGACCCTCCTAAAACACAACCAAAGCGCCGGCATCAGCGGCGCCACTCTAAATCCCGCCGCAGCAGGGACAACAACACCAGCACAGGAGAAGACAACACTCCGAATGGTGCCGAAGACACAGAAGAACCCGATGAACAAACTGCCGAACAAGACCATCAGGAAGATGGGCAAGTCAGCCATGACGAACAGGCAATGGAAGAGGACTCGGAGGACGGTAGTTACCATCCTCCCTCCGAGGAGGAGGCAAGCCTCGGCAACGACGACTTCATCGTGCCTGAGGAGCCTCTGGAGCAGGAGCGCTTTAAGCGCCAACTAATAGCCACGGCAAGGAGCCTGAAAAAGAAACAGCAGCAGCTTCAAGCTGACCAAGATCTGCTCGTCGACAGATGGACTGATGTCCTGGCAGCCGAAGAATACGGCCTCAGACGCCCAACCAAGAGTTACCCGAAGCGGAGGTTGCTACCCCAGTTCGATGAAGAGGCGCCGGAGCCCATACCGCCCTCGCATAATGCGGCCGATCGACCAATACGCGGTCAGGACAGCGCAGTGGACCGACCACCACGTGGTTGGGATAGAGCGGCAACTCAGGCCGAACAGCAGCCTGCCCCACCGCCTCGTAAAAATAGAGGCGAAACGGCTCGGGGTCATACATACGACCCCGGGCGGACCCTGGAGAGTAGAGCAGGACATACCCGATCGATTTATGGATCGCGAGGACGTCCCTCGACACGTGATGATGGCTACCTATTCGGACGTGACAAACCTAGTCACACCCGAGCCGATAACCGCAGACGAACTCCATCGGAGCTACGGCGCAATGCGGCCAGATACAGAGGCACCGCACACCCTCTTTTCTTCACGGATGAAGTATTGGATCACGAATTCCTCGAAGGGTTCAAACCCGTGAATATTGAATCATATGACGGGACAACTGATCCCGCGGTACGGGTCGAGGACTTTATCCTCCACATCCACATGGCCCGGGGAGATGACCTCCATGCTATCAAGTACCTCCCGTTAAAGCTTAAAGGACCAGCTCGGCACTGGTTAAACAGCCTGCCTGAAAACTCCATTGGCGGCTGGGAGGACTTGGAAGAGGCCTTCCTCGATAACTTCCAAGGTACATATGTTCGGCCACCAGACGCCGATGACTTAAGCCATATAGTCCAACAGCCTGGGGAGTCCGCCAGGAAGTTCTGGACTGGGTTCCTAACTAAAAAGAAGCATATCATCGACTGTCCGGATGCCGAAGCCCTAGCGGCCTTTAAACACAGCATCCGCGACGAATTACTCGTCATCGTCATCGCTTTGTGATCCATTTTCCCTATTCTCGGCGTTTAATTTGCCGGCATGTTTAAAAACCCAGGGGGACAGAAGAAGTTCCCCCCTTAAGTGAAAACAGTAAACATGATATACATCACACACATCCCCAAAAGGGAGCGCAAACGCGCACTAAGGGACGTCTATGCGATAGAGCCATTCGCCCCCAAATTCAATCCATGGTCATCATGCCCGATCACTTTTGATCGTCGGGATCACCCGACCAGTATCTGGCATGGCGGATCAGCCGCACTAGTCCTGGACCCAATCATTGATGGATTCCACCTAATGAGAGTCCTCATGGGCGGTGGTTGCAGCCCCAATCTGCTCTATCAAGACACAGTGCACAAAATGGGCATTAATCCATCAAGGATCAAGCCAACGAAGACTACCTTCAAAGGAGTCATACCAGGTGTAGAGGCCTGCTGTACGGGCTCAATCACACTAGAGGTTGTCTTTGGATCCCCCGACAACTTCCGAAGCGAGGAGTTAATCTTCGACATTGTCCCATTCCGCAATGGTTATCACACACTTCTCGGACGGACGACATTCGCTCGGTTTAATGCAGTGCCGCACTATGCTTATCTTAAGATTAAGATGCCCGGTCCACGTAGCGTCATAACGGTCAACGGAAACACGGAACGCTCCGTCCGTACAGAGGAGCACACCGCCACCCTAGCAGCAGAAGTATAGAGCGGCCTTCTCAAGCAGAACCGTAATCCGGTTGCCGAGCCCCTGGACATCGTAAAGAGGGTCCGGACTATGCTGCATCAGGACAGCGCGGCTCATCAAGAGCTCGACTACCAATTTGGCCTCCGTCCCAGCCCCCATCAGGTAGTGGCATTTGTACCACGCGTACATAACTACACACTAGAAATCCCATGGGCATCGACGGAGACACAACTAGCTTGTGATCCACAGTTCGGCTCGACCGATCCCGGACACACACACACTTTCACTATTTTCTTTTCCCTTTTCCAGGTTTCTTTCACATAGGCCTTCTTTGACGACCTGATTACCGGTCCTGTCAAAGGATAAATATAACAGGATGGCAAGAAGCACAAACGTATAGGGGAAGATGTAGAGGTCAATTCAACGACCACTCTACCTGTTGTCAGGACCCACACGCAGCTCGCCTCTATTCATGGCATGTTAAATGTCCGGTTGCTTATCGCATTATTTGTATAAATGCGCTTTAATGCATTCACCCAATCATAATGGAAACAGTTCGTGGCCCAAGTTTAAGGGCCCCAGATTTTACCTCTGCTCTCTTTCTGTTTTCCCTTTTCTCATTAATAACTTATCTTCTAACACCCGTACACTTTGGTACGTTTCATATTTGCCAGGGGCTCCCCAGCGCCCCATAGTACGGCAACAAAGTCTGAACACTTTTTATAGTATAGTTTGGCACCCCGAATTTAGCATTATATGCATTGGCTCTGAAACATGTCTTTGGTTAATAGTTGGGTTGCCCGGCTCCTGTGCTTGCTACCTTACATTCCGCTATATTGGCTAATGTAGTAAAGGGAGAACTACTGCGATTGTGCCCTGGTTTATCCAAAGGAGCACCTCAGTAGAGAAAGCCGAAAACTGACTGTCATGATGCAGCGAGAGCCGGTCAGCTGTTCAGGTTACAAATCGTTGGAGAAATCGCATTACGCGAAGGATCGGTACTTCCCGATCAGACGCTCATAGCACTCTGGTTCAAAAACTAGGGGCTGCGCCTATGTTTTATTGTAAAACTCCTATGGCTAAGTGAGGGCGTTTAAGCCGCATAGTCTGATTGCCTGGTTCGTTGCGCTAAACAACTCCTTCAAGGACCATACAATTGGATCAAGATTGTTTAGATTCCATCCCGAACACCCCCGTACTACCTACATGGGGGCAGAAGCCGACGACTGGCCAACCCTCAGATTCCATATAAACACGGCTGCACAGGAGGAAAAAAATTAAAACATAACGAGCATTATATTACAAACCGACTTTGTTTCATCATACAAGGCAAAAACAACACGAATGTATTCATTCAAAAATAATGTACTGCCCACACTGCGTTGCCACAATGCGAGACCCTTCCAGGACATCCACAAAATAGCGCTCGGGTGTGCGGTGCTCCTTGCCCTCTAGCGGGCCCCGGCCAGCTCGACGGCGTTCATCTTCGCCCACCACATCTTGCAACGGGCGAAGGCCATGCACGCACCTTCAATACAGGCCGATCGCTTGATGACGTCCAGCCGAGGACAAGCGTTCACCAGCCGCTTCACGAGTCCGAAGTAGATGCCGGGCATAGCTTCGGCTGGCCATAGCTGGATTATCAAATCCTTCATGGCTAGTTCAGCAACCCTATGCAGCTCCACCAGCTGTTTCAGCTGATCGGTGAAGGGCACGGGATGCTCTGGCACAAGATACTGCGACCAAAACAATTTCTCTGTGGAGATCCCTTCCTCGGCTCGAAAGAACTACGCGGCTTCGGACACACTTCGCGGCAAATCAGCAAAAGCCCCTGGAGAACTCCGAATCCGGGTTAGCAAAAGATAATTCCTTTTCACATATTTGCTTTGCATACTGAATGCCTTACCCGCGGCGATCTTCCTGGCCTCCTGGATCTCTTGTAGGGCACCCTGGGCCTCATTCTGGGCTGTCTCCGTGCTTTGGTGAGCCTTGGCGAGTTCGGTCTCTCGAGCCGACGCATCACGCTCCAGGTCTCACACTTCCTCACCACGTCCTGGAGCTCCTGCTGGACCTCGCTGACCCGAGCCTTGAGCTTCTTACGGGCAGCCTGCTCCTTGATAGCCTTCCCCTCAGTCGTCGCTCCTATACATATCATGAAACTTCGGTTAATATATATCATCTTGCTCTTTTCGAATATTTCCCGGGTTATTACATACCTTGATTCTCCCGAAGCTGCCGCTTCACCTGGCCGAGCTCCTCCTCGGCCTGCTCCAGCCTCCGCTTAAGTTCGAAGACTTCGGCAGCATGTGAGGCCGCGGCCAGCAGCGATGCTTGCACATTCATTCCATACAAATTTGGTTAGTTTCCTGCAATAAAACATTGATCCTCTGTCCGGCTTTTCTTTCCGAACACCGGACAATGTCTCAGGGGCTACTGTCTATATGGGGATTTTCGCTATTTGTGTAAACACCTCGAAACTCGGCCAAGAGGCTATCAAGAAGGAGCCGGTCAGTCCGCTCTTGACGGACTGAACCTTTTTCAATCACCGTGCTCATAAGAACACGGTGCTCATCCACAATGGAAGCGCCAGAAGCGCTTCCAAAGAGATTATCTGGTGCCCCTGGTTGGACAGGGGTCACCGGTGGAATAGGCATACCCCCTTCTTTCGAAGGAGGTTGCGTGCCGGATTACGGAGTCGTATCGGTCTCCGGAATCTAGTCCGGTTGAAGGCCGGACTGAGTACGGCCCTCCTCACCAGTCTCCCGGGGGATTGGTTCCCACTGGTGTTCGGCAACGGGGGCTTTGCCTTTGGACGCCTCTTGAGCCTCTCCCCAGCCCGGGAAGGTCCGTTGGGAGAGCACCTCGTCGTCCCCTTTGGCCTTGGGAGAGTAGGCAGCTGGCGGTGTCTCGCTGGTCATCTCCTTGGAGTCCAACAAACCTCTTGATGAGGACCGCTGGGAGCTGTTGTGGGCCGGACTGCGATAGCAAAATTAACCATGTCAATATATTGAAATGGAGAGGCTGGACATATGGGTATACGGGAGTCATAGCACTTATGATGAAGCTTGAGGCTTGGTGTGGGGGTGTTGCTCCGGACTGCTGTCGACGTCCCACACGGATTTGTCCGCAGGGGAACCTTTCCCCTTCTTGGACGTCGTCGCCTCCAGGTTCATGGAGGCCGCCCTCTTTTTCCTTCCCCCATCAGGGGAGGGTTGTTCTCCTCCTCCTCCTCCTCATCGTCTTCATCTCTGGCGGTGGAGGAGCGGGCCTTGTCTTCGGACGTCGCGTCCGGAACGCTCTTGCGATGGGGGCCACTCCGGACCCCCTTGGCCTTCTTCGCTGGTGTTGTATAGGGTGCCGGCACCAGCATCTTCACTAAACATGGAATGACTGGTTCTTCAGGTAGCGGAGCCGGGCCTTGGATCTTCTTCGCCGTCTCCATCCATTCCTAAAGAGGCACTGACAGTAAATATTCAGATATCCTCCTTGAAGCGAACAAGTAGAGGATGCGTTAGAAACTTACCTTGCTGGCGGGATGGTTAATATCGTGCCCATGATCCGAATCCATGGCTGGCGGTATCTCGTCGCCCTTGAAGAGCAATTTCCAGGCATCTTCGTGAGTCGTTCCGAAGAGCCTCTCCAGGGTTTGGTGTCTCCTCGGATTAAACTCCCAAGGGGGCGCTTTCGGCTTTGGCAAGGGAGGATCCGTCGAACCAGCATCACTTGGACTACATCGACAAGTTTGACATTCTTGTCCACCATGCTTTGAACGCGTGTCTGCAGCGCTATCAACTCGTCTGGCGAACACCAGTTCGGGCTCTTCTAGACCCAGGAGGTGAGTCGCATGGGAGCGCCGGAGTTAAATTCGGTAGCCGCGGCCCAGTTTGTGCCGCGAGGTTCTGTGACGTAGAACCATTGTTTCTGCCATTCCTTGACAGTCTCCACGAAAGTGCCTTTTGGCCAGGAGACATTGGCCAGCTTACTCACCATGGCTCCCTCGCACTCCGCATGCTGGCCGTCCACTACCTTCGGCTTCACGTTGAATACTTTGAGCCACAGCCCGAAGTGGGTTTGGATGCGGAGGAAGGCCTCACACACGACGATGAACGCCGAGATGTTGAGAAAAGAGTTCGGGGATAGATCATGAAAGTCTATCCCGTAATAGTACATCAGCTCGCGGACAAAAGGGTGGAGTGGAAACCCTAGCCCGCGGAGGAAATGAGGGATGAACACCACCCTTGTGTTGGGCCTCGGCGTGGGGACGACTTGCCCCTGGGCTGGAAGACGATGGGCGATTTCCTTCGCCAAGTACCCGGCCGCCCGAAGCTCAGTAATGTCCTTCTCCTTGACGGAGGAGACCATCCATTTGCCTTGGCCTCCGGATCCGGACATGGTCGGATGCTTGCCGGAGATGTAGAAAGATGGGGACTTGGGCGCTGGAGCTCAAGGATGGAAGGGCAGAGAAAGGAGAAGGCGTGAGTAGACAAGGGGAAATTCTTATCCCCTTTTAAAGGCAGTGAATATCGAACGCCTCCCCACTCGCCTCAAAACTCGCCTATTCCCAAGGACTGTGTAAATGGTACAGTTGGGTTACCCATACCCGTATTGATGAGAATCCCGCAATAAGGGGACATGATCCCTGCTTTGACAAGACGTGCCAATGGCAACCGCGTCTTGAAACGTGGAATGGCAGACACAAGACGGTTCAAAATTATGACCGGGCGGACGTAATGTCTCGTCGTAGAAGTTGTCAGCGGATTGGACTTGTGGAATATTATATTCTCTCTGCGGTTGTGTGTGGTGTGTGTTACAGGTTTGGATACAATCATCACGTCCGGAGACTATCTTGGAGTTCGGAAAGGGGAACCCGCCTTGCAATGCCGAAGACAAATCTGCGCGCAGGACTCCAGGTCATTGAAGCCAGGTTCAGGGGCTACTGAGGGAGTCCTGGACTAAGGGGTCCTCGGGCGTCCGGCCTGTTAGCCATGGGCCGGACTAATGGGTTGTGGAGATACAAAGACCGAAGACTACACCCGTGTCCGGATGGGACTCTCCTTGGCGTGGAAGACAAGCTTGGCGACCAAATATGTAGATTCCTTTCTTTGTAACCGACCTTGTGTAACCCTAGATCCTCCCGGTGTCTATATAAACCGGAGTACTTAGTCCGGAAAGGGATATGTTCATTACCATAGTCATACATGCTAGACTTCTAGGGTTTAGCCATTACGATCTAATGGTAGATCAACTCTTGCAATACTCATATCCATCAAGATCAATCAAGCGGGAAGTAGGGTATTACCTCCATAGAGAGGGCCCGAACCTGGGTAAACATCATGTCCCCTGTCTCCTGTTACCATCGACCTTAGACGCACAGTTCGGGACCCCCTACCCGAGATCCGCCGGTTTTGACACCGACAAGCATGTCATACTTTGATTCAGCGGTATTGTTGGATGAAGCGACCCAGACCGACATTACATGACCGCGTTTATGAGACTAGTTCTACCGCCGTGCTTCGCACACAGGTGGCTAGTGGGTGTCTGTTTCTATAGCTTTAGTTGAATCGAGTGTGACTACACGCGATCCTTGTTGAAGGTTAAAACAACACACTTGACGAAAAATCGTTGTGGTTTTGATGCGTAGGTAAGAATGGTTCTTGCTAAGCCCGTAGCAGCCACGTAAAACTTGCAACAACAAAGTAGAGGACATCTAACTTGTTTTTGCAGGGCATGTTGTGATGTGATATGGTCAAGACGTGATGAGATATAAATTTTTGTATGAGATGATCATGTTTTGTAACACAGTTATCATCAACTGGCAGGAGCCATATAGTTGTCGCTTGATTGTATGAAATGCAATCGCCATGTAATTGCTTTACTTTATCGCTAAGTGGTAGCGATAGTCGTAGAAGCAATAGTTGGCGAGACGACAACGATGCATCGATGGAGATCAAGGTGTCAAGCCGGTGACGATGGTGATCATGACGGTGGTTTGGAGATGGAGATCAAAGGCACAAGATGATGATGGCCAAATCATATCACTTATATTGATTGCATGTGATGTTTATCCTTTATGCATCTTATTTTGCTTAGTTCGGCGGTAGCATTATAAGATGATCTCTCACTAAATTTCAAGGTATAAGTGTTCTCCTTGAGCGTGCACCGTTGCTACAGTTCGTCGTGCCGAGACACCACGTGATGATCGGGTGTGATAAGCTCTACGTTCACATACGACGGGTACAAGCCAGTTTTGCACATGCAGAATACTTGGGTTAAACTTGACAAGCCTAGCATATTCAGATATGGCCTCAGAACACTGAGACCGAAAGGTCGAGCGTGAATCATATAGTAGATATGATCAACATAGTGATGTTCACCATTGAAAACTACTCCATCTCACGTGATGATCGGACATGGTTTAGTTGATTTGGGTCACGTGATCACTTAGATGACTAGAGGGATGTCTATCTAAGTGGGAGTTCTTAAGTAATATGATTGATTGAACTTTAATTTATCATGAACTTAGTCCTGATAGTATTTGCATATCTATGTTGTAGATCAATAGGTCGCGATGTAGCTCCCTGTTTTATTTTTGATATGTTCCTAGAGAAAACTAAGTTGAAAGATGATAGTAGCAATGATGTGGACTAGGTCCATGATCTGAGGATTATCCTCATTGCTGCACAGAAGAATTATGTCCTTGATGCACCGCTAGGTGACAGACCTATTGCAGGAGTATATGCAGATGTTATGAACGTTTGGCAAACTCGATATGATGACTACTTGATAGTTTAGTGCACCATGCTTTACGGCTTAAAACCGGGACTTCAAAAATGTTTTGAACATCATGGAGCATATAAGATGTTCCAAGAGTTGAAATTAGTATTTCAGACTCATGCCCATGTGGAGAGTTATGAGACCTCTTACATTACTTTTCCTACAAGATGGAGGAGAATAGCTCAACCAGTGAGCATGTGCTCAGATTGTCTGGGTACTAAAATCGCTTGAATAAAGTGGGAGTTAATCTTCCAAATAATATAGTGATTGATAATGTTCTCTAGTCACTATCACCAAGCTATTAGAACTTCGTGATGAACTATAATATGCAAGGGATGACGAAAATGATTCCCGAGCGCTTCGCGATGCTGAAATCGGTGAAGGTAGAAATCAAGAAAAAGCATCAAGTGTTGATGGTTGATAAGACCACTAGTTTCAAGTAAAAGGGCAAAGGAATAGAAAGGGAACTTCAAGAAGAATGGCAAGCAATTTGCCACTCCCATAAAGAAGCCCAAAGCTAGACCCAAGCCTGAAACTGAGTGCTTCTACTACAAAGGAAATGGTCACTGGAAGTGGAACTACCCTAGATACTTGGCGGATAAGAAAGATGGCATAGTGAACAAAGGTATATTTGATATACATGTTATTGATGTGTACTTTACTAGTGTTTATAGAAACCCCTCGGTATTTGATACTGGTTCAATTACTAAGAGTAGTAACTCAAAACGGGAATTGCAAAATAAATAGAGACTAGTTGAGGGCGAGGTGACGATGTGTGTTGGAAGTGATTCCAAGGTTGATAAGATCACCATCGCACACTCCCTTTACCTTCAGGATTAGTGTTGAACCTAAATAAATGTTATTTGGTGTTTGCGTTGAGCATAATATGGTTGGATCATGTTTATTGCAATACGGTTATTCATTTAAGTCAAAGAATAATTGTTATTCTGTTTACATGAATAAAACCTTCTATGGTCATACACCCAAGGTGAATGGTTTATTGAATCTCGATCGTAGTGATACACATATTCATAATATTGATGCCAAAAGATGAAAAGTTAATAATGATAGTGCAACATACTAGTGGCATTGCCGTTTAGGTCATATTGGTGTAAGGCGCATGAAGAAACTCTATGCTGATGGGCTTTTGGAATCACTTGATTATGAATCACTTGATGCTTGCGAACCATGCCTCATGGGCAAGATGACTAAGACTCCGTTCTCCGAAACAATGGAGCGAGCAAAAAACTTGTTGGAAATAATACATACTGACGTATGCGGTCCGATGAGTGTTGATGCTCGCGGCGGGTATCGCCATTTTCCGACCTTCACGGATGATTTGAGCAGATGCGGGTATATCTACTTAATGAAACATAAGTCTGAAGCATTTGAAAAGTTCAAAGAATTTCAGAGTGAAGTAGAAAATCATAGTAACAAGAAAATAAAGTTTCTACGATCTGATTGTAGAAGTGAATATTTGAGTTACAAGTTTGGTCTTCATTTGAAACAATGTGGAATAGTTTCGCAACACACGCCACCTGGAACACCACAGTGTAATGGTGTGTCCGAACATCATGACCGTAATTTATTAGATATGGTGCGATCTATGATGTCTGATGTCTACTACACAACCTTCTTCTTGTAGACGTTGTTGGGCCTCCAAGTGCAGAGGATTGTAGGACAGTAGCAAATTTCCCTCAAGTGGATGACCTAAGGTTTATCAATCCATGGGAGGCATAGGATGAAGATGGTCTCTCTCAAACAACCCTGCAACCAAATAACAAAGAGTCTCTTGTGTCCCCAACACACCCAATACAATGGTAAATTGTATAGGTGCACTAGTTCGGCGAAGAGATGGTGATACAAGTGCAATATGGATGGTAGATATAGGTTTTTGTAATCTGAAATTATAAAAACAGCAAGGTAACTAATGATAAAAGTGAGCGTAAACGGTATTGCAATGCTAGTAAACAAGGCCTAGGGTTCATACTTTCACTAGTGCAAGTCCTCTCAACAATAATAACATAATTGGATCATATAACTATCCCTCAACATGGAACAAAGAGCCACTCCAAAGTCACTAATAGCGGAGAACAAAGGAGAGATTATTCTAGGGTACAAAACCACCTCAAACTTATTCTTTCTGATCGATCTATTCAAGAGTTCGTACTGGAATAACACCTTAAGATACAAACCAACCTAAACCCTAATGTCACCTAGATACTCCAATGTCACCACAAGTATCCGTGGGTATGATTATATGATATGCATCACACAATCTCAGATTCATCTATTCAACCAACACAAAGAACTTTAAAGAGTGCCCCAAAGTTTCTACCGGAGAGTCAAGACGAAAACATGTGCCAACCCCTATGCATAGATTCCCAAGGTCACAGAACCCGCAAGTTGATCACCAAAACATACATCATGTGAATCAATAGAATACCCCATTGTCACCACGGGTATCCCACGCAAGACATACATCAAGTGTTCTCAAATCCTTAAAGACTCAATCCAATAAGATAACTTCGAAGGGAAAACTCAATCCATTACAAGAGAATAGAGGGGGAGAAACATCATAAGATCTAACTATAATAGCAAAGCTCGCGATACATCAAGATCGTGCCAAATCAAGACACGAGAGAGAGATCAAACACATAGCTACTTGTACATACCCTCAGCCCCGAGGGTGAACTACTCCCTCCTCGTCATGGAGAGCATCGAGATGATGAATATGGCCACCGGTGATGGATCCCCCCTCCGGCAGGGTGCAGGAACAGGGTCCCGATTGGTTTTTGGTGGCTACAGAGGCTTGTGGCGGCGGAACTCTCGATCTAGGTTATGTTCTGGGGGTTTCTGTATATATAAGAGGTTTTAGCCTCGAGAACAAGTCAGGGGGTCTCCAGGCTATCCACGAGGTAGGGGGGCGCGCCTCCCACCTTTGTGGGCAGCCCGGGACTCTTCTGGCCCAACTCTTTTACTCCATGGCCTTCTTCTGGTCCAAAAATAAGCTCCGTCAAGTTTCAGGTCAATTGGACTCCGTTTGGTTTTCATTTTCTGCGATACTCAAAAACAAGGAAAAAACTGCAATCGGGCACTAGGTTAATAGGTTAGTCCCAAAATCATATAAAATAGCATATAAATGCATATAAAACATCCTAGAAGGATAATATAATAGCATGAATACTTCATAAATTATATATACGTTGGAGACGTATCAAGATCCCCAAGCTTAATTCCTGCTCGCCCCTCGAGTAGGTAAATGATAAAAGAAATAATTTATGAAGTGTGAATGCTAGCAGGTGCACAAGTTTGATCAATGATAATTTCAATCACCTTTTCTAGCATCATTATATGTCATAACAGAAGCTCATATCATAAAGCTTCTCAATCAAGTAACAAGCTATTCACATGTTAAAGTATAGATCATAAACTTTCTTGAAAACTAACAAACAGTTCTCAGTCATCAAGCAATTGCAATTCATCTTATTTTCAGGAAGGGTCTATGTAAGAGCTTTGATTTAGAAAATCCCACATACTCAACTATCATATAGTCTTCCATGATTGCTACCACTCAAAGCATATTTTTAGAACAAATAGCATCCATCGAACAAGGAGAAAGATAGGGGCTTAATGTTTCGCCTCCCAACTTATTTATCATAAATATAATTGTCAACATTAATAATTCATGATCAAATATATTTGAATGGCCATATATGCTTAGATCTTTCTCCACCACATGATGCTTGCCAACTAAAAAGTAGGTTGGAATGAGAAGGAATACTACTAACTCTTGCATAAAAGTAAAAGATAGGCCCTTTGCAGAGGATTTGCAGAGGTGCCAGAGCTCGAAGCTTTAAAATAGAGATGAAAATAATTTTGAGAGGTATGCTTTCATTGTCAACATAACAACCAAGAGTTCCCAATATCTTCCATACTAGATACATTATAGGCAATTCCCAAACAGAAAGGTAAAGATTTTACTCCCCCTCCACCAACAATCACACTCCACGGCTTGTCCGAAACAACGGGTGCCATCCAACTATCAACAATCCTGGGGGAGTTTGTTTAAATTATTTGCGAATTTGTTTTTGATCTTTTGATCATAGGACTGGGCATCCCAGTTACTAGCCATTTTCTTGTGAATGATGAGTGGAGTCCACTCATCGTGAGAATAACTCACCTAGCATGGAAGATACTGACAGCCCCTAGTCGCTACATGAGCGATTCGGGCATACAAAACAGATTATTATTTGAAGGTTTAGAGTTTGGCACATGCAAATTTACTTGGAACGGCAGGTAAATACCACATATAAGTAGATATGATGGACACTCACTGAAGAAACTTGGTTCAAGGAATTTGGATGCACAAGCAGTATTCCCGCTTAGTACAGACATTTTCGCTAGCAAAGGATTCTAAATAGCAAGCACCACATGTTAGAGGATCCATAACAATATAACTTCTATACAAATATACCCAAGCATAACTCATTATGTTGTCTTCCTTGTCCAACTTCAACTAATTTGCTCAGGTTTGAAAATAATTAATGGGGCTCACAATCATAGAAGATGTCCAAGATAGTATATTTATATGTGAAATCTCTCTTCCTTCAATATTCTTTCATGAATTGTTCAAGTGACCAATACAATGTTTGCTAACCTTCAATAAATTTACCACCTCTACTTCTTATATGTGAAGGCATTACTCCCCATGGGAAAGGCATATGAAACATATATAATTTCAGATTTATGACATTCAACCATTTACTCATAGGATATAAGTGAAGCACACGAGTAAATGATAAACTACTCCAAAAATATATAAGTGAAGATCAACGAGTAGTTAAATAATTATGTAGCTATGTGAAGACTCTCTCTCATTTAAGAATTTCAGATCTTGGGATATTATTCAAACAACAAGCAAAACAAAATAAAATGACATTTCAAGGATATCACTCATCATGTGAAGAAGCACAAACTTAGGCTCAACCGATACTAACCGATAATTGTTGAAGAAGAAAGGTGGGATGCCCATCGGGCATCCCCAAGATTAGATGCTTGAGACTTCTTGAAATATTATCTTGGGGTGCCTTGGGCATCCCCAAGCTTGAGCTTTTGTGTCTCCTTAATTCCTCTCATATCACGGTTTCCTAAATCTTGAAAGCTTCATCCACACCAAACTCAACAAGAACTCATGAGATAAGTTAGTATAAACCAATGCAAAAACCTTATCATTCCCTCATCAGAGAAAATCACAAAAATTATTATTCAACATTGCATACTAAATTTCTCTGCATATTTAATACTCCTATCATAAAATAGAATCATTAAACAAGCAAACATATGCAAACATAACAGCAATCTGCCAAAACAGTACAGTCTGTAAAGAATGCAAGAGTATCAATACTTCCCTAACTCCAAACATTATGAAATTCTACCACACTGTAGAAAATTTACAGAGCTTATCTATAATAACTAAATAGATGATCCCCACTAACCTATTTCCATACACATGCAAGCTATACACATCAGCAAGCTTCTGATTGGTCCACATCATGTAGCCAAGCTTCGTCATCATGCCTTTTCCAATTTAATTTTCATTTTTGTTCTGCCGAGCGACGCAGTGAAAATCTAATTACCTTCCCCGACGGCGTTGTCTCGCCTTCCTATCCCAAGCACCTCCATCTATTCATCTCCACCATTATTCCTATTCCTCTTGGTCTCCTCCACTATCTGTGGGTAAATTCCTTTCCTCTTCGTCTCCTTCAAACTGTAGTAATTGATGGAAAAATAATAACACCTTCGTTGCCCTTAAAGATGTGCACCTGCGCTGTCCCCGGCTCCCCGCTGTCTCCACCATAGCTGGGAGGCAAGGCCCTGCCTCGACCTGAATCCCTACCACTGAGTCATGCCCCTCCTCAGTTGTGTTATCCCTCTCACCTCCACCATAGCCGCGAGCCAGGTTGGCAGTGCCCCTGCTCCATTCTGAATCCCCTCCCCATTCTACGAAATCTCAATGAGTTTCTTTCCGTTTCTGATTTAGCAGGTTTTCACTCGACGGGATAGATTTGCTCGCGTCTGTCATCCATGCTCAGCACCAGGTGGTACTCGTGTGCTGGATGGAACTAATCTCGAGCCCTTGCCGGCACCGACGGCTCGCGAAATAAGGTCACTATAGATTTCCCCCTAATGCATGTCATTGTGTACCTGTTGATTCTTTATGTTATGTCATATTTAGTATGATGATTTTGTTATAGTTGTCTTCTGATGCCGCAGTTCGATCTCTGAATTCATTCAAATTGGTAGCAACTACACAAGAGACAGATTCTCACGTAGACACCAAGAACCGAAGTCTGTGCAAGAAAAATAAATCAAGACAAACACCACTCAGACTTACCAGCAACAAGACGAACCAAGAAGCGAAGTCTGTGGAAGAAAAATAAATCAAGACAAACACCACTCAGACTTACCATCAACAAGACGAATGGCAGGACAGGACTGATCACTGACATCATAGATTCGAGGCACCTTAAGGAAATTCAGGCATGTAAAACACCACAACTGAAAATTAGTCGTGCGGCATTAGATAGCTCATGTTATCTCAGATATAGATTCAAGTCAAGGCAAAGTGGAAAGTCTTCTCGTGACATTAGACTATGCGGTCTGTTGTGTCGTTACATTACCACCGATTTGCTTGCAGTGATATATATATCGGGCATAGGTTGCAAACAAGAGATATTAAGATGTGTGTCTTGATAAGTGTACGCAAGAAACTAAAGTTGGAGTAGGAGTTTCTCTATCTTCTAACCGGTTACATCCTCCGTTCTGAATTATAAGAAATTCTGACATTTTTTTGATTCATGTGTATCTTTGTTCGTTTAAGTGTATCTGTTCATTCATTTCAGTCCGTATATAGTTCATATTGAAATATCCAAAACAACTTATATTTCGGAACGGAGGTAGTATCTCTTTCCATGTTGAACCCTTTACTTGATCAATCACACAACCTGACCAGTGCATATTACATTTACTATGCCTTATAGAGATTGCTTAGATGCCACTAATTATTCTGTTTCTATCTTTTTGTCTACAACACGGTTGTCTTTCTATTTTTTATCAAGCCTTCGGAAGTTCGAATATTCAAACAAAAGCATGTGGGTGCTCATGCTTTTCTCCGTGGCTATATTCATGTATCGCAGGTGCACTTTGCCGTTCCAGTCAATTTCAATTTTAATGTCGCATAAATATCTGGCATACTCTTTCTAAGCAAAAGAAATCTTCTCTGTGATCCATGTCAGGTTTCAGCTTTGTGCTGCTCCCCTTCTCTGTTATTTTCATACTGATTGTTGTTTGGCGTTCCTTCTTTGTTATGCCTACTGTGTGTTCTTGATAACCCACAAGTATAGGGGATCGCAACAGTTTTCGATAAGTCAGAGTGTCGAACCCAACAAGGAGCTAAAGGTAGAACAAATATTCCCTAAAGTTCTATCGACCACCGATACAACTCTACGCACGCTTAACGTTCGCTTTACCGGAAACAAGTATGAAACTAGAAGTACTTTGTAGGTGTTTTTGGGTAAGCTAGCAAGAAAGTAAAGAGCACGAAAATAAAACTAGGGGCTGCTAAGGTAAAGACACAACTAAAGTAAATATAGCGGGTGTGGAAAAGTGATGGTAGGTGTGGCGAAATTGTCCCTTAAGCAATTGAATACTTTACTAGACCTATAGCAAGTATTATGTGGGAGAGGCCACTGCTAGCATGTCATCCCTGACTTGGAATTCTATGCACTTATGATTGGAACTATTAGCAAGCATCCGCAACTACTAACGCTCATTAAGGTAAAACCCAACCATAGCATTAAGATATATTGGTCCCCTTCAATCCCAGATGCATCAATTTCTATGCTAGGTAGAAGCTTACATCACTCTTGCCCTCCAATACATAGTCCTATCAACATACAACTAACCCTAAGGTGTGATCCACGGCAGCTCATATGATGGGCACCAAAGGACAACAACATAACCACAAGCAAATTAAATCAATCATAGCAATTCATCAACCACCAATAGGACAACGAAAATCTACTCAGACATCATAGGATGGCAACACATCATTGGATAATAATATGAAGCATAAAGCACCATGTTCAAGTAGAGGGTACAGCGGGTTGCGGGAGAGTGGACCGCTATAGATAGAGGGGGGAAGGTGATGGATATGTTGGTGAAGATGACGGTGGTGTTGGTGAAGATCGCGGTGATGATGATGGCCCCCGGCAGCGTTTCGGCGCCACCGGAAGCGAGGGGGAGAGAGCCCCCCTCCTTCTTCTTCTTCCTTGACCTTCTCCCTAGATGAGAGAAGGGTTTCCCCTCTGGTCCTTGGCTCCCATGGCTTGGGAGGGGCGAGAGCCCCTCCGAGATTGGATCTATCTCTCTGTTTCTGCATCCTCTTCTGGCTCTGTTTCACCGTTTCGTGTATATATGGACATCCGTAACTCCGATTGGCCTGAAACCTTCGCCGTGATTTTTTTCCTAAATATTAGCTTTCTTGCGGCAAAAGAAGAGCATCAACCGCCTTACGATGGGCTCACGAGGGTAGGGGGCGCGCCCAGGGGGGCAGGCGCGTCCCCCTGCCTCGTGACCACCTCGGGCACTGGTTCGCGTTGATTTTCCTTCCAAATTTTCCATATTTTCCAAAAATAAGCTCCTTCCGTTTTTATCCCGTTTGGACTCTGTCTGATATGGATATTCTGCGAAACCAAAACATGCAATGTATGTGAACCGGCATTGGGCAATCGGATCAATATGTTAGTCCGAAAAATAATATAAAAAGTTGCCAAAAGTATATAAAATTGAATAATATTGGCATGGAACAATCAAAATTATAGATACGACGGAGACGTATCAAGATCCCCAAGCTTAATTCCTGCTCGTCCTCGAGTAGGTAAATGATAAAAAAGATAATTTTTGATGTGGAATGCTACCTAACATAATCTTGATCATATGTCTAATCATGGCATGAATATTAAGACACGAGTGATTTAAAGCAATAGTCTATCCTTTGACATAAAAACAATAATACTTCAAGCATACCAACCAAGCAATTATGTCTTATTGAAATAGCATAGCCAAAGAAAGCTCATCCCTACAAAATCATATAGTCTGGCTATGCTCCATCTTCACCACACAAAATATTTACATCATGCACAACCCCGATGACAAGCCAAGCAATTGTTTCATACTTTTGACGTTCTCAAACCTTTTCAACTTTCACGCAATACATGAGCATGAGCCATGGACATAGCACTATAGGTGGAATATAAGATGATGGGGGTTATGTGGGGAAGACAAAAAAGGAGAAAGTCTCACATCGACTCGGCTAATCAACGGACTATGGAGATGCCCATCAATTGATGTTAATGTGAGGAGTAGGGTTGCCATGCAACGGATGCACTGGAGCTATAAGTGTATGAAAGCTCAAACTGAAACTAAGTGGGTGTGCATCCAACTTGCTTGCTCATGAAGACCTAGGGCATTTGAGGAAGCCCATCGTTGGAATATACAAGCCAAGTTCTATAATGTAAATTCCCACTAGTATATGAAAGTGACAACATAGGAGACAATCTATATGAAGAACATGGTGCTACTTTGAAGCACAAGATATGAGACTCACTACATGAAGAACATGGTGCTACTTTGAAGCACAAGTGTGGAAGAAGAGATAGTAACATTGCCCCTTTTTATTTATTTATTTATTTTGCGAGCTTCTTTGGCCCCATTTTTTTATTTAGGCTTCTTTGGCCTCTCTTTTTTTGGGGCAATGCTCTAATAATGATGATCATCACACTTTTATTTACTTACAACTCGATATTACAACTCGATACTAGAACAAAGATATGACTCTATGTGAATGCCACCGGCGGTGTACCGGGATGTGCAATGATCTAGCATAGCAATGACATCAACATCATGCTATCTATCTTACGATCATGCAAAGCAATATGACAATGAATGCTCAAGTCATGTATATGATGATGATGGAAGTTGCATGGCAATATATCTCGGAGTGGCTATGGAAATGCCATAATAGGTAGGTATGGTGGCTGTTTTGAGGAAGATATAATGAGGCTTATGTGTGATAGAGCGTATCGTATCACGGGTTTGGATGCACCGCTAAGTTTGCACCAACCCTCGAGGTGAGAAAGGGCAATGCACGGTACCGAAGAGGCTAGCAATGATGGAAGGGTGAGAGTGCGCATAATCCATGGACTCAACATTAGTCATAAAGAACTCACATACTTATTGCAAAAATATATTAGTCATCGAAACAAAATACTACGCGCATGCTCCTAGGGGGATAGATTGGTAGGAAAAGACCATCGCTCGTCCCCGACCGCCACTCATAAGGAAGGAAATCAATAAACACCTCATGCTCCGACTTCGTTACATAACGGTTCACCATACGTGCATGCTACGGGACTTGCAAACCTCAACACAAGTATTTCTAAACTTCACAATTACTCAACTAGCATGACTCTAATATCACCACCTTTATATCGCAAAACTATTGCAACGAATCAAACATATCATATTCAGCGATCTACATGTTTTATGTAGGGTTTTATGACTAACCATGTGAATGACCAAATCCTGTCATCTCTCTAAATAGATATAAGTGAAGCAAGAGAGTTTAATTCTTTCTACAAAAGATATGCCCGTGCTCTAACAAATATAAGTGAAGCAAAAGAGCATTCTACAAATGGCGGTTGTCTAAGTAAAGAGAAACAGGCAATCCAAACTTCAAATGATATAAGTGAAGCACATGGAGCATTCTATAAAGCCATACTCAAAAGATATAAGTGAAGTGCATAGAGCATTCTACAAATCAAACAAGGACCATCTCATACCAGCATGGTGCATAAAATAAAAATAAAAACCTAATTGCAAAAGACGCTCCAAGGCTTGCACATATCGCATGAACGAAACGAATCCGAAAACATACCGATATTTGTTAAAGAAAGAGAGGATGCCTTCCCAGCACCCCCAAGCTTAGACGCTTGAGTCTCCTTGAATATTTACTTGGGGTGCCTCGGGCATCCCCAAGATTGAGCTCTTGCCTCTTTTCCTTCTTCTCACATCGAGACCTTCTCGATCATCGAACACTTCATCCACACAAAACTTCAACAGAAAACTCGGTAAGATCCGTTAGTATAATAAAGCAAATCACTACTCTAAGTACTGTTGCAAACCAATTAATATTTTATTTTTGCATTGTTTCTACTGTAATATAACTTTTTCATGGCTTAATCCACTAATATAAATTGATAGTTTTATCAAAACAAGCAAACTATGCATCAAAAACAGAATCTGTCTAAAACAGAACAGCTCAGTAGTAATCTGAACATTCACAATACTTGATACTTGAAAAATCCTGCCAAAATTAGGAAAAATAAAAATTGTACAGAAAGACAATGCAATCAGAACCATTTGACGTTCCAAAGAAAACATTAAAATTCGCAAGACTACAGCCAAAGATTCTCATCCTGCACCGCACAAACCAACAAGCATTGTAAACATCCTAAAGGCAAACCTTGGCACATTATTTTTATAATACAATGGAATTGTACAAGGGGATAATTATTTTTGTTGAAAAGTTCCTGTAATGAAAATTCACAAAGTTGCCGTGAGCATGAACAAAGTTCAAGGAGCTCCCACTTCAACAATGCTCGTCTTTCTCACTTTCGCTTTTCTTTTTGAAAAAGTTTTGGGTTCCCCTCTTTATTTTTGTTGTTTTTAAACTATATGAAAGCACTCAAAAGAAATAAATGACTCTCTAAAACTTCCGGGTTGTCTCCCTGGCAGCGCTTTCTTTAAAGCCATTAAGCTAGGCATATAGTGCTCAAGTAGTGAATCCACCCGGATCCCAAGGTATATCCAAGCCAATTTTAATTGGCAATGATTTATAATTTAGTAGTGAGCACAAAGCAACATATATCATGTAATGACGAAGTCTAACTCTCTTTCTAGGCATGTCATAAAAGAACAATTCATGCACACATAGTAAAGGCTAATGCATAGTATAAACAGTTTCTTGCAATTTTATCGTGTTGGAGACATAGAGAGGTGGAGATATAGTTCCTCTCTCATAATGATTGAAAGTAGGAGCAGCAAGCACATGCATATTATATTCATCAAAGTCGTCATGTGCAATGGTAAAAGGCAACCCATCAATGTAATCCTTAATAAGTGCAAACTTCTCTGATATAGTGTAGTTCAGAGAATTCAAAAAGATAATAGGACTATCATGCGTGGGTGCAATAGCAACAATTTCATGTTTAACATAAGGAACTATAGCAAGTTCATCTCCATAAGCATAATTCATATTGGCATCTTTGCCACAAGCATAGCAAGAATCATCAAAAAGGGATATTTCAAAAGAACCAACGGGATCATAACAATCATCATGGCAATCATCCTTCGGTAAGCACGAAGGGGCGTTAAATAATGTGTGAGTTGAAGAGTTACTCTCAGTAGAAGGTGGGCACGGGTGATCAATCCGCTCTTCCTCCTTTTGTTCTTCGCTCTCATCATCATCTTTTTCATCCAATGAGCTCATAGTTTCATCAGTTTCTTCTTCCATAGATTCCTGCAAAATATTAGTCTCTTCTTGGACAGCGGAGACTTTCTCAATAAGTGCATTAATATCGGAATTGTATTCATAATTCTCATAGCAATATTTGAGGATAGCTAAATTTTCATATCTATAAACAACATCATCAAAATCTTCAAACTCTTTACACATAGACTCAATTTCATAAGCACCCATAAAAGCAACAAATTCTTCTATTTGTTCCACATCATAGTAATAATATATACCATTAGCATAAGAAGCTAAGGTTTTATTATCATTAAATTTGCATGAAAAGGGAAGGTGTGGAGCCTTCATCCTAGAGCAACAGGTATAATCATAACTCACGATAGTTGCCAAGCATACCACTTCAATATATGAATTTGATCCCATAATAGTTTCCCTTTTGTGTTAGCGATAATCCCTAAAGTATTCACGTTGATCCAATGTTACTCCCATTACATAATTGAATGGGGTTTTCTCAGGATTACTAAAGTAGTACATAATATCTTTCACATAACCAGCATCGAGGGTTTTAGGAGGTTCCCATTTCCATGAGTAGCAAGTACACCTAATTTTTTTGGTATTTCGTGTTCCATATCCATAACTAAAGATAACGAACAACTAAGAACAGCAAATAAAAATTACTTAGTGATAAAGCAAACAAGCACACACGAGAATATTCACCCCACGCTATAACTCCCCGGCAACGGCGCCAGAAAAAGGTCTTGATGCCTTATAGAGATTGCTTAGATGCCACTAATTATTCTGTTTCTATCTTTTTGTCTACAACACGGTTGTCTTTCTATTTTTTATCAAGCCTTCGGAAGTTCAAATATTCAAACAAAAGCATGTGGGTGCTCATGCTTTTCTCCGTGGCTATATTCATGTATCGCAGGTGCGCTTTGCCATTCCGGTCAATTTCAATTTTAATGTCGCATAAATATCTGGCGTACTCTTTCTAAGCAAAAGAAATCTTCTCTGTGATCCATGTCAGGTTTCGGCTTTGTGTTGCTCCCCTTCTCTGTTATTTTCATACTGATTGTTGTCTGGCGTTCCTTCTTTGTTATGCCTACTGTCGGTGTCAAAACCGGCAGATCTCGGGTAGGGGGTCCCGAACTGTGCGTCTAGACGGATGGTAACAGGAGACAAGGGACACGATGTTTTTACCCAGGTTCGGGCCCTCTCGATGGAGGTAATACCCTACTCCCGCTTGATTAATATTGATGATATGGGTAGTACAAGAGTAGATCTACCACGAGATCAAGGAGGCTAAACCCTAGAAGCTAGCCTATGGTATGATTGTTGTTCGTCCTATGGACTAAAACCCTTCGGTTTATATAGACACCAGATAGGGTTAGGGTTACACAGAGTCGGTTACAATGGCAGGAGATCTACATATCCGTATCGCCAAGCTTGCCTTCCACGCCAAGGAAAGTCCCCTCCGGACACGGGACGAAGTCTTCAATCTTGTATCTTCATAGTCTTGGAGTCCGACCAAAGATGATAGTTCGGCTATCCGGACACGCCCTAGTCCAGGACTCCCTCAGTAGCCCCTGAACCAGGCTTCAATGACGACGAGTCCGGCGCGCATATTGTCTTCGGCATTGCAATGCGGGTTCCTCCTCCGAATACTTCATAGAAGGTTTTGAACACAAGGATAGTGTCCGGCTCTGCAAAACAAGTTCCACATACCACTTTAGAGAGAATAACTTTTGCACAGATCTGCTGACGTGTTCCGCGGCGTGACATCACACCACGGCCAGGCCTTTATATGAATCGTTTTTACTGTTCCACCTTAGCGCGTTTAGCGAGGCGGTTTCCTTGGCACGTCTTTATCAAAGCGTAGATCATGCCCCCTTATTCCGGGATTCTCATCAAATACGGACGTGGGTAACCAAACCGTGCCCGTTGGCCCACCTCCTCTATAGAAGGCGAGTCCTAATCGACCACGGGGAGGGCTCTTGGTATTCAACCTCTTTATAATGAGACCAAGGCCCTCTTCTTTTTTCCACCCTCCATCGAAGTTCGCCTCGGCCGAGTTCTAACACCCAAAGCTCCAGATTTAGGCGCTCGGACCTTCGACGATGTTCGGCTCCGACCAGCTCGCCGATGGATGTCTTCTTCCGTTCTGAAGAAGATGTGCTAAAGCTGCGAGACGCTGTATCTAACCGGGCGAGATCTCGCATAGGCTGCCCGCCTGTGCCAGGTCATTCCCACTCCCGAGCCCGGCGAGAGCGTGGTGTTCGTGTCTCACTTCCTTCGGGTTTAGGCTTCCCGACGGATCCCTTTGTGCGGGCCTCATGTTTTATTATGGGCTGGATTTCCATGACTTGAACTGGAGTCCATCCTCCATATCTCGTCATTCATTGTCGTATGTGATGCCTTCCTCCATATTACCCCTCACTTTGGATTGTGGCTCAAGACCTTCAAGGTGGAGCCGAAGATGATCGAGGTGGAACAAGCAGAGTGCGGAGGAGCGGTCATAAGCAAGTGTGCTGATGCTCCATGGCCCGAGGGCTATTTTCAGGAGGAGCTTGGTTTGTGGCAACGGGAGTGGATAGCGAAGGCAAAGTTGATAAGGTGTCCGGCTCCCCTCCCAGAGACCACGCCGGATCCCATGCTGACCAAGATGTTGAAGGCCGCGCCTTTTAAAGAAGGCGAAGGGGGGAGCAGGGGAGCCACTGCCTCCACGAAGGAGGCTTTCGAGGGAGGGGGGATCAAAGGTCCCTCCCTCCAAGGAGAGAAGAGGACTACTTCGGAAGATCTGGAGGTCAAGGCCTCAAAGAGGGGAAAGAAATCTTCGTCAGAGAGTCCGGCGCTGGGAAGTGCCCCAGCCGCACTATTTCCCCAAGGGGATCAGCCCTCCAAATGAGCCGTAAGTAAAAAGAAGGGTCTTGTAATAAAGGTCATCCCTATATGTATTTCAAGATAACCAAAATTATACCTTGTAGTTCGGATCTCAGCCCTTCTCAGCAGAGCTCGCCTTCGGGGATCTTCTTCCGGAGATGATGGAGAGTAAACGCCTCCACCTGTCGCACCTTCATGCGAGGCGGACGACCCCGAGGTTTCACACGGCGGTTTCCCGAGTCCGGCGGGCCGGAAGGTCCGGCGCCAACCGGGCGTAAGGCAGTCGGAGGAGCTGAAGGATCTGCTCGAGCGAGCGGCTATCTCAGAAGATCACCATGCGCTAATGGGTATGGTGATTGAAAGAATTGCATCCGCTGAGAGCGGATTGCATGAAGCCGTCAGAAGCTTGCTGAAGAGGTTCGAGGTACGCAAAAATGATGTACCTTCTGACAGTTATGCATATAGAATGCGCCATGTATAGATAGTAGCCCCTGAGACTCGGTATGTTGTCAAAATGGACAGCGTGCCGAGGATCATAATCTCAGTTATAACATATCGCCGCTCCTAAATAGGTGGCGGGGCGTCCGGTGGCCAGCCGGACTGATGAATTTGCCGAACTAAAGCGGCAACTTGACGAGGCAGATGCGGACATCGCACTTGTCAATAAGCGGTTTGACGAGTCACAAGGTATGCGACTTCTTCGCGGACGCCTGGTAAGGGAGCTTGACGCCCGTGCCTTACTACTTGTATGCTTAATGCAGGTGGTGCCGCTGCCGTGGAGGAGCTACGGGCGGAACTCGCCCGAGCTAAAGAGCAAGCCACAAATAGTAATGCGGCCGCTTTAAGGGCGGCCGAAGAGCTTAAAGCCGAACAGGCTGCTCACTGCCGAAGCAAAGAGGAAATGGCCGATATGGCCATAAAGTTGAAGAATACTACCGACTGCTGTGAGGTTCTTGAAAAGGAACGTCAAGCGGAGCAAGAGGGCCTGAAAAAGGCCACCGCCGAATCCAAGGATGCCCGTTCCGCTTTGAGAGCTGCCAAGGAGGAGCCGAGTCAGCCGGGCTATTGCGGCCGGAAACCGCTTTCGCCATGGAGGAAATATACGGGTCCGAAGTATGCTCAGTTGGACAAGTTGTGGAGTTTGGAGGATGCTTATCTGGACTTTAGCGGCGAAGGCCATGGACGCTGATTGAGCACTTCCGAGGCCGAAGGGGCATGAAGGGAAGAGCTATATTGGTCGCAATTCCATAGTCCGGAGCGCCCTCTTCCGCTGACCGATCGGTTGGCCGAATGGGCCGAGCTGAATCGATTATCCGGACTTGCCATGAAGCATGTCATGACTCATTTGTACAAAGCGGACCCCAGCCAAGAGTTATTTTGGCTTAGTGCAGCAGTTCCTTGGTGCGGTATCGCAGACGACGCAATGAAGCGGTCGGCGTGTATTGAGGGAGCGCGGATGGCTCTGGCCCGTGTCAAGACATACTGGGCGGAGATGAAGGCCACCGATGTTGCGTCCCAAGATTCGGACAGAAGCTGAGTACCTGTCGAGCACTATTTTGAGGAAGTCCTGCAGGGCGCTCGTTTAATAGAGACGCAGTGCTTGAAGGATATCATGTTTAAATGACATGTATGATTTGTAAAAACAATGTTTCAATATAATATAAGAGCTTTTTATACTTGTGCGTTCAAGTAGTAAACTACTCCCTGTGCGGCCGTTGATGTATATGTATATATAACCTGAAAGATGGCAGTCCTTGGCTTCAGCCCCCACGCACATAGTGGGGGGTGTTTGCAAAGAAGGCGCTTTTCACACTTAATCCAACGCCTTGGTCCTGTGAAGGAGGTGATAGCGTAGCAAACTAGGCAACCGGACTATAATGCTTTATCACTTTCACTTAGCCATAGGAGTTCGAGGGTGGGGCTACTATATAGCCCGTGGGGCACCGCACTCTCCCGAATTCGGGGTGCGTATGTGCTGACCGAAAACGGTCCTTCGTTAATGCGGAGGAATTCTAAACATTCCGGTGAGTCATCGAGTGGTTGACGGTCTCTCGCTATATCATGTGATCGGCCGCTTTCATCGAGGTACTCGCCCGGCGAACCGGGCACAATCGCAGATAGTTCTCCGGTGCCGCGTTAGCTGATAAAACGGAACATAAGGCAGCAAAACACGTGAGCCGGGCAAACCCAACATTTGACCAAAGACATGATTCGGAGCTGATGCATATAAGGCCTAACTCGAGACAATCGAACACTCCCTAAGGTATTTGGTCTTTATAAAACGGACAGAATAATGCCCTAAGCCCCGTGTCCGTGCGTGCAAAAATTCAGTGCGGCCGATGCCAAAACACCAGCCTCCTCCTCGGTTATAGCTAGAAACCAGGGATGTGTATCAACAAGAGACAGTAAAAAGGTTTACGCAGGTCTTAATCTGAAAAGAATCCTTGCAACGGGTCCCTACCGCACGTCTGCTACCTGTGTCTCCGTAGCAGTATCCTCGGACGGGTGTAGCACGTTGTTCATCTGTAAAAAAGAGGAACTTAGTTGAAAAGAAAAAAAAAGATCGTGCGAAAAATGTACTTAATATTAAATAAACAGAGTATGATTCGAAAAGTGAACAAATTTGAGCTTTATTGTCTCTTGTTGTACATGCGTGCAGCCCCTTGTATGGGGGCATGCTGCTAGTAGGTGTCGGACTCGTCTAGCCGTGTCCGGGGTTTGAATGACCTATGTAGGTGCTTTGATTAGCGGAGCCGGATAGGTGTGGGGCTGTCAAGGCAGTCTCACGTTCTTCCGTGCTCGAGTAACACTTAATACTCCCTTTTAATGAGATGATGTCGCGTGGTCCAGGCATTTTAAGTGTAAGAGATGCATAATGCGGTATTGCGTTAAAGCGCGCGAAAGCTTCACGCCCCAGTAGTGCTTGATAGCTACTGTCGAATGGGGCAATGTGGAAGGTTAACTTTTGGCGAAGTTGTCGGATGAGCGAACATAACTTCTAGCGAGAAGGAGCCCGCATAATGGGCATATGGGCTGGCATTACCCTTTGAAGGAGGTGTTGCTATGGCGAATTTTGGTTGGGTCTATCCCCATGTCATGGATTGTGTCACGATATATCAGGTTTATGTCACCGCCGCCATCCATGAGGACTTGTGTAAATTGGAATCCGCCAATTATAGGATCCAATATCAAGGCAGTCCATCCTGCGTCCGGATACTTTCAGAATAGTCCTGATGGTCGAAGGTGATTGGTTTTGACAACCAGTGTTGGTACTCCGCTAGGGTAGTTTGTGCGGCGCGCATTTTAGTGGGCGCCGCTCTGTTTTCCCTTTGATCACGTGAAGTGAGTTTACTGTTTTAACCTCTTGTGGGAAATTCTTTTGTTTTCCGGGGCTCTGCTTGTGGTGCTCGTCATCATCTTCACTTGGTGTGTCGAGCCCCTTGTGTTCGGGCGTTGAGTCCGCTTGACCGTTTGAAGAACCAAAAATCTCTGTGGGTATGGTTTGCGTGCCTCCCGATATCGTGGATTTGGCATATCTTGTCCAAGATTTTATTTAAGTTGGATAGCTCATCGCTATTGTCCTTAAGGGGCGGTTTTTTATTGTTCTGCCGTGAGCTTTTGAATCCGGCGTTGACTGCCGCGCTCTTTGGGCCGTTCCCCTTAATCCGGCGCTGGTCCTTGCCGCGTCGTGGTTTCCCATTTCCATCCCTTACTTCGGATGTACTTGGATCGCTGGTACTGCATCTTGCCAGCCAACTATCCTCTCCCGCGCAAAAGCGGGTCATGAGGCTTGTTAATGCAGCCATGGTTCTCGACTTCTCCTGGCCGAGGTGTCTGGCGAGCCATTCGTCTCGGGACGTTGTGTTTGAAAGCTGCTAAGGCTTGGCGTCCGGATAGTCGACTATTTGGTTCTTTTGGTGAGGAACCTGTTCTAGAATTTGGGCTGACTCTCCGGGTTGTTGAGTTATATGACTTAAATAAATGCGCATCGGAGGACGGACATAAGTCCCTTGAAAATTTGTGAAAAAGCATCCTCGAGCTCTTCCCAACTTCCAATGGTATTTTCAGGGAGGCTTTTGAGCCAATGCCGGGCTGGCCCTTTGAGCTTGAGGGGTAAGTATTTTATGGCGTGGAGATCATCTCCTCTTGCCATGTGTATGTGGAGGATGTAAACCTCAATCCAGACTCTGTGGTCTGTTGTTCCGTCAGATGCCTCTATGTTTACGGGTTTGAATCTCACTGGAAATTGTGGATCCAAAGCACCTCATCGGTGAAACACAGGGGGTGTGCGGCACCCCTATATTTGGGTGTGCCGTGATGTTCGGATATTTGGCGTGTTGCATTGCTTTGAAGAGCTTGCTTTCTCAGCCCATAGATGGACCTAACTGGGCCATCCTTTTGATGTGAATCCTTATGCGGATCGCGTACCAGCTTGTGTGCGGCGCCATTTGCCGCTCTCTGCTTGCCGTGGGGTCGTCCATCCGACCGGGTGGCCTTCTTGCTTTTTGATTGTGGGGGCTCTACGGCCTCCTCGTCAAATTCGGGCAGTAGTTTTCTCTTTGGGTAGATCTTTGTTCGGCGACTGTCGCCGTATTTATCTGCGGTGTTGAATACTTTGCTCCATCTGATTCTGAGTGCATCTTTCGCTGTTTTGAGCTTCTGCTTCTGCTTTTTCAGGCTACGCGCAGTGGCGACGAGCCTCTTGTGGAGGTTCTTCTGCTCCAACAATTTGTCCGGCGTGAGATCGTCCGGACTGTTATCTTTGCCGTGGACGGGTTGTTTATCCACGTTGTCCTGTTCGGAGGGTTGCTCGATAGCATGTTCGTCGTCCACCGGTTCGCCCTGCTCTATGGCAGGGTCTTTGTTGAGGCGGGACTTGGTGCGGTGTTTACGTTGCCGTTTTGACTGCTTTTCGAGGGATTTATCCTTCGTAGCGTCCCGTTGTTCCTCGTCGTCACTTCCTTTAGGTGTATCCACCATGTATACATCATGGGATGAGGTAGTTGTCCAGCATCCTATAGGTGCTGGTTCCTGGTTGTCTCCTACATCGCCGCCCATACCGCCGATGTCTTCGGAGTTGAAATCGAGCACGCCGTGTAAGCTTTCGGCAGTGGCTACAAAGTGGGTGGTGGGTGGGCGTTGAATTTCTTCGCCGCCTGCATCCCAACCTTCGACCATAGTCCCACCAGAGCTCTCCTGATAAAGAGAGAGACTTTAGTGATTTCAAGATGTCGCCAAAGGGCGAGTCTTGAAAGATGTCCGTGCAGTGAGCTCCATGACCTGCGCCCAATCAAATTCGATCGGGCAGGGCGGAGGGTTGGAGTCTGGAGAGGAGTCCGGCACCTTGGAGTCACGGTCTTCGCAAAGGACAGGGATGGAGTTCGGCTCAATCGCCGTTGAGATCGTAGCCCCAGAGGTGGTGTCCAACCACTCGTCCTTGATCGGGGGAGTCGGCTCCGAGCTAAGGGTCGGAGCGGACGCTGGTGCGGCCTCCAGGGCACTGTCCGGCGGCAGAACTAGATCGTGCCCATCGAGACAGTGCGGCGCGCTTGGCTGTGGCTCGAATCCGTCGAAGATCAAGTCTCTACGGACATCGGCCGTATAGTTCAAGCTTCCAAATCTGTCCTGATGGCCAGGGGCGTAGCTTTCGATCTGCTCCAGATGGCCAAGTGAATTGGCCCGCAGTGCAAAGCCGCCGAATACAAAGATCCGTCCGGGGAGAAAAGTCTCACCCTGGACCGCGTCGTTGTTGATGATCAAGGAGCCATCGGGCCTATAGGTGACGGCTACGCAGGAACTCTCAATGAAAGCACCAATGTCGGTGTCAAAACCGGCGGATCTCGGTAGGGGGTCCCGAATCGTGCGTCTAGGCGGATGGTAACAGGAGACAAGGGACACGATGTTTTTACCCAGGTTCGGGCCCTCTCGATGGAGGTAATACCCTACTCCTGCTTGATTAATATTGATGATATGGGTAGTACAAGAGTAGATCTACCACGAGATCAAGGAGGCTAAACCCTAGAAGCTAGCCTATGGTATGATTGTTGTTCGCCCCATGAGACTAAAACCCTCCGGTTTATATAGACACCGAATAGGGTTAGGGTTACACAGTCGGTTACAATGGCGAAGATCTACATATCCAGAGTTGCAAGCTTGCCTTCCAGGCCAAGGAAAGTCCCCTCCGGACACGGGACGAAGTCTTCAATCTTGTATCTTCATAGTCTTGGAGTCCGGCCAAAGATGATAGTTCGGCTATCCGGACACCCCTAGTCCAGGACTCCCTCACCTACTGTGTGTTCTTGATAACCCACAAGCATAGGGGATCGCAACAGTTTTCGATAAGTAAGAGTGTCGAACCCAACGAGGAGCTAAAGGTAGAACAAATATTCCCTAAAGTTCTATCGACCACCGATACAACTCTACGCACGCTTAACATTCGCTTTACCGGAAACAAGTATGAAATTAGAAGTACTTTGTAGGTGTTTTTGGGTAAGCTAGCAAGAAAGTAAAGAGCACGAAAATAAAACTAGGGTCTGCTAAGGTAAAGACACAACTAAAGTAAATATAGCGAGTGTGGAAAAGTGATGGTAGGTGTGGCGAAATTGTCCCTTAAGCAATTGAATACTTTACTAGACCGATAGCAAGTATTATGTGGGAGAGGCCACTGCTAGCATGTCATCCCTGACTTGGAATTCTATGCACTTATGATTGGAACTATTAGCAAGCATCCGCAACTACTAACGTTCATTAAGGTAAAACCCAACCATAGCATTAAGATATATTGGTCCCCCTTCAATCCCGTATGCATCAATTTCTATGCTAGGTTGAATCTTTTGTCACTCTTGCCCTCCAATACATAGTCATATCAACATACAACTAACCCTAAGGTGTGATCCACGCGCGCGCTCATATGATGGGCACCAAAGGACAGCAACATAACCACAAGCAAATTAAATCAATCATAGCAATTCATCAACCACCAATAGGACAACGAAAATCTACTCAGACATCATAGGATGGCAACACATCATTGGATAATAATATGAAGCATAAAGCACCATGTTCAAGTAGAGGGTACAGCGGGTTGCGGGAGAGTGGACCGCTGTAGATAGAGGGGGGAAGGTGATGGAGATGTTGGTGAAGATGACGGTGGTGTTGGTGAAGATCGCGGTGATGATGATGGCCCCCAGCGGTGTTCCGGCGCCACCGAAAGCGAGGGGGAGAGAGCCCCCCTCCTTCTTCTTCTTCCTTGACCTTCTCTCTCGATGGGAGAAGGGTTTACCCTCTGGTCCTTGGCTCCCATGGCTTGGGAGGGGCGAGAGCCCCTCCGAGATTGGATCTATCTCTCTGTTTCTGCGTCCTCTTCTGGCTCTGTTTCACCGTTTCGTGTATATATGGAGATCCGTAACTCTGATTGGCCTGAAACCTTCGCCGTGATTTTTTTTCTCCGAAAATTAGCTTTCTTGCGGCAAAAGAAGAGCATCAACCGCCTTACGGTGGGCTCACGAGGGTAGGGGCGCGCCCAAGGGGGGCAGGCGCGCCCCCTGCCTCGTGACCACCTCGGGCACTGGTTCGCGTTGATTTTCCTTCCAAATTTTCCATATTTTCCAAAAATAAGCTCCGTCCATTTTTATCCTGTTTGGACTCCGTTTGATATGGATATTCCGCGAAACCAAAAACATGCAATGCATAAGAACTGCACTGAGCCTTTGGATCAATATGTTAGTCCCAAAAATAATATAAAAAGTTGCCAAAAAGTATATGAAAATTGAATAATATTGGCATGGAACAATAAAAAATTATAGATACGACGGAGACGTATCATGTGTTTGTCTATCAAGGCGAATGGAAAGTCTTTCATCCCCTGGTGCTATAGAACACGCATGTGAAAAGACCCACCACAATATTCAACCATGTTGTTTTCCACTTAATTACTCTACTTCTTTCAATAAATATTGTTACAACTATACATAATCAAATTTAATAAGTTATACGTATTTTTAATTTTGGTTCTCATTAATCAATCCAAATTTTCATCAACCAATTCCCGCAGCAACGCGCGGGGTATCCTCTAGTTATGCAAAAAGTTTCAACATTTTATCACACTGACTTTTCTAGGGAATTTTTGCAACAACTGTAAACTTTCTGTTTTGAAACAGCAACATGTATACTTGCAAAATAAGCATGGTAAAAGCTATCCTTGACATTTTTATTGAAACTAGAGATGCAAAACGTTATTCTAAATAATAGCAAGCAAATACTAACAAAAGAAAATGACGCTCCAAGCAGAACACATATCATGTGGTGAATAAAAATGTAGCTCCAAGTAAAGTTACCAATGAACGAAGACGAAAGAGGGGATGCCTTCTGGGGCATCCCCAAGCTTAGGCTCTTGCTTTTCCTTGAATATTACCTTGGGGTGCCTTGGGAATCCCCAATCTTAGGCTCTTGCCACTCCTTATTCCATAGTCCATCGAATCTTTACCCAAAACTTGAAAACTTCACAACACAAAACTTAACAGAAAACTCGTAAGCTCCGTTAGTATAAGAAAATAAATCACCACTTAGGTACTGTTGTGAACTCATTCTAAATTCATATTAGTGTAATATCTACTGTATTCCAACTTCTCTATGGTTCATACCCTCCGATACTACTCATAGATTCATCAAAATAAGCAAACAACACATAGAAAAACAGAATATGTCAAAAACAGAACAGCCTGTAGTAATCTGTGTCAAACATATACTTATGGAACTCCAAAAATTCTGAAATAAATTTGTGGACCTGAGGAATTTGTCTATTAATCATATGCAAAAAGAATCAACCTAAAATCACTCTCCAGTAAAAAATGGCAGCACATCTCGTGAGCGCTAAAGTTTATGTTTTTTACAGCATGATCATAAAGACTTCACCCAAGTCTTCCCAAAGGTTCAACTTGGCACAAACACTAATTAAAACATAAAACCACATCTAACCAGAGGCTAGATAGATTATTTATTACTAAACATGAGCAAAAAGCTAAGAACAAAAATAAAATTGGGTTGCCTCCCAACAAGCGCTAGCGTTTAACGCCCCTAGCTAGGCATGATGATTTCAATGATGCTCACAAAAAAGATAAGAATTGAAACATAAAGGGAGCATAATGAATAATAAGACTAGCACATTTAAGTCTAACCCACTTCCTATTCATAGGGATTTTGTGAGCAAACAACTTATGGGAACAATAATCAACTAGCATAGGAAGGCAAAACAAGCATAACTTCAAAACTTTAAGCACATAGAGAGGAAACTTGATATTATTGCAATTCCTACAAGCATATATTCCTACCTCATAATAATTTTCAGTAGCATCATGAATGAATTCAACAATATAACCAGCACCTAAAGCATTCTTTTCATGATCTACAAGCATAGAAAATTTACTACTCTCTACATAAGCAAAATTCTTCTCAATCGGAATAGTGGGCGTATCATAAGAGACTCGAATACTATAAATTGTTTCCACGTTAAAAGAGTAGTGTTCAGAAGAAGGGTAATCATAATCATGACAAGTTTTATAAATATAATCATCACTACTCTTTATAGCATAAGTTTCATCACAATAATAATCATAGGTAGCAACTTTGTTCTCATCATAATCAATTGAAACCTCTTCCAAGATAGTGGAATCATTACTAAATAAAGTCATGACCTCTCCAAATCCACTTTCATAATTATCATAATAAGATTCAACATCCTCCAAAATAGTGGGATCATCTATACCTACTAATAAAATAAATAGATATTCTTAGTCCGTCATGCTATTTTGTAGAAAACCTGCTGATGTTTCTGACATTAAACCTGCAGTACATATCAAATATTTTTTAAATACTTATATCTTCTAAACGTAACTCTAAATTTAACATGTTATATATGGAATTTGATTAGAAAAATATTTAGAATCTGAATATGATATCATTTTACCTGTTAACAATTTAAAAGGTACTATCTAAGCTGCAATGTTAATCAACAATGCATTATCCGTGTTTTCTTCATACCGATATTGATTCAGAGTGGGGATGAACACCTCAGCAAAATCAACATTGGACATGAAATTGAAGATAAATTTGCTAGAGACACCCAATAAATAAGGACATGCATGACAAGAAATAAAATAAGGACCCAATAAAGATGGAATGTCCGATATAAAATAAATAAAAGAGAAAATGGAGAGGAGATACGATAAAGATGAGATGTTGCGCTATTCTCCTATATATAAGAAGAAAAGAGAGAGGACATGCATGAAAAAAAAGTAAAAAGTAGGCATGCATGAAAAAAAAAGATAAGTTTGATAAGATATACATAGTGATGAAACAGGGACCAATACCTATGACATGTATGGCAAGAAAAAATGATGAAATAGGGACACAAGTACCTGCGTCAATAGGAGACCATAAAAAATGTTCTTTTCAACACAAAAAAAAAATCTTCTTTTATGATTAAAAAATCATGTATATTTTTAACAAATCTTCATGTATATAAGAAATAGCTACAAATTCTCAGATTATAGAACATTTTTTTATAAATTAAGAGCGTGTGGTATTTTTTCTCCCGTTGCAACGCACGGGTCTTTTTGCTAGTTACTTCCTAAAGTTGACACTCTTCCAAACCCACTTTCATCAATATAATCATCATAAGTAGGAGGCATTCTATCATCATAACAAAATTGCATATCAAAGCTTGGGAGGCTAAAAATATCATCTTCATTAGACATAGCATCCCCAAGCTTGGGCCTTTTCATATCATAAGCATAATCACTCTCATCATTAATAGTATGGATAGCACCAATAGTATAGCAATCAACATCATCACAATGAGTAATAGGAGCAACATAATTTGGGAGGGATACATTTTCACCTTTGCTTCTCCGTCTTTTCTTTTTCTTCTTCACATCATGTTTGGGTTTAATCCTCTTTTTGGAGCTCCTTATTAATGAGATTGGTTGAATAGAAGGCTCCTCCTCATTACCTGATTCATCATAATAAATAATAGGAAGATATTGGGAAGTCTCTTCCCTTTCATTAGTATTCTCTTCATCTTCTATTTGTTTTCTTGTCTTTATGTAATTGGCAATATAAGGATTTTCAATGCAATTCACCGCACAACATGTATAAATTTCCTCTAGATCAAAATCAAGAACTTTATCAAGGACAACTTCTGGAATATCCTTAGTTATACGTTTCATTTCTTCATAACCCAAAAGCAAACTAAGTTCATTATGATGTGCAATGGAAATCAAGTCATCACAAATTTTGGACACGATACGATAATGAAACAATTTGCATTGGATATTTAAATGACCACGTTCATTGCAAAGTTCACAAGGATGACTAAGAAAATTTTAATTTTCAGCACAAACATCTAGCCTTTCTTGCAACCATTTGGTTTCGAAATACTTATGCCTCTTGCAAAATCTATCTTCCCTATTTGGTGTGTACTTGCAAACTCTATGCACTCCACAAAAATTGACATGCTTATAAGAGACATTTTCATCATGACTAGTGCAATCATCATTAGTACTATGGATATTCAAGGAATTCATACTAACAACATTGCAATCATGCTCATCATTCACATATTTTATGCCAAGCATTCTATGTAATTCTTCTTCTTGTACTTGAGAACAATTTTCCTTCCCATCATTTTCACGAAAGACATTAAAAAGATGAAGCATCTGAGGCAACCTTAATTCCATTTTTTTGTAGTTTTCTTTTATAGAATAAACTAGTGATAAAACAAGAAACTTAAAGATTCGATTGCAAGATCTAAAGATATACCTTCAAGCACTCACCTCCCCGGCAACGGCGCCAGAAAAGAGCTTGATGTCTACTACACAACCTTCTTATTGTAGACGTTGTTGGGCCTCCAAGTGCGAGAGGTTTGTAGGACAGTAGCAAATTTCCCTCAAGTGGATGACCTAAGGTTTATCAATCCGTGGGAGGCGAGGGATGAAGATGGTCTCTCTCAAACAACCCTGCAACCAAATAACAAAGAGTCTCTTGTGTCCCCAACACACCCAATACAATGGTAAATTGTATAGGTGCACTAGTTCATGAAGAGATGGTGATACAAGTGCAATATGGATGGTAGATATAGGTTTTTGTAATCTGAAATTATAAAAACAGCAAGGTAACTAATGATAAAAGTGAGCTTAAACGGTATTGCAATGCTAGGAAACAAGGCCTAGGGTTCATACTTTCACTAGTTTAAGTTCTCTCAACAATAGTAACATAATTGGATCATATAACTATCCCTCAACATGCAACAAAGAGTCACTCCATAGTCACTAATAGCGGAGAACAAACGAAGAGATTATTGTAGGTACGAAACCACCTCAAACTTATTCTTTCTGATCGATCTATTCAAGAGTTCGTACTGGAATAACACCTTAAGATACAAATCAACCTAAACCCTAATGTCACCTAGATACTCCAATGTCACCACAAGTATCCATGGGTATGATTATACGATATGCATCACACAATCTCAGATTCATCTATTCAACCAACACAAAGAATTTCAAAGAGTGCCCTAAACTTTATACAGGAGAGTCAAGACGAAAACGTGTGCCAACCCCTATGCATAGATTCCCAAGGTCACGCAACCCGCAAGTTGATCACCAAAACATACATCAAGTGAATCAATAGAATACTCCATCGTCACCACGGGTATCCCACGCAAGACATACATCAAGTGTTCTCAAATCATTAAAGACTCAATCCGATAAGATGATACAAGAGAGTAGAGGGGGAGAAACATCATAAGATCCAACTATAATAGCAAAGCTCACAATACATCAAGATCGTGCCAAATCAAGAAAACGAGAGAGAGATCAAACACATAGCTACTGGTACATACCCTCAGCCCCGAGGGTGAACTACTCCCTCCTCGTGATGGAGAGCATCGGGATGATGAAGATGGCCACCGGTGATGGATCCCCCCTCCGGCAGGGTGCCGGAACAGGGTGTCGGTGTGAAAACCGGTGGATCTCGGGTAGGGGATCCCGAACTGTGTGTCTAAGGATGATGGTAACAGGAGACAGGGGACACGATGTTTACCCAGGTTCGGGCCCTCTCTATGGAGGTAATACCCTACTTCCTGCTTGATTTATCTTGATGATATGAGTATTACAAGAGTTGATCTACCACGAGATCGTAGAGGCTAAACCCTAGAAGTTAGCCTATGGTATGATTGTTGTTGTCTATCGACTAGCTTGGCCCTGGTTTATATAATGCACCAGAGGCCTAGGATAACAAGAGTCCTAGCCGAATACGCCGGTGGGGGAGGAGTCCTTGTCTTGATCGCCAAGTCTTGTGGAATCTTCCTTGTATGCGGCAGCTGTCCGGCCTGGCCCATGAGTATACAGCCATGGGGGTCCTCGGCCCAATCTAATAGATCGGGAGATGATGTGGTGAGTACCCCCCTAGTCCAGGACACCGTCAGTAGCCCCCTGAACCGGTCTTCAAGTTAGGGACGCTCCTCGATTCTTCTGAACTGTTCTTCATCTTTGGTCGTCGGTCTTGAAAACTGGTTCAACAGATCTTCTCATCTTTGATCTTGAGGATCGCCGTAGTGCATCCAAAGAGTTTACACGTTGGGTATCCGTTTACACGTTGGGTATCCGAGGAGGCCTTTTAAGTTTCCGGACTTTATCAATGCCTTGTTATTTTTATGCCACACCTCGGGTTTGAAGTTGTTCCCGGGAGGCAGTGTCCTCTTGCGTCCGAGCTCTAACGCCGGACTACATTCGAGGTATCCTTTGCAGCCGAGCACCAATACCAGACTGCTTCCGTGCTCCAACGTCGTACTGTGTCCAAGCTCCAACGTCGTACTATATCCGAGCTCCAACGCCGGATTATATCCGAGGTGTCATAAATCACCTTGGTTCAAAAAGTTGAAAGAGTTTGGCTAAGCTTAATACTGGAAATGCCCTCTATGGAGCCAGCCACTAGCGCCTGAGCTTTATGCCGGACTGCTTCTGAGGTGGTGCACCACCTTGGCCATGGGACTGATTTTTATGAATTTAACTCCGAATTATGCAATGTTATATCTGACAAGATGTATAGCCAGTATCCCTCAAGGTGTGTATCAGTCTAAAACCCGAGATGCACCTGAAGGCAGGCATAAAAACCGCTGTTCCCAGTAGCCCCTGAGACTCAGGTCGGTGCGCGAAATCGGCCTGAGGATCAATTCCTAGCTGGGCAGCATACATAGGAATAAAAACGCAGTGTAATATATTAGAGATAAATAGTGATCGGCGAACGGGCCCCTCAGAGAGGGTCGTGAGAAGTCGCCGCAATATACTAGCTTGATGCCGGATAGGTCCATATGGCACCTATTATTGTCCAAAGACATGTATGCGCATAGTTCGTTCAGGCCGAACACTGGGCACTTTGAATTTTCTGCATTGAATAAGCAATGCAGTAGCCCCCGGGACACTGGTCGGGTGGCAACACCAGATCAGGGGATCGGTGTGCCCCTTTAATATTTGTAAATAATGAGCATGAAGCCCAGTAGCCCCCGAGCCTTAATGTGGGCACGGGTGGCCGAATTAAGGATCGATATCCAGAGTAAAATCACAGATTATGTGTAATGATTCTATGTATCCAAGTACTTTACATCATTATATTGACTCCATTGTGACCGTTTATCAGTTTAAAGTGGCCCATCGTCGGCTTCTACCCCTTGGTAGATACTACGTAGGGTGTTTCCGCAATAACAAAGCAACCCTTAGCCGACGTCTCGGTGCCCGAAGGCGGTTGTGTTAGCAGAAATGAAGCAATCATATATGCGGGCTTTATAACTTTCGCTTAGTCATAGGAGCTTTTAAACTGGGGAAGCTAGCTATGAGCCCCCGGTTAGTGTTCGGCGACATCTGAGGTCAAGCCGTAAACATTTCGGCCAATGTTATGAACGGCCCGTCATTTAACATAGTCATCGGATCGCTGACCAGTTTACGCCTATTGTGACAGTCAGTTTTCGGCTTTCTCCACTGAGGTGCTTGACCATGCGAACTGGAAACACAATCGCAGTGGTTCTCCCTTTGCATACCTAGCCGAACAAAGCGGAACCTAGGAGGCAAAAATAGGAGCCGAGCAACCCAACTATTGACTGAAGACACAATTCGAAACCGATGCATATATGGCAATATCCGAGAATGTTTTTGCCGAATCCCTAAAGGTGTCCGGCGTTGTGCTGCGAGACTAATGCTGGAAACGCACAAATAGTTTAAAAGTGCCATAGGCTTGAAAAACCAAAAAACTTATTCAAAAGTTTAATGTCCAAACTAGATCAAGTGTTCGGTGCCAAATTGAAAATTGGTCTTAGAAAAAAAAGGTGTTTCTGTCGTGCTTTAACATGACACATCCTATCTCGAGACTTCAAGCGGGTCAGCCTATGGCTTCAACCTCCTATCCCGAAGGCGGAGTACTTCTCGTTAGGCCAGCTTAGCAAACTTTAACGGCTTTGAGAGAGAAATTAGGCGCCCCAGCTATTGACCGCACACTCGCGTCGAAAAAAGGAGTGATAGAAAAAAGACTTTGAAACGACCAAGAAGAAAACACTTAATATAAAACGGCTCAAATAAACTTAAGAGCCCCCAAGTGACTTGGGTAAAAGAATGATTGTGTGTACCGAAGTACTTATATCATATCTATGTTCACCCGAACTTTAAACGTGTCTTAACCGACCGTCGGCTTCTCCCTCTTCGGTCAAAAGACCGAAAAGTGTCATGTACTCCACCTGTCGAGAATATCGACGGTGTTTCCGATAACCAGGCAATCAGGCCATAAGGCTGTAACAGACAAGCATGCTCAGGGAACTTATGCTATATTACAAATGAAGTGTAAGAAGCATCTTCGAAGAAAATAGTACCCCCACCGATACCTTTATTCGGTTGCTCATTGCTACTATGAGACTTATGCAATTGATTTTTTGTACTCATGAGTTTCGTTGTGTGCCGACCATAATTGAAAACAATAAGAGTGCTAGCTTTCGCCTTCACCCAGTCTGAGGTCAGAGCTCGGATGACCCGGTCGTGACAATCAGAGAGGTGCTCCCTTTACTCCCTAGCCGAACAATCGGGAATGTAGGGGTAAGCACAGGAGCCAGGCAACCCTGCTTGCAAATCGCTTAAGTCAATATGGTGCATATTGTGGCGTAATACACGAACAAGGAACGAAGCCATACAAGTATAATCATATGCAAGAGGAAAAGCTCCAGCAAGGGAGCCCCCAAGTAACCGGGGTATTTGAATTTGTCCGTCACAAACAAAGTTTGGACAAGGAAAAAAAATTACAAGCAACTTTTTTCCAAAAAAGTATAATGCTTGGTCGAACCGAACATAAATAAAAAATTTAAAACTTTGAGCATGAAGGCAACTTAGCTGGTTAATGTGTTCGGTATTGATGACGCGGTCCGAGCTTGATGCGGGACAAGGTTCCATCCCCAAGCCGGTCCCGAGGTGGCGGAGCAAAGAGCTCGGCACCAAGTGGTGACATAGCACGGTTGATGCAGGCCGGCAGAGTGATGCCGAAGTCCCCGAAATGGGGTAATGAAGTGTTGACGAAGCCCCCCGTCCAGCCGAGGTGTCGAAGCCTCGATGTCAGCTGATGAGTCGAAGTAGGTCGGCGTTATGGACACCGGCTTGAAGAAGCTACAGTGCGGCCCTGCCGATGCAGGTCGTGACGTGGTCCATGCCGGCTTGATGAAGTGACCGTGCGGCGATGCCGGTGTGCCCGCCCCGTGTAATCCGTGGGGCGGCAATGTTGGTGATGATTTATCCTTTGCGATGCCGAACCCTTCTTCGGCTTGCCGAGATGATGATCCGAAAAAGGTGAGCTCGGCTCATCAAAGCGGCGACGTGTCTAGCGCAGGTCGGCAGCCTTGGAGCAATATTGCCGGACTGGTTTGACACCAGCATGATGGTGAAGATCATGTTTAGAAGATTTTAAAGTTAGTGGGATGTGTTCGGGAACAAAACACAATACCCCATACAGAACTTCCTTCAAGAAGGATGTCCGAAATCCCATTCATAAAAGAGACGAACTCGGGTCGGATTCGTTTTCGTGCAGAAAACAGATCCGAAAAGTGATGCACTAATTGGAAGGTTCCCGGAGTTTGGACAGTCGGATCGAGCTAAAATTTTGAGGGGTGGTAGATATAGGAATTCGACAGCCGATCAACGGTTGGATCTTCCAGAGGACGTCCGAGCTAGAAGTTGGACACCACGCCCTAAACTCGTCCAGATTCCCGTCCAGATTTAACACGGCTCCGGTATATCGTGGATTGCCAGAGATTCCTCCATCGGAACTCGATGAAATTTTCCAGGGTTGTTGTAGACTCAATTCCACACAATTCCACTGAAGCAATCGTTAAAACGACACTTGAGGAGGCGGCGGTGGACACAAGTTCCTATCCAGAAAAACAGCACGGTCGCCCGAGGGCAATGTTGACGTTGAGCCCCCGGGCTCCCTGGATGATTCCTCCATGATCTTGATAGAGATCGGAGTTGATGTTGATGAAGTCCCTCATCCGAACATGACGAGGTAGGGCGAAGTCCTTGGTCGAACCAAGGTGACCAGTCGAGCTGGTGACGAAGATGCCGAAGTCGCAGTTGATCTGCAGGCGAGCCATCGACCTTTTGCCGAACACACAGCTGAACTCTCAATGAAAGCACCAATGTCAGTGTCAAAACCGGCGGATCTCGGGTAGGGGGTCCCGAACTGTGCGTCTAAGTATGATGGTAACATGAGACAGGGGACACGATGTTTACCCAGGTTCAGGCCCTCTCTATGGAGGTAATACCCTACTTTCTGCTTGATTGATCTTGATGATATGATTATTACAAGAGTTGATCTACCACGAGATCGTAGAGGCTAAACCCTAGAAGTTAGCCTATGGTATGATTGTTGTTGTCTATCGACTAGCTTGGCCCTGGTTTATATAATGCACCAGAGGCCTAGGATAACAAGAGTCCTAGCCGAATACGCCAGTGGGGAGGAGTCCTTGTCTTGATCGCCAAGTCTTGTGGAATCTTCCTTGTATGCGGCAGCTGTCCGGACTGGCCCATGAGTATACAGCCATGGGGCTCCTTGGCCCAATCTAATAGATCGGGAGATGATGTGGTGAGTACCCCCTAGTCCAGGACACCGTCACATGGTCCCAATTGGTTTTTGGTGGCTACGGAGGCTTGCGGCGGCGGAACTCCCGATCTAGGTTATGTTCTGGGGGTTTCTCTATATATAAGAGGTTTTGGCGTCAAGAACAAGTCAGGGGGGTCTCCGGGCTTCCCACGAGGTAGGGGGCGCGCCCAGGGGGTAGGCGCGCCTCCCACCCTCGTGGGCAGCCCGGGACTCTTCTGGCCCAACTCTTTTACTCCATGGTCTTTTTCTGGTCCAAAAATAAGCTCCATCAAGTTTCAGGTCAATTGGACTCCGTTTCGTTTTCCTTTTCTGCGATACTCAAAAACAAGGAAAAAACAGAAACTGGCACTGGGCTCTAGGTTAATAGGTTAGTCCCAAAAATCATATAAAATAGCATATAAATGCATATAAAACATCCTAGAAGGATAATATAATAGCATGAATACTTTATAAATTATAGATACGTTGGAGACGTATCAATGCCTCTTACCAATTTACCACTATCATTTTTGGGGTTATGCATTAGAGACAACTGCATTCACGTTAAATAGGGCACCATCTAATCCATTGAGACGACACCATATGAACTGTGGTTTGGCAAGAAACCTAAGCTGTCGTTTCTTAAAGTTTGGGGTTGCGATGCTTATATGAAAAAGTTTCAGCCTGATAAGCTCAAACCAAAATCGGAGAAGTGCGTCTTCATAGGATACCCAAAAGAAACTGTTGGGTACACCTTCTATCACAGATCCGAAGGCAATATTTTTGTTGCCAAGAGTGGATCCTTTATAGAGAAGAAGTTTCTCTCAAAAGAAGTGAGTGGGAGGCAAGTAGAACTTGATGAGGTAATTGTACCTTCTCTCCAGTTGGCGAGTAGTTCATCACAGAAATAAGTTCGAGTGATGCCTACACCAATTAGTGAGAAGTTAATAATGATGATATTGAAACTTCAGATCAAGTTACTACCGAACATCGTAGGTCAACCAGAGTATGTTCCGCACCAGAGTGGTACGGTAATCCTGTTCTGGAATTCATGTTACTAGAACATGACGAACCTGCGAACTATGAGGAAGCGATGATAAGCCCAGATTCTGCGAAATGGCTTGAGGCTATGAAATCCGAGATGGGATCCATGTATGAGAACAAAGTATGGACTTTGATTGACTTGCCCGATGATCGGCAAGCCATTGAGGATAAATGGATCTTCAAGAGGAAGACGGACGCTGATAGTAGTGTTACTATCTACAAAGCTCGAATTGTCGCAAAAAGGTTTTTGACAAGTTCAAGGAGTTGACTACGATGAGACCTTCTCACCCGTAACGATGCTTAAATCTGTCCGAATCATGTTAGCAATTGCCACATTTTATGAAATATGGCAAATGGATGTCAAAACTACATTCCTTAATGGATTTCTTAAAGAAGAGTTGTATATGATGCAACAAGAAGGTTTTGTCAATCCTAAAGGTGCTAACAAAGTGTGCAAGCTCCAGCGATCCATCTTTGGACTGGTGCAAGCATCTCGTAGTTGGAATATACGCTTTGATAAGGTGATCAAAGCATATGGTTTTATATAGACTTGCGGTGAAGCCTGTATTTACAAGAAAGTGAGTGGGAGCACTACAACATTTCTGATATGTATATGTGAATGACATATTATTGATTGGAAAGAATGTAGAATTTTTCTGGAAAGCATAAAGGAGTGTTTGAAAGGAGTTTTTCAAAGAAAGACCTCAGTGAAGTTGCTTGCATATTGAGCATCAAGATCTATAGAGATAGATCAAGAAGCTTGATAATTTTTTTCAATGAGTACATACCTTGACAAGGTTTTGAAATAGTTAAAAATGGAACAGTCAAAGAAGGAGTTCTTGCCTGTGTTGTAAGGTGTGAAATTGAGTAAAGACTCAAAACCCGACCACGGCAGAAATATAAAGAGAATGAAAAGTCATTCCCTATGCCTCAGTCATATGTTCTATAAAGTATGCTATGTTGTGTACCAGACCTATTGTGTACCTCACCATGAGTTTGGCATGAATGTACAATAGTGATCCAGGAGTGGATCACTGGACAACGGTCAAAATTATCCTTAGTGGAATAAGGACATGTGATGCGGAGCATCCCTCGCTCATCCCCATGGACTCTACTAAAACTCGTCAAGCACCTTGAGGACCAATGACAAGAGCACGTGCACGCACCGTCGAAACCGAGGTTGACTCCTTCCTCTTCAAACTCCATTCTATTTCACACGAGAATTGGGCCCTACCTCAAATGGAAGTACTATGCATGATTAGGTGTCAAGGTGTTGATCATGGAGAGGCTAGCACAAAAACCCAAGCACCTATGGTCGAGGAGAAGGAGGAGAGGAGCGACAAGAGAGAAGACGGAGAGGCTCTGGACACTCCGGGTGCCCGGGCACTTTGACCCCGGAGGCTCGGCTCCCCTGGCGCTGCTCCCAGCCAGCCACGGGTGCCCGGCCCAAGGCCCCGGGTGCCCGACCTCACCTGGCCCAGCTGCCGCCTAGGCCACCTCGGGTGCCCGGCCAGGAGGCCCCGGGTGCCAGGCCCTGCCCGCCTGGACGCTGGTGCTGCCCACCCCGGGTGCCCGGGTCGCCACCCCCGGGTGCCCGGCCTCCTCCTAGCGCGGCCCAGCCCCCCACCGGGTGCCCGGGACATTAACCCTTGGGTGCCCGACCCAGCTCCAGCCGGCCTCGGCCTAGTCCGCGTGCCCGGCCTTTGCATCTCCGGGTGCCCAGACCCCTCCGAGAGTGTGTATGTTTTTAGGGTCATTTTGGACCTTTTTATCCCCCTCTCCCTCTATTTCGTCCCTAGACTATAAGTACCTCCCACCTAGCTCATTTAGAGGATAGAAAAGTATATGAGATGATTATGTGAGCTTTGCTCCTTGTACCACTCGTCCTCTTGAGAGAGAGAGAGAGAGAGAGAGATAGAGAGAGAGAGAGACCACTCCATTGGAGTTCAAGACCTCTTATGGAGAAGATCCCCTAGTGGATTCAAGCCCCCCATCTAGGGAAGGATCCCCATCGTAGGATCATCAAGACCTCTCTCCTCATAGGATTGGGATGAACTAGTAGCTTGTATCTTTCTTTTGTTGTTCTTGAATCATTGTGACCTCTTGTGTGTTCTTGGATCTAGCATATGTGTGATTGGATCTAGTCAATTTGAGTGTTTCCCCTCTCTTGTGTTCTTCGTGTTCTTCGTGTTCTTGGGGATTTCCCCTCCAATTTGTGAAAGATCCCCATCTAGGGTTCCACCCTACAACATCTTGGTATCATGAGCCATGTTTATCATGAATTTGGAGTCCCCCCCCACCGTTTTCTAGCCTTGTTTTGTGTTATTTCGTCCTAATTTTGAAAATTCCCGACCAAAAATAGCCCCAAATTTTTTGTGATTTGTTGGTTTGATGAGGTTTTGTCGGATTTGACCCATGGATTTGCTTGGTTTCAAGTGGATCTAGCAATCCCCCATCCATCTCCAACTTTCCATCCACGAAATCCACCAATTCTTCCATTTCTCCACGAATTTCCGCCCAAATCCATGACCCGGCACCGGACCTCAAACCCTGACACCCGGACCCCTGCAACCCTCGACTTCGGGTGCTCAGACCCGAGCCCCGGGGACCCGCACCCCCGGGGTGTTGGCCCCTGACCCCCCCCCCCCCCCGCGGGTGCCCGCACCTTCCACCCCCGGGCACCCGCACCTCCCAGTTTTAGCTCACCGACCAAAACCGTTTAGGCCATAACTTTTGCTCTCAGAGTCCGATTTTGATGTTCTTTAGCTCGTTGAGTAGCTGTTGACATCCCCATCCATCTAGATAGGTTCCAACAGCATTTGACTCCATAAAAAATTGCCATTTTTGCAGCTTTGCCTAGGCCATCCACCATATCATTCGCAAAACCACCATCGCTTTCCGCCACCTAACCCTTTTTAGTCCCATATAGCATTTGTGGTTGCTTGAGTGGTGACTTGAGTCTCCTAAGGTGTTTCGGCTACTTAGGGACGGTTGCTTCATCATCAACCACCACCACCACTTCCGCATTGCTAACTCCAGAACCACCAACGCATCCCGCTACCACCTTTTGACATTTTCCTTCAAGATTTTGAGTGTGCGGTTTTTTTCCGTTTCCTAGGGTGTTTCAGCTAACTAGGAACAGTTCTACATCGACATCACCGCCGCTCACCTTCGACAAGGGCTCGACATCGACCACTTCACCATTTTGACACCCTAACCGTAAGCAAGAACGGTAACCTATATATCATCTTGGTATCGTGGTATCCCTTCTTTGTACATTCTTGCCATTACATTGTTAACCCCTTAGCCCATTTTGCGTCACTTGCCTATCGAGACTAGCCTTTGAGTATTGCCGGTAACGTTACTTGTGCACATTAGTGATCCGTACCTTCCATTGCATACATACCATATCATATTGGTATCATCTTGGTATCATCATATCATCCATTGTGTCACAAGATTGTTCCCACATATACACAATTGCTATCTTGGTTTGTGCATTTCGCATAAGTGGCCATAAAAAAAGAATAATCTTTTAAGCAAAAGGAAAAGAGAGCAAAGAGCTTGTAAGCAAGAGCCATAGCATCATACCACATTGCACATATGATTGTCATATCTGATCATCTTGGATCATCTTGAGAAGAACACCGGGAACATCATACATATATAGAATACTTGGGATAGAAAGTTGTTACATTTTGCATCTTATAGGTTGTGCACAAGTGTCGTATCCGCCTATTGATAAATCGTGCCAGCGTCTCTCTTGAGTTGTGCAACACGAGCGTTTTCCGTGGATTCCACATTTTGTGCTAATTCCTTGGTTGCACAACCCCATTTATCTATCCGTGTGTGTGTTTCCGTGTGCCACATATTGCTATTGGTCTACTTGTTTCACTTGCGAATTTGTGAATCTTTTCCAACATTATTGACTCTTACTAACATTTTGCATCAAATTTTTATGCCACTATCCTCACCGAGCTCCACCATAAGCCTTACTTGTGTAGGTGTGAGAATTGACAAGATCCGGTACCAATTGTGCTATTTCCTTGGTACATTATTGAGTGATCATTGATCCATCTTCAACATCGGAAAGGTACAAATGTCTAGTTCTTTCCTTTCTTCCACTTACATTTTCTCGAGTCTTGTGATGGATAGGCAAGACATTTCATCTCCGGTCTTCCACGACAACGACGAATTCGATGCCATCAAGAACAATTCGGACGCCAAGATGGATGCTCAAACGGAGGAGCTCAAGGTCCTCATCAAGTCCTACAAGAGATCTTCATCATCTTCGAGTAGACGCTCAAGTACACATGCTTCCGAGCTACCATCTCCGGCAAGGTCACATCGGCATCGACACCACCAACGACAAGAACGTAAAGGTCAAGAGCTCAACACCAACAACCGATCAACGAATTCACCATCTCCCTTGGCATCTTCGCCAAGCGACTTCACGACATCTTCGCCTACGGACATACGACATCTTCGCCAACAAGCACCTCAAGACTACACTCAAGAGAAGCTCCCCAAGCTCAAGTCCGCGACTTCCACGAGCTACTACGACCTCGACATCGACCATGAGATTCCTTTCTATGGAACTCTAGAACCCGAGGAGTATCTTGAGTGGGAGCGCTTGATGGACGACTACCTCAAGCTACATCAAGTTCCTCCCAAAGATCAAGTGAAGTGCGCCACAAAAAACTTCCACGACTACGCGTCCACATGGTGGCTTCACGCACCTTCGGAGACCTACTTCGGAGACCTACGACATGAGTTGGCCCAATACGAAGAGAGCTATGCGGCAAGAGTTCATGCCTCCAACCTACACGGAACAACTTCTACGCCAATTGGAGAACACCATCCAAGGATCCAAGTCCATCAACGAGTACTTCAAGGAGATGAAGATTGCCTTGCGACGAGCCGGCGTGGACGACCCCATTTCGATGAAGTTCCACTTCATGATGGGATTGCACAACGACATCTCCAAGACTATCTTCCTCGAGAACTACAAGTCCCTCGACGACTACTACGTTGGTGCTCTCAAGGCGGAACAAGAACTCATGAAGGCCAAGGCTTATCCACCCCAAGCTCACTTCACGATGACCAAGCTCCATGAGAACGAGCATGAGGATAGTACCGCCAACATGTCCAAGCCCGATGAGCTCCAAGATGATGCTCCCAAGTTCGACTTCACCGCCATCCCTCTTTGTGGCATTGATGATGCCGAGTCTACTTTGACTCTTTTTCAAGACAGTGCGGCGACGAGTAAGACTATGGAGACCCTCAAGGACCAAGCTTTGGAGGCGAGCGACAAGGTGGCGAGCAAGGATGAGGCTTCCATCTTTGGAGGCGAGAGCGATGATGTGCCATCTTCGGCCTTCATCCACGGCGACAACAATGAGATGGTTGAGCATGGGATTTTCCCTTCGACCACGGCAACGTATGATGATTTGAGTGACTTTTGCCACCATATTGAGATTCAGAGTGACTTCACCACTAGCCCCATATATGAAGAGTTGCCCCAATTCCCATGTGAGGAGAGCTACAACCCCCACCACTTGAGTGTGACGAGTGACTCCACCATATGTGACTTGGAGTGCACCTACTTTGATGGAGTGCGTGAGCCACCACATATAGAGAGTGAGATAGTTGATAGGTCTTATGAGGCCATTTTGATTTCTAAAAACTTAACCTCCACCCCTATTGTGTCTTCTCATTTGGTGATAGGTCCCATTTATGATGACGCGCCGACTCGTGACGACTTCGTCCTTCCTATGGACAAGACGATGGCCATGGTGGACTATGATGCACCCCCCACATGGTTCCATCAAGATGAAGATGAACACCATTTGGTCTTTGCCACCTCACCTACACCACATGAGTGGATTGAGAAAGGTAAAATAGGTGAAGGTGATGCTCTAGTCCCACTAGTGGACATTCTTGACATTGATTGCTTGCATGATGTTGATCCACCTATTACCATGCTTCATGCTAGTTCGACTTCCCCATGTGATGATTTATTGCCCATTTATGATGAGTATGATGATTGCCATGTGGGGTCTATTAGTTGTGATGCCATGTTACATAGGATTTCTTGTGACAATTCTTTATGTCACATCCTGTTTGACAATCCACTTGACTTGTCATATGCTATCAATGAGATCAGCCATATGTCATATTTGCAATCTCATCATAGTGACTATGCATATGCCATTAAAATTAACCCAATTTGCACATATGGCATAGATGGCAAGCCCATGGTTATTGGCATTTGCTTATCTTGTGATGATATTGATATGCTTCCTTTGAATCATTTATCTCATATGCCATGCCATGACCACCTAGCTTCGGATATGCATTGTTTTGGATGTTGTCAATATTCTCAATGTGATGTTTCCACGAATGCTCATGAGGAGACCCCCATAGTTTCCTCATACATATTAGGAGATTTTTTATGCTTTCCATACTTTGCATGATCCCACTACTCGTGTGCACAATATGCTCCCCATGAATGAAAATGCTATTGATGTGCCATATACTTGTATGCTAGATTTGCATCCCAAACATGTTATACATAACAACTATTCTTTCATGATGGATGACATGTTTCTATATCACGCATCCCATCTATTTGAGCATTGGATATTTTGTGCTAACCAACACATGCACGTATGCATCATAATGGATGATGTGTACATATACCACACACACACAATTTTCCCTTTGTCTTTGTTTTGTGTAGGCACTCATGAATACTTGTCAACTTCACAATCCCATGAGTTGACAAAACGAGCTCTAGAGAGCAATGATGACTTGGGATACCATGGATTGCCTTTCCCACCGCTCTCTTCATGCAAAGACTTCACGCATTTCTTCTACATGGCCCTCACTTGGCTATGGGTTATTATCCATTACATATTATATGCCCATCTTGCCATGTTCACTTTGCATGATATGCTCATTCCTATGCCTTTGCCATGCATTTGTGACCCATGCTTTCCATTACACATGATGATTGATTTTAGTACTTGTATGTGTATTTGCAAGCTTGGTGGAGATATTGCTTATTCTTGCCATGTTTCCTATGATGATACTATGATCTTGCTTTGTGCTCGTGCTCGCGATATGTCATGTGCATTTCCTATATCTATTATTTGCTCACATGACATGATTGCCATGATCTCCTCTAGTGTGTTGCATCTTCGCTCCACTAGTTTGCACGACTTGATTTCTATGCTTTCTCGTGTTGTATCCAATTCTTGGATTACTTGCTCCTATCATATGTTTGGTTGCAACAATGTCATTACTTCACATATGCCTATGCCTCCTGATTGCTCACATGACTTGATTGCCTCGCACATGTTGCAAAATTGCTATATCATTTGTGTTGAGTGCCTCACTTTATTCACCACACCATATGCACATTATGCTTGGATTGTCTTGCACTTGCCTCATGCGTTTAGACATTTCATTTCATTTGGTGTTGCGAATGACTCTTATGCATACCGTAGACCATTTGTTGAGCACTTTGGCATGCTTGCTATGCCATTGAGGTCGATGCTTGTTTACTTGTCCGACATATTAGAACCTTTACCTCACCTTTGCATGATTGTTTCCATGATGCTTTCCCATGTGCTCAATTTATGTGCTTACATGACGTGCCACACTCCCTTGTCACACCATATGCTATGCTAGATGACGACACTTGTTTGGTGTATCGCCTCTTGAATGCTTGGTTTTGCACTAGCGCTAACCACATTTGTTTTTCCAAGTGTTTTTTATACTTGCTCCTTTTGAAGGAATCACGAGACGGTGCGACATTGGAGAGTTCCCATTTTGAGCTTCAACTTGATAAGTGCTTGGTGGTTGTCCACTTCTACACGGCGACGCCCACTGAGGGAGTCCTGGATTAGGGGGTATCCGGGCAGCCGGACTATATACATCGTCCGGACTATCAAAGCGTGAAGATACAAGACTCAAGACTTCGTCCCGTGTCCGGATGGAACTCTCCTTGGCGTGGAAGGCAAGCTTGGAGATCCGGATATTGTATTTCCTTCCTTGTAACCGACTCCATGTAAACCCTAGCCCTCTCCGGTGTCTATATAAACCGGAGAGGTTGGTCCTCAGAAAGCCGATCACAATTACAATCATACCATCATAGGCTAGCTTCTAGGGTTTAGCCTCTACGATCTTGTGGTAGATCTACTCTTGGTCAAATGTTGGGTTTGCCCGGCTCCTGGGTTTGCCGCCTTACGTTCCGTTATTATCGGCTAAGGTGGCCAAAGGAGAACTACTGCGATTGTGCCCTGGTTATTCCGGACGAGCACCTCAGTAGAGAAAGCCGAAAACTGACTGTCATGATACAACGAGAGACTGTTCAACCACTCGAAGACTTATCGGAATCTTTAGGATCCCTCCGCATTAACGAAGGACCGTTTCCCGGTCATGTACACACGCGCCCGTATTTGGATGCAAGCGAAGGTACCAGGGGCTACATAGTAGCCCCACCATTAGACTCCCATGGCTAAGCGAAAGCGTTACAACTATATAGTCCGATTGCCTAGTTCGACGTGCGATCACCTCCTTAATGGACCAAGATGTTGGATCAAGTGTGATTATGCATATTTTTTTCTCGAACACCCCCGCATTATATGCGTGGGGGCTGAAGCCAACAACTGCTAACTTTTGGCTTTCTCTACTGAGGTGCTCATCCGGAATAATACTTTCAGGCACAAAGTATAAATATAGCCTTATAACCAAAATAACATTGTTTTTACAATGATATGATTTGTCACTCGAACAAGACATCCTTCGAGCACTGCGCCTCTATTAGGCGGGCACCTTCTGTTACCTGCGCCAAATAGTGCTCGGCCGGATATTGGCCTCCCTCCGGATCCTGGGTCGCCACAATGGTGGCCTCCATATCTGTCCAAAATGCTTTAACGCGGGCAAGGGCCATCCGTGCACCTTCTATGCACGCCGACCTTCTCATGGCATCAATCTGAGGCACGGCCCCAAGGAATTGTTGCACCAAGCCAAAGTATCTGTCTGGCTTAGGCCCCTTTGGCCAAAGATGGTCTATAACAGACCGCATTGCAAGTCCGGACAACCTGTGAAGTTCTGCTACAGCAGCCATCTTGTCACTTAACGGCAGCGGGCGAGTGGGAGCACTGAATTGCGACCAGAAAAGCTTCTCCACTTCCTTATCACCCTGATCCTCGAAGAACATGGCAGCGTCAGCTATACTCTTCGCCAAATCCAGACACGCGTCCTCAGACTCAACGTCCATCCAATGAGCATACTGGATCGAAAAACTTCGTCCGCAGCAAGTAGGAGCCCCCAGCCGCGATTTTACCGGCCTGTTGAAGCTCCTCCCGCGCACCCCTGAGCTTGGTCCGTATTTCCTTGGTGGCATTAAGTGCCTTGTTCAGGTCGACCGAACTATCCTTATGCTCCTTTTTAAGGAGCTCATACCGGTCAGCGGCATTTTTTAACTCCACAGCCATTTCGGCTATCTTTTCCTCACTACGGCGATGAGCAGCCAGTTCGGCTCTCAAATCTTCGGCCGCTTTTAGGGCAGCTGCATTGCTAACCCGAGCTTGCTCCTTGGCTTGGGCAAGTTCCGCCCTCAGGGCCTCCACGGCAGCAGCACCATCTGCAGTCCAAACATATTACATTAGTATCATGCCGCCTTCATATTTTCCTATACAAGGGAAGGCAGAGCACATACCTTGTGATTTGTCCAGCCGCTCGTTCACCAGAGTGATATCGGCATCAATCGATCCAATCTGCCCCGTTAGTTCGGCAACTTCAACGGACTGATCGGCGGCCGGACCCACAGGTACCTGCACGTATTTCCAAAGCAATCATTGATCTATGATCCCCGGTTTGTCGCCTAGGGCGGGCAACCAGAGTCTCAGGGGCTACTATCTATATGGAGCACACCTAGCGCGTGCCTCACAGCCAAAACTTGTGTATTCTTCACTACATACCTCAGCCTCTGAGAAGGCTTGTAAATGCTTCATTCAAACCACTTGTAGCGGATGAAATCTTCTTGAGCACCGCGCTCACTAAAGAGCGGTGCTCGTCCGAGAGCGCAGCTCGCTCCAGTAGGCCTGTCAGTACGTCCGACCGGACATCGAACTATGGATCCGGACTCCTCCGTGACGACACTTCGGTGTCACCCGCTTCATAAGGCGGAGAGGTGGGTGGGGTCTCGCTGTCCATCATCTCCGGAGGAAGATCCCCCGAAGACGAACTTTGTTGAGAAGAGCTGCTAGTCGGACTGCAAAAGACGAATCCTGGTCATGGATCCTGGAGAAACACAGTACCTTCGAATTAAAAATTAACTTACAGCTCGGTGAGGGCTGGCCCGTTGGTGGGTGCGACGCGGTGAGGGTGCCCGTCGGGGCAGAGCCCCCTGGTGATATCTTTTTCCCTGGTTTGGGCATCTCCGTCTCCGAGTCTTGGAGGCAGCCCTCTTCTTCCAAGGCAGGAGGAGGCCTTAGCCTCCCCTCCCGACTATCCTCCCTAGGGAGGCAACAATTCCCGGTTGGGATGCGTAGCGTGTGAAGTTCGGTTTCTTCGTTCTTCCCCTTGTCTTTCCCTGAGGGCATTCTGCTGAGTACCCGGTCAAGCATCTTGGCCATGGTGGGACCAGGCGAGCCTTCGGGAAGTGGCGCCGGACACCTGATTCTCTCCGCCTTGCTGAGCCATTCCACAGCCACGGATGATTTTCGAATAAACAATTATGACAAATACAAAACAAGGTGTCGGTATCAAGTTTACTTACTTGGGTATCTAGGTGATTGCAGCTTAGGCCCGCATCCTCGGTGGTGTCCGGACACTCTACTTTCGGCCGAAGAATAATTTGCACATCCTTCGAGCTTCAGCCAAAGAAGTGCTTAACAGTCGCGGACCCTCTGGATTGAACTCCCACATCCGGAGAGGCCGGCGTTGGCAGCAACATCCGTCGGATTAACATCACTTTCATTATCTTGACAAGGTTAATGTCCCTCTCAAGAAGCTCTCGGATGCGGCTCTGCGATCGGTACATCACCAGCGGGCCCCCAATTCCGTCCTACGTCGGTCCAAGATGCTAGTTGTGACGGAGGGCCCGAGCGGAACTCGGGGGCGGCCACCCACTTTGTGCCTCTGGGAGCCGTGACATAAAACCACCTATGTTGCCATACATCGGATATTTCTGGGAAAGAACCCTCTGGCCATGGGGCATCAGCGTTCCTGCTTATTACGACACCTCCACACTCCGCGTGTCGCCCCTCGATCATCTTCGGCTTCACATTGAAGGTCTTGAGCCATAAGCCAAAGTGTGGGGTGACATGGAGGAAGGCCTCACACACTATAATGAACGACGAGATATGGAGGATAGCGTCCAGAGCTAGATCATTAAAATCCAACCCATAATAGAACATGAGCCCCCTCACAAAAGGTTCGAGGGTGAGGCCCAAGCCACGGAGGAAGTGAGGAACGAACACGACGCACTCATTGGGCTCCGGTGTAGTGGTGACCTGCCCCGAGCAGGAAGCCTGTCTTTGGATGTCGGCGGCCAGATATCCGACATCCCTAAGCTTCGCAATGTCCTCCTTTTGAATCGAGGAGGCCACCCACCGGCCTTGAGGGTTGGATCCGGACATAATGGAGGATCTGGGGTGTTGGAGCTTAGATCTTGGGTGTTAGAACTCGAGGTGCGAGAAGGCGCGAGCGAGGTGGAAAAGAGGCATAGGCCTCGGCCCCTTTTATAAAGGGGGCGAATATTAAGAGTCCTTAGGGTGACCGCTTGAGGTTCACCTGACGACACACGGAGTCATACCAACGGTCGTCATAGGACTACGCACGCCCTCATTAATGGAAGATCTCGTAATAAGAGGAACACGATCTCCGCCTCGACAGGACGTGCCAATAAAACCGCCTCGCAGCGCGAGTTGAGGTGGGGTGAGAAGCACCGGTTCGTGTTGAAGCCCAGGCCCACGATCACGAAGGCACGGCATACGAAGATTGCCGCCGGATCAGATTTATGCTATGTTCCCTACAACGGTGTGTAAGAATCCCCTCGTGGATCCGGACACGATCTAAATGTTCGATAATTACTTTGGAGTATTCGGAGAAGGAACCCGCCCTGCAATGTCGAAGACAAGACTGCGCGCTGGACTCATCGTCATTGAAGCCTAGTTCAGGGGCTACTGAGGGAGTCCTGGATTAGGGGGTATCCGGACAGCCGGACTATATACATCGTCTGGACTATCGAAGCGTGAAGATACAAGACTCAAGACTTCGTCCCGTGTCCGGATGGAACTCTCCTTGGCGTGGAAGGCAAGCTTGGCGATCCGGATATTGCATTTCCTTCCTTGTAACCGCCTCCATGTAAACCCTAACCCTCTCCGGTGTCTATATAAACCGGAGAGGTTGGTCCTCAGAAGGCTGATCACAATTACAATCATACCATCATAGGCTAGCTTCTAGGGTTTAGCCTCTACGATCTTGTGGTAGATCTACTCTTGTACTACCCATATCTTCAATATTAATCAAGCAGGAAGTAGGGTTTTACCTCCATCGAGAGGGCCCGGACCTGGGTAAACATTGTGTCCCTTGCTTCCTGTTACCATCAGCCTAAGACACACAGATTGGGACCCCCTACCCAAGATCCGCCGGTTTTGACACCGACACCCACTCTTTCCCATGGTGATGAAGATCACGATCCGTGGACGGATCTCTCCCAAGGGGGAAGATGATGCGGAGCATCCCTCGCTCATCCCCATGGACTCTACTACAACTCATCAAGCACCTCGAGGACCAACGACAAGAGCACATGCATGCACCGTCGAAACCGAGGTTGACTCCTTCCTCTTCAAAATCCATTCTATTTCACACGAGAATTGGCTCCTACCTCCAACGGAAGTACTATGCATGATTAGGTGTCAAGGTGTTGATCGTGGAGAGGCTAGCACGAAGACCCAAGCACCTATGGTCGAGGAGAAGGAGGAGAGGAGCGACAAGAGAGAAGACGGAGAGGCTCTGGACACTCCGGGTGCCCTGGCACTTTGGCCCTGGAGGCCCGGCCCCCCTGGCGCTGCTCCCAGCCAGCCCCGGGTGCCCGGCCTCACCTGGCCCAGCTGCCGCCCAGGAGGCCCAGGTGCCAGCCACCTGCCCACTGGCGGTGGTGCTGCCACCCGGGTGCCCGGGTCGCCACCGGGTGCCCGGCCTCCTAGCTGCCCAGCCCCCCCACCGAGTGCCCGGGACATTAACCCCCGAGTGCCCGGCCCAGCTCCAGCCGGCCTCGGCCTAGTCCGGGTGCCCGGACCCCTCCGAGAGTGTGTGTGTTTTCAGGGTCATTTTGGACCTTTGTATCCCCCTCTCCCTCTATTTCGTCCCTAGACTATACCTCCCACCTAGCTCATTTAGAGGATAGAAAAGTATACGAGATGATTATGTGAGCTTTGCTCCTTGTACCACTCCTCCTCTTGAGAGAGAGAGAGACCACTCCATTGGAGTTGAAGACCTCCTATGGAGAAGATCCCCTAGTGGATTCAAGCCCCCCATCTAGGGAAGGATCCCCATCATAGGATCATCAAGACCTCTCTCATCATAGGATTGGGATGAACTAGTACCTTGTATCTTTCTTTTGTTGTTCTTGAATCATTGTGACCTCTTGTGTGTTGTAGGATCTAGCATATGTGTGATTGGATCTAGTCAATTTGAGTGTTTCCCCGCTCTTGTGTTCTTCGTGTTCTTTGTGTTCTTGGGGATTTCCCCTCCAATTCGTGAAAGATCCCCATCTAGGGTTCCACCCTACAACAACATGTTTCTCGGTTATGGAGGTGACAAGAGTTCGTCGTAAAGGGTTACGTCGATACAAGCTTTGACACTGATCCAGATGACTCTGAGTCTCAATCTGGATACATATTGAAAGTGGGAGCGATTAGCTAGAGTAGCTCCGTGCAGAGCATTGTAGATATAGAAAATTTGCAAAATACATACGGCTCTGAATATGACAGACCCATTGACTAAGCTTCTCTCACAGGCAAAACATGATCACACCTTAGTACTCTTTGGGTGTTAGTCACATAGCTATGTGAACTAGATTATTGACTCTAGTAAAACCCTTTGGGTATTAGTCACATGGCGATGTGAACTAATCACATGATGATTGATACGTCTCCAACATATATATAATTTATGAAGTATTCATGCTATTAAATTATATGTTTTGGATGTTTAATGGGCTTTACTATGCACTTTTATATTATTCTTGGGACTAACCTATTAACCCAGAGCCCAGTACCAGTTTCTGTTTTTTCCCTTGTTTCAATCTTTCCCAGAAAAGGAATATCAAACGGAGTCCAAACAGAATGAAACCTTCGGGAGTGTGATTTTTGGAATGAACGTGATCCAGGAGACTTGGAGTTGAAGTCAGGGAAGCTTCGAGGTGGCCATGAAGCAGGGAGGCACGCCTGCCCCCCTGGGCATGGCCCCACCCTCGTGGGCCCCTCGTGGCTCCCCTTACCGACTTATTTTGCCTATATATATCCATATACCCTAAAAACATCGGGCAGCAAGATAGATCAGGAGTTCCGCCGCCGCAAGCCTTTGTAGCCACCAAAAACTAATCGGGACCCTGTTCCGGCACCCTGCCGGAGGGGGGATCCCTCACCGGTGGCCATCTTCATCATCCCGGTGCTCTCCATGACGAGGAGGGAGTAGTTCACCCTCGGGGCTGAGAGTATGTACCAGTAGCTATGTGTTTGATCTCTCTCTCTCTCTCTCTCTCTCGTGTTCTTGAGGTGGTACGATATTGATATATCGCGAGCTTTGCTATTATAGTTGGATCTTATGATGTTTCTCCCCCTCTACTCTCTTGTAATGAATTGAGTTTTCCCTTTGAAGTTATCTTATCGGATTGAGTCTTTAAGGATTTGAGAACACTTGTTGTATGTCTTGCATGTGCTTATCTGTGGTGACAATGGGATATTCACGTGACCTACTTGATGTATGTTTTGGTGATCAACTTGAGGGTTCAATGACCTTGTGAACTTATGCATAGGGGTTGGCACACATTTTCGTCTTGACTCTCCGGTAGAAACTTTGGGGCACTCTTTGAAGTTCTTTGTGTTGGTTGAATAGATGAATCTGAGATTGTGTGATGCATATCGTATAATCATACCCACGGATACTTGAGGTGACATTGGAGTATCTAGGTGACATTAGGGTTTTGGTTGATTTGTGTCTTAAGGTGTTATTCTAGTATGAACTCTATGATAGATCGAACGGAAAGAATAGCTTCGTGTTATTTTACTATGGACTCTTGAATAGATCGATCAGAAAGAATAACTTTGAGGTGGTTTCGTACCCTACAATAATCTCTTCGTTTGTTCTCCGCTATTAGTGACGTTGGAGTGATTCTTTGTTGCATGTTGAGGGATAGTTATATGGTCCAATTATGTTATTATTGTTGAGACAACTTGCACTAGTGAAAGTATGAACCCTAGGCCTTGTTTCCTAGCATTGCAATACCGTTTACGCTCACTTTTATCATTAGTTATCTTGCTGTTTTCATATATTCAGATTACAAAAACCTATATCTATCATCCATATTGCACTTGTATCACCATCTCTTCGCCGAACTAGTGCACCTATACAATTTACCATTGTATTGGGTGTGTTGGCGACACAAGAGACTCTTTGTTATTTGGTTGCAGGGTTGTTTGAGAGAGACCATCTTCATCCTACGCCTCCCACGGATTGATAAACCTTAGGTCATCCACTTGAGGGAAATTTGCTACTGTCCTACAAACCTCTACACTTGGAGGCCCAACAACGTCTACAAGAACAAGGTTGCGTAGTAGACATCAAGCTATTTTCTGGCGCTGTTGCCGGGGAGGTGAGTGCTTGAAGGTATATCTTTAGATCTTGCAATCGAATCTTTTTGTTTCTTGTTTTATCACTAGTTTAGTTTATAAAAGAAAACTACAAAAAAATGGAATTAAGGGTGCCTCATATGCTTCATCTTTTTAATGTCTTTCGTGAAAATGATGGGAAGGTAAATTGTGCTCAAGTACTAGAAGAAGAATTACATAGAATGCTTGGCATAAAATATGTGAATGACGAGCATGATTGCAATGTTGTAAGTATGAATTCTTTGAATACCTATGGTGCTAATGATATGCAAAGCCACAAGCTTGGGGATGCTATTTTGATGAAGATGATATTTTGTGTCCCCCAAGTTTTGATGAGCAAATTTATTATGATGAAAGCATGCCTCCCATTTATGATGATTATTGTGATGACACGTATGCTATAAATAATAAAGATAACCATGAAACTAATTTTAATTTTCAATTGGATTATGCCTCACATGATAGTTATTTTGTTGAGTTTGGTCCCACTACTATTCATGAGAAGAAATTTGCTTATGTGGAGAGTAATAAAAATTATATGCTTGTGCATCATGAAAATAGTGCTTTATGTGATAGTTATATTGTTGAATTCATTCATGATGCTACTGAAAATTATTATGAGAGAGGAATATATGCTTGTAGAAATTGCAATAATATCAAGTTTCCTCTCTATGTGTTGAAAATCTTGAAGTTATGCTTGTTTTGCCTTCCTATGCTAGTTGATTATTGTTCCCATAAGTTGTTTGCTCACAAAATACCTATGCATAGGAAGTGGGTTAGAATTAAATGTGCTAGTCATATTCTTCATGATGCTCTCTTTATGTTTCAATTCTTACCTTTTATGTGAGCATCGTTGAAATCATCATGCCTAGCTAGGGGCGTTAAACGTAAGCGCTTGTTGGGAGGCGACCCAATTTTATTTTTGTTCCTTGCTTTTTGTTCCTGTTTAGTAATAAATAAACCATCTAGCCTCTGTTTAGATGTGGTTTTATGTTTTAATTTGTGCTTGTGACAAGTAAGACCTATAGGATCTTCTTGATGACAATTATTTGATCTTGCTGAAAAAAACAGAAACTTTTTGCTCAAAGAAAACAATTTTTAAAACTCACCAGGAAGTGATAAAATACTGATTCCAATTGCAGTAGATCAATAATCAAATTATCTAAGTCTTCCTATTTTGTAAGATTTTTCTGACTTCCAGAAGTTTGCGTTTGATACAGATTAATACAGACTATTCTGTTTTTGACAGATTCTGTTTTATATGTGTTGTTTGCTTTTTTTGATGACTCTATGAGTAGTATCGGAGGGTATGAACCATAGAGAAGTTGGAATAAAGTATATATTACACCAATATGAATTTAGAATGAGTTCACAACAGTACCTAAGTGGTGATTTGTTTTCTTATAGTAACGGAGCTTACGAGTTTTCTGTTGAGTTTTGTGTTGTGAAGTTTTCAAGTTTTGGGTAAAGATTCGATGGACTATGGAATAAGGAGTGGCAAGAGCCTAAGCTTGGGGATGCCCAAGGCACCCCAAGGTAATATTCAAGGACAACCAAGAGCCTAAGCTTGGGGATGCCCCGGATGGCATCCCCTCTTTCGTCTTCATTCATCGGTAACTTTACTTGGGGCTATATTTTTATTCACCACATGATATGTGTTTTGCTTGGAGCGTCATTTTATTTTGTTAGTATTTTCTTGATGTTATTTTTAATAATGTTTTGCATCTCTATTTTCAAGAAAAATGTCAAGGATAGCCTTTACCATGCTTATTTTGCAAGTATACATGTTGTTGTTTCAATACAGAAAGTTTATCGCTGTTGCAAAAATTCCCTAGAGAAGCCAGAATATCATAAAATGTTGAAACTTTTTGCATAATAAGATCTGATAAATTTTCTACAGTGTGGTAGAATTTCATAATGTTTGGAGTTAGGGAAGTATGATGAATCTTGCATTCTTTACAGACTATACTATTTTGGCAGATTGCTGTTATGTTTACATTGTTTGCATATGTTTGCTTGTTTAATGATTCTATTTGATGATAGGAGTATTAAATATGCAGATGCATTTAGTATGCAATGTTGAATAATAATTTTAGTGATTTGTTACAGTAGAAAATGATAAGGTTTTTGCACTGGTTTATACTAACTTATCTCACGAGTTCTTGTTGAGTTTGGTGTGGATGAAGCTTTCGAGATTTAGGAAACCATGATATGAGAGGAATTAAGGAGACACAAAAGCTCAAGCTTGGGGATGCCCAAGGCACAAGATAATATTTCAAGAAGTCTCAAGCATCTAAGCTTGGGGATGCCCCGGTAGGCATCCCACCTTTCTTCTTCAACAATTATCGGTTAGTATCGGCCGAGGATAAGTTTTTGCTTCTTAACATGATGAGTGCTATCCATGAAATGTTGTTTTATTTTGTTTTGCTTGCTGTTTGAATAATATCCCAAGATCTGAAATTCTTAAATGAGAGAGAGTCTTCACATAGCTACATAATTATTTAACTACTCATTGATCTTCACTTATATCAGTTTGGAGTAGTTTGTCATTTACTCGTGTGCTTCACTTATATCATATGAGTACATAGTTGAATGATTTGAATATCATAAATCTGAAATTATATATGTTTCATATGCTCCCATGGGTAGTAACGACTTCACATATAAGAAGTAGAGGTGGTAATTCTTTTGAAGGTTAGCAAACATTGTATTGATCACTTGAAAAATTAATGAAAGAATATTGAAGGAAGAGAGATTTCACATATAAATATACTATCTTGGACATCTTCTATGATTGTGAGCCCCATTAATTATTTTCAAACCTGAGCAAATTAGTTGAAGTTCGACAAGGAAGACAACATAATGAGTTATGCTTGGGTATATTTGTATACAAGTTATATTGTTATGGATCATCTAACATGTGGTGCTTGCTATTTAGAATCCTTTGCTAGCCAAAATATCTGTACTAAGCGGGAATACTGCTTGTGCATCCATATTCTTTGAACCAAGTTCCTTCCATGAGTGTCCACCATATATACCTATATGTGGTATTTACCTGCCGTTCCAAGTAAATTTGCATGTGCCAAACTCTGAACCTTCAAATAATAATCTGTTTTGTATGCCTGCTCATGTAGCGACTAGGGGGTGTCAGTATCTTCCATGCTAGGTGGGTTATTCTCACGATGAGTGGACTCCGCTCATCATTCACGAGAAAATGGCTGGTAACTGGGATGCCCAGTCCTATGATCAAAAGATAAAAAACAAATTCACAAATAGTTTAAACAAACTTCCCTAGGATTGTTGAAAGTTGGACGGCACCCGTTGTTTCGGACAAGTCGTGGAGTGTGATTGTTGGTGGAGGGGGAGTAAAATCTTTACCATTCTGTTTGGGAACCGCCTCTAATGTATCTAGTATGGAAGATATTGGGAACTCCTGGTCGTTATGTTGACAATGAAAGCATACCTCTCAAAATTATTTTCATCTCTATTTTTGCTTCGAGCTCTCGCACCTCTGCAAATCCCTGCTTCCCTCTGCGAAGGGTCTATCTTTTACTTTTATGCAAGAGTCAGTAGTATTCCTTCTCATTCCAACCTACTCTTTAGTTGGCAAGCATCATGTGATGGAAAGATCTAAGCATATATGGTCATTCAAATATATTTGATCATGAATTATTATTGTTGACAATTACTATATGATAAATAAGTTGGGAGGCGAAACATTAGGCCCCTATCTTTCTCTGTGTTCGATGGATGCTATTTGTTCTAAAAATATGCTTTGAGTGGTAGCAATCATGGAAGACTATATGATAGTTGAGTATGTGGGATTTGCTAAATCAAAGCTCTTACATAGACCCTTCCTGAAAATAAGATGAATTGCAATTGTTTGATGACTGAGAACTGTTTGTTAGTTTTCAAGAAAGTTTATGATCTATACTTTAACATGTGAATAGCTTGTTACTTGATCATGAGAAGCTTTATGATATGAGCTTCTGTTATGACATATAATGATGCTAGAAAAGGTGGTTGAAATTATCATTGATCAAACTTGTGCACCTGCTAGCATTCACACTTCATAAATTATTTCTTTTATCATTTACCTACTCGAGGACGAGCAGGAATTAAGCTTGAGGATGTTGATACGTCTCCAACATATCTTTAATTTATGAAGTATTCATGCTATTATATTATCTGTTTTGGATGTTTAATGGGCTTTCCTATGCACTTTTATATTATTCTTGGGACTAACCTATTAACCCAGAGCCCAGTGCCAGTTTCTGTTTTTCCCTTGTTTCAGTGTTTGTGAAAAGGAATATCAAATGGAGTCCAAACGGAATGAAACCTTGAGGCGTGATTTTGGAGCGAACGTGATCCAGGAGACTTGGAGTTGAAGTCGGGGAAGCTTGAGGTGGCCATGAAGCGGGAGGCGCGCCCCACCCTCATGGGCCCCTCGTGGCTCCCTATCGCCTAGATGCGGCTATATCTCCCACGTGTCGAGGCACGACTTAGAGGCATAACCGCATTGAAAGCAATGTCGCAAGTGAGGTAATCTTCACACAACCCATGTAATAAATAAGGGAAAGAGATACATAGTTGGCTTACAATCGCCACTTCACACAGTACATAAATAAACATCCATCATTCGAGTACACTCAAGGTCCGACTACGGAACCAAAATAAAAGAAGATACCCCAAATGCTAACACAGATCCCGAATCGTCCCAACTGGGCACCACTCACGATCATCAGGAAAAGACACATAGTAACGACCACGTTCCTCGTCGAACTCCCACTTGAGCTCGGTGGAATCATCTGCACTGGCATCGTCGGAACCTGCAACTGTTTTGGAAGTATCTGTGAGTCACGGGGACTCAGCAATCTCACACCCGCGAGATCAAGACTATTTAAGCTTATAGGAAGGACAGAGTAGTATAGTGGAGCTGCAGCAAGCGACTAGCATATATGGTGGCTACTTCGCAAAAGAGAGCGAGAAGAGGAGCAAAGCACGGTCGTGAAGCTAATAGCGATCCGAAGTGATCCTGAACTACTTACGCCGACATAACTCCAACACCGTGTTCACTTCCCGGACTCCGAGAAGAGACCATCACGGTAACACACGCGTTGATGTGTATTTTAATTGAGGTCAACTTTGGGTTTTCTACAACCGGACATTAACAAATTCCCATCGCCTCATAACCGCGGGCACGGCTTTGAAAGATATTACCTGCAGGGGTGTCCCAACAGCCCATTATAAGCTCTCACGGACAACGAAGGATTATTCCTTCTACCGGAAGACCCGATCAATCTCGGAATCCGGACTACAAGACATTTCGACAAAGCAATAAAACAAGACCAGCAAAAGCCGCCCGATTGTGCCGACAAATCCCGATAGGAGCTGCACATATCTCGTTCTCAGGGGCACATCCGGATGAACACTACGACGGCAACCGAAGATGCCCCAAGTTGCCCTGTGGTGGCACCGCAAGTGGCTCTAGTTTGGACCAACACTCAGAGGAGCATTGGCGGGGTTTAAAATAAGATGACCCTCGGGCTCGCGAAAACCCGGGGAAAAGGCTTAGGTGGCAAATGGTAAAACCAATGTTGGGCCTTCTTTGGAGGAGTCTTATTCAAAGCGAACTGTCAAGGGGGTCCCATAAATCACCCAACCGTGTAAGGAACGCGAAATCCGGGAACATAACACCGGTATGACGGAAACTAGGGTGGCAAGAGTGGAACAAAACACCAGGCATAGGGCCGAGTCTTCCACCCTTTACCAAGTATATAGATGTATTAATTATAGCAGATATATATTGTGATATCCCCAACAAGTAAACATGTTCCGTTAGGAACAACATCTCCATGTTCCAACAAGGAACAAACTTCAACTTCACCGCAACTAGCAACGCTTATAAGAGGGGCTGAGCAAAGCGGTAACATAGCCAATCAACGGTTTGCTAGGAAAGGATGGTTAGGGGCTGACATGGCAATATGGGTGGCATGATATAGCAAGTGGTAGGCATGGCAGCATAGGCATAGCAAAAGAGCGAGCATCTAGCATAGCAAAGATAGAAGTGATTTCGAGGGTATGATCATCTTGCCTGCAATGTTCTCGAGTTGTCGAAAGCCCGATCCTCGTAAGCGTTCTCAACAGGATCCTCGTTCACGTACTCATCTCCGGCTCTACCCAAAGCAACAACACAAACAAAGGAACCACAATAAATCACGGTGCGATGCACAATCAACATGATGCAACAATCATGACATGATATGTGGGAAGTGATATGCAATGCGTATAAGCGCCCGGAAGGTAAATGAGAAACTAGGCATCATCTTGGCAAACCAAGCATGCCAACGGAAAGACGAGATGATTCCGGTAGAAATCGATATAGAGATCACCGAAAGCGGATGCACGGGTTGGATATGGCGAGCAAAACAAGAATGGTGAGAAACCTATAATAACAGCATGAGGAACAAAGCCATGCACGTGTGCAAACTACCCCATAGCATAAATCAAATAAATATGCCCATGAAAGACAACACATAAACATGATGCAAAAAGACATGATCATAAACTTGCCCAAATGCAAAACTAATGCCACCACTGAGTTGGTGGGATTTTTCTACCCCAAAACATATATAATATGTTAGGGTTGCAGCATAGAAATCATCACAAATGCACTAAGTCATAACCTGCACGAAATGGAAGTTAACGAAATGGCAAATTCCAGATTTGGAAATGTCGAGAAATGGACTTGCCTAAAACAGAAAAAGGAATCAAAGCTGGAAATGGAAACGCTGGGTAAAGGAAAAAAATATGCATATGGAGGAGGGCGCTGAGAGGTCGACATGGTGGGGCCCTCTTGTCATGGAGACAATGGTATAGCGAGGTTTAAAAATGGGGAAGAAAACCAGCCTCGGGTGGAATCGAACCCGGTCTCCCGTTGGAACTCTGCCTCGCTACCACTGGGCTAGGTGGCGATGATCGACAGAGAAAGGCCTCGGCCCCTTAACTGCTGCTATCTGAAGAGACGAATCAAGAACAGAAAGAAAACAGAATTAAAAGGGGCGCGCACAGGATTCGAACCAGTGTCGCGGTGAGAGAGCGGGGGTCAACCAGCTCGGCTAGGCTAGGGAGTCGGTAGGATCAGGAACGCTAGCTTACTTGACCAACTAACAGGCCGGACCTAAGAACAGAGAGGAAAAACCGGCGAATCCGTGAAGCAAGCTGCGGCTCTGGCGGCTCTGCGCTCATCGGTTGGGTGTGCAGGAGAACTCCACGAAGCCTTGAAGGACGAACCCGGCGGGAATCGTGGCATCCACGCCGCCAAACTACTCTGAACCCAACAACTACAAACACGCCGAGCACGCCGAGCGCGATAAGAACACGGATCGGACCCTACTCTACGGAGATCTAACGACGGTGTGGAGGAGCAGGGAGGAAGTAGAGTATACCTCCTTACCCAAGGACAAGAAATCGGCGACGGAGGGATCTGCGACGATGAGGTCGAACCTTGAACTTCGCCGGTTCTGGCCGAGAAGAAGATGTAACAGGGGCGCCGATTTAACTTGGCGATCCGGGCACCAGAGTCGACGTCGTGGACGAAGTCGACGACGAGGAAGAAGATAGACACGGGCCGCAGGGTTGGGGTGGCCGGAGAGCACGCCGGCGACGAGGCCACGCTCTCAGATGCGCTCGGGACGGAGCGGGGCGGCGAATCGGGTGGTTCTCTTACCTGGCGGCGGCGGCGAGAGGGAGAGGGAAACCCTAGGGTTCGGCTTGACGCGGAGAGGGGATAAGTAGGGGGCTAGGGCGACGGGGCGAGCTCACGCTCCCTCGTGCTCGGGTCCCCATGGCGATGGCGAGAGGAGAGGGAAAAGGCGGGTGAAAAGAACAGTCTTGTCGCTGCCCGGGGCCGGGCAGCGGCGTCCACGTGGACGGAGCTAAGCGGGTACAGCGGAGATGGGTCTTGAAGGCGGGGAGAGGGAAGCGTCGGGCTGGGCGCGCTCTCTCTCTGGGCAGCTGGTGAGGGGAGCTGGGCGGCTTGGGAGGCCGGAGCCTGTGGGGAGGTTTAGCTGGGCTGCCACTTCGCTTCTTTGCTTCCTCTTCTTTTCTCTTTTCAAATCAAAAAGAAGAGAAAAGAAAGAACAGAAATAATTGTATAGTGTTGGAGATAAAGGAAAATATCCCCAAACTCATGTAATTCTCCTCTATTTAAATAAATTGTAATGGACATTTTTAGAGGTAGAAAAATAAGACAAGTTTGGAAATATTTCAAACTTGTGTCATTTTTGAACCTGACCATAACAACTTCAAATGAGGAGATTTTGGCAGAGAGGTTTAGTGCAACAAGCAAGATTTGCAGGGAGAAGATGAGCATTAATTGAGAAAGGAAATTATAGCCCTTGAAAATGAAAGAAGTAGAGGGAAAGAGGAGATGGGTATGCAAAAATGAGAATGGCACATGCACAACATGACATGTGGGAGAACACCACAACCACATGATAAGAATGGAATGCAAGATGACAAGAGACACAAATGCAATATGGTAAAAGAGCAAAACAAAGAAAAGAGAAAAACCCAACATAACCAAACAAAAGAGGCCAAGCATGACAAGAACCCACAAGAATTGGATGAGGTCAAGTTGATATATTGCCCAAAAGGGAAGTTTACATCCGTGGTGTTACAACACTCCACCACTACAAGAGGATCTCGTCCGAGATCTAGGACTGAAAGAACTCCGGATATTCAGAGCGGAGGTGATCCTCAGCCCGGTGTAGCTTCTCGGTCGGAATGGTGTGACCACTTCACTTTCAGGAATTTGATTGACTTGTTGCGAGTCTTGCGCTCGGTTTCTTCAAGAATAGCAACGGGTGCTCATGATAAGAGAGATCTTCTTGAAGGTCAATCTCTTGAAGTTGATAGTGCGTTCAGGAGTCTTGAAGCACTTGCGAAGGCTGTGACACGTGGAACACATCGTGCACGTTTGCAAAGTTGGATGGAAGCTCAAGTTGATAGGCGAGATCGCCTCTTTTGCCAATGATCTTGAAAGGACCCACGTATCTAGGGGCAAGCTTCCCTTTGATACCGGCGACGAGTGCCTTTCATTGGAGAGACGCGGAGGTAGACATGGTCTCCGATTTCAAAAGCCACATCACGGTGCTTATCATCATAATAGCTCTTCCGCGCGATTGCGCGGCTTTGAGATTCTCACGAATGACCTTGCACATTTCTTCTGCTTCTGTGATCAAGTCATTGCCAAGAAGTTGGCGTTCACCTGTCTCAGACCAATTGAGAGGAGTACGACACTTTCTGCCATAGAGAATTTCGAATGGGGCCTTGCCCGAACTCACTTGGAAGCTGTAGTTGCAAGAGAACTCGGCATATGGAAGACAATCTTCCCACTTCATACCGAAAGAAATGACACAAGCCCTGAGCATATCTTCAAGGATTTGATTAACTCGCTCGACTTGGCCACTTGTTTGAGGGTGGAAAGCTGTCTTTGAAAGCGAATGTTGGTGCCCATGGCCTTGAAAAGAATCCCGAACTTGGAGGTAAAGATGCTGCCACGGTGCAGAAGAGATCAATTGTGGAATGCCGTGCAAGGAGACAATCTCGGAGGTGTATAGCTACGCCAACCGAGCTGCTGTGATGGATTCTTTGATAGGAAGAAAATGAGCCACTTTAGTAAGCTTGTCAATGACAACGAAGATAGCATCATTTCCACGCTTGGACTTTGGAAAGCCAGATCCACGAAGTCCATTTCAATATGATCAAACTTCCATTCAGGAATAGCAAGAGGTTGGAGGAGACCAAATTTGGTCTTTGGTGTTCTGCTTTCACTCTTCTGCGGACATCACACTCATTCACGAATTGAGCAATTTCTCGCTTCATTCGAGTCCACCAATATGACTGCTTGAGATCATGGTACATCTTCGTACTTCCAGGATGAATGGATAGAAGCGAATTGTGAGCCTCGTTCATAATGAGTTTTCTCAAATCACCCTTAGGAACCACAATCCGGTCCTCAAAGAACAGAGTGTCTCTGTCATCAACGTGGAAGCACTTGTACTTGGAAATGCCCTTGTCAATACCACGTTTCATTTTCTTCACCATGGTATCCAGAAGTTGAGCCTCACGAATCTGATCTTCCAAAGTAGGAGAGACTATGAGGTTGGCAAGAAAGCCTTGAGGAACAACTTGAAGATTCACATGGAAAGCTTCACAGAGATCCGTCTGAAAGGGCTTGAGGATTAGACTGTTGCGTAAGCTTTCTGCTCAAAGCATCTGCAATGACATTGGCCTTGCCGGAGTATATTCAATACTTGGGTTGTACTCTTGAATCATTTCGACCCATCGAGTGCACTCGAGGTTGAGGTTGGGCTGAGTGAAAATGTACTTGAGACTCTTGTGATCGGTGAAAATGTCCACTTTCCTTCCCAACAAGAGATGTCTCCATGTAATCAATGCATGGACAAGCCGCCAACTCAAGATCGTGAGTGGGGTAGTTCTTTCATTGGGCTTCAACTGGCGAGAGGTATAAGCCACAACTCTCTTCTCTTGCATTAACACAAAGACCGAGACCTTGAAGAGAAGCATCACGAGAAAACCTCAAATGGCTTGGATTCATCGGAGGAGTCAAGGCAGGAGCTGTGACGAGTTTCTCTTTGAGAGTATTGAAAGCAACGTCACACTCGGGAGACCGGACATATTTCACATGCTTACGGAGAAGGTTGGAAAGAGGCTTTGCAATCTTGGAGAAGTTCTCAACGAATCTTGACAATAGCTTGCAAGACCAAGAAAATCATGGAGCTGCTTGACGATTCGAGGAGGTTCCCAATTCACAATTCTTGACACCTTCTCGGGATTAACAGCGATGCCCTTGGCGGAGATGATATGACCAAGATAAAGCACTTCATCAAGCCAAAATTCACATTTGGAGAACTTCGCATAGAATTGGTACTCTACGAGCTTGTCTAGCACCAATCGCAAATGTTTGGCATGATCCTTCTTATTCTTGGAGAAGACCAAAATATCATCAAGATAGACCAAGACGAATTCATTGGTGTAGGGATTGAAGATGAAATTCATCATCCGAGAGAAAGTTGGAGGAGCATTGACGAGGCGAAAGACATGACGGTATATTCATAAGAACCAAAGCTTGTTACGAATCTTTGTCTTGGGAATATCTTGTTCACGAATGCGAACTGATGATACCCCATCTGAAGGTCAAGCTTGGAGAACAACGTAGCACCTTTGAGTTGCTCGAAAAGCTCATTGATGTTGGGAAGTGGATACTTGTTCTTGATTGTCTTCTTATTCAATGGACGATGTCGACGCAAAAGTCGGTCCGTGCCATCCTTCTTCACGGACAAAAGAACACCACAACCCCAAGGAGATGAACTCGGTCCGATCAAACCAGACGCTCTTGTTCATCGAGCTGCTTCTTCAATTCCCTCACTCATCGAGGTCCAAGCTTGTATGGACGCTTGCAAACGGGTTCGATGCCGGGCTCAAGATCGATAACTTGAACTCAAGCTGGCGATGAGGAGGCATACCGGAAGCTCTTACGGAAAGACATCTTGGTACTCACAAACGATGGAATCGAGAGATGGCATTGAGTTCGCCCTTCTCATTGAGAGAAAACAACGAATGGTTTCATCACGAGCGGCATAGATGATCACATCATTAGAAGAGTGAGTCAATTGAATTTCCTGGCAGCACAATCAAGCTGAGCTTTGTGCTGAGAAAGCCAGTCCATCCCGAGAATAAGATCAATATCCGAGTCACCAAGAACAATTGGTTTAGCCAGAAATCTATAATCGCCCATATTGATAGAAACATCCGGGACATAAATATTAGCTGTCATTTGCTTGCCCGGGGACACAATCTTCAACGGAATAGGAATCTTTTCCGTCACAAATTCATGCTTGGCAACAAAAGGTCTCGAAATGAAAGAAAGCGATGCACCAGAATCAAATAAGACTTTTGCAGGAATATCATTAACTGGAATATTACCCATTATCACATCAGAAGATTCCTCTGCTTGAGCTGCATTCATCATATTGACCTTTGCAAACTTGGGATTATGCTTGACCTTTGCATTGCCGGAAGATTTCACACGGAGGAGGAGGCGGAAGGCGCCTCTGGTTGAAGCATTTGTTCGCATAGTGACCTTCTGGCGACATTTGTTGCAAGTCACCTCGAGAGCGGACGGTGGTAAGGAGCACTTGACCTTGGAGCTTGAGAATTAGACTTGTTACGATAGCTTGGGTTGGGTGGGTGGGAAGATCCACGGCCACTGAGTTCTTCTGGCGATAAAGGTGGAGCGGAGGAGGAGGAAGGTAAAACTTCTGCTTAGGCTGCCACTTGAGAGGAAGAAGAAGACTGAACTGCATCCACGATTCTCTTCTTAGAAGCCTCACATTTGAACTGGGCAGCTTCTTGCTTGATGCCATGTTGTAGAAATCATCATACTTAATCGGCTCAAAAAGCACAAGAGCTAATTGCAGATCTTCTCTCGGACCACCTCTGAATTGATAGATCATACTCTTTTCATCGAGCACGTCTTGCTTAGCAAAACGAAGCGAGCCACAGGCTGGATATTGTATTGATAGAGCAGACATGGTGCCTTGCTTGAGATTGCGGAACTCCTCACGCTTGCTCTCAACAACACTTTTCGGAATGTGATGAGCTCTGAAATCACGGCGGAACTCATCCCAGGTAATGACACGACCTCCTCTGGAATCTTTGTATTGCTGGTACCACTCGGCAGCTTGATCCTTGAGTTGAAATGATGCAAACTTGACAAAGTCCTCAGGTCTGACATTGCTACAATCAAAATGCTTGCAGATATCCACTAACCAATCGTCAGCGTCTGTGGCCTCGACGTAAACCGAAAGACTTCGCTGATTAGCGAGGCCCGGTGAGAGTAGCAAAGTGTGGCTGATTGTTGCCTTGACCTTGATTGCCTTGCCTTCGAGTACGCTCTTGCAAGAGCTGCAAAATCATCTCGAGCATTGGCATTGGTGGCTGCCATGATAGCTTGCCGAGCCTCCGGAGGCGGAGGTGGAGGTGGAGGTGGAGGGTTTGATCCCCATCATTGCGATCCGGATTCAGGGCCGTTGGCGGAGCCATCCTGAAGAGGGTGACATCCGTTAGTCCTTTGATAGACAAATTGATAAGTAGAATCGACGGATAGAAATTGCAACATATAGTCTTCACAATAAACATTAGAACAAGAATGAACGAATGAATTCCAAAGTTAATCATCACACATCCATTAAGGAGAGAAGCCACTTAGATAAAGGATATGGAAATAACATCTGACTGAGAAACAATTCGAATAACACAACTGAAAACAAAAGGTTGGCTTCTAGAATGAGCCGGAACAAACACATGATAGAGATTTCGCCCAAAGTGTTCGTGGTGGGGCCCACACGGGCATGACGTATAGCGGACGTCACGAATGACTAACAAGACGTCCCGAATCAGCATAGCCAAGGATTCTTTAAGACGTCTCGCGACCACTCAGAATCGACCGTGAATGGGCGGACCACTAGACGTTGGACCCCAATCTCAAATCATACATCTGTTGGAAAGAATATCCCGTAAGCTACTAGAATTCCCACCTATAAACTCCCGAAACTTTCTGGTTATGCAATCTGGTGTTGGGGATACAGGGGACACAAAATATATCACCCAAACTAACAATACCTAGATCCAAATTTGTATCCATCCGTCAACACATAACCAAGAAATCCTCGAAATCGTGTACCTCGACCTTGAAAAACATCCGTTATGCAAGTCATGGCAATACTCCGACTCGCCACAAAGATCGGGCTATCAGGGTTATCTCACCAACAACTGCACAAAAGAGATTTCGATGTCGGTAAAACTCGGTATTCGAGCTGCAACGATAAAATTGTGACGACAACACCTCGGAGCTCAACTCCCGGGACACCGCCACAACCCCTAAATGTCAGGAGGCACCAAGAACAATGTTCTCGTCACAAAACCATCGGAACGATTCCAAGATACCCACGTGATCCTAAAAAAATTTTTAGTGAAATTTGAGAAGAGAAGAGTCAAAACTCTACGTCAGGATACCTCACAGAGCGATGAAGGGACTGAGGAGTAAAAAGAATCCTACTCTCCGATATATATAATCCTAAGACTCAAAACATTTTTCCATTCTAGACTCAACAACGCCAAAGAAACAATCAAGTAGGGGCTCCTAAGTCGGGAAGGCTCGATACCAACTTATAACGCCCTCGATGCGGCTATATCTCCCACGTGTCGAGGCACGACTTAGAGGCATAACCGCATTGAAAGCAATGTCGCAAGTGAGGTAATCTTCACACAACCCATGTAATAAATAAGGAAAGAGATACATAGTTGGCTTACAATCGCCACTTCACAGTACATAAATAAACATCCATCATTCGTAGTACACTCAAGGTCCGACCACGGAACCAAAATAAAAGAAGATACCCCAAATGCTAACACAGATCCCGAATCGTCCCAACTGGGCACCACTCATCGATCATCGTGAAAAGACACATAGTAACGACCACGTTCCTCGTCGAACTCCCACTTGAGCTCGGTGGAATCATCTGCACCGGCATCGTCGGAACTCGCAACTGTTTTGGAAGTATCTGTGAGTCACGGGGACTCAGCAATCTCACACCATGAGATCAAGACTATTTAAGCTTATAGGAAGGACAGAGTAGTATAGTGGAGCTGCAGCAAGCGACTAGCATATATGGTGGCTACTTCGCAAAAGAGAGCGAGAAGAGGAGCAAAGCACGGTCGTGAAGCTAATAGCGATCCGAAGTGATCTGAACTACTTACGTCGGACATAACTCCAACACCGTGTTCACTTCCCGGACTCATGAGAAGAGACCATCACGGTAACACACGGTTGATGTGTATTTTAATTGAGGTCAACTTTGGGTTTTCTACAACCGGACATTAACAAATTCCCATCGCCTCATAACCGCGGCACGGCTTTGAAAGATATTACCCTGCAGGGGTGTCCCAACTTAGCCCATTATAAGCTCTCACGGTCAACGAAGGATTATTCCTTCTACCGGGAAGACCCGATCAATCTCGGAATCCCGGACTACAAGACATTTCGACAGCAATAAAACAAGACCAGCAAAGCCGCCCGATTGTGCCGACAAATCCCGATAGGAGCTGCACATATCTCGTTCTCGTGGCACATCCGGATGAACACTACGTGACGGCAACCGAAGATGCCCCAAGTTGCCTCGTGGTGGCACCGCAAGTGGCTCTAGTTTGGACCAACACTCGGAGGAGCATTGGCCCGGGGTTTAAAATAAGATGACCCTCGGGCTCGCGAAAACCCGGGGAAAAGGCTTAGGTGGCAAATGGTAAAACCAATGTTGGGCCTTCTTTGGAGGAGTCTTATTCAAAGCGAACTGTCAAGGGGGTCCCATAAATCACCCAACCGTGTAAGGAACAAATCCGGGAACATAACACCGGTATGACGGAAACTAGGGTGGCAAGAGTGGAACAAAACACCAGGCATAGGGCCGAGTCTTCCACCCTTTACCAAGTATATAGATGTATTAATTATAGCAGATATATATTGTGATATCCCCAACAAGTAAACATGTTCCGTTTAGGAACAACATCTCCATGTTCCAACAAGGAACAAACTTCAACTTCACTGCAACTAGCAACGCTATAAGAGGGCCGAGCAAAGCGGTAACATAGCCAATCAACGGTTTGCTAGGAAAGGATGGTTAGGGGCTGACATGGCAATATGGGTGGCATGATATAGCAAGTGGTAGGCATGGCAGCATAGGCATAGCAAAAGAGCGAGCATCTAGCATAGCAAAGATAGAAGTGATTTCGAGGGTATGATCATCTTGCCTGCAATGTTCTCGAGTTGTCGAAAGCTTTGATCCTCGTAAGCGTTCTCAACAGGATCCTCGTTCACGTACTCATCTCCGGCTCTACCCAAAGCAACAACACAAACAAAGGAACCACAATAAATCACGGTGCGATGCACAATCAACATGATGCAACAATCATGACATGATATGTGGGAAGTGATATGCAATGCGACAAAGGCCCGGAAGGTAAATGAGAAACTAGGCATCATCTTGGCAAACCAAGCATGCCAGCGGAAAGACGAGATGATTTCGGTAGAAATCGATATAGAGATCACCGGAAACGGATGCACGGGTTGGATATGGCGAGCAAAACAAGAATGGTGAGAAACCTATAATAACAGCATGAGGAACAAAGCCATGCACGTGTGCAAACTACCCCATAGCATAAATCAAATAAATATGCCCATGAAAGACAACACATAAACATGATGCAAAAAGACATGATCATAAACTTGCCCAAATGCAAAAACTAATGCCACCACTGAGTTGGTGGGATTTTTCTACCCCCAAAACATATATAATATGTTAGGGTTGCGACATAGAAATCATCACAAATGCACTAAGTCATAACCTGCCTGAAATGGAAGTTAACAGAAATGGCAAATTCCAGATTTGGAAATGTCCAGAAATGGACTTGCCTAAAACAGAAAAGGAATCAAAGCTGGAAATGGAAACGCGGGGTAAAGGAAAAAAAATATGCATATGGAGGAGGGCGCTGAGAGGCTGACATGGTGGGGCCCTACTGTCATGGAGACAGTGGTATAGCAGGTTTAAAAATGGGGGAAGAAAACCAGCCTCGGGTGGAATCGAACCCGGGTCTCCCCGTTGGAACTCTGCCCCTGCTACCACTGGGCTAGGTGGCGATGACTGACAGAGAAAGGCCTCGGCCCCTTAAGCTGCTACTCTTTGAAGAGACGAATCAAGAAAGAAAGAAAAGAAAATTAAAAGGGGCGCGCTGGGATTCGAACCAGTGTCGCCGCGGTGAGAGAGCGGGGTCAACCAGCTCGGCTAGGCTAGAGTCGGTAGGATCAGAACGCTTAGCTTACTTGACCAACTAACAGGCCGGACCTAAGAACAGAGAGGAAAAACCGGCGAATCCGTGAAGCAAGCTACTGACTCTGGCGGCTCTGCGCCCTCGTCTGCAGACTGGGTGTGCACGGAGAACTCCACAGGCGAAGGGACGAACCCGGCGGAATCGTGGCATCCACGCCGCCAAACTACTCTGAACCCAACAACTACAAACACGCCGAGCACGCCGAAAGCGATAAGAACACGGATCGGTCCATACTCTACGGAGATCTAACGACGACAGGGAGGAGCAGGGAGGAAGTAGAGTATACCTCCTTACCCAAGGACAAGAAATCGGCGACGGAGGGGATACTGCGACGATGAGGTCGGGCACTGAACTTCGCCGGGTTCCTGGCCGAGAAGAAGACAGAACAGGGGCGTCGACGAACTTGGCGATCCGGGCACCCGTAGTCGACGTCGTGGACGAAGTCGACGACGAGGAAGAAGATAGACACGGGCCGCAGGGTTGGGGTGGCCGGAGAGCACGCCGGCGACGAGGCCACGCTCTCAGATGCGCTCGGGACGGAGCGGGCGGTGAATCGGGTGGTTCTCTTACTGGCAAGCGGCGAGAGGGAGAGGGAAACCCTAGGGTTCGGCCGACGGAGAGGGATAAGTAGGGGCTAGGGCGACGGGCGAGCTCACGCTCCCTCGTGCTCGGGGTCCCCATGGCGATGGCGAGAGGAGAGGGAAAAGCGGGTGAAAAGAACAGTCTTTGTCGGCTGCCGGGCGGGGCAGCGTCCACGTGGACGGAGCTAAGCGGGGTACGCAGCGGAGATGGGTGCGCCAAGGCGGGGAGAGGGAAGCGTGCGGGCTGGCGCTCTCTCTGGGCAGCGGGGCTGAGGCTGGGAGGCTTGGGAGGCCGGAGCCAGTGGGGAGGTTTAGGTGAGGCTGCCACTGCTGCTTCTTGCTTCCTCTTCTTTCTCTTTTCAAATCAAAAGAAGAGAAAAGAAAGAACAGAAAGAAATGAAAAGAGTTGGAGAGAAAGGAAAATATCCCCAAACTCCTGGAATTCTCCACTATTTAAATAAATTGTAATGGACATTTTAGAGGTAGAAAAATAAGACAAGTTTGGAAATATTTCAAACTTGTGTCATTTTGAACCTGACCATAACAACTTCAAATGAGGAGATTTTGGCAGAGAGGTTTAGTGCAACAAGCAAGATTTGCTTGAGGAGAAGATGAGCATTAATTGAGAAAGGAAATTATAGCCCTTGAAAATGAAAGAAGTAGAGGGAAAGAGGAGATGGGTATGCAAAATGAGAATGGCACATGCACAACATGACATGTGGGAGAACACCACAACCACATGATAAGAATGGAATGCAAGATGACAAGAGACACAAATGCAATATGGTAAAAGAGCAAAACAAAGAAAAGAGAAAAACCCAACATAACCAAACAAAAGAGGCCAAGCATGACAAGAACCCACAAGAATTGGATGAGGTCAAGTTGATATATTGCCCAAAAGGGGAAGTTTACATCCAGGGTGTTACATCCCCTTACCGACTTCTTTCGCCTATATATATCCATATACCCTAAAAACATCGGGGAGCAGAATAGATCAGGAGTTCCACCGCCGCAAGCCTCTGTAGCCACCGAAAACTAATCGGGACCTGCTCAGGCACTGCCGAGGGGGGGATCCTCACCGGTTGCCATCTTCATCATCCCGGCGCTCTCCATGATGAGGAGGGAGTAGTTCACCCTCGGGGCTGAGGGTATGTACCAGTAGCTATGTGTTTGATCTCTCTCTCTCGTGTTCTTGAGGTGGTACGATCTTGATATATCGCGAGCTTTGCTATTATAGTTGGATCTTATGATGTTTCTCCCCCTCTACTCTCTTGTAATGGATTGAGTTTTCCCTTTGAAGTTATCTTATCGGATTGAATCTTTAAGGATTCGAGAACACTTGATGTATGTCTTGCATGTGCTTATCTGTGGTGACAATGGGATATTCACGTGACCTACTTGATGTATGTTTTGGTGATCAACTTGCAGGTTCAGTGACCTTGTGAACTTATGCATAGGAGTTGGCACACGTTTTCGTCTTGACTCTCCGGTAGAAACTTCGGGGCACTCTTTGAAGTTCTTTGTGTTGGTTGAATAGATGAATCTGAGATTGTGTGATGCATATCGTATAATCATACCCACAGATACTTGAGGTGACATTGGAGTATCTAGGTGACACTAGGGTTTTGGTTGATTTGCGTATTAAGGTGTTATTCTAGTATGAACTCTATGATAGATCGAACGGAAAGAATAGCTTCGTGTTATTTTACTACGGACTCTTGAATAGATCGATCAGAAAGAATAACTTTGAGGTGGTTTCGTACCCTACAATAATCTCTTCGTTTGTTCTCCGCTATTAGTGACTTTGGAGTGACTCTTTGTTGCATGTTGAGGGATAGTTATATGGTCTTATTATGTTATTATTGTTGAGAGAACTTGCACTAGTGAAAGTGTGAACCCTAGGCCTTGTTTCCTAGCATTGCAATACCGTTTACGCTCACTTTTATCATTAGTTACCTTGCTGTTTTTATATTTTAAGATTACAAAAACCTATATCTATCATCCATATTGCACTTGTATCACCCTCTCTTCGCCGAACTAGTGCACCTATACAATTTACCATTGTATTGGTGTGTTGGGGACACAAGAGACTCTTTGTTATTTGGTTGCAGGGTTGTTTGAGAGAGACCATCTTCATCCTACGCCTCCCACGGATTGATAAACCTTAGGTCATCCACTTGAGGGAAATTTGCTACTGTCCTACAAACCTCTGCACTTGGAGGCCCAACAACGTCTACAAGAAGAAGGTTGCGTAGTAGACATCAATGATGTGAACTATTGGTGTTAAATCACATGGCGATGTGAACCAGATTATTGACTCTAGTTCAAGTGGGAGACTGAAGGAAATATGCCCTAGAGGCAATAATAAAGTTGTATTTATATTTCCTTATATCATGATAAATGTTTATTATTCATGCTGGAATTGTATTAACCAGAAACTTAGTGCATGTGTGAATACATATACAAAACAGAGTGTCCCTAGTGTGCCTCTACTTGACAAGCTCGTTAATCAAAGATGGTTATGTTTCCTGACCATAGACGTGTGTTGTCATTTGATGAATGGGATCACATCATTAGAGAATGATGTGATGGACAAGACCCATCCGTTAGCTTAGCATGTTGATCGTTCAGTTTTATTGCTATTGCTTTCATCATGACTTATACATTTTCCTCTGACTATGAGATTATGCAACTCCCGAATACCGGAGGAACACCTTGTGTGCTATCAAAAGTCACAACGTAACTGGGTGATTATAAAGATGCTCTCTGGTGTCTCCGATGGTGTTTGTTGAGTTGGCATAGATCGAGATTAGGATTTGTCACTCCGATTGTCGGAGAGGTATCTCTGGGCCCTCTCGGTAATGCACATCACTATAAGCATTGCAAGCAATGTGACTAATGAGTTAGTCACGGGATGATGCATTACAGAACTAGTAAAGAGACTTGCCGGTAATGAGCTGAACTAGGTATGATGATACCAATGATCGAATCTCGGGCAAGTAACATACCGACGACAAAGGGAACAATGTATGTTGTTATGCGGTTTGACCAATAAAGTCCTCGTAGAATATTTAGGAACCAATATGAGCATCCAGGTTCCGCTATTGGTTATTGACCGGAGATGATTTTCTGTCATGTCTACATAGTTCTCGAACCCGTAGGGTCCGCACGCTTAACGTTCGATGACGATCGGTATTGTGAGTTTATATGTTTTGATGTACCGAAGGTAGTTCGGAGTCCCGAATATGACCATGGACATGACAAGGAGTCTCGAAATGGTCGAGACATGAAGATTGATATATTGGAAGGTTATGTTTGGACACCGGAAAGGTTTCAGATGAGTTCGGGCATATACCGGAGTACCGGGGGGTTACTGGAACCCCCCGGGGGCTATATGGGCCTACATGGGCTTTAGTGGGAGAGAGAGGAGGCGGCCAAGAGGTCAGGGCGCGCCTCAAGCCCAATCCGGTGGGAGGGGGGCCCCCTTCCTTCCTCTCCTCTTCCCCTTCCTCCCCCTCCTATTAGGACTAGGAAAGGGGGGAAACCTACTCCTAGTAGGAGTAGGAATCCCCCCTTGGGGCGCACCATGAGGGCGGCCGGCCCCCTCCTCCCCTCCTTTATACGGGGGAGGGGGCACCCCATAGACACACAAGTTGATCTTTAGCCGTGTGCGGTGCCCCTCCACAGTTTTACACCTCGGTCATATTGTCGTAGTGCTTAGGCGAAGCCCTGCGCCGGTAACTTCATCATCACCGTCACCACGCCGTCATGCTAACGAAACTCTCCCTCAACCTCAGCTGGATCTAGAGTTCGTGGGACGTCACCGAGCTGAACATGTGCAGATTGCGGAGGTGCCGTACCTTCGGTGATAGGATCGGTCGGATCGTGTAGACGTACGACTACATCAACCGCGTTGTCATAACGCTTCCGCTTTCGGTCTACGAGGGTACGTAGACAACACTCTCCCCTCTCGTTGCTATGCATCACCTAAATAGATCTTGCGTGGTCGTAGGATTTTTTTTTGAAATTACTGCGTTCCCCAACAACATGGTATTCTTGCTTCTCATTGATGACGTGGTCAAAAAAGAATCCCGCCAATTCCTCTTGAATTGCTTATGCGATCATGTGGTAGGAGTTCATCCCGCATCTGCCAGATCTAAATTGAAGAAGAGGGTCAATACATGTGTATGAATGGAACTCAACACAAATGATGGTAATAAAATAAAATTGTGAATATTTTTGCTTACGCACTTCATATTGTTTTTCAGAGTAGCCCCACTTATTAGAGGCCGTTGCGTTGTAGATGAACTCGCAAACGTAGTATTCACAGAAATCATTCCCGGCTTCCTGCCACAAGCACTTTACGAGAAATAGAGGTCAATCAAACTGATAAGCAAGCATGCTAAATGGTATTGATGAAACTACTTAGAATCAATGGGAGATGCACGGAACTAGGTAGTAGTACTTACTTTTGGGTGTTTAAATCGCAGCCCGGTCGGCAGTCCCGGAGAAATTGTGGTGAACTCTTTCCAAACCCTGCCACACAAAGAAAATAATTACTTGATATCAGGAATTGAACAAAGTTGCTGATATGGTGCGATAGTGATCGATTGAACTTACTTCTCGAGCATTCGAGTCATGTCCGCATACTCCTTGGGATCTTTTTGTCTGGAGTCTAAGACGGTTACTTCTCCCCGCTCAAGATTAATCTCTAGGAGAATAAAGTGGAACCTGCGCACGCATGCATAACTCATCAGTTACATTACTATAACCTCGAGTAATAAGGGAAACCAAATGTGCACAAGAAAGTAACACTCACTTGAAGTTGTAAGGAAAGAGTATTTTATCTTTGCTTTGATTTTTGAGCAATGATTGTAGCAAGTTGTCCTCGGTTTCTGAGACATTGTATTTAACCGTAAATTCATGTATGACATTTGGGTTAATGAACCCAATGTCATAGATCTGTGCTTTTCTCCATTCAACGATCTTCAATCTGCATAATATAGTGAGGATAATTATATATACATGCAATGAAAGAGCTGAGCTATATATAGAGACTTAATTACAGAAAGTAGTACTTACAGACAGTAGCAAGCCATGAGTGATTTGTCGAGGGCCTTTTGGTTGTAGAACTGGAAAAACTCGTCAAAATCAACAGTTAACAGATCTTGTCCAATGAAGTCGTGGTCATCTTTAATTCTCATCGTCAAAGCATCCTTCCTGCACTCATTGCAGGTTTTCATGTACCATTGATGGAATCTTCGCATCATCGTTGTTAGAGGAGGACTTCCATCTTCGACGAGAGGCTTCTCGTACTGGTATCTGAATTTGTCCACCCCCATTGTATCAAAATGTACATCGTCACCCAGGTAATCACCAGGATTGGTACCGGGCACCATCCCCGGCAGATTTGCGACGATATCGCTAGACACCTTGAGCGGGGGGCACGATTGGTTCGCCTGTTCCTTGACCCTCAACTCTCGAACCCTCGACCCCTCGGCGACCCTTGACCCTCTACCCTAGTTCCCGACCCTCGACCGCTCGGCGATCCTCGACACCCTCGTTCCCGATAAAAAATAAGTAGAGGAAGAAGAAGAAAAAAAAGAGGAGAAGAAGAAGGAATAGAGGAGAAGAAGAAAAAATAGAATAATCCTCTTTTTTTTCCTTCTTCCTCTTCTTATTTTTTTCTCCTCTTCTTCCTCTCCTCTTCTTCTCTTCTTCTTCTCCTTCTTCCTCTTCTTATTTCCCTTTTTCATCTCGTTCTTTTTCTTCCTTCTTCCTTCTTCCTCTTTTCCATACATATAAAAAGTTTTTAAAAAGTTCTCTTCCATCTCATCTCATCTCCACGAAACATCTATCTATCACATCTAAAAAATAGAGCACATTAAAAAATTTAAAACATCATGCGTATTATAATTGAAAAAATACATACATACATACAAAAAATACATCTAAAAAAATGCATACATACATACATACATACAGAAAATACATCTGAAAAATACATATATCTAAAAAATACATACATACATATATGAACATCTAAAAACATCTACAAACATGTAACAAAAAAATCATATATAACAAAAAAAGCAGCAGCAGCGGGCAGGCAGGGCGCGGTGCTCATAGAGGCGTGGGCGGGCGGGGGGCACGGGCGGGCGGCGTCGAGGCGGGCAGGGCGTGGGGAGGCGGCGCCGACGTCGAGCAGAGGGCGTCGGCGGCGACGCAATGGAGCAGCCTGACGGCATCGGTGATGACGCGGTGGAGCAGCCTGACGGTGTCGAGGCATGGCTCGACGGCGACGGCGACGAGGAGCAGCTGTGGGCATCGGGGAGGAGAAAGAAGTGATTTTTGCAGAAACTGCTAAGTGCTTTCTTATATACACGAAGCATTGGTCCCGGTTCGTGGCACCAACCGGGACCAATGCCCCCCTTTAGTCCCGGTTGGTGCCACCAACCGGGACCAAAGGTCTCTTTTCAGCAGCCCAAAGTGCGGGAAACAAGGACCTTGGGTCCCAGTTGGTGGCACCAACCGGGACTAAAGGGGGGCATCGGTCCCGGTTGGTACCACGAACCGGTACCAATGCACCCCTTTCATCCTGGTTGGTGCCACCAACCGGGACCAAAGGCCTTGTGTTGCCCGCGGCCAAAAGTTTAGTCCCACCTCGCTAGTTGAGAGGGGCTCGGAGTGGTTTATAAGCCCCACTGCGGCTGCCCTCTCGAGCTCCTCTCAAATGCAGGCTTACGGGCCTAATCTAACACTATGCTGCATGTGGGCCTACTGGGCCTTCTGCGGGCCTGAATCCCGGCCCATGGTTGGGTTTCTAGTCGTATTCAGGCCGTGGTGGCCGAGTAGGTGGCATTTTTTATTTTTTTCCAGTTTTTGTTTTCTTTTTTGCTTTATTTTTTTCTACTTACAACAAAATACTTACTGTTTTTCAGTGATTCTTTTTGCTTTTAGGTAATAAAAATTATAAACTTTCTGTTAGTGCCATTAGTTTTCCAATTTGAATAGTTTGAATTTGAATTTTTTGAAATTTGTGTGAAGAACTTTACTATAAAAATAGATTTTTGAGTGATTCTTTTTCCTGCTATTTAATATTACTGTGTTTTATCACTATATTCAATTTGTTAATCTTTAGGTTATTTGAAATGTCTGTTTTAATCAAAAACAGATTTTGTTATTTTAGTTTGCTATTAAAGTTTCAAACAAAAAAATTCTTTATGAAAATTCTTTTTGTTATTAATGTTTTGAACAAAAAATACTTTGATAATTTTAGTTGCATAAATTTTATATAATTTTAGTTCCAAAAATACTAGAGGTTTATAAAAGCTTTTTAGTTGACTCCTTTTGCTATTAGAGTTTCATTAAAGTTTTCCAGTTCATTCTTTTTGCTATTAGAGTTTCATTAAAGTTTTCTAGTTCATTATTTTTGCTATTAGAGTTTCATAAAAGTTTACTAGTTCATTCTTTTTTTATATTAGTTCATTCTTTGAGCTAAATGGCCCTGAAATTGAAAAGCATTTTAAATGAACTCTGAAGAGGTTGAAAATTGGCATGGTATCATCATTTCACCCACATAGCATGTGCTAAAAAGTTGAGAGGGTTACGGAAAAAACTGGATGCACTTCGTGTACAAAATGGACAATCTCTTTCGAAGTATCGGGGTTTCGGATGAAAACTCATCTGTTACAAAGGGATTTCATTTGTTTGAACTTATTTGAACTCCAGACTCACCAGGGTCATCTCGTCTGATCTTTATACCGCAATGCACCGCGTACCGGGCATGCGTTCAAATCCTCGTACGCACTGCGGTAGAGGATGCAGTCATTAGGGCATGCATGTATCTTCTGCACCTCCAATCCTAGAGGGATACAACCTTCTTTGCTGCGTACGTACTATCGGGCAATTCTTTATCCTTTGGAAGCTTCTTTTTCAATATTTTCAGTAGCTTCTCAAATCCTTTGTCAGGTACACCATTCTCTGCCTTCCACTGCAGCAATTCCAGTACGGTACCGAGCTTTGTGTTGCCATCTTTGCAATTGGGGTACAACCCTTTTTTGTGATCCTCTAACATGCGATCGAACTTCAACTTCTCCTTTTGACTTTCGCACTGTCTCTTTGCATCAACAATGACCCGGCGAATATCATCATCGAGCACATCGTCTGTTTCCTCTTGATCTTCAGCTTCCCCCGTTGCAGCATCACCGTATTCAAGGGGCACATAGTTGTCATCATCCTCTTCTTCTTCGTTGTCTTCCATCATAACCCCTCTTTCTCCGTGCTTGGTCCAAACATTATAGTGTGGCATGAAACCCTTATAAAAAGGTGGGTGTGAAGGGTTTTAGAGTCAGAGTAAGACCTCATATTCCCACAGCTAGGGCATGGACAACACATAAAACTATTCTGCTTTTTTGCCTCAGCCACTTCGAGAAAATTATGCAGGCCCTCAATGTACTCGGAGGTAAATGCATTCTCACACATCCATTGCCGGTTCATCTGCGTGCATTATATATAATTAAGTGTGTCAAATACCATTACAGAACATCATGAATAGATAAGTGACCAAATTAATAGAAATTCATCATCACATTAAAACCAAAGTACATACATAGTTCTCCAGAGCATCTAATTAAACCATACATTGAAACTATGTAAAAAATTTCAATGCAACAACAAATGCAATCATAATCGCAACCAAGGTAAAAATTTATCCAACGGCATAATGATACCAAGCCTCAGTATGAATGACATATTTTCTAATCTTTCTAATCTTCAAGCGCATTGCATCCATCTTGATCTTGTGATCATCGACGACATCCGCAACATGCAACTCCAATATCATCTTCTCCTCCTCATTTTTTTTTCATTTTTCCTTCAAGTAATTGTTTTCTTCTTCAACTAAATTTAACCTCTCGACAATAGGGTCGGTTGGAATTTCCGATTCACATACCTCCTAGATAAAAAAATCTATGTCACGTTGGTCGGCATAATTGTCATAAACAATAAATGAACCAAATAGTTATAAAAGATAATATATACCACATCCGAATCATAGATGGATTTAGGGCCGACGGAGGCGGATACCAAAACCATCGCACTATATAATACAAACAATAATAAAAGTAAGAAAATTACACAAGTATCTATCTGAATCATACAAGTAAGAACTTTTTTCTTTTAGAAAGAAGATAAGATCAAGAGGCTCACCACGGTGGTGCCGGCGACGAGATCGGCGCGGACGATAAACGACGATGAGGACGGGGATGGGACAGGATGGACCGCCAAACCTAGACAAATCTCGAGGAAAATGGAGCTTGCACAAGGAGCTTCGAGAGGAGAAATCTTAAAAATGGCTCGGGCATTTCATCGAACACCTCATGTGCATAGGAGGTGAGCTAGAGCACCACAAAGCTCTCCCCTCGCCGGCCAGAAAAAAAGAGCAGTGGAGTGCTCTGCTCGCGGGCGAGGTATATATAGGCATCTCATTGGTCCCAATTCGTGGCTGGAACCAAGACTAAAGGTCCCCCTTTGGTCCCAATTCCAGCCACGAACCGGGACCAATGGTTGTGGGCCAGGAGGGAGGCACATTGGTTCCGGTTCGTGTCTGGAACCGGGACCAAAGGGTCCAGACAAACCGAGACCAATGCCCCACAAGGCCCGGCCGGTCCCTTGGCCTCACGAACCGGGACCGTTGCCCCCATGGGTCCCGGTTCGTGACTGAACCGGGACTAATGGACTGGCTCGGCCTGGACCAAAGCCTTGTTTTCTACTAGTGGTCCGTCGTTTGGGTTTGGTAAACCAGAGCTAGATCACCAGCACGGAGTGAAGTCTGAAATAAACCTTGGAATTGCAAAGAACAAGGTACAAACTTCAGAGATTTAGAGATGAGGATTCATTTGCCTCGAGCTCTTTATTTCAGACTTCACTCCACCAACACGCGTAAAATGTGGCTTTTGAGTTGTGAATCTGAACTACTACCCGTTGGTTGCTCGATGCTTTCTTAGGGCTCCCTTAAAACGAACACATTATTTATCAACCACAATGGATCACTCCACGGATATGGATATGGAAGCCAGTCATCCAACCACATTCCCTAAACGTTCGTTCAGGTTCGACCAATTTTATTTAAAATGCATAGCAATATAAGCAAATTATAGTGCGGTTTTCATAGCGCCTCATCACAACAAAAAAGAGGTGGATGTTTAAAGTTTTTACATTCGTCCGATCATAAAAGAACATGTCCGTGCAAAAAAAGACATTTTTGCCCTCCCAGTCCGGCTGTCCGACCATCCTCGCTCATTCTACACCCCATCTTCCTCACCAGCTGCTACCTTCTCGGTCGCCAAACACATCAACATCTTACACGGACGATGCACAAGATCATCGCCACATTGGGATCCAACTTATCCATCTTCATGGTCAATATTTTGGTATCCTTTGAAGCGTCCGCCAACTCAACCCTCCTCTCTTCAAGCTTAGTCTTCTTCTCCTCGAGGTTGATCTTCTTCTCGGTCGCCGCCATCAAGATGTTAAACCTCTCCGTCTTCTTTTCCTTCTTCACATCGAAGCATGTCTCCTCCTTTTTCGCTAAGATGCTCTCAAACCTATCCATCATCTTGGCCGCCGCCTCTTCTCGTTTCCCCTTCTCCTCCTCTCACTTCTTTTCCCGGAATGCCCTTCTGACCTTATTGATCCTCTCATCTCTAAGACAATGCCATTTCTACTCCAAATGATCTAGAAAAGAGAGGCAATCCCAACACAAACTAAATATTTGAAGTTTTTTCTACAAAGCTTCTCAGCCCAACACCAAAACAGATGCCTCAAATCCACGTAGACTAAATTTAAACTGAATGCATAATGCAGTAAGCTCCAAACGTTGATCAATAGTTTCACCATTGCAATACAAAGGGCAACTTTACTTTTAACCATCCTTTCCTAAGCAAGTTATCTTCTAACCCATTCACATTTTTCATATGTGCCTAAAATATATGAACACCATGAATAGGACGATCGATTAGCTATCCAAATGTTGGTAAAGAAAGCCAAGGCGATGTTTAATCTGATGCCTGCTTACCAGGGAGAAAGCAACTCACGTGAGCTAGTTATGTTTTTTTTCTACGTCAAAACTTTTGATTCAACATCTGTCATGGCAATACAAAGAACATGAAAAGGAAAAAAATGCATCCAGGTCCATAGACCAACTAGCGACAACTACAATCACTGGCGTGAGCCAAAGTCGCGCCGCTGTCATCGGCCCTTTTTCACCGGAGTCAGTCAAAACTTGTTGATAGACAGTTAGGATTCGTCGTGCTAAGGCTCCGCGGGACCAAGACACCAGAACAACAACCACCGCTGATGAAGAGAAGCATAGATCGGAAGGATCCAATTTGTAGAGACATGAGCAAAGACGAACGAAGACGGATCAAGGGGATCCAACGAAGACCAACACCAACCGATTCATGTGAGATCCACCGGAGATATAACTCCACATGCCCTCTGGCGACGCATCACCAGGGGAGGGTTAGGCGGGGAGAATTTTATTCTATCTTTAGAGAGCCGCCGTCGCCACGCCTTCGTGAGGAAGACACAAATTCTAATTAAACTCAAGAAAATACGTAAAAACAAAGAATGAACCTTCCCGAGACCGGGTCCCATCACGCATCTATGACCCTAAGGCCACCGAAGACGAGGCGGACCAGCGCCGGCGCCGATGGAAGGCATATGAAACCCTAGCCATTTGTTCGCTTTTCTTTTCTTTCACTGGAAGAAAGAAAACGCTCTTTATGATGATGGTACTCCCGTTTTGTACAAGGGGTTGCCATAGCAACTAACTGTAACATTATTCATGGTTAATTTAATAATATAACTCTCTGAAGGAAATGAACACCATGAATTACATCATTTTATCCCGCAAAAAAGGGAATTCTTTTTTGTTTTGGCACAAACATTGTCAAAATGTTTAGCAAAGCTGTGGCCTAACCTTGACTACGGCCCGGCCCTAAGCACGCCAACGCTTCATTTTCCTCTTTTTTTAACTACGGCCCGGCCCTAAGCACTCCAACCCTCGGGCCGGAGCCGTAACAGCCCAATGAGGAGCGTGTAGTCTACTCGTGCTTCGTTTTGTTTACCTCACTCGTGCCGTGCGTTGCGTTGTCCCCCCGGGTCCCGTTTCCTTCGTCGGTCTGCGCTGCGCACCCGCCGGAGATCTCGCCCACCGTCCCGCTCCCCCGCGCTCCCAGCGAACCCGTCCGGCTTCCCCCAATGGTAAGCAGCACTGCCACCCACGACGCTCTTCGTTTGCTCTGAGCCCGCCGTACAGTCGATTTCCCGACTGGCCCCGATCCGCCGCGGCCGGCTCCCGCCATGGGCGGCATCATATGCTAACTTTGACGACGATTCAGTTACTGATAGGCGCAGCTCATCCTCTCTCGTACGTTTCATGTCAGTCTGGGCTGTCTGGCAGTGTTTTCACGCGGGCGCAAATCGGGATCTGCTGTATGGTGGCCTGAGCCAGTTTGTGCTTGCTGTAGCTGTTCGTTTGATCCTTGGTTTTATGTTCGCGCAGGAGACCTGCCCGTCGGTGAAGAACATTCTGTTGCTTGACTCCGAGGGGAAGCGCGTCGCCGTCAAGTACTACACGGATGATTGGCCCGTGCTCTCGGCGAAGCTGGCCTTCGAGAAGTCGGTCTTCGTCAAGACCCAGAAAGCAAGTTCTGGAGCAGAGGGTAACTTGCACTCTGCCTTAATTCTATTCTATAACAACAGGGAAGGTGATTTTGTATGTCTGATGATCGGTGCTAGTTGTAGTACTCCAATGTTTTGGTCCATAATGCTTGCTGTCTTTCTGAAACCGCAAATTCATGCGTTTGATATCTCGCATTGATTTGTTGTTGACAGAATTGTCTACTTTCCGTATGCTCATAAAACAGGGTGCTGTTGGGGAGCACTCTTTATAATCTTCTGTACTGACAGTTTGGTACAAAATTGAAAATTAACCATATCTCCCATCGTTCTTCCTTTGGTGCTAATCACTACCTCGTGAATTATGACTATTCGGATGAAAAACATGTTAATTTGTTTGTATATGAACAACAGTATGATTATCTATATGTCTTCTCTTCTGTTCTCATGCTTCTCTTTGATAAGGTTTTGCCCTCATCCTTTTTCTCCCTCTCAAATTAACACCTAATGCAGGCATGCAGCATCCTGCTAAGCCATATATCCTTAAAATAGTATGCATCAAATCGAACTTTATTACATATTAACCAGCTGACCGTAGTTGATGTTGCAGTAATTCTCGAACTAGGTGGGTGGGTTAGCAATCTTGTGCCTCTATGGTTGCACTCACTTGCACGGTAGATGAATTTTGATTGCCGCCAGTTTTTTCCTTTACCAAAACACTGGAAGTTCGTAAACAAACATGTCAAGCATTCGTTCTGCTTGCAATTCTTTTTCGGCGGAAAATTTTGTGCTTAACATGATAGGCGCCAAATTTTGGCATGGGTTTGTGATGCAAATTAGGCAACATGCAAACATTTCCGTAAGGCCACAAAATAAGTTTGTCTAACAAAAAAGCGCATAAGTTCATTCTCATATTATTATATACTTATATGGAAACCAGTATCCTTCATTAGGGCTTGTGGAAAGTTATTTACATTTTGTTAGCTTTGGCTGAAGTTATTGCTTCACACTTCCACCATACTCACCAATTGGAAGATGATTTCGGATAGTATTGCACTTTATTTGAATCGGTTTTTCTACTTAAACAGGAGACGTGTCCGTCTGAAACTTTCTGTTGATCTGTATGTGTTTCTTACTTGAAGACTACTCATCTAATTCAAGCTATTAAGTTCCATTTATTGCTTTCCCCATTTACAGCTGAGATTGTAATGTTTGATGGTCAAATTGTTGTGTATAAGTTCATCCAAGACCTGCATTTTTTTGTTACTGGAGGAGACGAGGACAATGAACTTATTTTAGCATCAGTTCTTCAAGGATTCGCTGATGCCATTGACATTATTCTTAGGTGCACAATATAGTCAGATTTTCTACCTATTTATTTTTTACATATTGTTACGTTAATATCTGATTGCATACGGATTTGTTTCCCATCTCATTGGTTTCAGAAATAATGTCGACAAAAGAACAGCTCTTGAAAATCTGGATCTAATCCTATTAAGCCTTGATGAAATTGTTGATGGAGGGTAAGCCCTAATCTTAATACCTTTTATTGTTCAATTATATTTCTTCATGTTCTTTATAATACTTGACCTTGCTCAACTGCCTGCTCATGATAACACCGGTCTTTGGGAATGGTGTCATGAATAAGGAATTTTATTGGTACCTGCACAAAAGGAAAGGCACATGCCATTAGTTAATAATAAAGCAAGCTTTCTATAACTCAAATATGTCCCTTGGTCTCAAATGGCAAGATTTGATAAATAAAAAGATGCCTTCTTCCAAGATCTGGAATAACAAACTTCTCATTTTGAAATGTTATTTATGTATTAAATACCATTGATTCACATGTTTTAGGCTTCCATATATGACTACTCTTCCAAGATTTTCTTATTCCTTTGCTTAAGTTTTACCTTATTTTCTTGAATGGCTTCCCAGGATTGTCCTAGAAACAGAAGGAAGTGTGATAGCTGAAAAGGTACTAGCTCATGGAGCAGAGGGTGCCACATCAATAGCCGAGCAGGTAGGTTGCAGACAACATAACCTTTTTCTACTTATGAAACTGGTTGCTATCTCCTAGTAGAAAGGGTTGCTTTAACTGAACTAAGTTAATGTTTTCTGTATGCAGACTATAGTTCAGGCCTTAACAACGGCAAGAGAGCACTTCGCCAAATCTCTGCTAATGTGACGTGTCCTGTTCTTGTGGATGAAGATGGCACTGGACCAATGTGTTCATTTCATTGTCAAAGGAGAAATGAGGGGAAATGTCCGAATCTGTGGGTGTAAAATTACGTGTTTTTGTTGACGCTACATGATTGTTCAGTTTTACAGGTGCTCGAAATTTGTGGGTGGACAAAGATTGTGAAATGTGACCGTCTCGATTTTGCTTGGTTCAGTCATCTCCTTGTTGTTTAACGGTTACTCGTCGTGTCAGTACAATGCTTACATACAAGAGGTTAACAGGCCACCTTCTTCTAGCTTCAAAGAAGTAAATGTTGCGGTAATACTAGAGTTTTTTGCCAAAATTCACCTTGCAGCTATGAAGGTTTCTGTACTACTTATGTCTTGTGTATTGCTGGCCAGTATCTCTTTTGTCAGCCAGCCTGAAGGTAGACGGTCGTGAGTCGTGACCAGGGAGCATATGAAGATGACCCTTGATTGATGTAACTTCGTTGCCTTCCCTTGCTCCGCTTGTTTTTTGAACTCGGAGGCAGTTGCCCCAATCAATGTATTTTGATTGTAGGAAGAGAATTGCCCGGTTAATTGCGCAAATCCAGTTTAAAACCGCCACAACCGTCCACCCAAGCTGGCATGGGACATGATATTTCATGGTAACATCGGAGGCACAGTCGGCCGACCTGACACACGACGGATAACCACACATACTTCCGAGGTAGCACACAAACACCATCGTCCTGTCGTCACTTCTCCACGAGCGAGCAAGCAAGCAACCACGACTTGGCCACCAAGGACCACCGTCCGACACCCCTCAGGCGACAGTCATGCTTTAGTATGTTCGTTAACCATCGAAAGAGCAACTCCAACGGGGCGACCCAAACGGACGCACGGTTTGTCCGTTTTTTGTCTGTTTGGATCGCCCAGGCGGACACGCGCGTTCGGTTTTTCATTTGGGTTGGCAGTGGCGCCCAACGGGAGGCCGATCCATTAATGACGACGTGGCAGAAACTTAGGCATGATCATAATTAAACATAAAAATGACCGGTCAAACGCCGGCCAAAGTCCACTTAAACATTAATTAAAAATTTAAACCTCTTAATAAATAAACGCCCGCCCGCACGTTGCCCTAGACCGCCTTGCCCTTGCCCTTGCGATCGTCATCCTCGCCGCCGGTGAGGTCAATGAAGACGGGGGGAGGCCCAGCTCAACTGAACGCGGCTTGATAGGCCACCAGGGCAGCCTCCTCTGGCGACTGCTGCGGCGGCGGCATAGCGACGAGGCGGGCGCGCCCTCCTTCTCCTTCTCCTCCTCGTCGATCCGTAGAGCCTCGGCGTCACGGCGCAGCAGCTGCTCATATTGCATTTGCCGCTCGCCGTCGACCCCCTCCTCGGCGAGCCAGTGCGCCTTCCAGCGCTGAAGGTGGGCCGCTTCTTCTTCCGGCGTAGTGGCATGGAGGCGTGCTCACCCACTCGCGGTACTCGCCGGTCCATGAGTAGGACTCCTCTGGCCAAGTGGGGGCGGCGGTGACCGCTTGCGCGTAGGTGTTGGCTCCGACTCCGGCTCTGGCTCGGCCCTCGGCGAGCCAGTGCGCCTTCCAGCGCTGAAGGTGGGCCGCTTCTTCTTCGGCGTAGTGGCATGGAGGCGTGCTCACCCACTCATGTACGGCCGGGTCCATGAGTAGGACTCCTCCGCCAAGTGGGGGCGGCTGTGACCGCTTGCGCGTAGGTGTTGGCTCCGACTACGGCTCTGGCTCGGCCCTGGGCAGCGGTGGCGGCACGAAGAGGGCGCCTGGACGGAGTCCCCAGCCGCGGACAAGGCAAGGGCTTGCTCCAGCCCATCCCAATGCGCATCCTTCTCGAGCCGGCTAGCCTCCAGTGCATGCTGCAGGGCCTCCTCGAGGGCGGCTTGCTACTCCACCTCCGCCTTTTCTTCCTCCGGCTCTACCCGTGGGGGCGGCGGTGGAAACTCCTGGTTGGCGTCGACGCCTCGCCGCCGTTGCTCCTCGTGTTTGAGGGCAAACCGGGCCTTCCACTTGGGAGAGTCGACGGCGTACTCGGGCATCCACCGCTGCGCCGACGTGAGCTGTTGGGGAACGCAGTATTTCAAAAAAATTCCTACAATCACGCAAGATCTATCTAGGAGATGCATAGCAACGAGAGGGGAGAGTGTGTCCACGTACCCTCGTAGAGCGAAAACGGAAGCGTTTAGTAACGCGGTTGATGTAGTCGAACGTCTTCACGATCCAATCGATCCAAGTACCGAACGTACGGCACGTCCGTGTTCGGCACACGTTCAGCATGATGATGTCCCTCGAGCTCTTGATCCAGTTGAGGACGAGGGAGAGTTTCGTCAGCACGACGGCGTGGCGACGGTGATGATGAAGTTACCGGTGCAGGGCTTCGCCTAAGCACTACGACGATATGATCGAGGTTTGTAACTGTGGAGGGGGGCACCGCACACGCCTAAGACAATTGATCTTGTTCTATTCTAGGGTGCCCCCTGCCTCCGTATATAAAGAGGAGAGGGGGAGGCCGACCGGCCCCTGTAGAGCGCGCCAAGAGAGAGGAGTCCTACTAGGACTCCAAGTCCTAGTAGGATTCCACTTGGTGGAAGGGGGAAGAAGGAAGGGAGAGGGAGAGGGAGAGCAAAAAGGGGGCCGCGCCCCCTCCCCTAGTCCTATTCGGAGTCCCCATTGGGGGGAGGGCGCCACCTCCTCGTGGCTTGCCCTCTCTCTCTCTCTCCTGAGGCCCATGTTGGACCATTACTTTCTCGGGGGGTTCCGGTAACCCCTCCGGCACTCCGTTTTTACCCAGTACCTCTCAGAACTCTTCCGATGTCCGAATAACATTGTCCAATATATCATTCTTTATGTCTTGACCATTTCGAGACTCCTTGTCATGTCCGTGATCTCATCCGGGACTCCGAATAACATTCGGTCATCAAATCACATAACTCATAATACAAATCGTCATCGAACGTTAAGCGTGCGAACCCTTCGGGTTCGAGAACTATGTAGACATGACCGAGGCACATCCCTGATCAATAACCAATAGCGGAACCTGGATGCTCATATTTGCTCCTACATATTCTACGAAGATCTTTCTCGGTCAAACCGCATAACAACATACGTCATTCCCTTTGTCATCGGTATGTTACTTGCCCGAGATTCGATTGTCGGTACCCTCATACCTAGTTCACTCGTTACCGGCAAGTCTTTTTACTCGTTCCGTAATGCATCATCCCGCAACTAAATCATTAGTCACATTGCTTGCAAGGCTTATAGTGATGTGCATTACCGAGAGGGCCCAGAGATACCTCTCCGATACACGGAGTGACAAATCCTAATCTTGATCTATGCCAACTCAACAAACACCTTCGGAGACACATGTAGAGCATATTTATAATCACAAGTTACATTGTGACGTTTGATAGCACACAAGGTGTTCCTCCGGTATTCGGGAGTTGCATAATCTCATAGTTAGAGGAACACATATAAGTCCTGAAGGAAGCAATAGCAATAAAACTATACGATCATTATGCCAAGCTAACGGATGTGTCTTGTCCATCACATCATTCTCTAATGATGTGATCCCATTTATCAAATGACAACACATGTCTATGGTCAGGAAACTTAACCATCTTTGACTAACGGGCTAGTCAAGTAGAGGCATACTAGGGACACTCTGTTTGTCTATGTATTCACAAATGTACTAAGTTTCCGGTTAATACAATTCTAGCATGAATAATAAACATTTATCATGATATAAGGAAACATAAATAACAACTTTATTATTGCCTCTAGGGCACATTTCCTTCAGTCTCCCACTTGCACTAGAGTCAATAATCTAGATTACATAGAAATGATTCTAACACCCATGGAGTCTTGGTGCTGATCATGTTTTGCTCATGGAAGAGGCTTAGTCAACGGGTCTGCAACATTCAGATCCGTATTTATTTTGCAAACTTCTATGTCTCCCTCCTTGACTAGATCGCGGATGGAATTGAAGCGTCTCTTGATGTGCTTGGTTCTCTTGTGAAATCTGGATTCGCCAAGGCAATTGCTCCAGTATTGTCACAAAAGATTTTCATTGGACCCGATGCACTAGGTATGACACCTAGATCGGATATGAACTCCTTCATCGAGACTCCTTCATTTGTTGTTTCGAAGCAGCTATGTACTCTGCTTCACACGTAGATCCCGCCACGACGCTTTGCTTGTAACTGCACCAACTGACAGCTCCACCATTCAATATAAATACGTATCCGGTTTGTGACTTAGAGCCATCCGGGTTAGTGTCAAAGCTTGCATCAACGTAACCATTTACGACGAGCTGTTTGTCACCTCCATAAACGAGAAACATATCCTTAGTCCTTTTCAGGTATTTCAGGATGTTCTTGACTGTTGTCCAGTGATCCACACCTGGATTACTTTCGTACCTCCCTGCTAAAGTTATAGCAAGACACACATCAGGTATGGTACACAGCATTGCATACATGATAGAACCTATGGCTGAGGCATAGGGAATGACTTTCATTTTCTCTCTATCTTCTGCAGTGGTCGGGCATTGAGTCTGACTCAACTTCACACCTTGTAACACATGCAAGAACCCTTTCTTTGACTGATCCATTCTGAACTTCTTCAAAACTTTATCAAGGTATGTGCTTTGTGAGAGTCCAATTAAGTGTCTTGATCTATCTCTATAGATCTTGATGCCCAATATATAAGCAGCTTCACCGAGGTCTTTCATTAAAAATTTCTTATTCAAGTATCCTTTTATGCTATCTTGAAATTCTATATTATTTCCAATCAACAATAATGTCATCCACATATAATATTAGAAATGCTACGACAACTTAGGTTTCTTGCCAAACCACAGTTCATATGGTGTCGTCTCAACGGATTTAGATGGTGCCCTATTTAACGTGAATGCAACCGTCTCTAAAGCATAACCCCAAAATGATAGCGGTAAATCAGTAAGAGACATCATAGATAGCACCATATCTAATAAAGTACGGTTATGACGTTCGGACACACCATTACGCTGTGGTGTTTCAGGTGGCGTGAGTTGCGAAACTATTCCACATTGTTTCAAATGAAGACCAAACTGATAACTCAAATATTCACCTCCATGATCAGATCGTAGAAACTTTATTTTCTTGTTACGATGATTTTCTACTTCACTCTGAAATTCTTTGACTTTTCAAATGTTTCAGACTTATGTTTCATTAAGTAGATATACCCATATCTGCTCAAATCATCTGTGAAGGTCAGAAAATAACGATACCCGCCGCGAGCCTCAACACTCGTTGGACCGCATACATCAGTATGTATTATTTCCAATAAGTCAGTTGCTCGCTTCATTGTTCCGGGGAACGGAGTCTTAGTCATCTCATAATCAAGTGAATCCAAAAACCCATCAGCATGGAGTTTCTTCATGCGCTTTACACCAATATGACCTAAACGGCAGTGCCACAAATAAGTTGCACTATTAATATTAACCTTGCATCTTTTGGCTTCAATATTATGAATATGTGTATCACTACAATCGAGATTCAACAAAAATAGACCACTCATCAAGGGTGCATGACCATAAAAGATATTACTCATATAAATAGAATAACCATTATTCTCTGATTTAAATGAATAACCGTCTCGCATCAAACAAGATCCAGATATAATGTTCATGCTTAACGCTGGCACCAAATAACGATTATTCAGGTCTAAAACTAATCCCGACGATAGATGTAGAGGTAGCGTGCCGACGGTTATCACATCGACTTTGGAACCATTTCCCACGCGCATCGTCACCTCGTCCTTAGCCAATCTTCGTTTAATCCGTAGCCCCTGTTTCGAGTTGCAAATATGACCAATGTAACCAGAGATCAAATACCCAGGCGCTACTACGAGCATTAGTAAGGTACACATCAATAACATGTATATCAAATATACCTTTCAGTTTGCCATCCTTCTTATCCGCCAAATACTTGGGGAAGTTGCGCTTCCAGTGACCAGTCCCTTTGTAGTAGAAGCACTCAGTTTCAGGCTTAGATCCAGACTTGGGCTTCTTCACTTGAGCAGAAACTTGCTTGCCATTCTTCTTGAAGTTCCCCTTCTTTCCTTTGCCCTTTTTCTTGAAACTTGTGATCTTGTTAACCATCAACACTTGATGCTCCTTCTTGATTTCTACCTCCGCAGCCTTTAGCATCGTGAAGAGCTCGGGAATTGTCTTATCCATCCCTTGCATATTATAGTTCATCACGAAGCTTTTATAGCTTGGTGGCGGTGATTGAAGAACTCTGTCAATGACACTATCATTAGGAAGATTAACTCCCAGTTGAGTCAAGTGGTTGTAGTACCCAGACATTCTGAGTATATGTTCACTGACAAAACTATTCTCCTCCATCTTGCAACTATAGAACTTATTGGAGACTTCATATCTCTCAATTCGGGGCATTTGCTTGAAATATTAACTTCAACTCCTGGAACATCTCATATGCTCCATGACGTTCAAAACATTTTTGAAGTCTCGATTCTAAGCCGTAAAGCATGGCACACTGAACTATCGAGTAGTCATCAGCTTTGCTCTGCTAGACGTTCATAACATCCAGAGTTGCTCCTGCAGCGGGTCTTGCACCTAGCGGTGCTTCCATGACATAATTCTTCTGTGCAGCAATGAGGATAATCCTCAAGTTACAGACCCAGTCCGTGTAGTCCATACCATCATCTTTCAACTTAGCTTTCTCTAGGAACGCATTAAAATTCAAAGGAACGGTAGCACGGGCCATTGATCTACAACAACATAGACATACAAAAAACTATCATGTACTAAGTTCATGATAAATTAAAGTTCAATTAATCATATTACTTAAGAACTCCCACTTAGATAGACATCCCTCTACTCATCTAAATGATCACGTGATCCATATCAACTAAACTATGTCCGATCATCGCGTGAGATGGAGTAATTTTCATTGGTGAACATCACTACGTTGATCATATCTACTATACGATTCACGTTCGACCTTTCGGTCTCAGTGTTCCGAGGCCATATCTGCATATGCTAGGTTCGTCAAGTTTAACCTGAGTATTCTGCACGTGCAAAACTGGCTTGCACCCATTGTATGTGAACGTAGAGCTTATCACACCTGATCATCATGTGGTGTCTCGGCAGGACGAACTGTAGCAACGGTGCGTACTCACGGAGAACACTTATACCTTCAAATTTAGTGAGGGGTCATCTTATAATGCTACCGTCGTACTAAGCAAAATAAAATGCATAAAAAGATAAACATCACATGCAATCAAAATATGTGACATGATATGGCCATCATCATCTTGTGCCTTTGATCTCCATCTTCAAAGCACCGTCATGATCTCCATCGTCACCGGCTTGACACCTTGATCTCCATCGTAGCATCATTGTCGTCTCGCCAACTATTGCTTCTACGACTATTGCTACCGCTTAGTGATAAAGTAAAGCAATTACATGGCGATTGCATTTCATACAATAAAGCGACAACCAAAAGGCTCCTGCCAGTTGCCGATAACGGTTACAAAACATGATCATCTCATAGAATAATTTATATCTCATCACGTCTTGACCATATCACATCACAACATTCCCTGCAAAAACAAGTTAGACGTCGTCTACTTTATTGTTGCAAGTTTTACGTGGCTGCTACGGGCTTCTAGCAAGAACTGTTCTTACCTACGCATCAAAACAACAACGATTTTTCATCAATTGTTCTGTTTTAACCTTCAACAAGGACCGGCCGTAGTCAAACTCGATTCAATTAAAGTTGGAGAAACAGACACCCGCTAGCCACCTATGTGCGAAGCACGTTGGTAGAACCAGTCTCATGAACGCGGTCATGTAATGTCAGTCCGGGCCGCTTCATCCAACAATACCGCCGAATCAAAGTAAGACGTTGGTGGTAAGCAGTATGACTATTATCGCCCACAACTCTTTGTGTTCTACTCGTGCATATATCATCTACGCATAGACCTGTTGAGGAACGCAGTATTTCAAAAAATTCCTACGATCACACAAGATCTATCTAAGAGATGCATAGCAACGAGCGGGGAGAGTGTGTCCATGTACCCTCGTAGACCGAAAGCGGAAGCGTTAAGTAACATGGTTGATGTAGTCGAACGACTTCGCGATCCAACCGATCAAGTACCGAACGCACGGCACCTCCTAGATCTGCACACGTTCAGCTCGGTGACGTCCCTCGAACTCTTGATCTGGCTGAGGCCGAGGGAGAGTTTCGTTAGCACAACAGCGTGATGATGGTGATGATGAAGTTACTGACGCAGCGCTTCGCCTAAGCACTACAATGATATGACCGAGGTGGAAATTTTTGGAGGGGGCACCGCACACGGCTAAAACAATCAACTTGTGTCTATGGGGTGCCCCCTCCCCTGTATATAAAGGAGGGGAGGAGGGGGCCGGCCTCATGGTGCGCCCCCAAGGGTGGGAATCCTACTCCTACTAGGAGTAGGTTCCCCCCTTTCCTAGTCCAACTAGGAGGGGGAAGGAAGGGAAGGGGGAGAGGAAGGAAAGGGGGGCCGACCGCCCTCCCAATTCGGATTGGGCTTGGGGGGGGGGGGGGGCTGTCAGGACCCCGATTCCAAGTCACATCGATCTAGCTGATAACACCTCATATCACTTTGCGGCCTCACGCACGGTATTCCCACGGGTGTCACCTTACCATGGCCCGGGACCGTTTGCGCCTTTTGGCTCACGTATATGATAGTGTCGCTAGCATCCATATGACAGAGAACCCGGGCCGACATGGCTAGTCGTGAACCCAAAGAGGCACTAACCCATGAGGACAGACATACATGAATCAAGTTCGAGCATGTCGGTCAAGAGCGCAGGTGAATCCGGGCTGTAGCAATCGGGCTAACAGGACTCGGGACCCCGGCTATAGCAGTTAGGCAAGACTCGGATGTCACCGCGTGACATTTCAAGGGACAGACACATGAACGGCAGTGAAACACATGCCGCCAGTCAAGTGTCCCGAAAGCGGTAGTCTGGGCTAGCAGGACTCCGGTGAATCGGGTCAGTAGCGGACTACTATGGTTCAAGGAAGCACTAGACTACATTTCCCCATAAGAGAGGCTGCCAAGGATAAACAACTAGATTGTCGGATCCCACACATACCAAGCATTTCAAACATACACACAATATGCTCAATATGTGTAAATACAACATGGCATCACAACATAACTCTACGACTATTTATTCATTAGGCTCCGAGGAGAGAGATATTACAAACATGGGTCTCTCGACCCAGCATTCAGAGCATACAAGTCAAACACAAGCGGAAAATTAACATGTCTGAGTACAACCAACTATAAATGAAAAAGGCTGAGAAGCCTGACTATCTACCCGATCCTGCCGAGGGCACAAGATCATAGCTGAGATAACAAGCTAAACGTTGAAGTCCACGAGGAACTACTAGCGAGACTGACGTCTCTCTGCAAAACATAAAATAAGCAAACGTGAGTACAAATGTACTCAGCAAGACTTACATCAGAACTAACTACATATGCATCATTATCAACAAAGGGGGTGGTGGAGTTTAACTGCAGCAAGTCAGCTTTGACTCGGTGGCTATCCTAACTACGACTGCAAGTAACTCTTTTGAGGTGGCGCACACGAGTCCACATATTCACCATATCAATACACCACTAAGGATCCACTTCCGTCTCCCTACGAGAACGCCATCCATAGCACTCACGCTTATCTTGCGCATTTTAGAGTATCCACTTTCACTTGTCTATGAACTGTTATAGGCAACCCAAAAGTCCTTTACATCATGACACGGCTATTCGAATAGATAATGTTAACCCCGCAGGGTGTACTTCTTCACACACGCCTCGCCACTTACCACCATGTACACGTCGTGTATCTCGGCAACCTTCAAGCGGAAGCTCGAGAGGGAGTCGGCCACGACCTGACTAACCACACAAGTCTCTCATCCAGGTTTATCGCCTATTCGGGTTCCATCCGCAAGGAGATCTGGCCGGGGTGTCGCTCACGGCCCCAAACGATGTGTGCAGGGTTCCCGAGACACCAAACGGCCGCTCGGTACACCGGGCCATGGTGTATCTACCGCATCATAGCCCACCCCTAGGGTCAGCGCTACGCACAGCCTCCAACACATATCCTACAAACACCAGAAAGTAGTTGCAACTCCTGGACATAGATCGAGTTGATTAATAAGTCGAGAGAGCTTGGAGTGCCCGGAGCCCAATGTGTGGTAGTAATTGTTTCATGGATCACAAACACAGAACTCAGTTCCTGAGGACGGCTGCAATGAGACAACCCACCATGTACTCCTACATGGCCTCTCACCGCTACCTTTACCAAATCGTGTTCACACACTTAGCTCGCATACGAGAGGACATGTTCACACACCTCGATTCATCCTTGATGAATCAGACCGACTCAACTCTAAGTAGTAGCAGTATGACAAACAAGCATGAATGAGTAGGCACAACAGGGCTCAAACAACTCCTACTCATGCTAGTGGGTTTCATCTATTTACTGTGGAATGACAAGTCATGCAGAGGATAAAGGGGTTCAGCTACCGCAGCAAGTAATAGATGAATCGTTGTTGTCCTAATGCAGTAAAAGAGAGCAGGAGCGAGAGAGTGGGATTATATCATAATGAACAAGGGGCTTTTGCTTGCCTGGCACTTCCGAAGATAATATAGCTCTTCATCAGTGTCATCGATCTCATCGTCAAAACCACGTCTATCGAGAGGGGACAAACACAGACAACAGAGAAAGAACACAATCAATGCAATGCAACAATATGATGCATGAGTGTGACATGGCAATATGCTGTGGTTTGAGCTAATGCAACTAGCAACCAGATTAAATGAAGTTGGTTTGAATCCAAGATTCAAATTCAAACTCCATATGTGGAAATTAAAATGCCATTTATATGATTTGTCCTAAACAGCAGCTATAATTTGTTCTAACATGCATGAAAATGATACATATGGATAGATTGGATTTTTCTGATCATTTTTCATATATAAATTATTTGATTTGGAGCTACGGTAGATTTACTATGAATTTTAGAAGTTTTGGCTATTTTCTGGAATTTCCTGTAAAAGAATAAATCCAGAAAAAGGTTAACTGCGTCAGCATGATGTCAAGGTGACGTCAGCAGGTCAACAGGCGGCCCAGGTCAAACTGACCAGTGGGTCCCGTGTGTCAGTGACTAACCAAACTAACTGGGTTAGTTAGCGTTTTAACTTAAACTAACCTAGATTAATTAGGCGGGCTGGTCCCGCATGTCGCTGACTCAGGGGAGGTCAAACCCCGGTCAATTGGCTCAAACAGTCGGGCGGCTCGACGATGGCGACGACAAAAGGGCGGAGGGACTGGTTCGCTTCCCGGCGCCCAAATGAGCGGCGGAGAGCACCCATGGGGAGCCGACGCCGTCAAGATCCAACAAGGCAAGCAAAGAAGCGATTAGAGGCCGGAGCTCGTCGGAACGAAGCTCGGGGCGGCGGTCAGCGATCGAAAGCGCGCGGCGGCTATGGTGCACAGGGAAGAGAACAGAGAGGGGGAGGACGGGCAGCAGCTCACGGCGATCTTCTTGGAGTGGACGGCGAGCTCAGGGAGGGCCTGAGGCACTCGGGGCATCGAGGGGGATCTCCGGCAACGACGATCGGGGACGAGCTCGGTGAGGGCAGAGGGGGCTTCCGGTGCCGCGTGTCTCGGCGGAGAGGGCTAGAGCGACGAGGTGGATCTTCTGGGTGCAGCTGCAGGGCGAGGGGTGGTCGGTGGCCGCGGGTACGGTGGCCGGTGGCAACGGTTCGCTCGGCCGTGAGAGAGAAAGCGAGGGAGAGGAGAGGAGAGGACTGGGCAGAGTGAGAGGGATTCCGGGGCGACGCGTGGCGTCGTCTGGAGTCACCGAGGCGTCCGCAGAAGCAGGAGGTGGCGAGGCGCGTGCTCGCGCGTGGCGGCCACACACGCTGTCCTCCTGGCGGGAGGAAGACGACAGGGGAGGGGGGGACAGGTGGGCTGGGCTGGGCCTAGCAGGCCGGGTGTCTACTGGGCCGCTAGTGGGCTGCTAGGTAATTTGCACAGGTAACCTCTCTCTCTCCTTTTATTTCTGTTCTCTGTTTTCTGTCTTTGTTTTATTTTTGGATTTAGTAAAATACTAAACCACTTTATAAAATCCTGAAATAAATTGTGGGCACTGTTGAAATGTTTTTCAACAGCCCTCAACCATTTTCAGAATTATTTGGGCAATTAAAATATTTATAGTAATTAAATGCCCAAATGCAAATACTTCATGGATTAATTCAAAAATCCGTAATGGCCTAGAAAAATGTGCACCATTTTTGGCAGAGGTTCTGGACCAATTCAAAAATGATGAACTTTTCCAAAGGCATTTTGGGTTCATTGAAATTATTTTGAGGTTGAACCTAGTTGGTTTATTCTGGTGCTAGGGTTTATCATCCCCATTTCATATTTCTTTCAAACTTTAAACATGATGCACACAAGAAGGGCTAGCCTAGTGCATACTAGAACTAGGGATGTGACAACTCACCCCCACTAAACAAGAATCTCGTCCCGAGATTCAAGACGTGAGGTAAGGAGACAGAGGGGGCACAAGACCAACACAATCTTCACGATCCAAGTTGCACCTCATAAGGTTTTGATTCGCTGCATACATTGATCTTGACATCCTCGCTTTTGAGGTCTTCATCCACGCGATGACGACGGAAAAAAACTCTACTAGGATTGATTTTCTCAAAGATCAAGCTATACAAGATCAACTCACGGAATGAGATGTTGAAACATCTCGAGTTGAGACACAGAACACGTCGAGAGGGATGTAAGAACAACGACGGGGTTTGATTTGGTGGGCAACAATTCCACGCTTAGAAAGATGGTGGATGGTGTCAAGGTGGCGAGGAAATAATTTCCATGATCCCGTAACAGGGCACCTTGAAAAAGGTGACTCGTTGAACTGTTCCCTTAAGTGGCAAAAGAGAATTACTTTTGATCCATAGATCATTGAAACCCTTCATACCAGCTTAAGGCAATTTACAATTGATCGTTTGAAAGAGCTCGAAGAAATGGCATACTCGGACTAGGATAGATGATGTGGACTACCTTGTTGAAGACAACGCAATGGATGACCTTGCTTATCATCGGAAATGGGTGGGACCCATGGTAAGTCCACTTTGGAAGATGATCTTGGATAGCAACTACCGAGAAGGGCAGCCCATGGGGGATTGGCACAATGGCGGTGCAAGCTGGGAACAAAATGCAACTGTTGGGAATGTTCCAACCATCATATTTGCCTGAGATTCAGATCCGATTGGTAATAGGATACTTCAGACTCAGTATGTCTGAAAAGAAAGTTTGCAACACAATTCGACGAGATGGCGCTATGAGATTCTCGAGGAATGAACTACGATAGCAAGCTCCAAAACATGAGCGAAGTTTTGCTACAACATGTGAACACGCTGTCCTGCATAAGCATGACCACATAGTAGTCTTATAATAAAAATACTACCGAGTTCTGGTTGGGAACCATCATCAAGGATAACGGAATCTTGTGCATGATTTAGAATTAGCACAACACGCTCATTTTCCTTGAGCAAATCAATCAGTGGCTTGGTGTGCTAGGAACTCATATGGACTGGAGGTAATTAATCTACCAAACCATAGAATACTTCGCACATATGCATGACTGACTTGGGATGATTCCAAGGGAAACAAAGCAAACCTTTCTCGAATTCATGGCGGCAACTTACACCTAATGCACGTGAATTAGAGGAAGTCACTTCTTCCATCCAAGCATAAGCTTCATGAACGGAACACGAAGGCATTGCTTACGAAGTTTCCAACACTAGGTTGATGTTCAACATGAATCACGGGGGAGACAAAATGCTGCTGATGGGCTTAACAACAATTCATCGGAATTTCCATATCACTGGACTTCCACCATCATGTGAACACGGTGATAGCATTGGTCAGACCAAAAGATGTAATGGTGTATGCTCGAGGGATCAACCACGAGTAAGACAACATTACGAACATCGCTGGTTCTGATTTGACTTGATGATAGCCCATACTCAAGTCAAAGTTTTGGCAAGACAACAGATCCAACAACTGATCACGAGGACCAATCGATGGAGATATCATCTTTCTTCAACACGCACACACGAAAAAATATCCCTTAACATGAACTAGGTCAGACAAGCTTTTATCTTCCAACTCTCCAAGTTGTTGTTTGACTTAACCAACTAGCTCAGGGTATCCCACACAGATTCTTGGGGAATGGGTGGTTTGGAGGAAAAACAACATGATCACGAGCTCAACATAACAAATGTGGAACAACTCGGTAATACTTCCGGAAGATATTCGGAAAATCCCGAACCACCGTATGTTACTAAGCTCGAGAACAATCTTGCTTTTCGTAGTAAGACGATATGATCAAAGAGCAAGGGATTGACACAATCCTAACTCATTGATCGAAGAGTGCACCGGAAATAAGGACTAGGTAGCACAATCAACCTTAGGGTGATGATTCAATAATCAACTTGCTAAGGATGAGGTTATTGTCCATTTAACCACCAAGCAACACGGTTGCTAGGAGTATAAATTTCACGCATCATGGTTCACTTGTCGGCATTCCGTTGCAACAACACGGGACCGAGGAATGAAGGATGATGGCGAGAGTATCAACGCATCAAGAATTCATAAGAGAAGGTGCAATTCTCATGACGTTCCTGACATAAAGTGGGTAATACTTCAGGATAGAACAAAGTCAAAAGCTTGATTGCATTTGATCTGCGGATTACAACTGCTTTGACCCAATCCTGGAAATGGATGAGGTACTGGAGTTTGATTCTCCTAGTCATTCCAGAATAGAATGGCTTGACGGACCACAAGGATAATAGGCATCGATAAACACGATCGCACACATACCCTTGACTATCAATTGATAGACGGGGGTCAGAATACAACTAAGGAGGAACAACTCGAGGAACATATAACTTTCTGAGTTGTGGATGCATAGGTTAGTATGTCGAATCAAGTTCAACATGTTTCTTCCGGATAGCCCATGCAGGAAAGTAGAACTGGCAGATTCACAATGTAGAACAAAGAACTCATCAAGAGCACTCTTATTGTGATCTTTTGGTTCGAGAACTTCTGCCTTAATGGTTCATGGTATTTGGAAGAAGGAAATACCACGGACCTCGAGGAATATCGCAAAGTTGCTAATATCCTAAAGGAACTAGCAAACACTATCAATAGGAGGTAAGTAGGGTGAATCTCGGGTCAAGAGCCCAGGAATAGAATACCTACTACTAAATGGCATCACAGGATGCTTTCGAGAATAATGGCCAGAATCATCACACCGGGAACACAAAATATGGCTAGATTACTTGGTGACTCCCTAAAACATCTAGGTCATAATAATAACTCCAACATATATGTTGAGGCAGCGGAGTACCTCAACATACTAATTTGTGTGATTAATCTGGCCCAGATGAACATTAGAAATGGAGAGAAGGGATTTGCAGATGCATCATACTATTTAGAAATCTGGGATGACTCGGACAGCATAACGGTTGTAAATGCTCAAAATGATTTGAGACATCCTGCAAAAATGGTGGCATAACCACTCAGAACCACAACATCAAGGTTCCGAGACCAACTATGAACACACAGAAGTAGTAGAAACTGAACTGGGGCGTAAAACCTACAATCTTAAAAGTCTATGGATTAGTAACACGTCATCCTAATAGATAGATGAGAAGCCTAGTTCTTAATCCCCGTAGAAGAGAAGAGGATGACTCAGATCAGAAGGCCATGAGGTATAAGGAGCAAAAAGAGCCTTACGTTCCCTTCCACAATCAATTCCCTTACATAACTAAAGCATTTCTAGACACAACTTCGACCAGTTTGGCTTGGTAATCCTACAGGTAGTCAGGCTCTGATACCAAAGCTGTCAGGACCCCGATTCCAAGTCACATCGATCTAGCCGGTAACACCTCATATCACTTTGCGGCCTCACGCACGGTATTCCCACGGGTGTCGCCTTACCATGGCCCGGGACCGCTTATGCCTTTTGGCTCACGATATGATAGTGTCGCTAGCATCCATATGACAGAGAACCATGGTTTACATGGCTAGTCGTGAACCCAAAGCGGCACTACCATGAGGACAGGCATACATGAATCAACTTCGAGCATGTCGGTCGCCAGCGTGCAGAATCCGGGCTATAGCATCGGGCTAACAGGACTCCGCACTTCGGCTGTAGCAGGCTTAGGCAGGACTCGGATGTCACCGCGTGACATTTCCCGAAGGGATGTATACAGTGAACGAAGTAAAACACATGCCGCTACCAAGTGTCCCAGCGGTAGTCTGGGCTAGGTGGACTCCGGTGAATCCCAGAACATGTAGCACTACTATGGCTCAAGGAAGCACTAGACTACATTTCCCCATAAGAGAGGCTGCAAGGATAAACAACTAGATTGTTGGATCCCACACATACCAAGCATTTCAAACATACACACAATATGCTCAATATGTGTAAATACAACATGACATCACAACATAACTCTATTACTCAAAGTATTTATTCACTAGGCTCCGAGGAGCAAGATATTACAAACATGGGTCTCTCGACCCAGCATTCAGAGCATACAAGTCAAACACAAGCGGAAACTTAACATGTCTGAGTACAGCCAACCATAAATGAAAAAGGCTGAGAAGCCTGACTATCTACCCGATCCTGCCGAGGGCACATGATCGTAGCTGAGGTAACAAGCTAAACGTCGAAGTCCACGAGGAACTACTAGCGAGACTGACGTCTCTCTGCAAAACATAAAATAAGCAAACGTGAGTACAAATGTACTCAAAGAAGACTTACATCGAACTAACTACATATGCATCATTATCAACAAAGGGGTGGTGGAGTTTAACCGCAGCAAGCCAGCTTTGACTCGGTGGCTATCCTGACTACGACTGCAAGTAACTCTTTAGAGGTGGCGCACACGAGTCCACATATTCACCATATCAATACACCACTATGGATCCGCTCGTCTCCCTACGAGAACGCCATCCATAGCACTCACGCTTATCTTGCGCATTTTAGAGTATCCACTTTCACTTGTCTATGAACTGTTATAGGCAACCCAAAAGTCCTTTACCGTGGACACGGCTATTCGAATAGATAATGTTAACCCTGCAGGGGTGTACTTATTCACACACGCTCTCGCCACTTTCCACCATGTACACGTCGTGTATCTCGGCAACCTTCAAGCGGAAGCCTGGCGAGGGAGTCGGCTACGACCTGACTAAAAACACAAGTCTCTCATCCAGGTTTATCGCCTATTCGGGTCCCATCCGCAAGGAGATCCGGCCGGGGTGTCGCTCACGGCCCCAAACGATGTGTGCAGGGTTCCCGAGACACCAAACGGCCGCTCGGTACACCGGGCCACGGTGTATCTACCGCATCATAGCCCACCCCTAGGGTCAGCGCTACGCATGGCCTCCAACACATATCCTACAAACACCAGAAAGTAGTTGCAACTCCTGGACAGAGATCGAGTTGATTAATAAGTCGAGAGAGCTTGGAGTGCCCGGAGCCCAATGTGTGGTAGTAACTGTTTCATGTATCACAAAGACTTATCTCAGTTGCCGTGGACGGCTGCTTTGAGACATCCCACCATGTACTACTACTTGGCCTCTCACCGCTACCTTTACCAAATCGTGTTCACACACTTAGCTCACACACGAGGACATGTTCACACACCTCCGATTCATCCTCGATGAATCGGACTGACTCAACTCTAAGCAAAGAGTGCATGGCAAACAAGCATGAATGAGTAGGCACAACATGGCTCAAACAACTCCTACTCATGCTAGTGGGTTTCATCTATTTACTGTGGAATGACAGGTCATGCAGAGGATAAAGGGGTTCAGCTACCGCAGCAAGTAACAAATGAATCGTTGTTGTCCTAATGCAGTAAAAGAGAGCAGGAGCGAGAGAGTGGGATTATATCAGAATGAACAAGGGGCTTTTGCTTGCCTGGCACTTTCGAAGATAATATAGCACTTCATCAGTGTCATCGATCTCATCGTCGAAACCACGTCTATCGAGAGGGGACAAACACCGGCAACAGAGAAAGAACACAATCAATGCAATGCAACAATATGATGCATGAGTGTGACATGGCAATATGCTGTGGTTTGAGCTAATGCAACTAGCAACCAGATTAAATGAAGTTGGTTTGAATCCAAGATTCAAATTCAAACTCCATATGTGGAAATTAAAATGCCATTTATATGATTTGTCCTAAACAACAGCTATAATTTCTTCTAACATGCATGAAAATGATACAGATGGATAGATTGGATTTTTCTGATCATTTTTCATATATAAATTATTTGATTTGGAGCTATGGTTGATTTACTATGAATTTTAGAAGTTTTGGCTATTTTCTGGAATTTCCTGTAAAAGAATAAATCCAGAAAAAGGTTAACTGCGTCAGCATGACGTCAGCAGGTCAACAGGCGGCCCAGGTCAAACTGACCAGTGGGTCCCGCGTGTCAGTGACTAACCAAACTAACTGGGTTAGTTAGCGTTTTAACTTAAACTAACCTAGATTAATTAGGCGGGCTGGTCTCAAGATGTCGCTGACCTGTGGGGAGGTCAAACCCCGTCAATTGGCTCAAACAGTCCGGCTCGACGCCGGGCGACGACAGTGCGGCGAAGGGACTGGTTCGCCTCCCGACGCCCAAATGAGCGGGCGGAGAGCACCCATGGGGAGCCGACGCCGCATCAAGATCCAACAAGGGCAAGCAAAGAAGCTTAGGGAGGCCGGAGCTCATCGGAACGAAGCTGGGCGGCGGTCATGATCGGTGCAGTGGCGGCTACGGTGCATGTGGAAGAGAACAGAGAGGGGGAGGACGGGCAGCAGCTCACGGCGATCTTCTTGGAGTGGACGGCAAGCTCAGGGAGGGCCTGAGGCACTCGGGGCGTCGAGGGGGATCTCCGGCGACGACAGTCGGGGATGAGCTCGGTGAGGGCAGAGGGGGCTTCCCGTGTCGCGTGGCTCAGCGGAGAGGGCTAGAGCGACGAGGCGGATCTTCTGGCCGCAGCGGCAGGGCGAGGGGTGGCCGGTGGCCGCCGGTACGGTGGCCGGTGGCGACGGTTCGCTCGGCCGTGAGAGAGAAAGCGAGGGAGAGGAGAGGAGAGGACTGGGCAGAGTGAGAGGGATTCCGGGGCGGCGCGTGGCGTCGTCCTGAGTCGCCAGCGTCAGAGAAGCAGGTGGTGGCGAGGCGCGTGCTCGCGCGCGACGGCCACACGCGCTGTCCTCCTGGCGGGAGGAAGACGACAGGGGAGGGGGGGACAGGTGGGCTAGGCTGGGCCTAGCAGGCCGGCTGTCTACTGGGCCGCTAGTGGGCTGCTAGGTAAGTTGCAGAGGTAACCTCTCTCTCTCCTTTTATTTCTGTTTTCTATTTTCTGTCTTTGTTTTATTTTTGGATTTAGTAAAATACTAAACCACTTTATAAAATCCTGAAATAAATTGTGGGCACTGTTGAAATGTTTTTCAACAGCCCTCAACCATTTTCAGAATTATTTGGGCAATTAAAATATTTATAGTAATTAAATGCCCAAATGCAAATACTTCATGGATTAATTCAAAAATCCAGAATGGCCTAGAAAAATGTGCACCATTTTTGGCATAGGTTCTGGACCAATTCAAAAATGATGAACTTTTCCAAAGGCATTTTGGGTTCATTGAAATTATTTTGAGGTTGAACCTATTTGGTTTATTCTGGTGCTAGGGTTTATCATCCCCATTTCATATTTCTTTCAAACTTTAAACATGATGCACACAAGAAGGGCTAGCCTAGTGCATACTAGAACTAGGGATGTGACAGGGGACCTACCTCTTGGCTGCCTCTCCTCTCTTCCACTAAAGCCCATGTAGGCCCATTAAGCCCCCGGGGGGTTCCGGTAACCTCCTGGTACTCCGGAAAATGCCCGAACTCATTTGAAACCTTTTCGGTGTCCAAACATAGCCTTCCAATATATCGATCTTTATGTCTCGACTATTTCGAGACTCCTCGTCATGTCCGTGATCACATCCGGGACTCCGAACAACATTTGGTACAACAAAACACATAAACTCATAATACCGATCGTCATCGAACATTAAGCGTGCGGACCCTATGGGTTCCAGAACTATGTAGACATGACCGAGACTCATCTCCGGTCAATAACCAATAGCGGAACCTGGATGCTCATATTGGCTCCCACATATTCTACGAAGATCTTTATCGGTCAAACCGCATAACAACATACGTTGTTCCCTTTCTCATCGGTATGTTACTTGCCCGAGATTCGATCGTCGGTATCTCAATACCTAGTTCAATCTCGTTACCGGAAAGTCTCTTTACTCGTTCTGTAATGCATAGGGCTGCAAGAAAAGCTCGAGGCTCGTGAGCCGCTCGAGATCGACTCATTTTTTGACTCGACTCGAAAAGAAATGAGCTGAGTTTGAACACTTTATGTAGATCGACTGAGAAACGAGCCAATCTTGAGCCAATGTTGGCTCGCTCAATTTTAGCTCGATAGCTCGACAAAATATCATTATGTTAAATGATCATGCCATATATTAAATGGAAATAAGATAATTTATTACCATATATGTTGTCCATAATTTTTCTCCATTTTATTTACCAACGAACATGGAGACTTAATTAAGTGAAGCTAAGATTTAGGCCTAATTATGGCATGTGGTCGACTATGTGTTAAATATCCTATATTTTTGGCAAAGGTTCCCAGCATATTCGCCTTAATTTTTTTGTTTTTTCATCCATAGATTTGTAATTTTTACGATCTCATTTAGCTCGAAACTAGCTCGAGATTGACTCGAGATCGTTACAAGCTAAGAACTAGTCATGTTCCACAGGTCGATCATGAGATTCACTCAGTTTGAGCTCGCTCGAATTTTCATATGAGTTGAGTTGAGCCAACTCCAACTCGCTCGAGCTCGACTCGTTTGCAGCCCTAGTAATGCATCATCCCACAACTAATTCATTAGTCACATTGCTTGCAAGGCTTATAGTGATGTGCATTACCGAGAGGGCCCATAAATACCTCTCCGACAATCGGAGTGACAAATACTAATCTCGATCTATGCCAACTCAACAAACACCATCGGAGACACCTGTGGAGCATATTTATAGTCACCCAGTTATGTTGTAGAGGAAACTTAACCATCTTTGATTAATGAGCTAGTCAAGTAGAGGCATACTAGTGACACTCTGTTTGTCTATGTATTCACACATGTACTAAGTTTCCGGTTAATACAATTCTAGCATGAATAATAAACATTTACATGATATAAGGAAATATAAATAACAACTTTATTATTGCCTCTAGGGCATATTTCCTTCAGTCTCCCACTTGCACTAGAGTCAATAATCTAGATTACACAAAGAATGATTCTAACACCCATGGAGTCTTGGTGTTGATCATGTTTTGCTCGTGAGAGAGGCTTAGTCAATGTGTCATGCGACATTCAGATCCGTATGTATCTTGCAAATCTCTATGTCTCCCTCCTTGACTTGATCATGGATGGAATTGAAGGCCTCTTGATGTGCTTGGTTCTCTTGTGAAATCTGGATTCCTTTATGGGCGAAATTGCTCCAAAGATTGTCAAAAAGATTCTCATTGGACCCGATGCACTAGGTATGACACCTAGATCGGATATGAACTCCTTCAACCAGACTCCTTCATTCGGCCGCTTCAAGCAGCTATGTACTCCGCTTCACACGTAGATCCCGCCACGACGCTTTGCTTAGAACTGCACCAACTGGCAACTCCACCATTCAATATAAATACGTATCCGGTTTGTGACTTAGAGTCATCCGTATCAGTGTCAAAACTTGCATCAACGTAACCATTTATGATGAGCTCTTTGTCACCTCCATAAATGAGAAACATATCCTTAGTCTTTTTCAGGTATTTTAGGATGTTATTGACCGCTGTCCAATGATCCACTCCTGGATTACTTTGGTACATCCCTGCTAAACTAATAGAAAGGCAAACATCAGGTCTGGTACACAACATTGCATACATGATAGAACCTATGGCTGAAGCATAGGGAATGACTTTCATTTTTTTCTCTATCTTCTGCAGTGGTCGGGCATTGAGTCTGACTCAACTTCACACCTTGTAACACAGGCAAGAAACCTTTCTTTGCTTGATCCATTTTGAACTTCTTCAAAACTTTATCAAGGTACGTGCTTTGTGAAAGTCCAATTAAGCCGCCTTGATCTATCTCTATAGATCTTGATGCCCAATATATAAGCAGCTTCACCGAGATCTTTCATTGAAAAACTCTTGTTCAAGTATCCTTTTATGCTATCCAGAAATTCTATATCATTTCCAATCAACAATATGTCATCCACATATATTATTAGAAATGCTACAGAGCTCCCACTCACTTTCTTGTAAATACAGGCTTCTCGAAAAGTCTCAGATAAAACCATATGCTTTGATCACACTATCAAAACGTTTATTCCAACTCTGAGATGCTTGCACCAGTCCATAAATGGATCGCTGGAGCTTGCACACTTTGTTAGCATCATTTGGATCGATAAAACCTTCTGGTTGCATCATATACAACTCTTCTTCCAGAAATCCATTCAGGAATGCAGATTTTACATCCATTTGCCAAATTGCATAATCATAAAATGCGGCAATTGCTAACATGATTCGGACGGACTTAAGCATCTCTACGGGTGAGAAGGTCTCATTGTAGTCAACTCCTTGAACTTGTCGAAAACCTTTTGCAAAAAGTCGAGCTTTGTAGATAGTAACATTACCGTCAGTGTCAGTCTTCTTCTTGAAGATCCATTTATTCTCTATGGCTTGCCAATCATCGGGCAAGTCAACCAAAGTCCACACTTTGTTTTCATACATGGATCCCATCTCAGATTTCGTGGCCTCAAGCCATTTCGCGGAATCTGGGCTCATCATTGCTTCCTCATAGTTCGTAGGTTCGTGATGGTCAAGTAACATGACCTCCAGAACAGGATTACCGTACCACTCTTGTGCGGATCTTACTCTGATTGACCTACGAGGTTCGGTAGTAACTTGATCTAAAGTTACATGATCATCATCATTAGCTTCCTCATTAATTGGTGTAGGAGTCACATGAATTGATTTCTGTGATGAACTACTTTCCAATAAGGGAGCAGGTATAGTTACCTCATCAAGTTCTACATTCCTCCCACTCACTTCTTTCGAGAGAAACTCCTTCTCTAGAAAGGATCCATTCTTAGCAACGAATATCTTGCCTTCGAATCTGGGATAGAAGGTGTACCCAACAATCTCTTTTGGGTATCCTATGAAGACACATTTATCCGATTTGGGTTCGAGCTTATCAGGTTGAAGCTTTTTCACATAAGCATCGCAACCCCAAACTTTAAGAAACGACAACTTGGGTTTCTTGCCAAACCACAGTTCATAAGGTGTCGTATCAACGGATTTAGATGGTGCCCTATTTAACGTGAATGCAGCCGTCTCTAAAGCATAACCCCAAAACGATAGCGGTAAATCAGTAAGAGACATCATAGATTGCACCATATCTAATAAAATGCGGTTACGACGTTCGGACACACCATTATACTGTGGTGTTCCAGGTTGCGTGAGTTGCAAAACTATTCCGCATTGTTTCAAATCAAGACCAAACTCGTAACTCAAATATTCTCCTCCACGATCAGATCGTAGAAACTTTATTTTCTTGTTACGATGATTTTCCACTTCACTCTGAAATTCTTTGAACTTTTCAAATGTTTCAGACTTATGTTTCATCAAGTAGATATACCCATATCTGCTCAAATCATCAGTGAAGGTCAAAAAATAACGATACCCACCGCGAGCCTCAATATTCATCGGACCGCATACATCAGTATGTATTATTTCCAATAAATCTGTTGCTCGCTCCATTGTTCCAGAGAACGGAATTTTAGTCATCTCGCCCATGAGGCATGGTTCGCAAGTACCAAGTGATTCCAAAAGTCCATCAGTATGGAGTTTCTTCATGCGCTTTACACCAATATGACCCAAACAGCAGTGCCACAAATAAGTTGCACTATCACTATCAATTCTGGATCTTTTGGCTTCAATGTTATGAATATGTGTATCACTACTATCGAGATTCAACAAAAATAGACCACTCTTTAAGGGTGCATGACCATAAAAGATATTTCTCACATAAATAGAACAACCATTATTCTTAGATTTAAATGAATAACCGTCTCGCATCAAACAAGATCCAGATATAATGTTCATGCTTAACTCTGGCACCAAATAACAATTATTCAGGTCTAAAACTAATCCCGAAGGTAGATGTAGAGGTAGCATGCCGACGGCGGTCACATCGACTTTGGAACCATTTCCCACGCGCATCGTCAAATCGTCCTTAGCCAATCTTCGCTTAATCTATAGTCCATGTTTCGAGTTGCAAATATTAGCAATAGAACCAGTATCAAATACCTGTGTACTATCATGAGTATTAGTAAGGTACACATCAATAACATGTATATGACATATACCTTTGTTCACTTTGCCATCCTTCTTATCCGCCAAATACTTGGGACAGTTCCGCTTCCAGTGACTAGTCCCTTTGAAGTAGAAGCACTGGCCTCGTGCTTAGGTCCAGACATTTGGGCTTCTTCACTTGAGCAGCAACTTGCTTGCCGTTGTTCTTGAAGTTCCCCTTCTTCCCATTACCCTTTTTCTTGAAACTGGTGGTCTTGTTGACCATCAACACTTGATGCTCCTTCTTGATTTCTACCTCCGCAGCCTTTAGCATCGCGAAGAGCTCGGGAATTGTCTTATCCATCCCTTGCATATTATAGTTCATCACTAAGCTTTTGTAGCTTGGTGGCAGTGATTGAAGAACTCTGCCAATGACACTATCAAGTGGAAGATTAACTCCCAGCTGAGTCAAGTGATTATGATACCCGGACATTTTGAGTATATGTTCACTGACAGAACTATTCTCCTTCATTTTGCAGCTGTAGAACTTATTGGAGACTTCATATCTCTCAATCCGGGCATTTGCTTGAAATATTAACTTCAACTGCTGGAACATCTCATATGCTCCATGACGTTCAAAACGTCGTTGAAGTCCCGGTTCTAAGCCGTAAAGCATGGCAATAATCGAACTATCGAGTAGTCATCAGCTTTGCTCTGCCAGGCATTAACAATGTCCGGCGTTGCTCCTGCAGCGGGTCTTGCACCTAGCAGTGCTTCCAGGACGTAATTCTTCTGTGTAGCAATGCGGATAATCCTCAAGTTACGGACCCAGTCCGTGTAGTTGCTACCATCATCTTCCAACTTAGATTTCTCTAGGAACGCATTAAAATTCAAAGGAACAGTAGCACGGGCCATTGATCTACAACAACATAGACATGCAAAATATTATCAGGTACTATGTTCATGATAAATTAAATTTCAATTGATCATATTCCTTAAGTACTCCCACTTATATAGACATCCCTCTAATCATCTAAGTGATCACGTGATTCAAATCAACTAAACCATGTCCGATCATCACGTGAGATGGAGTAGTTTTCAATGGTGAACATCACTATGTTGATCATGTCTACTATATGATTCACGCTCGACCTTTCGGCCTCGGTGTTCTGATGCCATATCTGCATATGCTAGGCTCGTCAAGTTTAACCCAAGTATTCTGCGTGTGCAAAACTGGCTTGCACCCGTTGTATGTGAATGTAGAGCTTATCACACCCGATCATCACGTGGTCTCTCGGCACGATGAACTGTCGCAAAAGTGCATACTCAGGGAGAACACTTATACCTTGAAATTTAGTGAGAGATCATCTTATAATGCTACCGCCGAACTAAGCAAAATAAGATGCATAAAGGATAAACATCACATGTAATCAATATAAGTGATATGATATGGCCATCATCATCTTGTGCCTTTGATCTCCATCTCCAAAGCACCATCATGATCACCATCGTCACCGGCTTGACACCTTGATCTCCATCGAAGCATCGTTGTCCACTCGCCAACTATTGCTATCACGACTATCGCTACTGCTTAGTGATAAAGTAAAGCAATTACATGGCGATTGCATTTCATACAATAAAGCGACATCCATAAGGATCATGCCAGTTGTCGATAACTGTTACAAAACATGATCATATCATACAACAATTTATATATCATCACGTCTTGACCATATCACATCACAACATACCCTGCAAAAACAAGTTAGACGTCCTCTACTTGTTGTTGTAGATTTTATGTGGCTGCTACGGGTTTAGCAAGAACCGTTCTTACCTACGCATCAAAAACCACAACTGTTTTTCGTAAAGTGTGCTGTTTTAACCTTCAACAAGGACCGGGCGTAGTCACACTCGATTCAATTAAAGTTGGAGAAACAGACACCCACAAGCCACCTGTGTGCGAAACACGTCGATAGAACCAGTCTCGCATAAGCGTACGCGTAATGTCGGTCTGAGACGCTTCATCCAACAATACCGCCGAATCAAAGTATGACATGCTGGTAAGCAGTATGACTATTATCGCCCACAACTCTTTGTGTTCTACTCGTGCATATAACATCTACGCATTGACCTGGCTCAGATGCCACTATTGAGGAACATAGTATTTCAAAAAAATTCCTACGATCATGCAAAATCTATCTAAGAGATGCATAGAAACGAGTGGGGAGAGCGTGTCCACGTACCCTCGTAGACCGAAAGCGGAAGTGTTAAGTAACGCGGTTGATGTAGTCGAACGTCTTCGCGATCCAACCGATCAAGTACCGAACGCACGGCACCTCCGCGATCTGCACACGTTCAGCTCGGTGACGTCCCTTGAACTCTTCATCCAGCTGAGGCCGAGGGAGAGTTTCGTCAGCACGACGGTGTGATGACGGTGATGATGAAGTTACAGACGCAGGGCTTCGCCTAAACACTACAACGATATGACCGAGGTGCAAATCTGTGGAGGGGGCACCGCAGACGGCTAAAATAATCAACTTGTGTCTATGGGGTGCCCCCCTCCCCCATGTATAAAGGAGGGGAGGAGGGGGGCCGGCCGGCCTCATGGTGCGCCCCCAAGGGGGGGAATCCTACTCCTACTAGGAGTAGGTTCCCCCTTTCCTAGTCCAACTAGGAGGGGGAAGGATGGGAAGGGGGAGAGGAAGGAAAGGGGGGCCGGCCCCCCTCCCAATTCGGATTAGGCTTGGGGTTGGGCGCCCCATCTCTTTGCCGCCTCTCCTCTCTTCCACTAAAGCCCATGTAGGCCCATTAAGCCCCCGGGGGGTTCCGTGACCTCCCGGTACTCCGGAAAATGCCCGAACTCATCCAAAACCTTTCCGGTGTCCAAACATAGCCTTCCAATATATCGATCTTTAGGTCTCGACTATTTTGAGACTCCTCGTCATGTGCGTGATCACATCCGGGACACCGAACAACCTTTGGCACAACAAAACACATAAACTCATAATACCGATCGTCATCGAACGTTAAGCGTGCGGACCCTACGGGTTCGAGAACTATGTAGACATGACCGAGACTCATCTCTGGTCAATAACCAATAGCGGAACCTGGATGCTCATATTGGCTCCCACATATTCTACAAAGATCTATATCTGTCAAACCGCATAACAACATACGTTGTTCCCTTTGTCATCGGTATGTTACTTGCCCAAGATTCGATCGTCGGTATCTCAATACCTAGTTCAATCTGCTACCGCAAGTCTCTTTACTCGTTCCGTAATGCATCATCCCGCAACTAATTCATCAGTCACATTGCTTGCATGGCTTATAGTGATGTGCATTACCGAGAGGGCCTAGAGATACCTCTCCGACAATCAGAGTGAGAAATCCTAATCTCGATCTATGCCAACTCAACAAACACCATCGGAGACACTTGTAGAACATCTTTATAATCAACAGTTACGTTGTGACGTTTGATAGCAACTAAGTGTTCCTCCGGTATTCGGGAGTTTCATAATCTCATAGTCATAGGAACATGTGTGTAGTCATGAAGAAAGCAATAGCAACAAACTAAACGATCATCGTGCTAAGCTAACGGATGGGTCATGTCAATCACATCATTCTCTAATGATGTGATCCTGTTAATCAAATGACATCTCATGTCTATGGTTAGGAAACTTAACCATCTTTGATTAACGAGCTAGTCAAGTAGAGGCATACTAGTGACACTGCTTTTTCTATGTATTCACACATGTACTAAGTTTCCGGTTAATACAATTCTAGCATGAATAATAAACATTTATCATGATATAAAGAAATATAAATAACAACTTTATTATTGCCTCTAGGGCATATTTCCTTCAAGACCTGGCTCGGATGCCACTATTGGGGAACGCAGTATTTCAAACAATTTCCAACGATAACGCAAGATCTATCTAGGAGATGCATAGCAACGAGAGGGGAGAGTGTGTCCACGTACCCTCGTAGACCGAAAGCGGAAGCATTTAGTAACGTGGTTGATGTAGTCAAACGTGTTCATGATCCAACCAATCCAAGTACCGAACGTACGGCACCTCCGTGTTCAGCACACGTTCAGCACGATGACGTCCCTCAAGCTCTTGATCCAGTTGAGGACGAGGGAGAGTTTCGTCAGCACGGCGGCGTGGTGACGGTGATGATGAAGTTACCGGCACAGGGCTTCGCCTAAGCACTATGATGATATGATCGAGGTGTGTAACTGTGGAGGGGGGCACCACACACGGCTAAGACAATTGATCTAGTTCTGTTCTAGGGTGCCCCTGCCTCCGTATATAAAGGAGGAGAGGGGGAGGCCGGCCGACCCCTGTAGGGCGCGCCAAGAGAGAGGAGTCCAACTAGGACTCCAAGTCCTAGTAGGATTCCACTTGGTGAAAGGGGGAAGAAGGAAGGAAGAGGGAGAGGGAGAGGAAAAGGGGGGTCGCGCCCCCTCCCCTAGTCCTATTCGGACTCCCCAAGGGGGGTGGGGCGCCACCTCCTTGTGGCCTGCCCTCTCTCTCTCATAAGGTACATGTTGGCCCATTACTTCCCCGGGGGGTTCCGGTAACCCCTTTGGCACTTCGTTTTTACCCGGTACCTCTCGGAACTCTTCCGATGTCCGAATAACATTGTCCAATATATCATTACTTATGTCTTGACCATTTCGAGACTCCTCGTCATGTCCGTGATCTCATCCGGGACTCCGAACAACTTTCGGTCATCAAATCACATAACTCATAATACAAATCGTCATCAAACATTAAGCGTGCGGACCCTACGGGTTCGAGAACTATGTAGACATGACCGAGACACATCTCCGATCAATAACCAATAGGGAACCTCACTACTAGGGAAAACCTTATACACAGAATGTTACCAGTAGCATCAACATAACAACATACGCCATTCCCTTCGTCATCGGTATGTTACTTGCCCGAGATTCGATCGTCGGTATCCTCATACATAGTTCAATCTCGTTACCTGCAAGTCTCTTTACTCGTTCTGTAATGCATCACCCCGCAACTAACTCATTAGTCACATTGCTTGCAAGGCTTATAGCGATGTGCATTACCGAGAGGGCCCAGAGATACCTCTCCGATACACGGAGTGGCAAATCCTAATCTTTGTCTATGACAACTCAACAAACACCTTCGGAGACACCTGTAGAGCATCTTTATAATCACCCAGTTACGTTGTGATGTTTGATAGCACACAAGGTGTTCCTCCAGTATTCAGGAGTTGCATAATCTCATAGTCAAAGGAACATGTATAAGTAATGAAGGAAGCAATAGCAATAAAACTATAGGATCATTATGCCAAGCTAACGGATGGGTCTTGTCTATCACATCATTCTCTAATGATGTGATCCCGTTCATCAAATGAAAACACATGTCCATGGTCAGGAAACTTAACCATCTTTGATTAACGGGCTAGTCAAGTAGAGGCATACTAGGGACACTCTGTTTGTCTATGTATTCACACATGTACTAAGTTTACGGTTAATACAATTCTAGCATGAATAATAAACATTTATCATGATATAAGGAAATATCAATAAAAACTTTATTATTGCCTCTACGGCATATTTCCTTCATGAGCTGTGCCCGGCGCATGCGCACCTCCTCGTCGTGCGCCCGCCGTGACCACAGACCGCGGAACCGGGATCTGCTGCCAGTGATGCGGCAGCATCACGTCGGGGTAAGGCAGCGGTGCCTGTACTCCCAGTGCCACTGCGCTTGGTGCACCGAGATGTGTAGATGCCTGAGGGAGTCCTGGATTAGGGTGTATCCGGATGGCCGGACTGTGTACAACGTCCGGACTATTGATGCGTGAAGATACAAGACTCAAGACTTCGGCCCGTGTCCGGATGGGACTTTCCTTGGCGTGGAAGGCAAGCTTGGCGATCCGGATATTATATTTCCTTCCTTGTAACCGACTCCATGTAAACCCTAGCCCTCTCCGGTGCCTATATAAACCGGAGAGGTTGGTCCTTAGTAGGCCGATCACAATTACAATCATACCATCATAGGCTAGCTCTTAGGGTTTAGCCTCTACGATCTCGTGGTAGATCTACTCTTGTACTACATATATCATCAATATTAATCAAGCATGAAGTAGGGTTTTACCTCCATTGAAAGGGCCCGAACCTGGGTAAACATCTGTGTCCCTTGCTTCCTGTTACCATCAGCCTTGACGCGCAGATCGGGACCCCCTACCCGAGATCCGCCGGTTTTGACACCGACATTGCTGCTTTCATTGAGAGTTCCTTTGTGTCGTCGCTGTCAGGCTCGATGGCTCCTTCAATCATCATCAACGACACTGGCCAGGGCGAGACTTTCCTCCCCGGACAGATCTTCGTGTTCGGCGGCTTCACACTGCGGGCCAACTCTCTTGGCCATCTGGAGCAGATCGATAGCTACGCCCCTGGCCACCAGGTCAGGTTCGGAAACCTGGACTGCACGGTGGACATCCACGGAGACTGGATCTTCGACGGATTCGGGCCTATGCCAGGAGCACCGGACAGTAACGACGAACACGACTTAGACCTGCTGTTGAACAAAGCTCGGGGTGTCACCCCCGCAGTAGCATCGGACTTAAATCCGGAGCAGGCTGCGTGGCCCAAGGACGGGGGTCTGGACCCCGCCCCGCAGGTCGCGCACTCATCGGCGGTAGAGCCATACACGGGCCTCACCCTTGTGGTGGCCTATGAATCCGGACCCCCGGATTCATATCCGGACGTTGGTTCCGGTCCGCGCACTCCCGATCCAGTCGAGCCGGGTTGGGCTCCGATAATGGAGTTCACCGCTGCGGATATCTTCCAGCACTCGCCTTTCGGCGACATGCTGAACTCATTAAAGTCTCTCTCTTTGTCAGGAGGCTCATGGCCGAACTATGTTCGGCTCGAGTGGGAAGCAGGTGATGAAGGAATTCTTTGCCCACCCACCACCCACTTCATTGCCACGGTCGATGATTTAACCGACGTGATTGACTTTGACTTCAAAGACATCGATGATATGAACGACGATGCAGGAGAATCACAGGAGCCACCGCTCACTGGGCGGTGTATAGCCGCCTATCCCCATGATATACACATGGCGGACACTCCGAAGGAAACCAATGGCGATGAGGCAGCGGAGGATAATCCCTGTGGGAAAAGCAAAGCATGGTCGTCGTCGGTGCCGCTCAAGCCCCGCCACAGAATACCGCCCGTAAGTCGAAAACAATCCGGATGGCGCCGAAGATGAATATAACCCTAGCCGGCCTGCCTTTCAGAAGGCCGGACTGGCCACTGTGGGATACTTGGAGAGGGACAATTATACGCCCCCCTCTGAGGACGAGGCAAGCCTCAACAATGACGAATTCGGCATGCCTGAAGATCCAGTGGAACAAGCTCGCTTCGAGCGACGATTATGGCCACGACAAAGAGCCCGCAAAGGAAGCAACAACAGCTTAAAGCTGAACAAGATTCGCTGGTAGAAAGATGGGCCAAGGTCCTGGCCACTGAAAGATACGGACCGGACCGCCCCGACAAAGGGCACACATGGCACAACCGGCCACCCCAACCTAAGCAGGAGAACTCAAGGCACATGCCCCGACATCAACACAACACTACGGTCCGAAACAATACGAAGGACAAAAGAAGAAGCACCCTCAAGCCTCGGCGCAATTGTCATAAGCGTCAAAACAGGAAGGCTGGTGCTAATTCCAGCACCTCCCAGTCCGGTCAGCGGACAAAGAACGGCTCAGACCTATCCGGCCCGAGCCACACACTCGATCAACCATGTGAAATCCATGGTACTCCTAGAAGGACGGCAAAGCATAGCAATAGAGAATGCCGAATCTTCAAAACAAAGCACCTGGTCGCGTGCCAAAAAAATATGAGGGGAGGCATCTGTCCAAGAGCCCCCCCCCCCCCATAGAGTACGGCCGATCGCCCCCGACCGCACTAACCAAAGCAACTCAATTGCAGTACCTCTGGACATAGCAATCCGGGGGCCCCATAACACATAAAATCCCCGCAGGTGTGAAACCGCAAAAAGCATCTCTCAAAAGATACTAGGGGCAAAGGCCGAATTCTTCTGGCCCATCATTCTAAACGGTTGTCTTTGGATCACCAAACAATACTTCGCCAAAGAATAAATCTACGGCACCTCCCTACCATGCGGTAATTTACCGTATGCTAACGGGATGAACCACGTTGACTAGATTCCACGTGGTCAATCACTCAGGCCAACACCATGTGATACAATCACACGGCCGAACTCCGCCCTCAGGGCGGAAATAATACAGCTGTCGGAGTAGCGAGTCACGCATGCCTATCAAAATTTTGATATGACAGCCAACTATTCAGATACCAATTGAGGAGTCCATGCTACCCAACGGTATAACGACTGGGTTTACCAAGGACCGATCAGGAGCCCTCGGACCAACCCCGAGAGGACGCTCGGCTACCCCCGAGTATTTGCCTTACAAACTAACTTTAACGCAGAACAGGATTGGTGACATGGAATCGGCTCGGACAGACCAGGAATCCCCCCCCCCCCCCCTAAATGAAGGCAGCTCAGATTCACTCTTGATCCACTGACAACTCCCTCCAGTCCGGCCATCACAGGTTCCGCCAAAAAAACACTCCTTTCCATAATCATACATCGTACACGCATGCATAGACATATCATTTTTACTACAATGCGAGACTTAAATAACACTTACCGGCCATCTCTTTTCATTGACACCTCGTGTTACACCCGATTAGGCCAGGGGCTTCATAATACGGCAATAAAGTCCGACCACCTTCTCGGTCGTCCGGCACCCCGAACTTATAGCACTATATGCATCAGCTCCGAATCATGTCTTGGGTCATTGGTTGGGTTTGCCCGGCTCCCTTGTTTTGGTACCTTACGTTCCGTTATATCGGCTAAGGTAGCGCAGGGAGAACTATTGCGATTGTGTCCCGGATCTGCCGGACGAGCACCTCAGTAGAGAAAGCCGAAAACCGACTGTCATGATATAGCGAGAGCTGGTCAGCTGTTCGAGAGGTTGTAAAATCCTTAAAGATTTATTCCGCACAACGCCATTATAAATGTAGAGTGCGATGAATCGGTCTTCCGATCAGGCGCCAATAGAGCCCCTAGTTCGGCCTTCCGAACACTAGGGGCTGCGCCGACCATACTCGAATTCCTATGGCTAAGTGAGAGTAATAAAGCCTTATAGTCTGATTGCCTGGTTCGTGGAGAGAAACGCCTCCGCAAAAGGACCCAACTATGGGATAAAGAGCGTTCCGATATATCCCGAACACCCCTGTATTCTTTCTACGTGGGGGCAGAAGCCGACGACTAGCCAACTCTCAGGATTCACATACAATAAACAACCGCACAGGAAGAACATCAGTTCAAACAAAACAGGCAATATATAATAAAAATGCCACTATCCCATATTAAAAAAGAGGCACGAATGCCCTCAGGGAAATATAATGTCTTTGGTACATTTATTCGCCGCAAGACAGGCTCCCTTCATTACACCTTCGAAGTACAGTTCGGGCTTGCGATGCTCCTTACCCTCTGGCGCCCCTTAGTCATCAGCTTCTCCGCGTCAAGCCTCCCCCAATGCACTTTTGCACGGGCGAATGCCATACATGCACCCTCTATGCAGACCGATCGCTTAATAGCATCAAGTCAAGGACAAGCGCCCGCAATCCGCTTCACGAGCCCGAAGTAACTGCTCGGAATTGGCTCCGCCGGCCACAGCCGGACAATCAAGTCCTTCATGGCTAGTTCGGCCGCCTGGTGCAGTTCGACCAGCTGCTTCAGCTGATCGATAAAGGGCACCGGATAGTTCGGTGCCAAATACTGTGACCAGAAATCCCTCTCCGCAGACTTCTTTTCCTCGGTTCGGTAGAATTGGGCGGCATCTGATATGCTGCGAGGAAGATCCGCAAACGCCCCTGGAAAAATAAGAATTCAGCTTCCCGCTTAGAATTCTCCAATCATGATGAATAAATGGCTAAGGATACAAAAGGCCTTACCAGCCGCAACTTTCCGGGCATCTTGAATGTCATGTACAGCACCTCGGGCTTCTTCTCGGGCATTTTCCGCAGCTTGGAGCGCTCGGGCGAGTTCGGCTTCTTTCTCTATTACACTTTGCTCCAAGCCCTCGCTTTTCTTCATAGCCTCCTGGAGCTCCCGCTCAGCTGTGACAACCCTAGCCTCGTGTTTTTCACGGAGTGCCTATTCGGCGGCAGCCTTCTTGTTGGCATCATCTACAACCTTCTTCAGTGCCTCGTATTCGGCACTCGCTCCTAGGGCGTACAACACAAATACTTTTCAACAAGCACAATTACTTATTTGTGCCTAATGCAAGACAATGTTTTATCATACCTCATTTATCTTCTAATTGCTTCCTCACGCGGCCAAGTTCTTCCTCGGCCCGTTCCAGGTTCCGCTTCAGTTCGGACACTTCCGCATTATGAGCGGTCGTCCCCTCCGCAGATACCTGTATTCAAACAAAGAGGTACATGTCATTAACATAAGTTCCCACGACAAGAGAGGATTTGATCCCCGCCTGCCCTCTCCTTTGCGGACAAAGGTATCGTGGGCTACTACTCATATAATGACGATTCCTGAAAGGTTTCTTGGAAAACATACCTCAAAGGACTTTATAAGGCCAAGGCAGGACTCATTCAGCCCGCTCTCGGCGGACTGAATCTTTTCAACCACCGCACCCATAAGGGTCCGATGTTCATCGACGATAGACGCGTTCTTTAACGCTGTCGATAGACCGCCTGGCAGCTCTATCCGAATAGAGGTTGCCGGCGGAGTGGGCAGGACTCCCACTATTGAAGGTGGCTGCTCGCCCGATCCGGGGGCCTTAGAGGTCTCCCGGACCTTGTCCGACTGTGGGCCCGAACCCAAGGTCGCCCCCGCTGACGGTACACTCCGGGGCCATCACTCCCGTGTGTCCGGCCCCAGTGATATGCCCCCGTGGTCCGAGCCCCGTTGAGACAACACCTCAATGTCGCGTCGGGACTTTGGGGAAGGGGCCTCTGGAGGCATCTCGCTCGCCAAGGCGTCCGAGCTCAGCGAATCCTCGGATGAGGACTGGCCGGCGCGGGACCTCGCCGGACTGTGCAAAATATAGCAACAGTTAAAACTATTATACCCAAAAACAATCTCAGACGCATATGAATGTTCAGATCTTGTACACTTACGACTTCTCCAGGCTGGGCCACAGGATCCCACTCCGGACTGCTGTCGGCAGCCGTGGTGGATGACTCTGGGAGGGAACCTTTTCTCCTCTTGGGCGATTCGGCCTCCAGGGACGAGGAAGCTACGCGCTTCTTCCCACCTCCAGAATGAGGCTCACCCTCCTCTGCTTCTTCCTCTTCCTCTTCCGCAGAGGGAGCGTCGCTTGAGTCTTCAGAATTTGCGTCCGAAGCCTCGCGGTGACGGAGGCCACTCCGGGTCTTCTTGACCTTCTTGGAGGCCCCCTTCTTTGGCGCCTCGTAAGGCGCGGGGACCAGCATCTTCGTCAGAAGAGGTCCGGCCGGTTCCTCCGGCAATGGGGCCGGACAATGTATCCGATCCACTTTCTTTATCCATCCCTGCGGTCACGATGAAACACGATTAGGATAACTCCCTCATGATATGCCAACTGAAGCATTAATAGACAGAACTAGGCTGTGACTTACCGAGCTTGGAGAATGGGATGACTGATACCCACGGTCCTCGGTGGTGCCCGACCACGATTTGCCGGACTTGAAGGGCACCTTCCAGATATCCTTGTGGGAGGAATCATAAAGCTCCCGAAGGGTTTGGTGTTCGGCGGGGTCGAACTCCCACAGAGTACAAGCTCGGCGCTGACAGGGGAGAACCAGGCGAGCTAGCATCACCTGGACTACATCCACAAGTTTGACGTCCCTATCGACCACACCCCGAAGGCGTGCTTGGAGCAGTGACAGCTCGTCGGACGAGGACCAGTTCGGGCCCTTCTCGGGCCAGGATGTGAGCCGCAGCGGAGCTCCGGATCTGAACTCTGGAGCGGCCGCCCACTTTTTGCCGCGTGGTTCGGTGATATAGAACCACTTCTGCTGCCACTCTTTGACGGAATAGTTGAAAGCACCCTTTGGCCAAACGGCCTTGGGCATCTTGCTTACCATGGAGCCGCCGCATTCGGCGTGTTCGTCGCTCACCACCTTGGGCTTCACATTAAAAATCTTCAGCCACAGGCGAAGTGAGGTGAGATCCGAAGAAAAGTTTCGCATTACCCACGATGAACGTCGAGATGTTGAGTAAGGAGTTGGGGGAAAGATCATGAAAATCAATCCCGTAGTAATACATGACTCCGCGAACAAATGGGTGCAGGGGAAACCCGAGCCCGCGGATAAAATGGGGAAGGAACACGACTCTCTCGTGGGGTTATGGAGTGGGGACGACCTGTCCCGCCGGGGGGAGACGGTGGCCGATCTTCTGGGCCAAATACCCGGCGTCCCGGAGCTTCTTGATATCCTTCTCCTGGACAGTAGAGGCCATCCATCTGCCTCCTGCACCGGATCCAGACATCCTTGGTAAGCCTCTCTTTGGTGGAAAGGAAGAGTGCTTGGGCGTTAGGGCTCGAAAAGAGGGGAATGAGTGAGTGGAAGGAGGAAGGCGTGGGTAAAGAGAAGGAGACCTTGCCTCTTTATAGGGGCGGTAAGTGCTTTTTGCGCCTCCCCACTTGCCTGGTTGAGCCGGTTTACCTCCCGCTCACCGCGATTAGCGGAACGGTTGGATTACCCATGCCCGTATTGATGAGAATCCCGTAATGAGGGGGCACGATCTCTGCTTTGACAAGACGTGTCAAGGAAACCGCCTCGCAATATGCGCTGTGGCTAGTTGTGGAAACACGGTTCGAATAATGACCCGGCCGTAATAACACATCGCGTTACCTAAAAGTTGTCAGCAGATTGCATTTGTGAAACATCATTCTCTCTACGGTGGCATACGAAGATCCTCTGGCGGATCCGGACACGGTTTGAGTGTTCGATAATTACCTTGGAGTATTCGAAGGAGGAACCCGCCCTACAATGCCGAAGACAATACTGCGCACTGGACTCATCGTCATTGAAGCCTGGTTCAGGGGCTACTGAGGGAGTCCTGGATTAGGGGGTATCCGGACGGCCGGACTGTGTACAACGTCCGGACTATTGAAGCGTGAAGATACAAGACTCAAGACTTCGGCCCGTGTTCAGATGGGACTTTCCTTGGCGTGGAAGGCAAGCTTGGCGATCCGGATATTATATTTCCTTCCTTGTAACCGACTCAATGTAAACCTAGCCCTCTCCGGTGCCTATATAAACCGGAGAGGTTGGTCCCAGTAGGCTGATCACAATTACAATCATACCATCATAGGCTAGATCTTAGGGTTTAGCCTCTACGATCTCGTGGTAGATCTACTCTTGTACTACCTATATCATCAATATTAATCAAGCAGGAAGTAGGGTTTTACCTCCATCGAGAGGGCCCGAACCTGGGTAAACATCTGTGTCCCTTGCTTCCTGTTACTGATACGTCTCCAACGTATCTATAATTTTTTAATGCTCCATGCTACTTTATCTATTGTTTTGGACTATAATGGGCTTTATTTTCCACTTTTATATTATTTTTGGGACTAACCTATTAACCGGAGGCCCAGCCCAATTGCTGTTTTTTGCCTTTTTCAAGATTTCAAGAAGTAATATCAAACGGAGTCCAAACGGAATGAAATCTTGAAACGTGATTTTCTCATCGATAAGACCGGAGACTTGGACCCTCCGTTAAGAAAGCCACGAGGCGGTCACGAGGTGGAGGCGCGCCTGGGCGCGCCCGCCTCGTGGGCCTCAAGCTCCAGCGACGTACTCCTTCCTCCTATATATACCTACGCACTTCAAACGATGAGAACAGGAGCCAAAAACCTAATTCCACCATTGCACCTTCCTGTATCCACGAGATCCCATCTTGGGGCCTGTTAGGAGCTCACGGAGGGGGCATCCACCATGGAGGGCTTCTACATCATCACCATAGCCCCTCCGATGAAGTGTGAGTAGTTTACTTCAGACCTTCGGGTCCATAGCTAGTAGCTAGATGGCTTCTTCTCTCTTTTTTGATCTCAATACAATGTTCTCCCCCTCTCTCGTGGAGATCTATTCGATGCAATCTTCTTTTTGCGGTGTGTTTGTTGAGATCGATGAATTGTGGGTTTATGATTCAGCTTATCTATGAATAATATTTGAATCTTCTCTGAATTCTTTTATGTATGATTGAGTTATCTTTGCAAGTCTCTTCGAATTATCCGTTTGGTTTGACGAACTAGATTGGTAGTTCTTGCAATGGTAGAAGTGCATGGCTTTGGGTTCAATCTTGCGGTGTCCTTACCCAAAGGATGTAAAGGGTTGCAAGGCACGTATTGTATTGTTGCCATCGAGGATAACAAGATGGGGTATTTATCATATTGCATGAATTTATTCCTCTACATCATGTCATCTTGCTTACATGCGTTACTCGCTTTTTTAACTTAATACTCTAGATGCATGCTTTGGATAGCGGTCGATGAGTGGAGTAATAGTAGTAGATGCGTAATCGTTTCGGTCTACTTGTCTTGGACGTGATGCCTATATACATGATCATACCTAGATAACCTCATAACTATGCTCAATTCTGTCAATTGCTCAATAGTAATTTGTTCACCCACCATAGAATATTTATGCTCTTGAGAGAAGCCACTAGTGAAACTATGGCCCCCGGGTCTATTCTCATCATATCAATCTCTATCACTTTTATACTTGCTTTGTTTTACTTTGCCTTTTACTTTTCACTTTGCATCTTTATACCAAAAATACCAAAAATATTATCTCTATCAGATCTCACTCTCGTAAGTGACCGTGAAGGGATTGACAACCCCTAATCGCGTTGGTAGCTATCGTTTTGTGCAGGTACGAGGGACTTGCGCATGGCCTCCTACTGGATTGATACCTTGGTTCTCAAAAACTGAGGGAAATACTTACGCTACTGTACTGCATCATCCTCTCCTCTTCGGGGAAAACCAACGCGAGCTCAAGACGTAGCAAGAAGGATTTACGGCGCCGCTGTCGGAGAGTCTACGCAAAAGTCAACATACCAAGTACCCATCACAATCCCTATCTCTCGCGTTACATTATTTGCCATTTGCCTCTCGTTTTCCTCTCCCCCACTTCACCCTTGCCGTTTTATTTGCCCTCTCTTTCCCAATCTCCTTCTCTTTTTCCCTTTGCCTTTTGTTGCTCGTGTGTTGGTTTGCTTGTTTGTCGCGATGGCTCAAGATGCTACCAAATTGTGTTACTTCACCAATACCAATAATAATGATTTCCTTAGCACTCCGATTGCTCCTCTTGCCAATACTGAATCTTGTGAAATCAATACTACTTTGTTGAATCTTGTTATGAAAGATCAATTCGCCGGCCTTCCTAGTGAAGATGCCGCTACTCATCTGAATAGTTTCGTTGATTTATGTGATATGCAAAAACAAAAGATGTCGATAATGATGTCGTTAAATTGAAGCTATTTACTTTTTCGCTTAGCGATCATGCTAAAGCGTGGTTTTCATCTTTGCCTAAAAATAGTATTGGTTCTTGGAACAAGTGCAAAGATGCTTTTATCTCTAAGTATTTTCCTCCCGCTAAGATTATCTCTCTTAGAAACGATATTATGAATTTTAAACAACTTGATCATGAACATGTTGCACAAGCTTGGGAGAGAATGAAATTAATGATACGTAATTGTCCTACTCATGGTTTGAACTTGTGGATGGTTATACAAAAAATTTATGCTGGATTGAATTTTGCTTCTAGAAATCTTTTAGATTCGGCTGCGGGAGGCACTTTTATGGAAATCACTTTAGGAGATGCTACTAAACTCCTAGATAATATTATGCTTAATTATTCTCAATGGCATACTAAAAGATCTACTAATAAAAAAGTGCATGCTATAGAAGAAATCAATGTTTTGAGTGGAAAGATGGATGAACTTATGAAATTACTTGCTACTAAGAGTGTTTCTTCTGATCCTAATGATATGCCTTTGTCTACCTTGATTGAGAATAATAATGAATCTATGAATGTGAATTTTGTTGGTAGGAATAATTTTGGTAACAACGCGTATAGAGGGAATTTTAATCCTAGGCCTTATCCTAGTAATCCTTCTAATAATTAGGGAAATTCCTACAACAACTCTTATGGAAATTTTAATAAGATGCCCTCTGAATTTGAGAGTAGTGTTAAAGAGTTAATGAATTCACAAAATAATTTTAATGCTTTGCTTGAAGAGAAATTGCTTAAAGTTGATGATTTGGCTAGGAACGTTGATAGAATTTCTCTTGAGGTTGATTCTTTAAAGCTTAGATCTATTCCTCCTGAGCATGATATCAATGAGTCTCTCAAATCTATGAGAATTTCCATGGATGAGTGCAAAGAAAGAACCGCTAGGATGCGTGCTACAAAAGATGCCTTTATTAAAGCGTGTTCTTCTAATCCCTATGAAAATCAAGATGAAGATCTAAAAGTTATTGATGTGTCCCCCATTAAATCTTTGGTTTGCAATATGAATCTTGATGAAACTGAATATGATCTTCCTTTATGAATCTTGATGAAACTGAATATGATCTTCCTTTACCTAGAAGGCGTTTTAAGAATTCGGAGTTTTTAGATCTTGATGATGAAATTAATAAAAGTGGGATTGAAAGAAATAAAAATCTAGATATTGCTAAACCCACTATATTGGATCTCAAGGAATTTAATTATGAAAATTGCTCTTTAATTGATTGTATTTCCTTGTCGCAAACTGTGCTAAATTCTCCTCATGCTTATAATCAAAATAAGGCCTTCACCGAACACATTGTTGATGCCTTGATGCAATCTTATGAAGAAAAACTTGAGTTGAAAGTTTCTATCCCTAGGAAACTCTATGATGAGTGGGAACCTACTATCAAAATTAAAATTAAATATTATGAGTTTCATGCTTTGTGTGATTTGGGTGCTAGTGTCTCCACTATTCCCAAAACTTTGTGTGATTTGCTAGATTTCCGTGACTTTGATGATTGCTCTCTAAACTTGCATCTTATGGAGTTCCACTATTAAAAAGACTATGGGAAGAATTAATGATGTTCTTATTGTTGCAAATAGGAATTATGTGCCCGTAGATTTTATCGTCCTTGATATAGATTGCAATCCTTCATGTCCTATTATTATTGGTAGACCTTTCCTTAGAACGATTGGTGCATTTATTGATATGAAGGAAGGGAATATTAGATTCCAATTTCCACTAAAGAAAGGCATGGAACACTTTCCTAGAAATAAAATGAAATTACCATATGAATCTATCATGAGAGCCACTTATGGATTGCCTACCAAAGATGACAATACCTAGATCTATCCTTGCTTTTATGCCTAGCTAGGGGTGTTAAACGATAGCACTTGTTGGGAGGCAACCCAATTTTATTTTTAGTTTTTTGTTTTTGCTTCTGTTTAGGAATAAATAATCCATATAGCCTCTGTTTAGATGTGGTTTTATCTTTTAATTAGTGTTTGTGCCAAGTTAAACCTATTGGAACTTCTTGGATGATAGTTATTTGATCTTGCTGTAATTTCCAGAAACTTTGCGCTCAGTGCCCGAATTGTTAAAAATCACCAGAACGTGATAAATTACTGATTCCAATTGCTGATGATCAATAAACAAAGTTTCCAGGTTGTCTAATTTTGGTAGAATTTTTTGAGTTCCAGAAGTTTGCGTTAGTTACAGATTACTACAGACTGTTCTGTTTTTGACAGATTTTGTTTTGCGTGTGTTGTTTACTTATTTTGATGAATCTATGGCTAGTAAAATAGTTTATGATCCATAGAGAAGTTCGAATACAGTAGGTTTAACACCAATATAAATAAAGAATGAGTTCATTACAGTACCTTAAAGTAGTCTTTTGTTTTCTTTCTCTAACGGAGCTCACGAGATTTCTATTGAGTTTTGTGTTGTGAAGTTTTCAAGTTTTGGGTGAATTCTTTTGATGGATTATGGAACAAGGAGTGGCAAGAGCCTAAGCTTGGGGATGCCCATGGAACCCCCAAGATAATCCAACGACACCAAAAAGTCAAAGGTTGGGGATGCCCCGGAAGGCATCCCCTCCTTCGTCCACTTCCATCGGTAATTTACTTGGAGCTATATTTTTATTCACCACATGATATGTGTTTTGCTTGGAGTGTCTTGTATTATTTGCGTCTTTGCTTGTTAGTTTACCACAATAATCCTAGCTGTACACACCTTTTGAGAGAGCCATACATGAATTGGAATTTGATAGAATACTCTATGTGCTTCACTTATATCTTTTGAGCTTGATAGTTTTGCTCATAGTACTTCACTTATATCTTTTGAGCGTGATATTTTTTGCTCTAGTGCTTCACTTATATCTTTTAGAGCACGGTGGTGGATTTTTTTAAAGAAACTTGATCTCTCATGCTTCACTTAGATTATTTTGAGAGTCGTTAATAGCATGGTAATTTGCTTAATGTTAATATACTTGGTATTCAAGATATGTGAAACTTTCTTTTGAGTGCGTTGAATACTAAGATAAGTTTGATGCTTGATAATTGTTTTGAGATATGGAGGTGATAATATTAAAGTCGTGCTAGTTGAGTAGTTGTGAATTTGATAAATGCTTGTGTTGAAGTTAGCAAATCCCGTAGCATGCACGTATGGTTAAAGTTGTGTAACAAATTTGAAACATGAAGTGTACCTGGCTTGTGCATCCTTATGAGTGGCGGTCGGGGACGAGCGATGGTCTTTTCCTACCAATCTATCCCCCTAGGAGCATGCGGTAGTACTTGATTTTGATGACTTCTAAATTTTTGCAATAAGTATATGAGTTCTTTTGACTAATGTTGAGTCCATGGATTATACACACTTTTACCTTTCCGCCTTTGCTAGCCTCTTGATGCCGTGCATTGCCCTTTCTCACCTTGAGAGTTGGTGCAAACTTCGCCGGTGCATCCAAACACCGTGATATGATACACTCTTTCACACATAAACCTCCTTATATCTTCCTCAAAACAGCCACCATACCTACCTATTATGGCATTTCCATAGCCATTCGGAGATATATTGCCATGCAACATTCCACCGGTCCGTTCATCATCATCATGACATACATTACTTTTGTCATATTGCCATTGCATGATCATGTAGTTGACATCGTATTTGTGGCAAAGCCACCATGCATTATTTTTCATACATGTCACTCTTGATTCATTGCACCATCCCGGTACACCGCCGGATGCATTCATATAGAGTCATATCTTGTTCTAGTTTCAAGTTGTAATCCTTATGTTGTAATCAATAGAAGTGTGATGATCATCATTATTAGAGCATTGCCCAAATAAAAAAATAAGAAAAGAAAGGCCAAAAAAAAGAAAGGCCCAAAAAAATAATAATAAAAAGGGCAATGCTACTATCTCTTTTTCCACACTTGTGCTTCAAAGTAGCACCTTGTTCTTCATGTAGTGAGTCTCATATATTGTGCTTCAAAGTAGCACCTTGTTCTTCATGTAGTGAGTCTCATATATTGTGCTTCAAAGTAGCACCATGTTTTTCATATAGTGAGTCTCATAAAGTTGTCTTTTTATACTAGTGGGAATTTTTCATTATAGAACTTGGCTTGTATATTCCTACGATGGGCTTCCTCAAAATGCCCTAGGTCTTCATGAGCAAGAAAGTTGGATGCACACCCACTAGTTTTCTTTTGTTGAGCATTCATAGCTCTAGTGCATCCGTTGCATGGCAATCCCTACTCCTCATGTTGACATCAATTGATGGGCATCTCCATAGCCCGTTGATTATCCTCGTCAATATGAGACTTTCTCCTTTTTGTCTTCTCCACACAATCCCCATCATCATATTCTATTCCACCCATAGTGCTATATCCATTGCTCACGCTCATGTATTGCATGAAGGTTGAAAAAGTTTGAGATTATTTAAGTATGAAACAATTGCTTGGCTTGTCATCGGGGGTATAGAAGTTGGGAACATCTTTGTGTGATGAAAATGAAACATAGCTTAACTATATGATTTTGTAGGGATGAACTTTCTTTTGCCATGCTATTTTGAGAAGACATGATTACTTTGATCAGTATGCTTGAAGTATTATTATTTTTATGTCAATATGAACTTTTGTCTTGAATCTTTCGGATCTGAATATTCATACCTAAGAAGATTTACATTGAAATTATGCCAAAGTATCACTCCGCATCAAAAATTCTCTTTTTATCATTTACCTACTTGAGGACGAGCAGGAATTAAGCTTGGGGATGCCTGATACGTCTCCAATGTATCTATAATTTTTGATTGCTCCATGCTACTTTATCTATTGTTTTGGACTATAATGGGCTTTATTTTCCACTTTTATATTAATTTTGGGACTAACCTATTAACCGGAGGCCCAGCCTGTAATTGCTGTTTTTGCCTTTTTCAAGATTTCAAGAAACAGAATATCAAACGGAGTCCAAACGGAATGAAATCTTGAAACGTGATTTTCTCATCGATAAGACCCAGGAGACTTGGACCCTCCGTCAAGAAAGCCACGAGGCGGTCACGAGGTGGAGGGCGCGCCTGGGCCGACGCCCCGCCTCATGGGCCCCTCAAGCTCCACCGACGTACTCCTTCCTCCTATATATACCTACGCACCCCAAACGATCGTAACATGAGCCAAAACCTAATTCCACCGCCATTGCATCCTTCCTCAGATCCACGAGATCCCATATTGGGGCTGTTCACGGAGCTCTACTGGAGGGGCATCCACCACGGAGGGCTTCTACATCATCACCATAGCCCTTCCGATGAAGTGTGAGTAGTTTACCTCAGACCTTTGGGTCCATAGTTAGTAGCTAGATGGCTTCTTCTCTCTTTTTGGATCTCAATACAATGGTATCCCCCTCTCTCGTGGAGATCTATTCGATGTAATCTTCTTTTTGCGGTGTGTTTGTTGAGATCTATGAATTGTGGGTTTATGATCCAGCTTATCTATGAATAATATTTGAATCTTCTCTGAATTCTTTTATGTATGATTCAGTTATCTTTGCAAGTCTCTTCGAATTATCCGTTTGGTTTGGCCAACTAGATTGGTAGTTCTTGCAATGGGAGAAGAGCATGGCTTTGGGTTCAATCTTGCGGTGTCCTTACCCAGTGGCAGAAAGGGTTGCAAGGCACGTATTGTATTGTTGCCATCGAGGATAACAAGATGGGGTATTTATAATATTGCATGAATTTATTCCTTTACATCATGTCATCTTGCTTAAGGCGTTACTATGTTTTTAACTTAATACTCTAGATGCATGCTGGATAGCGGTCGATGAGTGGAGTAATAGTAGTAGATGCAGAATCGTTTCGGTCTAGTTGTCTTGGACGTGATGCCTATATACATGATCATACCTAGATAACCTCATAACTATGCTCAATTCTGTCAATTGCTCAACAATAATTTGTTCACCCACCGTAGAATATTTATGCTCTTAAGAGAAGCCACTAGTGAAACCTATGGCCCCCGGGTCTATTCTCATCATATCAATCTCTATCACTTTTATACTTGCTTTGTTTTACTTTGCCTTTTACTTTTCACTTTGCATCTTTATACCAAAAATACCAAAAATATTATCTCTATCAGATCTCACTCTCGTAAGTGACCGTGAAGGGATTGACAACCCCTAATCGCGTTGGTTGTGAGTAGCTATCGTTTTGTGCAGGTACGAGGGACTTGCGCATGGCCTCCTACTGGATTGATACCTTGGTTCTCAAAAACTGAGGGAAATACTTATGCTACTATGCTGCATCATCCTCTCCTCTTCGGGGAAAACCAACGCAAGCTCAAGACGTAGCAGTCACTGAGGGAGTCCTGGATTAGGGGGTGTCCGGATGGCCGGACTATAGCCTTTGGCCGGACTCCTGGACTATGAAGATAGAAGATTGAAGACTTTGTCCCGTGTCCGTATGGGACTTTCCTTGGCGTGGAAGGCAAGCGTGGCGATGCGGATATGTAGATCTCCTACCATTGTAACCGACTCTGTGTAACCCTAACCCTCTTCGGTGCCTATATAAACCGGAGGGCTTTAGTCTGTAGGACGAACAACAATCATACCATAGGCTAGCTTCTAGGGTTTAGCCTCTCTGATCTCGTGGTATATCTACTCTTGTACTACCCATATCATCAATATTAATCAAGCAGGAGTAGGGTTTTACCTCAATCGAGAGAGCCCGAACCTGGGTAAAAACATCGTGTCCCTTATCTCCTGTTACCATCCGCCTAGATGCATAGTTCGGGACCCCCTACCCGAGATCCGCCGGTTTTGACACCGACATTGGTGCTTCACTGAGAGTTCCTCTGTGTCGTCATCCTTAGGCCCGATGGCTCCTACGATCGTCAACGACGATGCGGTCCAGGGTGAGACTTTTCTCCCCGGACAGATCTTCGTATTCGGCGGCTTTGCACCGCGGACCAATTCGCTTGGCCATCTGGAGCAGATTGAAAGCTACGCCCCTGGCCATCAGGTCAGATTTGGAAGTTTGAACTACACGGCTGACGTCCGCGGAGACTTGATCTTCGACGGGTTCGAGCCACAGCCAAGCACGCCGCACTGTCACGAGGGGCATGATCTAGCTCTGCCGCCGAACAGTGTCCTGGAGGCCGCACCAGTTTCCGCTTCGACCCTTAGCTCGGAGCCGACTGCGCCGATCGAGGACGGGTGGCTGGACACCGCCTCGGGGGCTGCGATCTCTACGACGGTTGAGCCGTACACCTACCCCGTCCTTTGCGAAGCTCATGACTCCAAGGTGTCGGACTCCTCTCCGGACTCCGAACCTTCCGCGCCCCGGCCAATCGAATCCGATTGGGCGCCGATCATGGAGTTCACCGCCGCGAACATCTTTCAGCACTCGCCCTTTGGCGACATCCTGAATGCACTAAAGTCTCTCTCTTTATCAGGAGAGCCCTGGCCGGACTACGTTCAGCAAGGTTGGGACGCGGACGACGGAGAAATTCAATGCCCACCCACCACCCACTTCGTAGCCACTGTCGATGATTTAACCGACATGCTCGACTTAGACTCCGAAGACATCGATGGTATGGACGAAGATGTAGGGGAGGAACATGAACCAGCACCTATAGGGCACTTGAGAACCACCTCATCTCACGATGTATACATGGTGGACACACCTAAAGGAAGCGACGACGAGGAACAACGGGACGCTATGAAGGATCATTCCCTCGAAAAGCAGTCAAAACGGCGACGTAAGCGCCGCTCAAAGTCCCGCCTCGAGAAAGACAACAGCCATACAGACCCAGCCATAGAGCAGGGCGAACCGGTGGACGACGAACATGCTATTGAGCAACCGTCCGAACAGGACAACCTGGATAAACAACCCGTCCCCGGCGAAGATAACAGTCCGGACGATCTCACGCCGGACAAGTTGCTGGAGCAGAGAAGCCTCCACAAAAGGCTTGTCGCGACTGCACGTATCCTGAAAAAGCAGAAGCGGAAGCTCAAAACAGCGGAAGATGCACTCAGAATCAGATGGAGCAAAGTACTCAACACCGTAGACAAATACGGCGACAGTCGCCGAACAAAGAGCTACCCAAAGCAAAAACTACTACCCGAATTTGATGAGGAGGCCGTAGAGCCCCCGCAATCAAAAAACAAGGAGGCCAGCTGGTCGGATGGACGACCCCATGGCAAACATAAAGCGGCAAACGGCGCCGCACACAAGCCGGCATGCGATCCGCGCAAGGATTCACATCAAAAAGATGGCCCAGTTAGATCTATCTACGGGCCAAGAAAGCAAGCTCTAGTAAGCAATACAACACATCAAGTATCCGAACATCACGGTACACCTAAATATAGGGGTGCCGCACACCCCTATGTTTCACCGATGAGGTGCTGGATTATGAGTTTCCAGTGGGATTCAAGCCCGTAAACATAGAGGCATACGACGGAACAACAGACCCTGGAGTCTGGATTGAGGATTACATCCTCCACATACACATGGCTAGAGGAGATGATCTCCACGCCATAAAATACTTACCCCTCAAGCTCAAAGGGCCAGCCCGGCATTGGCTCAAAAGCCTTCCCGAAAACACCATTGGAAGTTGGGAGGAGCTCGAGGATGCTTTTCGGGCAAATTTTCAAGGGACCTATGTCCGACCTCCGGATGCCGACGATTTAAGTCACATAACTCAACAACCCGGAGAGTCAGCCCGGAAATTTTGGAACAGATTCCTTACTAAAAAGAACCAAATAGTCGACTGTCCGGACGCCGAAGCCTTAGCAGCTTTCAAACACAACGTCCGAGATGAATGGCTCGCCAGATACCTCAGCCAAGAAAAGCCAAGAACAATGGCCGCATTAACAAGCCTCATGATCCGCTTTTGCGCGGGAGAGGATAGCTGGCTGGCAAGATGCGATCAATGACCCAAGTACATCCAAGTCAGGGATGGAAATGGGAAACCACGACGCAGCAAGGACCAAAGATCGGACCAAGGGAAACAGCCCGAAGAGCACGGCGGTCAACGCCGGATTCAAAAGCTCTCGGCAGAATCGTAAAAGCTGCCCCTTAAGGATAACAGGACGAGCTATCTAACTTAAACAAAATCTTGGACAAGATATGCCAAATCCACAGTACCCCCGGGAAGCCTGCAAACCATACCCACAGAGATTGTTGGGTCTTCAAGCAGTCCGGCAAACTCAATGCCGAACACAAGGGGCTCGACACACCAAGCAAGGACGATGACGAACCCCACAAGCAGAGCACTGTAAAACAAAAGAATTTCCCACAAGAAATCAAAACAATAAACTCACTTCACGTGACAAAAGGGAAAAATAGAGCGGCGCCCATAGATGTACGCGCAATACGGCCTATCCCGGAGGAGTCCCGCCACTGGTTGTTAAAACCAATCACCTTCGACCATCAGGATTACTCTAAAAGTATACGGAATGCAGGTTGGACTGCCTTGATATTAGATCCGATAATTGGCGGACTCCAATTTACTCAAGTCCTAATGGACGGCGGCAGTGATCTAAACCTGCTATATCAGGACACAATCCACAAAATGGGGATAGACCCAACCAAATTTCGCCACAGCAACACTTCCTTTCAAGGGGTAATGCCAGGCCCATATGCCCATTGTACGGGCTCTCTACGGCTAGAAGTTGTGTTCGGCTCACCTGACAACTTCCGCCGCGAAAAGTTAACCTTCCACCTCGCCCCATTTACAAGTAGCTATCAAGCACTATTGGGACGCGAAGCTTTCACCCGCTTTAACGCAATACTGCATTATGCATCTCTTACACCTAAAATGCCCAGTCCATGCGGCATCATCTCGTTAAAGGGAAACAGCGAGGGTTCCTCGAGTCCGGAAAATTGTGCGGTTGCCTTGACAGCCACACAATAAACCGGCTTCACCAATACAAGCACTTAGACAGGTCGTCCAGACCCCGGACACGGCTGGACGAGTCCGACGTAAACATACAAGGGCTTACTAGACGCATACCCCCGTACAATGGGCTCCGTGCATGCACAAAAAGAGACAATAAAGCTCAATTTTATTCATTTTTTGAATTGTACTTCGTTTATTTAATATAACGTACATTTTCGCACGATCTTTTTCAACTAAGTTCCTCTCTTTTACAGATGAACACCGTGCTACACCCGTCCAGGATATGGCACAACGGAGACACAGCGCAGACGTGCAGTAGGGACCCGTTGCAAGGATTCTTTTCAGATTAAGACCCTGCGTAAACCTTTTTTACTATCTCTTGTTGATACACATTCCCCGGTTTCTTGCTGTAACCGAGGAGGAGGCTAGCGTTTTGGCATAGGCCACGTCAGAATTTTGCGCATACCTGGACACCAGGGGCTTATTACCAAGGGCGTTGTTCGGCCCGTTTTCATAAAGACCGAATACCTTAGGGAGTGTTCGGCGTCTCGAGTTAGGCCTTATATGCATCAGCTTCGAATCATGTCTTTGGTCAAATGTTGGGTTTTCCCGGCTCCTGTGTTTTGCTGCCTTACGTTCCGCTCTATCGGCAAATGCGGCACCAGGAGAACTATCGCGATGACAGCCGGTTCGGCCAAAGTGAGCACCTCGAGAGAAAGCCAAAACCGACTGTCATGATATAGCGTGAGACTGGTCAACCACTTTCGATGACCCGCTGGAATCTTTAGAATTCCTCCGCATTGACGAAGGGTCGTTTCGGTCAGCACATACGCGCCCCGAATTCGGGTGAGCGCGGTGCCCCTAGGGGCTATATAGTAGCCCCACTGTCGAACTCCTATGGCTAAGTGAAAGTGATAAAGCATTATAGTCCGATTGCCTAGTTTGCTACGCTATCACCTCCTTTGTAGGACCAAGACATTGGATCAAGTGTGAAAAGGCGCTTTCTGCAAACACCCCCGCATGATATGCGTGGGGGTTGAAGCCAAAGACTGCCATCTTTCAGGTTATATACACATATACATTAACGGCCGCATAGGAGGTATTTTAATTCTTAAAGACACAAGTATAAAAAGCTTTTATATTCCATCGAAACATTGTTTCACAATAATACATGTTATTCGAACATAATATCCTTCGAAACCTTTGCGTCTCTATTAAACGAGCGCCTGCAGAACTTCACGAAAATAGTGCTCGACAGGTACTCGGCTTCCGTCCGAATCTTGGGATGCAACATCGGTGGCCTTCATCTCCGCCCAGTATGTCTTGACACGAGCAAGAGCCATCCGTGCACCCTCTATGCATTCTGACCGCCTCATTGCTTTGATATGCGGCACCGCACCAAGGAACTGCTGCACCAAGCCAAAATAACTCTTCGACTCGGCCCTTTTCGGCCACAAATGAGTCACGACATCCTTCATGGCAAGTCCGGACAACCTATTCAGCTCCGCCCATTTGGCCAAACGATCGGTTAATGGAAGTGGACGCTCTGGATTACGGAACTGCGACCAAAAAAGCTCTTCCATCTCGTGATCCTTTTGATCTCCGAAGTGTTCGGCCGCGTCCTCAGCACTCGTCGCCAAGTCTAGATAAGCATCCTCCGCACTCCACAGCCGGTCCAGCTGAGCATATTTAGGATCCGTGAACTTCCTCCGCAGCAGAAAGGGCTTTCCAGCCGCGATATCTCCGGCCTGACGCAGCTCCTCCATCATAGCTCTCATCGCAGAGCGAGCATCCTTGGCCTCGGTGGTGGCCTTCTTCAGGTCCTCTTGCTCTGCTCGACCTTCTTTTTCAAGAAGCTCGCAGCGGGTAGCATTCTTCAACTTCACGGCCATCTCGGCCATTTCCTTATTGCTTCGGCAGTGAGCAGCCTGTTCGGATTTTAGCTCTCCGGCCGCCTTTAAGGCAGCCGCATCACTTTTTATGGCCTGCTCCTTGGCTCGAGCAAGCTCCGCCCGAAGGTTCTCCATGGCAGCAGCACCATCTGCATCAAGCATACATGTTGTAAGGCACGGGCATCAAGCTCCCTTACCAGCTTTGTCCGCGAAGAAACTGCATACCTTGTGACTCGTCAAGCCGCTTATTGACAAGCGCAATGTCGGCATCCGCCACGTCAAGTTGCCGCTTTAGTTCGGCAAATTCATCAGTCCGGCTAGCCACCGGACGCTCCGGCACCTGCATAGGAAGGGCGACATATTATAGCTGGGATTATGATCCTCGGCACGCTGTCATTTTTGACAACGCACCAAGTCTCAGGGGCTACTATCTACACAGGGCGCATCTTATATATGCGGAACCGTCAAAAGTACATCATTGCACGTACCTCAAAACCCGTCAGTAAACTACTGGCGGCCTCGTACAACCCGCTTTCCGCGGACGAAATTTTTTCAATCACCGTACCCATCAATGCACGGTGATCCTCTGAGATAGATGCTCGGCCGAGCAGATCCTTCAACTCCTCCGACCGTGCACCAGGAGGTGCCGGACTCGTCTGATGGCCTTTTTCGAAGGCCGGACACGGAGGGCTTTGGGGGGCCCTACGACCGCCCTCCGCCCCTGCCGGATTCGGAGAAACCCTCCGCGACGACACCTCAGGATCGTCCGCCTCGCTAGGCGGTACGGCAGGGGGAGGCGTTCCGCTCTCCATCATCTCCGGACGAAGATCCCCTGAAGACGAGCTCTGCTGAGAAGGGCTGAGGTCCTAACTACAAGGTAAAATTTCGGTCATCTTCAGAAATAAAACAGGGATGTCTCTTATTTTAAAACTCCCCTCTCTACTTACGGCTCGCTGGAGGGCTGATCTCCTTGGGGGAATAGTGCGGCGGGGCATCTCGGCGCAGGACCCTCTAACGAAGATTTCTTCCCCGCTTTGAGGCCTTGGTCTCCGGATCTTGAGGCGGTCCTCTTCTCCCCTTGGATGGAGGGATTCTCGATCCTCCTTTCTTGATAACCTCCTTCGTGGAGGCGGTAGCTTCCTTGTTCCCCTTCGCCTTCTTCCAAAGGCGCAGCCTCCAAAGATCTTGGTTAACACGAGATCCGCCGTGGTCTCAGGGAGGGGGCCGGACACCTGATCAGTTTTGCTTTCGCTATCCACTCCTGTTTAAGGGACAACTCTTTTAAGGGCAAGTTTATGATAAATATACGGATAGCGTGTCCGGGTACAAGACTACTTACTTGATTATCCGGGCGACTGCAGCTCAGACCTGCGTCCTCGGTCAAGTCCGGACACATTGCTTGTGATCCTTAGAACAGTTTGTACATCTCCACGGGCGTTGCGCCCATAAAATGTTGGAGAGCTCGTGGTCCCTCCGGATTGAACTCCCACAGGAGGAGAGGGCGACGTTTGCAGGGCAGGATGCGACGAATCAGCATGACCTGCCCTACTACGACCAGATTGATCTCTCTCTCTAGGAGGTCTCGAATACGGCCCTGCAACAAGGGCACGTCCTTGGACGGCCCCCAGTCAAGCCCTTTATTGACCCATGATGCCAGCCGCGATGGAGGACCCGAGCGAAAGGCAGGTGGCGCCGCCCATTTGGTGCCCCTGGGAGCTGTGATATAAAACCACTCTTGTTGCCATAGACTGAGCTCCTCTTGAAAAGATCCCTCGGGCCATGAAGCGTCAGCATTCTTGCTTATAACAGCCCCTCCGTACTCTGCCTGTTTCCCCTTGATCATCTTCGGCTCCACCTTGAAGGTCTTGAGCCATAATCCGAAGTGAGGGGTAATGCGGAGGAAGGCTTCGCATACGACGATGAACGATGAAATGTGGAGGATGGACTCCGGATCCAAGTCGTGAAATTCCAGCCCGTAATAAAACATGAGCCCCCTCACGAAGGGGTCCGTCGGGAAGCCTAGCCCCCGAAGGAAGTGAGACGCGAACACCACGCTTTCACCGGGCTTGGGAGTGGGAATAACCTGCCCTTGGGCAGCAGCCTATGCGAGATTTCGCCGGTTAGATACCTGGCATCTCTTAGCTTTAGGACGTCTTCTTCCGTGACGGAGGAAGGCATCCACCGCCTTGAAGGTCGGAGCCGGACATCATCGAAGGTTGAGCGCTGAATCTGGAGCTTTGGGTGTTGGAACTCGAGGCGAGGGGCGGATTCGATTGAGATTGTGAAAAAGGAGCGGGGCCTTGGTCTCTTTATAAAGAGGTTGAATATCAGGAGCCCTTCCCGGGACCGTTCGGGACTAGCCTTCGATAGAGGAGGCGCGCCAACGGGCACGGTTGGGTTACTCACGCCCGTATTGATGAGAATCCCGAAATTAGGGGACACGGTCTCTGCTTTGACAAGACGTGCCAAGGAAACCGCCTCGCTAAACGCGCTGAGGTGGGACAGTAAAAACGATTCGAATAAAGGCTTGGTCGTGGTGTGATATCACGCTGTGGAATACGTCAGCAGATTGAACTTGTGTAAATATTATTCTCTCTACGGTGGTATGTGGAACTTATTTTGCGAGCGGACACTATCCTTGTGTTCAAAATCTTCTATGAAGAATTCGGAGGAGGAACCCGCCTTGCAATGCGAAGACAATATGCGTGCGGACTCATCGTCATTGAAGCCAGGTTCAGGGGCTCTTGAGGGAGTCTGGATTAGGGGTGTCCGGATGGCGGACTATAGCCTTTGGCGGACTCTTGGACTATGAAGATACAAGATTGAAGACTTCGTCCCGTGTCCGGATGGGACTTTCCTTGGCGTGGAAGGCAAGCTTGGCAATACGGATATGTAGATCTCCTACCATTGTAACCGACTCTGTGTAACCCTAACCCTCTTCGGTGCCTATATAAACCGGAGGGCTTTAGTCCGTAGCACGAACAACAATCATACCATAGGCTAGCTTCTAGGGTTTAGCCTCTCTGATCTCGTGGTGGATCTACTCTTGTACTACCCATATCATCAATATTAATCAAGCAGGAGTAGGGTTTTACCTCCATCGAGAGGGCCCGAACCTGGGAAAAACATCGTGTCCCTTGTCTCCTGTTACCATCCGCCTAGACGCACAGTTCGGGACCCCCTACCCGAGATCCGCTGGTTTTGACACCGACAGTCACCATCAGCCTTGACGCACAGATCGGGACCCCCTACCCGAGATCCGCCGGTTTTGACACAGACAACGCCCTCGACCTGACCGTTCACGCGTCGACGATGGAGGAGGAGGGGGAGGAGGAGCACGAGAGGATGAGGCACCAGGGGTGCCCTTGCCCTTGCCGCTGCCGGAGCTGCTGCCGAAGTGGCCCATTGCTAGGGTTTGGGGTGTCGCCGGTGAGGAAGTACGAAGGGGGTGGTGGGGGCCAGATGTTGACGAAAGTGGATGAGCCCCCCCGCACGCGTGGGTTAAAAACCGACGCTTCCAATGGCTGACTAGTGGGCCCGGTGTCGGTGGTCTTCACAAATTAGACGACGGGCAGTAGTTGGGTAGCCGCCAACTGGGACCGCGGCGGACACCGAGGAGACGCGCGGCGCGTCCGTGCCGACGCATTTCAGGCGCAATTTTGGGCCAAAAATGGGTCGGCGCAGACGCGAAGTGGACGGCTTTTGGGAATGGGTTGGCGTGTTGGCCGGTATTTTTGTCCGCGCAGACCCAAACGGACATGGGTGGACGAAATGGGTCGCCCCGTTGGAGTTGCTCTAAGAGCAACTCCAATGCGCCGCCCAAATTGTCCGCGTGTGTCTGTTTAGGTCGAAATGAACACAAAAGTCATCCCAACGTGATGATCCAAACAGACGAGATTCTCCTTTTGTCCGCACGCGACCCATTTCTGGCCTAAATTTGGACCAGGTTTGCATCGGCGCAAACACGAAACGGACGGGCGCGATACCCGCCCTTGTCCCCCCTGGTTCGTCAGTCGGTGGCACATCCACCCAATTTCCCTCACTTTCCCAAGAAACCTCCTGCCCGCTCGCTCGCTCTCCTGGCCGCTTATCATGGATGAAGTGCCGATCCTCGACGCCGCCGCCAGCTTGGCCTCCCTCACCGCTGGCGTCGACAAGCTCCGCGCTAGCAAAAAGGTGGCGGTACCCAAGCCCAAGAAGGTCTTGGACGACGTAAATGGTATTGATCGGCCAAGAGAGGTGGCGGAGGCGAGTCTTTGGCCGATAAGGGGGCAGCCGCGGCTACCATCACCATGGCCACCGCCGCACAACACGAAGTCGCCATTGCGCAGAACAACACCCTCGTCGCTGCGTCCACCAGGGAGGCCCCACTCTACCTAGGGGTAAACCCAGGTCATCACGGGCTCGTCGGTCGTTCATCTGCCACTACCAAAGTCGCTACGCATGTCGACCACTCCGTAGGCGCCCAACTTCCATCCCACCCACAACCTCCCATTTCTCCACCTCTCTCGGGAGACCGTTTGCTGGAGGTAAGCGTGGTCGCGCCGTCCACGCGCGCTGCCATGGCCATCGACCTCAACGCCACACATGTGGCTGGTGGATCGTCCGTCGGGGGCCAGAGGAAACGACCTCGGGAGAACCCCCGCCGGCATGCGTCCCAACACCCGCAACTTGTTCGACACAATGCGGCCACAAATGACGAGACGACCAACCATTTCATCACAGAGAACATCATCTTTGAAGGCGGTGTGGGTGGCGCGGCCCTCGATCTTGACGAGACCTAAAGCCAAGACGGCCGAGGCCGCTTCATGGCCGGCCACGAGGGCACGACCGATACCTTTGCTCAAGGCCATGGAGGCACGGCCGGCCCCTTCACGCAATACCAAGATGGCATGGGCAACACCTTTTCGCGGGCCTTTTTTTTAAGTTCAATTTTTTTGTGCACGAACGAGAATTGGTCGGCTGGATGGTACACCGGTCCGACACAGGCATATGACGAGGGGGCAGCCGATCTAAATGAAAAAAAAACGGACAAAACGGCCATCTATTTAGTCGACGTGTTGGAGTTGCTCTAAAGACCATGCCACGCTAGCTCCTCTGTCTCAACGAAGTGAAGGAACCCATGGGAAAGCAGCGAAAAGAAAAGTCACTCCCAGCACACGCTTGCTGCTAATATCTGGCGTCGTCACCAAACCACCCGCCTACATACGTGCGCGGGCCTGCGGCGACGAAGGGCCGTTCGACACGCGAGCAGGCGCGCTGTTGCCCGACAGCGACGCCTTGTCGATCGCTCGCCCGGGCCACAGTCTCCACCAGCCCCCAGGATCGAACCGACGACGCCGATCGCCCCCGCCCGCCACGAAAGATCCCATCCCCTACATGCGCGGCGCCCAGTCGTCCGGTCGGAATCGGACGCATATCTCCCCAGCCGACTTCGCCCGCCCGGATCGCTTTTCGTCCGCTACTTAGCTTACCACAGTACTACTACTACTACTACGTGCTGCTTCCTAGCTAATCGGAGAGCAGCGCGTGTGTGCTGGTGCGGGCCGGGCACGCACGCACGTACCCACCGAGAGAACAGAGGAGAAGCCAGCCGCGACGTTAAAAGGATCGTCCGGGAGGAGCCTTTCCCGCGGGACACCATGAAGCTGCCGCGGTGGGACGTGGCCGCCGCCGGGGCCGAGGGCGCGCACGCCGACGCGCAGCAGCTCACGCCGCCCGCCACGCCCGGCGCGGACGATCGGGCGGCGACCGGCTCTCGCAGGCGGTCGGCCGGGGGCGGCGGCGAGGGTGACGGGGGCGCGTTCGTGTGCAGGACGTGCAGCCGGCGGTTCCCGACGTTCCAGGCGCTGGGCGGGCACCGGACGGGCCACACCCGGCTGCAGGCGCGCCAGCAGCGGCCGGTTACTCGCAAGCCTCGGCCGCACCACGAGTGCGTTGTCTGCGGGCTCGAGTTCTCCATGGGCCAGGCGCTCGGCGGCCACATGCGCCGCCACAAGCAGGTTGAGCCACAGGCGCACGTGGAGGAGGCGCTGGGCGCAGTGCACATGCGCCGGCACAAGGAGGCCGGCGCACGGGCGCCTGTGGAGGAGGAGGTGGCGCTGGGCGGGCACAAGCAGGCCGACGCACAGGCGCGTGAGGAGGAGGAGGCGGCGGAGGCGCCAGGCGGGCACATGCGCTGGCACGAGCAGGCCGGGGCACAGGCGGAGCGCGTGCAGGATGAGCACCACCAGCAGGAGGAGGAGGCGCTGGACTTGAACTGCCCGCCGCCGCTGGAGGATCATCGTGGCGGTGACGACCGAGGAGATTGTTCTGCCGCGTCAGACCCTCCTCTGCTCAACCTCCTCGTGTAGCTGCCGGGCTGACGATTCTGAGTTCGTGTCTGTCTGGATCGATCTTATTACCATTCATCGTGGAAGAAAGTCTATGTGGCGATAAATAAACATTTTACTTTTACGTAGTTATTACTCTACGTGATTTTCATGTTCCACATGGCTATTGCCATTTGAGTACGTCTAGAATCTAGTCAGTCTCTCGTCGTAGAATCCGGACATGTACGCTGCTTTTAATCATGCACGCATACGTGAGTGGGTCGCAAGAGCACGTCGTCCGAGGAGCGCGAGGCGGATCCGGTGCCGACAACGAGCATCAAGCGATCTCCTCCGTCCATTCTCCTTTCCAACATGTAACGTCCGCAGCTAACTACCATGTTTGTCCCAAAGGGCTTCTTTGCAAGAATGAAGATAAATAAATAATATTTCCTCCGTTCCAAAATATGGGTATGTTGATATTGACTATATACGGTGACCGCTTTTCGTAGAAAGAAAATCATGTAACATCCGCAGCTAATTACCATGTTTCTCCCAAACTACTTCTTTGTAAAGAATGACAAGCTCCATACGCGGAGCATTCGTTGTCCTCTTGGCAGCATCGTGATTGTGTGAATCCTTACACATAGTAGGCCTGTAAAGAAGCAAAGCAGCTGACTGATTCCATGGCTGATCGAAGCTCTGGCACACGCGACGACGTGAACTTCTCCACGTAGTAGAATCTGGAAATTCATAGCAGAAGGGCATCTTTCTTCCAAGAAAACAAAGATGGCAAACACCTCTTCGGTCCCATAATATAAGATCGTCAAGCTAATCATTGAAACGGGAGAGGATAGATCGGCACCCACGATGATGGTGCAAGAAATTAAGCAACTTCTTCAGAAGAATAGGGAATTCTTAGTCCAGCATATTAAGCGAGAGCAAAACATTGTTAGTCATTACCTAGCGAACCATGGTAGAATAAAGAAGCGCACTGCAGTGTGGCTTCGCTCAGGACCTGAGGAGGTACCTGACCTTTGTATTGCAGACTTGGCTGCCGCTTGATTAATGAATTCTCCTTCCCCTAGCAAAAAAAAATACAAAATAATTTTATATTATAAGACGAAGGAAGTAGTTAAAAAGGTATTATAAAATTAGGGACAACCAACACAAGGCGTAATCCATAGATGAGCTCAGACTCACCTACTCCCGCATGAACATAAATTTGAAATAATAGACAAAAAATACCAGGCCTTTAAAATGCCTATTTTTTCGTTGATATCTAAGAGGCTTTTCTTTTTGTCTAGAGCTACTCAAATTTCATTTGCCCCAAAACATTTGCACGCTCCTAGCACACTTGAGCATCTTCAGTGCCAAAGGAAATAAGTTTTTTTTGAATTATTTTGAATTTACTGCTCATATCAGGTGCATGTGAGCCCAGGCACCAAACCTCCCTCCTCCAACACAACGGAAATATTGTCAACCGACACCAATCATATTTTCCAAATGGTTCAGTAGATCAATGCTAACCATGAAACCAAACTCAGCGCAATAGAGGTGACATCATCAAACCTTTTTTGTCTAGCATCCTTTCTTAAACCAAGAAAGTCGACAAAATTTCCAAGTACTTAACCAAAATCAGCAAGACACGAGTACTGTATACAAGTTAATTAAATGAAGTATCCATATCATACCACTTACATTTTAATTAAATGAAGATAATTTTTTTCCATAACAGAGGAAGGTCTGACGGGCTAAGGAAAGGTCAAATACCAACACTCATAGCATGGTACCATAAGTAAATTATTATATAATAACACATGATAAATAGAGTAGTCAATATAGACACCATATATAGTTACATGACAATGAACAAGTGCCCGTACATGTTACTCCGTATCTGAGAAGATAATATATCATGATAATTTAGTACTTGGTATGTAGTAAATTTCTTCTTTTGCGAATGTGGTATGTACTAAATTAACATGGTTTCCGCAAAAAGAGGAACATCTTGTGGGTGGATGGCTGGCAAAACTAGAAGTTTTCCTTGTGGAACTCGAATTGTGTGCTTGTTTTTCTCGAGAGATCCTTTGCAAGATAGCGCAACTCATTTGTCAGCGTCGGCATGCCGCAGTAGAACACTCCTACGATATCCAAGAAACACAAGGTTAGTGTCAATTCAGAAAGCAATGCTATGTATGCACACAAGTGTTGCTGGTTGATTGATCATGTTGTTCTTATGCAGTGGACTGATACGAGAAGCTCATGCCTTGATTGGCATGTCATAGGTAGGTAAGAGAGATTATGCACGAATACTATCTATGTGCATGAGGAAATTTCACAAATACACAATATTCAGGGCTGAGGTAACAAAAAACTACAACTCTAAGGGATTTTAGTAAAAACCACAACTCTAGGACTAATCAGTAACAAAAAAACCACAAATTGCTTCGATTAGTCACTTAATGAGAAATATGACGTGCGGGTCTCATGTGTTAAGTGACTAGCGGGACAGTTCGTCTTGATCTAGAAAAATTGTAATACTTAAAGTTCTTTAAAAAAATAAAAAATTACAAAAAATCTGGAAAAAAAATAAAAACAAAAAATGCAGTACATTCCATCTTTGTTGATCAATCTGGGAAAATTTCAGCCTATTTTACTTTGCCGTATTAAAAGTTTGGACAATTTTTGTATGAACGTGAATTAGTTGACTTACAAAAACTGTCCAAACTTAAAATGGCCAAGTAAAATAGGCTGAAAATTTCCCAGATTAATCAACAAAGATGGCCTGAATTATTACATTTTTCAGTTCTTTTTTGATTTTTTTGATTTTTTAACTTTGAATATTTTTTTAAATTAACACATGGGACACACATGTTATATTTCTCATTAGTCCTAGAGTTGTGGTTTTTGTTGAAGTACCCCAGAGTTGTAGTTTTTTGTTACCTCAGCCTCAAATGTTGTATATTTGTGTAATTTTCTCTATGTGCATATACCCAAGCTCAACTAACTATGCGTGTATTGATCATTTCTATCTAGACTCTGGTTGTAACTCCAGGATGCAGCTTCTCGAGCCTGCTAATTGTGCTACGCACAGAATGTGTGTGGTGCTAGAAATTGTCATGACTGATTTTATATGTATTCCCTCTGTAAAGTAATATACGATCATTTAGATCACCACTTACGTGATCTAAAAGATCTTATATTACTTTACAGGGGGGTACTTCTTTACTAAGCTTCAAATGTGGTGTATTTGTGCAATTTTCCTTGGATGACCCTGCCTGTCAGAGTCGTATTCGTGAGCATGGTCCCACCTGTCTGTAACCGTTGGATGTTGCATCGTACCAAAATCGGACAAAGCCATAATCATACGTGCAGTAGTTTCGTATTGCAAAACAGAAGGAGTAGTAGCTAGTTTCCGTATATGGTACTGACCGACGCGTTTTCCTTGGTTCTTCTGAGCGATGCGCTCGTAGGCTTCACGCCAGTCCGCTCGCCCGAAGGTGGTCTTGACTCGACTGCCGGAGATGATGTCGATGCCGTGCTTGGCATAGTACAGGGACTGGAGAATGGCGAGGGGCGCCGACCGGGCGTCGCCCTCCTTGTGGACGCTGGTGCAGTTGGTGTGGAGCTTGATGATGCCATCCTCGTCCTTCTCGGCCACCTCGTCCATGATCCCACGGAACCACTCGAAGGAGCCTTGCTCCCGGGTGGTCCAGTAGAAGTAGGCGCGGCGAGTCTTGAACGATGCCGACGCGCCTGCGTCGCCGGGGTTGCCGGACTCAATGTCCCCGAGCCGCTTCGTGTTGTTGATGATGTCCTTGATGATCGAGATCATGGGCGTGGCGCCGATGCCGAGTCCCACCAGTAGCACAACCTCGTACTGCTTGTAATCCTCCGCGGGTGCCCCATACGGCCCATCGATCAGTATCTTGGGGAATCTGCAGCGCAAGCACATTTTGCTTATCACAATTTACTTCCAGTGATTAAGATGGTATTTATTTTTTCAAGATAGATTCACATGACCAAAGACAGCAATTGCGTGAGGAAAACATATGGGTAGCAGATGGATTTTATTAACGCGTAGTTGAAGTAGGAAGGGAAAATATTCTTTCCAGTCCATAAAATTCTTCTTATTGTATTTTATATATGGCCGTTCATCCTCCTGACAAAACCCGGGAATCCTCTGACCGAGCTTTTAAAAACTCGTCCTTGGAATCCAAAGTCCAAACTCAACCCAAAATAAATAAGCAATGACAGTTTCATGTATAAAAATATCAATTTAACTATTTAGCCTGCTATTTTCACTAAAACCCTAGTTTCGAGCTATTTCGTACTTTCGGGCTTGGCGTTTGGACCTAAAACTGTAGCCTAAGCTTGGCCCCTAAAAAGCAACAACCGGGAGATGCCACGGGACATGCCATCACCACTATACTAGTCCAGCCCACCCATCGGACAATTACACCTTAATATTTCCCATATATCAATTAATCCATAAAAAAAGGACCTAAGTGTCACACATGTGGCACGAAGCTATTCCGCCCTGACTTTTTTGATAGCAAGTTTAGTTTCTAAGGATGTCAACTTTAGTTGTAAAGCATATCAACTTTCTGTTTGGATGGTAAGTTTCAGTTTTTTCTTACCTTTTTTTATGACAATTTTAGTCTAAAAACGTCAGGGCATTGTTACTTCGTGCCACACATGTGACTCTTATCATTTGAGAAAAGAAAACATATCAATCAATCAAACAAATCATCCATCGATACTGGAAGATAGGCCTAGCAAGTCGGATACAGGAAAGTCCCAAAGTCATTTGACTAAACTGTGGTTGGCCAAGGTGCCGGCAAAGGTCAGATCGTTTGCATGGCATCTAGTAAAAAAAAGTAGCATCCCTATTGGTCAAACTCTAAGCCTGTTTGGTAAACACTTAGGCAGAGGAATGAGAGTTTGCACAATGGTATTTATAGAGGGATCAGGCATGAGAAGTAGAATTTTACTCCCATTCCCTTGTTTGGTATATGGTGGGAATCGGTGTGGGATAAAACCCAGCTCACGGATTAATAGAGTATCCCTGGGAAGAAATCGGTGGGAATTGGCTTCCTCAACTCTCATTCTCCTTCCCACTTAAACTCCCATTCCCTCTAATCAAACAGTGGACTTTTAAACTCCTCACCCCTTAGCTTCCATTCTCCATCTCTAATTCCCCTGAACCAAACACACTGTAAAGAGGATGAATATATCCGAGGATGATCTAGGTGTGATATGCAATGCATTAGTATGGCATCACGCTTTACTCGATTGCCATATGTCTAAGTGTGTGTGGGCACTTATGAAGGAGGAGCTTGTGGAGCATATAAGACTTTGCAAATCTCCTCGTATCCTTGTGGATGATATGGTGGGTGACACGGAAGGTGAAGCATGAACAAATATTTCAGAGTCCACTGTCCACAAGGCTGTTCGTTCTGAGATACTCGAAGGATCTCGAGCATACCCTGGAGAAGAAGATGGCTTATTTTGCTGTTTAGAGGCCGAGAGAACCAAGGTGGATTAAATCCCTAGATGGAGGGCCAAAGATAAATGTGGACGTAGTTGTTTCTCAACATAGTGAGAGAGGTTGCCGCACGACAATTTGCAGGGATGGCCAAGGAAGATACATGGGAGCATCGATGACCTTTCTTCAAGGTCTTGTTGATCCGGAGATTCTAGAAAATCATGCTTGCTTTGAAGCCCTTTCTCTTGCTACATATCTATACATCCAAAGGGTGAGGGCAGCTAAAGATTGCATCGCAAAGGTATGTCCGATCGAATCGATTTCGAACTCATGACCCGAGAGGAGAAAATGGGACCGGATTTCACGAGAAAAAGACAACTTTTGCTCATACGTACATACCTTGGGTCGGACTTGGCGTCGTCGCGGTCATACTCTACCCGGCGAATCTCGTTCTTGCCCTCTGTGTTCGGGCAAACCTACAATTTATACACACACGTTTAGGGATAGTTATGGTTTTGGAGCTTTTGGGGTTGACGATGATGAGGTCAATGTCACTAATCACAAAAGTACCTTAAGGAAGGCGTCCCTGAGGTCTTCGGTCCAGTCACCAAGCACCTTGATGTGGACGCTAACGCAGTCGTCCTCCGGCGCCGATGTGATGGAGAACGGGTGCCTGAACACTCATTCAGTCCACCCATTAGACAAATCGCTATTTCATTGAGGGGTTGTTTTGTTTGAGAATAAAATTGTCACATATGAGATCTAGAAAAAAAGATGATCAACTTAAATGAGTGTTTGGTTCAATGTATCCTTGCGTATTCGTGAAAAAAGTAAGTGTTTGGTTCAAGTTACACCTTAATCCAGACTAGAGGCTAAGGCGCACTTCACACCGCCACTCTTCATTTGTGTGATTAACTCTTTTATATCTAGAATATTCTTGCAATAAGTAGTTTTTCTTTGATTTTCTCTCAGTTGGCTTGTGTCTTAATTATGTTCTGGCGGTGTTTTTTAATATATCATATAGGGTTGTTGTTTGAGATATTATTTGTTTCGAGAGAAGAGTGAAGTTGTTTGGTGTCTAGTTGTGGTGTCTTTACATGTTTCGGCCTCGGGGTCAGCCGGTGGTGGTTGTTTGAGCCTCTTGGGAGCTCCTATTCCATGCTAAAACCGTGAAATTGTTGTTTCACATGGGCCAGTGCACAAAGGTCTCGCTTGTTCAGCTCGGCTCTCCGCATCTCTCGCTCGTTTAGCTTTTTTTCAGCTCGCCACACTCCTAGCTCAAAAAACCAGTTATCTTTTTTTAAAGGTAGTTGAATTAAAAGATGTTCAAGGGTTTTTAAAATATTGTAAATTTTAAAAAATCATGATTTTTAGAAAACATTCACGAATTTAAAATTTATTCATGGATTTTTAAAATGTTCACAAATTAAATATAATTTTGGATTTATGAAATGTTCACAAACATTAAAAATGATCACAAAATTCAAGAATATCCGTGAATTTAATCAATATTAATGAATCTGAAAAAGTGAATTTTAAAAAATGTTTATGTTTTGATGTTCACATATTTTAAGAAGCGTCATGAATTAAGATGTGAGAAAAGTAAAAATTAAAAGGAGAAGAATAAATAAAATTAAACATCACACACCCTCACATGCGAGGCCCTCAACACCTCACAACCCCTGGAGCAACATGACACTTCGAATCAAGAGAGATTAGAGCATCTACAATCACAATTGCTTAAATTGGCTTCCCCGGTCAGTGCCTAGTCAGATCCGTTTTGGACCCTCACTTTCCTTGCAAAACAACCATTCCTCGTATTATCCTCATATTGTTCGGTCAAATGCATATGATTGATGAAGAGGAAGAGAGAGAAAAGAAAGAGAAAAGGTGGTCCGTGGTGGCCAAATCCTACGTGGCATCCTCCTGGACACGCCCGGACATCCCCATATATTTCCCATGTATGACTTGGATATGGGGATTTGTGGACTATCCGAACATGCCCGTACAAAGTAAGAATTATGGTTGGGGTGTTTTTTTTAGCATCTCGTCCGAACAGTTACCGGTCTGTCCAATGGGACGTTTGAGGGTTCTGCTTGTAGATGCTCTTAGTATCTCTATAGATAGATGTTTTTCTTTTTGCCACACTAATATTATCTTTGATTTGTGCCAAAGATTGCCATGGCAAAAAGTTGGCTAGCCAAAAAATTTGTTGAGGTTTCGCGTGCCAATGAATTGGCTAACATTGGCAATCATCCAAACAAAGACTAATACGTCTGCCATGACCAAAAAGTTGGCAGGGTAGACATTGGTGGCAATCCAACACACCGTAAGATCCCAATGCAATCTACACTTACAAAGGGTAGCTAGTTTCTCTTATTTCTGCGAACTTGTGACTTAAATTTTATTAAACTACGTTATATAAGTTTAATAAATAAAAATATATAAAAAAGTGTGATGTTGTTAGTCCTAAAACCAAACATCCCCTAAGTGAGCCGGCCAGCCGGAGATGTTTGTAAGTTTGTTGCAGCTTACCACTCAAATTTTGAGACGTCTGGGCATTTGATGAAGATGTATTGTCCGCCCTTGAACCTGAACCCCTCAGGCTTGGACATGTGCAGGGACAGCAGGCTTGCGGGGTGCGGGTGCACGGCCACCTTGATCTTCTCCACCAACCGCACCCTCGATCGCAGTGTTCGCGTCAGCCGCTCGCACGCGTACACAATAATCGGCACTGTCAGGTACATCCACGTCTGCACGCACCACAAATAGTTCCAATCAATACTCAATTGTCAGTCAGCTATGGCCGAACCCAGAGATTTATTCTTTTGAGTGCAAGCAAATTTTTTGGCTTGGACAATTCTCGCGCAAATTCAAAGAATTAACTATTTTTCTAAAGATATATGGAGATTCCATGTATTGAAAATTTTACAAGAGCTCCTCATTCCACAAGATTGATGTGTTAACGTACCGTCTTCTTTTGCCACTTCTTGGTGAGGTAGAGGAAGTGCCCGTGGACGATGAGCAGCGCGTAGACAATGACGAACAGATGGTGTGTGTACAAGAAGGCATTGTACCCAGTGAAGCGATTGAACGAGGCGTTGATGAGGATAGTGAGGCGGTTGTGCGAGGCACTCACGGACCGGGTGAGGTGGCCGAGCAGCCCGGGAAGGCTATTTGGATTCTTGGACTCAACGAGGCTCTCAGACTTCTTTGGCTTGGGGCGTCGGAGCTCTCTTTTGCGGAACCGCCCCGTGGCGAGTGTAAAGGTGATGGCCATAAGCACCAACATCACTAGCCCGGTCCACCCTTCTGTGCCCTTCAAGAACCACCAATAGTTGGGCGGCTTCACGTCGCCAAAGAATGGCTTCATGGGCTCATACTCATCATCGGTGGCGTGCACCAGCCTCGGGAAGTCGCACGTCAGGTGAGAGATGATATGAAGCCCGGCGCCGATAGAGATCCCCACAGCGATCACCTTGTGGAAGTTGAGGTTGTCGTTAAATGGCACAAACCGTCCGAGCGTGGTGCGGCTCCGAAGCCATGTGATGGTGTTGCGGCACACGGGAAGGAGAGTGAGCGCCATGTTGAACTTGAGTGTCTCGGCGCCACCCTTGGCCACACACACGCAGTAGCCCATCACCTTGAACACAGCGCGGTGGCGGTACTGCATGAACTTCCAAGCGAATAGCCCCGCGCAGATGGATAGCCACAGGAGCATCACCCAGCAGCGGCGCCAATTGTCCTTCAGGAAGTATCGGGCGCTGCGGTACAACTGCTTGTGCCAATTGGGTTCCGCCAATTTACCGCCCTTGGTCATCGTCTCGCTTAACGGCTTCAGTAATAGCATCTCCAAGCTGTGCAGCTGCAAATTAATTCTCACCATTAATTCTTTGCATCAGTAACATTGTTGGTCACAGGGCGAATCTAGTAGATGCTAGTGCAGGGTGCAGTCTACTTTATACTAACTAGTCAATGTGTACGTGCAATGCACGTTAATTTGGAAGTATATTAAGTGCATACGGATATTAAGTAGGATATTATTTACATGTTATTATGTGATTAGCATTATATTTGGCATGAAATTAAATGCACGCTAAACGTGTTGAGCGCTCGACGTTGAAGCAGTCTAGGTCATTGGATTGACATGATTTGATGACCGAGATTAATTGAATCTGCCTCTTTGGGTTTTTTTATATTGGTATAGACATACACTAGACACTAATTTCCGAACAACACAATGTTATTTGAAGAATAGTACTTGCTAGGATTATGATGATACTTAATCAAATTATACTACTACCTTCTTTCCATTTTATACGGCTTATCTTAAAATTTTCGTTTTTCTGTTTTATAACTTTTATTTTTATTGGTTCCCATCACATGTTCAAATTTTAAGGCGCGTTAAATCACTCTATGCGAAGATTAAGAGAAACTCATCAATGCATATAAATATTTTATGGTTATTCACGCATGCATGCATTGCAATTAATACATTAGTAAACACATTTTTTGGTAAAAATAATCACATTAATTGAGTACTTTTGTAAAGTACAAAAAATATTCCATCACTCATCATATATCTTAGACTAGCCACAGTGGGAGTAATATAGATAGTAGCATCATACATACTCCCTCCTTCCATCTATATAGGGCTTAATTCGTTTTTTAAGATCGCTTTTGACTATTGACAAGATTAATAGTACATGACATGCACAATATGAAAATTATATCATTGAAATCTCCTTTCACACACAAATCTAACGGTGTGCTTTGTGTAAGTTGCATGTCATATATTATTGTTCTAATATTTGGTCAAAGTTAGCCTCAAAAAACGCATTAGGCCCTATATAGATGGAAGGAGGGAGTATCTAGATAAAATATATGATGTGACAAGTAATAAATGAAAAAAAAGAGGCATGTGGTAACATAGTTAGTTACTAGTAGTATAAGTAACATCACATATATCAAGGCAAGATGGGTCCATAGGCTAATAAATAAAGCGTTGCATGTTACCACACATATGTTACTTCCCACTATAGAGGTAGTAACATATACTAGTAACATATGCATATTACTAGTCTAAGTTACTCCCCATTGTGGCAAGTTTTAGTTGGTGAGATTTTTGAATTGAACATTATAAACCAGTTGGGAGGTACTCCCTCCTTTCTAAATTACTCGTCGTGGTTTTAGTTTAAATTTAAACTAAAACCACAACGAGTAATTTGGAACAGAGGAAGTAGTATTTAGCACTCTAATAGAACAATTCTAGGTCTGCCACTGGTTGGTCGCATCAGAGTTAATTACCTCGATGTAGCCACGGCCGTGTGGGTCCAACTCCTCCATGATGAGCTTGACATACTCCTCAGACTGTTGTGCGGTTATTGTTAGATGGTTCGCCGACGCGCTCAACGTGATGATCTGCAGACCAGATCAGAATAGCCCTCATTGATGTGCAAATGTTCAATGACAGTCTTTTTGAGTGAAAATCGTTCATCGTCGAAAATAAGAGAACACACACACCCTCCATTCCTGTTGTTGGAGAATGGAGATGCTTGAATGAACCAGTGAAAGAGTAGTTCGAATTCACCTGTTTGACCTCCGCCTCGCTGATCTTCCCGTCAGCGTTCTTGTCCACCCTGTTGGTTAGTCAAAGACATTCACTTATGTACTTCACCTTTGACCTTGACCGACAAAATACATGAGTTACACGACACAAAATGGTTTTGTTAATAAATGATTTACCCGACGCATCAATCAAGGACTAATGTTTACCTTGCTATATAATAAAAGAGCCCATCTCCGGTACATTCCCCACTAGATGTATAAAAGGCAATATGGACTTTCTAAGAGTCAAACTCTGTAAAATTTAACCAAATGTATAGAGAAAACTATTTATATATCAACACTGAAAATATAAGGTTTCGCCGAGGGATCCGCTCTCCCCCTTGTTCTTTGTCATTGCTATTGACCCTCTACAAAAAATCCTCCAATTGGCCATGAGCAAGGGGGCGCCATGGTGCGGACCTCTCTATATGCGGATGATGCGGCGATGTTCATGATACTGATAAAAAAGGATCTTTCCGTCATCCTCAAATACTTCGGCCAAGTCACGGGCTTGTGCACCAGCGTCCATAAGAGCTCGGTAGTTCCCATCCAGTGCAACCACATTAATTTGTATCACATTCTCTGAAGCTTGCCGGCCCCGAAGACACCCTTTCCTATGTGATATTTGGGTCTCCCGTTTTTGATTTTGAAACTTAAAAAGGTGGACTTCCAATTTTTGAAAGACAAGGTGGCCATGAAGCTCGTCCCTTGGGAGGGCCAAACAATCACAACCATCGGCCGCACGAGTCTTGTCAAGTCAGTGCTTACATCCCAAGTGGTGTTTTTTTATTACACCTCTAATCGTTCTGCCAAGCACGCTTCGCGACACTAACAAGCTTGAGAGGGCCTTTCTTTGGTCCGGGTCACACAAGACAACCGGAGCAAAATGCAAAGTAATGTGGAACAACATGTGCCACTCCTTGTTCTATGGGGGTCTTGGAGTCCTCAACACCAACAAATTCGCGCATGAACTTAGATTATGATGGCCTTGGTATGAATGGAAAGAGCCGAGCAAAGTTTGGGTGGGCATGCGCAACCGTTGTGATGAGAGAGACCTTGACTTCTTCTATTCATCCACCATCATCGTTGTTGGGAACGGCGCCAAGACCCCCTTTTGGGACTCCCCTTGGGATTTTGGGATCAAGCCAAAGGATACAACTCCGCATATTTTCGAGGCGTCGACAAGGAAAACACAAAAAGTTCGGGAAGCTCTCAAAGACAATACTTGGATTTCAAAAATCAAGCTGATACTCTCCATCATATATAAATTTTTTGATTGTTCCATACAAATATTATACAACTTTTACATACTTTTGGCAACATTTTATATTATTTTTTGGGACTAACATATTGATCTTGTGCCTAGTGTCAGTTCCTGTTTTTTGCATGTTTTTTATTTTGCAGAATATACATATCAAACGAAGTCCAAATTAAATAAAATTTTAAAGAGAATTATTTTGAAATACATGTGATTTTTGGAAGGTGGAATCAACGCAAAAGGAGGCCCACGGCCCCCACGAGACACCAGGGCGCGCCCTAGGGCCCAGGCGCGGGGTGGTGGGTTGTGCTCATCTCGTAAGACGGTTGGAACTCTACTTCGGGTGCGAGGAAGCTTATATCCGAAAAAAAAACCATGTTAAAATCTCAGCGCAATCAGAGTTACGGATCACCGGATATTTAAGAAACGGTTTTTGGCCAGATCTAGGAGCGCGAAACAGAAGAGAATAGAGAGGGAGATCCAATCTCGGAGGGGCTCCTGCCCCTCTGCCACCATGGAGGCCATGGACCAGAGGGGAAACTCTCCTCCCATCTAGGGGGGAGACCAATGAAGAAGAAGAAGAAGGAGGGGCTCTCTCTCCCCCTCTCTCCCGGTGGCGCCGGAACGCCGCCGGGGCAATCATCGTGTGACGGCGATCTACTCCAACAACTCCGTCATCTTCACTAACATTTTCATCACCTTCCCCCATCTATCTATAGCGGCCCACTCTCACGCAACCCGCTGTACCCTCTACTTGAACATGGTGCTTTATGCTTCATATCGCTATCCAATGATATGTTGCCATCCTATGATGTCTGAGTAGATTTTTGTTGTCCTACCGGTAATTGGTGAATTGCTATGATTGGTTTAATTTGCTTGTGGTTATGTTGCTTTCTTTTGGTGCCCATCATATGAGCGCGCGTGTGGATCACGCCATAGGGTTAATTGTATGTTGATAATACTATGCATTGGAGGTCAAGGGTGAGAGAAGCTTCTTCCTAAACATAGAAATTGATGCATACGGGATTGAAGGGGGACCAATATATATCCTAATGCTATGGTTGAGTTTTACCTTAATGAATGTTAGTAGTTGCAGATGCTTGCTAATAGCTTCAATCATAAGTGCATAGAATTCCAAGTAAGGGACGACATGCTAGCAGAGGCCTCTCCCACATAAAAACTCTCTACCGGTCTAGTAACGTAGTCAATTGCTAAGGGGCAATTCCGCAAATCCTACCACACTAATCCACACTCGTTATACTAATTTAATTGTTTCTTTATCTAAGCAGCACCTACTTTTTATTTTTACATTCTTTATTATCTTGCAAACTTATCCCTTCATACCTACAAAGTACTTCTAGTTTTATTCTTGTTCTAGGTAAAGCATACATTAAGTGTGCGTAGAGTTGTATCAGTGGTCAATAGAACTTAAGGGAATATTTGTTCTACCTTTAGATTCTCGTTGGGTTCGACACTCTTATTTGTCAAAAAGGCCTACAAACAATCCCCTATACTTGTGGGTTATCACAAGCTCAACAACGCTTTCTCGTGGAACCACTTACATGAGTTTGTGGTGCTTTGGTCCCTAACACATGGCGTTCAGTTGGATGAGCTCGTGGAGGATGATATCTCTTGGAAGCACACACGCTAGTTGCCATTACTCGGCGGCGTCCGCTTACGATGCCCAATTCTTGGGACTCACTTTCACTTTTCTCACCTATGGAGCATGCGGTTTGGAAGGCTCCCCCAAGGTAAAATTCTTCGCTTTGGGACGTCGACCGCTTGGCCAAGCGGGGATGGCCAAATTGCGATCTATGTCCTTTATGTAGGCGGGAACAAGAATCCGAGCCACATCTTTTTTAAAAATGCCCTTTCACTCTTCACCTTTGGAACCTTGTCAGGGCTTGGCTGCAACTTGGACACATTGACACCTCTTTGTGGCACCTATAAGATTTCAAGAAGGATTGGTGGATCAACTCTTCGGGCGATAACATACCTAACCGAAAAGCTATGGCTTTCCTCACCATGCTTGTGTGTTGGAAGATTTGGAACGAGCGTAATACCCGCGTATTCCGACAAAAAAGCGCTCCTCCACCTATCCTTTATGCTTAATTCAAGATGAGGCCAAGCTTTGTGCCAAAGCGGGAGCAAAGAAGTTAGGGAGTTTCATTTTGGGAGAGTAACAATTTGTGGTTGTAAGGGTTTTTCGTAACACAAACTCTTCTCCTCCTTAATTAATAGATGAGGCAAAGCGTATGCCTTCGTTTCGAAAAAAATAAAAATAAAAAAAATGAATGAAACTGCATGTTATGAGGAATTTAAGGGTATGTGTTTGGCCATAAACTTGGTCAAACTTGGTAAGGTTTGACTTTTAGAAAAACTATGTGAACTACTTTATGGAAAGGAGGGAGTAATAAATAATGTACACTACTTGATGTCATGCATGGCAATAAATAAAATTATCTAAATTCATAACATATACACTATGCACCCGAAAGAGGTAGATAGACCGGTAGTCATATAACTTGCATGCAATAATCTGTATAGTGCACAAACTTGCAAAATATATGTTTCTGGCCATCAAACTTGCACGTGCATTCATATATAGTCACATTTTCCATCCGTGGGTGTATTCATGGCCTACATGGCATGCCAGCGGGGCCAGGGCCTGCTGTCAGCCGCTGTCGCATGATAGATTTATAGAAAAGCCCTTAGTTTTTTTATTTACGTATTAAGCCCCTAAAATAAAAAAGAAAAACATGAATGGTGGGGTTTCAAAGCCGCAACCTGCCCCTAGTAGGGCCGGGTGGACAACCACACCAGACCGTGAGTCCGATGATCATTCGTGTTATGATAGCACAATTTTAAAAGAAATGTAACCCGAAAAAAGGGAGCACTATGGCTCGATCATGTGACCTCGTGGTCAACGTTAACTAAGATTACCACCATGCTACAACAACACAACATGTACAAAAGGGATAACATTTTTCATGTTGTTAGTCCTTGTTCTACGTAAGAAACCAACTTATATTCTTGTGTTTGTGACATTTAAAAAATGTTTATGTGTTACAAAAAAAGGTACATGATATTTCAAAAAATGTTTAAACATTATAAAACATATTTCATAAGCAGTACTCCCTCCGTCCCAAAATAAGTGACTCGACTTTGTACTAACTTATATCAGCAGCCTAAACTTGAAAGTAAAGTGCAAAGGATGAACTAAGAGTTCCCTTAACTAGACCTGTGCATAAACAACCCGGCCCGGAGAGATGTGCATACAGGCCGGGCTCAGGCTCCAGCTCCATTTTCTTGCTTGAAGCCCAGCCCAAAAGCCCAAAATGATCATAATGTATATTTTCCTTAAAATATAGGTATATGCTATTGTGTTAATACCCCGGATATTATTTATTTAATTGGAAAATATAACTGTTCATGTGTTTCAGGCCGGGGCAGGCCCGGGCTTGTGATTTTTGCTTTGGGCTTTGACAAGCCCGGCCTAAACCAGGCCCGGCCCTGTGAATGATCAGGTTTACTCTTAACTAATGCGGAGGGCGATTCTCAAAAAATAAATAAAAATAATGCGGTGGGGGCGTAGTTTATAATTAGCGTACATGTCGAAGAAGAGCTGCAGGCGGCTCTTGAAGCTGGGATCTGAAATTTGATCCCAGAACTCACGCAGCTCCGCCTTGTCGATGCTGTCCCCGGAGATGCCCCGCCGCCTTGCCAGCGTGTCGAACAGCTCGCCGGCGAACGCGACCTCTTTCATACCTGCAAAATTATTGTTTGATTACAGTGATACGCAACTAATCAGGCACGAGCGAATTGTGTTTTCGATTGAGATAAGGCGGAGCGAGGCGAGGCGTTTGACGTACCGATGCACTCGCCGAACATGGACCGGGGGAGGAGGTCATTCTGGGCGTTACTGTCGAAGAACCCGGCGGCGCTGGTCCATCCTTTGGAAGCGTCTGTCTCGCTGATGAACTTGAGACCCTCGAGAGCGAGCGCGGGGACGGACGACATGGACCTGTCGAGGCGGCTCGGGCCGCCCCCGCGCGGCGCCGGCATGGGCTCCACGAACCGCTTCCGCGTCGCGGAACGATTCCCCGGAGGCACGGCCCTCTCGCGTGCGCCGCTGCTGGCCTCCACGATCTCCCCCACTCCGGGGCCGCCCCCGGTGTCGTCAGCGCCCACCCGGCTAGGCATGTCCGGCCGCCGGTTCTAGCTCGTCCCCAAGAAGTCAGCCAGCGGACGGAAGCACGGACCCTGCCTCCAAGAAACCGCAGCTAATGCGGAGGCAGAATTCAGCCAGCGCACGCGCGCCGGAAATTCGCTGCCGGAGGTTTCGTTTCCGCTCGGGCGGCGGCAGCAGCCGAAGCAGTAGTTGGAAGAGGGACTGGATGCGTGTGATGAGACCGGAAGGGGCGGGTGGGAGATGGCCATTTATATAGGGGACGGGTGCTTGATCTGCTAGCCAGCTTAGTGGTATGGTGTGAACTGTAGGTTCGAACTTAATGTTGACTGTCATTGTGGTTGTTGCTTGTTGCTTCATGATCCGAACGGAATGTTCCGACTGGCTTGAATAAAGTACATGATCCAAGTGGAATAATCCTTGTTTTAGTTCACATGTATTTTATATCCACGCCCATGAGTTATGTTGAAACCGTAGCTTCAGGCATTGCTCCATCCCCACTCCATCGCCGCCTACCCATTTTTGCTTACTGCATCAAGTTGTTACTAGTTGGTACTCCCTCTGGTATTTTTCAATCTGCATATAAATTTTGTCCAAAGTCAAAGTGTCTCCATTTTTACCAAACATATAGAAAAAAATATCAACATTCACAATGCCAAATCAATATTGTTAGATTCGTTTTGAAATGTAGTTTCTTTGTATATATATTTGATCTTGTAGATGTTAATATTTTTTTAATATAAACTTGATCAAATTTTGTAATGTTTGACTTGACACAAATTTAATATACGGAGTAAAAATGACCGAAGGGAGAGTACACACTTTCTGGGAAAACCGACAAGTAAAATAATACTTGTATTGGGATTATTTAAAAAAATAGAAAGTTCTTTATTTCAGGAAATTGTGTAAAAATCTAGTAATACGCATGCTAATTCTAGACGACGGAGGGAGTACTACAAACTATTTGTAACACAGCCACATGCCTGTTAAAACATGCAGGATAAAAGGGAAAGAGAAAAATATATTTTTAGTCCCTCAAGTTCTCCAAAAGTATAAAGTTGGTCCCTCAAGTTTTTTTGGTATGTATTTGGTCCTTCAAGTCTCAAAACTGGACAAGTTTAGTCCAAAACCAGATTTTGAGCACGTTGACCGGGTTTGACCATGTTTGACCGTGTTGACAACGGTTGACCAATGAACAGTAAATTAAAAAAAAATCTGAAATTTTGTGAAAACCACCATCCTTTTGAGTTTACTGTTCATCATCCAAATCTGGTCAGCGTGGTCAAACCCGGTCTACGTGCTTAAAATCTGGTTTTGGACCAAACTTATCTGGTTTTGAGACTTGATGGACCAAATGTATACTAATTTTTTTTGAGGGACCAAGTCTACACTTTTGAGAAATTTAAGGGATCAAAAACATGCTTTTCTCAAAGGGAAAGCCAAAAAAGCAAGCCCTAACAACTACTTGAAGGTAGGATATATAGTACACTATCCTATTAACATCCAAGCAGGTTCTTCATACCACCGGCATCTCCTCAAGTCTCAGTCCAAAGGACAGAGGCTGAGAGGCAAATGGAAGAAACCCAGGCGATGAGAAAATCCACCTAAAGTGCATTACCTTAGGATTCTGCCATTTAGATGACAAGTGTCCCAGACTCTCAGTGCCTTGACTCATATGATTTTCTGCTACGACGGTTGCAACCTACCTGCACAAACATGCGTTGTGTCGTGCATTGTTCTAAAGAGAAACTATAACTTTTGATTAAGCAATACGACATTTCTGTACAGCCATTTAAGAGTTTTCTGGTAACATTATTAGCTGCTAATACACATAGCATTTCTCTAAATCTTTGATCTTTTCCTGTATGTCCTTCAAGCTAGCTAGAACTGATTGTCTTTTTTTTTCCGATAAAGGATGGATTTTATTGTCTCAAAATAAAGCATCAAGAGGATACAAACACTATGAGCACACACCCGGTCTCTGCATAGTCAGGATGCACACGGCCAACACCAACACACACAAAAACGCACCGACAACTAGCAAAGTCATATAAGACCGAAGCTATAGGCAAGAAAAAGAAAAAGTTCCAAAGCATTCAAATTCGTGATCGATAAACTAACTATAGAAATGGCCATGTCCGCACCAACTATTTCATGACACCACGCGGACGTCAAAATTCTTCAACAGCAACGCATTCAAGAAGGGAGCGACATTCAGACGTCGCCGTCACCGGATCCAACCACCAAGGCTAGAACTTAGGTTTTCACGCTGAAGAATCAGTCAAAGAGAATCCAAACAATGCCTTCAACAAGGTAACGGCGGAAAACAACGTCGCCATTGCTACGCATAACCAACTCGGGCAGACCTAGGATTTCACGCCAGATCTCAAGACTTGGTGCCCGTAGCACACCATCGAAGTCACTCTTGTTGTCGCCACCACTTTTTCACGATCTCGCAGCTACATGCGATGAGCGATCACCGCCGCTGCACAACCATCCCTCTGTATCAAGTCTTTGTCCATAGTTTGCATCTCAACGCCGAAGTCCATCATCAGATCTAGAGAGATGAACCCTCCTGCATATCTTCCGATGATCATCCTCTACGTGAAGCCACAGGAGGTCACTGCAGTACAATCCGCAGAACTGATTGTTTAGTGATTACATAATGCTACTAGTACAATTCAAAGCTCTGTGCCTACCTATGTCCCCCCTTTTCTTTTGTTACGACAACATGTCTTAAACTCTTGATATACAACAACTTCAGAACATTTTGACATGCGCACCTGCTTTGTAGCACTTCCCAATTAGATAAAGCCAGAGAGGACAACTGAGAGTTTCTAAAAGATTTTGTTGTTTAGATCACAGCTAGCAGCTACTATACTTGAAGACTTGAAGACTTTGAGTGTTGTGCGAAGTCTTCCTAATCAATTTATAACGTTACTTAGGACCCCGTCCTATATTAGACTTGGGTAGCAGCACCAACTGCAGGCCGGTTAAGCTATCATATTATTTCAATCCGCAACGCAACAACAATCAATTCGATGCGTGGAAGTGTACTGCTTCGCAAGTTTGTTGAGCATCGGCATCAAGAGCGGTCTAGTCAACTGCACTTCTGTCAAAACAAACATCTTAATTCTATGATCTTATCTGCTAAGTAACTAAGCTATTTTAATCCATCATCATGCCTATTCATACGGCTGTGAGATTTGAATATACCAGACGTCGTGTTCCCCGCGCTAAACTGCACCTTGCTATCTCGAGATTAAAATTTTAGTTGATGACGCCATTTGATCAGTCTTGTTCCTTTGGTCCTTGCTGTGAAACAAGTCTTGTTACGTCTTAGAAAATCATGTTCATCAGGAGGAGGAAGCTACGTGATGCTTTCGGAAATAAAAGAAAGGTGGTACGCGGTTTACATGCTCTACAGGGCACGCGGATCTCATTGCCATTTGATTGGGAAGCCTTCTATTACTGCTGAGTTTTTCTTTTTTGAGGGGTGTTATAGCTGAGTTGATTAGTCCGAATTTGGTGGTTCCTCATGTCTGGTTCAATCTTGTTGACACAGAAGGAAATTTGTGTGCATATGGTTGCAAAATTTCATTTATTAAAAATAGCTCTTTTATGTGACACCCTTTAATTAATATGGACCGTCCATTTTCAAAACATGTCACAAATGTTTCGCGGCGCCAAACCTTGCATACTTCTTCTTTGTAGCTCCCCATCAAAATCTGAGCTGCGATGTCTCCGTCGTGGGTGGGTGAGTGTTTGGCATGGTCTTCACGTGGCTTCACAAGACCTCTTCGGTATGCGTTGGGTTGGTGGCCATTTGTGGTGAAGTCGGAGTAGCTAGAAAGAAGGGATGGGATGATGCTTGGTTGAGGAGAAGTGATGACGATGATGCCAATGTGTTGCGTCGACGAGGCCTTCTCGACAATGGTGTGTGTTGGGTATCTTGGATTTTTTTCAAAATTATCACGCTTTTTAAAGCAAATTCGGAAACTATATCACCTAAAGCAAAAAAAAAAACCCAGAACTATGACCTCGTCGGCCTCGTGTGGGCCGAAGAGGGTGTCTTCGGTCAGGTGTTGGCCGAAAAGGGCTCTTCGGCCCGCGATTGACCGAAGACTGGCTCTTCTGGGCCGAAGGCTTGCCGTCGGTGGAGGATGGACCGAAAATAGTAACTTCGGCCACACGGCGACCGAAGTGGGCCATTTTCGGCCAGGCTACGGCCGAAGAGGTCTTCGGCCACCCCTCGACCGAAGAGGTCTGGTTAAGGCCCCGCGCCCATCTCCTTCCTCTGGTCTTTTCGCCTCTGTTCGTCCTTTCTCTCTCTCGTTCTTCTCTGTACCTCGCCACCCCGCGCCGATCTCCTTCATTTGCCACCCATTTTCACATTCAAGCCACAGAATCGGTAGATCATAGTAATTCCCGACGGCCTATGGTGTTTTTTTTTGCTATGGGGTAGTTTTTTGTGCGTTTGGGGAGGAGGAGCCATGATGGGGAGGAGGAGCCATGGTAGGGAGGAGGAGGTGCGGTTGGGCAGGAGGTGGTGGTGAGGAGGAGCAGCAGCTGTGGAGGAGGAGGTGGTGAGAAGGAGGTGCGGCTTGGGGGGAGGGGGTGACCGGAGTTGAACCTCCGGCCGTCGAGGGGGCGGCACTATCGTTGTCCGGTGGTGCAAGTACTCCGCGAGGTGGCCGGTGCCGCTGAGTCGAAGAGAGGAGCAAGAAGCTAGGGACACACGCTACGAAGGTATAACCATGTCGTCACAAATATTTTCTGAATTGTATAGTTTAGTTAGTGTAGATAAGTCATATTGCGAATTGTAGTGTTAATATGTTTGTGGAGGCATTTTAGCACATAGTTAGTGTAGCGGGTAATAATAGTGTTCATTGTGATTAATGAGAAGACGACAATGTCTGACAGGTGAAAATATCCGAATCACTAAATTTGACTGTTTACTACGGCGCTAGTGATGTTTGATATAATGAGTTGGGGGTTGATCTTAGCGAGTTTAAAAATGGTATCATGACACTAGCAGACCCGGACAGACTAGACATTAGACAGTTGAAGTATTGGTTGACAACTAGTTTCGGGCTGGATCCTCAAGTATGTTTCGTCAGTATTCATGCATTGTGGACCAAATCCTGTAAAAATGTGAAGTGGGATTTGATGCCGTAGATAGGAGCCAGCATTGGTTGACCCTGCTAAGACGTTACCGAGACCGAAAAATCCACCCATATGCCCTTGTGCAACCTGTGGCGAAGGAGGAGAATACCGTACAACTCCACAGGGGGTATGAACCCGGCCATGGCAGTCAAGTGGATAACGAGATTGATTTATCCGGGTCACAGCCACCCAATGTGGGTGCTAGTCAACCCGAGAAAGAGTCGGACTACGTGCCACACAATGTTTGTGGTCATGATACTAGGCAGAGTAGCCAGTCGATAATATTAGCTGGTTCTGGTTTTGCTGATGGGGATGAGAAAGGGGATGAAATGCACAGGGTGATGGAGGAAGAGGATGAGGATGGATTGGCGGAGGATCTGGATTCTGAAAATTCCGAGGATGAAGTGGGGTACCGATTCCTTCTGCATGGGATCAGGACATATCCACCGGCCTTAATTACAGTCAACGATGGCCATGAGACTCCATGGCAGTATAATCTGAACCAAGTCCAGATAGGGGATAGATGTTTGATACAAAGAAAAAATTGAAGTATGCGGTGATAAAGTGGGCTATGTCAAGTTTTTCGGACACACATATCAAGTCCAACAAATTATACCGTGAAATGTGTTGAAACAGGTTGTCCTGGGGAGGTGCACGGGCACGTGCCAAAGTATGACATCCACTGGGTTGTCACCGATGTTGTCCCACATAATTGTGTGAGAAAAAACCTCCTGGTGAATCATCCTAACCTGACTTCAACTCTCATTGCACAACTCATGTATACTGAGATAGTAGAGAAGAAAGATATGGAAGAAAAACACATCCAGATAGCAGTGAAGGTCAGATGGAATTATGTCATTCCTTATGGGAAGGCTTGGAGGGCTAAGCAGAAGGCTATGGAGGAAAGGTTTGGGATGTTCTTCAACTCATATGATAATGTTGTCCGTCTCCTTGACATACTGAAGGAGAGGAATCCTGACACTTATGTGAACGTACAACACACGAGGTTGCCTAGTATACCATATTTCATGGTGTTGAAACAAGTATTATTCTCTTTCTCTATGTGCATTGAAGCTTTCCGGCATTGTCCTCCTGTTATGTTTGTGGATGGTACATTCCTGACCGGTTAGTACAGAGGGCAAATCCTGACTGCTATTGGTGTGGACGGGAACAATCAAATCATCCCACTTTCCATGGCATTTGTGGAGGGTGAGAAATTTCCGAGTTGGGTATGGTTCTTCCAGCAAGTGAAAATTGCCGCCCAAACGTGTGTGTCATTCATGACAGACATGCTGGTATATTGAAGGCCGTTAAGACACTAAGTAATCCAACAGTTGATGAACCAACACCTTAGAGGACTTGCAGAGCCGGTGGGCCATGCACCATCTTGGGGCTAATTTTTTCTCACAATTCAAGAACAAGCGGTTGATGAACTTGTTCAAAAAATTATGCAAGCAGCACAAATACAGATTTATTTGGTCAAAACTAGATGAGTTTACTAAGAAGCAGGTCCGTGGGAGGAAGAAAATGGAACAAGATCATGTTAAATTAGCAGCACTCATCGCGGAGCTAGAGGAGCCAGTAGGTCTCTGTGACTTGACATGAATTGACCCTCCTAATACTAAGAGAAAGGAGGGGAGGGCAATAAACAATTTTTCTGTGTGGATAGAGAAAGAGCCTCCAGTGAATTGGTATTTGCTGCATGACACCCATGGAGCTAGGTATGGCCACATGACAGTCAATCTTGCAGAGGTGTATAACGTCGTACTCAGAGGGAATAGAACATTGCCACTCACAGCTATTGTGGAGGCCGTATTGCATGGCACTCTGAGATATTTCAGAGAAAGGCACGAGTTAGCAAGGAAGCATATTGCAGATAATCACAACACACCTTATTGTAGCCGTGTCATGGAGTACATGGCAAAGAAGAGAGAGAAAGCAAAGAAGCACACTGTCAGACTCATAGGCAATCAGGAAAGGAGGTATGAGGTACAGCTTCCTACTGATGGTTTTGGTTCTACAAATGAGGTGAAGACGCATGAGGTAAAAATTGGAACATAATTTTATCCAACGTGTGAGTGTACATGCAACAAACCGAAGTTGTTGCACCTACCTTGATCACATGTGTTGGTTGCCTGTTGCCAGATTGAGTTGGACGCTATCTCCTTCATGTCCCCATACTATTTAAAAGAGGCAGTACTCAACACATGGACATTAGAGTTGACAGGGTTTAGAGTCATCGGCAATTTCAACAAGGTAAATGACCGTGCCAGAGTATACATCCCGGATCCAGAACTTCACCGAGTAAGTAGGGGAAAACGGAAGACCCGTCGCATCGAAAATGATATGGACCAATCTGAAGCTGGTGGAGCAATCAGACAATGTTTGTTATGTGCGGCTTATGGGCATAGGATGAAATATTGTCCTGACCTAAACAGACGGTGCTTCCACATCGACGAGTGCTTCCACATCGACGACTGAGACAACAGGAGCAAGAGGCAGACGTGGTCGTGGAGTCGAGGCCGAAGGGGCGGACGAGGAAGAAATAACTCACAGGCTATATAATGTGTCGTAATGTATTGTAATATGTTTTAATTTGTAGTATGTCTGGACTATGTTTTAATTTGTAATATATCTGGACTATGTTTTAATTTGTAATATGTCTGAACTATGTTCTAATTTGTAATATGTCTGGACTATGTTTTAATTTGTAATATGTCTGAACTATGTTTTACTTTGTTATATGTTTGCACCTGAGATTTGTTGTTTCAATTGCAGATATGTCTTCATATCCATTGCTTAATGGTAATATTGATAGAGGGCACCGGGCTGCCCTTATGGAAGCGGGCAAGAACTTAGACGTGTTGGTCACTCGCACCCCAAAGTGTAATTGGATGATACACCCTTTATGGGTTAATAGGTATGTGTGCATATAATGGAATCCATATAATGGCTTACTATGTTTGACATACTTTTGATTTCCGCTAACAATATGCTACATTCTCTTTATTTTGTAGGTTAAGTTGGGCTGGACTTCTACCCTTAGCACAACTGGTTGAGGGTACATTGGCTGAGTGGTTTGATGGTCCGGACTTAGATGAGGCAGGTGAACCAACGCAGTTACACAAGAGGCAAGTGAAACATTTCTCTTACGACAAGCCACTCCTTACCTGCTTAGTAGATAAATGGAGACCAGAGAACATACGTTTCACTTTCCTTGGGGAGAGATGGCGCCTACTTTATAGGATGTGTCTTATTTGTTGAGATTACCTCTGGCCGGTGCTGCCATAGGTCCTTTAGAGGCAGAACCTGGTTGGCTAGCATCGATGCAGACACGTTTTTTGGCTGCGGTGCCAACTGCTACGGGCATAGACAACGATCCTCACGCGCCTCTTTTTAGATGGTTGAGCCAGTTTCAGGTAAACTTCACGACCAGTTAAACAAATATTGTTTTTATAGTTGCCCGATGTTCATACAATCATTTCATTTCTATGTTATTGTCTCGTTAGGATATCTCGATGTTCAATTGTCAGAGGCACAGATTGACCGATCACTAGAGGCATATATTCTTTGGCTGTTCGGCAAGACGATGTTCACGGAGAACCACGTGACCACTGTCGATGCACGACTCATCGGTATTGCACGAGAGATAGCTGACACACGTTGCCCTGGGGACATTCTGCAGAGGAGTTTTGGTTCTGCTGTGTTAGCGGCTACGTATAGAGGTCTGTGCAAAGCTTGCTTGCTGAAGTCTAGAAAATCAGGTGTTGTTGGATGTCCATTATTGTTGCAGCTCTGGTCATACGAGAGTTTCCCTATTGGACGACCCTATGTCTACGTTGATAAACCTTTTGGTTTGGAGGACATAGCTGGGACTTATGTGCCTTCTATCGATGACTTACCTACTATGGGATTTGTTTGGGCACGGAGAGAGGTACTTTCATATTAAGTAACAATTAATTCAATTATTTGTTGCCATTCAATAGTATAACTAATGCTTATTTGTTGTCATGCAGAGAGATAGTTTGTGCATAGCCAGGTCAGGAGCTGCTACCCATCCTTGACGACGCAGTTTGATAGTTTGCATGAGGATCAAGTTATCTGGGAGTCATACTCGCATCAGGCTGTATTCTCTAGTTGCCCAGTTGGGATTTCTGGATTAGGCACTAGAGATCGGCACTATTGGATGACCAAGGCCAAGTTGGTGTTTGACGTGACGGTGGAGGAGATGGCTCTTCATAGGGTGATGAGACAGTTCGGTCTATGTCAAGAGCCTGACATTCCAGATATTCCACACTTACCAGAACATGTTCACAAGTAAGTACTAATACTATTTTAGTTCTCAGCTCTACATTCAGAATACATGTAATCATGTGACGCGCATGTCAACCTCAGGCATAGTCGCGTAGGAGGAAACAAGTCCAAGGCTTAATGGCTTCAGAGCATTACCCCTTACGTTGACGAATGGACTACCGCGCCGACAAATATCTAGGATGAGGTCCGGCCCTTTGACTGGGACAAGTTCGGGTTGTATCTGTAGCATTACCGACATACAACGAGGATCTACTTGGTTCCACCAGCTGCTCCTGATCAGATTGAAGCCCCTCTCACCAGCGATATGTACCCAAACCGCCTCTGTTATGGGAACCAGACACCACACGATATGTGCCATGGTTCTCATATGTTAAGTCTTTTCTTAAGCTAGACATATTCAATTGGTTAACTATTCGTGTTGTCTGCCATAGAACGAGGATCTAATTGGTTAACTCTTCGTGTACAGGGTGACTTGGCAAGCGAGGCGCGAGAGGAGGTTTCCGCTTTAATGCAGTGCTTTCAGAGGGGAGAATCTATCCCACCGCAAGAGCACGTCTCATGGTTGGGGCGTCTTGATGACAAGCTATGCGGGATTTATGCAGCTATTACGTGTAGACGATCTTTGGATGTTGTAGTTCCTCATCCTGCACATCATCCACCACGCCCCTCTCTACAGCATTCAGAACCACGACCCTCTGTGCACCATTCAGAACCACGACTCTATGTGCACCATTCAGAACCTCATCCTTCACAGCCAGGGAGCTCTTCCTGGCATCAGCCACCTCCTTCACAACCAGGGAGGTCTTCCTAGCATCATCCATGTCCTTCACAACTAGGGAGCGCTTACTGGCATCAGTAGATGAAACTAGGTAACACTACTTACTACATTCTTTTCAACATTGTAGTAACCGTTCATGCATTCTGTGCAGTCACTGATGCTTAGTGGTGGTGTTTCGTTCATGCATTTGTATCAATTTTACATGTTTTACTTTACCGCAGGCGGCAACCAGTCGCAGCCATTCATGCATTCAGTGCAGTCACCGATGCTTAGTGGTGGTGCTTCATTCTTAGAGGGCGACGACGATGATGATGACCAAGCTGCAAACACTTACGACTTCTCGCAGACAGTGTTTCACACGCCACCACCACCACCATTGCAAGAGAAACAAACAGTGATAGACGAGGTTATCTATGGTCGTGGTTATCGTGAGCATGGTCCACCGCCTCAGCGCTTATCGCCTTCCGGTCCTCGCCCGAGGAAGACCGAGATTCATTGTCGCCCCCCGCAGTGATATGATTATCTATGTATGAGTCATTATCTATGTTAGTTTCAGACTATTCGCATCTGTGAGTCAGTATCTATGTATGAGACATGCTTCATGTATGTGCTACTATCACACTTGCTTCTATCTGATTAGGAGACATATATCATTTTATGTACGCGAGAGACATATTACTATTAATTCGCATTGTTATTCCAGTTACATTTCCAATCAGACTACAACCAATATTTAAGATACAAGTACATCTGAATTAAACGGTAGAGCTAAACTTAGAAATACAACTTACATACTACATGAAGGCATCATGGTCATCCTCCGCCGATGCAGCACTCTTGCCCTTCGATGATGTAGTACTCTTACCCTTCGCCGATGCAGCACTCTTGCCCTTTGACGATGCGGTACTCTTGCCTTTCGTCGATGCATCACTCTTGCCCCGCGACGCCGCGGTACTCTTGCCCTTCGATGGTGCGGTACTCTTGCCCTTCGTGCTCGGCATGAAGATATCGTCTTCGTCTTCGCTGTCGGCAGTCCATAAAAATGTATGCTCTACTACAATCCTTAAGAAAGTTTCACTCTTCGTCTGCACTACCTTCTTCCACCTTCCATGCAACCTAAGAAGTTCTTTACGTACCTCCTCAGAGGTCCTTTCAGGCCACCCAGACCTACGTAATGCGTGAGCCAACTCATTCAGTATGGTGTCACTACCGAGGAGTTCGTCCCATGGAACTATCCTATTGTCCATCTTGAAATCGATGGCTAGCCTCAGAAGACATTTGCTCATCTCAGGGTGAAAACTACGATTGAAAGGATAACCGGACATCTCGACTACACTAAACTAGACTGCTTACCCACCTTCGTGTGAAGGGGGTTTTATAGGTAGAGAGAAGAAAATGGTGGGAAAGAATGACTGCGGTATGCAGGGGAAGATTTGGCGGGAACTGATGGTGGGAAAGGGTTGGCAGAACATATGGCGGGAAAGGGTTGGCGGGAACATATGGCGGGAAAGGGTTGGCGGGAACATATGGCGGGAAAGGGTTAGCGGGAAACGGGTGGCGGGAACATATGGAGGGAAAGTGTTGGCGAGAAAATTTTGAGGGAAAGGGTTGCGCGAAAATATTTTTTCCAATTCCTAAGATGGGTAATGGTTGCACAACATTAATAAGTAAAAAAAAAACCATTTCGGCCTAACATAAGCCGAAGAGCGCACCCATGTAACTTCGGCCTTTCGTTCATTTGAAAAGGTGGGTCCCAGGGACTCTTCAGCTTGCTGCTGACCAAAGAGTAAGTCAAAATTCAATAAAAAAATACCATTTCGGCCTGACATAAGCCGAAGAGCGCACCCATGTAACTTCGGCCTCCCGTTCACGCGAAAAGGTGGGTCGAGGACTCTTGACTGCTTTGGTGACCAAAGAGTACTCGTCGGCCTACTACTGACCAAAGAGTCCTCTTCGGCCCAGCTACGGATCACTTCGGCCAATCTGCGGCCGAAGAGCCCTTTTCGGCCCACAGCTGACTGAAGACACCCTCTTCGGCTCACACGAGGCCGACGGGGTCATAGTTTTGATTTTTTTGCGTTAGTTGCTATAGTTTCCGAATTTGCTATAAAAATGTGATATTTTTGAAAAAAAGTTGATATCTTGTGTGTTTGTGGTGGTTTTTGCCCGATTTTTCGTTAATTAACTGGATATCTCTCTTCTTAATTAATAGATGAGGCAAATCTTTTACCATCATTTTAGAAAAAAAACTGACAAAGATTTACCAATATTGTTGTCAGAGGTGATTACTATATCTTGTCTTTTGGGAGAGAACATGAGATCTTTATTCAATTTTCAAGTTTACAGGGCTGCAGCTTTGAGCCTTTTATCATGGGCTTCAAGAGCCATACATTTTTTTTCTAGAAAAGGAGGATGACCCCCGACGTCTCATTTGGAAGATGCATGCGGCCACTTTATTGATTATTCTCGAGGACCCTACAAAGTATTACAACAATATGCCTGAATTCGCCATCTTGGCAACATCTGCCGCTACTCCTATCTATATGATGAAGGGGTGCAAGCTGGGACAAATACCCAGACCTCTCACCTAATCCTATCATCCAAATCCAGAAGTCCCAGACGAGCCACATACCGGGTCTGCGACACAAACCATTCTGACGCACTCACGTGTGTCGTCGTCGCCATCTTCCACGAGTCCGTCTTCAGAGCAAATATTGAGGCTTCTACCTTGTCTGGCCTGTCTGCCATCGACGCTACCATGACGACAGACAACTACCTCCTCCCGCGCGAGTCCATCTCCGCGCATCGGGCGCCGAGTCTCCATTGGGCCCCGCCGCCGAGATCCGTCGTCATCAACGGGCAATATGAAGCACCGCTCCTCCTCTTGTTCCCTCCAGCCATCACTTGCTCAAAAACAATGCCCCCTAAAGTGAGAACGACACCGAAAACGTCGTCATCGTCTGATCCGGTAGACCCAGATATATGGTTTCCTCCGGAACCTCCAGATCAGGTTGACGTGACCTGCAACGTCGATCCCTCGAGAAGGGAACAACGTCCGAGACGCCGCCATTGTCCGCCATGACCGTAGTCAGACGCGATTTTCGCCGGAAGCCACGTCGTCCCGATCTCACGGCTGGCTGGAACCTAGCGTAGCCTTTCCACGAAGACGTACGCCGCCGTCGGTATTCTCCTCACCGATCCGTCATCTCCTCACCGGTCCCTCCACACGCCGCCGGTGGCAGAAAGCCACCCCGCGGCGGGTCCGATCGGGGCGTTGGATCCGCAGCCAACGCCATCACCATCTCCGCACAGATCAGCCAACCCCGCCGGATGGGTCCCTGCCACCGCCGCCGTCCATTTTAGTGCCGCCGCTTCACCGGCCATGGTGCTTCGGCCACTGCCGCACGGCATGGGGTCGCCGCCCTAGCCGCCGCCTTCGGACTCCCATGAGAGGTGCCGCCCCTGCCGCCTCAGATGGGATCCTGTAGCATCCAGCCGGTCAGGTGCCTTCAGCGCCGAGCCAGCCGCCACCACGGCCCACGCCGGCAGCAGCGCTGGCAGGAGGAGGCGCAAGGGGCGGCCTACGGTGCTAGGGTTCAAGGCCCCCTGGCGTCGCCTAGGGGGAGGCAACGCGAGGGGGAGGGGCCCCTGGTGTCGCCATACATGTCTTTCAAAGAAACGAAATCCAAATACTCACTCATGGTGCCTTATTATAAAACCAAATGGTCACTCACGGTGCCTTATTATTAATCTAGGCACTAAACAGGAAAATGATGTCCTTTAATAATGTATTCGTCCAGTCGTCAGTTTAGTTTGTTCACAATGGTGCAGAACTGCAGATGATGTTAGATGGTGGGCACAGTAAGGCAAGCCACAACGTTATTAATCTAAGCTCTAAATTAACACGGGTTCCGCAAAAGGAGAAACCTCTTCTGTCGATGGCTTGCAAAACTAGAAATTCTCGCTGTGGAACTCGAATTTTGTGGTTGATTTTCTTGAAAATTTCTTTGCGAGCACGCGCAGCTTGTTCGTGGGCACCGGCTCGCCACAATAGAACACTCCTATGATATCCGAGAAACACAGAGTTAGTGTCAGTTCAGAAAAGTAATGCTATCCATGCACTAAAAATGTTGCTAACCTATATGAGGTTATGATTGCACGATGTATTGCTCTTCGTGCATAGGCACATATATATGATGTACAAAGGTGGGCCACATACCTCAACTATACAAGGAACTAGGAGGCAGACCCAATACACAATATGCACATAACACATATACTCAACACCCCCCCTCCCCAGTCGAAGCGGCATCGCGGCTGACACAAAGACTGAACCAGAACTCCTCAAATGACACCGTAGGCAAGCCCTTGGTCATGGTATCGACAAATTGTTAGGAAGTAGGGACTTGTAAAACATGAATATGGCCAAGGGCCACCTGTTCCCGAACAAAATGAATATCCAACTCAATATACTTGGTCCGTTGATGATGCACCGGGTTAGCGGAGAGGTAGACCGTCGAGACGTTGTCGCAATAGACCACCATGGCACGGTCAACGGGGCAAGAGAGCTCCTGAAGCAGCTGGCGAAGCCACGAACACTCGGCGACGGCGTTGGCCACTGCACGATACTCAGCCTCAGCACTGGAATGAGAGATCGTAGGCTGCCGCTTGGACGATCATGAGATAAGTGAGTGTCCAAGGTAGACACAATAGCCCGAAGTGGAGCGACGAGTGTCAGGGCAACCCGTCCAGTCTGCATCAGAGTAGGCGGTGAGTGCGGTGTCGGCGGAGGCGTGAAGCGTGACGCCAAGATCCATAGTGCGACAGATATAGCGGAGAATCCGCTTGACGGCAGCCCAATGAACGTCTCGAGGAGCATGCATATGAAGACACACCTGCTGCACGACATACTGGATCTCCGGAGAGCACCAACGATAGACCGATAGAAAGCAGCATCCGAAGTAGGAGAACCATCCGTGGCAGAAAGCTTGGCATTCGTATCAACAGGCGTAGTGGCGGGCTTGCAGTTAAGCATGCTGACACGCTCCAAGAGCTCACAAGCGTACTTCCGCTGATGAAGGAAGAAGCCATCCGGACGGCGCACCACCTCGACACCGAGGAAGTAGTGCAAAGGACCCTAGTCCTTGATGGCGAACTCAGCGCGAAGACGAGCCGTGAGGTGAATGAGGAGACCAGCCATACATGCCGTCAGGATGATGTCATCGACACAGAGCAGCAAGTAGGCCGTGTCAGAGCCATAATGGTAGACGAAGAGCGAGGTGTCCGAGCGGGTTGAGCGGAACCCAAGCTGGTGGAGAAACACCGCGATGCGCTGGTACCAAGCGCGCAGAGCCTACTTGAGTCCGTACAAGGACCGCGAAAGCATGTATACGTGGTCGGGAAGCGCCGAGTCAACAAACCCGGTGGGCTGCTTGCAGAAGACCTGCTCCTCGAGGTGACCATGGAGGAAGGCATTGGAGACATCCATCTGGTGCACCGGCCAAGCATGGGAGACCGCAAGGTGGAGAACCGTGCGTATCGTGCCGGGTTTGACGACCGGGGCGAAGGTGTCGGTGAAGTTGATGCCAGCACACTGTCGGAAGCCACGAACGACCCAGCGCGCTTTGTAGCGATCAAGGGTACCATCAGGGCGGAGCTTGTGTTTAAAGACCCACTTCCCGGTAATCACGTTGGCGTGCCGGGGACGGGGAACAAGTTGCCACATATGGTTGCGCAACAAGGCGTCAAACTCTTCTTGCATCGCAACCATCCAGAGCGGGTCATGAAGAGCGGCTCGAACGGAGGACGGCAACCGCGATGGCTCAGAGGTGGACGCCGCATGGATGTAGTCATCCAAGGCGTAGCGCGAAGCTCAGCGAAAACGCCAGACAGCGCTGGTGACCGATCGCCACAGCGCTGGGCGCCGAGGGGGCCGCGGCACTGTTGGCGCCGGGGTCCGCGGCACCGAGGGGCGGGCGCCAACATCGAAGTGCTGGGCGCCGCGGCTATAGGAGGCACCACATGCGGGGGCGCGCCTCAAAGCCAGGGGGGCAAGAGAGGCGCGCGAGCGCCCTGGGAGAGGCGTCGAGGAGCCCGCGTCACCGGTGGCGGGAGGAATAGCCGGGGGTACCCGCTGAAACCGAAACACATGGTCATCAAAGTAAATGTGCCGGGAAGTGAACACACGGTGGGAGACGGGATCATAGCACCGATATCCCTTGGAGTTGGAGGGGTAGCCGATGAAGATGCAAGCGACAGAACGAGGAGCGAGTTCGTGAGGAGCGGAGTCGGCAGTGCTAGGATAGCAAAGGCACCCGAAAATACGCAAGCCATCATAAGATGGGGGCGTACCAAAGAGAAGATGGTGAGGTGCATAGTTCTACCGCGGGCGGTCAGGGCGAAGGTTAAGGAGAAGTGAAGTAGTAGCGAGTGCGTCCGGCCAGAAACGAGGTGGCACATTAGCATGGAACAGGAGCATGCGAACACAGTCGTTCAGAGTGCGAAGGATGCGTTCGGCTTGACCGTTCTACTGTGAAGTATACGGGCATGTGAGACAAAAATTGTGCCGTGGTGCAACAAAAAAGTGCGGAAATCAAGGTTGTTGAACTCTTTTCCATTGTCAGTCTGAAGAGCAAGGATGGGACGCCCAAACTGCATGCTGACATAGGAGTAAAAAGCCGTCAAAGTGGAGAGTGCATCTGACTTGCGTCGTAAAGGAAACGTCCTCGCATAGTGAGAATAATCATCAAGGATAACCAGATAATATAAATGGCCCGAATTACTAGGAACCGGAGAGGTCCACACATCGCTATGAATTAACTGAAAAGGAAAAGAAGCTATGGTGCTGGAGTTATTAAATGGGAGGCTAACATGTTTGCCGACACGACAGGCATGACAGGTGTGATTTTCTATCTTTGTAGCAACCCGACCCAAATGGATCAAGTCTCTGTGCTTAAGTGTCATCCCTGGATCGGTATGCTGACACACACAGTACTCGAGGATTTATAACAAAGTGCAATCACATGTAAAAAGTAACATAAATAGTATTACCTCAATGCATATAGCGGAAGTAACAATAAAGTTGTGGAGTCCCAACAATACCAACGGCAAAGTTGAGTGTAGACATCGTAACCCTAACGTATCCCTTACTCGTCGAGTAATTCCTGCAACATGAGACGTTGCAGCCATGTAGGTCAGTACATTGAATGTGAAGGAAATATGCCCTAGAGGCAATAATAAAGTTATTATTTATTTCCTTATATCATGATAAATGTTTATTATTCATGCTAGAATTGTATTAACCGGGAACATAATACATGTGTGAATACATAGACAAACAGAGTGTCACTAGTATGCCTCTACTTGACTAGCTCGTTAATCGAAGATGGTTATGTTTCCTAACCATAGACATGAGTTGTCATTTGATTAACGGGATCACATCATTAGGAGAATGATGTGATTGACATGACCCATTCCGTTAGCCTAGCACCCGATCGTTTAGTATGTTGCTATTGCTTTCTTCATGACTTATACATGTTCCTGTAACTATGAGATTATGCAACTCCGTTTACGGAGGAACACTTTGGTGCTACCAAACGTCCACAACGTGAACTGGGTGATTATAAAGGAGTACTACAGGTGTCTCCAAAGGTACATGTTGGGTTGGCGTATTTCGAGATTAGGTTTTGTCACTCCGATTGTCGGAGAGGTATCTCTGGGCCCTCTCGGTAATGCACATCACTATAAGCCTTGCAAGCATTGCAACTAATGAGTTAGTTGTGAGATGATGTATTACGGAACGAGTAAAGAGACTTGCCGGTAACGAGATTGAACTAGGTATTGGATACCGACGATCGAATCTCGGGCAAGTAACATACCCATGACAAAGGGAACAACGTATGTTGTTATGCGGTCTGACCGATAAAGATCTTCGTAGAATATGTAGGAACCAATATGGGCCTCCAGGACACGCGATTGGTTATTGACCGGAGATGTGTCTCGGTCATGTCTACATTGTTCTCGAACCGTAGGGTCCGCACGCTTAAGGTTTCGATGGCAGTTATATTATGAGTTTGTGTATTTTGATGTACGAAGGTTGTTCGAGTCCCGGATATGATCACGGACATGACGAGGAGTCTCAAAATAGTCGAGACATAAAGATTAATATATTGGACGGATATATTTGGACACGGAAAGGTTCCGGAGAAGTTTGGAGCTCGGAGGTTACGGAACCCCGGGAGGTATATGGGCCTTATTGGGCCCATGTAGGAGGAAGAGAGAAGGAGCAAGGGAGGCGCGCCCCAAGCCCAATCCGAATTGGGGAGGGCGGCCCCCTTTCCTTTCTCCTTCCCCTCTTCCTATTCCTACTACTAGTACTTATTCCTAAATGCTAGTACTCCTTCCTTCCCTCCAAGTGAAATAAGGAAGGAGAGGAAACCTACTTGGAGTAGGTTTCCCCCTCCCATGGTGCGCCCCTTGGTGGCGGCCACCTCCTCCCTCCCTCCTTTATATCACGGGGGAGGGGCACCCTAGGACACACAAGTTGATCCTTGAGATCGTTCCTGAGCCGTGTGCGGTGCCCCCCTCCACCATATTCCACCTCGGTCATATCGTAGCGGTGCTTAGGCGAAGCCCTGCGTCGGTGAAACATCAAGATCTTCACCACGCCGTCGTGCTGACGGAACTCCCTCTCCCCGGAGCTTTGCTGGATCGGAGCCCGTGGAGCGTCATCGAGCTGAACGTGTGCCAAGAACTTCGAGGCGCGAGTAACGGGCTTGGGATCGGCTGGATCGCGAGGAGAACGACGACTACTTCCTCTACGTCATCATCGACTCGGAGGTGCGGAGTAACGGCGCTGGGATCGGCAGGATCGCGAGGAGAACGTCGACTACTTCCTCTACGTTGTGATCGCTTCCGCCACGGTCTCACGAGTGCGTAGACAACACTCTCCCTCTCGTTGCTATGCCATCACCATGGTCCCGTGTGCGTAGGGAAATTTTTGAAATTACTGCGTTCCCCAACAGTGGCATCCGAGCCAGGTTTTATGCGTTGATGTCATATGCACGAGTAGAACACAAGTGAGTTGTGGGCGATACAAGTCATCTTGCCTACCGGCATGTCATACTTTGGTTCAGCGGTATTGTGAGATGAAGCGGCCCGGACCGACATTACGCCAGACGCTTACGCGAGACTGGTTTCACCGTTCTGAGCACTTTCGTGCTTAAAGGTGGCTGGCGGGTGTACATCTCTCTCACTTTAGTTGAACCGAGTGTGGCTACGCCCGGTCCTTGAGAAGGTTAAAACGGAGTCTATTTGACAAAGTATCGTTGTGGTTTTAATGCGTAGGTAAGAACGGTTCTTGCTCAGCCCGTAGCAGCCACGTAAAACTTGCAACAACAAAGTAGAGGACGTCTAACTTGTTTTTGCAGGGCATGTTGTGATGTTATATGGTCAAGACGTGATGCTATATTTTATTGTATGAGATGATCATGTTTTGTAACCGAGTTATCGGCAAGCTGGCGTGAGCCATATGGTTGTCGCTTTATTGTATGAAATGCAAAACGCCCTGTAATTGCTTTACTTTATCACTAAGCGGTAGCGATAGTCGTAGAAGCAATAGATGGCGTAAACGACAACGATGCTACGATGGAGATCAAGGTGTCGCGCCGGTGACGATGGTGATCATGACGGTGCTTCGAAGATGGAGATCACAAGCACAAGATGATGATGGCCATATCATATCACTTATATTGATTGCATGTGATGTTTATCCTTTATGCATCTTATTTTGCTTTGTTTGACGGTAGCATTTTAATATGATCTCTCATTAAAATTATCAAGTAGTGTTCTCCCGAGTATGCACCGTTGCCAAAGTTAAATGCGTCGTGCGAGACACCACGTGATGATCGGGTGTGATAAGCTCTACGTCCATCTACAACGGGTGCAAGCCAGTTTTGCACGCCGAGAATACTCGAGTTATACTTGACGAGCCTAGCATATGCAGATATGGCCTCGGAACACGGAGACCGAAAGGTCGGCGTGAATCATATAGTAGATATGATCAACATAAGATGTTCACCATTGAAAACTACTCCATCTCACGTGATGATCGGTTATGGTTTAGTTGATTTGGATCACGTGATCACTTAGATGACTAGAGAGATGTCTATCTAAGTGGGAGTTCTTAAGTAATATGATTAATTGAACTTTAATTTATCATGAACTTAGTCCTGGTAGTATTTTGCAAATTATGTTGTAGATCAATAGCTCACGTTGTTGCTTCCCTATGTTTTTATATGTGTTCCTAGAGAAAATTGTATTGAAAATGATAGTAGCAATAATGCGGATTGGATCCGTGATATGAGGTTTATCCTCATTGCTGCACGTAAGAATTATGTCCTTAATGCACCGCTAGGTGACGGACCTATTGCAGGAGCAAATGTAGGCGTTATGAGCGTTTGGCTAGCTCAATATGATGACTACTTGATAGTTTAGTGCACCATACTTAACAGCTTAGAATCGGGACTTCAAAGACGTTTTGAACGTCATGGACCATATGAGATGTTCCAGGAATTGAAGTTAATATTTCAAGCAAATACCCGAGTTGAGAGATATGAAATCTCCAACAAGTTCTATAGCTAAAAGATGGAAGAGAATCGCTCAACTAGTGAGCATGTTCTCAGATTGTCCGGTACTTCAATCGCTTGAATCAAGTGGGAGTTAATCTTCCGGATAAGATAGTGATTGACAGAATTCTCTAGTCACCAACACTAAGTTACTAGAACTTCGTGATGAACTATAGTATGCAAGGGATGACGAAAACGATTCCCGAGCTCTTCGTGATGTTGAAATCGACGAAGGTAGAAATCAAGAAAGAGCATCAAGTGTTGATGATTGACAAGATCACTAGTCTCAAGGAAAAGGGCAAAGGGAAGAAGGGGAACTTCAAGAAGAACGGCAAGCAAGTTGCTGCTCAAGTGAAGAAGCCCAAGTATGGACCTAAGCCTGAGACTAAGTGCTTTTGCTGCAATGGAACTGGTCACTAGAAGCGGAACTACCCCAAGTATTTGGCGGATAAGAAGGATGGCAAAGTGAACAAAGGTATATTTGAGATACTGATTATTGATGTGTATTTTACTAGTGTTCGTAGCAACCCTCGGTATTTGATACTGGTTCGGTTGCTAAAAGTAGTAACTTGAAACGGGAGTTGCGTAATGAACAGAAACTAGTTGAAGGGAAGTGAAGATGAGTGTTGGAAGTAGTTCCAAGAATGATATGATCATCATCGCACACTCCCTATACTTTCGGGATTAGTATGGAACCTAAATAAGTGTTATTTGGTGTTGAGCATAAGTATGATTTGATCATGTTTATTGCAATACAGTTATTCATTTAAGTAAGAGAATAAATTGTTGTTACATTTTACATGAATAAAACCTTATATGGTTACACACCCAATGAAAATGATTCATTGGATCTCGATCATAGTGATACACATATTCATAATATTGAAACCAAAAGATGCAAAGTTAATAATGATAGTGCAACTTATTTGTGGCAATCGCCGTTTAGGTCATATTGGTGTAAAGCGCATGAAGAAAACTCCATGCCGATGGACTTTTGGAATCACTTGATTATGAATCATTTGATGCTTGCGAACCGTGCCGTTTGGGCAAGATGACTAAAACTCCGTTCTCGGAACAATGGAACAAGCTCTTGACTTATTGGAAATAATACATACCGATGTATGCGATCCAATGAGTGTTGATGCTAAATGGCAAGTATCGTTATTTTCGACTTTCACAAGATGATTTGAGCAGATATGGGTATATCTACTTGATGAAACATTAGTCCGAAATAGTTGAAAAGTTCAAAGAATTTCAGAGTGAAGTGGAAAAATCATCGTAACAAGAAAATAAAGTTTCTGCGATCTAATCGCAAAGGCGAATAATTGAGTTCTGAGTTTGGTCTTCAACTAAATTAATGTGGAATAGTTTCACAGCTCACGCCACCGGAACACCACAATGTTATGGTGTGTCCGAACGTCATAACCGCAATTTATTTGATATGGTGAGATCTATGATGTTTCTTACCGATTTACCGTTATAGTTTTGGTGCTAGGCATTAGAGACAGCTGCATTCACGTTAAAAAGGGCACAATCTAAATCCGTTGAGGCGACAACATATGAACTATGGTTTAACAGTAAACCTAAGTTGTCGTTTCTTAAAAGTTTTGGAGTTGTGATGCTTATGTGAAAAAGTTTTCATCTGATAAGCTCGAACCCAAATCGGAGAAGTGCGTCTTCATAGAATACCCAAAGGTAACTATTGGGTACACCTTCTATCACAGATCCGAAGGCAAGTTTTTCGTTGCTAAGATGGATCCTTTCTAGAGAAGAAGTTTCTCTCGAAAGAAGTGAGTGGGAGGAAAGTAGAACTTGATGAGGTAATTATACCTTCTCCCTTATTGGAAAGTAGTTCATCACGTAAATCAGTTCGGTGATTCCTACACCAATTAGTGAGGAAGTTAATGATGATGATCATGAAACTTCAGATCAAGTTGCTACCAAACCTCGTAGGTCTTCGAGTAAGATCCGCACTGAGTAGTACGGTAATCATGTTACGGAAGTCATGTTACTAGACCATGATGAACCTACGAACTATGAGGAAGCGATGATGAGCCCAGATTCCGCAAAATGGCTTGAGGCCATGAAATCTGAGATGGGATCCATGTATGAGAACAAAGTATGGACTTTGGTTGACTTGCCCGATGATCGGCAAGCCATAGAAAATAAATGGATCTTCAAGAGGAAGACGGACAACGATAGTAGTGTTACTATCTACAAAGCTCGACTTGTCACAAAAGGTTTTCGACAAGTTCAAGGTGTTGACTACAATGAGATTTTCTCAACTGTAGCGATGCTTAAGTCTGTCCGAATCATGTTAGCAATTGCCACATTTTATGAAATCTGGCAAATGGATGTCAAAACTATATTCTTTAATGGATTTATTAAAGAAGAGTTGTATATGATGCAACGAGAAGGTTTTGTCAATCCTAAAGGTGCTAACAAAATATGCAAGCTCGATGATCCATCTATGGATTTGGTGCAAGCATCTCAGAGTTGGAATACATGCTTTGATAAGTTGATCATAGCATATAGTTTTATACTGAGACTTGCGGTGAAGCCTGTAATTACTAGAAAGTGAGTGGGAGCACTACAAAGCATTTACGATAAGTATATGTGAATGACATATTGTAGATCGGAAATAATGTAGAATTATTACGCAAAGCATAAAGGAGTATTTGAAAGGTTTTTTTCAAAGAAAGACCTCGGTGAAGCTGCTTACATATTGAGCATCAAGATCTATAGAGATAGATCAAGACGCTTGATAAGTTTTTTCAATGAGTACATACCTTGACAAGATTTTGAAGTAGTTCAAAATGGAGCAGTCAAAGAAAGAGTTCTTGCCTGTGTTACAAGGTGTGAAATTGAGTAAGACTCAAAACCCGACCACGGCAGAAGATAGAAAGAGAATGAAAGTCATTCCCTATGCCTTGGCCATAGATTCTATAAAGTATGCCATGCTGTGTACCAGATCTATTGTATACCCTACAATCGAGTTTGGCAAGGAGTACAATAGTGATCTAGGAGTAGATCATCGGACAATGGTCAAAAATTATCCTTAGTAAAATAAGGATATGTTTCTCGATTATGGAAGTGACAAAAGGTTAAATGCGTAAAGGGTTACGTCGATGCAAGTTTTGACACCGATCTGGATGACTCTAAGTCTCGATCTAGATACATATTGGAAGTGGGAGCAATTAGCTAGAGTAGCTCCGTGCGAGCATTGTAGACATAGAAAAATTGCAAAATACATAACGGATCTGAATATGAAAGACCCGTTGACTAAGATTCTCTCACAAGCAAAACATGATCACACCTTAGTACTCTTTGGGTGTTAATCACATAGCGATGTGAACTAGATTACTGAATCTAGTAAACCCTTTGGGTGTTGGTCACATGGCGATCACGAACTATGGGTGTTAATCACATGATGATGTGAACTATCGATGTTAATCACATGGTGATGTGATCTAGATTATTGACTCTAGTGCAAGTGGGAGACTGAAGGAAATATGCCCTAGAGGCAATAATAAAGTTATTATTTATTTCCTTATATCATGATAAATGTTTATTATTCATGCTAGAATTGTATTAACCAGGAACATCATACATGTGTGAATACATAGACAAACAGAGTGTCACTAGTATGCCTCTACTTGACTAGCTCGTTAATCGAAGATGGTTATGTTTCCTAACCATAGACATGAGTTGTCATTTGATTAACGGGATCACATCATTAGGAGAATGATGTGATTGACATGACCCATTCCGTTAGCCTAGCACCCGATCGTTTAGTATGTTGCTATTGCTTTCTTCATGACTTATACATGTTCCTGTAACTATGAGATTATGCAACTCCGTTTACGGAGGAACACTTTGGTGCTACCAAACGTCACAACGTAACTGGGTGATTATAAAGGAGTACTACGGTGTCTCCAAAGGTACATGTTGGGTTGGCGTATTTCGAGATTAGGTTTTGTCACTCCGATTGCTGGAGAGGTATCTCTGGGCCCTCTCGGTAATGCACATCACTATAAGCCTTGCAAGCATTGCAACTAATGAGTTAGTTGTGAGATGATGTATTACGGAACGAGTAAAGAGACTTGCCGATAACGAGATTGAACTAGGTATTGGATACCAAGCGATCGAATCTCGGGCAAGTAACATACCGATGACAAAGGGAACAACGTATGTTGTTATGCGGTCCGACCGATAAAGATCTTCGTAGAATATGTAGGAACCAATATGGGCATCCAGGTCCCGCTATTGGTTATTGACCGGAGATGTGTCTCGGTCATGTCTACATTGTTCTCGAACCGTAGGGTCCATGCGCTTAAGGTTTCGATGCTTATATTATGAGTTTGTGTATTTTGATGTACGAAGGTTGTTCGAGTCCGGATATGATCACGGACATGACGAGGAGTCTCAAAATAGTCGAGACATAAAGATTAATATATTGGACGGATATATTTGGACACCGGAAAGGTTCGGAGAAGTTTGGAGCTCCGGGAGGTTACGGAACCCCGGGAGGTATATGGGCCTTATTGGGCCCATGTAGGAGGAAGAGAGAAGGAGCAAGGGAGGCGCGCCCCAAGCCCAATCCGAGGTGGGGAGGGCGGCCCCCTTTCCTTTCTCCTTCCCCCTCTTCCTATGCCTACGACTAGTACTTCTGCCTACATGCAAGTACTCCGTCCGTCCCCCTCCAAGTGAAATAAGGAAAGGAGAGGGAAACCTACTTGGAGTAGGTTTCCCCCTCCCATGGTGCGCCCCTTGGTGGCGGCCACCTCCTCCCTCCCTCCTTTATATACGGGGAGGGGCACCCTAGGACACACAAGTTGATCCTTGAGATCGTTCCTTAGCCGTGTGCGGTGCCCCCTCCACCATATTCCACCTCGGTCATATCGTAGCGGTGCTTAGGCGAAGCCTGCGTCGGTGAAACATCAAGATCGTCACCACGCCCGTCGTCTTGTGAACTCCCTCTCCCCGGAGCTTTGTTGGATCGGAGCCCGTGGAGCGTCATCGAGCTAAACGTGTGCCAAGAACTCGGAGGCACCGGAGTAACGGCGCTGGGATCGGCTGGATCGCGAGGAGAACGTACGACTACTTCCTCTACGTCATCATCGACTCGGAGGTGCCGAGTAATGCTTGGCTGGGATCGGCGAGGATCGCGAGGAGAACGACGACTACTTCCTCTACGTTGTGATCGCTTCCGCCACGGTCTCACGAGTGCGTAGACAACACTCTCCCCTCTCGTTGCTATGCCATCACCATGGTCCTGTGTGTGCGTAGGAAATTTTTTGAAATTACTGCGTTCCCCAACAGAATGTACTGACAAATTCACACCACAGAATAATGATGAACAATAGCTATCACTACATGCATATTTGGCTAGTGGAGGCTCGAAGTTTAATTTTGCATAAAGCTAATCTTTCCCTACAACAAAGGAATAAATTTTATTTACTATAAAGTTTATACCAATATTAAGAAGGTCCCCCAATTCAATCCCATAATTAATCATTAAACCCAATACATTAAATAAAGAGGATGAGATCAACACAATATTCACTTCCAGATACTCAAAATTGTCCATAACCAGGGACACGGCTAACCATGATTAGTTTATACACTCTGCATAGGTTTGGACACTTTTCCCCACAAGACTCGATCGCCTCCCTTGAAGTCCTCGCACTGCCTGGTGTTTGAGAACGGGATGACCGAGACACTGTCTTTCTGAAGCATTTACTCTCTACTCCGGGCGGACCGGTACACCTACAATGCCCCTACATCTGCTATTCCACCTCTTCAAGAGCTCACACAACTTACTCAACTATGCCAGAGCCCATAATAGCTTGTGGCTGCACACGGAAGTTTCTAGTTAAGAAATATCATATGATCCCTTTGAGCCTAGGTGGCATTCCATAGGATGATCACACAGGTCCCCCGGGATCTCCTAGGACAACACTAGATTCCCCGCTTGGTATATCCCCAGGGTGCCCCAACCATTCCACCCATATGTATATTAAAGTTGCCACCTTAATGTTATCCTAGATTAATAACTCTCACAACTTCCATGTGTCTCTCGATCCAATCCCCGTCTACGAGCATGGCTAAGCAATATATGACATAACGAATAAACATGGAGTGAATCAAAAAGGTAATAGGTTCCTACCTCATCAACTACATAGCAATATCCACATATTCCCAATCCTTCTCATGCAATCTTTGAGGGGTGAGACTAATGGTAAAAACTGGGTATAGGAAGATTATGATCAAAGTATGAACTTGCCTTGTACTATTGATGAAGATCCTTCGCACTCATAATTCCTGATAGTTCTACTCGCCACACTCCGTTCAATCTATCATGAGCAAGCAATTACATACATAAGCACTCAAGCAAAAGATGCAAAGGGAAATCGAGGAAAGATCCAAATAAAACTCGAAAACATGCAAATAATGAATCTAAACATAAAAAATTTTTAACATCATTATATTTATGTGGATTAGATCTTAACAGTATGTACATGTTATTAGCTACGATTTGCAAAAAGAATCAACTCAAACGGAGTTACGAAACTCAAGAAACAGATGAAACAAGATCAAATAGTAATCTGAACTAAACTCAAATTTTAAATTATCAAAAACATTTTCAAGTTGGTTTACTGGACAGAGGGGATCGTTACGAAGATTTATGCGTTGGTTTCATCAAAAACGGAGGTACGGATAAAAAGATATGATTACAAGAAATTTGAGTATGAATCTGAACAAATTTCAAAATTTGAAAGTTGCAAAAAGTTTATTTGATAGATTTACTAGATAGGTGGAAACAAGACGAAAATATTGGCGTGAATTTGGATGAACGAGTAAATTGTTATGACTATTTGAAAGATCAGAGCCAAGCTATTTTACGGAAGAAAAAAAGGCTATGGCTAAAAGAATTATAGTCTTAAAATGTAAATACAGGGACTAATTTATAAATCTAATTATTCTAACGTAAACTAGTCTAAAAATAATAATCTATGGAAGTATATAAAAACATACGAAGAAAGATATCTTTATAAGATAGAGAAAAGAAGACTTCAGAGACAAGAAACTTCTAGAAGTCCTGTCGGAGAGAAGAAATATATTTTTCAGCTAGTCAAATCAAAATATTGATTTAACCCACAGTGGATGATTTTTGGAGACTCTACGGGTCTATATTTTAGGTGGAAAAGAGGTTTATAGGCCAAAGGCTAGGCAATGTGGGACTAAACATAGACGTAAAGATAGAAAAGAGAAGAACGCACGGGTTCGGCCGGCCGGCGCACGTGCTACATTTTTTAAGAAAAAGAAATATTTCTGAAAATAATAATAAAAAAACAATTTCAAGCATAACCGAAAAATAAATAAAAACGGTTACGGGCCCGTCCGCTGACTATGTTGCACATGTGGGCGTCGGATAGTTATGGGCCGCACATAGAGTTTCTTTTTTAAATAAAAACATAAAAGGAAAAACTGAATAACGAGAAACCAAAATTGTACATATGCATATTATATATAAAAATTTTCAGACAAAGATTTTCTAAAACATGAACATATTTTTATAGGTAAATTAATCCCATAAAAATTCAAATAAACTGAACAGTACTGCGGTTGTAATAAAACCCCATAAAAATCATTTCTAAAATACCAAAATGATTTCAAATTTATTTTTCTCAAATTTTTTCAATGTAGGGAATCACTTCACACTATTTTGCATATATTTTATTTTTAGAGAAAAATAATTTGAATAAAGCCCAAATAACTCCAAATTGAAAATAATTTCAAAAGGACTTTAAATCTGATTCTTTTAAACTTTCAACTCATATTTCATATGATTTGAAGAAGTAATTTTATCTTCTCTCATGAGAATTATTGAGTTGCATAAAGTTTCTGAATTGGAAATATTTCCAAATGAAATTCAAATCTTTTCAAAACCCTTTTCATTTATAATGGAAGAAGTCATGTCATCTTCTCTCTAGGGTTTTGTATTTGAAAAGAATTTGAATTCATGGAGATCATAAATGCAAGGTGAAATTTTGGGAAAGTCATTTCATTCCCTCTCATTTAACTTTCAAAAAGTTTCAAATTTCAGTCAATTTCATACAAGCAACCACACCACAATCAAACAAACAATCAAAATTATTTATTTATTATAACATTCCAAAATTTAGATTTTTAGGATGTTACAAACTTATTGCAACAGAAACTGAAACTCCTAAGAATATGACGAAGTGTGACGGGGTTGGGATGACCCAAACGAGCGTGCCAGAGATCAACGCTGGCGGAGAGAGCAACTGGTGCGGTGGTGGAGGTGGACGGCGGATGCACCAGATAGAGCTCGTCGAGGCTATCACATCGGTGAAATACCATCCTGGTTCGAGCGTCCTTGCACAAAAACCAAGCTCGTCAAATTCAACATTAACAGGATTTTCATGAGTTAAACAACGAAGGGAAACAAGATTTTTGATAAGATGAGGTGATATAAGTATGTTAGGCAAAGTAATAGGCATGGAATTAGAAGGAAAAGAAGTGTGCCCGACATGGGTGATAGGGAGTGTGGAACCGTCGCCGACAATGATGCGGCGGTCAATGTTGACGGGAGTGAAGGAGGCAAGATTACTAGGATGAGCAAACATGTGAGCCGTAGCCCCGGTGTCCATACCGCCTCCATTGTAGTTGTTCGGCGTAGGCACGGTGTGCAGTGCGGCGAGGATCACCGGATCCCAAGGCGCGGACGGCAGGGCCGGCGAGGGCGGCGGCGGGGCCGCAGGGAGACCGTAGGCGCCGCTCAGCTGCGGAAGTGGGTATCCTCCGTACCTTGCGGAGCCGCGTAGTACCCCTGACACGCCGGCGAGTGATACATCTTCGTCGTATCTATAATTTTTGATTGTTTCATGCCAATATTATTCAACTTTTACATACTTTTGGCAACTTTTTATATGATTTATTTGGACTAACTTACTTATCCAGTGCCCAGTGCCAGTTCCTGTTTGTTGCCTGTTTTTGTATCGCAGAAAATCCGTATCAAACGAAGTCCAAACGTGATGCAACTCTACGGAGAATTATTTTGTAATATTTGTGAATTTTAGGAGGTGGAATCAATGTAAACGGAGGCCCGAGGCCAGCACAACCCACCAGGGCGCGCCACCAGGAACATGCGTGCCCTGGTGTATCGTGCCTTCCTCGAACGTCGGTTGCAGCTATACTTCGGGCACAAGGAAGCTTATATTCGAAAAAAATCGTGTAAAAAGATCAGCGCAATCGGAGTTACATATCTCCGGGAATTTAAGGAACCGTGAAGGGCTAGTTCTTTATGACTAATGTGAGTCCATGGATTATACACACTCTTATCTTTCCGCAATTTGCTAGCCTCTACAGTACCGTGCATTGCCCTTTCTCACCTCGAGACATGGTGCAGACTTCGCCAGTGCATCCAAACCCCGTGATATGATACGCTCTATCACACATAAGCATTATTATATCTTCCTCAAAACAACCACCATACCTACCTATTATGGCTTTTCCATGGCCATTCTGAGATATACTGTCATGCAACTTCCACCGCTTCCGTTTGATGACTTGAGCATTCATTGTCATATTGCTTTGCATGATCATATAGCTGACATAGTAGTTGTGGCTCAGCCACCGTGCATCATTTTTATACATGTTACGCTAGATCATATGTCAGAGGCATTCATATAGTCATATTTTGTTATAGGTATCGAGTTGTAATTTTTATTTCTGTTGAGTTATAAGTAAATAGAAGTGTGACTATCATCATTTCAAGAGCAGTGCCCCAGTGATGAAAGGATGATGGACACCATGATTCCCCCACAAGTCGGGATGAGACTCCGGACATTGAGAGAAAAAATAGAAAAAGAAAAAAAAGAAAGAAAAAAAAGAAAAAAAGAAAGAAAAGGGAAAAAATAATAAAAGAGAGAAAGGGCATTGTTAGTATCCTTTACCACACTTGTGCTTCAAAGTAGCACCATGTTTTTCATATGGAGAGTCTCCTATGTTGTCACTTTCATATACTAGTGGGAATATTTCATTATAGGATTAGATGCACACCCACTTAGTTTTCTTATGGAGCTTTCATGCACTTATAGCTCTTAGTGCATTCGTTGCATGGCAATCCCTACTCCTCACGTTGATATCAAATGAGGACATCTCCATAGCCCGTTGGTTATCCGCGTCGATGTGAGACTTTCTTTCTTTTTTGTCTTCTTTATATTTACCCCTATCATCTTACTCTATTCCACCCGTAATGCTATATCCATGGCTTGCGCTCATGTATTGCGTAAGGGTTGAAAAAGCTGAAGCGCGTTAAAAAGTATGAACCAATTGCTCAGCTTGTCATCGGGGTTGTACATGATTTATACTTTGTGTTAAGAAGAGAGACCATGACAAGACTATATGACTTTGTCGGGATAGCTTTCTTTAGCGTTGATATTCTGAAAGATATGATTGTTTATTGGGATGCCTGAGTATTGATGTCTTTATGTCAAATTATAGACTATTGCTTTGAATTACTAATGCCTTAATATTCATGCCATGACTAGACATATGATCAAATTTATGTTAGGTAGCATTCCACATCAAAAATTCTCTTTTTTATCATTTACCTACTCGAGGATGAGCAGAAATTAAGATTGGGGATGCTGATACGTCTCCGTCCTATCTATAATTTTTGATTGTCTCATGCCAATATTATTCAACTTTTACATACTTTTGGCAACTTTTTATATGATTTATTTGGACTAACTTACTTATCCAGTGCCCAGTGCCAGTTCCTGTTTGTTGCCTATTTTTGTATCGCAGAAAATCCATATCAAACAAAGTCCAAACGTGATGCAACTCTACGGAGAATTATTTTGGAATATTTGTGAATTTTAAGAGGTGGAATCAACGTAAACGGAGGCCCGAGGCCACCACAATCCACCAGGCCCAGGCGCGCCCTGGTGTATTGTGCCCTCCTCAAACGTCAGTTGGAGCTATACTTCAGGCGCAAAGAAGCTTATATCCGGAAAAAATCGTGTAAAAAGATCAGCGCAATCGGAGTTATGGATCTCGGGGAATTTAAGAAACCGTGACGGGCTAGATCTGGAGAACGCGAAACAGAAGAGGACACAGAGACAGGTCCAATCTCGGAGGGGCTCTCGCCCCTCCACAGCCATGGAGGCCATGGACCAGAGGGGGAACCATCCTCCCATCTACGGGGAGGCCAAGGAAGAAGAAGAAGGAGGGGGCTCTCCCCCCTCTCTCCCGGTGGCGCCGGAACACTGCGGGGGCTAGGATCGTGACGGCGATCTACATCAACAACCTTGCTATAGTCAACACCAACTTTCTCTCCCTCTATGCAGTGGTGTAACACCTCTTCCCCCGCTGTAATTGTTGGAAATACGCCCTAGAGGCAATAATAAAAGTATTATTATATTTCCTTGTTCATGATAATTGTCTTTATTCATGCTATAATTGTATTATCCGGAAATCGTAATACACGTGTGAATACATAGACCACAATATGTCCCTAGTGAGCCTCTAGTTGACTAGCTCGTTGATCATCAGATAGTCATGGTTTCCTGACTATGGACTTTGGATGTCGTTGATAACGTGATCACATCATTAGGAGAATGATGTGATGGACAAGACCCAATCCTAAGCATAGCACAAGATCGTGTAGTTCGTTTTGCTAGAGCTTTTCCAATGTCAAGTATCTCTTCCTTAGACCATGAGATCTTGTAACTCCCGGATATCGTAGGAGTTCCTTGGGTGTACCAAACGTCACAACGTAACTGGGTGACTATAAAGGTGCATTACAGGTATCTCCGAAAGTGTCTGTTGGGTTGACACGGATCGAGACTGGGATTTGTCACTCCGTATGACGGAGAGGTATCACTGGGCCCACTCGGTAGTGCATCATCATAATGAGCTCAAAGTGACCAAGTGTTTGGTCACGGGATCATGCATTACAGTCTGAGTAAAGTGACTTGCGGCAGCGAGATTGAGCGAGGTATTGGGATACCGACGATCGAATCTCGGGAAAGTAAAATACCGATTGGCAAAGGGAATTGTATACGGGGTTGATTGAATCCTCGACATCGTGGTTCATCCGATGATATCATCGAGGAGCATGTGGGAGCCAACATGGGTATCCAGATCCCGCTGTTGGTTATTGCCCGAGAGCCGTCTCGGTCATGTTCGCATGTCTCCGAACCCGTAGGGTCTACACATAAGGTTCGGTGGCGCTATGGTTGTATGAATATGAGTATGCAGCAAACCGAATGTTGTTCGAGTCCCGGATGAGATCCCGGACGTCACGAGGAGTTCGGAATGGTCCGGAGGTAAAGATTTATATATAGGAAGTCTTATTTTGGTCGCGGAAAAGTTTGGGCATTATCGGTATTGTACCGGGAGTGCCGAAAAGGGGTCCGAGGGGTCCACTGGGGTCCACCTGCCCGGGGCCACATGGGCTGTAGGGGTGCGCCTTGGCCTATATGGGCCAAGGGCACCAGCCCAAAAGGGCCCATGCGCCAAGGAGACTGGAGGAAGAGTCCTAAAGGGGAAGGCACCTCAGGGGTGCCTTGGGGAGGATGGTCTCCTCCCCCTCTTGGCCGCACCCCTTCCTTGGAGGAAGGGGCAAGGCTGCGCCCTCCCCCCCTCTTTTGCACCTATATAAAGGGAGGGGAGGGAGGGGTGGCCGCACCCTGAAGCCCTTGGCACCTCCCCTCTTCGCTACACCTCCTCCTCCCGTAGTTGCTTAGCGAAGCCCTGCCGGAGTTCTGCTGCATCCACCACCACGTTGTCGTGCTGCTGGATCTTCATCAACCTCTCCTTCCCCCTTGCTGGATCAAGAAGGAGGAGACGCCATCCGCTCCGTACGTGTGTTGAACGCGGAGGTGCTGTCCGTTCGGCACTAGGTCATCGGTGATCTGAATCACGGCGTAGTGCGACTCCATCATCCTCGTTCCATTGAACGCTTCCGCACGCGATCTACAAGTGGTATGTAGATGCAATCACTCTTCCATGACTTGTTGCTAGATGAACTCATAGATGGATCTTGGTGAAACCGTAGGAAAAACTTTAATTTTCTGCAACGTTCCCCAATAGTGGCATCATGAGCTAGGTCTATGCGTAGTTCTCTATTGCACGAGTAGAACACAATTTTGTTGTGGGCGTAGATCTTGTCAACTTGCTTGACACTACTAGTCTTATCTTGCTTCAGCGGTATTGTGGGATGAAGCGGCCGGACCAACCTTACACGTGCGCTTACGTGAGACCGGTTCCACCGGTGACATGCACTAGTTGCATAAGGTGGCTGGCGGGTGTCTGTCTCTCCCACTTTAGTTGGAGCGGATTCGATGAAAAGGGTCCTTATGAAGGGTAAATAGAAGTTGACAAAATCACGTCGTGGTTATTCGTAGGTAAGAAAACGTTCTTGCTAGAACCCAATTGCAGCCACGTAAAAGATGCAACAACAATTAGAGGATGTCTAACTTGTTTTTGCAGCAATTGTCATGTGATGTGATATGGCCAGAAGTTGTGATGAATGATGAATGATATATTGTGATGTATGAGATCATGTTCTTGTAATAGGAATCACGACTTGCATGTCGATGAGTATGACAACGGCGTGAGCCATAGAAGTTGTCTTTATTTTTTGTATGACCTGCGTGTCATTGAAGAACGCCATGTAAATTACTTTACTTTATTGCTAAACGCGTTAGCCATAGAAGTAGAAGTAGTCGTTGGCGTGACAACTTCATGAAGACACGATGATGGAGATCATGGTGTCATGCCGGTGACAAGATGATCACGGAGCCCGAAGATGGAGATCAATGGAGCTATATGATATTGGCCATATCATGTCACTACTATATAATTGCATGTGATGTTTATTATGTTTATGCATCTTGTTTACTTAGAACGACGGTAGTAAATAAGATGATCCCTTACAACAATTTCAAGAAGTGTTCTCCCCTAAGCGTGCACCGTTGCTAAAGTTAAATCGTTTGAAGCACCACGTGATGATCGGGTGTGATAGATCCTTACGTTCACATACAACGGGTGTAAGACAGTTTTACACATGCAAAACACTTAGGGTTAACTTGACGAGCCTAGCATGTACAGACATGGCCTCGGAACACGGAGACCTAAAGGTCGAACACGAGTCGTATGGAAGATACGATCAACATGAGAATGTTCACCGACGATGACTAGTCCGTCTCACGTGATGATCGGACACGGCCTAGTCGACTCGGATCGTGTAACACTTAGATGACTAGAGGGATGTCTAATCTGAGTGGGAGTTCATTAAATAATTTGATTAGATGAACTTTATTATCATGAACAATAGTCTAAAATCTTTGCAAAATGTCTTGTAGATCAAATGGCCAACGCTAATGTCACCATGAACTATAACGCGTTCCTAGAGAAAACCAAGCTGAAAGATGATGGCATCAACTATTCGGACTGGGTCCGGAACCTGAGGATCATCCTCATAGCAGCCAAGAAACAATATGTCCTAGAAGCACCGCTAGGTGAAGCACCCATCCCAGAGAACCAAGACATTATGAATGCTTGGTAGTCTCGTGCTGATGATTACTCCCTCGTTCAGTGCGGCATGCTTTACAGCTTAGAACAGGGGCTCCAAAAGCGTTTTGAGCAACACGGAGCATATGAGATGTTCGAGGAGCTGAAAATGGTTTTCCAAGCTCATGCCCGGGTCGAGAGATATGAAGTCTCCGACAAGTTCTATAGTTGTAAGATGGAGGAAAACAGTTACGTCGGTGAGCACATACTCAAAATGTGCAGGTTGCACAACCGCTTTGTCTCGGTGGACATTAACCTCCTGGACGAGGCGGTCATTGACAGAATCCTTGATCGCTCCCACCAAGCTACAAGAGCTTTGTGATGAACTACAATATGCAGGGGATGGTGAAGACCATTCCCGAAGTATTTTCAATGCTGAAATCAGCAGAGGTTGAAATCAAGAAAGAACATCAAGTGTTGATGATCAATAAAACCACTAAGTTCAAAAGGGCAAGGGTAAGAAGAACTTCAAGAAGGACGGCAAGGATATTGCCGTGCCCGATAAGCAAGTTGCCGGAAGAAGTCAAGGAATGGACCCAAGCACGAGACCGAGTGCTTTTATTGCAAGGGAAGGGTCCTTTGAAGCGGAACTGCCCCAAATACTTAGCGGATAAGAAGGCCGGCAACACTAAAGGTATATTTGATATACATGTAATTGATGTGTACCTTACCGATTACTCGTAGTAACTCCTGGGTATTTGATACCGGTGCCGTTGCTCATATTTGTAACTCACAGCAGGAGCTGCGGAATAAGCGGAGACTGGCAAATGACGAGGTGACGATGCGCGTCGGGAATGGTTCCAAGGTCAATGTGATCGCCGTCGGCACGCTACCTCTACATTTACCCATGGGATTAGTTATGAACCTCAATAATTGTTATTTAGTGCCAAGTTTGAGCATGAACATTGTATCTGGATCTCGTTTAATGCGAGATGGCTACTCATTTAAATCCGAGAATAATGGTTGTTCTATTTATATGAGAGATATGTTTTATGGTCATGCTCCGATGGTCAATGGTTTATTCTTAATGAATCTCGAGCGTAATATTACACATATTCATAGTGTGAATACCAAAAGATGTAAAGTTGATAACGATAGTCCCACATACTTGTGTAATCGCCGCCTTGGTCACATTGGTGTCAAGCGCATGAAGAAGCTCCATGCTGATGGACTTTTGGAGTCTCTCGATTATGAATCATTTGACACATGCGAACCATGCCTCGTGGCCAAGATGACCAAGACTCCGTTCTCCGGGACAATGGAGCGAGCAACCAACTTATTGGAAATCATACATACCGATGTGTGCAGTCCAATGAGCGTTGAGGCTCGCGGAGGATATCGTTATGTTCTCACTCTCACTGATGACTTGAGTAGATATGGGTATGTCTACTTGATGAAACACAAGTCCGAGACCTTTGAAAAGTTCAAGGAATTTCAGAATGAGGTAGAGAATCAACGTGACGAAAAATAAAGTTCTTACGATCAGATCGTGGAGGAGAATATTTAAGTCACGAATTTGGTACACACTTAAGGAAATGTGGAATCATTTCACAACTCACGCCGCTGGAACACCTCGGTAATAATGGTGTGTCTCGAACGTCGTAATCGCACTCTATTGGATATGGTGCGATCTATGATGTCTCTTACAGATTTACCGCTATCATTTTGGGGATACGCTCTAGAGACAGCTACATTCACTTTAAATAGGGCACCGTCTAAATCCGTTGAGACGACACCGTATGAATTATGGTTTGGGAAGAAACCTAAGCTGTCGTTTCTAAAAGTTTGGGGATGCGATGCTTATGTCAAGAAACTTCAACTGAAAAGCTCGAACCCAAATCGGAAAAATGCGTCTTCATAGGATACCCTAAGGAAACCATTGGGTATACCTTCTACCTTAGATCCGAAGGCAAGATCTTTGTTGCCAAGAAGGGATCCTTTCTGGAAAAAGAGTTTCTCTCGAAAGCAGTAAGTGGGAGGAAAGTAGAACTTCGATGAAGTACTACCTCTTGAACCGGAAGCGGTGCAGCTCAGGAAAATGTTCTGTGGTGCCTACACCAATTGGAGAGGAAATTAATGATGATGATCAAGGTACTTCGGATCAAGTTGCTCTTGAACTTCGTGGGTCCACTAGGACACGTTCCGCACTGCAGTGGTGCAGCAACCTGTCCCGGAAATCATGTTGTTAGACAACGGTGAACCTTGAACTATGAAGAAGCGATGGCGGGCGGATTCCAACAAATGGCTTGAAGCCATGCAATCCGAGATAGGATCCATGTATGAAAACAAAGTATGGACTTTGACAGACTTGCCCGATGATCGGCGAGCGATAGAAAATAAATGGATCTTTAAGAAGAAGACGGACGCGGATGGTAATGTCACCATCTATAAAGCTCGACTTGTTGCTAAGGGTTATCGGCAAGTTCAAGGGATTGACTACGATGAGACTTTCTCTCCCGTAGCGAAGCTTAAGTCCGTCCGAATCATGTTAGCAATTGCCGCATACTATGATTATGAGATATGGCGGATGGACGTCAAAACAGCGTACCTTAACGGTTATCTTAAGGAAGAACTGTATATGATGCAGCGGAAGGTTTTGTCGACCCTAAGAATGCTAACAAGGTATGCAAGCTCCAGCGATCCATTTATGGGCTGGTGCAAGCATCTCGGAGTTAGAACATTCGCTTTGATGAGATGATCAAAGCGTTTGGGTTTATCTTGAGACTTATGGAGAAGCACTGTGTTTACAAGAAAGTGAGTGGGAGCTCTGTAGCATTTCTCATATTATATGTAGATGACATACTTACGATGGGAAATGATATAGAACTCTTGGACAACATTAAGGCCTACTTGAATAAGAGTTTTTCAATGAAGGACCTTGGAGAAGCTGCTTACATATTAGGCATCAAAATCTATAGGGATAGATCGAGACGCCTCATAGGTCTTTCACAAAGCACATACCTTGATAAAATTTTGAAGAAGTTCAAAATGGATCAGTCCAAGAAAGGGTTCTTGCCTGTTTTGCAATGTGTGAAATTGAGCTCGGCTCAATGCCCGACCATGACAAAAGATAAAGAAGAGATGAGTGTCATCCCCTATGCCTCGACCATAGGATCTATTATGTATGCCATCTTGTGTACCAGACTGATGTAAACCTTGCCGTGAGTTTGGTAGGAAGATACCAAAGTAATCCCGGCAAGGAACACCGGACAATGTCAAGAATATCCTGAAGTACCTGAAAAGGACAAAGGACATGTTTCTCGTTTATGGAGGTGACGAAGAGCTCGTCGTAAAGGGTTACGTCGATGCTAGCTTCGACACAGATCTGGATGACTCAAAGTCACAAACCAGATACATGTATATGTTGAATGGTTGAGCGATGGAAGTGCGGTACGCAAGCGAAAGCGTCGTATGGCGGGATCTACATGTGAAGCGGAGTACATGGCAGCCTCGGAGGCAGCACATGAAGCAATTTGGGTGAAGGAGTTCATCACCGACCTAGGAGTCATACCCAATGCGTCGGAGCCGATCAAACTCTTCTGTGACAACACTGGAGCTATTGCACTTGCCAAGGAGCCCAGGTTTCACAAGAAGACCAGCCACATCAAGCGTCGCTGACTCCATTCGTGAAAATGTTCAAGATGGAGACATAGAAATTTGCAAAGTGCATACAGATCTGAATGTCGCAGATCCGTTGACTAAACCTCTTCCGCGAGCAAAACATGATCAACACCAGAACTCTATGGGTGTTCGATTCATCACAATGTAACTAGATTATTGACTCTAGTGCAAGTGGGAGACTGTTGGAAATACGCCCTAGAGGCAATAATAAAAGTATTATTATATTTCCTTGTTCATGATAATTGTCTTTTATTCATGCTATAATTGTATTATCCGGAAATCGTAATACACGTGTGAATACATAGACCACAATATGTCCCTAGTGAGCCTCTCGTTGACTAGCTCGTTGATCAACAGATAGTCATGGTTTCCTGTCTATGGACTTTGGATGTCGTTGATAACGTGATCACATCATTAGGAGAATGATGTGATGGACAAGACCCAATCCTAAGCATAGCACAAGATCGTGTAGTTCGTTTTGCTAGAGCTTTTCCAATGTCAAGTATCTCTTCCTTAGACCATGAGATCGTGTAACTCCCGGATACCGTAGGAGTGCTTTGGGTGTACCAAACGTCACAACGAATCGGGTGACTATAAAGGTGCATTACAGGTATCTCCGAAAGTGTACATTGGGTTGACACGGATCGAGACTGGGATTTGTCACTCCGTATGACGGAGAGGTATCACCGGGCCCACTCGGTAGTGCATCATCATAATGAGCTCAAAGTGACCAAGTGTTTGGTCACGGGATCATGCATTACTGATGCGAGTAAAGTGACTTGCCGGCAACGAGATTGAACGAGGTATTGGGATACCGACGATCGAATCTCGGGCAAGTAAAATACCGATTGGCAAAGGGAATTGTATACGGGTTGATTGAATCCTCGACATCGTGGTTCATCCGATGATATCATCGAGGAGCATGTGGGAGCCAACATGGGTATCCAGATCCCGCTGTTGGTTATTGCCCGAGAGCCGTCTCGGTCATGTCTGCATGTCTCCCGAACCCGTAGGGTCTACACACTTAAGGTTCGGTGACGCTAGGGTTGTATGAATATGAGTATGCAGCAAACTGAATGTTGTTTGGAGTCCCGGATGAGATCCCGGACGTCACGAGGAGTTCCGGAATGGTCCGGAGGTAAAGATTTATATATAGGAAGTCTTATTTTGGTCGCCGGAAAAGTTTCGGGCATTATCGGTATTGTACCGGGAGTGCCGAAAGGGTCCGGGGTCCACCGGGGTCCACCTGCCCGGGGCCACATGGGCTGTAGGGGGTGCGCCTTGGCCTATATGGGCCAAGGGCACCAGCCCCAAAAGGGCCCATGCGCCAAGTAGACTTGGGAGGAAGAGTCCTAAAGGGGAAGGCACCTCCGAGGGTGCCTTGGGGAGGATGGACTCCTCCCCTCTTGGCCGCACCCCTTCCTTGGAGGAAGGGGCAAGGCTGCGCCCTCCCCTCTTTGCACCTATATAAAGGGAGGGAGGGAGGGTGGCCGCACTGAAGCCCTTGGCACCTCCCTCTCCGCTACACCTCCTCCTCCTCCCGTAGTTGCTTAGCGAAGCCCTGCCGGAGTTCTGCTGCATCCACCACCACGCCTTCGTGCTGCTGGATCTTCATCAACCTCTCCTTCCCCCTTGCTGGATGAAGAAGGAGGAGACGCCATCCGCTCCGTACGTGTGTTGAATGCGGAGGTGCTGTCCGTTCGGCACTAGGTCATCGGTGATCTGAATCACGGCGAGTACGACTCCATCATCGTCGTTCCATTGAACGCTTCCGCACGCGATCTACAAGTGGTATGTAGATGCAATCACTCTTCCATGACTCGTTGCTAGATGAACTCATAGATGGATCTTGGTGAAACCGTAGGAAATTTTTTAATTTTCTGCAACGTTCCCCAACAGTAATATCCACTTAAACATGGTGCTCAACTCCATATATTATTTCCCAAAGATCTATGGTTATCCTATGATGTTTGATTAGATCCGTTTTGTCCTATGGGTTAATCGTGATCTTGGTTGGTATGATTGTATATTTTATTTATGGTGCTATCCTACGGTGCCCTCCGTATCGTGCAAACGTGAGGGGCCCCCGCCGTAGGGTGTTGCAATATGTTTATGGTTCGCTTACGGTGGGTTGCGAGAGTGACAGAAACTTAAACCCGAGTAGGTGGTGTATGGCGTATGGTAGTAAAGAGGACTTGATACTTAATGCTATAATTGGGTTTCACGACCTTAATGATCTTTAGTAGTTGCAGATGCTTGCTAGAGTTCCAATCATAAGTGCATATGATCCAAGTAGAGAAAGTATGTTAGCTCATGCCTCTCCCTCATATAAAATTACAAGAATGATTACCGGTACTTGTTATCGATTGCCTAGGGACAAATGACTTTCTTTTTGACAAAAGCTATATGCTTTTATTACCTTGCAATTTATTCTTAGTTTTATTCTTGCAAAGTACACATAGTTTTATTCTCGCAAAATAGTTTCATACTTGTTTTAGGTAAAGAAAACATCAAGCGTGCGTAGAGTTGTATCGGTGGTCGATAGAACTTGAGGGAATATTTGTTCTACCTTTAGCTCCTCGTTGGGTTCAACACTCTTACTTATCGAAAGAGGCTACAATTGATCTCCTATACTTGTGGATTATCAGCGGGTGCGGCACGGGAAGGGTCGGTGCAGGAGCCCGTGGAACCGGCATGGTGTAGACATAAACAACACCGGTCCACGGGTTGTAGCCGGAGGCCTGAAGGGCACACTGGCTTCTTTATTGCTTGCGGTGGTGGCCGGCTGGCAGCGCCTGCGGCTTCTTGCGACCATGTGGTGGCCCCCTGCGCCGGCCCCCGTGGCGCCATTCGGCAGGAGGGGCAGGCGACCCATAGGTCAGCGGGAGCAGCCCCGGCTGCTGGGTGGCCGGGTACGGCAGTGGCGGCGGGGGCGCGGTCGGGACGGATGGAGGCGCCGAGGAGCCGCCACGGATGGTGCCGGCGGCAAGGGCGGTGTGGATGGCCCACGCCTTCACCTGCTTCATCCACCGCTCCTCCAAGCGGAGGTACGCAATGAACTTGGCGAAGGACGGGTTGGGGATGAGGCTGAGGTTCGCCGCGGCATTGCCGAAGTCCTTGTTGAGCCCGGTGGTGAGCGTGCTGAGGAGAAGGTCATCATCGATCTTCGCACCAATATTGCGGAGCTCGTCAGCGAGAGTCTTCAGGCGGCGACATAGTCGTCGACGGAGGTGTTGTCCTGGCGACACCCAAAAAACTCTTGCTCTAAAAAAACGCGATGCTGGAGCTGGTTGTCGGTGAAGAGCCCATTCAGCTTGGTCCACACGGCGCATGCATCGTCACCGTCCTACACGACCGTCTGGAAGAGGTCCGGCGAGATGATGAGGAAGAACCAGCGGATGACCTTGGTGTCGATTGTGGACCAGTCATGGAACTCGGGAACGAGGCTGGAGTCAACTGTGCCGTCCACGTAGTCGATGAGGTGATACTCCCGAAACACGAGGGAAAAATATGTCTTCCACGTGTAGTTGGAGGAGTCCTCCTGTGAGAGACGAACCGGAACCCGCTAGAAGATGTTGAGGTTGCGGATGTTGGTGACGTCGGGAGGGTTGGCGTCGGCGAACGGGTTGGAGTTGGTGGACGCGGAGGAGGTGACGGATGACACAGCAAGGACGGGACAGGGTGGGCGGCTCGAACGACTCAGGTGAGGACTTGCGGCGGCTGCGGGCGATACACGGCGGCTTGGTGGGCCACACGCGCGGCAGCAGCGGGTTGGCGATGCACGTGTGCGGGGCAGGCGGCGAGACGTGACGACTGGGCGGCCTAGGTGCGCGGCAGCAATGGCTTGCGATGCGGGCGGGCGGGGCTAGCGAAGCAGCGACTTGGCGATGCGGGCGGGCGGTGCTAGCGAAGCGGGTCGGGTAGCAGCGGGCGGGCGGGGCTAGCAGTGGCTGGCGGCTAGAAGCGCATGATGGAGGAAGAGAATGTAGCAGCAGCCGGCGCGGTTGACGCGCGGGCGGCGGCGGCGGCGGATGGGAGGAGGCGGCGGCACGGAGGAGGCGCGCGGCAGCGGCGATGGCAGCGGAAGACTAGGGTTTAGAACCTAAAAACTGATACCATGTATGAGGTTATGATTGCATAATGTATTGCTCTTCGTGCATAGGCACGTATATATGATGTATAAAGAAGGGCCACAGACCTCAATTATACAAGGAACTAGGAGGCAAGCCCAATACACAATATATACATAACACATATACTCAACATAACCGATGGATTCTGCTGTTCTTGTTGAGTGGATTGAGGCGAGAAGATCGTCATGCCTTGGCAAATATGACTCAATTAGGCAAGGGGAAATATTCTAGAAGTCCTATGTAGTATTCCTATGTGCATGTATATACCTAATCAATTTATGGTGGAGAACCTTGATGCTTTTATCCACACTTGACTGCTGAAACTTTCAGAGGTGGTCGTAACCATCAGCAAGTAACAAAATTTTCTGCCGTGGTTGGGACTCAAAGGCGCAACTTCTCGTCTTCTCGAGCATGCTAGTCATGCTATCCACACAAAGCGTGTGGTGCTAGAAGGTATGGTGGCTGAATATGCAGACAATAGTATTGCAAAATGAAAGGAGTATGTGCGTGTTTGTGAGCAGCTGCATTTGTAATGTGTTAAAGAACGCAAAGAGCGATGTAGTTAGTTTTTGGAATGGTACTGACCTGCGGGTTTTTCCTTATTTTCGTCGGCGATGCGCTTGTAAACTTGGTCCCAGTCAGGTCGGCCGAAGTGGGTCATGACGCGGCTGCCGGAGACAATGTCGACGCCATTCTTGGCATATTGGAGGGACTGGAGCATAGCGATGAGCGCCAACCGGGCGTCTCCCTTCTCGTCACTAGTAGAAAACAACCCATTAATTCCATTTCCAGAGGGCCTTTAGACCCAGTTGTGGAACCGAACTAACGGTTCGGGACTAAAACCCAAAAACTTTAGACCCGATTAAATTACGAACCGGGACAGAAGGGACTCCATGTGGCCGCAGCGGGCGCCCAGGCAGGAGGACCTTTAGTCCCAGTTGGTAACACCAACTGGGACCAAAAGGCTGCCACGCATCAACAGCTCGCAGGCGCTGGGGTTTTTCTTTTTTTAAGGAGGGGGGATTAGCGGTTTTGGAGGGTTAATTTAGAGGTTTCACATTGTGTTAACTAGCTAATAGAGAGAAGTGACCTCTCTTTCTCCGTGCTTGGTCTACGGTAGCTACTATACATATAGAGAGAACTCGACACGCTAGCTAGAGTAAGCAAATGAAGGAACCATTAATTACACAAGATCGTCATGAACATATATAGAGAGAAGTGACCCCTCTTTCTCCGAGAGATTGGTCAAACAACAAGTTTTCGTATATCGACGCTACTACATATATACAATATAACATCTCTTACAATCCCTAACATCTAAAATCCATTTCAATTTTCACATGGCATTCTCCCTTCTCATTTATGACGTGGTCAAGAAAGAATCCCACCAATTCCTCCTGAATTGCTCTTATACGATCATGTGGTAGGAGTTCATCCTGCATCTGCCACATCTAATTTAAATAAGGGGGTCAATACATATATATGAATGAAACTCAACACAAACGATGGTAATAAAATAAAATTATGAATATTATTGTTTATGTACTTCATATTGTTTTTTCAGAATAGCCCCGCTAAGAGGTCGTGTTGTAGATGAACTCGCAAATGTAGTATCCACATAAATAATTCCTGCCTTCCGACCACAAGACCTTTATGAGAAATAGAGTTTAATCAAATTGATAATCAAGCATGATAAATGGTATTGATGAAACTAGAATCAATGGGAGATGCGGAACTAGCTAGTACTACTTACTTTCAGGTGTGTCAATCGCAGCTCCCTCGACAGTCCCGGAACAATTCCGGTGAACTCTTTCCAAACCCTGTCAGACAAAGAAAATAATTACTTGATATCAGGAAATGAACAAAGTTGCCCATATGGTGCGATAATGATCGACTGAACTTACTTCTAGAGCATTGCAGTCATGTCTGCATAGTCCTGGGGATCTTTTAGTCTCGAGTCTAAGACAGTTACTACTCCCCCGTCAATCTTAATCTCTAGCAGAATAAAGTGAAAGCTGCGCACGCATGCATAACTCATCAATTACATTACTATAATTAACCTCGAGTAAGTGAAACTGAATATGCACAAGACAGTAACACTCACTTGAAGTTGTAAGGAAATAGTATTTTCCCTTTGTTTTGATTTTGAAGTAACGATTATAGCAAGTTGTCCTGAGTATCTTCGACTCTCTTTTTAACCGACCATTCATTTATGGTATTTGGGTTAATGAACCCAATGTCATAGATTTGTTTTTTTGCATTCGACGATCTTCAATCTGCATAATATATATATATATATATATATATATATATATATATATATATATATATATATATATATATATATATATATATATATATATGAAAAATCCATCCTACCACTTGGGGTAGTTACCCCACATGTCTCATATACTACCATGTGGTACCTTATATACTACTTTATCATTCTAAGTATGTTCACATACTACATATAAGATATTTCAAAACAAGTTACATGAAAAAAATTACATATGAGCCCATAGTTTTTGTTATATTTATGAAATATGTACATATCTGTACGTAAAAAAGAGTATGCTTAAAATATGGTACATACTACCTAAAAGGTAGTATATATACTACCTAAACATCGTTATATACTACATACTACACGTACATACTCTCGGTTTTGACAGATACTACATACAACATACAAAAGTCAAGTGATGTTAACTACCACTGGTGGTAGATAAAATTTGTTATATATATATATATATATATATATATATATATATATATATATATATATATATATATATATATAGTGTTACTATTCATTACCCAGGGTGCAGAATAAGTTATTCTTCATCCGAGGTAATCTTCTGGTCGCTTCCTAAATAAATTACGTTTGAAATTCAAAAAGTTACATTCTTATTGATTCACTACGTCAAATTTGGCATAAGAAAATAAAATGTAGGTCATAAGACAAGAAAATTTGTAGTTTATGTATATTTTACACTATGTTTTTACGTTTGTAAATTTACATAACATAAAATATTTTTTACGGTGACTATATGTTTTCTTACAGTCTCTTTTTACATCAGAAATAAGAAAAAATTTACGGAACGTAAAATTACGGTGCATTGATGGTAAAATAGAGGGGGGGTGAAGAATAACTATTCCTCACCCAGGGTGATGAATAGTCAATCCCTATATATATATATATATATCTATCTATATATATATATCTATATATATATATATATTTATATATGTATATATATATATTTATATATATGCAATGAAAGAGCTGAGCTATTGATAACCCACAAGTATAGGGGATCGTTTGTATGTAGTCTTCTTCCATAAATAAGTGTCAAACCCAACGAGGAGGCAAAGATAGAACAAATATTCCCTCAAGTTCTATCGACCACCTATACAACTCTACGCACAGTTGCCGTTTGCTTTACCTAGAGCAAGAATAAAACTAGAAGTACTTTGCGACAATAAAACTACGAATAAATTGCAAGGTAATAAAAGTGGATAGCTTTTGTCAACAAGAAAGTCATTTGTCCCTAGGCAATCGATAAAAAGTACCGGTAATCATTCTTGTAATTTTATATGAGGGAGAGGCATGGGCTAACATACTTTTTCTACGTGGATCATATGCACTTATGATTGGAACTCTAGCAAGCATCCGCAACTACTAAAGATCATTAAGGTCATGAAACCCAACCATAACATTAAGTATCAAGTACTCTTTACTCCCTTACGCCATGACCAACTTATCCGCGTTTAGGCTGCTGTCACCCCCGCAACACCGACAATAAGCAAACCATGAACATATTGCAACACCCTACGGCGGGCCCCCCTCACGTTTGCGCGAGATGGAGGGCACCGTAGGAGAACACCATAAATAAAATATACAATAATATATGGAGTTTTGCACCATGTTTAAGTAGAGATTACAACGAAGAGAAGGGGTGTTACACTGCTGCATATTGGGGGAGAGAGTTGGTGTTGACGGTAGCAAGATTGTTGATCTAGATCGCTGTCACGGTCCTACCCCTGGCGGCACTCCGGTGCCACCGGGAGAGAGGGGGGGGGAGAGCCCCCCTCCTTCTTCCTCTTCCTTGGCCTCCCACGTAGATGGGAGGAGGGTTCCCCCGCTTGTCCATGGCCTTTAGGGCGGTGGAGGGGCGGGAGCTGTTGTGCACTGTTTAGCACTGTTAAAAAAATTCATCATGAAGGAAATATGCCCTAGAGGCAATAATAAAGTTATTATTTATTTCCTCATATCATGATAAATGTTTATTATTCATGCTAGAATTGTATTAACAGGAAACATAATACATGTGTGAATACATAAACCTCTGAGTGTCACTAGTATGCCTCTACTTGACTAGCTCGTTAATCAAAGATGGTTGTGTTTCCTAACCATGAACAAGGAGTTGTTATTTGATTAACGGGATCACATCATTGGTTGAATGATCTGATTGACATGACCCATTCCATTAGCATAGCACCTGATCGTATAGTTTGTTGCTAGTGCTTTTCTTCATGACTTATACATGTTCCTATGACTATGAGATTATGCAACTCCCGTTTGCACGAGGAACACTTTGGGTGCTACCAAACGTCACAACGTAATCGGGTGATTATAAAGGTACATTACAGGTGTCTCCGAAGGTACATGTTGAGTTGGCATATTTCGAGATTAGGATTTGTCACTCCGATTGTCGGAGAGGTATCTCTGGGCCCTCTCGGTAATGCACATCACATAAGCCTTGCAAGCATTGCAACTAATGTGTTAGTTGTGAGATGATGTATTACGAAGCGAGTAAAGAGACTTATCGGTAACGAGATTGAACTAGGTATTGGATACCGACGATCGAATCTCGGGCAAGTAACATACCGATGACAAAGGGAACAACGTATATTGTTATGCGGTCTGACCGATAAAGATCTTCGTAGAATATGTAGGAGCCAATATGGGCATCCAGGTCCCGCTATTGGTTATTGACCGGAGAGGTGTCTCGGTCATGTCTACATAGTTCTCGAACCCGTAGGGTCCATGCAACTTAACGTTTCGATGACAGTTACTATGAGGTTTTATGATGTTTCTGTACCGAAGGTTGTTCGGAGTCCCGTATGAGATCACGGACGTGACGAGGAGTCTCGAAATGGTCGAGACATAAAGATTCATATATTGGAAGTCTATGTTTGGACATCGGAAGTGTTCCGGGTGAAATTGGGAATTTTACCAAAGTACCGGGAGGTTACCGGAACCCCCCGGAATGCTAATGGGCCAACATGGGCCTTAGTGGAAAGGAGAAAAGGGGGCCCAAGTGCTGGCCGCACCTTCCCCCGTCCCTAGTCCTATTAGGACTAGGAGAAGCGCCCCCTCTCTCTCCCTTCCCACTTGGGGAAACCTAGTTGGACTAGGATTGGGGAATCCTACTCCTAGTAGGAGTAGGAAACCCGTGCGCCTCCTCTCCTTGGCCGGCCAGCCCTCCCTTCCCTCCTTTATATCTGAGGGCAGGGGCACCCCATGACACACAAGTTGATCCTTGAGATCTTTCCTTAGCCGTGTGCGGTGCCCCTTCCACCAAATTACACCTCGATTATACCGTTCTGAGCTTAGGCGAAGCTTCTGCGTCGGTGGAACATCATCATCATCACCACGCCGTCGTCTTGTGAAACTCTCCCTCAACACTCGGCTGGATCGGAGTTCGAGGGACGTCATCGAGCTGAGCGTGTGCAGAACTTCGGAGGTGCCGTGACGTTCGGTACTTGGATCGGTTGGATCGTGAAGAAGTACGACTACTTCCTCTACGTTGCGTCAACGCTTCCGTTGCTGGTCTACGAGGGTACGTAGACAACACTCTCATCTCGTTGCTATGCATCACCATGATCTTGCGTGATCGTAGGAAAATTTTTGAAATTACTACGTTTCCCAACAGTGGCATCCGAGCCTAGGTTTTTATGGTTTGATGATATGCACGAGTAGAACACAAGTGAGTTGTGGACGATACAAGTCATACGCCTACCAACATGTCATACTTTGGTTCGGCGGTATTGTTGGACAGACGATCCAGACCAACCTTACGCGTACTCTTCACGCGAGACCGGTTCCTCGGCGTGCTTTGCACATAGATGGCTTGTGGAAGACTGTCTCTCCAACTTTAGTTGAACCGAGTGTGGCATACGCCCGGTCCTTGAGAAGGTTAAACGGAGTCTATTTGACGAAGTATCGTTGTGGTTTTGATGCGTAGGTGAGATTGGTTCTTGCTTAAGCCCGTAGCAGCCACGTAAAATTTGCAACAACAAAGTAGAGGACGTCTAACTTGTTTTTGCGGGGCATGTTGTGATGTGATATGGTCTAGACATGATGCTGAATTTTATTGTATGAGATGATCATGTTTTGTAACCGAAGTTATCGGCAATGGCAGGAGCCATATGGTTGTCGCTTTATTGTATGCAATGCAATCGCATCGTAATGCTTTACTTTATCACTAAGCGGTAGCGATAGTCGTAGAAGCATAAGTTTGGCGAGACGACAACGATGCTACGATGGAGATCAAGGTGTCGCGCGGTGGCGATGGTGATCATGACGGTGCTTCGGAGATGGAGATCACAAGCACAAGATGATGATGGCCATATCATATCACTTATATTGATTGCATGTGATGTTAATCCTTTATGCATCTTATCTTGCTTTGATTGACGGTAGCATTATAAGATGATCCCTTACTAAATTATCAAGAAGTGTTCTCCCCGAGTATGCACCGCTATAAAGTTCTTCGTCTTTGAGACACCACGTGATGATCGGGTGTGATAGGCTCTACGTTCAAATACAACGGGTGCAAAACAGTTGCACACGCAGAATACTCAGGTTATACTTGACGAGCTATGCATATAAGATATGACCTCGGAACACGAGACCGAAAGGTCGGCGTGAATCATATAGTAGATATGATCAACATATTGATGTTCACCATTGAAACTACTCCATCACACGTGATGATCGGTCATGGTGTAGTTGATATGGATCACGCAATCACTTAGAGAATTGGAGGGATATTTTTCTAAGTGGGAGTTCTTAAGTAATATGATTAATTGAACTTAAATTTATCATGAACTTAGTACCGATAGTATCTTGCTTGTCTATGGTGTGTAGATAGATGGCACGTGCTGTAGATCCGTTGAATTTTAATGCGTTCCTTGAGAAAGCAAAGTTGAAAGATGATGGCAGCAATTACACGGACTGGGTCCGTAACTTGAGGATTATCCTTATTGCTGCACAGAAGAATTACGTCCTAGAAGCACCGTTAGGTGCCAGGCCTGGTAAAGGGCTGCGCCGAGAAGTTGTGAACGTCTGGCAAAGCAAAGCTGATGACTACTCTATAGTTCGGTGTGCCATGCTTTACGGCTTAGAACCGGGACTTCAACGTCGTTTTGAACACCATGGAGCATATGAGATGTTCCAGAGTTGAAGTTAATATTCCAAGCGAATGTCCGGATTGAGAGATATGAAGTCTCCAATAAGTTCTATAGCTGTAAGATGGAGGAGAACGGTTCGTCGATGAGCATATACTCAGAATGTCCGGATATAACAATCACTTGATTCAACCGGGAGTTAATCTTCGGATGATTGCGTCATTGATGTAATTCTCCAATCATCGCCACCAAGCTACAAGAGCTTCGTGATGAACTATAATATGCAAGGGATGACCAAAACAATGCCCGAAGCTCTTGGCGATCTTTGAAAGCCGCGGAGGTAGAAATCAAAAAGGAGCATCAAGTGTTGATGGTTAACAAAACCACTAGTTTCAAGAAAAGGGCAAAGGAAAGAAAAGGAAACTTCAAAAGAACGGCAAGCAAGTTGCTAATCAAGAGAAGAAACCCAAGTCTGGTCCTAAGCACAAACCGAGTGCTTCTATTGCAAGCGGTCAGTCCTTTGGAAGCGGAACTGCCCCAAGTATTTGGCGGATAAGAAGGATGGCAAGGTTAACAAAGGTATATGTGATATACATGTTATTGATGTGTACCTTACTAATACTCGCAGTAGCACTGGGTATTTGATACTGGTTACATTGCTAATATTTGCAACTTCAAAGCAGGGCTACGGATTAAGCGAAGATTGGCTAAGGGCGAGGTGACGATCTTGGCGTGGGAAATGGTTCCAAAGTCGATGTGATCGCAATGGGCACGCTACCTCTACATCTACCTTCGGATTAGTATTAGACCTAAATAATTGTTATTTAGTACCAGCGTTGAGCATGAACATTATATCTGGATCTTGTTTGATGCGAGACGGTTATTCATTTAAATCGAGAGAATAATGGTTGTTCTATTTATATGAATAATATCTTTTATGGTCATGCACCATTGAAGAATGGTTTGTTTTTACTTAATCTTGATAGTAGTGATACACATATTCATAATGTTGAAACCAAAAGATGCAGAGTTGATAATGATGGTGCAACTTATTTGTGGTAATCGCCGTTTAGGTCATATCGGTGTAAAGCGCATGAAGAAACTCCATCTTGATGGACTTTTGGAGTCACTTGATTATGAATCACTTGGCACTTGCGAACCGTGCCTTATGGGCAAGATGACTAAAACACCGTTCTCGGAACTATGGAGAGAGCAACAGATTTATTGGAAATCATACATCTTGATGTATGTGGTCCAATGAATGTTGAGGCTAAATGGCGGATATCGTTATTTTCTCACCTTCACAGATGATTTGAGCAGATATGGGTATATCTACTTAATGAAACACAAATCTGAAACATTTGAAAAGTTCAAAGAATTTCAGAGTGAAGTGGAAAATCATCGTAACAAGAAAATAAAGTTTCTACGATCTGATCGTGGAGGAGAATATTTGAGTTACTGAGTTTGGCCTACATTTGAAACAATGCGGAATAGTTTGCAACTTACGCCACCTGGAACACCACAACGTAATGGTGTGTCCGAACGTCGTAATCGTACTTTATTAGATATGGTGCGATCTATGATGTCTCTTACTGATTTACCGCTATCGTTTTGGGGTTATGCTTTAGAGACGGCTACATTCACTTTAAATAGGGCACCATCTAAATCCGTTGAGACGACGCCTTATGAACTGTGGTTTGGCAAGAAACCAAAGTTGTCGTTTACGAAAGTTTGGGGCTGCGATGCTTATGTGAAAAAGCTTCAACCTGATAAGCTCGAACCCAAATCGGAGAAATGTGTCTTCATAGGATACCCAAAGGAGACTGTTGGGTACACCTTCTATCACAGATCCGAAGGCAAGATTTTGTTGCTAAATTCGGAAACTTTTTGGAGAAGGAGTTTCTCTCGAAAGAAGTGAGTGGGAGGAAAGTAGAACTTGATGAGATAAACTGTATCTACTCCCTTATTGAGAAGTAGTACATCACAGAAAACAGTTTCTGTGACACCTACACCAAATAGGGAAGAAGCTAATGATGATGATCATGAAACTTCAGATCAAGTTTCTACAGAACTTCGTAGATCAACCAGAGCAAGATCCGCACCAGAGTGGTACGGTAATCCTATTCGGAAGTCATATTCTTTGGAACATGATGAACCTACGAACTATGAAGAAGCGATGGTGAGCCCAGATTCCACAAAATGGCCGGAGGCCATGAAATGCGAGATGGGATCCATGTATGAGAACAAAGTGTGGACTTTGGTTGACTTGCCCAATGATCGGCAAGCAATTGAGAATAAATGGATCTTCAAGAAGAAGATCGACGACGATGGTAATGTTATCGTCTATAAAGCTCGACTTGTTGCAAAAGGTTTTCGACAAGTTCAAGGGATTGACTACGATGAGACCTTCTCACCCGTGGCGATGCTTAAGTCCGTCCGAATCATGTTAGCAATTGCCGCATTTTATGATTATGAAATTTGGCAAATGGATGTTAAAACTGCATTCCTGAATGGATTTACGGAAGAAGAGTTGTATATGATGCAACCAGAAGGTTTTGTCGATCCAAAGGGAGCTAACAAAGTGTGCAAGCTCCAGCGGTCCATTTATGGACTGGTGCAAGCCTCTCGGAGTTGGAATAAACGTTTTGATAGTGTGATCAAAGCATTTGGTTTTATCTGAGACTTTTGGAGAAGCCTGTATTTACAAGAAAGTGAGTGGGAGCTCAGTAGCATTTACGATATTATATGTGGATGACATATTACTGATCGGAAATGATATAGAATTTCTGGATAGCATAAAGGGATACTTGAATAAAAGTTTTTCGATGAAAGACCTCGGTGAAGCTGCTTACATATTGGGCATTAAGATCTATAGAGATAGATCAAGACGCTTAATAGGACTTTCACAAAGCACATACCTTGATAAAGTTTTGAAAAAGTTCAAAATGGATCAGGCAAAGAAACTGTTCTTCCCGGAGTTACAAGGTCTGAACATGAGTAAGACACAATGCCCGACCACCGCAGAAGATAGAGAGAAAATGAAAGGTGTTCACTATGCTTCAGCCAAAGGCTCTATCATGTATGCAATGCTGTGTACCAGACCTGATGTGTGCCTAGCTGTAAGTATGGCAGGCAGGTACCAAAGTAATCCAGAGTGGATCATCGACATGGTCAAGAACATCCTTAAGTACTTGAGAAGGACTAAGGATATGTTTCTCATTTATGGCGGTGACAAAGAACTCGTCAGTAAACGGTTACGTCGATGCAAGCTTTGACAACGATCCGGACGATTCTAAATCGCAAACCGGATACGTATTTACATTAAGCGGTGGAGCTGTCGGTTGGTGCAGTTCCAAACAAAGCGTCGTGGCGGGATCTACATGTGAAGCTGAGTACATAGCTGCCGGAAGCAGCTAATGAAGGAGTCTGGATGAAGGAGTTCATAACCGATCTAGGTGTTGTACCTAGTGTATCGGGTCCAATGAAAATCTTTTGTGACAATACGGGTGCAATTGCCTTGGCAAAGGAATCCAGATTTCACAAGAGAACCAAGCACATCAAAAGACGCTTCAACTCCATCCGGGATTTGGTCGGTGGGAGACATAGAGATATGCAAGATACATACGGATCTGAATGTTGCAGAACCGTTGACTAAGCCTCTTCCACGAGCAAAACATGATCAGCACCAAGACTCCATGGGTGTTAGAATCATTCTTGTGTAATCTAGATTATTGACTCTAGTGCAAGTGGGAGGCTGAAGGAAATATGCCCTAGAGGCAATAATAAAGTTATTATTTATTTCCTCATATCATGATAAATGTTTATTATTCATGCTAGAATTGTATTAACAGAAACATAATACATGTGTGAATACATAAACCTCTGAGTGTCACTAGTATGCCTCTACTTGACTAGCTCGTTAATCAAAGATGGTTGTGTTTCCTAACCATGAACAAGGAGTTGTTATTTGATTAACGGGATCACATCATTGGTTGAATGATCTGATTGACATGACCCATTCCATTAGCATAGCACCTGATCGTATAGTTTGTTGCTAGTGCTTTTCTTCATGACTTATACATGTTCCTATGACTATGAGATTATGCAACTCCCGTTTGCACGAGGAACACTTTGGGTGCTACCAAAGCGTCACAACGTAATCGGGTGATTATAAAGGTACATTACAGGTGTCTCCGAAGGTACATGTTGAGTTGGCATATTTCGAGATTAGGATTTGTCACTCCGATTGTCGGAGAGGTATCTCTGGGCCCTCTCGGTAATGCACATCACATAAGCCTTGCAAGCATTGCAACTAATGTGTTAGTTGTGAGATGATGTATTACGAAGCGAGTAAAGAGACTTGCCGGTAACGAGATTGAACTAGGTATTGGATACCGACGATCGAATCTCGGGCAAGTAACATACCGATGACAAAGGGAACAACGATATTGTTATGCTTGATGCGACCGATAAAGATCTTCGTAGAATATGTAGGAGCCAATATGGGCATCCAGGTCCCGCTTATTGGTTATTGACCGAGAGAGGTGTCTCGGTCATGTCTACATAGTTCTCGAACCCGTAGGGTCCGCACGCTTAACGCTTTCGATGACGATTTACTATGAGTTTTATGATGTTTCTGTACCGAAGGTTGTTCGAGTCCCGGATGAGATCACGGACGTGACGAGGAGTCTCGAAATGGTCGAGACATAAAGATTCATATATTGGAAGTCTATGTTTGGACATCGGAAGTGTTCCGGTGAAATTGGGAATTTTACCAAGCACCGGGAGGTTACGGAACCCCGGAATGCTAATGGGCCAACATGGGCCTTAGTGGAAAGGAGAAAAGGGGCCCAAGTGCTGGCGCACCTTTCCCCTTCCCTAGTCCTATTAGGACTAGGAGAAGGGGCGCCTCTCTCTCCCTTCCCACTTGGGGAAACCTAGTTGGACTAGGATTGGGGGAATCCTACTCCTAGTAGGAGTAGGAAACCACAGTGCGCCTCCTCTCCTTGGCGGCCAGCCCCTCCCTTCCCTCCTTTATATACAGGGCAGGGGCACCCCATGACACACAAGTTGATCCTTGAGATCTTTCCTTAGCTGCAGTGTCGTGCCCCTTCCACCAAATTACACCTCGATTATACCGTTCACGGAGCTTAGGCGAAGCTTCTGCGTCGGTGGAACATCATCATCATCACCACGCCGTCGTCTTGTGAAACTCTCCCTCAACACTCGGCTGGATCGGAGTTCGAGGGGCGTCATCGAGCTGAACGTGTGCAGAACTTCCGGAGGTGCCGTGCGTTCGGTACTTGGATCGGTTGGATCGTGAAGAAGCACGACTACTTCCTCTACGCTTGCGTCAACGCTTCCGTTGCTGGTCTCACGAGTGCGTGAGACAACACTCTCATCTCGTTGCTATGCATCACCATGATCTTGCGTGATCGTAGGAAAATTTTTGAAATTACTACGTTTCCCAACACATCATACATAATATAGTGAGTATATATATATATATATACATATATATATATATATATATTATTTGCTAAATTCCTAGAGCCCTTTGGCATTTCATCATACACTTGATGTGCAATGTTTAGCACTGTCAAAAAATTCAGTAAATTCAGTAAATTCGATGTCATGCACTCCTCATCTTCCTCTCTCCGGCACGGCGTCACCTCCTTTGAGCTTTGTTAGTGGCTCGCCGTCGATGCCACCTGGCACCCCCCTCAACATCGGGGTCGGCGGCGTCGGTGTCCAATAGGGGGGATAGGAGGAGGAGGGGATCGGTGCAGCACTCATAGCGAGGACGCCTCGGCGACGAGGAGTGGGCTCGGGGGCGGCGCTCACAACGAGGAAGCGTCAGGGACGAGGAGCGGGCTCGGGGGCGGCAATGACAAGGACGGGCTCGGGGCAGGGCGCGTCGACGGCATCGGGGCGTAGGGCGACGACAACGGCGACGAGGAGCGGGCGGCATCGGCGTCGGGGTAGGGCAGCGCAGCAGCAGCCTGGCGGGCGTCGAGAGGAGAATGGGGGACGGGTGACATTTTCCTAAGTGTTGGCTTATATAGCCACATCTTTGGTCCCAGTTAGTGGCACCAACGGGGACTAAAGGCACCCTTTGGTCACGGTTGGTGCTACAAACCGGGACCAAAGGTCAATTTCCAGCAGCCCAGAGGGCGGGAAGCAGAGCCCTTTGGTCCCGGTTGATGGCACAGACCGGGACCAAAGGGGGGCATTGGTCCTGGTTGGTGGCACCAACCGGGACCAAAGGTGGGTATTGGTCCCGGTTGGTGCCACCAACCGGGACGAAAGGGTGGTGCTGCCCACGGCCACAAGTTTAGTCCCACCTCACTAGCTGAGAGGGGCTCGGAGTGGTTTATAAGCCCCACTGTCGCTGCCCTCTTGAGCTCCTCTCTAATGCAGGCTTACGGGCCTAAACTCTCTATATCTGCCTGTGGGCCTACTGGGCCTTCTGTGGGCCTGAACCCTGGCCCAACTAGTTGGTTGGGTTTCAAGTCGTATTCAGGCCGTGGTGGCCCAGTAGGCGGCATTTTTCTTAAATTTTTTTTCTAGTTTTTTGTTTTCTTTTTTGCTTTATTTATTTTCTTTTGTTTCTACTTACAGATAAATATTTACAATTTTTCAGTGATTCTTTTTGCTTTTAGGTCATAAAAATTATAAACTTTCTGTTAGTGCCGTTAGTTTTCAAATTTGAATAGTTTAAATTTGAATTCTTTTAAATTTGTGTGAATCACTAGTTTGTGAATAACTTTACTATAAAAATAGATTTTGAGTGATTCTTTTTCCTGCTATTTAATATTACTGCGTTTTACCATTATATTCAATTTGGTAATTTTTAGGTTATTTCAAATGTATGTTTTAGTCAAAAACAGATTTTGTTATTTTAGTTTGCTATTAAAGTTTCTAACAAAAAATTCTTTATGAAAATTCTAATTGCTATTAATGTTTTGAACAAAAAATAGTTTGATAATTTTAGTTTCATAAATTTTATATAATGTTAGTTTCAAAAATACTAGAGGTTTATAAAATCTTTTTAGTTGATTCCTTTTGCTATTAGAGTTTTATAAAAGCTTTTTTGTTGATTCTTTTTGCTATTGAAGAATATTATAGTTTTGTCTTAGTTGACTATTTTTAGTTCATTCTTTTTGCTATTAGAGTTTCATACAAGTTTTCTAGTTCAATCTTTTTGCTATGAGTTCGTTCTTTGAGCTAAATGACCCTGAAATTGAAAAGCACTTCAAATGAACTCTGAAAAGGTTGAAAGTTGGCATGGTATCATCATTTCACCCACATAGCATGTTCTAAAATTTTGACACGGTTACGGCAAAAACTGGATACACTTCATGTACAAAATGGACAATCTCTTTCAAAGTATTAGGGTTTCGGACGAAAACTCATCTGTTACAAAGGGATTTCATTTTTTTTGAACTTATTTGAACTCCAGACTTTTTATGTGTTCAAAATGCACCATTAAAAGCCACATCATCAATTCTCAACCCTTTCTGACATCATTTGGTATTTTTCATGCATTTACTGATTTTTTGAGCTAAATGACCCTGAAATTGAAAAGCACTAGAAAATGAACTCTGAAAAGGTTGAAAGTTGGCATGGTATCATCATTTCACTCACATAGAATGTGCTAAAAAGTTGAGAGGGTCACGACAAGAGCTGGATGCACTTCCGTGTACAAAATGGATAATCTCTTTCGAAGTATCAGGGTTTCAGACGGAAACTCATCTGTTACAAAGGCATTTCATTTTTTTAACTTATTTAAACTCCAAATTTTTTGTGTGTTTAAAATGCACCATGCAAATCCACATCATCAATTTTCAACCCTTTCTGACTTCGTTTGGTATTTTTCATGCATTTACTGTTTTTTGAGCTAAATGACCCTAAAATTGGAAAGCACTACAAATGAACTCTGAAAAGGTTGAAAGTTGGCATGGTATCATCATTTCACCCAAATGGAATGTGCTAAAAAGTTGAGAGGGTTATGGAAAAAGCTGGATGCACTTCGTGTACAAAATGGACAATCTCTTTCGAAGTATCAGGGTTTCAAACGAAAACTCATCTGTTACAAAGGCATTTCATTTTTGAACTTATTTGAACTCCGGATTTTTTGTGTGTTCAAAATGCACCATTTGAAGCCACATCATCAATTTTCAACCCTTTCTGACTTCATTTGGTATTTTTCATGCATTTACTGATTTTTTTGAGCTAAATGACCTTGAAATTGAAAAGCACTACAAATGAACCTTGAAAAGGTTGAAAGTTGGCATGGTATCATCATTTCACCCACATAGAATGTGATAAAAAGTTGAGAGGGTTACCGCAAAAGCTGGATGCACTTCGTGTACAAAATGGACTATCTCTTTCGAAGTATCGGGGTTTCACACGAAAACTCATGTGTTACAAAAGGATTACATTTTTTGAACTTATTTGAACTACAGACTTTTTGTGTGTTCAAAATGCACCATACAAAGCCACATCATCAATTTCAACCCTTTCTGACTTCATTTGGTATTTTTCATGCATTTACTAATTTATTTGAGCAAAATGACCCTGAAATTGAAAAGCACTACCAATGAACTCTGTAAAGGTTGAAAGTTGGCATGGCATCATCATTTCACCCACATAGATTGTCCTAAAAAGTTGAGAGGGTTACGACAAAAGTTGGATGCACTTCGTGTACAAAATGGACAATCTCTTTCGCAGTATCAGGGTTTCAGACGAAAACTCATCTGTTACAAAAGGCATTTCATTTCTTCACATGTAACTGCAGTGATATTCCAGATCAAAGGCATCATCATAATAGTTGTGGAGAGAAAGTCTTCACTTTTTTCGCTTGTCTCCTTTCCTTATTGTGCTGTAACCATGGATAATCTTCATTGTTTAAAAGGGTGCTGAAAGCACAAGTGCTCCCTGGGTGATTTTGGTAATTTATGTCAACATATCTCTTGTTGGACTAACACTTTTACCTAGTATGTTTCAGATAAGTTCAACAATGGAGTGGCATGGACTAGAGGATGTGGAACCCCTTCAAGATGCTAAGGACAAAGGATTGGCTCAAGCTCCAAGCTCAGGACTCTATATTTTCTATTTTAGTGATCCAAGATCACATTGAGTCTATAGGAAAAGCCAATACTATCAAGGAGGGATGAGGTGTTGCTTAATGGCTTGCTTGCTCAAAGTGCTTAGTGATATGCTACAAAGCCCTCAACTACCTTCTCACATCCACATATGACCTAAACCAAAAGTCAAACTCGGCCCCATCGATTCTTTCTATCTGGCGCCACCGAGTTCAGATGTCATAGCCACTGCCACAAACCCTAGGCAAATCGGTCTCACCGATAGGGATCCCGGTCTCACCGAGATGGGATTGTAATCTCTCTGTGTATGTCCATTACCAAAATCGGTCCCACCGAGTTTGTGTAATCGGTCCTACCGAGATTACAATGCAAACTCTTTGTTCCTCTTTGTAACATTTCGGTCCAACCAAGATGAGCGAATTGGTCCCACCGAGTTTGCCTGACCAACTCTCTGGTTAGCTTATTACCAAAATCGGTCCCACCGAGTTTGTGTAATCGGACTCACCGAGATTACGTTATGCCCTAACCCTAACCATATCGGTCCGACCGAATTGCATGCCGGTCCCACCGAAAATCCTAACGGTCACATTATTTGCTAAATCGGTCCGACCGAGTTTCACGATTCGGTCCCACCGAGATTGGTAAGTTGTGTGTAACGTTTAGATTTTGTGTGGAGGCTATATATACCCCTCCACCCACTCTTCATTCGTGGAGAGAGCCATCAGAACGTGCCTACACTTCCAACATTCATTTTCTGAGAGAGAACCACCTACTCATGTGTTGAGACCAAAATATTCCATTCCTACCATATGAATCTTGATCTCTAGCCTTCCCCAAGTTGCTTTCCACTCAAATCTTCTTTCGACCAAATCCAAATCCTGTGAGAGAGAGTTGAGTGTTAGGGAGACTATTATTTGAAGCACAAGAGCAAGGAGTTCATCATCAACACACCATTTGTTACTTCTTGGAGAGTGGTGTCTCCTAGATTGGCTAGGTGTCACTTGGGAGGCTCCGACAAGATTGCGGAGTTGAACCAAGGAGTTTGTAAGGGCAAGGAGATCGCCTACTTCGTGAAGATCTACCCTAGTGAGGCATGTCCTTCGTGGGCGACAGCCATGGTGGGATAGACAAGGTTGCTTCTTCATGGACCCTTCGTGGGTGGAGCCCTCCGTGGACTCGCGCAGCCGTTACCCTTCGTGGGTTGAAGTCTCCATCAACGTGGATGTACGATAGCACCACCTATCGGAACCACGGCTCAAAAATCTCTGTGTCTCTAAATTGCGTTTGCACACTCCAATCCCATCCCTTTACATTCTTGCAATTTGCATGCTTTACTTTCCGCTGCTCATATACTATTTGCAAGCTTGCTTGATATGTATTGTGATTGTTAAACTTGTGCCCAAACTCCACTTCAACTTAAAGAAATTAAAAACAACAACTTTTCTCACTTAGTGTCTAATCACCCCCCCTCTAGACACCTCTTCTCGATCCTTTCAGGTGCTTGGGTCAGCCTTGACTTTGAAGGGAGGAATTTCATGAAACTTTTCATAATCTTCAGACATGTCTGTCTTGCCCTCCACTCCCACGTTATCTCTTTTTCCTGAAAGAACTATTTGGCGCTTTGGCTCATCGTATGATGTATTTGCTTCCTTATCTTTTCTTTTTGTAGGTTTGTTAGACATGTCCTTCACATAGAAAACCTGTGCCACATCATTGGCTAGGACGACTGGTTCGTCTGTGTACCCAAGATTGTTCAGATCCGCTGTTTTCATTCCGTCTTTGTGGGTCTACACTGCACTCGCCTCGACAGATTGACCCATTTGCACTGAAACAAAGGGACCTTAAAATCATGTCCATAGTCAATTTCCAAAATGTCCACTATGTAACCATAATATGCTTCCTTTACCCTCTTGGTTGCTGCATCAAAGCGGACACCACTATTTTGGTTGGTGCTGTTTTGATCTTGGGCGATCGTGTAAAATGTATTCCCATTTATCTCGTACCCTTTGTAAGTCAATACAGTCGAAGATGGTCCCCTGGCCAACGAGTACAGCTCATCGGAAACAGTGTTGTCACCATAAGACGTGTTTGCAACCAACTGCCGAAAGTCCTGATGTGTCCACATGCAATCCAGTCATCACACTGCTCCGAGTGTTTGGAGCGCAAAATATTTTTGTGGTCATTGACATACGTGGTCACCAAGGTAGAATTATGTAGAACTGTGTAGTGTGCTTGAGACCAAGAATGCCCGTCCCTACATATTATTGAGTCGTCTCCTAGCGTGACTTTTTCAGTCAGTATCCTCTCATACCGCGATTGAGGGATACCAATCTTCTTAAGGTTAGGAATGAAGTCAACACAAAACCCAATGACCTCCCCTCTTTGATGGCCCATGGAGATGCTTCCTTTTGGCCTAGCACGGTTATGAACATATTTCTTCAAGACTCCCATGAACCTCTCAAAGTGGAACATATAGTGTAGAAATACAGGGCCCGTAGAATGGCAATCTCGTCGACTAGATGAACTAGGACGTGCGTCATGATATTTAAGAAGGATGGTGGGAACACCAGCTCGAAACTCACAAGACATTGCGCCAAATCACTCCTTAACCTTGGTAGTATTTCTGGATCGATCAACTTTTGAGAGATTGCATTGAGGAATGCACATAGCTTCACAATGGCTAATCGAACGTTTTCCGGTAGAAGCCCCCTCAATGAAATCAGAAGCAGTTGCATCATAATCACGTGGCAGTCATGAGACTTTAGGTTCTAGAGCTTTTTCTCTGCCATATATATTATTCCCTTTATATTCGACGAGAAGCCAGACGGGACCTTCATACTGAGCAGGCATTCAAAGAAGATTTCCTTCTCTTCTTTGGTAAGAGCGTAGCTGGCAGGACCTTCATTCTGCTTTGGAGGCATGCCGTCTTTTTCGTGCACACGTTGCTGGTCCTCCCGTGCCTACGATGTACGTTTTATCTTCCCATACGTGCCCAAGAAGCCTAGCAGGTTCACACAAAGATTTTTCATCATGTGCATCACGTTGATTGCAGAGTGGACCTCTAGGTCTTTCCAATAGGGTAGGTCCCAAAATATAGATTTCTTCTTCCACATGGGTGCGCGTCCCTCAACGTCATTTGGAACAAATAGTCCACCAGGACCCTTTTCAAAGATTACTTGTAAATCATTGACCATAGCAAGTATGTGATCCCCAGTACGGAAGGTGGGCTTCTTCTGGTGATCTGCCTTGCCTTTGAAATGCTTGCCTTTCTTTCGACATTGATGGTTGGTCGGAAAGAAGTCGACGATGCCCCAGGTACACATTCGTCCTGCATTTGTCCAAATATATACTTTCGGTGTCATCTAAATAGTGCGTGCATGCGTGGTATCCCTTTTTTATCTGTCCTGAAAGGTTACTGAGACAGGCCAATCATTGATGGTTACAAACAGCAAAACATGTAGGTCAAATTCCTACTGGTCGTGCTCATCCCACACACGTACACCTTTTCCATCGCACAGCTGTAAAAGTTCTTCAACTAATGGCCTTAGGTACACATCAATGCTGTTGCCGGGTTGCTTAGGGCTTTGGATGAGCACTGGCATCATAATGAACTTCCGCTTCATGCGCAACCAAGAAGAAGGTAATAGATACATAGAGTCACGGGCCAGGTGCTATGATTGCTGCTCTGCTCCCCAAAATGATCAATGCCATCCGCGCTGAAACCAAACCATGCGTTCCTAGAGTCACCTGCAAAGTACCCCCACTTTCTCTTGATTTTTCTCCACTGTGACCCATCAGCGGGTGCTCTCAACTCCCCGTCTTTCTTATGGCCCTCTTTGTGTCATCGCATCAACTTGGCATGCTCTTTGTTTCTGAACAAACGTTTCAACCATGGTATTATAGGAGCATACCACATCACCTTGGCAGGAACCCTCTTCCTGGGGCGCTCGCCGCTAACATCACTAGGGTCATCTCGTCTGATCTTATACCACTATGCACTGCATACTGGGTGTGCGTTCAAATCCTCGTACGCACCGTGGTAGAGGATGCAGTCATTAGGGCATGCATGTATCTTCTGCACCTCCAATCCTAGAGGGCATAGAACCTTGTTTTCTCCGTACGTACTGTCGGGCAATTCGTTATCCTTTGGAAGCTTTTTCTTCAATATTTTCAGTAGCTTGTCAAATCCGTTGTCAGATACACCATTGCCTACCTTCCATTGCAACAATTCTAGTGTGGTACCAAGCTTTGTGTTGCCATCTTTGCAATTGGGGTACAACCCTTTTTTGTGATCCTCTAACATGCGATCGAACTTCAACTTCTCCTTTTCACTTTCGCATTGTCTCTTTGCATCAACAATGACCTGACAAAGATCATCATCTGGCACATTGTCTGTTTCCTCTTGATCTTCAACTTCCCCCGTTGCAGCATCACCGCATTCAGGGAGCAGATAGTTGTCATCATCCTCTTCTTCTTTGTTGTCTTCTATCATAACCCCTCTTTCTCCGTACTTGGTCCAAACATTATAGTGTGGCCTGAAACCCTTCTCAAGCAGGTGGATGTGAAGGGTTTTCCTCTTAGAGTAAGACTTCGTATTCTCACAGATAGGGATGGACAACACATAAAACCATTTTGATTGTTTGCCACAGCCACTTCGAGAAAAATTATGCATGCCCTTAATATACTCGGAGGTGCATCTGTCACCGTACATCCATTGCCGATTCATCTGCGTGGTGCCGACGACGAGATCGGCACGGACGATCGACGGTGGTGAGGACGGGGACGGGACAAGATGGACGGCCAAACCTAGACAAATCTTGAGGAAAATGGAGCTTGGATAAGGAGCTTGGAGAGGAGAAAGTTTAAGTGTGGCTCAGGCATTTCATCTAACACCTCATGTGCATAGGAGGTGAGCTAGAGCACCACAAAGCTCTCCCACGACCGACAAAAAATAGAGCAACGGCTCTGTTCGCGGGCAGGGGCGGGGGGTATATATAGGCATATCTTTAGTCCAGGTTTGTGGCTAAAACCGGGACTAAATGACAACCTTTGGTCTCGGTTCTAGCCACTAACCGGGACTAATGGTGGTGGGCCAGGAGCGAAGCCCATTGGTCCCGGTTCTTGTCTGTAACCAGGACCAAAGGGCTCGGACGAATCAGGACCAATGGCCACTGAGGCCCGGCCGGCGTCCTAGCCTCACAAACCGGGACTGATGCCCCCTTTGGTCCCGGTTCGTGACTGAACCGGAATTAATGCCCTTACCCAGGCGTCAACCAAAGACCTGTTTTCTACTAGTGCGTAGACGCTTGTGCAGTGGTTGTGGAGCTCGATGATGCGCTTCTCGTCTGCCTCGGCCACCTCGTCCATGACCCCGCGGAACCACTCCAAGGAGCCCAGCTCACGGTTGACCCAGTAGAAGTAGGCTCGATGTGTCCGGAACGGGCTCGCGTCGCCGGCATTGCTGTTGCCGAACTCAACGTCCCCGTCTAGCCGCTTCGTGTTGGTGATGATGTCCTTGATGATCGCGATCATAAGTGTTGCACCTATGCCGAGTCCCACCAGTAGCACGATGTCGTACTCCTTGTAATCCTGTGCCGGTGCCCCGTACGGTCCATCGACCAGCACCTTCGGGAAGCTCTTCGGGAGGCTGCAGCACAACAAACACACGATTACTTTCGGTAGTTAAGCTGGTAATATTGATTGACCAAGATAAATTCACATGACCATAGACCACATTTTTTTAGGGGAAACACTTCTTATCATACATCTGATAGAAGGAATTCTTGCGACCACTTGTGGACCGTAGATACGTGTTTCATCACACGGCTGAGATTCAAATTCAATCCATTGCCCGGATTTTCAATCAGACCTAATTTAACGCCACGGCCCCATAACTCCATGCCAGTTTCTATATCCCGCATCAATCTCGCGTGCCCCCGACCCACATGACCTCGGTCCCATCTCGCATGCTCCCTCATCGTCGAGCTCGCGACACCCTCGCCGCGCCGGATCTATCCACCAGGACCTGCCGTTCCCCACTACGGCCCTGAAATCCACCGCACCGCGCGGGTGCGTCATCCCGTCCGCCGGCAGTGCACATCGCCAGCGTGGGTAGGCTCTCACCATGCGGCAGTGGGGTTCATCAAACGATTTTGAATCTCATGCATCACATGGCGTTCTCCGTGGTGTAGCAGCACATATACGAACGCCCCCCAGGTTGCGAGGTAGCCAGGTAGGTGACGAGGGTGAAGTCCATGCATGTGGGGTACGTACTCTACTAGATTGCACGTACCATTAATCCATTATGCATTGTTCTTTTTTCATAGAGATATTTCCCTTTTCTTAAGCATCCTAGTCTGTAGTTCTTCATTTCTCTTGGATTTGTTCATCGGATTTCACTAACTCCTTCACATGATTATATACTCGGATTTGTGGGAGCACATAAGAAGTGTGTAAGAAGCAACTCATCTGTCCATATGGCGACGGTGCGAGAGACAATGTCGTTCCACCTTTTCTTGCATGTAATTCGTGTTACACGCCGGTACATGGTGTCTTTGTGATCATCATAGATGCAAATGTCCACCACGGTGAAAGCATGTCCCCATGTTGTTTGATAAATGTGTTTTCCTTTTTGATGGAAACGAATCTATATTCATATGAAAGGAACACTACAGTCTATGAAAACAATAGTATCGTAATGATTTGGAAGCAAAATATAAACCTCTCGGAGCAAGACTTATGCAATGTGCTTAGACAATGCAAAACCTGGCTGTATGAAATCATGTAGTTGTACCGAAGCAAATTCTGATTTCTTTGATTCAGATAACAAAATCTATGGAAGCCAATACTCATTTCTTTGGATGCAAATTCCATTTATTTGGAAGCAAGTACCAATTTCTCGGGAATCCAAGTTCCAATTTACGCTACATTGGAGAATGATTCAAGTCATTCTAAGAAAAAATTCACATGGTACGAACAAAAAAAAATTGTCACATTGGACACATCTCACCAAATTGAAACAATCTCCGACTGAAATAGAAGCAAATTTGCTATGCAGTACAAGCAATTTATTTTTGACCTATCGGTAGAAGAAAGATGAATTGTTCAAGTCCTAACATTCAGTAACACAGCTTAAAATTTACCCGGTTTCTCGTTAAGTTCGGGTCGCACCCTCAGTTGGCAACGTTTAGCGTTGCATAGTACTGTATATGTAAATATGTGTACGGAAACAGATGGATAGCAGAGTGAAGCAACTATGTGTTATGGAGGAAACATGTGATCTGAGAATATAGTGTGCACTATGATATTAATGTAACTCTGTTTTTCAGACTACTTTGATAAAATCCATGATGTGAGTCTTAAGACTACTCTGATGGATCATATTCTTAAGAGAATATGGCACACACTATGATATTGGCTACCAGAATGAAGCAAATTTATGTCGTCGAAAACATGTTTTTTTAGGGTGTCGAAACTTGTTACATGACCTGATGAAGCATGCTAGTTTTTAGTCAACAATGGAAGCATTCTTCATTTTTCTTTTTGAAAGACAACGGAAGCATTAAATCAGCAAGGAAGCAAATTTCCTACTCGAAGGAAACATAGTTTGTTGCATCGGAATTGTATTGCTACAGTAAAACAAATTTCTTCTGACCCGTTAAAAACAATTTTTTTGGGAACAAAATTATAGGCTAAGTTGCGTTGGAAGCAAATTTTGGTAATATTAGATACAAATCTTCCTTCGTAAGGAAACCAACGGATGGTGCGAAAGCTTATTCTGCTATATTAGTTATTAAAAAAACTAGAATTACCTTTCTAAGATTTATTCTGCTTCCTAAAGTTATGGGTCAATTTCCTTAAATCACGTGATGTCTGGCAGTTAATAATTTCCTCATATCACGTCGCGTAGTTAAACTCCCTGGCGCACGTCTAAAATACCATGGAATCTGACGCACGGCTAGCTTTGGATCGTACGGCAACAAAGTAGTCTGATGGATCACTGGGATCAGTAGTCTGATCCCTAGTGCTTCCCTTTTTTTAGAGGGGGATTGCCCCCGGCGTTGACCATAGACCACATAAGTAAGTAAATAGGGGAAACTTAAATATAACAGATACTCCCTCCCTCTTTATTTACTCAGCATATTAGGTTTGTCTAAAGTCAAAATTTATATAATTTCAACAAGTTTGTTGAAAAATATATTAACATATACACCACCAGATATATATCATATCATTCGATTCATCATTGCATATATTTTTCACATCATATAAATGTGTCGTTGTAAATGTTCATATAAAATTTGATCAAATTTTATAAAGTTTGACTTTAGTCAAATCTAATATGTGAAGTAAATAAAAAACGGAGGGAGTAGTAGATTTTATTCATGCAAGGAGGCATCACAGAGCGAAGAAATTCACAGGGACACGCAGGTGGCGGTATGCACCTTCTCGAGTATTAGCCCTTTGATTACTAAAGGACGAGGTCCATTCATTCATGCTTTTGGCACCACCCGTGCCTTTTTTTTACTTTATCTTTTAGTTTCAATCTACTACATCTTTTGAACCAAAAGTCCAAACTAAGTTTCGTTTTCATATTTGTGTTTGCCGCAACGAGACTTTTGAATAAGATCAATCTTGAAATAAATATATTTTGACAACATTTAAAATTTCCAAGTTCCAAATGTTGAAACTTGATAGGCGTAACATTAAGTTTTCCCAAGTTTCATCTAGTTTTACCAAGTTTCATATGCTTTTAGTTTTTAGAATTCTGGGATTAGGGCTTTAGGGCTGAGGATTTATGGGTTAGGTTTAAGTTTTAGCTTTTGAAACTTGCTAAATTTATCATTGTTTATATCAAGTTTTAGTAGTTGAAACTTGCGCAGACTCTCATTTGTCCCGCGATCCCGAAATACGCTGGATCCCGCACAAAGGCACACCAAGTTTTAAGTTTCAGGCGATTTTGCCGTTTGCTCGTATCAAATTTCAGAAGTTGAAACTTAACAACGTTTTAAAAACTCATCAAAATGTATTCAAAATGGATCTTCTTTTAAAGCTCTCGTCACAAGCAACACGAATATGAAACCGAAATTAAACTGAACTTACCGTCCAAGATATATAAAAGATAAAAAATTGAAAGTAAAAAAAAAGGAGGTGGGATGGATGGAGCTATCAAAAACTGCACGCATAAACCCCATCCAAAGTAATTAAGGGCTAAAGCACATGCAAAGAGTGCCTAGTTTTCAAATCATGAAACAATCAGGCGGCCTCAAATCTACGTGCCCCTGTCCTTGCATGCTATAAGTCCTATCGTCAATTGGTTGCCATTCATCCCCTGGAAAAGAGTAAACAAATCTATGGAGTATCTCCTATACCACCGGGCATGCCAGTCACCAATCAGATGGATGTGCCATATATATCAATGGATTAGCCATCTTTGAGCATCTCTCCTCAAAACTTACTCTCCAAAGACATTCAAATTCAAGGAGTTAAAGTAGGTGGATACCTAGCCTTTCCCTATACTTAACTCTCTCTTTCTATTTGCTATTTCTTCCATCCTTTTGCGTACAAACTCCATTTCAACTTGCACATGCATAACACATTAATTTGAAGGTTGACATTTCCATTGCCCCATTTCAATGACATTCCCAAATTCAATAGTTTCAGGTTCAATTTTCCAAATTCAAACCACCATGCGGTTGAAGGAAATATGCCCTAGAGGCAATAATGAGGTTGTTATTTATATTTCCTTATATCATGATAAATGTTTATTATTTGTCGTTGAAAGATTACGACAGATGTCCTAGCAAAAGGACTTAGTCGTGGAGCCATCACAACTAGGAATCTTAAAGGGGTTAAGTGGGACAAAGGACACGGAAGTTTATATTGGTTCGGCCCCTTGCGGTGAAGGTAAAGGCTTAATCCAGTTTGAGGTGGTCACTACTGGAATCTGGCATTTTGCTGTCCGCCACATCTTTGTCGTCTGCCAGCTGACGGCAAAGAGGCTCGTTGTCGTCCGCTTCCACAAAGCGGACGACAAAGAAAGGGCATATGGCAAAAATGTTATTTGCCGTCAGTTGCTTCTTTGCCGTCGGCCAGCTGACGGCAAAGAGCTAGAAGGCAAACGACAAAGAGCGCAGGTGGGCCCCATAGGGCATGGCGTGGCTAGGTCAGATTCTTTGCCATCCGCTAGCGGACGGCAAAAGAGGTGATTACTTTGCCGTTTGTTGGCTGGCGACAATGTTAGTCCTTTGCCGTCTGCTCGCGGACGACAAAGATGAGATGTGGGCCAGCCCTAACGGTGGCCCTCGTTGCCGTCTGCTAACAGACGGCAACGAAGGCCCACTTAACGAGCCGAGCCGTCTCCCCCCTCTCTCTTTCTCTCTCTCCCTCCCGTGCGCCCGCCTCTCTCCTCTGTCGCCGCCATCGGCCATCCCGCCCGTTGCTTGCCGCCGCGCCCGTCGCCCGCCACGCCCGTCGCCTGCCGCCTTGCCCGCCCCATTGCCCGTCGCGCCCGTTCTGGAGTGGCTGCGTCCGGGCCTTGATATCGGACCCTCCCCGAGGTCCTGTGCCGCCCGCCCGCTGTCCTCCTCCCATGCCCCTACGCCGCCCCGGCCGACCTCGCCGGAGCAAGAGCTAATTTTTTCTTTTTTTCCTGTTTTTTTGTTCTCTATTTTCTTGATTTGTTTTTGGTTAGTGCTAGGTTTAATTAGGTGTAATTTTGAGTTTTTAGGTTTAGGTTAGTGCTAGGTTTAGGTGTAGTTTTGAGTTTTTAGGTTGAGGTTAGTGCTAGGTTTAGGTGTATTTTTTTCCTATTTTTTTAGGCTAGTGCTAGGTTTAATAAGAGGAAAAAGGAGAAGAAGAAGAAGAAGAAGAAGAAGAAGAAGAAGAAGAAGAAGAAGAAGAAGAAGAAGAAGAAGAAGAAGAAGAAGAAAAGGAAAAAAGAGAAAGAAGAAGAAGAAGAGGGTTCCTCGGTGTCGATGGTACCCTAAATAGCAAGTATTGTCAGTGCGAGGTACATGTGGCCGTCGGTGTCGAATAGTACATCCACGTCCCACAAGTGACACAGGGGTGCTGCGTCCAGCAGCAACAGTTCTCGGCGTCGATGGCGGTCGAACACCATTGCGAATTTGTGTTGCAGCCTCAGAGATGACGATTGAAAGCTAAGTGTTGAAACTTGAAACACCCAAACTAACTCAAGTCGGTTTGGTTGTTTGAAATTTCAAAACTTGGCTTTAATCCTCATCGCAGAAGGCTGCGGAAAAATTCGCCAAGGTGTTCGACCGTCATCGGCCTGAACTATTGTTGCGGACGGCTGGCGTCGGCTTCACTTGTGGGATGTGGATCTAGTGTTCAACGCCGACCGCCTCATGTACCTTGTACCGATGGTAGTTGCTATTTAGTTTACCCGGGGACGAGCGGGTTAGAGGGTTCCTCGGTGTCGATGGTACCATAAATAGCAAGTATCATCAGTGCGAGGTACATGTGGCCGTCGGTGTCGAATACGTGCTATGTTACTCATCTTTCGATTTAAATATGCAGTTATTTCGTCGTTGCGAGGGTCTAGTGTTCGACGAGCTCCGCCCCTACGTTCGTTGGAGAGCACACATGACATCTCCTTCTCCCCCCTTCATTTGCTCTGTTCCGGTCTTCGTGCCGATGAAACTTGCTAGCTATAGGTGTCAATCATCAGTATGCGTAACCACTATGCGTCTCCCGTTCGAAAGGGTTACATCTATAAATATGCATGCATTTGCATATTTATAATCGTGATTCTTTTGAATTGTCCAACGTTATCCATGGATAGCCCGAGTATGTGTAGATTGGCTTTGTTTTCCCATATGCTCAGCTCCTGATCCGATGCAGAATTTCGTCAGTGCCTCCCTATTGTTCTCCAGGTACACATCCTCTCTGCTTATTGCCGAGACGTGTATCAGGAGAACAGCAGGGAGGTGCTGCCAAAATTTTGCGTCAGATCCAGAGCAGAGCATGGGAAAATGAACCCGATCTACACATACTCAGGTGGGATTAGGACCTATCCTTGCCTATTAGCATGTAGGTTGCATGGACATAATAAAACTAACAAACTCCATTAACTGATGGATATGGTTTGCTTAATTAGGTATATATTTCTTGTGTGTCCAGTAGGAAGTCAATATGAGTGATCGTGCATGGATGAACACCGGTTACACTAGTCTATATGTTTGGACCGAGGAATGGTTAACAAAAACTAAGGGGTTTGTTAGAGCCGCATTTGCAAATGGCCAGAAATTAAGCTGGTGCCCCTGTGTCCGGTGCGACAACTATAATCAGAGGGATGAGCTTCAAATGAGTAAACACCTGCAGAAGTTTGGTTTTACGCCTAGTTACATGGTCTGGACATTACATGGTGAGTCTGCCCAACGTGCCAGAGCCAAGGTGGTTCGTCGTCGCACCGACGAGCATGGTACCGAGACGGTAGACATGGTGCAAGACTTTGACGATGCTCGGGACTCGGACGAGGAGATGGAGGAATCTACAAAGGTCTTCACTGAAATGTTGGAGTCCTCAAAACATCCTCTCCACGAGCACACTGAGCTTTGTCAGCTGGATGCCATCTCACAAATGATGGCTTTGAAGGCTCAACTCAACTTGGGCAGAGAATGCTACGACACGATGATGATGTTGGGGAACGTAGCAGAAATTCAAAATTTTCTATGCATCACCAAGATCAATCTATGGAGATTCTAGCAACAAGAGGAAAGGAGAGTGCATCTACATACCCTTGTAGATCGCTAAGCGGAAGCGTTCAAGAGAACGGGGTTGAAGGAGTCGTACTCGTCGTGATCCAAATCACCGGAGATCCTAGTGCCGAACAGACGGCACCTCCGCGTTCAACACACGTACAACCCGGTGACGTCTCCCACGCCTTGATCCAGCAAGGAGAGAGGGAGAGGTTGAGGAAGACTCCATCCAGCAGCAGCACAATGGCGTGGTGGTGGTGGAGGAGGGTGGCAATCCTGCAGGGCTTCGCCAAGCACCGCGAGAGAGGAGAAGGGACTTGGGAGAGGGGGAGGGCTGCGCGGAGAACATGTGGTGCGGCTGCCTCCCACCCCAGATATATATAGGGGCAGGAGAGGGGCGGCCCCTCGGATCCAATCTGAGGAGGCGGCGGCCAAGGGGAGGAGTGCCTCCCAAGTCAAGTGGAGGCCCTCCCCTTAGGGTTTTCCCCTTCCCATGCGCATGGGCCTTGGGGGGGCTGGTGCCCCTGGCCCATTAAGGCTAGGGCGCCCCCTTACAGCCCATGCTACTGTATTGGACGTGGTGGAACAATTTCCGGACCTCCGGATTCCGGTACAGCCCATGCTACTGTATTGGACGTGGTGGAACAATTTCCGGACCTCCGGACCCCTCCGGAATCCTCCGGAACCTTCTGGAAGCTTCCCGGTACAATACCGAAAAAACCCGAACTTTTTCCGGAACCCGAACAACAACTTTCCATATATAAATCTTTACCTCCGGACCATTCCGGAACTCCTCTTGACGTCCGGGATCTCATCCGGGACTCCGAACAACATTCGGTAACCACATACAAACTTCCTTTATAACCCTAGCGTCATCGAACCTTAAGTGTGTAGACCCTACGGGTTCGGGAGACATGTAGACATGACCGAGACGTTCTCCGGTCAATAACCAACAGAGGGATCTGGATACCCATGTTGGCTCCCACATGTTCCACGATGATCTCATCGGATGAACCATGATGTCAAGGACTCAATCGATCCCGTATACAATTCCCTTTGTCTAGCGGTATTGTACTTGCCCGAGATTCGATCGTCGGTATCCGATACCTTGTTCAATCTCGTTTCCGGCAAGTCTCTTTACTCGTTCCGTAACACATCATCCCGTGATCAACCCCTTGGTCACATTGTGCACATTATGATGATGTCCTACCGAGTGGGCGAGAGATACCTCTCCGTTTACACGGAGTGACAAATCCGATCTCAATTCGTGCCAACCCAACAGACACTTTCGGAGATACCTGTAGTGCACCTTTAAAGCCACCCAGTTACGTTGTGACGTTTGGTACACCCAAAGCATTCCTACGGTATCCGGGAGTTGCACAATCTCATGGTCTAAGGAAATGATACTTAACATTAGAAAAGCTTTAGCATACGAACTACGATCTTTGTGCTAGGTTTAGGATTGGATCTTGTCCATCACATCATTCTTCTAATGATGTGATCCCGTTATCAACGACATCCAATGTCCATGGTCAGGAAACCGTAACCATCTATTGATCAACGAGCTAGTCAACTAGAGGCTTACTAGGGACATGGTGTTGTCTATGTACCCACACATGTATCTCGAGTTTCCTATCAATACAATTATAGCATGGGTAATAAGCGATTATCATGAACAAGGAAATATAATAATAACTAATTTATTATTGCCTCTAGGGCATATTTCCAACAGTCTCCCACTTGCACTAGAGTCAATAATCTAGTTCACATCGTCATGTGATTAACAACGATAGGTCACATCGCCATGTGACCAACATCCAAAGAGTTTACTAGTGTACGTAAACTAGTTCACATCATCATGTGATTAAGACTCAATGAGTTACGAGGTTTGATCATGTTTTGCTTGTGAGAGAGGTTTTAGTCAACGGTCCGAACCTTTCAGATCCGTGTGTACTTTGCAATTCTCTATGTCATATTGTAAATGCTGCTTCCACGCTCCACTTGGAGCTATTCCAAATGGTTGCTCCACTATCATTATCCGTTTTGCTACTCGAGTCATTCGGATAGGTGTTAAAGCTTGCATCGACGTAACCCTTTACGCCGAACTCTTTATCACCTCCATAATCGAGAAATATTTCCTTATTCTTATAAGGATAATTTTGACCGCTGTCCAATGATCCGTTCCTGGATCATTCTTGTACCCCTTGACTGACTCATGGCAAGGCACACTTCCGGTGCGGTACACAACATAGCATGCTATAGAGCCTATGTATAAGGCATAGGGGCGACCTTCGTCCTTTCTCTCTTTTCTGCCGTGGTCGAGCTTTAACTCTTAACTTCATACCTTACAACTCAGGCAAGAACTCCTTCTTTGGTGATCCATCTTGAACACCTTCAAGATTATGTCAAGGTCTGTGCTCATTTGAAAGTACCATTAAGCGTTTTTGATCTATCCTTATAGATCTTGATGCTCAATGTTCAAGTAGCTTAATCCAGGTTTTCTATTGAAAACACCTTTCAAATAACCATGTATGCTTTCCAGAAATTCTACATCATTTACGATCAACAATATGTCAACAACATATACTCATCAGAAATTCTATAGTGCTCCCACTCACTTCTTTGGAAATACAAGTTTCTCATAAACTTTGTATAAACCCAAAATCTTTGATCATCTCATCAAAGCGCACATTCCAACTCTGAAATGCTTACCCCAGTCCTTAGAAGGATCGCTGGAGCCAGCATGCCTTTTTAGCATCCTTAGGATCGACAAAACTTTCTGATTGTATCACATACAACCTTTCCTTACGAAAACTGGTAAGGAAACTCGTTTTGACATCCATCTGCCAGATTTCATAAATACAGCTTATGCTAACATGATTCCGACGGACTTAAGCATCGCTACGGATGAGAAAACCTCCTCGTAGTCAACTCCTTGAACTTGTGAAAAACTCTTCGCCACAAGTCGAGCTTCATAGACGGTGACATTACCGTCCACGTCCGTCTTCTTCTTAAAGATCCATTCATCTCAATGGCTTGCCGATCATCGGGCAAGTCCACCAAAGTCCATTCTTTGTTCTGATACATGGATCCTCTCTCGGATTTCATGGCTTCTAACCATTTGTAGGAATTTGGGCCCACCATTGCTTCTCCATAGCTCGTAGGTTCACTGTTGTCTAGCAACATGACCTTCAAGACAGGATTGCGTACCACTTTGAAGTAGTACACATCCTTGTCACCCTACGAGGTACGTTAGTGACTTGATCCGAAACTTCATGATCACTATCATAAGCTTCTACTTCTATTGGTGTAGGTGCCACGGGAACAACTTCCTGTGCCCTGTTACACACTAGTTGAAGTGACAGTTCAATATCCTCATCAAGTCTCCACCATCCTCCAACTCAACTTTTCGAGACAAACTTTTCCTCGAAAAGGACCCGATTCAAGAAACAATCCCTATTGCTTTCGGATCTGAATTAGGAGATATACCCAACTGTTTTGGGTGTCCTATGAAGATGCATTTTATCCGCTTTGGGTTTGAGCTTATCAACCTGAAACTTTTTCACATAAGCGTCGCAGCCCCAAACTTTTAAGAAATAACAGCTTAGGTTTCTCTAAACCATAGTTCATACGGTGTCATCTCAACGGAATTACGTGGTGCCCTATTTAAAGTGAATGTGGTTGTCTCTAATGCCTAACCCATGAACGATAGTGGTAATTCGATAAGAGACATCACGCACGCACCATATCCAATAGGGTGCAACTATGATGTTCGGACACACCATCACACTATGGTGTTCGAGCGGTATTAATTGTGAAACAATTTCCAAAGTGTCTTAGTTGCGTGCCAAAGCTCGTAACTCAGATACTCATCTCTATGATCATATCATAGACATTTTATCCTCTTGTCACAATGATCTTTAACTTCACTCTGAAATTACTTGAACCATTCAATAATTCAGACTTTGTGTTTCATCAAGTAAATATACTCAACATCTACTCGAATCATCTGTGAAGTCGAGAACATAACGATATTCACGCATGCCTCGGCACTCATTGGACTGCACACATCAAAATGTGTTACTTCCAACAGGTTGCTACCTTGTTCCATCTTCTTTGAAACCGAGGCTTTTCAGGTCATCTTGCCCATGTGGTATGATTTGCATATATCAAGTGATTCAAAATCAAGTGAGTCCAAACGATCCATCTGCATGGAGTTTCTTCATGCGTATACACCAATAGACATGGTTTGCATGTCTCAAACTTTTCAAAACGAGTGAGTCCAAAGATCCATCAACATGGAGCTTCTTCATGCGTTTATACCAATATGACTTAGATGGCGATTGCCACAAGTACGTGGTACCATCATTACTATCTTATATCTTTTGGCATGAAAATGTGTATCACTACAATCGAGATTCAATAAACCATTCCTTTTAGGTGCTAGACCATTGAAGGCATTATTCAAATTAACATTATTCTCCTTAAATGAATAACCGTATTGCGACAGACATAATCCAATCATGTCTATGCTCAACGCAAACACCAAATAACAATTTTAGGTTTAACTCCAATCTCGATGGTAGAGGGAGCGTGCGATGCTTGATCACATCAACCTTGGAAACACTTCCAACACGTATCGTCAGCTCACCTTTAGCTAGTCTCCGTTTATTCCGTAGCTTTTGTTTCGAGTTACTAACACTTAGCAACCGAACTGGTATCTAATACCCTGGTGCTACTAGGAGTACTAGTAAAGTACACATTAACATAATGTATATCCAATATACTTCTATCGACCTTGCCAGCCTTCTCATCTACCAGGTATCTAGGGCGGTTCCGCTTGATGTCCGTTCCTCTCATTACAGAAGCACTTAGTCTCGGGTTTGGGTTCAACCTTGGGTTTCTTCACTGGAGCAGCAACTGTTTTGCCATTTCATGAAGTATCCCTTGTTGCCCTCGCCCTTCTTGAAACTAGTGGTTTTACCAACCATCAACAATTGATGCTCCTACTTGACTTCTACTTTCGCGGTGTCAAACATCGCGAACACTTCAAGGATCATCATATCTATCCCTGATATGTTATAGTTCATCACGAAGCTCTAGTAGCTTGGTGGAAATGACTTTGGAGAAACATCACTATCTCATCTGGAAGATCAACTCCCACTCGATTCAAGTGATTGTTGCACTCGAGACAATCTGAGCACAAGCTCAACGATTGAGCTTTTCTCCCTTAGTTTGCAGGCTAAGAAAATCGTCGGAGGTCTTATACCTCTTGACATGGGCACGAGCCTGAAATCCCAATTTCAGCCCTCGAAACATCTCATATGTCCCATGACGTTTGAAATCGTCTTTGGTGCCTCAACTCTAAACCGTTTAATCGAACTATCACGTAGTTATCAAGACGTGTATGTCGGATGTTCGCAACATCCACAGACGACGTTCGAGGTTCAGCACACCGAGCGGTGCATTAAGGACATAATCCTTCTACTGTCCGCATAATTGCTACTGTCAACTTTCAACTATATTTTCTCTAGGACCATATCTAAACAGTGGAAGTAAAGCGCGAGCTTACGATATAATTTGCAAAGATCTTTTGACTATGTTCAGGATAATTAAGTTCATCTTATGAACTCTCACTCAGATAGACATCCCTCTGGTCATCTAAGTGATTACATGACACGAGTCAACTAGGCCGTGTCCGATCATCACGTGAGACGGACTAGTCATCATCGGTGAACATCTTCATGTTGATCGTATCTACTATACGACTCATGCTCGACCTTTCGGTCTACGTGTTCCGAGGCCATATGCGTACATGCTAGGCTCGTCAAGTTAACCCTAAGTGTTTCGCGTGTGTAAATCTGTCTTACACCCGTTGTATGTGAGCGTAAGAATCCATCACACCCGATCATCACGTGGTGCTTAGAAGCGACGAACTTTAGCAACGGTGCACGCAGTTAGGGGAACACTTCTTGAAATTGTTGTAAGGGATCATCTTATTTACTACCGTCGTTCTAAGTAAACAAGATGCATAAACATAATAAACATCACATGCAATTATATAGTAGTGACATGATATGACCAATATCATATAGCTCCATTGATCTCCATCTTCGGGGCTCCATGATCATCATCATCACCGGCATGACACCATGATCTCCATCATCGTGTCTTCATGAAGTTGTCTCGCCAACTATTACTTCTACTACTATGGCTACGGTTAGCAATAAAGTAAAGTAATTACATGGCGTTGTTTAATGACACACAGGTCATACAATAAATAAAGACAACTCCTATGGCTCACGCCGGTTGTCATACTCATCGACATGCAAGTCGTGAATCCTATTACAAGAACATGATCAATCTCATACATCACATATCATTCATCACATTCTTCTTGGACATATCACATCACATAGCATACCCTGCAAAAACAAGTTAGGCGTCCTCTAATTGTTGTTTGCATGTTTTACGTGGCTGCTATGGGTTTCTAGCAAGAACGTTTCTTACCTACGCAAAACCACAACGTGATATGCCAATTGCTATTTACCCTTCATAAGGACCCTTTTCATCGAATCCGTTCCGACAAAAGTGGGAGAGACTGGCACCCGCTAGCCACCTTATGCACTAAGTGCATGTCAGTCGGTGGAACCTGTCTCACGTAAGAGTACGTGTAAGGTCGGTTCGGGCCGCTTCATCCCACAATACCGTCGAAACAAGATTTGACTAGTGACGGTAAGAATATTGAACAACATCAACGTCCACAACTACTTTGTGTTCTACTCGTGCAAAGAATCTACGCAATAGACCTAGCTCATGATGCCACTGTTGGGGAACGTAGCAGAAATTCAAAATTTTCTACGCATCACCAAGATCAATCTATGGAGATTCTAGCAACAAGAGGAAAGGAGAGTGCATCTACATACCCTTGTAGATCGCTAAGGGAAGCGTTCAAGAGAACGGGGTTGAAGGAATCGTACTCGTCGTGATCCAAATCACCGGAGATCCTAGTGCCGAACGGACGGCACCTCCGCGTTCAACACACGTACATCCCGGTGACGTCTCCCACGCCTTGATCCAGCAAGGAGAGAGGGAGAGGTTGAGGAAGACTCCATCCAGCAGCAGCACAACGGCGTGGTGGTGGTGGAGGAGGTGGCAATCTGCAGGGCTTCGCCAAGCACCGCGGGAGAGGAGAAGGGACTTGGGAGAGGGGGAGGGCTGCGCCAGAACATGTGGTGCGGCTGCCCTCCCACCCCCCACATATATATAGGGGCAAGGAGAAGGGGGCCGGCCCCCTCAGATCCAATCTGAGGAGGCGGCGGCACAGGGGGGAGGAGTGCCTCCCAAGTCAAGTGGAGGCCCTCCCCTTAGGGTTTTCCTTCCCATGCACATGGGCCTTGGGGGTTGGTGCCCTGGACCATTAAGGCTAGGGCGCCCCTTACAGCCCATGCTACTGTATTGGACGTGGTGGAACAATTTCCGGACCTCCGGACCCCTCCGGAATCCTCCGGAACCTTCCGAAGCTTCCGATACAATACCGAAAAAATCCGAACTTTTTTCGGAACCCGAACACCAACTGTCCATATATAAATCTTTACCTCCGGACCATTCCGGAACTCCTCGTGACGTCCGGGATCTCATCCGGGACTTCGAACAACATTCGGTAACCACATACAAACTTCCTTTATAACCCTAAGCGTCATCGAACCTTATGTGTAGACCCTACGGGTTCGGGAGACATGTAGACATGACCGAGACGTTCTCCGGTCAATAACCAACAACGGGATCTGGATACCCATGTTGGCTCCCACATGTTCCACGATGATCTCATCGGATGAACCATGATGTCAAGGACTCAATCGATCCCGTATACAATTCCCTTTGTCTAGCGGTATTGTACTTGCCCGAGATTCGATCATCGGTATCCCGATACCTTGTTCAATCTCGTTTCCGGCAAGTCTCTTTACTCGTTCCGTAACACATCATCCCGTGATCAACCCCTTGGTCACATTGTGCACATTTTGATGATGTCCTACCGAGTGGGCCCAGAGATACCTCTCCGTTTACGGAGTGACAAATCGATCTCGATTCGTGCCAACCCAACAGACACTTTCGGAGATACGTGTAGTGCACCTTTATAGCCACCCGATTACGTTGTGACGTTTGGTACACCCAAAGCGTTCCTCACGGTATCCGGGAGTTGCACAATCTCATGGTCTAAGGAAATGATACTTGACATTAGAAAAGCTTTAGCATACGAACTACGATCTTTGTGCTAGGCTTAGGATTGGGTCTTGTCCATCACATCATTCTTCTAATGATGTGATCCGTTATCAATGACATCCAATGTCCATGGTCAGAAACCGTAACCATCTATTGATCAACGAGCTAGTCAACTAGAGGCTTACTAGGGACATGGTGTTGTCTATGTACCCACACATGTATCTGAGTTTCCTATCAATACAATTATAGCATGGGTAATAAACGATTATCATGAACAAGGAAATATAATAATAACTAATTTATTATTGCCTCTAGGGCATATTTCCAACAGATGACAGTTTTCGGACGATTTCTACCCAAAGGCCATGTGCTACCTCCAAACCTGTACCAGTCAGACAAAATCCTCTGTTCTCTTAAGATGCCCTATGAGAAGATACATGCCTATGAGAAAGGATGTGTCTTATTTAGGCTTCAGTATGAGGACTTCAATATTGTCCCATTTGCAATTCTTCTAGGTATGTTGTGGTAGACAATGGTATGGGTGAGAAGACGCAGACCAAAATACCCGTTAATGTTCTTCGGTATATGCCAATCGTACCAAGACTTCAACGTCTTTTCATGGTCGAAGAGATGGCCAGATAGATGACATGGCACAAAACGGGCAAAAGAACCGAACTAGATGCAGATGGGAATGTGATGATGGTGCACACATTGGATGGTGATGCGTGGAAGCGCTTCGATGCATTACATAAGGAAAAAGCGGCAGATCAAGGCATCCTCGAGTTGCCGTCAGCATAGATGGGTTCAGTGTGTTTGGTCAGATGGCAGCCCCATACAGCTGTTGGCCCGTGTTTGTCATTCCACTCAATCGCCCCCCCGGGAAGATTATGCAAAGAAAGAACATTTTCCTGACGTTGATAATTCCAGGGCCCAACTATCCGGGGAAGAATATGAATGTGTACATGCAGCCGCTTAAGGACGTATTGCAAGAAGCTTGGGATAATGGGTTCAAGACATACGACGCCTTTAGCAAAGAGAACTTCATAATGCGTACCTGGTACATGTACTCGACGCATGACTTGCTGGCGTATGCGCTATTCGTTTGCTGGTGTGTGCATGGAAGGTTCCCGTGCCCCACATGCAAGGGAGCTCTTGAGTTTCATTGGCTGACGGCGAGGCACAAGTATAGTTGCTTCGACTTGCATAGACAGTTTCTAGATCCTCGCCATAAGTTCAGGAAAGACAAGAAGAACTTCATGAAAGGTAGAGTTGTCAAACACTCTGCACCACCTGCGTTGACAGGCCAACAGACCCTAGATCAGTTAAACGCTCTCGAGCCAGATCCAGAGCATCCAGGGTATTTCAAGGGGTATAATAAGGAACACGCCTGGACTCACAAGACATGCTTCTGGGATCTGCCTTACTTCAAACACCTCCTTTGCCCACACAACATGGACGTGATGCACACTGAAAAGAATATCCCCGAAGCCATTTTTGGTACATTGTTTGGCATAGAGGGGAAATCGAAGGATAATACTAAGGCTAGAGACGATCAAGAGGAGCTCTGTGAAAGACCGTTACAAAACATGCAAGAACCAAAAGGAAAGCGGAACTGGAAGAAGCCAAAGGCATGGTTCAATCTTGGAAGGCCAGCTATGAAGGAAATTATTTTGTGGGTGAAAATGCAGTTGATGTCCCCGATGGGTATGCAACAAATCTAAAGAGGGGAGCGAGTCTTGATAAATTGAAAATATTTGGTCTAAAAAGTCATGATTGGCATATATGGATAGAGCGGATAATGCCAGTGACGTTGCGTGGCTTCATCCTTGAGGATGAATGGCTAGTACTGGCAGAGCTGAGCTATTTCTTCCGTGTTCTTTGTGCGAAAGAACTATCGCCTGGCCTCCTAGAAGAAATGGAACAGTTGGCACCGGAGTTGATCTGCAAGTTAGAGATGATCTTTCCGCCAAGCTTCTTTAATCCAATGCAACACTTGATTTTGCATCTCCAGACCGAGGCACAATTAGGGGGGGGGGGCGTGCAAAATCGTTGGTGCTACTCAACTGAGAGGATGCAGAAGACGCTTCGAGCAAAATGTAAAAATAAACATAGAATAGAGGCATCGATGGCCGAGGCATTCATCACTGAGGCGTCAAACTTCATGACAGCACACTGCGAAGCCAAAAATCGTCATTTGCATAATCCGAAGCCTCGGTACAATGCTGACGAGCCTAAAATGGGTCAATCCAAACTCAGCCTATTCAAAGGGAATCTCGCACCATCTAGTGCTTGGAAACCAGTATCGTTGGATGTTGAAGAATGGCGGACCATTTTGCTGTATCTCTTTAACAACCTAACAGAAGTGCGGCGATACATCGAGTAAGATCTCGTTACATTGTTTCACAACTTCTAATTTCTTTGAACTGCTCTTATTCCTGGATATTTGATGCATTTGATACGTCGCCATATTCTCGTATGGAGCGGTGATCCAAAAGGATTCCGTCGAAGTGTATGAGCTTCTGGCAAAGCAAGGAGGCGAATATCCCGGTTTCATCTCTTGGTTCAAAAAACGGTAATTTCCATTAGACCCTTTCATTTTTTGGCTAATTTGCGACTAATGCAACAATCCTTTCATATTAAACTTGTAGGATAATTCAGAGATTATGGATGCTGAATTGAGACAAGTAGCTAATGGTTTTGACTATAAGGCCCGTTCATTTGACAATTACGACATCAATGGGTATCGCTTTCGTACCTATGGCAAAGAGCTATCTATGGCCGACCGAAAGTCTATAAATTGTTGTGTCTCTGCTATCGGCGAAGGAGGTGTCGAGTATTATGGAAGAGTTGAAGCGATTTATGAACTTCAATTCTATGGTGAAAACCTACCAAACGTCGTAGTCTTCAGATGTTATTGGTTCCAGCCTAGGGAGACTAGAAGGACTCATGAACATATAGGGCTAGTCAAAATCAAACAAAGCACCCATTTGGATGTTCCCGATGTCTATATTACGGCTCAACAGGCAACCCAAGTTTTCTATCTACCTTGGGCCTGTCAAAGTGATCCAAATCTCAGTGGTTGGGATGTCGTTTATGAAGTGCCGCCATGTGTTAGACCACCTCCCCCCAATGAATAGGATTATGAACGTCACATTAACCAAGACACATATGACGAAGGAGAATTCTTCCAAGAAACACGTCTTACCAAAAAATGTTTCAAGAAATGCTCTACTCCACCCCAGAACATGGAAGTAGACAACGATAGTGAATCCGACACTGAGCCGGAACAAGAAGATCCGGAAGAAGAAGAAGTTAGTGCTGCAGATGACCTGTTAATGCTTGAACGATTACGTAAAGGTGGCCTCCCACATGATGATGCATTTATTAATGATGATGATGAGCACATCATTACAGATAGTGATGATGATGATGCATTTATTAATGATGATGATGAGCACATCATTACCGATAGTGATAATTAGGTATTCAAATTTTTATGTTGTACTTTGTATGATTTATATAGTTGGTACGTATAATTTTCTTACTTTGTATGACTATTTCCTATACATAGTGCCATGGTCTTGATGTCCGTCCCCGTCGGCCCTCGCCCTCTTTATGATTCAGATGTAGTAAATTCTCTTTCATAACTATTTGTTGTATTTCACATTTATGACAATTATGGCCATCAAGTTGACATAGAGATATTTTAATCTAGGAGGTATGTGAACCAGAATTTGAAACCAACCCTCTTGTCGAGAAGTTAAATTTAGTTGAAAAAGAAATGAGTATTTGAAAGAAAAAATTAAAAGAATTTAAGAAGAGAAGATGACATTGGAGTTGTATGTTGCCGATGTCATCGATGATCACAAGATGAAGATGAATGCAATGCACTTGGAGATGGATGCAATGCGCCTGAAGCTTAAGAAGATTAGAAAATATGCCATTGATAATGAGGCTTGGTATCATTATGCCGTTGGATCAATTGTTACCTTAGTTGCGATCTTCATCATATTTGTTGTGATGAGAGTAAGTTTTCTCTAATGCTTTGCTTTACAAATGGATACTTAGCTTATTTTCCTCCTAAATGGCATAATTACCTAAGTTAGATAAAAAAAAGAGCTATACTTAGCTTATTCAGTTCATTTATGACATACTTAGCATACTTAGGTAAAAATGGCATGATAATCTTTGTTACGTCCAAAATGATATAGACTTAGCTTATTTTCTTCGAAAATGACATAATAACCTTACTAAGCTCCAAAACGACCTATTTACCTAGCTTAGCTCTAAAATGACCTACACTTAGCATTTTTACCTAGCTTAGCAATAAAATGGCATTTTTACTTACCTTAGTTAGAAGAAGAAGAAGATAATTAAAGAAGAGAGGAGAAAAAGAAAGAGAAGAAAAAAAATCTTCTTCTTCTTATTCTTCTAACTAGTCTTCTTCTTCTAACTAGTCTTCTTCTTCTTCTTCTAACTTTCATCTTTCCCAATTTGCAGATTTGCTTTACATGAGGAAGGCTTGGATTCATGGAGTGTACTATTCTTCTGGTGCTTCCTTGTTGTTTAGTAAAACTTGTTTGGATATGATTGTCTCTATGGATCTGTAGTTTGAAACTTTTTTGTGGTTACGTATATATGTATATGATCTACTTTGTTGAACTATGTTGTTGGATTTGATCAAATATGTTGTTGGACATGCTGTTGGATATGTTGGATATGTATGCATGTATATCTGTGTTTGAAACCATGTCTAATTAATTGGATTTAAATAAAAACAAGGGATGTGTGTCCTCTTTGCCGTCTGCTAGCCGAAGGCAAATAGCTTTGCCGTCTGCTAGCAGACGGCAAAGAGGACACGCGGCGATCACCGCATAACCGAACAACGGCTGCCTATTTGGTCATTTTGCCGTGCAAGCGGACGGCAAAGTGACCAAATAAACTCGCAATCGAGGCCATCTATGCCGTCTGCTGGCAGATGGCATAGCTGGCCACGTGGCAGCTTCCGAGTGCTGCCCTAGCTAAGCTCTTTGCCATCTGTCAGCGGACGGCAAAGAGCGTCGTTAACCCCCTAACGGCTCTCACCCCACACCGTTGCCGTCCGTTGTCGTTGCCGTCTGCTGGCCTCGGATGGCGGACGACACAATCCTTTGTTGTCCATTTCTTTGAAGCGAACGGCAAAGAAGGCATTTGCTGGCACATCTTCAGCCGGACGGTTTGCCGTCCGCTGGCTGACGGCAAAGGACTTTGCCGTTCGGGATCTGTGCCTTTTCCGTCCGCCATGGCGGACGGCAAAGAAGCTGATTCCAGTAGTGGGTATTACTTATGTCTCGATTACCAGGGAGCGAATCTGCTTGACCTAGATTTCGATCTGTTGTTTCCTGTCCTGAATCGCCGCCGGGTCGTCCCTTTATATACACAGGTCGACGCCCAGCGGATTACGGAGTCCCAACCGGCTCATAAACAATGTCTGGCTTGGTGACTATCTATTCATTCCTTACAACACAAGTCATACATATATGGCGGTTTACCCTTACAGGCCTTATGTCGCCTTTGGGCTTTGGGCCCTTGACTAAACTGCCATCTTCAAATATCTTCTTGGGCTTCATATGATGAATTGCCATAGGTATAACCCGGCCCCTCCTGGGCGGGTCATACCTAATAGTTATATCCCCAACATTAGGCCCCAGATTGATTTGAACTGGTTCATGTCAATCTTCAATACTTATAAAAAATATCCTCCTCTTCATTTGCGCAAGAGTTTATAACCCGCCATGACGTCATCTTCTGGATTTGTGATAACCCGCCATGACGTCACCTGCCATTAATTCACACTTTGTCCAACATATCTCAGCGGATCTTCATCTTAATAACTGTCCCGAGAATCGAGGCGCCTGGGCAGCTGGATAACCATGTTTTGGCCTCCTAGTTTTTCGCGCCCACTTATTAGCCTTTCCTTATAAATAGCAATGACTGGTCTTCTTCTCATTCTCCCCCTTTCCACCGTCTTCTTCCTCTCGCGACCCTCTGCCGATCGAGCTCCGCCGCGGAGCACCTCGTCCTCTTCAACCTTGGCCGCTGCATCAACCTATGTCGTATCAGAGTACACCGGCGCTCCACCGTAGTCGAATGTGCACCTATAAGTGCTTCTTCTCCAGCACGTCAGATCGCATTAGGGTTCTGACTGTTCGTCGTGTTCTTCGTAGTTTCTTCATAGTTCCTCCACCGTAGCACCTTTTGATCTAGAAATGGTATAGAAGTTATGCGGTAGTTGTTTGCCTTCGCCTTCAATACCAGCGGACCCCCTTTCCTTGGAAAGAGATCTCATTAGAGCTTATGAACTCCCCTGTACATGTTTTAGGTCTTGAATTATTTCCTTTTTCTAAACTGCCGCTGATCTGAAATAATACTTGCAATATGTGAAACTTGTTTGTATTGTACTTAGAAAAAAAACAGCACCTTGATAAATCCACCTAGCCATGGCAGCTCATACCACCGACTTTAATTGCCATGCCCAATAGATAACATTAAACTGATCATGGCGGCTTAGATAACCTGACGTAATTAGTCATATACCATTAGGCCCCTTTGTAAGCCGCCATTCTGATATGTGTTGTAATACCTTTTCCTTTGGCTTAAATTTTGAACCGACAATTTTATTCTTTTCCTTTTAGGCTTCCTTGTTCACAATGCCGCCCAAAACAACCACTTCCTGTAATTGGGTTCGCTCCATCGTCACGGAGAATACACTTGAAGACTTTGTGAAAATCGGCTATCTGCCCAAAAAGGATGTCATGTCTTACCGCACCCCTAAACCGACAGAAGAGAAACCTCAACCCAAAGATGGGGAAATCATTGTCTTCACTGATCATATGAATCGGGGCTTTTCCCCGCACGGCTCTAATTTCTTCAGGGACGTTCTGCACTTTTTCGACCTCCATCCTCAAGACATCGGACCCAATTCCGTGTCTAACATATGCAACTTTCAATTGTTCTATGAGGTGTACCTTGAAGAAGAGCCCAGCTTGGAAATTTTCAGAGAATACTTTTACTTGAATCGCCAGAACGAATACTCCAACGGACTTAGCTTGGAGCTTCGCGGGGTCTCAATCCAATGACGGAGAGACGACATTTTCCTTATGCGCAGCCGCCGAGTCATTCCAAGGACTGGAACCAGACATGGTTCTACTGTCAAGATACTTCTCCGGCTGATGAGAAACCTCTGCCCGGCTTTCGTGCCATGCGTCTCGAATCCAATCATCCGCTCCCTGACAAGTTGTCAGCTGCTGATCGCAAGAAGCTCGCCCCTACCATCCAAAGTCAAGGCTCTGTTGGGGAACGACTTAAATGGCATTGACTTGGTTCGATGCTGGGTGGCTTGGCGGATCATCCCCTTGAGCCGCCACTCCGGTTTAATGTGCATCTACACCGGTAGCACAAAAGATCCACTGCGCAACAGTTCCGAGGGGTTAACTGATGACCTTATCAATGAGATGACAAAGTCCCTTTTGAATGAGAGCCTAGCAGACTCTGGCAAGGTGGGCCTAAGCCCTTTCTACGCCGCTAACCCGACTCCAGGTGTAGGCCGCCAAACTTAATTGGTTTACCTTTATCTTTGATGCTTTATCTTAACTCAACCTTTTGATGATTTTCACAGGCTGACGACAAATTTTGCTAGAAAGAATATGACCATGAGGCTGCAAAAAGGGCCAGGAAGGCCAAGAAAGCCGCCAGGAAAGCCACCAAAAAGAGAGGAAAGAAGCCCAGTGCTTCCGATTTACTTCAACTGGACGACACCTCTGAGTCGGAGGTAGCCCTTGATTCTCTTGGCTCTTTTTTCAACCATCTTATTGACACTGACTATCATTAGGATGACACGGGAACAAGTCAGGGAGTGGAAGAAGAGGTGACTATTATTTCCTCCGACTCCGAGCCTTTGCCAAGACAAAAAATCTGAAGAGTAACCCGGAAAGTAAGAGTTTCACACCCCTTAGCTCATCTGGATCCTCACTTTATTTTGAAGCAACAGCAGCACGAGCGCCGGTGACAGACTCGGACAACCAAGGACGTGGAACTCTCCTCCGGCTTACCAAACACGTCGAGGAAGCGTGAAAATGAGGTCACCCCCGATTTAAACTCTTTTTATCCTTTGGCGGGTCTCATTCGCCAGCCACTCAATTCTTCTGACTCAAATTATTAGGAAACTTCTTATTCTTCCTCCGGCGACTCAATCCAGTCCAATATGCCGGATTTCAAGACCGCTCCTAGGTAATGACGATTTAGTTATCCTTTACTTATTATAATCCTTTTATACTTGTACTGACCTTTTTGACTCATGTAGTGGAAAGGCAAAGCCTAGCAAGAGGGCAAAGAAGAACAAGCCGGCCGAAGAGCCGACACTCAATGAGCCGGAGCTCCAAACCGCAGCACATGAATCCTGTGTTCTTGAACCGTCTGAGCTGGTTCATGATATTCCAACAATGACTGTTGACCCGCCTGTTGATCAAGCCGCCGCCGACTCTTTAAATCCTAAAGCTTCAAGCCCTGTCAAGACAGCCAATACACAAGATGATGATGTAGAGATCACCAAGACCGGTTTTACTGAGCCGGGGAGACCTACTGTGCTGGCCAAGCATTCTGCCAAGGAAGAATATGTTGAGCCACGCAAAGTGTGATTTGATGTCGCCAACTATGCACAACTGGGCATTGGTGAAATATATTCTGGCTTTCTCAGCCAAGTGCACAGCAGCCGTGACCTTGAAGTGGACATGGTGAAGCAGATGCACAAAAAATTTGAGGTATGATCCCCTCCACTCTTAAGTTATGCATATCCTGCCAGCCCCCAAGTGTACTGCTTATTTTGAATATGTTGTAGACTTGATCCTCATGAACATGAATAATAACTTATGAAACAATCCTTTCAAAATCCGGCTTAAAGCTGTATAGCTCTCATGAGCCGGTTATGGCCGGTTGTAATATGAAGGGGTCATCATAAACTTGCAAGAAGACAAGCAATATGCATTAGCCCCCAAGTGCCAAGTACTCTAGCTCGCAAAGTACTTGGGACTTATTCACTTAAGCCACCACTTAAGTAGAACTTTCGGTAGACATTAGCCCCCAAGTGCCAAGTGTTGTTGCATGCAAAAGGCTTGGGACTTTGATATTTTGAACTAACATTTGAATTATGATGTTGATCCGGTTTATGAACAAACCACCACTGCTGAACTTCAAACAAAGTTGTCTGAGTTGAAGACCCGTCTGGAATTGCAAGAGGCTGAGACCCAGAAAGCAAACTCAATGTTTGAATTTACTGTGGCTGAATCGGAAAAAGTGAAGGCCGGCTTTAAAGTTGAGAAGGACACCTGGGCTGAAGAGAAAGTTGGCTTGACCCAACAGGCTGAGAAGGCGGAGGCGGCTCTCCAGGACGCGACAACTGAACTTACCGGCTTAAAATGCCAGGTGTCTCAGATGGTGTCTGCTATCTTTGGTAAGTCGCCTGATGGTTGCCAAATTTTGAATATCCTCCTTGCTGATATTATCTGCTTTTAACCCATCCAATGATCACTTTGTAGGCCCTCGAAGCACCAATCTGAACCAAGACGCACTGGTGAAGCTGAAGGCGGTTTACACATTGGTGGAGCAACTTTACACTGGTGCTCGGTGCACATTGGCCACAATTGCTCCATCCAATGAAGCCCCCACACTCTTGGTTGACGTGCTAAGGAAGCTTTCTGTGCTGCCCCAACGGTTTAATGAAATGAAGCAATCATCTGTGAGAGCCGGAGCCGTGATTGCCTTAAGGCGGGCCAAAGCCTGGATACCGGAATTAGACCCGGCCGACATCTCTATCGGGTATCCAAGCCTCAAGGAGGACGACACTCCGTTTGAACAGAAAGACTTTGCTGCTTCCATGAAGGAAATATGTCCTCTGGCCAGCCTGATTGCCAATGAGACAGACCTCACCAAGTATCATCCGGCATATGACGTGGGAAATCAGAAGATGCCAACAACGTCTTATAAAGTGACATGCCTGATCCCCCCAATCCGTAAGCACACCTTTGCCCCTGAAGTTGACCTGTCCAAGCTAATTGATGATGAAGCTGAGTTCCAAGCTTTGAGTGGCATTGACTGGTTGTTATCAACCTTCTAGGATGTAGAATAGGACAAAGAAGCGAAGAGGGTTGACCCGGAAGCATCAGGCCAACAAGAAGATTGATCCGTCGGGCGGTTCATATTTATGGCCTTTTGAAACACAGTAAAGCATTTGGACTCTGGGAGTCATGTAATAGGGTAGCAACAACTTTGCTCTGCCGTGCCATCATGCACGTTTTGTGTTATGCTCCATACTGTTAAACCGCTACCTGAGACTTATGATTTTGAGTGGTGTAGAAAAATTTCAACTTTACCCTGCACACAAGTAAATCAAAAGATACCCCTTGGCGGTTTACCGCAGGGCGGGCCATAATATCTCGTAGGCATCCACTGATGCTTAAACATTTATGGGTAAGGTTTGTTTAACCTTAATTGAAACATAATAATGATATCATACCTGTGATATGTAATTGCACCACCGGTTTACGATACCTGTGCAGTAAGGGTGAGTACCCAAAGCTTTTTATAAGCCAATAAGTCCAAGTGCTGGATATCATCATGTATGGGCGGCTTGTCGCCTCCTGTTTAAGCCGGGTAATGAAAACCACGGTAAGCTTCAAATATGAGCTTACGAAAGTAAAGGCTGCATGGCCAAAAGGCAAGATAGTATCAAGAAGAACCGAAAAAACTTCAAGAAATCAAGCCAAATGTCAAAAAGCGAGGCTATGGTTCGAATACGACAAGGAAGCCGAACAAAAAGGGTTAATGGCTATGATTCGAATACGATCAGGAAGCCCCCTAATGGTTTTTGGCATTGCGCCGATCAAAGGGGTACTGCCATCTATGATTCGAATACGATCAGGAAGCCCCCTAGTGACCTTGAAGTGTTGGCATTGCGCCAATCAAGAGGGTACCGACAACTATGTTCTGTTTGGTGAATACACCTACGTTTGAACAAGAAGCCCTCAAATGACCTTGAGGTGTTGGCATTGCGTCGATCGAGAGGGTACCGACATCTATGTCCTCATTGGTGAATACACCTATGTTTGAACAGGAAGCCCCCAAATGACCTTGAAGCTTTTAACGACTCTGATTCGAATACGATCAGTAAGTCGGACCAAAAGGGGTTAAGATATGATTCGAATACGATCCAGCCCCCAAATGATCTAAGTGTTTACGGCTATGGTTCAAATACGACCAGGAAGCCGGCCAAAAGGGGTTAATAGCATGATTTGAATATGACCCGCCCCCAATTGGTCTTTGAAATTATGATGGCGAAGACACATGATTGTTGAAGATGAAACAAACAGAGACCCTGCTTTATTATAATCATCATAATATATACATCGTCAAAAATATGTACATCATAAGAGCCGGTGGCTCAAGTGTAGTAAGGCCGAAGATGAGCAATATTCCACGGTCGGCAGGTCTCCTCCTCTGACTTACGTGAGTCCTTGTGCTCTCGAATATCGATAATGTAGTATGACCCGTTGTTCAAGTTCTTGCTGACCACAAAGGGCCCTTCCCAAGGTGGGGATAACTTGTGCGTATCAGTCTAATCCTGGATGAGCCGGAGCACGAAATCACCTTCCTGAAAGGTTCTGGACTTAACCCGGCAGCTGTGGTAACGGCGCAGGTCCTGTTGATAAATCGCTAAACGGGCTGCCGCAAGATCGCGCTCCTCATCTAACAGGTCAAGTGCATCCTGACGTGCTTGTTCATTATCAGCTTCAACGTAAGCCGCCAAGCGAGGAGAATCATGACGGATGTCACTAGAGAGAACCGCCTCTGCTCTGTAAACCATGAAGAAGGGCGTGTAACCCGTAGATCTGTTGGGGGGTGGTGTTGATACTCCATTTCGCAGAACGTAATTCCTCCACCCAACAACCTGGCGTCCATTGCAAAGGAACCATAAGCCGGGGCTTGATGCCTTTCAAAATTTCTTGATTGGCTCTTTCAGCTTGACCATTGGATTGAGGATGAGCTACTGATGATACATCAAGACGAATGTGCTCACGTTGACAAAACTCTTTAATAGCACCCTTGGACAAGTTAGTGCCATTATCAGTTATGATGCTGTGGGGAAAGCCAAAATGGAAAATCACCTTTTTAATGAACTGAACCGCCGTTGCCGCGTCACACTTACTGACCGGCTCTGCTTCAACCCACTTTGTGAATTTTTCAACCGCCACCAAGAGGTGGGTCTTTTTGTCGTTGGACCTTTTGAAAGGCCCAACCATATCAAGCCCCCAGACTGCAAATGGCCAACTAATTGGAATCATCCTCAATTCTTGAGCCGGCACATGAGCTCGCCGTGAAAATTTCTGACAACCATCACATTTACTGACCAAATCCTCTGCATCAGTGTGAGCCGTTAGTCAATAAAACCCATGACGAAAAGATTTGGCCACAAGGTACTTTGAACCGGCATGATGACCACAATCTCCTTCATGAATCTCAGGAAGAATGTCACGAACCTCTTCAGGAGAGACGCAACACTGAAACGCCCCAGTGACACTGCGATGGTGTAACTCGCCATTGGCAATTGTCATTGACTTGGACCGACGGGTTATCTGCCTGGCCAAAGTTTCATCCTCAGGTAAATCGCCCCGGGTCATATAAGCCAAATATGGTAGTGTCCAATCTGGGATAGCATGAAGAACCGCCACCAATTATGCCTCTGTGTCAGAAAAACCAGATCTTCCTCTGTAGGCAACTTGACAGAAGGGTTATGCAGAATATCCAAGAAAGTGTTAGGTGGCACCGGCTTACGCTGAGAACCCAACCGGCTTAAGGCATCAGCCGTTTCATTCTTCCTGCGATCAATGTGTTCCAGTTGATAGCCCTTAAAATGACTAGCAATAGTATCCACCTCACGGTGATAAGCCGCCATAAGTGGGTCTTTGGAATCCCATTTGTCGGAGACTTGTTGAGCCACCAACTATGAGTCACCGAAACATCTTACCCGGCTTAAGTTCATCTCCTTAGCCATCCGAAGGCCATGGAGAAGGCTTCGTACTCAGCTGCATTGTTAATACAGGGAAACATCAACCTTAGAACATAGCAAAATTTGTCACCTCGAGGAGAAGCTAAGACAACTCCAGCCCCCGAGCCTTCCAATTGCCTAGACCCATCGAAGTGAATAGTCCAATATGTGTGATCCGGCTTCTCTTCAGGCATCTGCAGCTCTGTCCAGTCGTTGATGAAATCCACCAGTCCTTGAGACTTCATAGCGGTGTGAGGCACATACTTCAAACCATGAGGCCCAAGTGCAATGGCCCACTTGGAGACTCGTCCTGTGGCTTCTCTGTTTTGAATAATATCCCCTAAAGGAGCAGAACTGACCACAGTAATGGGATGACCATGAAATATTGCTTAAGCTTCCGGCTGGCCATGAACACCCCTAATACGTCCATTTTGCATCATGCTTTTATATCGATATTTATTGCATTATGGGCTATTATTACACGTTATGTAACAATACTTATGGCTATTCTCTCTTATTTTACAAGGTTTATCATGAAGAGGGAGAATCTTGGGTGGCGGGATGAAATTTGGAAAAGGAGCAAATATTGGAAACCTATTCGCATGACTCCAAAAGTCTTGAAACGGCACGAAAGTCATTTTTGTAATTAATAAGAATTATTGAGCGAAAGAAGTACCAGAGGGGGCCCACACCCTGGCCATGAGGGTGGGGGGCGCCCCCTGCCTCGTGGGTCCCCTGGTGGCCCTCCGGTTTCCATCTTCTGCTATATGAAGGCTTTTACCCTAGAAAAAAATCATAAGCAAGCTTACGGGAAGAAACTCGGGCGCCACGAGGCGGAACCTTGGCGGAACCAATCTAGGGATCCGGCGGAGCTGTTCTGCTGGGGAAACTTCCCTCCGGGAGGGGGAAATCATCACCATCATCATCACCAACGATCCTCTCATCGAGAGGGGGTCAATCTCCATCAACATATTCACCAGCACCATCTCCTCTCAAACCCTAGTTCACCTCTTGTATCCATTCTTGTATCAAAACCACAAATTGGTACCTGTGGGTTGCAAGTAGTGTTGATTACTCCTTGTAGTTGCTGCTAATTGGTTTATTTGGTGGAAGATCATATGTTCAGATCCTTAATGCATATTAATACTCCTCTGATCATGAACATGAATATGCTTTGTGAGTAGTTACGTTTGTTCACGAGGACATGGGTGAAGTCTTGCTATTAGTAGTCATGTGAATTTGGTATTAGATTCGATATTTTGATGAGATGTATGTTGTCTCTCCTCTAGTGGTGTCATGTGTACATCGACTACATGACACTTCACCATTATTTGGGCCTAGAGGAAGGCATTGGGAAGTAATAAGTAGATGATGGGTTGCTAGAGTGACAGAAGCTTAAACCCTAGTTTATGCATTGCTTTGTAAGGGGCTGATTTGGATCCACTAGTTTCATGCTATGGTTAGGTTTACCTTAATACTTCTTTTATAGTTGCGGACGCTTGCAATAGGGGTTAATCATAAGTGGGATGCTTGTCCAAGAAATGGCAGTACCCAAGCACCGGTCCACCCACATATCTAATTATCAAAGTACCGAACGCGAATCATATGAACGTGATGAAAACTAGCTTGATGATAATTCCCATGTGTCCTCGGGAGCGCTTTTCTCATTATAAGAAATTGTCCATGCTTGTCCTTTGCTAAAAAAAGGATTGGGCCACCTTGCTGCACCTTATTTACTTTCATTGCTTGTTACCCGTTACAAATTATCTTATCACAAAACTATATGTTACCTACAATTTCAGTGCTTGCAGAGAATACCTTACTGAAAACCGCTTGTCATTTCCTTCTGCTCCTCGTTGGGTTCGACACTCTAACTTATCGAAAGGTCTACGATAGATCACCTATACTTGTGGGTCATCAAGACTCTTTTCTGGCGCCGTTTCAGGGGAGTGAAGCGCCTTTGGTGAGTGGAACTTGGTAAGGAAACATTTATATAGTTTGCTGAAATTTACTGTCACTTGTTACTATGGAAACTAATCCTTTGAGGGGCTTGTTCGGGGCATCTTCGCCCCGACCAGTAGAGCAAAGAGTTGCTCCTCAACCTACTAAACCTACTGAAAATGTTTACTTTGAAATTCCTTTGGTTATGATAGAGAAACTGCTAGCTAATCCCTTTGCAAGAGATGGAACATTGCATCCCGATTTACACCTTATCTATGTGGATGAAGTTTGTGGATTATTTAAGCTTGCAGGTATACCCGATGATGTTATTAAAAGGAAGGTATTCCCTTTATCTTTGAAGGGAGATGCATTGACATGGTATAGGCTATGTGATGATACGGGATGTTGGGACTATAAGTGATTGAAATTGGAATTTCACCAGAAGTTCTATCCTATGCATCTTGTTCATCGTGATCGTAATTACATATATAATTTCTGGCCTTGCGAAGGAGAAAGCACCACTCGATATTGGGGGAGGCTTAAGTCAATGTTATATTCAGGCCCCAATCATGAGCTCTCAAGAGAAATGATTATTCAAAAAATTTATGCTCGGCTTTCTCTCAATGATTGCACCATGCTCGATACTTCTTGTGCTGGTTCTTATATGCTGAAGACTATCGAATTCAAGTGGGACTTATTGGAAATAATTAAACACAACTCTGAAGATTGGGGTTCCGACGATGGTAAGGAGTCAGGTATGACACCTAAGTTTGATTGTGTTAAATCTTTTATGGATACTAATGATTTTCGTGGATTTAGCGCTAAATATGGAATTGACTCTGAGATAGTAGCTTCTTTCTGTGAATCTTTTGCTACTCACGTTGATCTCCCTAAGGAGAAGTGGTTTAAATATAATCCTCCCATTGAAGTAAAAGTAGTTGCACCTGTTACAGTTGAAGAAAAGACTATCACTTATAATGATCCTATTGTTCCTACTACTTATGTTGAGAAACCACCTTTCCCTGTTAGGATAAAGGATCATGCTAAAGCTTCAACTGTTGTTCGTAGAAGTAATACTAGAACATATACACCTCCTGAGCAAATCAAAGTTTAACCTAGTATTCCTATGGTTAAAGATCTCTTGCCTGATAATATTGATGGGCATGTTATTTATTTCTGTGAGGAAGCTGCTAGTATTGCTAAACCCGATGCTAAGATACATAGACATGTGGTAGGCATGCCTGTTATTTCTGTTAAAATAGGAGATCATTGTTATCATGGCTTATGTGATATGGGTGCTAGTGCTAGTGCAATACCTATTTCCTTATACCAAGAAATTATGCATGGTATTGCACCCCTGAGTTAGAAGATATTGATGTAACTATTAAGCTTGCCAATAGAGATACTATTTCATCAGTTGGGATTGTTAGAGATGTTGAAGTCTTGTGTGGGAAAGTTAAATACCCTGCTGATTTTCTTGTTCTTGGTTCCCCACAGGATAGCTTTTGTCCCATTAAATTTGGTAGACCCTTCTTGAATACTGTTAATGCTAGGATTGATTGCGAAAAGGATGTTGTTACATTTGGCTTAGGGGATATGTCTCATGAGTTTAATCTTGCTAAGTTTCATAGACAACCCCATGATAAAGAATTGCCTAGTAAGGATGAAATTATTGGTCTTGCTTCTATTGCCGTGCCTCCTACGATACTTTAGAACAATATTTGCTAGACCATGAAAATGATATGTTTATGAATGAAAGAAGGGAGATAGATGAAGTATTCCTTAAACAGGGTCCTATTCTGAAACACAACTTGTCTATTGAAATCCTAGGGGATCCTCCTCCACCCAAGGTTGATCCTGTGTTTGAGCTTAAACCATTACCTGATAATCTTAAATATGCTTATCTTGATGAAAAGAAGATATATCCTGTTATTATTAGTGCTAACCTTTCAGAACAAGGAGAGAAAAGATTATTGAAAACTCTGAAGAAGCACTGTGCTGCTATTGGATATACTCTTGATGATCTTAAGGGCATTAGTCCCACTCTATGCCAACACAAAATCAAATTGGATGAAGGCTCCAAACCAGTTAGAGATCATCAACGACGGTAAAATCCTAAGATGAAAGAAGTGAAAGGAGATACTTAAGCTCCTTGAGGCAGGTATAATTTATCCCGTTGCTGATAGTGATTGGGTAAGTCCTGTCCATTGCGTCCCTAAGAAAGGAGGTATTACCGTTGTTCCTAATGATAAAGATGAATTGATTCCGCAAAGAATTATTACAGGTTATAGGATGGTAATTGATTTCCGTAAATTAAATAAAGCTACAAAGAAAGATCATTACCCTTTACCTTTTATTGATCAAATGCTAGAAAGACTATCCAAACTTACACATTTCTGCTTTCTAGATGGTTATTCTGGTTTCTCTCAAATACCTGTGTCAGCGGACGATCAATCAAAGACCACTTTTACTTGCCCTTTCAGTACTTTTGCTTATAGACGTATGCCTTTTGGTTTATGTAATGCACCTGCTACCTTTCAAATATGCATGATGGCTATATTCTCTAATTTTTGTGAAACGATTTGTGAGGTATTCATGGATTATTTCTCCGTTTATGGATCCTCTTTTTATGATTGCTTGAGCAATCTTGATCGAGTTTTGCAGAGATGTGAAGACACTAGTCTTGTCTTGAATTGGGAGAAGTGCCACTTTATGGTTAATGAAGGCATTGTCTTGGGGCATAAAATTTCTTAAAGAGGTATTGAAGTTGATAAGGCTAAAGTTGATGCTATTGAAAAGATGTCGTGTCCCAAGGACATTAAAGGTATAAGAAGTTTCCTTGGTCATGTCGGATTTTATAGGAGGTTCATTAAGGACTTCTCTAAAATCTCTAGGCCTCTGACTAATCTATTGCAAAAATATATTCCTTTTTGTCTTTGATGATGATTGTGTAGAAGCATTTGAAATACTTAAGAAAGCTTTGATCACTTCACCTATTGTACAACCACCTGATTGGAATTTACCCTTTGAATTTATGTGTGATGCTAGTGATTATGCTGTAGGTGCTGTTCTAGGGCAAAGAGTTGATAAGAAATTAAATGTTATTCAATATGCTAGTAAAACTCTTGACACTGCCCAGAGAAATTATGCTATCACTGAAAAAGAATTCTTAGCAGTTGTGTTTGCATGTGATAAGTTCAGGCCTTATATTGTTGATTCTAAAGCAACTATTCACACTGATCATGCTGCTATTAAATATCATATGGAAAATAAAGATGCTAAGCCTAGACTTATTAGATGGGTTATCTTGCTCCAAGAATTTGATTTGCATATTATTGATAGAAAGGGAGCTGAGAACCCAATTGTAGACAACTTGTCTAGGTTAGAGAATGTTCTTGATGACCCACTACCTATAGATGATAGCTTTCCTGATGAACAATTAGCTGTCATAAATTCTTCTCGTACTGCTCCATGGTATGCTGATTATGCTAATTACATTGTTGCTAAATTTATACCACCTAGTTTCACATACCAACAAAAGAAAAAGTTCTTTTATGATTTGAGACATTACTTCTGGGATGACGCACACCTTTATAAAGAAGGAGTAGATGGTGTTATTATATGTTGTGTACCTGAGCATCAATAGGAACAGATCCTATGCAAGTGTCACTCCGAACCATATGGAGGACACCACGCTGGAGATAGAACTGCACATAAGGTATTGCAATCCGGTTTCTATTGGCCCACTCTCTTCAAAGATGCCCGTAAGTTTGTCTTGTCTTGTGATGAATGTCAAAGAATTGGTAATATTAGTATACGTCAAGAAATGCCTATGAATTATTCTCTTGTTATTGAGCCATTTGATGTTTGGGGCTTTGATTATATGGGACCTTTTCCTGCCCCTAATGGATATACACATATTTTAGTTGTTGTTGATTACGTTACTAAGTGGGTAGAAGCTATAACAACTAATAGTGCTGATCATAACACCTCTATTAAGATGCTTAAAGAAGTTATTTTTCCGAGGTTTGGAGTCCCTAGATACTTAATGACTGATGGTGGTTCACATTTTATTCATGGTGCTTTTCGTAAAATGCTTGCTAAGTATGATGTTAATCATAGAATTGCATCTCCATATCACCCACAGTCTAGTGGACAAGTAGAGTTGAGTAATAGAGAGCTCAAATTAATTTTGCAAAAGACTGTTAATAGATCTAGAAAGAATTGGTCCAAGAAACTTGATGATGCATTATGGGCCCGTAGAACTGCATATAAAAATCCTATGGGTATGTCTCCGTATAAGATGGTTTATGCAAAAGCATGTCACTTACCTCTCGAACTTGAACCTAAGGCATATTGGGCCATTAAAGTGCTCAACTATGATTTCAAACTTGCCGGTGAGAAGAGGTTATTTGACATTAGCTCACTTGATGAATGGAGAACCCAAGCCTATGAGAATGCCATGCTGTTTAAAGAAAAAGTTAAAAGATGGCATAACAAAAGGATACAAAAGCGCGAGTTTAACGGAGGTGATTATGTGTTGCTATTCAACTCTCGTTTAAGATTTTTTGCAGGAAAACTTCTCTCTAAATGGGAAGGTCCTTAAGTTATCGAGGAGGTCTATCATTATGGTGCCATAAAAATCAACAACTTCGTAGGCACAAGTCCGATGGTGGTGAACGGTCAAAGAATCAAACATTATATCTCAGGTAATCCTATAAATGTTGAAACTAATATTATTGAAACCGTAACCCCGGAGGAATACATAAGGGACACTTTCCAGAACGTTTCAGACTCCGAAAAGGAATAGGTATGTGGTACGGTAAGTAAACCGACTCCAAAACAGTTCTAATAGCAATTTTTCTCCGTTTTGTAATACTTAAGAATTTAGGAAAATAAGAAGTAGTCCGGGAAGGACACGAGGCGTCCACGAGGGTGGAGGGCGCGCCCACCCTAACTGGGCGCGCCCCCTGCCTCATGGGCACCTCGTGTGCTCTCCGGACTCCGTTTTCTTGCACGGTACTTCTTTTGGTCGGTAAAAATTCAATATATAATCTCCCGAAGGTTTTGACCATCGTATCACGCAAAAATCTTCTATTTTCATTTGGAGCTGTTTTTCTAACAGATCTAGAGCATCATGACGTCACCCTCCTTCAACAATGAAGACAAGGATGCTTGGCTATTGAAGATAGAGCTGAAAAGAGAAGAACCGGAGGAGATCAACAAGGATGAAGGGATCAAGAAGGCCATGGAGAATCAAGCTCCGGCGGCAGAAGAAGAAAACATCCCTCAACCTCTACCAAACCTCTTTACCCCAACTGAGATTGAAGCTTTCAAGATGATTGAGTTAGCTCGCATACAAAACAAGTATCTCACACAGGAAAATATTTTGTTGAAGGATCATATCGTCGCACTCAAGGGCATTATCTGCAAGTTGGAGGAGCTTTTACGCTCGATGTGCGATTATCCACCATCATCATCACCACGTTCATCACCTCCGAGGACATAATCACATGGGTATGGGCACTCCCCTTGGCAACTGCCAAGCTTGGGGGTGGTTCCCCGATATCGTATCACCATCACACTACTATCTTTACCGCTTTACTTAGTTCGATCCTTTTAGTAATATCTTGATCTAGTAGATAAAGTTTTAGTATGATTTAGTTTTTAGTTTTGCTTTGTGATCCCTCTACGTAATCGAGTCCGTGAGCTATATAATAAAGATTAGTGTTGAGTCAAGGGCTTTGCTATCTTGCTATGATCTTAAGTGCAAAGAAAGAATAAAAAGAAATAAAAGAGTTCATATTGATCTTATGGATAGTAATGACTTCACATATAAAGAGTATGAGGCATAAAAGTTGTTGAAAGTTGGCAAGTATAGTTTTGGTCATCGTTGCAATTAATAGGAAGTAATAAAGAAAGAGAGGTTTTCACATATAAATATACTATCTTGGACATCTTTTATGATTGTGAGCACTCATTAAGTATGACATGCTAAACAGTTGATGTCGGACAAGGAAGACAACGTAATGGGTTATGTTTTCTCACATCTCAGTTAAAGTATATTGTCATGGATCGTCCAATATGTTGAGCTTGCCTTTACCGATCATGCTAGCCAAATTCCTTGCACCAAGTAGAGATACTACTTGTGCTTCCAAATATCCTTAAACCCAGTTTTTGCCATGAGAGTCCACCATACCTACCTATGGATTGAGTAAGATCCTTCAAGTAAGTTGTCATGTTGCAAGCAATAAAATTGCTCTCTAAATATGTATGACTTATTAGTGCGGAGAAAATAAGCTTTATACGATCGTGTGATATGGAAGTAATAAAAGTGACGGACTGCATAATAAAGGTTCATATCACAAGTGGAAATATAAAGTGACGTTCTTTTGCATTAAGATTGTTTACATCCAACCCTAAAAGCACATGAAAACCTCTGCTTCCCTCTGCGAAGGGCCTATCTTTTATTTTGTGTCTTTTACTTTATGCAAGATTCAAGGTGATCTTCACCTTTTCCTTTTCATTTTATCCTTTGGCAAGCACCTCGTGTTGGAAAGATCCTGATATATATATCCAATTGGATGTAAGTTAGCATGAACTATTATTGTTGACATCACCCAAAGGTGAATATGTTGGGAGGCGAAATTATAAGCCCCTATCTTTCTCTGTGTCCGATTAAAACTCCAGAACCATAAGTATTGCGTGAGTGTTAGCAATTGTAGAAGAATATATGATAGTTGAGTATGTGGACTTGCTGAAAAGCTCTATTCTTGACTCTTTCCGATGTTATGATAAATTGCAATTGCTTCAATGACTAAGATTACAGTTTGTTAGTTTTCAATGAAGTTTCTGATCCATACTTGACATTGTGAGTAGATTGTTACTTGAGCATAAGAAATAATATGACAAAATATATTTATGTTCCTGTTTTAAGAATGATCATGATGCCCTCATGTCCGTATTTTATTTTTATCGACACCTCTATCTCTAAACATGTGGACATATTTTTCGATATCGGCTTCCGCTTGAGGACAAGCGAGGTCTAAGCTTGGGGGAGTTGATACGCCCATTTTGCATCATGCTTTTATATCGATATTTATTGCATTATGGGCTATTATTACACGTTATGTCACAATACTTATGACTATTCTCTCTTATTTTTATAAGGTTTATCATGAAGAGGGAGAATGCCGGCAGCCGGGATTCTAGGCTTGAAAAGGAGCAAATATTGGAAACCTATTCTGCACAGCTCCAAAAGTCTTGAAACTCCACGAAAGTCATTTTTGGAATTAATAAGAATTATTGAGCGAAAGAAGTACCAGAGGGGGCCCACACCCTGGCCACGAGGGTGGGGGGCGCGCCCACCCCTACTAGGCGCGCCCCCTTCCTCGTGGGTCCCCTGGTGGCCCTCCGGTGTCCATCTTCTGCTATATGAAGGCTTTTACCCTGGAAAAAATCATAAGCAAGCTTACGGGACGAAACTCAGGCGCCATGAGGCGGAGCCTTGGCGGAACCAATCTAGGGCTCCGGCGGAGCTGTTCTGCCGGGGAAACTTCGCTCCGGGAGGGTGAAATCATCACCATCATCATCACCAACGATCCTCTCATCGGGAGGGGGTCAATCTCCATCAACATCTTCATCAGCACCATCTCCTCTCGAACCCTAGTTCATCTCTTGTATCCAATCTTGTATCGAAACCACAAATTGGTACCTGTGGGTTGCTATTAGTGTTGATTACTCCTTTTAGTTGATGCTAATTGGTTTATTTAGTGGAAGATCATATGTTCAGATCCTTAATGCATATTAATACTCCTCTGATCATGAACATGAATATGCTTTGTGAGTAGTTACGTTTGTTCCTGAGGACATGGGTGAAGTCTTGCTATTAGTAGTCATGTGAATTTGGTATTGTTCGATATTTTGATGAGATGTATGTTGTCTCTCCTCTAGTGGCGTCATGTGAATGTCAACTACATGACACTTTACCATTATTTGGTCCTAGAGGAAGGCATTGGGAAGTAATAAGTAGATGATGGGTTGCTAGAGTAACAGAAGCTTAAACCCTAGTTTATGCGTTGCTTTGTAAGGGGCTGATTTGGATCCACTAGTTTCATGCTATGGTTAGGTTTACCTTAATAATTCTTTTGTAGTTGCGGATGCTTGCAATAGGGGTTAATCATAAGTGGGATGCTTGTCCAAGAAAGGGCAGTACCCAAGCACCAGTCCGCCCACATATCAAATTATCAAAGTACCGAACGCGAATCATATGAACGTGATGAAAACTAGCTTGACGATAATTCCCATGTGTCCTCGGGAGTGATTTTCTCATTATAAGAAATTGTCCAGGCCTGTCCTTTGCTACAAAAAGGATTGGTCCACCTTGCTACACCTTATTTACTTTCATTGCTTGTTACCCGTTACAAATTATCTTATCACAAAACTATCTGTTACCTACAATTTCAGTGCTTGCAGAGAATACCTTACTGAAAACCGCTTGTCATTTCCTTCTGCTCCTCGTTGGGTTTGACACTCTTACTTATCGAAAGGACTACGATAAATCCCCTATACTTGTGGGTCATCAACCCCATAAACAAGTTTCTGCCAATGTGGATATCTCTGCTTGGACTCAATAAGCACCTCACCGATATAATAAACCGGCTGCTGAACCGGATACTCCTTGCCAGCCTCCTTTTGTTCCACTAGAATGGCTACACTGACCGCACGGGTGTTAGCATCCACATATAACAATGATGGCTCCTTATCAATGGGAGCAGCAAGGACTGGCGGCTCAGCTAGCTGCCTCTTCAAGTCTTCAAACGCGTCGTTAGCAGCATCACTCCAGACGAAGTTATCTGTTTTCTTCATCATCTGATACAGCGGTATAGCCTTCTCGCCCAACCGGCTTAAGGCAGCAATATGACCCACCAGACGTTGAACATCATAGATACATGCTGGCTTTGCCAAGGAGGTGATGGCCTTCATCTTCTCCGGGTTAGCCTCAATGCCTCTGTTGGAAACCAGGAAACCCAAAAGCTTTCCTGCTGGCACACCAAAAACACACTTGGCCAGGTTAAGCATCATCTTGTAGACCCGGAGATTATCGAAGGTTTCTTTTAAATCATCTATCAAAGTTTCCTTCTCTCTGGATTTCACCACAATATCGTGTGCTACATCTTGAGCTTGCGTTGGTTTTCCTTTAAGAGGAAAGGGTGATGCAGCAAAGTAGCGTAAGTATTTCCCTCAGTTTTTGAGAACCAAGGTATCAATCCAGTAGGAGGCTCCTCAGAAGTCCCTCGCACCTACACAAACAAACAAGAACTCACAACCAACGCAATAAAGGGGTTGTCAATCCCTTGACGGCCACTTGCGAAAGTGAGATCTGATAGAGATAATATGATAAGATAAATATATTTTTGGTATTTTATGATATAGATTGGAAAAGTAAAGAAACAAATAAAAGTAGATTGAAAGCTTATATGGCAAGAGATACACCTGGGGACCATAGGTTTCACTAGTGGCTTCTCTAAAGATAGCATAAGTATTACTGTGGGTGAACAAATTACTGTCGAGCAATTGATAGAAAAGCGAATAATTATGAGATTATATAGGCATGATCATGTATATAGGCATCACGTCCGTGACAAGTAGACCGACTCCTGCCTGCATCTACTACTATTACTCCACACATCGAGCGCTATCCAGCATGCATCTAGAGTATTAAGTTCATAAAGAACAGAGTAACACATTAAGGAAGATGACATGATGTAGAGGGATAAACTCATGCAATATGATATAAACCCAATCATTTTATCCTCGATGGAAACAATACAATATGTGCCTTGCTGCCCTAACATCCTTTGGGAAAGGACACCGCAAGATTGAACCCAAAGCTAAGCACTTCTCCCATTGCAAGAAAGATGATTCTAGTAGGCCAAACCAAACTGATAATTCGAAGAGACTTGCAAAGATAACTTAATCACACATAAAAGAATTCAGAGAAGATTCAAATATTTCCCATAGATAAACTTGATAATAAACCCACAATTCATCAAATCTTGACAAACACACCGCAAAAAGAGTTACATCGAATAGATCTCCAAGAAGATCAATGAGAACTTTGTATTGAGATTCAAAGAGAGAGAAGAAGCCATCTAGATAATAACTATGGACCCGAAGGTCTGTGGTAAACTAGTCACGGCCCATCGGAAGGTCCTTGGGGATGATGTAGAGGCCCTCCGTGATCAATTGCCCCTCCGGCGGAGCACCGGTGAAGGCTCCAAGATGGGATCTCGCGGATACAGAAGGTTACGGTGGTGGAAATAGTTTTTCGTGGTTGCTTCTGATGTTTTCAGGGTACATGGGTATACATAGGAGGAAGAAGTAGGTCGGTGGACGCTCGAGGGGCCCACGAGGGTGGTTGGGGGGCGTGCCTACCTGTAGGGGGCGTGCCTACCTGTAGGGGGCGCGCCGGGCACCCTCGTGGCCGCCTCGCTTGTTTCTTGACTTCCACTCCAAGTCCTCTGGATCACGTTTGTTCCAAAAAGATCGCTCCCGAAGGTTTCATTCCGTTTGGACTCCGTTTGATATTCCTTTTCTTCCAAATACTGAAATACGCAAAAAAATAGCAATTCGGGCTGGGCCTCCAGTTAGTAGGTTAGTCCCAAAAATGATATAAAAGTGTAAAGTAAAGCCCATAAACATCCAAAACAGGTAATATAATAGCATGGAACAATCAGAAAATATAGATACGTTGGAGACGTATCAAGCATCCCCAAGCTTAATTCCTGCTCGTCCTCGAGTAGGTAAATGATAAAAACAGAATTTTTGATGTGGAATGCTACCTAGCATAATTCTCAATGTAATTTTCTTTATTGTGGCATGAATGTTCAGATCCAAATGATTCAAAATAAAAGTTCATATTGACATAAGAAATAGTAATACTTCAAGCATACTAATCAAAGCAATCATGTCTTCTCAAAATAACATGGCTAAAGAAAGTTCATCCCTACAAAATCATATAGTTAGGTCATGCTTCATTTTCGCCACACAAAATGATCCCATCTTGCACACCTCCGATGACAAGCCAAGCAATTGTTTCGTACTTAAATAATCTAAAAAAAAATTCAACTTTCACGCAATACATGAGTGTGAGCCATGGATATAGCACTATGGGTGGAATAGAATATGATGATGGAGGTTGTGTGGAGAAGACAAAAAAAATAGAAAGTCTCACATTGGCGAGGATAATCAACGGTCTATGGAGATGCCCATCAATTGATGTCAACATGAGGAGTAGGGATTGCCATGCAATGGATGCACTAGAGCTATAAATATATGAAAGCTCAACAAAAGAAACTAGTGGGTGTGCATTGCTTGCTCACGAAGACCTAGGGCATTTGAGGAAGCCCATTGTAGGAATATACAAGCCAAGTTCTATAATGAAAAATTCTCACTAGTATATGAAAGTGACAACATATGAGACTCTTTATATGAAGAACATGGTGCTACTTTGAAGCACAAGTGTGGAAAAGGATAGTAACATTGCCCCCTTTTTTATTTTCTTTTTTTTGGGCCTTCCCTTTTTTCATTTGGCCTACCTTTTTTTATTGGGACTTTCTTTTTTTGGCCTTTTTTTGGGGGACAATGCTCTAATAATGATGATCATCACACTTCCATTTATTTACAACTCATGAATTACAACTCAATACTAGAACAAGATATGACTCTATATGAATGCCTCCGGCGGTGTACCGGGATGGGCAATGAATCAAGAGTGACATGTATGAAAAATTATGCATGGTGGCTTTCCCACAAATACGATGTCAACTACATGATCATGCAAGGAAATATGACAATGATGATGTGTGTCATGATGATGAACGGAACGGTGGAAAGTTGCATGGCAATATATATCGGAATGTCTATGGAATTGCCATAATAGGTAGGTATGGTGGTTGTTTTGAGGAAGATATAACGAGGTTTATGTGTGATAGAGAGTATCGTATCACGGGGTTTGGATGCACCGGCGAAGTTTGCACCGACTCTCAAGGTGAGAAAGGGCAATGCACGGTACCGAAGAGGCTAGTAATGATGGAAGGGTGAGAGTGCGTATAATCCATGGGCTCAACATTAGTCAAAAAGAACTCATATACTTATTGCAAAAATCTACAAGTCATCCAAAACCAAGCACTACGCGCATGCTCCTAGGGGGATTGATTGATAGGAAAAGACCATCGCTCTTCCCCGACTGCCACTCATAAGGATGACAATCTAAGAACACCTCATATTTAAAATTTGTTACACAACTCAACTTTTACCATACGTGCATGCTACGGGACTTGCCAACTTCAACACAAGCATTCTTTAAATTCATAATCACCCAACTAGCATGACTCTAATATCACTACCTCCATATCTCAAAACAATTATCAAGTATCAAATTGATCATAGCATCCAATTCACTTCCTATGATAGTTTTTATTATACCCAACTTGGATGCCCATCATTCTAGGACTAATTTTATAACCATAGTAAATACCATGTTGTTCTAAGAGACTCTCAAAATAATATAAGTGAAGCATGAGAGATTAACAATTTCTACAAAATTAAGCCACCACCGTGCTCTAAAAGATATAAGTGAAGCACTAGAGCAAAAACTATCTAGCTCAAAAGATATAAGTGAAGCACATAGAATATTCTAATAAATTACAATCAAGTGGGTTTCTCCCAAAAAGGTGTGTACATCAAGGATGATTGTGGTAAACTAAAAATCAAAGACTAATATCATACAAGACGCTCCAAGCAAAACACATATCATGTGGCAAATAAAAATATAGCTCCAAGTAAAGTTACGGATAGACGAAGACGAAAGAGGGGAGGCCTTCCGGGGCATCCCCTAGCTTAGGCTTTTGGTTATCCTTGAATATCTTGTGGTGCCATGGGCATCCCCAAGCTTAGGCTCTTGCCACTCCTTATTCCATAGTCCATCAAATCTTTACCCAAAACTTGAAAACTTTACAACACAAAACTCAACAGGAAATCTCATAAGCTCCGTTAGTGCAAGAAAGAAAAACCACCACATAAGGTACTATAATGAACTCATTCTTTATTTATATTGGTGTTAAATCTACTGTATTCCAACTTCTCTATGGTTCATACCACTTAATACTAGCCATAGATGCATCAAAATAAGCAAACAACACACAAAAAACAGAATCTGTTAAAAACATAACAATCTGTAGCAATCTGTAACTCTCGAATACTTATGGAACTCTAAAAATCCTACTAAAATAGGAAGTCCTGGGAAATTTGTTTATTGATCTACAGAAAGAAGAATAAACACGAAAGCACGTTTCTGTGAATTACTAAAATTATTTTCCTGCGTGCAAAGTTTCTGTTTTTCAGCAGAATCAAATTAACTATCACTGTAGGTTATCCTAAAGGTTCTACTTGGCACCAACACTAATTAAAACATGAAAACACATCTAAAAAGAAGGTAGATGAAAAAATTATTACTAAACATAAGAAAAAACAAGAAACAAAAATAAAATTGGGTTGCCTCCCAACTAGCGCTATCGTTTAACGCCCCTAGCTAGGCATAAAAGCGACGATAGATCTAAGTAGTGCCATAATAATAAGATAGATCACGAAACTCATCTCATATTCTCTATGTTCAGCAGCAAGTTTTATTTTAGGCAAGCAAAAGTAATTAAAATGGCTAAATTTAATGGGACAAAAGTCCCCAAGTTCAATCTCAGGAGGTATGGGTTCCTCCCTTCGCCCTTCATATTGCACAACCAATTCATCATTATAAATATTCTTTTGACAGAACCTCTTGAGTCTACACTCAAGAGAGTATCCTAGCTCATTATTTCGAATAGCAAAATCATTATTGAGTTCAGAAATTTTATCAACTAGAAAAGTGGTAGGAACCTTTTTTCTAATGTTTTCATTAAAAGCAATATAGTCCAAAGATTGGAAACGCATAATTTCCTCTTGATCGAAGAGGATCGCCTCTATGGGAGGACGGCCGGAGTCCACCCTATAGTGCGCAAAAATTTCTTTGGCTTCTTTCATTATAAATCTAAACTCATGTGCCAAAAGATAGTAGCTGCGCGGTTAACAGAAGAATGCTCAATATTAGAAAATTCTAGGAAAATTCTTTGTATGCAAGGATGCATGTGCATAAACTGTCTTTCAAGTTCAACTATAAGCATGGAGATAGCATCCACAAGACTACTAGTTCTATGCAAGATAGAACTACCCATAGAAGGTAAAGCACCGGCACAAGTAAAGAAATCTTGAATAACCCCTTTTCCAAGAATATTACCACTACCGATTCGAAACTGTTTAGTATGTAAGATAGGGGGTTCTTCAGCAGGAGCATCAGAATTTTCCATGTTATCATTATTGTCCATATCGACGATAATCTCCCCAATTTCAGGCATGACGGCTAGCAAACAAAAGTCAAGCGAAAGAGAGAGGAGATTAGGAAACAGAGAGCGAATAAAACGGCAAGGGTGAAGTGGGGGAGAGGAAAACGAGAGGCAAATGGGAAATAATGTAATGCGAGGGAGATGAGTGTGTGATGGGTACTTGATATGTCTTGACTTGAGCGAAGGCCTCCCCGGCAACGGCGCCAGAAATTCTTCTTGCTATGTCTTGAACTTGCGTTGGTTTTCCTTGAAGAGGAAAGGGTGATGCAGCAAAGTTGCGTAAGTATTTCCCTCCGTTTTTGAGAACCAAGGTATCAATCCAGTAGGAGGCTCCTCAGAAGTCCCTCGCACCTACACAAACAAACAAGAACTCGCAACCAACACAATAAAGGGGTTGTCAATCCCTTGACGGCCACTTGCGAAAGTGAGATCTGATAGAGATAACATGATAAGATAAATATATTTTTGGTATTTTGTGATATAGATTGGAAAAGTAAAGATACAAATAAAAGTAGATTGAAAGCTTATATGATAAGAGATAGACCCGGGGGCCATAGGTTTCACTAGTGGCTTCTCTCAAGATAGCATAAGTATTACGGTGGGTGAACAAATTCTGTCGAGCAATTGATATAAAAGCGAATAATTATGAAATTATCTAGTCATGATCATGTATATAGGCATCACGTCCGTGACAAGTAGAAACGACTCACCTGCATCTACTACTATTACTCCACACATCGACCGCTATCCAGCATGCATCTAGAGTATTAAGTTCATAAAGAATAGAGTAACGCATTAAGAAAGATGACATGATGTAGAGGGATAAAATCATGCAATATGATATAAACCCCATCATTTTATCCTCGATGGCAACAATACAATACGTGCCTTGCTGCCCCTGCTATCACTGGGAAAGGACACCGCAAGATGGAACCCAAAGCTAAGCACTTATCCCATTGCAAGAAAGATCAATCTAGTAGGCCAAACCAAACTGATAATTCAAAGAGACTTGCAGAGATAACTTAATCACACATAAAAGAATTCAGAGGAGATTCAAATATTTCTCATAGATAAACTTGATCATAAACCCACAATTCATCAGATCTCGACAAATACACAAGTAAAAAGAGTTACATCAAATAGATCTCCAAGAAGATCAAGGAGAACTTTGTATTGAGATTCAAAGAGAGAGAAGAAGCCATCTAGCTAATAACTATGGACCCGAAGGTCTGTGGTAAACTACTCACAACTCATCGGAAGGGCCTTGGGGATGATGTAGAGGCCCTCTGTGATCGATTCCCCCTCCGGCGGAGCAGTGGCGAAGGCTCCAAGATGGTATCTCGTGGATACAGAAGGTTACGGCGGTGGAAATAGTTTTTCATGGTCGCTTCTAATGTTTTCGGTGGATGCTCGAGGGGCCCACGAGGGTTGGGGGCGCGCCCAGCTATAGGGGGCGCGCCGGGCACCCTCGTGGCCGCCTCACTTGTTTCTTGACTTCCACTCCAAGTCCTCTGGATCACATTCGTTCCAAAAAGATCGCTCCCGAAGGTTTCATTCCGTTTGGACTCCGTTTGATATTCCTTTTCTTCAAAATACTGAAATAGGCAAAAAACAGCAATTCGGGCTGGGCCTCTGGTAATATAATAGCATGGAATAATAAAAAATTGTAGATACGTTGGACACGTATCATCGTCCACATAAGCATGAACATTGCGTCCATTCTGACTGTGAAGACAATTCTGCACACATCGCTGATAAGTCGTCGGGGCACTCTTGAGCCCAAAAGGCATAAACACATAGCAGAAGGCTCCAAAGGGAGTGATGAAAGTTGTCTTCTCCTGGTCCTTAACTGCCATCTTGATCTGATGATAACCAGAATAAGCATCCAAAAAACTTAAACGCACACAACCCGCCGTAGCATCAATGATTTGATCAATACAAGGGAGAGCAAAAGGATCAGTCGGACAACCCTTGTTTAAGTCCGTGTAATCCAGACACATATGCCAAGTGCCATTCTTCTTATGCACTAGCACCGGGTTAGCCAACCACTCTGGGTGAAAAACTTCAACAATGAACCCAACCGCTAAGAGCAGAGCCACTTCTTCACCAATAGCCTTACGCCTCTCCTCTTTGAACTGCCGGAGGAATTGCTTGACCGGCTTAAACTTTGGATCAATATTGAGAGTCTGCTCAGCGAGTTCCATCGGTACACCCGGCATGTCAGAAGGTTTCCATGCAAAGATGTCCTAGTTCTCACGGATGAACTCGATGAGCGCGCTTTCCTATTTCGGATCCAAATTAGCACTGCTACTGAACTCCTTGGATGAGTCGCCAGGAACAAAATCAACCAGTTTGGTGTCATCAGCTCACTTAAACTTCAGCACCGGGTCATGCACTGTAGTTGGCTTTTTCAAAGATGTCATATCCGCCAGGTCAACATTGTCCTTGTAAAACTTCAATTCCTCTGTTGCACAGACATACTCAGCATAAGCAGCATCGCTTTCCTCACATTCCAAGGCTACCTTCCGACTCCCATGCACTGTGATGGTTCCTTTACAACCCGACATCTTGAGCTGCAGATAAATATAACACAGCCGTGCCATGAACTTGGCATAAGCTGGCCGTCCAAACAGAGCGTGGTACGGCTTTTGATTTTGACCACTTCAAAAGTTAACTTCTCAGTCCTGGAATCATGCTCATCCCCAAAGGCCACCTCCAGCTCAATCTTGCCCACCGGGTACGCCGACTTACCAGGCACCACTCCATGGAAAACAGTGTTGGATGTCTTAAGATTTTTTATCAGTTAACCCCATGCGACGGAAAGTCTAATAATAAAGGATGTTGATGCTACTGCCCCCATCCATGAGTACCTTAGTGAATTTGCATCCATCGACTTGAGGCGCCACCACCAAGGCCAAGTGACCCGGATTGTCAACCCGGGGAGGGTGATCCGCTCTACTCCACATAATGGGCTGCTCAGACCATCACAAGTAATGGGGAACCACCGGCTCAACCGCCTTCATGGCCCGCTTATGGAGCTTCTGGTCTCGCTTGCATAAACTTGTGGTGAAAACATGATACTGCCCACTATTCAGCTGGTTCGGATTAGTCTGATATCCGGATTGCTGCTGCTGCTGACCTCCCTGGCTGGATTGCTGATTGTAACCACCCTGATTACCTTGATTAAAACTGCCCTGATTACCTTGGGGGACCTGGAAGTTGGAATTAGAACCGCCACCTCCATAACCCGGGCTGTGGAAACCGCCGCCGCCTGAGCCGCCGCCCGGCCCATGATTGCCGTCAAATGAGTTAGAATTTTTAAAAGCCCTCATAGTTGTACAATCTTTCCAAAGGTGAGTAGCTGGCTTCTCCCGTGAGCCATGCTTTGGATAGGGCTCATTTAGCAGCTGTTCAAGAGTAGGACCCACTGTGCCGGCCCGAGGAGGCGGCCTCCCCTTACGACGTTGATTATTGCCCTGTGCACTGGTGTTAGCCACAAACTTTGAACTACCATCCGCCTTGTGTTTACCGTTGCCCCCCCTGATTCGCGGGGTTAGGCTGCTGACCCTTGGTGTTGCCATTCTTTTTTCCCTTCCCTGTCTTTTCGTTGTCAGACTCGGGGTCCTTGGTACTATCAGAGTCAGCATATTTGATTAGAGCCGCCATCAGCTGGCTCATATCATTACAATCGCACTTGAGCCGCCCCAGCTTCTATTTCAGAGGCAAAAAACGGCAATTTTTCTCCAACATTAAGACCATAGAGCCGGCATTCATGTTATCAGATGAATGTATGATAGCTTTGACCCGGCACACCCAATGGGTCAATGATTCACCCTCCTCTTGCTTGCAAGTTGCCAAGTCGACAATCGACATGGTCTGCTTGCATGTGTCCTTAAAGTTCTGGGTAAACCGGGCATTTAACTCCGCCCATGAACCGATGGAGTTAGCCGGCAACCCCTTTAACCAAGTACGGGCTGTTCCATCCAGCATCATGGTGAAGTACTTGGCACACGCAACATCACTGACTTCCAATAACTCCATGGCCATCTCATAACTTTCAATCCACGCCTCAGGGGGTAATTCGGCTATGTAATTAGGCACCTTTCGAGGTCCTTTGAAATCCTTGGGCAAATGCTCATTACGTAGAGCCAGCACCAGACAGGTTACACCTGTAGATCTGGAGGTCACGCCTGCTTCAACTGAAGTCGTTGGATAAACCAGAAGGGGCTGGTGAGCCGCCTGCTTGGCTTCTTAACACATACTGTCCTGATCAACCAAGTTAAGAGCTCCATCACGCATCGGTTCATGCCCGCGCAGCTGCACACGACGTTGGGCGTTGCTTGACACAGCTGATGAGTCCATGTGCCTGCTATAACTCCGGCTTGCGCGAGGGGTCGAACGAATCCTGTCTCGACTATAAGAATACGCCTCCTGCTGCGCCAATGCTGTCTGAAGAAGTTCTCTGACCCTTCGTGTTTCAACCGCCGTCGGAGAGTCGCCATCCACCGGGAGAGCCGCCAATCGTGCCGCCGCATCGATCATACTCTCCAAAGGATTAGAATAATGAACCGGTGGTGTCGGTACATGCTGAGGTGGAGCAGTACTCAGATGAGGGGGTTCCTTCACACGCGGTTGAACCGGCGTCCCAGCCTGATACGTCTGCAACGTATCTATAAATTTTTTATTGTTCCATGCTATTATATTACCCGTTTTGGATGTCTATGGGTACTTTACACTTTTATATCATTTTTGGGACTAACCTACTAACCGGAGGCCCGACCCATATTGCTATTTTCTTGCCTATTTCAGTGTTTTGAAGAAAAGGAATATCAAACGGAGTCCAAACATAATGAAACCTTCGGGAAAGTTATTTTTGGAACTGTAGCGATCCAGGGGAATTGGAGTGCAAGTCAGGGAAACTTCGAGGAGGCCACGAGGCAGGGGGCGCGCCCTCCACCCTCGTGGGCCCCTCGTGGCTCCCCCGATCGACTTCTTTCGCCTATATAAGTCCATATACCCTAAAACTTTCGAAGAGCATAATAGATCGGGAGTTCCACCGCCGCAAGCCTCTGTAGCCACCAAAAACCTCTCGGGAGCCCGTTCCGACACCCTGCCGGAGGGGGGATCCCTCACCGCTGACCATCTTCATCATCCTGGCGCTCTCCATGACGAGGAGGGAGTAGTTCACCCTCGGGGCTGAGGGTATGTACCAATAGCTATGTGTTTGATCTCTCTCTCTCTCTCTCTCTCATGTTCTTGAGGTGATATGATCTTGATGTATCGCGAGCTTTGCTATTATAGTTGGATCTTATGATGTTTCTCCCCCTCTACTCTCTTGTGATGAACTGAGTTTTCCTCTTGAAGTTATCTTATCGGATTGAGTGTTTAAGGATTTGAGAACACTTGATGTATGTCTTGCCGTGCTTATCTGTGGTGACAATGGGATATTCACATGATCTACTTGATGTGTGTTTTGGTGATCAACTTGCGGGTTCAATGAATCTATGCATAGGGGTTGGCACACGTTTTCGTCTTGAAGTACTTTGTGTTGGTTGAATAGATGAATCTGAGATTGTGTGATGCATATTGTATAATCATGCCCACGGATACTTGAGGTGACAATGGAGTATCTAGGTGACATTAGGGTTTTGGTTGATTTGTGTCTTAAGGTGTTATTCTAGTATGAACTCTATGGTAGATTGAACGGAAAGAATAGCTTCATGTTATTTTACTACTGAGACTCTTGAATAGATAGAGCAGAAAGGATAACTTTGAGGTGGTTTCAGACCTACCATAATCTCTTCGTTTGTTCTCCGCTATTAGTGGCTTTGGAGTGACTCTTTGTTGCATGTTGAGGGATAGTTATATGATCCAATTATGTTATTATTCTTGAGAGAACTTGCACTAGTGAAAGTATGAACCTTAGGCCTTGTTTCCTACCATTGCAATACCGTTTACGCTCACTTTTATCATTAGTTACCTTGCTGTTTTTATATTTTCAGATTACAAAAACCTATATCTACCATCCATATTGCACTTGTATCACCATCTCTTCGCTGAACTAGTGCACCTATACAATTTACCAATGTATTGGGTGTGTTGGGAACACACGAGACTCTTTGTTATGTTGTTGCGGGGTTGTTTGAGAGAGACCATCTTCATCCTACGCCTCCCACGGATTGATAAACCTTAGGTCATCCACTTGAGGGAACTTTGCTACTGTCCTACAAACCTCTGCACTTGGAGGCCCAACAACGTCTACAAGAAGAAGATTGTGTAGTAAACATCAAGCACTTTTCTGGCGCCGTTGCCGAGGAGGTGAGTGCTTGAAGGTATATCTTTAGATCTTGAAATCGAATCTTTTTGTTTCTTGTTTTATCACTAGTTTAGTCTATAAAAGAAAACTACAAAAAATGGAATTGAGTTTGTCTCATACGCTTCATCTCTTTAATATCTTTCGTAAGTATGATGAAAATGAAAATTGTGCTCAAGTGCTAGAAGAAGAAGTCTATAAAATGTTTGATACTAAATCTTTGAATGATGAGCATGATTGCAATGTTGTTAGTATGAACTCCTTGAATATCCATAGTACTAATGATGATTGCACTAGTTATGATGAAATTGTCTCTTATAAGCATGTCGATTTTTGTGGAGAGCATTGGGTTTGCATAGATACAACAGAGAAGATAGATATTGCAAGAGGCATAAGCATGTAGAAACTAAATTGTTGCAAGAAAGGCTAAGGGTGAGTGCTGAAAATTTATATTTCCTACGCCGTACTTGTGAACTTTGCAATGAAAGTGGTCATTTACATCTCCGATGCAAATTGTTTCATGATCGAATCGTGTCCAAAAATTGTGATGATTTGATCTCCCTTGCACATTATAATGAACTTAGTTTGCTTTTGGGTTATGAAGAAATGAAACGTGTAATTAAGCACCTTCCAGAATTTGCCCGTTATAAACTTCTTGATTTTGATCTAGAGATGATTTATATGTTTTGTGCGGTGAATTGCATTGAAAATCCATATATTGCCAATTACCTAAAGAAAAGAAAGCAAATATAAGATGAAGAGAATACTAATGAAAGGGAATAGACTTCCCAATATCCTCCTATTATTTCTTATGATGAATCAGGTATCGAGGAGGAGCTTTCTATTCAACCAATCTCATCAATAAGGAGCTCAAAGAAGAAGGTTGAACCCACACATAATGTGAATAAGAAAAATAAAAAACGGAGAAGCAAAGGTAGAAAGGTATCTCTCCCAAATAATTTTGCTCCTACTACTCATTGTGATGATGATAATTGCTATACTGTTGGTGCTATCCATACTATTAATGATGAGAGTGATTATGCTTATGATATGAAAAGGCCCAAGCTTGGGGATGCTATGTTTGATGAGGATGACATATTTGAGAATATATTTGCTGAATTAATGTTTGTCCCAAGCTTGGGGATGTGACCTTTAATGAAGATGATATTTTTAGCCTCCCAAGTTTTGATATGCAAAGTTGTTATGATGATAGCATGCCTCTTACCTATGATGATTATATTGTTGAAAGTGGGTTTGTAAGAGTGTCAACTTTAGGAAGTAGTGACCCCACTATTTTGGTGGATGTTGAATCTTATTGTGATGAATATGAAAGTGGATTTGGAGAGGTCATGACTTTATTTAGTGATGATTCCACTATCTTGGAAGAGGTTTCAATCGATTATGATGAGAACAAAGTTGCTACTTATGATGATTATTGTGATGAAACTTATGCTATAAGAAGTAGTGATGATTATATTTATAAAACTTGTCATGATTATGATTACCCTTTTTCTGAACATTACTCTTTTAATGTGGAAACAATTTTTAGTATTCGAGTCTCTTATAATACTCCCACTATTCCGGATGAGAAGAATTTTGCTTATGTGGAGAGTAGTAAATTTTCTATGCAAGTAGATCATAAAAAGAATGCTTTAGGTGCTGGTTATATTGTTTAATTAATTCATGATGCTACTGAACATTATTAGGAACATATGCTTGTAGGAATTGCAAAAATTGTAAGCTTCCTCCCTATGTGTTGAAAATCTTGAAGCTATGCTTGTTTTGCCTTCCTATGCTAGTTGATTTTTGTTCCCATAAGTTGTTTGCTCACAAAATCCCTATGCATAGGAAGAGGGTTATACTTAAATGTTCTAGTCATATGCTTCATGATGCTCCCGTTGTGTTATAATTCTTATCTTTTATGTGAGCATCAATGTCATCATCATGCCTAGCTAGAAAGGCATTAAAGAAAAGCGCTTGTTGGGAGACAACCCAATATTTACCTTTACTGTTTTTGTGTGTCCACATGATTATGCTACTGTAGTAATCATATTTTATAGCTTTTTTTTCAATAAAGTGCCAAGTAAGACCTTTAGGATAATTTACAGTGATAGTTGTGTTGATCCTGCTGAAAATCAGAAACTTTTGCAACCAGTAAATTAGTTTTGATAATTCACAGAAACGTGCTTTTGATGTGATTATTTTTGCCCTGGATTGGTACACCAATTTCTCAGGCTTTCCTAATTTGGTAGGATTTTTGGAGTTACAGAAGTATTCGAATGATACAGATTACTACAGACTGTTCTGTTTTTGACAGATTCTGTTTTCTATGTGTTGTTTGCTTATTTTGATGAATCTATGAGTAGTATCGGAGGGTATGAACCATAGAGAAGTTGGATAAAGTAGATATTATACCAATATTAATTTACAATGGGTTCCTTACAGTATCTAAGTGGTGGTTTTATTTTCTTATACTAACGGAGCTTACGAGTTTTCTGTTGAGTTTTGTGTTGTGAAGTTTTCAAGTTTTGGGTAAAGATTCGATGGACTATGGAATAAGGAGTGGCAAGAGCCTAAGCTTGGGGATTCCCAAGGAACCCCAAGGTAATATTCAAGGACAACCAAGAGCCTAAGCTTGGGGATGCCCGGATGGCATCCCTCTTTAAATCTTAAATCTATCGGTAACTTTACTTGGAGCTATATTTTTATTCGCCACATGATATGTGTTTTGCTTGGAGCGTCTTATATGATATTAGTCTTTGGTTTTTAGTTTACCACAATCATCCTTTCTGTACACACCTTTTGGGAGAAACCCACTTGATTTGGAATTTATTAGAATACTCTATGTGCTTCACTTATATCTTTTGAGCTAGATAGTTTTGCTCTAGTACTTCACTTATATCTTTTAGAGCACGGCGGTGGCTTAATTTTGTAGAAATTGTTGATCTCTCATGCTTCGCTTATATCATTTTGAGAGTCTCTTAGAACAGCATGGTATTTGCTATGGTTATAAAATTGGTCCTAAAATGATGAGCATCCAAGTTGGGTATAATAAAAACTATCATAGGAAGTGAATTGGATGCTATGATCAATTTGATACTTGATAATTGTTTTGAGATATGGAGGTAGTGATATTAGAGTCATGCTAGTTGGGTGATTATGAATTTAAAGAATGCTTGTGTTGAAGTTAGCAAGTCCCGTAGCATGCACGTATGGTGAAAGTTGTGCAACAAATTTGAAACATGAGGTGTCCTTAGATTGTGGATCCTTATGAGTGGCGGTCGGGGACGAGCGATGGTCTTTTCCTACCAATCTATCCCCTAGGAGCATGCGCGTAGTGCTTGGTTTTTGATGACTTGTATATTTTTGCAATAGGTATATGAGTTCTTTATGACTAATGTTGAGCCCATGGATTATACGCACTCTCACCCTTCCATCATTGCTAGCCTCTTTGGTACCGTTCATTGCCCTTTCTCACCTTGAGAGTTGGTGCAAACTTCGCCGGTGCATCCAAACCCCATGATACGATACGCTAACCCCGTGATACGATACGCTAACCCCGTGATACGATACGCTAACCTCCTTATATCTTCCTAAAAACATCCACCATATGTACCTATTATGGCATTTCCATAGCCATTCCGAGATATATTGCCATGCAACTTTCCACCGTTCCGTTCATCATCATGACACACATCATCATTGTCATATTGCCTTGCATGATCATGTAGTTGACATCGTATTTGTGGCAAAGACACCATGCATAATTTTTCATACATGTCACTCTTGATTCATTTCCCATCCCGGTACACCGCCGGAGGCATTCATATAGAGTCATATCTTGTTCTAGTTTTGGGTTGTAATTCATGAGTTGTAAATAAATAGAAGTGTAATGATCATCATTATGAGAGCATTGTCCCCAAATAAAAAAGAAAGGCCAAAAAAAGAGAAAGGCCAAATAAAAAAATGGAAAGGCCCAAAAAAAAAAGGGGGAAATGTTACTATCTTTTTCCACACTTGTGCTTCAAAGTAGCACCATGTTCTTCATATAGAAAGTCTTTTATGTTGTCACTTTCATATACTAGTGGGGATTTTTCATTATAGAACTTGGCTTCTATATTCCTACGATGGGATTCCTCAAAATGCCCTAGGTCTTCGTGAGCAAGCAAGTTGGATGCACACCCACTAGTTTCTTTTGTTGAGCTTTCATACATTTATAGCTCTTGTGCATCCATTGCATGGCAATCCCTACTCCTCATGTTGACATCAATTGATGGGCATCTCCATAGCCCGTTGATTATCCTCGTCAATGTGAGACTTTCTCCTTTTTTGTCTTCTCCACACAATCCCCATCAGCATATTCTATTCCACCCATAGTGCTATATCCATGGCTCACGCTCATGTATTGCGTGAAAGTTGAATTTTTTTGAGATTATTTAAGTATGAAACAATTGTTGGGCTTGTCATCGGGGATGTACAACATGGTAGCATTTTTGTGTGACGAAAATGAAGCATGACCTAACTATATGATTTTGTAGGGATGAACTTTCTTTAGCCATGTTATTTTGAGAAGACATGATTGCTTTGATTAGTATGCTTGAAGTATTACTATTTCTTATGTACATATGAACTTTTATTTTGAATCATTTGGATCTGAACATTCATGCCACAATAAAGAAAATTACATTGAGAATTATGCTAGGTAGCATTCCATATCAAAAATTCTGTTTTTTATCATTTACCTACTCGAGGACGAGCAGGAATTAAGCTTGGGGATGCTTGATACGTCTCCAACGTATCTATAATATTTTATTGATCCATGCTATTATACTACCCGTTTTGGATGTTTATGGGCTTTAATTTACACTTCTATATCATTTTTGGGACTAACCTACTAACCGGAAGCCCAGCCCATATTGTTGTTTTCTTGCCTATTTCAGTGTTTCAAAGAAAAGGAATATCAAACGGAGTCCAAACAGAATGGAATCTTCGGGAAAGTTATTTTTGGAACGGAAGCGATCCAGGGGACTTGGAGTGCAAGTCAGGGAAGCTTCGAGGAGCCCACGAGGCAGGGGGGCGCACCCTCCACCCTCATGGGCCCCTCGTGGCTCCCACGACCGACTTATTTTGCCTATATAAGTCCATATACCCTAAAACCTTCAAAGAGCATAATATATCGGGAGTTCCGCCGCCGCAAGCCTCTGTAGCCACCAAAAACCTCTCGGGAGCCCGTTCCGGCACCCTGCCGGAGGGGGGATCACTCACTGGTGGCCATCTTCATCATCCCGGCGCTCTCCATGACGAGGAGGGAGTAGTTCACCCTCGGGGCTGAGGGTATGTACCAGTAGCTATGTGTTTGATCTCTCTCTCGTGTTCTTGAAGTGATACGATCTTGATGTATCGCGAGCTTTGCTATTCTAGTTGGATCTTATGATATTTCTCCTCCTCTACTCTCTTGTGATGAATTAAGTTTTCCTCTTGAAGTTATCTTATCGGATTGAGTCTTTAAGGATTTGAGAACAGTTAATGTATGTCTTGTCGTGCTTATGTGTGGTGACAATGGGATATTCACGTGATCTACTTGATGTATGTTTTGGTGATCAACTTGTGGGTTCAATGAATATATGCATAGGGGTTGGCACACGTTTTCGTCTTGACTCTCCGGTAGAAACTTTGGGGCACTCCTTGAAGTACTTTGTGTTGGTTGAATAGATGAGTCTGAGATTGTGTGATGCATATCGTATAATCATGCCCACGGATACTTGAGGTGACAATGGAGTATCTAGGTGACATTAGGGTTTTGGTTGATTTGTGTCTTAGGGTGTTATTCTAGTATGAACTCCTATGATAGATTGAACGGAAAGAATAGCTTCATATTATTTTACTACGAACTCTTGAATAGATAGAACATAAAGGATAACTTTGAGGTGGTTTCGTACCCTACCATAATCTCTTCGTTTGTTCTCCGCTATTAGTGGCTTTGGAGTGACTCTTTTTTGCATGTTGAGGGATAGTTATATGATCCAATTATGTTATTATTGTTGAGAGAACTTGCACTAGTGAAAGTATGAACCTTAGGCCTTGTTTCCTAGCATTGCAATACCGTTTATGCTCACTTTTATCATTAGTTACCTTGCTGTTTTTATATTTTCAGATTACAAAAACCTATATCTACCATCCATATTGCACTTGTATCACCATCTCTTCGCCGAACTAGTGCACCTATACAATTTACCATTGTATTGGGTGTGTTGGGGACACAAGAGAGTCTTTGTTGTTTGGTCGCAGGCATGTTTGAGAGGGACCATCTTCATCCTACGCCTCCCACGGATTGGTAAACCTTAGATGATCCACTTGAGGGAAATTTGCTACTGTCCTACAAACCTGTGCACTTGGAGGCCCAACAATATCTACAAGAAGAAGGTTGTGTAGTAGACATAACAGCCCTGGGCGCCGCAGCCTGGTTTATCTCTGGCGGGTTACTGGGCCCTGCACCGGGTGTGCGAAAGAGGTTTCTAGGCTCATAAACCGTAGGTAGACGGGACTGGTGCCTTCTCCTCATGATCTCATTTGATGCGTTCTGATCCATCTTAAGCTAGAAAGCCTCCGACTGAATCCGCTGGGCTTGAGCATCCAGAGCCGCCCGTTCTGAGGCTATCCTGACGTCCTCCGCCGCCAGGTCTTCCTTGGCTAGCACTATCTCATCACGTAACTTTGCCACCTCTACATCATGCTGAGCTTGATTCGCCGGGCTAACCATTGCTATTAACAGAACCATCAATTTATACAGTAAAGCCATCAAAACTTGAGCCGGCGGGCGCGCAGGACCTCCTGCCCCGGCTGCCGTCACCACTGCTGACCCGGAAGTCATTGCTGCCGCAGCTGTAGAGTTTTGCCCAGGTTGCGTGCCAGCCATGAAGATCCCTACTCTGTTCGGCGGCTCAAAGGGCTCCGGAATACTGTTGCCATCGGAATAGCCCCCAAGCCCACCATCTTGCAGTTGATACAATGAATCGGTCTCTCCCGTGGATGATTCGCCATCAGAGTAGATGGCCGTCTCACCGCCATACATAGATCCTTCATCAAATTCCTCTCCATGCATGCATCCCACGAAGGCACGCTTCATGGCGGGCTGAGCTCGGGCGGGTCTCGCATGTTGAGCCGTCTCCATGACGTCGGTGCAGATGTCCAGCTCAGGGCTTGGCTCGCCGATCTTGTCGATGAAGACGTGGATTCCGCTAAATGGGACCCGGTACCCGTACTCAATTGAGCCGGCGTCGGGGCCCAGCCTGCGTCATCGATGTAGAGCTTGCCGCGACGACTCTTCATCATCCGGCCCACAACATATCCCTTAAGCTCTTCGAAGTTGCCCTTTAAGAACTCAAATCCACCATGCACTGGCCCCACAGTGGGCGCCAACTGTCGTGGAAAGGTCACGACAGATGTCCTAGCAAAAGGACTTAGTCGTGGAGCCATCGCAACTAGGAAGTTTAAAGGGGTTAAACGGGACAAAGGACACGGGAGTTTATACTGGTTCGGCCCCTTGCGGTGAAGGTAAAGGCCTAATCCAGTTTGAGGTGGTATTGCTTATGTCTCGATTACGAGGGAGCGAATCCGCTTGACCTAGCTTTCGATCTGTTGTTTCCTGTCCTGAATCACCGCCGGGTCATCCCTTTATATACACAGGTCGATGCCCAGCGGCTCACGGAGTCCCGGGCAGCTCATAAACAGTGTCCGGCTCGGTGACTATCTATTCATGACTTGCAACCCAAGTCATACATATATGGCGGTTTACCCTTACAAGCCTTAAGTCGCCTTTGGGCTTTGGGCCCTTGACAAAACCGCCATCTTCAAATATCTTCGTGGGCTTCATATGATGAATCGCCATAGGTATAACCTGGCCCCTCCTGGGCGGGTCATACCTAATAGTTATATCCCCAACATTATTCATGCTAGAATGGTATTAACCGGAAACTTAGTACATGTGTGAATACATAGACAAAACATAGTGTCCCTAGTATGCCTCTACTTGACTAGCTCGTTAATCAAAGATGGTTATGTTTCCTGACCATAGAAATGTGTTGTCATTTGATGAACGGGATCACATCATTAGAGAATGATGTGATGGACAAGACCCATCCATTCTCTTAGCATTATGATCATTACAATTTTATTGCTATTGCTTTCTTCATGACTTATACATGTTCCTCTGACTATGAGATTATGCAACTCCCGAATACCGGAGGAACACCTTGTGTGCTATCAAACATCACAACGTAACTGGGTGATTATAAAGATGCTCTATAGGTGTCTCCGAAGGTGTTTGTTGGGTTGGCATAGATCGAGATTAGGATTTGTCACTCCATGTACCGGAGAGGTATCTCTGGGCCCTCTCAGTAATGCTCATCACTATAAGACTTGCAAGCAATGTGAGTAATGAGTTAGTTGCGGGATGAAGCATTACAGAATGAGTAAATAGACTTGCTGGTAACGAGATTGAACTAGGTATGATGATACCGACGATCGAATCTCGGGCAAGTAACATACCGATGACAAAGGGAACAACGTATGTTGTTGTGCGGTTTGACCGATAAAGATCTTCGTAGAATATGTAGGAGCCAATATGAGCATCTAGGTTCCGCTATTGGTAATTTACCGGAGATGTGTCTCGATCATGTCTACATAGTTCTTGAACCAATATGAGCATCTAGGTTCCGCTTAACGTTCGATGACGATTTGTATTACGAGTTATGTGTTTTTGATGATCGAAGTTTATTCGGAGTCCCAGATGAGATCACGGAGATGACGAGGAGTCTCAAAATGGTCAAGACATAAAGAATGATATATTTGACGATGTTATTCAGACACCGGAAGAGTTCCGAGAGGTACCGGGTAAAAACGAAGTGCCGGAGGGGTTACCAGAACCCCTCGGGGAAGCAATGTGCCATCATGGGCCATAGGGGAGAGAGAGGGCAGCCCACAAGGGGGCGGCGCCCCCCATGGGGATTCCGAATAGGACTAGGGAGGGGGCATGGCCCCCCTTTCCCTCTCCCTCTCCCTCTGCCTTCCTTCTTCCCCCTTCCACCAAAGGGAATCCTACTAGGACTTGGAGTCCTAGCAGGACTCCTCTCTTTTGGCACGCCGCCGGCCGGCCTCCCCCTCTCCTCCTTTATATGCGGGGGCAGGGGGAACCCCAAAGCACATCAATTTTTCTCTTTTCCGTGTGCAGTGCCCCCTCCACAGTTTGCTCCTCCGGTCGTAGCGTAGTATTGCTTAGGTGAAGCCATGCGCGGATCACATCATCAACACCGTCTCCATGCCGTGGTGCTGACGAAACTCTCCCTCTACCCTCCATTGGATCAAGAGTTCGAGGGACGTCATCGAGCAGAACGTGTGATAAACACGGAGGTGTTGTATGTTCGGTACTTGGATCGGTTGGATCGTGAAGACGTTTGACTACAGCAACTACGTTAACTAACGCTTCCTCTTTCGGTCTTCGAGGGTACATGGACACACTCTTCCCCTCTCGTTGCTATGAATCTCCTAGATAGATCTTACGTGATCGTAGGAATTTTTTAGAAATTGCATGCTACATTCCCAACAGCGGTCCAACTGAAGTGATAGTTCAACAAACCACATTTTTTGTTTTATATGGCGGGGTCGAAGCGTTGACGAGAAGCGGGGTGAGGTCATGCCAACCAAACCTATGTTTGATCATATTCCAAATCCACAGGAAGAAGCGACATTTGAAAAGAAGGTGAGCCATCGTCCCCATCGTCCCCACTTAGCTGACCTATCGGTTGTCCTGACTTGTTCTTTGATTATAATAGACGTGTTACCGATGAGGAGGGCGTGGTAGGCCAATTTAGCAAAATAGCACGAGACGATAATGAGTTTAAAAACAATGGAGTCTTCAATCCCTTCATGAAGCCCAAAGTATTGAAGAATTGTCTATCAGTAATGGCATTTGCATGCATTTTTTGACACTAGTCTGGCTGGGTTATACTACCTCTTGAGCTTGCGTTGGTTTTTCCCTTGAAGAGGAAAGGGTGATGCAGCAAAGTAGAGTAATTATTTACCTCGGTTTGAGAACCAAGGTACCAATCCAGTAGGAGACAACGCACAAGTCACCAAATACCCGCACAAACAATCAACAACTTGCACCCAACGCGATAAAGGGGTTGTCAATCCCTTCACGGTTATTTGCAAAAGTGAGATCTGATAGAGATATATAAACGTTAAATTCAATATTTTTTCTATTTTTGGTTTATAGATCGGAAAGTAAAAGATTGCAAAATGGAAGATCGGAAACTAGTATGATGTAAAAGATAACTTATATGATGGAAAAGACACCCGGGGGTCATAGGTTTCACTAGTGGCTTCTCTCAAGATAGCAAATATTACGGTGGGTGAACAAATTACTGTCGAGAAATTGATAGAAAAGCGCAAAGTTATGAACATAGGCATCACATTTGTGTCAAGTAGACCGAAACGATTCTGCATCTACTACTATTACTCCACACATTGACCGCTATCCAGCATGCATCTAGAGTATTAAGTTCATAATGAATGGAGTAACGCATTAAGTAAGATGACATGATGTAGAGGAATTATCTCAAGCAATATGATGAAAAACTCATCTTATTATCCTCGATGGCAACAATACAATACGTGCCTTGTTGCCCCTACTGTCACTAGGAAAGGACACCGCTAGAATGAACCCAAAGCTAAGCACTTCTCCCATTGCAAGAAAAACCAATCTAGTAGGCCAAACTAAACCGATAAATCAAAGAGACTTGCAAAGATATCAAATCATGCATCTAAGAATTCAGAGAAGACTCGAATGATATTCATAGATAATCTGATCATAAATCCACAATTCATTGGATCTCGGCAAACACATGCAAAATAATATTACATCGAATAGATCTCCAAGAACATCGAGGAGAACATGGTATTGAGAATCAAAGAGAGAGAAGAAGCCATCTAGCTACTAGCTATGGACCTGTAGTTCTGTGGTAAACTACTCACGCTTCATCGGAAGGGTAATGGTGTTGATGTAGAAGCCCTCTGTGATCGAATCCCCAAGCTTAATTCCTGCTCACCCTCGAGTAGGTAAATGATAAAAACAAATTTTTTGATGTGGAATGCTACCTAACATATTTATCCATGTAACTTTGTTTATTGTGGCATGAATGTTCAGATCCGAAAGATTCATTTTTTTTTAATATTGACATAAAAACAATAATTCTTCAAGCATACTAACAAGGCAATTATGTCTTCTCAAAATAACATGGCTAAAGAAAGCTTATCCCTACAAAATCATATAGTCTGGCTATGCTCCATCTTCGTCACACAAAATATTCAAATCATGCACAACCCCGGTTTCAGCCAAGCAATTGTTTCATACTCTATTCTCAAACTTTTTCAACTTTCACGCAATAGATGAGCGTGAGCCATGGACATAGCACTATAAGTAGAATAGAATGGTGGTTGTGGAGAAAAAAAAGGGAGATAGTCTCACATCAACTAGGAGTATCAACATGCTATGGAGATGCCCATCAATAGATATCAATGTGAGTGAGTAGGGAATGCCATGCAATGGATGCACTAGAGCTATAAGTGTATGAAAGCTCAAGAAGAAACTAAGTGGATGTGCATCCAACTTGCTTGTTCATGAAGACCTAGGGCATTTGAGGAAGCCCATCATTGGAATATACAAGCCAAGTTCTATAATGAAAAATTCCCACTAGTATATGAAAGTGACAAAATAAGATCATGAAGATCATGGTGCTACTTTGAAGCACATGTGTGGAAAAGGGATAGTAACATTGCCCCTTCTATCTTTTTCTCTCCTTTTTTCTTTTTCTTTTTTTCTTTTTTCCTTTTCTTTCTCTTTTTTGTTGGTTTCTTTGGCCTCTTACTTTTCTTTTTCTTTTTTTCTTTTTTTCCTCACATGAGACAATTCTCTAATAATGATGATCATCACACTTCTATTTACTTACAACTGGAAAATTACAACTCAATGCTTAGAACAAAATATGACTATGTGAATGCCTCCGGCGGTGTATCGGGATGTGCAATGAATCAAGATTGACATGTATGAAATAATTATGAAAGGTGTCCTTGCCACAAATACGATGTCAACTACATGATCATGCAAATCAATATGACAATGATGAGATGTGTCATAATAAACTGAATGGTGGAAAGTTGCATGGCAATATATCTCGGAATGGCTATGGAAATGACATAATAGGTATGTAAGGTGGCTGTTTTGAGGAAGGTATATGGTGGGTGTATGGTACCGGCGAAAGTTGCGTGGCACAAGAGAGGCTAGCAATGGTGGAAGGGTGAGAGTGCGTATAATCCATGGACTCAACATTAGTCATAAAGAACTCACATACTTATTGCAAAATTCTATAAGTCATAGAAACCAAGCACTACACGCATGCTCCTAGGGGAAGGGTTGGTAGGAGTTAACCATCGCGCGATCCCGACCTCCACACAAAGGATGACAATCAAAGAAATACTTCATGCTCCAAATTTGTTACACAACGGTTCACCATATGTGCATGCTACGGGACTCACAAACCTCAACACAAGTATTTCTCAAATTCACAATTACTCCACTAGCATGACTCTAATATCACCATCTTCATATCTCAAAACAATCATAAGAATCAAACTTCTCATAGTATTCAATGCACTTCATACGAAAGTTTCTATTATATCCCTCTTGGATGCCCATCATATTAGGACTAAATTTATAACCAAAGCAAATTACCATGCTGTTCTAAAAGACTCTCAAGATAATATAAGTGAAGCATGAGAGTTCATAAATTTCTATAAAATAAAGCCACCTCCGTGCTCTAAAAAGATATAAGTGAAGTACTGGAGCAATATTGTCTAGCTCAAAAGATATAAGTGAAGCACATAGAGTATTCTAATAAATCACGATTCATGCATGTCTCTCCAAAAAGGTGTGTTTAGAAAGGATTATTGTGGTAAAAAAATGCAAAGACTCAAATTATACAAGACACTCTTGTGACGCACCCGATTCAATCGTACACTAATCATGCATGCAAACGTGTACGATCAAGATCAGGGACTCACGGGAAGATATCGCAACACAACTCTAAAAACATAAATAAGTCATAAAAGCATCATATTACAAGCCAGGGGCCTCGAGGGCTCGAATACAAGTGCTCGATCATAGACGAGTCAGTGGAAGCAACAATATCTGAGTACAGACATAAGTTAAACAAGTCGCCATAAGATGGCTTGCACAAACTGGGATACAGATCAAAAGAGGCTCAGGCCTCCTGCCTGGGATCCTCCTAACTACTCCTGGTCGTCGTCAGCAGCCTGCACGTAGTAGTAGGCACCTCTAGTGTATTAGGAGTCGTCGTCGACGGTGGCATCTGGCTCTTGGGCTCCAATATCAGGTTGCGACGTCCGGGAAGAAGAGGGAAAAAGGGGGAAAAGAGGGAGCAAAGCAACCGTGAGTACTCATCCAAAGTACTCGCAAGCAAGGATCTACACTACATATGCATGGGTATATGTGTAAAGAGGCAATATCGGTGGACTGAACTGCAGAATGCCAGAATAAGAGGGGTATAGCTAGACCTATCAAAGACTACGCTTCTGGCAGCCTCCGTCTTGCAGCATGTAGAAGAGATTAGATTGAAGTCCTCCAAGTAGCATCGCATAGCATAATCCTACCCGGTGATCCTCCCTCGCCGCCTGTGGAAAAGCGATCACCGGGTTGTCTGTGGAACTTATGCAGGTGTGTTTTATTAAGTATCCGGTTCTAGTTGTCATAAGGTCAAGGTACAACTCTGGGTCGTCCTTTTACCGAGGGACACGGCTATTCGAATAGATAAATTTCCCTGCAGGGGTGCACCACATAACCCAACACGCTCGATCCCCTTTGGCCGGACACACTTTCCTGGGTTATGCCCGGCCTCGGAAGTTCAACACGTCGCAGCCCCACCTAGGCCTAACAGAGAGGTCAGCACGCCGGTCTAACTCCTATGGCGCAGGGGTCTGGGCCCATCGCCCATTGCACACATACATGTTGCGTGGGCGGCCAGAAGCAGGCGTAGCCTCCCTAATACAAGAATAGGCGTTCAAGTCCAATCCGGCGCGCGCCGCTCGGTCGCTGACGTCTAGAAGTCTTCGGTTGATACCACGACGTTGAGTGCCCATATCTTTCCCGCATAGTTGGTTAGTGCGTATAGGCTAGTGGCCAGACTCAGATCAAATACCAAGATCTCGTTAAGCGTGTTATTATGAAGCAACCGCGAACGCCGACCAGGGCCAGGCCCACCTCTCGCCTAGGTGGTCTCAACCTGCCCTGTCGCTCCGCCACAAAGATCCACACAGAGGGCCGTCGGGACAAAGGTCCTTTCAGCCCCCAATCCGTGAATCACTCGCGGGCACTCAACGAGCTGACCCGACTTTAGTCACCATCTGTATAATATGTATATATGTATAGTATGTACCCGTGATCACCTCCCGAGTGATCACAGCCCAATAGTATAGCAAGACAGACTGACAAGAATGTAGGGCCAATGATGATAAACTAGCATCCTATACTAAGCATTTAGGATTGCGGGTAAGGTATCAATGACTGTAGCAACAATGACAGGCTATGCAACACAATAGGAGTAACCGAACAGTGACATGCTACACTACTCTAGTGCAAGAAGTAGAGACAAGAATAGGCGATATATGGTGATCAAAGAGGGGGGGGCTTGCCTGGTCGCTCTGGAAAGAAGGAGGGGTCGTCAACTACGTAGTCGAACTGGGCAGCAGCAGCGTCAGTCTCGTAGTCTACCGGAGAGAAGAGGAGGAAGAAATAGTAAATATAATGCAAACATAAGCATGACGATGCATGACATGACAATGAGCGGTGTTAGTTGTGCCCTAACGCGCTAGTAGGTGATACCGGCGAAAGGGGGAAACATCTGGGAAAGTATCCCCGGTGTTTCGCATTTTCAGACAGGTGAACCGGAGGGGGAAAGTTGCGGGTTCGCTAAGCTAGGGATGTGTGGCGGACGAACGGGCTACGTATCTGGACTCGTCTCATCGTTCTGAGCAACTTTCATGTATAAAACATTTTCATCCGAGTTACGGATCATTTTATATGATTTTCTAAAGTTCTAAATCATTTTCTAAATTATTTTTAATTCGAAAATTAAATGTTAAATTGCTATGGGTACATAGAAGTGTACCCACAGATGGGCTTGGGTGGCTGACCAGTAGGCCCAGTTGACTTGGTCAACTGCCCAGTCAGCAGAGGCTGACTGATGGGGCCGGTCAAAGTCAACAGCCCAGTCAGCATTGACTGTTGACTGGTCAAACTAACTAGTGGGTCCCGCTTGTCATAGTCTCATAGTAATTAAACAGGGTTAATTAGCTTTAACTAGATGGTTAGGTTAATCTAATCCGGATTAATTAAGTCAATTAATTTTAACTAATTAATATTTTAATTATTATATATTTAATTCCTTTTCTTTATTTCTCTTTTTTAACGTTCTGGGGGCTGGGCCCCACGTGTCATTCGACCAGGGGGCCGATGCGGGCTACGGGCGCGCCCGACTAGGCGCTGCGGGCGCCCGAACCGTATGAGGGTCGAGCAGGCGACGGCGCGTCGCCGAAGGTGGCCGCAGCCACAACGGAGCGAGGCGGCATGTGAGCGGGCAGTGGCCGGGCAGAGCCAAAGGCTACTGGGCGCCTGCTCAAAGCACGGGAGGAGGAGGTGAGCACGAGGCCGGGTCAACAAGGCTGAGGCGCTGCTGGGCTGCAACAAAGAAGAAGAAGCACGGGGGGGCGAGGTGAGCACGGGCTACGGCGACGAGCGGCACGACCACAACAGCAGAGAGGAATGGAGGGGAAAGAGGAGGCCGAGGGCCTCACCGGGGGCGTAGGGCACGGGGCAACGGGGGTCGAGGAGGGGGACGGGGACAACATTGATGTGGTGATGGGGAGGCAGTCCGGGGGGGGAGGGGGGTGGGGGAAGTCGAGGGCGACGGTGCGGCGGCTAATCCGGCGAAGACGGTGAGGGGCTCTGGCGGCGCGGTCCTCAGGCGTTGGGGAAGGTGTTCGGGAAGGCTAGACGGCGACGAGGTAGTCCTAGGCGGGGTGGCAAGGGCAAGGCGGCGCGGGCGCCGGGTTCAGAGCGGCGGCGAGGCAGTGGCCTCGATGCCCCGATCCGATCTGGATCGAGGGGATGGAGGCAGAGGGTGAGTGGGACGAGGGGGAGGGATTGGGAAGAGTGGGGAGGTTAGTGGCTAGGGTTTCCCGTCGGTGGGGGGTTATGGGGAGCGAGGGGCCGGTTGGGTCGGCCGGCTGGGCCTTGGCCTAGTTGGCCAGGGGGAGGGGGGTTGTTTTTCCTTTTTTTGGTTTTCTGTTTTATCCTTTTTTCCTTTTACTTATTTTTCCTTTATTGTTTTCTATTTGTTTTAACTGCCAAATGATTTTAGTTAGCTCTGAAACTTTGCACATAATTCCTAGTCAACACTATAAGGTCGCACAAAAAGTTTGAGGCCAATTGGAACTGTTCAAATTCATAGTTGAATTAAAATGCTTTTATTTAATCTTGTTGTTCCACTAAATTAATTCCATGGGCAATTAGGAAACCAAATGAGGTTGGTTCCAACATGATCATTACTTAGTGAATATCGGCCGCCCATCAAACATTTTAATTTGATAGTTTTGAAAAAATAATAATTTGACTTGTTATTTGAAATTTGAATTTGACTCGGTTTTGGAATAACGCGAGATTAACAACAGTGACAACGGTGACATGGCATCATTAGTGTGTGGTTACTGTAGCCTAGATATCCGGGCGACACAATTCTCCTCCACTACAAGAAATCTCGTCTTGAGATTTAAAAGGGGGAGTAAGGGGCGGAGGTGCTGGTAGCGAAAAACCTAACGAGTCTTCTCGGTCTTGGCTGCCTTTTCGAAGAGGTTGATCCCTTTCGTTGATGTCTTCATTTCTCTGCTTCAAGTCACTGTGACACCCGGATAATTAAGCTATAATATACCTCTGTTAATGATGCCACGTCACCTCCGTTACTGTTGATAATTGCGTTAGTTCAGAAACCGATTCAAATTCAAAATTCAAAATATGGCAAACAACAAAATTTTTCAAATATTGGAACTAAAATGTTTGGTTTGTTGCAAATAGGCCTTACTAAATGTTGGTGGAGAAACCCCACTTTTATTAAGTGTTTAAAACACTGAAAATGAGCAACATAGTAACAAAACCAATTATTTAAAAGCTTTTAAAATATTAAACACGTACAAACTATTTTATTTTAGGTGCCATGTTAATTGTGGTGGTGGTATATTTGTTGATATTAATTTAGGTACAACTAATGTATTTAATAAAACTAAGCTATTGAGATGTAAAATTAAAACAGAAAAGAAAAGAAAATAAGAAAAAGGGAAAGGCTAAAACACAAAAAAAATAGAAGGAACAACCCCCCATCTGGGCCTCGGCCCAGCAGGCCAATAGGCCGCCAGGCCGGCCCACCCCGGTCCCCCTTATCCCCCCACCTGACCGAACCCTAATCCACCACCACACCCCCACTCGTCCCCACGCGCTGCACTCCCTCCCCCGATTCCCCTGGATCGAGATCGATCCCCCCACTCTCTCTCTCGCCCCCTCCCGCTCTATCAGGAGCCGCCGCCGCCCGCCTCCGGCTCACCTCCTCCCCTCGCTCCTCTTCCCCGACCTGATCTGGATCGGGAAGGGGCAATGAGCCCGACGCCCCCTTCATCGACGCCGTCGCCGTACGACACAACCGCTGACCGAGGACCTCGCCGGAGGCCACCTCGCCAAACCTTCCCCGACGGACTGCCTCCCCGTCGCTTGGTCGTCTCCGACCTCCTCCCTGCGCCCCGTTGCCCCGTACCCTACAAACCTCCGTGAGCCTCGCTCTCTCCCCTCTCCCTCGCGCGACCCCACCTGCCCGCTCTGCGCGAACGCTCGCGCTCGTCACCGCGTCCCCCGAACCAGCCCTCGCCTCTGCCGCCTGCGTCGCCCGCCGCCGCGTCGGCTGCCTTGTAGCACTGGCGCTCCGCCTTCTTTCGCCCCTCCTCGTGAACGCGCCCGACACCCCGCTCCTACACACCCTGCGCCGGCGACTCCGCCACTCCTGCGGCCAATTCCGGCGCTCTGACCCCCGCGCCCTGCTCCCCTCGCCTTAGTCCCGCACCTCCGTCGCCTTCCCTGGTCGGCGTCGTGGGCGCCGGTGACCGCGCTGTTGGTCTCGCCAGAGGCCAGCGCTCGGGCTCCCTATCGGGCGCTCGTGGACGTGCCCCTGCGCCCGCACCGCTCTGTGCCCGCTAAGGCCCCTAGGGCCATTGACATGTGGGGCCCGCCCCAGAACAGTTTAAAAAAAGAGAGATTAAAATTAAGTAATAATAATAGTAATAATAATAAAAATATAATTTAATTAATTAATTAATTAATTAATCAATTAGTTAACTAAGTTAATTAACTTAATTAATTGTGATTAATTAACCTAATCATCTAACTAATCTAGTTAATCATGATTAGTTAGTCTCAATCAATGACAAGCGGGACCCACCCGTCAGCTTGACTGGTCAAAGGTCAAAGCTGACCGTTGATGTCATGATGACATCATAAATGCATTTAGAATGAAATTAATTCTTTTAATTCTAGGAAATGATTAAATCCTTTTTAAATTAATATAAAATAAACTGTAGCTCGGATGGAAAAACTTTGTACATGAAAGTTGCTCAGAACGATGAGACGAATCCGAATACGCAGCCCTTTCGTCTGCCACGCGTCCCTAGCATAGTGAACCCGCAACATTTCCCCTCCGGTTCACCTGTCCGAAAACGTGAAACACCGGGGATACTTTCCCGGATGTTTCCCCATTTCGCCGGTATCACCTCCTACCGCGTTAGGGCACACCTGGCACCGTTACTTGCCTTGTCATACATCGATAGCATGTGTTTGTATCATATTTATTGTTTCTTCCCCCTCTTCTCTCGTTAGACAACGAGACCGACGCCACTTCTACCCAGTACGACTACGGTGTTGATGACCCCTCCTTCTTGCTAGAGCAACCAGGCAAGCCCCCCCTTGATCACCAGATATCGCCTATTCTACTCTCTACTGCTTGCATTAGAGTAGTGTAGCATGTTACTGCTTTCCGTTATTCCTATCCTGATGCATAGCCTGTCCTTGCTACAACTTTTGTTACCTTTACCTGCAATCCTACATGCTTAGTATAGGATGCTAGTATTCCATCAGTGGCCCTACATTCTTGTTCATCTGCTGTGATATACTATCGGGCCGTGATCACTCGGGAGGTGATCACGGGTATATATTATACATACATATACTACAGATGGTGAATAAAGTTGGGTCGGCTCGTGGAGCACCCGCGAGTGATTCACGGATTGGGGGCTAAAAGGACCTTTGTCCCAACGGCCCTCTGTGTGGATCTTTGTGGTGGAGCGTCAGGGCAAGTTGAGACTACCTGGGTGAGAGGTGGGCCTGGCCCTGGTTGCCATTCGCGGATACTTAACACGCTTAACGAGATCTTGGTATTTGATCTGAGTCTGGCCATTTGGTCTATAAGCACTAAACAACTACGTGGGAAAGATATGGGCACTCGACGTCGTGGTATCAGTCGAAGCCTTCGTGACGTCGTGGCCGATCGAGCGTCGGACCGGAACGTAAGCCTGCTTTTGTATTAAGGGGTTAGTTACGCTTCCGGCCACGTCGCATAGCGTGCGGTGTGCTAAGGCGATGGGCGGACCCTGTGCACTTAGGTTTAGACCGGTGTGCTGACCTCTCTGTTGGCCTAAGTGGGGCTGCGACGTGTTGATCTTCCGCGGCCGGGCATGACCCAGAAAGTGTGTCCAGCCAAATGGGATCAAGCGTGTTGGGTTATGTGGTGCACCCCTACAGGGAAGTTAATCTATTCGAATAGCCGTGATCTTGATAACAGGGCGACTTGGAGTTGTACCTTGACCTTTGACAACTAGAACCGGATACTTAATAAAACACACCCTTCCAAGTGCGGATACAACCCGGTGATCACTCTCTAACAGGCTGACGAGGAGGATTGTCGGGTAGGATTATGCCATGCGATGCTACTTGGAGGACTTGATCTACTCTCTTCTACATCTTTGCAAGACGGAGGATGCCAAGCGTGGTCTTCGATAAGACTAGCTATCCCCCTTATTACGGCATTCTGCAGTTCGGTCCACCGATATTGCCTCTTTACATATACCCATGCATATGTAGTGTGGCTCCTTGCTTGCAGTACTTTGGATGAGTACTCACGGTTGCCTTTCTCCCCTTTTCCCCTTCCCTTCTACCTGGTTGTCGCAACGGATGTCGGAGCCCGAAGCGACGCCACCATCGACGGCGACTCCTACTACAATCGGAGGTGCCTACTACTACGTGCAGCCCGGCGGCGACCGAGGAGTAGTTAGGAGGATCCCAGGCAGGAGGCATGCGCCTCTTTCGATCTGTATCCCAGTTTGTGCTAGCCTTCTTCAGGCAAACTTGTTTAACTTATGTCTATACTCAGATATTGTTGCTTCCGCTGACTCGTCTATGTTCGAGCACTTGTACTCGAGCCCTCGAGGCCCCTGGCTTGTATTATGATGCTTGTATGACTTATTTATGTTTTAGAGTTTTGTTGTGATATCTTCCCGTGAGTCCCTGATCTTGATCGTACATGTTTGCGTGCATGATTACTGTACGATTGAATCGGGGGCGTCACAGTCACCATGATCAAGTCGTCATCCTTTCTTCGGGATCTCCATCATCCTACGAACGCGACCAAGGGGAAAAACTCTGGAAGAACGCATCTCCACAAAGTTGGGCATCTGACGGTGAACTCAATGGGAAATACACAAGGTACCCCGCGAGTTGTTTTTCAGTGAATTCGTTGAGTGCAATATATGATGGTACCAAAGTTTCAAACGGGTAGGCAATCATTCGATGACTAGACAGAAGCTGGAATGGGGGTTTGAACAACGAGAATAACATTGTGTTTGATTCCAGGATGAATAATGGTATAGCATTCGGCTCGTGAATCACATACGATGCCGGGTGCAAAGGATACATTAGAATCTGGGTTATAATGAAGAGTCAGGTTTTGATCCAGTGGACCTGTGGGTTATGGGCCCAGCATGTGGGTTGAAAGTAGGAAGGGTGGTGACATCTTGCACAGCCGTGATAGGGAGGCATGTCAGTGAATAGCTTGTCAGCTATGCCGGCAACAAAGTCGGTACCAAGGACGGGAAACGAAGAGAGCAATTTTCCTGCTTGTTGAACGAGGCGAACCAATTGGCAAAGTTATCACCCATCGGTGGTTACCGGAATGTCATCAAAAATAGTAACAGGGTCTTACTGACACGGTTGTACACCAAGGTGTTTACCTAAGCAGAAGAATATGTCTGCTTAGATCACCAGAAAGGTTAAACGAAACAATGGAAAGGAAAATGCGATTATCAGATTAAACAAAACAATGGAAAGGAAAATTGTGATTACACACAATTATTAGGAGTATATCCTTCCCATGGACAAGCAGAACATGGCATACAGGGTAGGAGAGCAAGTACCCAACCATCCCAATAAGAGGCAAGGATTAATCCAAGATGTTACCCATACAACGTTGTTTGGATAACTGACCAAGGTACATTTAGCATCGCGCCTCCAATGTTCTTGTTGATGAGCGGGGTATCATAGTCATGCTTCGAGGTAGCAATGATATGGTGTTTCAATCAAGGGTCAGACTTTCGATACACAAATGATCCATCAGGAGCAACTTATAAATAAGTCTTACAATTTCCTCTAGGGAGAATGGTTATCCTTGCAAAACAAATTATAATGATAGGTCCTCTAGCCAGGGGTGGTAGCACTACAAAAAAATACACTTCCGTGATGATACATGTTTGTCATAGTAGGTCGCGTTTTTTGTCATGCATGTACATCCATGACGATTTTATGACAGAATCAAGATAGTCATACATGTGCTGGCGTAGAAGTGTTCCATGACATTACCAAAATTATCATCATGGAAGTGTCCACTTCCATGACGATAAATCATGGCGTCCGCGAAGTGCTTTCGTCAAGGGTGACCGACACGTGGCATCCACCGTAACGGAACGCCGTTAGGCTATCGGGTCGGGTTTTGGATCCAGTAACCCGTTAACAGCCCCGACCAATGGGAAATTTCCACGTGTAAAATTCGTATTGGCCGGACGAAACACGTGTCAGCTCGTCAGTGGGTCAGATAAGCGCCTATGATATGTCGACACGTGCCACGGCCCACCACCGGCCCATTTAGATTACAAAGCCGGCCCGTTTGATTTGGTCAAATGTTAACGGGATGGCCCATGAAAAGCCTGTTAACGGTCTCTTCGCAAATAGCCCATTTTAAGGCCCGTTAACTCACGGCCCGTTAGTCCCTAAAGGGAATTGGCCTAAAAACGTCATGTGGGCCGTCGAATATAACACCAGCCCATTTCACTTTCGGCCCATGTATGGCCCACGATGTCTTTCGGCCCATATGAGGCCTTCGTATCTTTCGGCCCTTTATAGGCCCACAGTGACTCTAGCCCATAATGAACAGTAATTTTCTTTGTACACATTAGCGCCCATGATTTACATGGGCCGTTTCACTCCGTGTTAGCTTTCTGCCTATTGACGGCCCATACGTTCTTGGGCTCCTTTTCGGCCCTCGGTTACTTCCGGCCCGTTACTGGCCTATTCCCCTAATGGGCCAAATTCGGCCATGGCAAGAGTCGGCCCGTTACTGGCCTGTTCCCCTAATGGGCCAAGTTCGGCCCATGGCAAGAGTCGGCCCGTTACTGGCATGTTACCCTAATGGGCCTGGCAAGAGTCTGCCCATTTCTGGCCTGTTAACCCGTTGCGCCGTTTCCAGCCCGTCCTATATTCTGGCCCATTAACGACCTGTTATGCCTATGACAGAATTGAGCCTTTGCTGTCCTAGGCCGGTTACCGTGCTGGGCCGATACCAATTACACCCGATTACGGCCCATGTAGACCCATTTATCCGACGGCCCAAGGCCCACCGATTACAGGCCCATTTATCGACGACCCGTAGGAGACCCATGGATCCTACGGCCCATTTATGGCCCATGATAGTTGCGGCCACTAGCAAACCAGGGAAAAAGAAGACTAGGAAATAAATAAGGCCGAAACTAATGCTAGGCTATTAAGGCGATTGCACAGATTACATCCACTCGGCATCAAAGATCACCACCAGTGCAAATATAGGGAACACCCTACACTATACAAAAATGGCTTGTTGTTTTCTTCAGCAGGTGGCTGCATGTTAAGACTAAATTTTGTATCACACCAAAACAAATTACAACTATATAACAAAAGGAAGGTTGGCATAAAACTTATGATCTAGCGAGATAAATGCACCACCGTGAAGTTCGAAGCTTCGATTCATTTGACTTTGTTTACATTTTCATGCTGTATCGTCCAATGGAGCACCGTAACACTCGCCTTCATCTCCGGTAGGCTCCTGAATAACATAGCAAATGTCTGATAGTCTGGTTTTTAAACCATGCATATCTTGACGACATTGAGCAATGTTTCTCCTTGTTTCACAAAGGGTCTCTGTTAGGGAATGGACTTGTGTGCGGAGCCTTGAGATACAACATTGCTTTGAGCTTGCATATCTTGATCATGAGGCAGTTTGGATGATATTGCCTTAACAACCAACCCGGTATTACGTAGAGCGTGCTTTTTGGCACCGTTAGTGGACAGTGTATCTTGACCTTCGCAGCAAGAGCGACATTGCGGTTATAGTTGCCTGCCATCGCTCGAGGGTGGCGGTTCCACCATTTTTGATGGCTCATTTGAAAAGTTGAGGTTTTACATTAGTAGTACCAGTACATAAGATATTAAGGAGGCAGCAAAACCAAACAAAATAGCTTGGGTCTATATACAGATATTCTTCTGGTGAACCAATGTAAAATATTAGTTGTATTTTATTGCAAAGTACATAATAAAACCAGGTTCCAAACATATGACCATGTACATTCGCTAATGTATTGTCTATTTCTTCACATTGTATTGAGGGCTAAGGATAAAGAGACGAAGTTTATAATACGGTAAGCATAGTATGACATCATTCATATCACAAAACAACTGAGAACAGACAAACAGGCAATTGTAACGTTGTGTGGGCAAGTCCAGCACGGAACTAGATTACGGGTCAAGATCAAAGGAACGTCACTCCTCTCTTTTAAACCTTGTAAGGTGCAATGATACCCTAAGACAATTGTGTATAAAATTGAAAAGAGTAATCATTGGCTGCAAACCATGCAGTTCAAGGCACAAGTCAGAGTAAGTAGTAGATAAAAGGCATGAGGATTAAGGACTTACAACAGCGGCTTTGGCTACGTAGTCATGCCTTCTTCTTCTTTGGTGTGACAGTCCTTGAAGATTTCCACAACATTTGGTTCAGGTACTTTTGGTCCTTGCGGGCTTTCCTCGCATTTCGAACAAGTCAATATAGATCGATAATATGGTACAACGAAAAGAGTGAAACAACGACTAATTACAAGAGCCTCGCGATGTGCAATATAGCTACGAGATCACGTAAATGCATTGGAATTTCACTTTCAGACGGTTGGCTTTGTTCTTTGAACAGTTCACCTACAAGAAGATAGATTTGTGTGGCACATGCGTAAATAGGACTTCAACATGTGATCTGATCACATATATATAATGTACTGATACTTGGATCGGACCGGTGTTTAACAAGGCCCTTAGGTCTTCATCCGATATATTTTCCTTTGGAGATGTTTGGGAAAGTTCACCGTTAGCCTTGCCTTCAAAGTGAGTTTTCCTCAAGTTATACCGACATCACACAGAGCAGACTTGAAAACATGGGTGCAACCTTGTCTGGTTGCATCATCTTGGCTATCCAACTTGAACCTCATTTGTTGAAAATTATGGGAGTCTTATTATCAGCAACCTAGAAAGTATGGGACAGAGCAAGACGATATTACTAGTTTCCATACATAACCATACTTACAGATAAATGGTCAAGGAAGGTGTTGAACTGGGCTTCGTCTTTGTCATTCCTGTACTGAATCCATGTTGGGAGGATACGTACATGACACCTAATGGCAACCGTTACCTCTGATACTAACTTGGCTGACTCTGTAGCATCACGTGGCCTTTTTAAACCTACCTCAAAACGGATCTCCATTCTTCCTCCTCTAGATTTAGTTAACCTATCAAGCATTATCCCTGATGTTTATTTCCTCTTGCGCCTAGGTGCTAGTTCAACAACGAACATAGGAAGTGTTAGTGTACATCAAACTGTGAGACTACATATAAAGAAGCATGCAACTGTAACTTGACTCCAGCAACTACCTTCTTGCTGTTGAAGCTCACAAGGTTCATCTGATATTGCCAACTCGTCTTGTGTCAAGAGTACCTGGGAAGTAGTGTCATGTGGCAAGGGATCTTGGGAACGTGCTGCTAGCTCAGTTGATGCACGAGTAAGTCGTGCAGCTGGTAGTACTGTGGTAGGTGTTGCAACAACTAGGGTTGTCTCTGCTTGTTTGGTGGCCGATATTTGTTTCTCTTTGGCTTTTTTTGCAACTCGTGTAGTATGGGATGATGTGTTTGTAGAATTTTCCGCTGGACTTTGACCTTCTATTGCACCATCAGTACCAGCAGAATCTGCAGGATTCATCCGCTTCTCATTCCCTGCCATTCTGTGTTTCTTCCTCTTTCTACATGCCATGTTAAGTCAAGCCGACAACAAAATGAATAACAATTTAGTTCTTGAGAACAAATTGATGCGTGATGCGCATTTAACTGAACTTTGATGTTAGACAACCACATGATAGGAGGATGTAATATGTATGAAAAACAGGACGGAAGAGATAACCAGAACTATGATGTGTAAACTAGGAAGAAGACATTTCACCAAATTAGAAGCAATGCAATGGATGGTAGACACCATATGAAAGATGCTACAAATATCGCTCTGCCAAGTTAACAGTGTCTCGCCATAAATGGCATTTAAACAAATGTGAAGCAGTACAAGAAATAAATCATATGCAAGATGCAAACAACATCACACTACCATGTTAGAGGTCTCTCGTCATTAGTGCCATTGCATATTCACAGCTTATGATGTGTAAACCAAGGAGAAGGCATTTCAACAAATTAGAAGCAATGAAAGCTAGACACCATATGAAAGATGCAACGAATATCACTCTACCAAGTTAAAACCATCTCGTCATAAGTGCCATTTCAACAAATTAGTAGTACAAGCTAGAAAAGAATTTGAGATGTAACCTATATCACACTCCGAAGTCAAATGTGTCTTATGGTAAGTGATTGTTGCAGGTTACACAAGCGTAGTAATTTAATGTAAGAACATGGTGTGATAGACATATATTGTATGTTCTAGAAACAGGAACATGTGTCTTATTCAAGTATAATGTGTAAAGTAAGTAGATGGAATTCAACAAAATTAGAAGCAATACAAGCTAGACATCACACAGAACATGCAACCACATATAACAGTGCCAAGTTAGAGGGAGCACCGGTGATGCTGCACTAGGGGAGACGTACTCATCATAAACACAGCTTTGTTGAGTGTCCATGCATGTGTTGTCTTGGAAATCATCTTAGGGGTGTGGAGGAGTAGAAACTGTAGAGGCCCTCCGTTCGGAAGGAGCACCTTTATCCGCTGCCTTGCTAACTTCCTACCGCTTTATTGATTTTGAATTGTCAAGTAAAACCGACAAGAAAAAGCAATAAAATTCTCTCTTCGTAACTCATTCATGCATAATCTTGACAATCACTTCTTTGTTGTAAGTCAAACACATGATACCATGATGGAATATGTATGAAAAACAGGACGGCATGGCATGTTCACAACTGTTTGTGTAAACTAAGCAGAAACCATTCCAGCAAATAAGAAGCAATGTGTCGGGGAGGTTGATCGTACCCACGGACACCTATGGGGCCGGCGGACCGGGCCCCTTGTGGTTCGGAGGGGGGCGGAGATCGCACGAAGAGCGGATCGAGGCGATGCACACGAGCAGTTTACCCAGCTTCGGAGCTCTCCGGAGAGATAAAACTCCTACTGCTGCTTGTTTGATCTATTGTGTTCTTGCTAGGGAGCAATGTGAGCTACAAAACCTAGCGTGAGCGTGTCTAGTCTATGGCCAGTCGAATGAATCAAACCAGCCCAACCTGCGGAACTGACGGAACCGAACCTTGCGAAAAATGCAAACCCTCTCTACGTTGCACTCGGGCCTCCTTTTATATGCTCAAGGGGTCTCCGACAGGTGGCAACATAGGCGGGGGTATAAATGTAAAAACAGGAGTTGGTACACCTACTTGAGCGATTATGCGGTGCAAAATACCTAACTCGACGGCAAGGGACAAAAGCAATAAATGCCCGTCGTTGTCGCCCAAACAATTACTGCGAGAGACCGTCAGTGCGCCTCGCTTCGCCACGATGGCGCGCTTTGTCAGCGCCGCCGCTTATCGCTGCTCTCCGCTGGCTGCCTGAGCCACTGACACGCAGCGCCCATGGAACGGTCCCATGGCGACACGTCACTGGGTGAGCTGGAGCGGAGACGGAGAGAGGTTGCATGCCGCAGCAAGCGCCTTGCCGCGGCCGAATCCTTGTCGCGCCCGGATACTTGTCGCGCCCGGATACTTGTCGCGCTCCGAGCCTTCCCGGAAAGTTCCTCTTGCCGGGGCCTTGTCTTCTACGTGCCTGGAGCGGCCTTCCCGACAAGCTCTTCTTGTCGGGGCCTTGTCTGTGCCTAGAGAGGCCTTCCCGGCAAGCTCCTCTTGCCGGGGTCTTGTCTTCTGAATGGCTGCAGAGGGTCTTGGCGGACGCCCGGCGAGGCTTGCCACGGGACGCCGCGATCGCTTGCAGACAAGTTCGGGTACTAAGGTACCCCTACTTTAGTACACCGACAGAGCCCCCGGTCTGGGCCATACACGGTGCCGAAGCGCTGTTGGGCCAGGCCCAAAACAGGCACGCACGCGGCCTGGTTCCGAACCAAACCCACTCCGTATCCGCCGCGTTCCCCATAACGGCACGCGTCAATAGTGGCGTCGTGGGGGAAGTGGGCGGCGTGCGGGGTCGCTTCACCCGTCGCCACAGTTCCGCATCCCCGCCACGTGGTTCCCATGCTCTTGGGGTCGCGGACGGTGGAAGTGGAAAACTGGGCCGTTACGAGCAGAGGCAGCAGGTCGGCTCCGATTCCCTGCTCTTCCTATGCCCTGATTTTCTTTGTTCTGGACTCTTTCCTTTTCAGGACGCTGGCCCAGAGAGCTGCGAAGAGGGCCAAGATCCCGACGATCGTCGTTGAGGACGACTCCCCCGTGGCGGCAGGGGACGCGTCCGAGACCGCCTTGCCGGACCCGGCGACCCTTCCTCTGAGCAGCCCCCAGCACAGCCCCCAGAGTAAGTGTGCGGTTTTTCTCCTTACTACTAGGCGTGCAGGGGTGCCCTTTCTTCGTTGATTTCTAACTGTTTGTTTGTGTAGGAGCGGAGCAGCCTCATCGGGGAGGGCTCGGAAGCCGCCTCGAGATCCCGCCTGTCACTACACCGCCAAGGGAGAACTCCCAGCAAGGGAGCTCCTCCGACAAGGGAGGCCACCCGACAAGGGAGGCCACTCCGGCAAGGGAGGCTACCCGGCAAGGGGCGGCGCCCGCGACCCTCCAGGTGGTCGAGGCTATGGCTGCGGATCCCGTTGCAGGTGTAATCGCTTTACGCGAAAAATCTCCCTCGGGCTCGCTTTCTTTTATTTCTCTTTTTTGAATATCTGCTTGTTGCTCTTTCTTCGTCTCGACGCAGACCCGATGGAGGTCGAGGCCGCGGCGGAGGAAGCAGCGCCAACACCGACGAGGCTGCCGTCGGAGAAGAAGAGGTCGTCGTCGTGGAGGAAGAGGCCGTCGCCGACGAGCTTTGTCGGGCGAGGAGGCCACCGAGGCTGCCGACGGAGGCTGGCGAGGGTCGGGCGGTCAGATCGACGGCCCCGATGCCATAGGAGCGTAAGCGCTACACCGACAACCGACTCCCCGCCACTGCCGCTAAGGCCAGCTCGAGGAGCCCTGCCCGCACCTACCAAGGCCGGGCGGGCGTCTTCATCAAGCTCCCCGGGAGCCAAGCTCTGTGGCGCCCGGTCGAGGAGAAACCTTCGACGGCGAGCTACTCGCCTCCGCTGAGTGGACGCTGGTGGACGCGCAAGCAGCAGCAGCGAAGTCCGAGGAGGAGCAACTCTTGAAGAAGCTCTTTGTCGCTCTATCGCTCCCGGCAGGCCAAGTTAGAGACCGGGAAGCACTTGTCGCGAGGGCGGGAGCGGATATGGAGAAGCGCGAGGAACTCGGGCGCCAACAAAGAATCCCTCCGCGACGTGGCGGAAGCGGCAGGGGCAGCTTCACGAAGAGCGCACGGCCTTCATCCTTGAGAAGGCCGCGGTGATGAGGAGCAGCGGCTGGCTGCCGAGAAGCTCGCCGCGCAGGAAAGCGAGTTGGCGCAGCGGAAGGTCAACCTGGACAGCCACGAGGAGGACCTTGCCGCGCGTGAAGAGTCGCTTGGCGGGGCGCTTCAGGAAGCGAAGGACGCTGCCGCAGCCGCCGAGGCCGCCAAGGAAGAGCTGAAGGCGAAGGTGGCACAGCTGGAGGCCACCCTCAAGAAGAGCGGCGAAGAGCTTGCCGTGCTCAAGCGTGAGCGAGAAGGACGCCCACACGCCGGGCTGGGCAGCTGCAGTCCGTCTCGTGACAGGGCCAAGGAGCTCGATGCCGCCAAGGACTCAAAGGCGGATCTGGAGCTGAATGACCACTCGACACAGGGCGTTGGATGGTGCCAGAGGCGGGAGGTGGGCTTGTTGGAGGCGATCAAGGCCAAGGAGGAGCTGCTGGCGAATGCTGCCTCTGTCCAGAACACCTTGAGGGAGAGTGTGGAGCACTGGACCGAAGGTCTTGTGGACACCGCTGCCGACATCCACAATGAGCTGATGGAGCTGGGGATGGCGGACCTTGCGTACTCCTCCGACGAGCATCTCCAACCCAGCGTCAAGCTTAGCCTATTCTTCAAAGGCGTGGTGACGGGCCTCCGGCGACTCCGGGAGGAGGTCCCGAAGCAGCTGGCCAAGGAATCGCGCCAAGTTTGTGCGGGGGCCCTTGAGAAGGTGTTGATGAAGGTGGCCTTCCGCAACCCGGGCCTCAACCTTAACGGCGTCCTCAGATCCTTGTCGTCCGAAGCCAATGTGGAGGAGCTCAAAGCCCTTGTCACACCCATTGTGGACAAGGTGAACAAGATCAAGCGGAGCGAGGGCGACCGCGTGGACTAGGCCGCCGACCTTATCTTTCCCTTATCGCTGCTGATCATGTTTAGAAAACTTTGTTAGATCAGCGACAAGTTATTCTGTAATATACTCTATCTTAGGTGAATCGATCAATGCAATGTTATTTCCTCTATTTGATCTCTTCCTTTGTATGCGTTTACGCTTACGCATTCAGGGAAGCTTGCGGTGCGAGCACCCTTGTCATGTAGCACCGAAAAGTGCGGAACTTCAATGACTTCTTTGGCGGGGTCGCTACCGACAAGCAACCTTGTCGCGGACTAGCCGCAGCTCACTTAAGTTGTTGAGCGGACTCGAAACAAAGTAAGGGCGCGACCGATCACGATTTGGTTCCTCTGCGCAGGTTTTCCATACAAAGTACTATCGTTCAAGGAAGATAACTTAAAAATTTAAAAATTGATTGCTCAAACTTTGGCAACTTAGCTTTTCTGTCTCTTGCTTCCCGATGAGGCGAAACTTCCTCGAGCGGTGCCTGGTCCTTAGTATTATCTCCTCCTCCCCCCTGGTTAACTTGTGCGCAAGGGAGCCTTCTTTCCTTTGAGAAAATAAAAAGAAGAGGAAATAACATTATGGAGCCTAGCGGCTCGATTCTGCTTACCGGGTATGGTTGCTACACAAAGTGTTAGCCAAAACATGCAATAAAATGATGAAAGCATGAACTTGACAAGCTGTGCGCAACACATGAGCTTTACTGATGCACGGGTCTCGCGCCGGCTTTGTCTGAAAGGATTACATGCAACAGCGGCAAGACTTGTACAAAAGGTGGTTGCGGAACGGGTTCCGACAACCGCGCCTTTATGGGTAAAACTTACGAAGATGCTCAATGTTCCAGAGTTGCTCACCGAATGCCATCTTCGGTCTCAAAGCGACAGCGCCAGCCTAGTGACTCGCTTTCACCCGATAAGGGCCTTCCCACTTGGCGTCAACTTGTTTGAATTCTTAAGCGGACTGAACGCGCGAAGAACAAGGTCGCCTTCCTCGAGACTTACGGCACTAACCCTGCGGCTATGGTAGCGACGCAGGGCTTGCTGGTAGTGGCGGCTCGGACACGAAGACGATCCTCCTCGAGGAGCAGCGCGTCATCTTGTCGCAGCTGCTCTTGCTCAAACTCATCATAAGCGAGTACCGAGGTGATCCGTATGGAGTTCCGTGGGGAGAACTGCCTCGCTCCATAGACTAGAGCAAAGGGTGCACGGCGGTGGCTCGATTTGGCGTCGTCCTGATCGACCAAAGAACCACCGGCAGCTCCTCGATACACTTTCTTCCGCACTTGTGCAGCCTGTCGAAAGTTCTGGTCTTGAGTCCGCGCAGCACTTCAGCGTTTGCCCTCTTTTCTTGACCGTTGCTTCTCGGGTGAGCAACAGAAGCAAAGCAGACCTTGGCGCCAAGGTCTTTGACGTACTGCATGAATGTTCGACACGTAAATTTCGTGCCGGTGTCGGTGATTACCCTGATAGGGATTCTCAAAGCGGCAAACAATCGACCAAGAACGTGATCGCCGACCGTCTTTGTCACCTTCCTCATCGCTTCCACTTCACGCCACTTTGTGAACTTGTCGATGGTGACGTACAAGTACTCAAAGCCCCGACAACTTCGGGGAAGGGGCCGAGGATGTCGAGCCCCAGGACCGAAAATGGCCAGGATAAAGGGATCGTCTGGAGAGCTTGAGCTGGCTGGTGTATCTGTTTGGAATGGAACTGCACGCTTCACACTTGGTTACTTGTGAAGTTGCATCACGGAGGGCTGTCGGCGGAAGAAACCTTGCCGGAAAGCTTTGCCGGCAAGTGCTCTTCGCGCCAATGTGGTGACCACATATGCCTCCATGTATCTTCGCCAACAGCTTACATCCATCTTCCACGGAATACACTTCAATTTCACACGTTGAGTCTTCTTACATAGGTATCGTCGACAAACTGGTACATACTTGACTGCCGGGCTACTCTTTCCGCTTCTTCCCGCTCTTGGAAGTTCTCCTGTCTGAAGGAAATGGACAATCTCTTGTGCCCATCTTTGGAGCTTGCGGCTCGACAACAAGGACTAAAGGCACATCTGCTGCTGCGGGAACATCAGCTTCCACGGCGAGGACCTGCGGCCCTGCCGGAGCTTCATGCTCCCCGACAAGCTTGTCGGAGTAAGACTTGTCGGGAACGTCTGCTTCAATGAAACAAACCCTGGGGTCTGTCGGAGCAGACTGCTCCTCAGCACTGTTGGTGTTGATCTTGGGGAACTTTGCAACGACGGCTCCGGGGAGCTCTGTCGGAAAATAGTCACCAGAGGCCAACTTCCTCTTCTTGTTCTGCCCTGTTGATGGTGTTACGGTTGGTTGAGTTAGCTTGAGCACAAAGATCCCTGGTTCCACAAGTAGCTTGAGTGCGGCGCACTTTGACAGGCCATCAGCAATATCATTCTGAGCTCTTGGAACATGTTCCATTTGCAGGCCGTCAAAGTGCTCTTCTAGCTTCCTCACTTCATCGATGTAGGCTTCCATCAATGGACTCTGGTAATCTTTGTTGACTTGGCGGACGACGAGTTGCGAGTCTCCCCTGACAATAAGCTTCTTGATCCCAAGGTCCATCTGCGATCCACGAGACCGGCAAGCAAACCTTCATACTCTGCGGTATTGTTTGTCGCTTGCTCCTTGGGAAAGTGCATACGGGCGACGTACTTGAGGTGCTCTCCGGTTGGGTGCGATAAGCGACGCCCGGCACCAGCGCCTTGCAGCGACAAGGCACCATCAAAGTACATCGATCACTCTTTGCTGGCTTCTTTGACGGGAATGCTCGTCTCCGGAATCTCTTCATCCGGCGTTGGCGTCCATTCTGCTATGAATTACGCCAAGGCTCGCTTTGGATAGTTGATGTGCTTTCAAACTTAAGACCAAAGCTTGACAGCTCCGATGCCCACTCGACAATCCTGCAGCCGCTTACGGATTCTGCAGTATCCTCTTGAGGAAAGCGGTGACAAGCTGTGATCTCATGTGCTTGGAAGTAATGGCGCAGCTTTCTCGAGGCCATGAGGAGGCCGAAAAGCAATTTCGCACACCGTAATACCTTGACCTAGCCCCTTGCGGGAGGGAGTCGACAAAATAGTAGGCGCTGCACCATCCTTTTACGCATCTGTTCACGTGTCTGCGCGGACTCATCCTTGTCGGGACAAAAGCTTGTCGTGAAGCCCCACCTTGTCATTGGATGTGTTTGCCGTGGTTCTTTGGCTCATCATCCGCCTCCTCTCCGCCACTAACGCAGCACTAACCACTTGATTGGTTGCTGCTATATATAGCAACAACTTCTCTTGTGGCCTAGGTGCGACAAGTGTTGGAGTGGAGGACAGGTATCTCTTTAAGTCCTGCAGCGCAGCCTCCGCTTCGGGAGTCCATTTCATTGGACCTGCCTTTTACAAAATCTTGAAAAATGGCAGGGCGCTCTCAGCAGACCTAGAAATAAACCTGCTGAGAGCAGCCATGCAACCGACAAGTCTTCGTACATCCTTGACGCGCTTTGGTGCTTCAATCTGCTCAATGGCCTTGATCTTGTCGGGATTAGCTTCAATCCCTCGCTGAGACACGAAGAACCCGAGAAGCTTGCCGGAAGGGACTCCAAACACGCACTTCTCGGGGTTGATCTTGAGGTTGATCTTGCGCAGATTTGCAAAGGTCTCGTCCAAATCTTGAACCAAAGTTGCTTTGTCCTTGCTCTTGACCACTATGTCATCCATGTAGGATTCTACATTTCTGTGCATTTGCGGCTCAAAAGCGTCATGGACTACCCTTGCAAATGTTGAACCAGCATTATTCAAACCGAATGGCATCCGTATGAAACAGTATGTGCCACGTGGTGTGATGAATGCGGTCTTCTCCTCATCTTCTTCAGCCATGAAGATCTGATGGTATCCTGAGTAGGCATCAAGAAATGAAAGCAAATCACATCCAGCCGTGGAGTCAACAATCTGGTCAATGCGCGGCAAGGGAAATGGATCTTTGGGACAAGCTTTATTAACATCCGTGAAGTCAATACAAAGTCTCCATTTCCCATTTGCCTTGCGCACGACTACAGGATTGGCCAACCACGTAGGATGGAGCACTCCTCTGACAAGGCCTGCTGCTTCCAGTTTCTTGATCTCTTCGGCTATGAATTCTTGGCGCTCCACTGCTTGCTTCCTGACTTTTTGCTTGACGGGCCGCGCATGAGGACAAACGGCAAGGCGGTGCTCAATCACTTTCCTGGGAACACCGGGGATATCAGACGGTTGCCATGCAAACACGTCGACATTCGCCCGCAGGAAAGCAACGAGCGCCTTCCTATTTGGGGTCGAGAGAGACCGATGGTGAAGGTACCACCAGCGCCCGTCCTCCTCGGCGGGCACCTTCTTGGTCTTCGGCGGAGCCACCATCTTCTTGCACTTGCGGTGGAGCTCGATGGTGCGTCCTCGACGGTAGCGCAGCACTCCGAAGAGGTGCGCTTGCGGAGTGAGCATCGAGCCCTTGTCGGACTTGGACTTGGTCTTCTTCCCCGGAGCTTGGCGGCAAGTGTCCGGCAATCTGTCGCGGCTGTTGCATCCGGAAGATCTTGTCGGCACAGATAAGGGCATCCTTCTTGTCGCCATGGACAGAGATGACGCTTATCGGTCCGGCATCTTGAGTAGGTTGTAGGCGTAGTGAGAGGCTGCCATGAACTTGGCGAGTCTTTGGGCGGCCAAGTATCCCATTGTAAGGCAATGGGAAATCGGCGACGTCAAACGTAACCCTCTCGATCCTGAAGTTCAGCTCGCTGCCAAATGTGACCGCAACGTGATCTTCCCCTTGGCTTGCTCCTTCCGGATTGATTCCTTGGAAGGTTCCGGTCTCTTCGAGCTTCATTGTCGAGGATTTGAAGCTTCCGGAGTACCGCGGAGGAGATCAGATTCAAGCCGGCCCCGCCGTCAACTAACATTTTGTGACCTTGAGGTTGCGGATGGTTGGAGAGACCAACATCGGCAAGCACCCGACCGCGATTATGCGATCAGGGTGGTCCTCAATATCAAAAATGATAGGCGTCTTGGACCACTTGAGAGGCTTGCGTGACTCTCACGGATGGTTCCGCTGCATTGACCTCCGCATCCATTGCTTGAGTTGGCGGTGGGAGGTATGCGAGGAAGCACCTCCGTCAATCTGAAGAACCTCTGTGGCTTTACGAAACACACCTTTCGTCGGTGTAAATGCGTCTTCCATATCTTCGTCGTCGTCATCATCTTCATCCTTGTCGCGGCCGCGGGAGGTCGATCTCCTTGTCATTGCTTGACCTTGCCGCGGCGTCCTCCCGGCCGGGGCGTTTCTTTCTTGCTCCCCGGCACCTTCCTGGGCCTTCTCCTTGTCTCGCCGCTCGTACTCAGCTCTCTGCTGTTCGGACGAGCTGCTCGACCTTCTTGCAGCCACGGAGATCGTGGCCCTTGGTGCGGTGGATCTTGCGATCGCTTGTCCGGAGCCGTCACCGCTTGTCGTGCCGCCACCGACCGGGTGGTTGGCGTCGTGGCAACCTCCTTGCCGGAGCCACCAGCCTTGGCGATCTTGTCGCCGCCTCCGTTCGGACTACTCGACAGCTAGCACTTCTCTGCTTTTCTTCTTCCTGTTGCCTCGCCGCCGGCCCTTCTTTGCCGGGGCGGTGTCATCACTGTCAGATCCTGCTTCTGCATTCTCTCCAGGGAGTCTCCTCCCTTCCTCACCGCGTGCACACTTGTCGGCCAGGCGTATGCAGCTCCGGCGTCCTTGACTTTGCACATCGCCATCTCCTCCCTCATCCTGCGGTTCCGCACATTACGATGAAATGCGCCGATCACCGCGGGCAGGTGGACGTCTGGGATGTTGTAGTGCACACGGCTGATTCTCCGAATGAACTTGGCGAGGGATTCTCCTTCCTTCCGGGCGAGCAAGTGAAGGTCACTCTCTTGGCCATGAGGTTTGTGGCCACTGTGAAGGCGCCAACAAACCGATGGCGCAGATCTGCCCAAGAGGATATGGAGCTGTCCGGCAAGTGCATGAGCCAAGATCGGCGTTGGGCTTGAGCACGGCGGGAAGTAGTTGGCGAGGATCTTGTCGTCCCGTCCCCCCGCAGCCTGCACCGCGATGGTGTAGATGCTAAGGAACTCCGATGGATGCGTCCTGCCGTCATACTTCTCCGGCACGTCTGGTTTGAAGTTTTTCTGGCTGGGCCACTGGACTTGCCGCAGCTCACGAGTGAACGCAGGGCAACCTACCGCGTCTGACAAGTCGCTGGCCCCTCCGGCGCGTGCATGTCAACAGAAGGCCCAGCGGCTTGTCGGATGACGTCGCGCTTCTCTTGGCGCTCGATGCGCAGTTCGGCGTCCTCTTCTTGTCGCTCATGAAGAACTTGGCGCTGATCGCGGCGAGCTTGCGGATCCGACGACGTAGTGGAGTCGCTGTCGAGGTGGATCCGATGAGTCGGTGATCTTGGCCTTCTTGGCGGAGAGTGCACGGTGGTTGCACCTCCGACAGTCTCGTCGCCGCCGGCTCGCGCCTTGTCGTCACGTCGCGGCAACGATGGCGTTGGCTGCCGCAGAGCGTCGCCGTTGGCAAAGCCGATGAGCCTCTGGATAGTGGCCCTCCACTCGTCGACCTTGTCGGCCGTTGGAGGGTAGTCGAGGAGCAGTTGGGCTCTCGCCAGAATCTCTGCTGGAGTAGTGGGTGGCATTGGAGAACGGTGCGAGGCGGCGGGACGCTCGGACTTCTAACCACGTTAGAAGGAGCAGCGCCCGTCCGGGCGACCATATCTCACTCGTGCCCGGCATGTTGGCGGCGCATGCTGGTCTTGAGGGTCCCGATCCAGCGAGCGTATGGTGTTGTGAACGCCATGGCGTGTTGGTCTCGCGTCTCTGAGATGGATCACGGGGGATGCGCGGGCCGAGGTTTGCGGTGCCTTGTCCTTGGACTTAGCAGCGTCGCGAAACACCTTCGTCGGTGCCGTTCCTCCATGGCGTCGCCCCACCACCCGTTTGCTGCGGTGAGGTGGGTACGACGCGGACGGCTCCGCTGCCGCCGAAGCCTTCTTCTTCGGTGGCATGTTGATGAAGATGTTGATGACGCTGCTCGTGTGAACGCCGGATCAGATTCACACGGCCTCGGCGCCCCCTACCTGGCGCGCCAGAGATGTCGGGGAGGCTGATCGTACCCACGGACACCTATGGGGCGGCGGACCGGCCCCTTGTGGTTCGAGGGGGGCGGAGATCGCACGAAGAGCGGATCGAGGCGATGCACATGAGCAGTTTACCCAGCTTCGGAGCTCTCCGGAGAGATAAAACTCCTACTGCTGCTTGTTCGATCTATTGTGTTCTTGCTAGGGAGCAATGCGAGCTACAAAACCTAGCGTGAGCGTGTCTAGTCTACGGCCAGTCGAATGAATCTAACCAGCCCAACCTGCGGAACCGACGGAACCGAACCTTGCGAAAAACGCGAACCCTCTCTATGTTGCACTCGGGCCTCCTTTTATATGCTCAAGGGGTCTCCGACAGGTGGCAACATAGGCGGGGGTATAAATGTAAAAACAGGAGTTGGTACACCTACTTGAGCGATTATGCGATGCAAAATACCTAACTCGACGGCAAGGGACAAAAGCAATAAATGCCCGTCGTTGTCGCCCAAAGCAAGTGCAACAGAGACCGTCGGTGCGACTCCGCCGCCACGATGGCGAGCCTGTCAGCCCTTGCTCGCGCCTCTCCGCTGGCTGCACAGCCGCTTGACACGCGCCCATGGAACGATCCCATGGCGACACGTCGCTGGGTGAGCTGGAGCGGAGACGGAGAGAGGTTGCATGCCGCGGCAAGCTCCGAGCCTTCCCGGCAAGCTCCTCTTGCCGGGGCCTTGTCTTCTGCGTGCCTGGAGCAGCCTTCCCGACAAGCTCTTCTTGTCGGGGCCTTGTCTGCCTAGAGAGGCCTTCTCGGCAAGCTCCTCTTGCCGGGGTCTTGTCTTCTGAAAGGCTGCGGAGGGTCCTGGCGGGCCTTGCGTGAGGCTTGCTGCAGGGGCCAACTGCGACTGCCCGTGCACAAGTTCGGGGTACTAAGGTACCCCTACTTTAGTACACCGACACAATGCAAGCTAGACACCACATGAAAGATGCAACCAATATGACTCTGCCAAGTTAAAAGCGTCCCATCATAAATGGAATTTCAACAAATTAGAAGCAGCGCATGCTATAAATCATATGAAAGATGCAACTAATATCGCACTGCATATACTAAAGGTGTCTCGTCATATTGATTGTTGCGGGATACAAAAAACAATAGTTTTATGTACGGACATGCTTAATAGACAGACGTACTATGTACTAAATACAGGAAGGCATGTCACATTCACAGGTATAATGTATAAGCTAAGCAGACTAGCACATGTAGTTTAACGAGATTGGAAGAATTACAATGTAGACACCATATGCAACATGCAACCACATATCACGCTGCCAAGTTAGAGCAAGCACCTGTGATGCTAGTGTAGGGGAAATGTTGTAATAAACCACAGAGCTACGTTCAGTATCTTCATCTAGCATTTCTATTTCTTGAGAATCATGTCGGGAGGCTGACGCTGCATTCTTTAAATGAGGAGTAGTCCCCTTGCCTGCCTGCCTCGTCATAAGCGATTGATGAGGGATACACAAGAACATTAGTTTGATGTAAGAACATGGTTAATACGCAGATGTACTAGTATGTACCAAAAACAGAAAGGCATGTCATATTCAAAGGTATAATTTGTAAGCTAAGCAGATGCAATTTAACCAAATTGGAAGCAATACAAGCTAGCCATCCGGCTGGAGTGGTGAGCATGATCATCTAGGACCTGAGAGCCTGGTGGGAGGCGGGCTGCTTCGCCACCATCACAGCTTTTTAGTTGGCTTCCAAGTGATGCCTATCTTTGCTGGGCTTGTCACTGGCTCGGCCAGTGCCCTGACTAGCTATTTGTCTTCTGGTGCTCACGGGATGGTGGTTCATGTAAAAAAATATCTTTCCTTATCTTACCGACTTTGGGATTTCGAATACAAGCTAGACACGATATGGAACATGCAACCACAAATGACACTGCGAAGTTAAAGCAAGCACCTGGGATGGTGGTTCATTGCGAGCGAGGTCATCAACTCCAGAGCTACGTTTACCGTCTCCATCTGCTGACACTGCACCCTTTATAGCGCTGTAACGTGTCTTGCCTACCCGCATACGAAGCTGGAGCGACTTCTCTCTTTTCTTTGCTGCTTCTCTTTCGGCAGGAGAGTCTGAAATACCCTTGCATAAAAACACAGTAGTGAGAGTATGGGTGAAATGTGTGCAGAACTAGTGCACTGTAAAAGTAGCAGATAGCAGGTGGCTGAAAAATAAATGACAGCAGACATATGATAGCTCTACAACATTGCATGGCAAACAAAATTAGATTCTACTCCCTATGATTTTGTAATATATGAGCACAGGAAATGCAGGTACTCCTCCAGCACACCACCACATGTGGTCATATCTAAGATAACAGTCGGCTGAAAATAAATAGGTCAGTCGATTTTTTTAATGAACTGTCCGGTCTATAAGGAACGGGTAGATGGCCTTCATCTACCTCCCGCCATTCACTGTTGACGATCTTTCTCGAACCGCCAGCGACCACCGGCCCAGAACCTTGCCTCCGCCGCCCCGCCCTCCCATCGATCTCACACCACCGACTTGCTTGGCAGCGTCCCCAGGCCATCCCTTTAATCCCGGCCGACCTCCAGATCGGGCGCCAGTAGCTCTAGGCCGCACACGCCCCTAAGATAAACACCAAGGCGCTGCTTCCCCGGCGTAATAGGCGTACTAGAGGCTGTTACGCCGGGGAATGCTTCTGTTAATTGGGAATCAACTGGCCAGAATTTGAAATTCAGGGGGACGACGGACCTCTAGCTAAGGTAAAATAGTATATGAGGAGAAACCTTGTGCATCGCGAGTTACTAGGAACATCTAGTATCAAGAAGAAGCGATCAACTAGTGTCTTTTGTGGGATCAATATCGTGCAAGCAGAGACGTAAGATTTGCACGAATAAGGGAAGAGGAGTACCTTTTTCGATTACCGGTGTGGTCACCTCCACATGTCGCGCCGATCTTCTTCTTTTTACCGGGGAAACCGATGTTCTGGAGGGTGCAGGCTTGGACAAACCCATGGCCAAATTGTTGACTGTGTTGCCGTGGCCGTATGTTGGCGGAGGGGAAGCAGATCCGAGGCGGCGAAGGACGGCGTAGCAAGAACAGCTCCGGTGCGGTGGAGGGTGGCGAAGTTGGATCGGCAGCGGTGAGGCGCAGGACGGCGTGGTTGAACTGGCTCGGGTACGGACGGCTCGGCCTCGAATTCAACTACTAGCCATGGAGGGCGTTGCGGTTGAGGTTGCGGTGGACAACGACGTCGGGGTATCGGCTCCGGCGTGATGTAGGAGGGCGGCGGTTGATGGGTGGGATGGGGTGGCGGACGAAGGACGCTGGGGTTTCGCGGCTGGTGGAGAGGTAGTTTTGGCGCCCACGGAGTACGAATGGGGAATCGGACAGGTGGGGGGAACCATGTTTCGATGCAGGGGCGCTTGTTTTTGGCTTTTTAATAGAAGATGGGACGCACTTGTTTAAAATTTGGGGAAAGTACAAACTTTGCCCCCTCTTAAATTTTGGACCCATCTTGGTCGGGGTAGGATGGTAATCCCAGGTGTCCCAAATAGTGTGCGGGAGCAATTTCGGCCGCGCGCATGTGTGCTTAGGCGGCCATTGTGTATGAATGTTTTTCGGAGGTGGTTGCGTGGCGTCTAGATGAAGCTACAAACCTACCCGGTTTAGACCTTTGGACGTCGGGCCGGTAGGTTTCACGGGTCGGAGTTATTAGAAAAGTAATTTCCTTGTACTACCAAACATTGGTCTCACGCGGTTTCGGGCGAGTAGAGGCTCTTTTGGCGCCAAATTTTGAAACACAAGCATTCACGTTTAGAGTACTCTTTAACTATGAGGATTGACCTAAATAGACAACGTTATATTTGACCTTGTATGTTTGAAAACCTCATTAAATTATCCGCTTCTTTTTGAAATTTTGACACTTGAAAATCCTATAACTATGATTAATTTGGAATGGAGGAGCTAAATTTGAATGTATTTTGTACACGACTACATTAGCTATTATGTACAAAATCAGAGCAAAGATTGGTGCCCCCATAATTTAGGTATGGTTTACAAATGCCATGATATCAAATTCAAATAATTGAATGGACTTCATGTTGAATTCGATTTTTTAAACCACCTTAAGTTGAACTCAAATGTATGCTAGTTCATAGGTAGCTATTTATAATGTCCATTGTGTAACTTTCGTATGTATAATGTGCTTTACACACACAACATGAACTATACTCACGTTTATATTCGATTGCTAAATCGATGCATTGTCTGGAGTTTAAAATACTAACTATGTGGATCAATTGTGTTGAATAATAACATAGACATGCTCAAATTCGATAGAATCTAAATGTCTGATGGATCAATGGCCGCTCCTTACGTGAATTGCAAATATCATGATCCCATCCTAATATTTGGATACAATTTATATCTTTAATCAATGTGTAGAGCAGTCTTTTACGTGTAGTTTCACTCTCCATCGGTGGTCTCTCACACATGCTCACACACTCTCTCCCGAGGTGTCTTTCTCGCACACATGCTCTAGATATAACCCTTCCTCCCTCTCGTAACCATTTACAACTGTTTTCACTAACCTTTATCACAAGCACTCGTCCTCTCGCAAACATACACACGCACAATCCTCATCGACCCTTTCTATATACATGTACCTGCCTACGTGTCTCATGTACGCACATTATCTTTATGCATGTCTCTCACGCATTGTCTCACACCTCTCTTCCTAATCGACGAGTATGATTCTAGCAGAGCATTACATGGATGCCCCTTAAAGTTAGTTTGGATGAATAGTAATATCAGAGATAAAGGGGTTACCTTAGTCCGAGAACCTAGGGTTACAAATCCTAGCCGGCTTTGTAAGTGGACACAGAGTCCTTCATAATTCTGCTATCTTTGTCTTGTACGACTAGTCATCCATGGGTCTTCCTAAATGCGTCACGGGCCGACGAATGTGGCGCAGGACGGAACCGAACGAAGGGCCTCACCTCGACCCACCGGATCTCACGCGGTGACACACCCTCTGCCCCCACGTCTCATTATCTTCTCACACCCACACATACCAACACAAACACCACACACACAGAAAATTTCTCCTGGTGCCTCTATTTCCTCCCCCCCTTGCATATACACACTAAAGGGAATGGAATCTCTTGTCGTGACATCATATTCGTCTCTCTCTAGACCACTCTAATTTCTCGTGCTATCTCCCCCCCCCCCCCCCCGTCGACCCCTCTATCCATGCCTTTCTCGAATACGTAATACACACATACCTCTCTAGGCCCCGCCAAATGCATCAACTACACATTCACACATGTTACATCACGTACCCCATTGATCTAAAAAGCCCTCTCTTCACGTTTATTTCACATACAACATTCCTTTTGAATAAAGTGTGGACAAAAAATTATTTTAGAGTTTCTACATATATACAACATTACAAAGTTATATGGAGAATCTGACGCTAATTTGCATTGCATGGTGCCCACAATGATATTTATTCAAGACCGTGAATTTGTATATTTTTATACTATATACAAAGTTAGTCATAATAAAGAGAAAGCGAAGAGCATCTCTCTCTCCATCACATACCCCATGACGCCCCTTTCACGTATGCACACAAAACTATCTCCAGGTCCTCTAAAAGTAAGCCCCCAGAAAATTCAAGCATGTTTCATCTTTCTCTCGCGATATATGCAATGACAATCATTATATTTGAAGCGAAAGCACGATACGTACATTGGACTTCAGAATCCACTCATTACGGTCACCATTTATGTTTAGTGGTTATTATACAGTCACGGGCTCACCGTACAACTCTGTATTTGCTCATGACATGACTTGTTGACCAGTTAAACGATGCACGTGGCACCTCTAGTGTTGCATCACATTATCTCACTACCATCGTGCCCACCTGTCGACTTGTATCTACCCTACATCTACACTCTTATAAAATACATAAAATACACTCTTATAAAAAATAGAGTTGGTGATGATGGTGTGCCTGCCATCCTGCAATATAGGCCGTCCGATTTATATCTGACGGATAGGAAAGAAACTATGGCAATTTTGCAAAAAGGTACCCACACACCTCTCCACATTTGAAAATAAGGCCTTCCCTCGTTCATCCTTTTATCTCACAAGATAAACAAGTCATACAAATGCATCTTGATGTTACGTGCAACGCACGGGCATCTTGCTAGTACTAAGAATGAAAACAAACGACAAAACAATATTTGGACGGTGGTTCGAAGTCATGACCGCGGGCACAGCGGACAAGGTGGCCTTGTATTGGTATACTGAACCGTCTGTTTTAACACACAGGAGCTGGTGTGGTAATTATACACACACGCACGCATGCACACGAGCTGCATCCACGCAACACTCAGACAAACACATGCACCCACGCACGCACGCAACACTCACACGTACACACGCAGCCACGTACGCACGCAACACTCACACGCACACACACGCACGCATGCATGCACACACCAGTACACCACATGACCAACACACGCTCTCACGCTCAAGTGCTCAACCTACACGTGCATGCGCACACATCAGGCCCCGATGCACACATACACAACCAGGTGATTCCCGCGCACGGGTTGGAGCCTTGTCGCGCCTGCGTAAATTTGTGTTTATCTGACCTTTTCCATATGTAAACTGACAGGTGGGACCCACAAGGAACGTGGTCAATTTAACTAGTCAACATGGCGCCACGCGGACTATTTGGCCGGTCAACAGAGTGCAATCCGATGCTGAACTGTGAGCAAGTGACCGTATAATCACCGCGAAACGTATATAGTGACCGTAATCAGCTTATTCAGAAGTTCGGTGACCCTAATGCACTTTTCTCTCTGTAGGCCCTCCAAAACTACATCTCTACACGTTCTCGCATGTTACATCTAACAATTATGCAATACAGCACTACTACTACACTCTAACACAATAAGTCATATGTGTTTTTAGTTTTACTACATATCATATTGTTACTTATAATTATTCAGATTGCTGCAGGGCGACATAGATTAAAATTTCCTTTGAAATGTATCGCCAATATCATCTACCGCGTGGGAAAAATCCCGCCCTTTCCTGTTTAATCGGGTTTGTATCGATGGATCGTGCGAAACAGCAAAACTATAGTACTATACAGTACAAGTGACAGTTCACTGGGCCGTCGTGTCGTCTACTCCTCCGTCATAAGAGTGGAGCGCTCGCTTTCATAAATCTTCTAGTCCTTTTCGCCGACATGTGGGACATCAAGCTACCGGGTCCACGAGCCATACCGGAATACAGTGCAGAGCAGCCGGCGTGAAAGCACCCCAGTCATGGCGCTAGCGTAGTAATGAGCAATGAGAAGTCAAATCACAAAGCTGCACCTTTCCCACAGTTAAGTTGGAGGGACAAAGTAATAATGCTAAAAAAGAAGCTGGAGGGACGAAGCAACCATCATTTCACTCGTTGCTGAATCCGCTTCTCCCTCATCTTCTTCAACTTAGCCACGTATTGCTTCTGCCGTTGTTCTGCCTCTTGTGGGATGCGGATCGGCTTGGTAAAGCACTGACATGTGGGACCGCATGTTAGCAAACCGCTAGGACAACTTTCTCCAAAAATAAGAAGCCTAGACTTACAAAGGGCTACGTAGCTGCTACGTATACTTTCCATCTAATCTATATATGCCCCCCTGATTTTCAGGTGGGGTGGGCCTAATCCTCTCCTTTAATCCAATCAAATAGTCACACATCACATCAGTTCATAACTTTACGTAAACCATGTGGATGTAGCATTGCTCAAATAAGAAACCTCCCCCGCCATCCGCGCGGCAAAATCACCTCCTTTTTACTAATCTTGATTCTATAATTTTTTAGATCAATATAATTGAGATTTGTATACATAGCACACATGAGCAAACCCAAGTGGTACGGTTAAGGGCATCCACAATGTGTAGCCAAATGTGAAAATAGCTTTTTGCATCGTGGGAACCATTATGGACGGTGTTGCCAAAGCCAAAAAGATGGAACCGAAGCTCCCTGATTGATTGATTGATTGAAGGAATTGGAAAATGCAACGTCTCTCCTCTTTCTCCCATGCTTGGACGCATGTAGTATAGTATAGAGCACAGAGTCTACTCCCCTGTCCCTTCTAACACAAATCACAAAGCAGTGGGGCGTCAAATCACAAAAGCACGGACGAAGCAACCATCATTTCACTCTTCGCTGACTCCGCTTCTCCATCGTCTTCTTCGAGAAACCATCTCACCGCACTAGTACTCCTAGTAGTACTTCCTAGATGCAAATAAGGCGGTTGTCCCGGCTTGCAGGCGGCACTTGTGAATGACTTACCGTGGTCTCCCTCAATGGTGTTCTCCATCGAACGCACTTCACCAAACCACAAAAAAAAAGATATCGTCGACGTCACCGCAATGGGGAACGAAGTAAAATATAGTTACTAGCTCCATTTTTTTGTACACAAGGCCAGTATATCAAAATTACAATTTGCAAAGGGCCACTAACACTAATCGAGGCAAAATTGATGGACTTAGCAACCAAGGACATTAATATCCCTGCATGCATCTTGAAGTGAGAAGGTTGGTTTGCATGGCGCTGCATTAATCAAGCGATGAGGAGTGAGATGATTAGCTCTTTGGTCTTTGGAGAAAAAATTACGCATTAATTGACACGTGAAACGAGGATTTGTATCGATTAAATCCCGCAAAGGAAAACCCCGCCTTTCTTTTTTAACACTAGTACTCCTAGTACATACGTACTTATCCTGTTTGGGTCTAGGCCTTGCATTGCCAAACTTCGCCACACACTTTTGCCAAGCTTGCCTAAAGTTTTCGAAATGAGAGGAGGTACACTTGTGCACGGCTGTCGCGGTTGCACCGCACCCTCACACGGTCGCTCCTGCACGCCACGGTCGCACCATACCCTCACACAGTCGCTCCTGCACGCCGCAAACCCAACCAAGGGAACGCACCATCACTGACACATGCTGTCGCATGTGAACAAACCAAACTCAGCCATCCTATCGCTGACACATAATTTTCGTTCATAGAGTATGTTTATCCAACCACATGTTGGGGAGTATCCGTCTGACCCGTGCGGTGGTGCATTGGGGAAGAAGAAGAGGTGAGGAAGAAGGAAAGAAGGGTTAGGAGACGTAGGATATTCATCCAACCGCCTGAAATGGTAGACTGACCCAAGTCAGGCGACTTGCATAACAAATATATGTTTTTACACAGCAAAAGATCCATAAAAACAACAACATAAAGAAAAACTATCCTTTGCTTTCGCGGAAAGAGGCGACCTAAATCGTCTTTGGCTCTTGACCGCGAACTAGCTGTCGTTGTCGACGTGTGTTTCCGCATCGTGGTTCTCCTCGGCCTCCAACTACTCGTTCAAGTGGAGTGTGCGGGCGGTCTGCAGGGACGAGAGCACAAACCGGTTCAAGTCGAGGAAGTCCGGTTCCGCCTGCAGGAGGGCCTCGATGGCAGCAGCATCCGCGCGCTCAACGTCGAGTCGAGCCTCCGCCGCCCGGTTCAAGTCCAGGATGTCCGGTTCCGCCTGCAGGAGGGCGTCGATGAGAGCGGCATCCGTGCGCTCTGCATCGAGTCGAGCCTTTGCCGTCCGGTTTCGCCTGCAGGAGGGCCTCGATGGTAGAGGCATCCGCGCGCTCCGCCTCAAGTTGAGCCTCCGCCGCCCGGTTCACATCCACGACATCTGATTCCGGCTGCAGGAGAGTCTCGATGGCGGCGGCATGCGCGTGCTCCGCGTCGAGTTGAGCCTCTGCCTCCCGGTCCTCCTTTAGTATCGCCATGTTGAACCGCTGGTCCACCTGCACCATGGGGGACTCGGACGCCGGCATGAAGTCGACGTCCATCGTATCATACCCATCGGGGGACTTCTGCGCCGCGACCTCCGCCATGAACATTGGATCGGCTTCCTCCTCCTCGTAGCTTGGATCCAGAGAACTCGGGGATTGGCCCGCCGCAAAGCGAGCTTGGGAATGGAGGTCTGTTGCACCGACCGCCGCCGCGATTTCTGCGCGGCGCTCCGGCATCAGCATCTTGTAGTAAGTGATCTTGCGGCGCATCATGGCTTTCTGGCAAACTAGGGGACGCTTAATGCGGCCTAGGGGATCGAAAGGTGGGGGAATAGGCTGGAGATTTGGTGTGGTTTTAGGGCAGTGGCTCGCGTAGGCCGAGCTGCGAAGGTTCTGGTGTGAATAGTGGTTCCGGTGACGACCGGTCAATTGGTTTTGACTGTACATCGCTCTTGTCGCGTTTGCGTTGCAGCCCGGCACGCTGGACCCTCCACGTCGCTCACCGAATGGAACACGCTTCGTCTTGCGTTTTCGCTCGCTTGTGGGACCGCAGTTGAGAGCAAACCGACGTCCCTCCCCCTCCCCCGCCCGCGTCATTTATAATACCACCACTCCCTCCATTTTATGCGGACTAAATAAAAACAGAGGGATTATACTACTGATGAGGATCCCCTGACGTGGCCGAACCCATTGAGTAACTGACATGCGGGGCCTAGCAAGCATGGGGTCCGCCAGTAAGTGACTGAAAGGGAAGGTAAGGCAGTATCCCTACGTCAGAGGATCCACTTCCACTATACTACTTTGACCAAATGTTAGAGTAATAATATATGACATGCAACTTACACAAATGTTAGAGTAATAATATATGACATGCAACTTAGACAAAGCATACAGAGTCTAATGCGTTTTTTGATGCTAACTTTGACCAAATGTTAGACTAATAATATATGACATGCAACATACACAAAGCATACGGTCAAATTTGTATGTGAAAGGAGTTTCCAATGATATAATTTTCACATTATACATCTCATGTACTATTAATCTTGTCAATAGTCAAATTGGAAACCATCTCAAGTACAAATCTAGAATGCGTCTGAATCTAACAATATTGATTGGGCGTTGTTGAATGTTGATACCTTTTTGATCAAAGTAGAGATACTTTGACAACACATAAAACTTATATGTAAACTAGAAAGGATAGGAGGGAGTATATTATGCGTTCAAAAGCAAGCGAACATTGAATACCCTTTATATAAGATTTGCGGATGCTATGATCACCGGTTCAAAATTTTGAATCCGCCTTAGGTATCACATGCCCCCACTCGTTCCCTCTCGATTTCATCTCGGGGTCCGGAGATCTATTGAAAGAGGACTAGGGTGGGTACATGCGAATGATACTTGGCGGAATGTTCAAATGAGGCATGCTTTGGAGGATGGACTCGGCGGAGGCGACATGATCGATGTAGAAGAGGGTTGGAGAGGAATGAGAAATAAGCAAACGCCAACTGATTATACTTGAATGGCTCAAATAAACAATAAGTTGTCTCGCTTGGCCTACATAGTGAAAGGCCTAATGCGCAAGGCGGAGCACCGATGCTCGAATATGGCCGGGAAAACAGGGAAACCGACATGTGGGGCACACCCGTCGGGATGACATAGCGCAGACTAGTCCAATGGAGGAGCTGGCCCATGACCTCCTTGCCACCGACAACCGTTCATGTGGGTCGTTGGGGCCAACAACGGGGCGCAACTCCTGCACCGCCTCTGGACACGGCGACCGCGGTGAGCGACACGCTCATATCGTCGCTAGACACAATCGGTTTCAGTGTGCCGAGGGTGGCGCTAGTGCTGTGGCACGACCAACGGTATGTTTGGTTTCTGCCCAAGGTTGCCCCATCAAAGCATTGGGTAGCCAAAATTTTGGTTGAGGTATTGGTTGCCCATGATTTGGCCGACATTGGCAAGAAAAATGCTAGAGTTGGCTAGAGTTCATTGGCATGCCAAGAAATGGCAACCATCCAAACAAAGACCAATCTTTGGGTCATGACCAAAATTTTGGTAAGGTGCATTTTGGCCACAATCCAAACACACCCCAACACCCGGCTCGTCGAGGATGCACGGGGCGCCGCGATGCGTCCGCGGAGTGGTGTAACGCGGCCAACTGCATCCTCTGGACCTCAGACCATGCTGGGTCGTCTTGCTTTTTCAATGACATGTGGGGATCGCATGTGAGCAAATGGCATCTCCAACGTTGCCACAACCGCAGCTGACTACCCTGGCACACCAAAACCCTCGTCCCTCGCACCATCGCGCGGTGCGTTCCCAGCCGGCACCAGCTGCCCGCATTCATAGCATCCATTTGTATGTCGTTGTTAAGAGGCTCGATGCCCGAGGAACCAACTCCGGCGACTTAATGACGCACACGGACGCTTGGCCTCACCGGAATGTGCTACTTAAAGCGGCAACGCCCAGCTAACCTCCACACCATAGCGCATCGTCCTCCTACCTGGCACCACATCCGCCATGACCGCAAGTACAAAGCGCTCACGGAGAGCTTGTCTTGAGGATGAAGCTTCGAGGTCGCCACAGCGTGGCGGACGCTGACGCGACCGCTGGCGGTACACGCTGGCCGGCGATGAGAGCACCGTCGACCACGCGTCCTACTTGCCGCCGTCAACGTCCGGCACCGCCGAAGTTCGAGGACTCCTCCGAGGATGAGTAGGGCATGGGAGGCGGCAGGGCATGGTGTGCCAACTGGCCGGTCCGTATCCCGTGTCCTACTCTTCCTCGCCGGAGACCGCACCTTCACTTCACGGGTCTTGAACCTCGCCCCCGTACATAGAGATCGCAGATGGAGGACGTCGGTCGCCGCCGTAGAATAGGTTTAGGGTCGGGTTTCTTTTATTTTTCTGTCCTATAAAAGTTCGAAATGTAATGCAAATCTGACGTGTTTGCATTAATCTCGGCCGGTGTATATGAACTTTCAGAATAATATACATATTGTAGGAGTACTAGCAAGATGCCCGTGCGTTGCACGGAAGATCAAGATCTTGTGGGAGAAAAGGATGAACGAGCGAAAGCCTTATCTGAAAATGTGGAGAGGAGTGCGGGTAAATTGTCATAGTTTCCTTCCTATCCGTTAGATATAGATCGGACGGCCTATATTGCAGGATGACAGGCACACCATCATCACCAACTCTGCTTTTTATTGAACCGACACAAATCTAACATGTGAAGTAAAATAAACACATAGGGTCTATACATACACAAATTATCTTAGGCACTCCAATAGTGCGTCCACTACACATTCACGCATTTCACATCTTTCTACATCTACGAGAACCTACGAAAGGGTTAACGTAAATTGCCTCTCTCTCTCCTCCCCCGATTTTCATAGTGGTGGCCCCTCCCTCCCCCAATCTACAATCAAAAGCTCACACGTTTCACATTACGTTAATTACGTAACTGGGATTACGTAGGTGTAGCATTACTCTTCCTAAAAAAACCCAACTAAGCCAACCTCCCAGCATATCGCGCGGGAAAAGACTCGGCGCGCCCTTTTAGTCGGGATTACCGGATTACTAGTAGTAGTATCGATGGATCGTGCGAAGCAACAATTTATTTTTGAGGGGGCGAAGCATCTAGTTTAAAAGGAAAAAAGGCGGTGCACTCACAGCACTCTGTCATGATCGCATTGCACCCACACATGTTCGGTCTCGCACATGGCTCACGCATAACGAACGCAGCTCGCTTGCCTCTTCACTGACACGTGGGACTGCACTTGGAGAAACCGACCTCGCGCCAAACTCCCCTCGCCCACCGTGCAAAAATCCTTCCCCCCCACACACCCAAAAATTCCACCCAAATCTGATTCAACCGCCCTTCGGCCAACTAGCGAATAATATTCCCCAAACCCCCTCCCCCCTGTCCCCCTCCACTCCATTCGCTCCGCCAAAGCCGCCCTCCCCGCCGTGCCGATACGTTGGCGCCGTGGTTCAGCGATCCTCTCGCTCCCGTAGACTGTCGTCCTCTAGCCGCGCCGCCACCGCCAACTAGCGAATAATATTCCCCAAACCCCCCTCCCCCCTGTTCAGCGCCGCCACCGCTGGCGACGTTCGTGTGGAGACGCACGACAGTCAGCTTCTCCCACGGTACGCGCATTCTAGACTGAGGCCCCGTTCAGGTCGGTGTAGCGTTGAATGTTAGTTGATAGACACCTTTATTAATCTCACTTTGTTTGCGAAGTAGTTTCTGTCAATATGCTCGCTTAAGAAGCTTCCTTGCCCTGTTCTGCACTCAATCTTCTTAGCTGAGATGGCATGCCAAGGCCAATTAGTTGCTAAAATATCCTGCCATATATTTATTGTGGCGTAGATTGCCATGGTCTAGTAGTCAATTTGTTAGGTGAAATAGCTCTACACCGTTTTATACTCGATCTTTGTTGCTACGATGGCCTTCGATAGTTCGATGGCTGTGTGCTTGGCCTCATTGACTGCTGAAACAGCCTGCCATAATTTAGCACTCAAATCTATTTGCTGAATTAGCTTTACATATATTTCGTTACTTAGATCTGCTCGTCCAAATATCTTGCCATAGCTTTAGACATCGACCTAGGTATTTTTTCTAGACTTCATAAAAAATCATATATGTTTTTCCTGTAATATCTAGTAGAAGAACGAATTTGTATGTCTAACAGATGGACAGGACTTCGATAACTTCTGCTCGAAGATTCTCCGCTGCATATGTCGAGGGGGTTGAAAACTTCATGAACTTTATCAGAGCTGAGTACGGTGGTCCGAAATCAGATGTGCTCTGCCCGTGTAGCAGTTGTATGAATTCAATTACAAGACCATAGTCAACTGTGCAAAATCATCTACACTTGTATGGGATGTCGATCACATATACTAGGTGGGTTCATCATGGTGAAGCTGTGAACGTCAATGTTATTGACTACGTAGAAGCAGCAGATCACCATCTTGATATGCCTGATGCTCAGGTGGAAGAGGAGGAGGAGGTGGTGGTGGCGGAGCTAGTGAGTTTGACCAACATTGAAACAATGCTACGAAATGCTCGTGCATTCCGTGAACTTTCACCTGCAGAAGAAAAACGATGGGCCCGGATGTTGGAACAATGCAACATTGCTGTCACCCGAGGAAATAAGTTGTCAGTATTCTCAGCTATGGTCACCTTTCTTCAGGTGAAGACATCTGAGCGGATGACCAACAAATCATTCGATGCGATGTTCGCTGCTTTCCGCAAATCTTTCCCAGATGCGTCTGAGCTGCCACGCACCTATAGTAAAATGAAGAATTTCCTTCGTGGAGTTGGAATTGGATATGATATGATCCATGTTTGTAAGAATAATTGTGTTCCATTCCGGAAGGATTATGCCAACTTAAGTGAATGCCCGAAATGCAAATCATCAAGATGGAAAGATGGCGATCTTTGTGAAGAGGATTCCTCATAATGTTACGAGACATTTTCCAATTACACCAAGATTGCAGAGGTTGTTTCATGATGCTGAAACAAGAGAGGATGTCTTGTGGCATTCTAGGAACCAGGAGTCTGAGAGATCGAGAATGTAATGAGCCATCCATCTCATGGTAGTGAGTGGAAAAGCTTGATGATCAACACAAGGAGTTTCTTCTTGACCGAGAAACATTAGACTTGGCTTAGCTTCGGATGGATTTAACCCATTTGGCCACCGTGAGCGCCACATATAGCATGTGGCGGTGCTTGTTATCCCTTACAACATGCCTCCAAATGTCTGCACCAAAGAATCAAACTACAAGATGGCCTTGCTCATCCCAGGTCCAAAAAGTCCTGGAAAGGATTTTGATTTGTTCATGGAGCCTCTTGTGGAGGAACTTCAACATCTATGGAAGGGTGTTCTCACTCGAGACCTATATAGCAGCCCACTAGCTGATTTCTTTCTGCGTGCTATTGTAATTTGGTGCATCCATGATTATCCGGCTTAGGGCACTATGTCAGGGCGAACGACACATGGTTACAATGCATGTGTTCGCTGTGACAGGATTCCGCTGTCATACGCAATACTTAGCAAGATCTGTTACATTGGACACCGCTGTTTCCTTGCCAAGGACAAGCCGCATCCTAGAAAATACTGAAGACATGTGTTCAATGCAAAGCATGAAAACCGTGATGCACCAAAGAGGCTCACCGCCGATGAGTTGCAAGTGGAATTAGAGAAGGTTAGGCATATTACACCAGGAAACCATCCTGGTATTGGTAGCGGGAAAAGGAAGCGTGGCACGGTAGAAGAGAGATTATTGTTTACTCGCAGGTCCACTTTGTGGGACTTGGAGTATTGGAAAGATTTGGATCTGTGGCATAATCTTGATGTGATGCACATCAAGACAAATATATGTGACAACATTATCGGCACACTTCTTAACATTGAAGGCAAGACGAAAGATACCTTAAAATCTAGGATTGATTTGACACACCTGGGTATCAGAAAGGATTTGCAGGTGCAAGATGAAGGTAAACCACGGGATATGGCACCAGCTGTGTACGTCTTGGACAAGGTAAAAAGAAAAGAATTCTGCGAGGTCCTATCACGTGTGAGATTCCCACATGGATTTGCTTCCAACCCTGAAAGGAGAGTCAGTGCAGATGGAAACAAGGTACAAGGGTTGAAAACTCATGACTGCCACGTCCTACTTCAAAGGGTTTTACCTGTTATCCTTAGAGGATTGGGCCGCCCTGGTTGGGACAATTCTTCAGGGAACTCTGCAGTAGAAATATCAGGATAGATGCTTTGGAGCGTCTTAGAGACAAGATACCAACTATCCTATGTGACCTTGAGAAGATATATCCTCCAGCCTTCTTTGATGTGTTGGTGCATTTGGCTGTTCATCTACGTGATGAGGCACTAGTTAGAGGTCCAGTGCAGTATGGCTGGATGTACCCTATTGCAAGGCGGCTAGGCACTTTCAAGGGCTATGTTAGGAACAGAGCTAGACCCGAGGGTTCCATTGCAGAGGCCTACATTGCTCTGAAGCGTTGACATTCTGCTCAAAATACATTGAAACGGTGATCAGCTTAGCAAAGAGGTGGGTGAAGACAATCCCGGGCTCAATGTTTTCGATTATTCTGTTCGAGTTACAGGGAAGAGTCGACAAGAGGACAAACCTAAATATTTGGACAAAATGGTTTGGTATGTGTTGAATAACTATCCTCAGATACTACGTTATATCAAGTAAGTGCAGTACTGCAGCTTATACATCGTAATCTACTAAACTTGCAGCACATTCTTATATATTTAGATGTTTGACGCGATCACTATGTTGTGCAGCATCTACAAAGAGGAGTTATCGCAAGAAAATCCAAGAAACATTGACAAACTGGTTATGGCAGGATTTGCGAAATGGTTCAAGAACCATGTAAGCTTTTGAAGTGCACTGTCAGTTTGTTTAATATATTGAGTACATAAGATGATCAACTTGTCTATTTTCTAACCATAGGTTAAGAAGATGTGGGAGGATGGGTAGGCAGTTGATGATGCCCTTTACTCACTAGCAATGGGTCCTGATACTCGGGTAAGACATTATGAATCTTGTGTTGTTGGAGATGTGCGCTACAACACCCTTGCACGAGACGAAGGCAGGAAGACACAAAACAGTGCCATCATGAGCACGGATACGTATGACAAAGAGGCAACTGAAATGTATGCTAACATAACAAACATTGTTCAGTTGTAGTATATCTCTAGTTTCGAGGATCATTGGTGTGTGGTTCTGTTGTGCTGTCGTTGGTATAACCTGTTTTCCAGGATCGCAAAACCCAGAGCTGATGATTATTTCAAATCCATCAATGTCAAGGCGGCGTACCAGACCAACAAGCCTTTTATTTTGGCAAATCAAGCAACACAGATATTTTTCTCGGAAGACACATTTGCACGTAGCGATGACTGGAGAGTATTGCAATGGTTTGAGCAGAGGAATTCGTTTAATGAAGTTCCACAACAAGATGATGCTTACACTGCTCCTGATGTACAAGATAACACAAATGTTCCTAATATCTTTGAGAACCATCACGTCAATAGCCTTGGCGAAAAAGATTGCACTGTCGTCTTTGTGGACATACAAGAGTTGATCAAGAAGAAGCCAACGTTCGAGGACGTTGAGGACGAAGAAGAAGATGACATCGTGGGGAATTACGATTTAGACTGATACACATGGCAAAGATGTTGACGCTACTGCTGCGGATGATGATTACATTGCTTTTGTCGTATTTTCCTGTCAGAAGACGTTTTTTTATCTACTATGTGAAATTGTGTTTGCTATGACAACTGAAACCTGATGAACATGTTGTTTAATATTTTGCTGTGAGAACATCACTTGTTATGTATGCTGATTTGTGTTTGGTGATTGTATGACAACTAAAACATGATGACATTGTTGTTTAGTTGTACTCATATTTGGCTGTGAAACTTGAATTTGATGACATAGTTTGTTGTTGGACTGCAATTTGCTCGATGTCTTTGAATGAGAACAAAGCTGACCCGATAGGGCCTCTGCTATTTATTTATTTATATGAGCAAAAGGGGATACCCCCTGATTTTCGTTAATAGAAATCATTAGATGTTCACAACACTACGCCCAGCCTGCTACACAGGTTTCATTCATTACTAGTTTCAGCAAAGTGCTCATGTCATAGCCACTGAATACATCACGAGTGCTACATACACTTCAAATAAAGAGACAATCATCCTACATAGCACATCAATTTTTCCCATTATCTTCACAAGCTCTTTCATCTCCTCATTGCTGTCAAGGCCGTTCAAAGAATTTGTTGCTTGGCCATGATCGGAGGAATCGCATCTTTAACCTTCGCTCTGCATCTTCCTCTTACATCGTTCCTTGATTACTTGTCCAACACCCCAACCTGCTGGTATTGGGATTACTCGGCTAACCAAATAATCAGCATAGTTGCATTCCCCACATCAGCAACTTCCCGAAATACAAATCACACGAATCTTCCCTTTTCTGCACGAATCAAATTGGAAGATCATCAACCAAACTATTAAAAAATCAGCAACCGAAAGCAGCAGAACAACACTTAAACATATTACTACCCCATGATTCGGGCATTTGTAGAAGACTCGGCCAGGATTGCGGATTGTGGTTGAGACGCGACGGATGACTCTGCGTGATTTGCGGCGATGGCGAACACCAACGGCAGCGGGTTGCGATGAGCAATCGGCTGCGGTGTGCGTGCCGGCGGGGTGTGATGAGACCCACGAGCGATGGTAATGGGTGGCGACTTGGCGCATATCTGGTTGTTGCCTCGTCAAGAAGCGGTGGATGAGCAGCCGGCGGACATGGTTCTTTGCAGCGAGCTTACGATGCTAGGCGAGTAAGTAGAGAAGAGGAGAAGCGAATGTTGGATATGTCGGTTTCATTACTTATGGAGTAGCATAGCACCATATATAGTCATAGTCTAGGTTTGGATTGAACCAGCTACGAGGAGCATGTCTTTCTTTTTTCCAAAACTCGGCAACGTCTCTTTACTGGTACACTAGCTTGTTCTGTACGCCTTCCCAAGTCTTTGATTTTCTTTCCCATTTTTTTGCGAGGAAGGACGGAGGACAAAATTGAGAGTTCCTAGGACTCGAACCCAACACCTCTCGGTTGAAAACCAAGGGTGCTAGTCACTTATGTGGCGAACGTTCCCTGTGAGGAGGACGGCATTTAACGACGCATTTTCCTCGCAGTTTTCTTCCTATATATAAAAAAGTATGCTACTTGGTGTCCGCTTAGTCAACAAACGATTGTGCCAACCTTGACCTTTGGATTGACATTCAATGTCTGTCGCGTTTCTTCAGTCTCTTCTTCCTCGAGCCGCCAAAGCCAAACCAGCACCGGCGGGACCGCCTGCTCCCGCCTCCCACGGCTGGCTGTGATCTTCCCTGGCTCCTATTTGTTCCCATCCGAGGCCTCACCATCGTCCTCCACCTTGGTTCGCTCTCCGCGGCGCTGCCCTCCGGTTTTGTCAACATGGTCAACAACCGAGAGGAATAAGGAGATGACTGTACATGGTGAGGATGATGAAAGGGACCTAACAGCAACGCGCAGTAATTTTGTTTTTTTGGGATGAAGAAGGGTATCAACTGGGTTGTGCGGGACCCGTGGCCCATCTAGCCCAGGCTTTTATTTCATATGTTCAGCACATGACCAGCCTAGTTTGTTTTTTTCCTTTCTGAAAATGGCTAGCCAGCTATTTTGTTTTTGCGAATAACGTAACGTAGGGCCTACTTGCTTTTTCACGCTCGCCGGGCCGGAAATCTTTCAAGACGAGGAGGGATGCATTTTGCCCAGAAAATGGGCTATCACTACAACAAAATAGACTTTAAGTAACACAATCATGTAACAGATTGGAAAATGTGTGACAAGCGAAATTTATGTAACACATCATTTTGTGTCGAACGACAAGTAGTAACATATACTATATAAGGCCTCAAAATGTGTTAAGAGGGATATTGCAATAGTAACATACAAATATGTGTTGGTCGAATGTGTTACATGGATTTTGACATGGTAACATATAAATATGTGTTACTGCAATGTGTTACATGGCTTTTGACGGGTAACATATAATATGTGTTAGTGAAATGTGATACGTAGTTCAAAGTAACCATAATCATGGTTGATACATAGTATAACAAGCTCTATTAAAGGGGGGACTAGAAAAATTAAAACCAACTGTATACATAGATCACAAATAAGTTGACATATAGGGCCCATGTGTCAACATTATTTTTTTTAATATGTTCTTGTTTTGGTAAATAGTGTTTTCATTCTTTGGTAATATGGTATGAAAAAACAATATAGTTTGGTTGGTTAATACCAAACTATATTCGGTGTGGTTGCATTGAATATCGTATTAACCATATTGTTATGCAAATTTTAGGATGACTCAGCGACCATAAATGTGTAATGCCTACACTTTGAAATGATCATATGAATCTGACGTCAATACTTGCAAGAGTGGAAGACCAACATCAAACAAGAGCTTAAATTTGAACATAGTTTTACGAACCGGACCGGCGGTCTGACCAGAAAAAAGGGAACCAAGGCCTCATCCAGGTTTTTAAGGTGTGACGGTCTTTTAGCGAAAAACTAGTAAATTATAAAATAACATTTTTTTAGCGAAATAAAAAAAATCATGTGGAACTAGGAATCAGAGCATTGACCTTGAGCCGCCGCATGCCCAACGACCAAATACCAACCAGGCTTGCAATTTTTGATCAGGAGGGGGCGAAAAGAGTCACGTTTTTTTGCATATTTGATCAACTATAAAATCACCAAAAAGACATGTTGAATCACACACGCAAAGGTTGGTGTGATGGTTGAATCCTCTACTCTATGCTAGTGCTTATTTGCATGTTTGATTAACTATAAACTCACCAAAAAGACATGTTCAATCACACACGCAAAGGTTGGTTCACAACAACAAAGTAGAAAATGTTGAATCAGCCATCCAGGTTTAATTTCGAACATAGTTTACAAGATAGTAAATCTGACATAATACTTCTTCAACAAAAATGTATCTATTTCCAATGACAATCTGTCCTACATGAAGCTTAACTCCGCTAAAATTTTCTGAAATTTTCCAAGCTTCACTTTGAAGAGTGAAAACTATGCAAACATACAAAAGTCCGCTAAAAGAACACATTACTTCATCCATCAGTTTAGAACAATCCTTCTAATCTCTGGTTGCAAAATTTCCTCAAAAAACACGATTCACTTAAGCTCATGAGCAGAAATTCATAACAAATGAAAAGAGTCAAGTTAAATTCAATACATATCGGGCTTTTCTTTTTTTTGCACCCCGGGCGCGACAGGTCTCCTCCTCCAGGCCCCCTCCTCCTCCCTTCGCCGGCCTTGGCGCCGTGGCGGCTTGGCCGGGGCTCTGGTGGCGGCGGCCTCCTGGCCCTTCCCTCCGGTAGCTCTCCAGTAGGGCGTGAGCAGCTCCGGGGTGCATCTAAGCGGCTGATGCAGCATGGCGGTGCGGCTCCGTGGCGCATCTGGCGAGCTGGTGGCCGCCAGCGCAGCAGCGGCGGCGGGATCTGGGGTCGCTCGGCCCAGATCTGGGCCCTTCGGGCCCCATCTAGGCCTGGGCGGGCCGTCGGCGGGGATGGTCTCCGGCGTGGCTTCTGGGAGGCGGGGGAGACGCGACGGTGGCTGGGTGCCGGCGGCGCCGACGCCGGCCTGCTGCATCATGGCCGGCGGGGCTTAACGGGCCTGCTTCGGGCCTGGCTGGGAAGGGGTGGCCCAGCATGCCCCGCTGCCACGTCCGGAAGGCTACCGCGACGATGCCGGAGGCACGGGCCTCCCGAACGACGGCGGTGGAGGTGGTTCCCTCCCGCTCGGCGTCACTGTTGCTGCTCCCGTCGTGGTGAGCTTCTCTCCAGTCCTCTCCGCCTCGTGGTGGTGTTCGTAGTGAGGCGGCGTGGCGGCGGCGCTACTGTGTTGTCGCATGGTGATGGGCGACGGTTTGGCGGGTCGGTTCCGTCCGGTTGGGCGGTTGGGGTTGGAATGCGGGAGAAATCCCTGCCGGCTTCGGCCCCGACGCGGTGACACCTGCGGGTGCCACCATTCCTTCCTGGAGGGTGTCGGTGGTATCCACCCCCCACCTTCCTCCGCGTGCCGGGGGAAACCCGAGGACTCGTCCAGGCAGCAACATCGTCGACGTCGCATCCCTTCTTGGAGGTGCTGCTTGGTACGCGACGGTTCGGAGCCTCGGTCTGTGGTGGTCTGTATCCGGTGGGCGCCGCGGTGGCGGGTCATCCGCACTTTGCCGCGCTGCCGTGGTTGGCATTTGTTTCTTCTTCTTTTTCTTTTGGTGTATTGTGCTGCTCGCCACAACGATCTATGTACTCGGTGTTGGTTACTTTGGAATACAAAGCGGGGGAAACCCTTTTTCAATAAATTCAATACATATATGGACACTAGGTGCTTTATGGTAGAACATGGGATTTCTTAGTTGGCGCTAAGTTCATATTTTCCATGTACAGATAACATGTATGATCCAGAACAGATACACCTAACTGGACAAACTAGACAGAAACACTAGAGGGCCAGCAAAAATTGTATCGTGCATCAAATATACCAAGAAAACAACGTGCATCTCTAGGAAAAGAAGCATGGACGAAATTATTTGACCCTTGGATCAAATTTTGCATAATATACTGCCACATCTCTTATATACTGCCAGGATGATATAAGCATGCATTAAATATACTGTCACATCTCTTAGTAACGTATTATTTCACCCGTGGATGAGATTTTGCGTAATATTCTCAACCAAGTAAGTGTCAGGACAGTAGAAATACTAACAGTTATCATAATCCACAATGGCAGCATCAATGGAATATAGAACGAGAAACTGAATAGCAATAAAGAAAAACAGAAGTTGGGTTTATATGTTGAGTGGAAGACCTCATTCCATCGAATTTTATGAAGGGTGTAAGCTCAGCCAACAATCTGCAAAAATATACAATGGTTCTTAATGTCCTGAAAACTCAGCTTTGACTTCAGGTAAAACTACAGTGTATATATAATCATGAAAATGTTCCTCAACCACGACCACGAGGGGTTGGTAAGGGAAGTTTCTGATTGCAAGAAAATTGGTGAAGCTTTCACTAACTGACGCATATTAGATTTTGGGTTTCAGGTTCTATCGTTGGAGGTCCACAGAAAACTATGATCGTGACCTTTTGTTACTTCTCGTGTGCTTTTGGTTTTTGAAGTTTTAGCTTTCTGTAGCTTCAAGATATGAATATCATTCCATCTAATATTATTGTCTCTTGGTAGGTGAGGGAAACGAGGGATCTTATGGGTGAATCTGTTTCAAGACCGAACCAGCAGGGAACTAGAACTGAACACCCACACCCATCTCGCTCAAAAAGAAGGCGCACTTCTTCCATCAAGGTAAAGATTCACCAAGGGGCATGGTTTACTATACCCAAATTCCCAACCTAGACCACATTATCATCCCTGCTCGAAAAATGGATTTTGTTACACATTTTGCTCAATCTGTTGTATGCAAGTAAATGATATATTTAACCAAGCATGAGCAAGCGAGGTGACCTTGAGCATTAGACTTTGATGCCGGGTCTAGTTTACTTAGTTTTTTGGGGCACCTTACTGGGCTGACATTAAAAAGATCTCATATTGTTCAAACAAATTACAAATTATATTGTTATTGTCGTTGAATGCTAAGATTGATCGTAATATAGGCTGCTTCCAAAGTAGTTTTAAAGACTTCAACATATCCCAACAAGCGGAATGTTGGGTATGGTACTATTCGGAGTACTGATCCAAGAACTAAGGTTGGTGACATTGAGTTAGGTGCTGAATTTTCCCTTGTGCACATAGGTCAACCTAATCAAGATAATGAGGAGTTGGTAAGGGAAGTTTCTGATTGCAAGACAATTGGTGAGGCTTTCACTTCAGGATACTTAATTGCCTGGTCTTCAGCTTTTGTAAGTTAAAATCTTCGCTTCCACATTCTGGAATCATATTTGTGTACATTTAATAACATATATCTAAGGTGCAAGTTTCTTTTACAGATTTGAGAGAAGGATAATTGAGTTGCAGCTGAATTCTTGGATCAAGAGGCAAATAAAATTTGAAGATTTTAGCTACGAATAGTCATAGTTTACATTGATAGATTGAAAAATGTAATATCATCCACAAGATATTTTTGTTTTGTCAAATTGATGCAAATGCTATGGTGTAATATTCTCCATGGTTGTGTTTTCTCTGCTCAAAATGATATGACTGATATATTTATTGTAATGCATATGTATCATACACTCTTGTATATTCGTAATAAATATCTTTATATGAATTTCTAGATGTGTTGTGCTTCAGATTCTATATCATTTGATGCTGCCAAAGCATAATAATAAAATGATTAAATATTTACGCAATTGCACCAATTTTATTAAATAAATTGGTATCAAGTTTTATTGGTAATATAAAAAACAAATACATTAATTATGTTACCATATTTATATAGTAGTGTTACCGATGGTGTTACTATATTACAAAATTTGTTACTAGAGTAGTTGACAACTATAATTACAGTATTACGATATTTGGATATTATGTTACTGGTTGTGTCCTGATGCTAGAAAATGTGTTACCAGTTGTGTTACTATCGATACAAAAACATGTTACAACCAACGTTCTACGTCTATGCAAATATGTTACTACCTGTGTGACTATAAATACAAAAATGTGTTACCAATGTGTTTGGTAACACATAATACACATGTTACTTCAATGTAATTGTAACACACTTTTTGATATAGGGTAACAATTATTATGTGTGACAGTTGACATCACGTAGTAACACGGTCTAATGGAACACATTTCAAATTATGTTACTATAAGGTCTAGTAACATACTTTTGGCCCTGTAGTAACACAAGACGGTGTTACAAAAGCTCTGTCCTCTTGTAGTGTATAAGTAATAATAAATGGGCTGTAAAATGAAAAAATACAGCAATCAGGCAATTAGTTCCAAAATACTGTTTTCATTCGGATTTTGATATTTTAAATTTCTTTGTTTTTGTGCGGGTAAAATTTCATTGAATTTAAATTAAGGTATATTTAGATTTAAAATTAATTTGAATCTGGCTAGAAATTTCGGGTTGTATGCTATTTGGGACAGATTTGGAGGCTGACTTGTGGGTCTACTAGGTTGACGTGTAGTTTTGCTTTGTCAACTTTGTCCACAAATGATTCTAGCAGTAGTGACCGTTGGATGTTAATCCAACGGCCGTGCTGCTTCTTCAATATCTGATCTTCTTGCTCCAGCCACCCAAACCAGCTCCGGTGGGACTGCCTGCTCCCGCCTCCCGTGGCCGGCTGTGCTCCGCACAGCCGCACCGCCCCACCCTACTTCATTGCTGGCCAGGCCATTCCTCTACTCACCCACACCTCCTGTTATTTTCCGGCCACGGCAACTGGACCAGTAAACCCTTGTACTCCCCACCGCGTGGGCAACCATTGCCGAGTCTTCCCCGACTTCGTGTCTTTCCCTTCCTAGGCCTCGCCGTCGTCCACCGCCCTGGTGCTCTCGGCGTGGCGTGGTCAACATGGTCAACGAACGACATCCATCGGCCATGGAGTGTACGCGCAAAATAATGATTCCTCCACCTGACAGCTGGGACCCACTGGAAGGGCCTCTGTATTTCGCGAAAAAAACGTTCCCGCCGCTGACATGTCGGACCCACCAGCTATATCTTTGCACGCAAGGAAGTGCCTCCTTATTACGCACAAAAAATAAATACCCCCATGCTAGCTGGGACCCACCATAGTGGGAGGATGACTTGTGGGCCAACTAAGTTGATGGGGACGGAGGGCTTTGTCAACTTAGTCAATATGAATGATTCTAGCTCCAATGACTGTACGATGTCCATCCAACGGCCGTAGTGCTTCTTCAACCTCTGGTCTTCTTGCTCCAGCCGCCCAAAGCAGCGCCGGTCGTGCCGCATGCTCCTGCCTCCCGTGGCCGGCTGTGCTGCCGCGAAGGCCTCACCACCCCCTACTATTCCCATCGCTGGCTAGGCCCTGCGACGACGGCAGCTTCACACCGCAGGAAAATCAGTGAACCCTCGTACTCCTCTCCGCGCGGGCTTCCACTGCTGCGTCTTCCCCTGCTCCGCATCGTCCCATTCCTAGGCCTCGCCGTCGTCCACCGCGGTGGTGCTCTTGGCGCGGCCTGGTCAACATGGTCAAGGAACGACTTCCATCGGACGTGGACTGTACATGGAGAGGCTGACAGCTGGGTCCACGACCGCAGCAAGGAAGTGCCTCCTTATTACATGGAAAATAATGATTCCTCCACCTGACAGCTGGGACCCATCGGACGGGCCACTATATTTCACGGAAAAAACGTTTCCCCCTGACTGCTGGGACCCACCAGCTTCATCTTCGCATGCAAGGAAGTGCGTCCGGGCAAAAAAAAACGATTCGGCCCCTGACTGCTGGGACGCACCAGCTACACCTTCGCACGCAAGGAAGTGTATCCGGGCAAAAAAACAATTCGCCCCCTGACTGCTAGGACCCACCAGCTACATCTTCGCACGCAAGGAAGTGCGTCCGGGCAAAAAAAAACCCAAAACGATCCGTCCCCCTGACTGCTGGGACCCACCAGCTACATCTTCGCAGGCAATGAAGTGCCTGACAGTTGGGACCCACCTGGTCGAAGCGTATGTAGCATTGTCATTCTGGTCGTGAACGTGTACATACATATATACTGGCCGATGTAGAGGCGCGCACGTGTCGTAGTAGAGGCGCGTACATGTCATAGTAGAGGCGCGCACGTAGCATGTACACGTACGTACAGCGGACAGGGTGCAAGAAAGAAAATACGGCCACGTACGTACATACGGGCTGGGTCTCGAACGCCTACTCGCGCATACGTACGGCCAGGGCTCGTGTACATGGCTGGGTCGGAACGGAGAAACAGCGCATCGTCGTGTTCATGGGGAGGCAGCGGAATGCGTCATGTTCATGGGGAGGCAACGGAATGCGTCGTGTTCATGGGGAGGCAACGGAATGCGTCGTGTTCATCGGGAGGCAACGGAATGCGTCGTGTTCATCGGGAGGCAACGGAAGGCGTCGTGTTCATCGGGAGGCAACGGAACGCGTGGGAGCTAACCGGCTGGGTCGGAACGGAATGCGTGGTCGTGTTCATCGGGAGGGCTTGGACGGAACAGGCGATGGAAACGAGGCCTGGCGTACCGCACAATAGAGGAAATGGACCTCCTATGTACGGAACGGGGTCCTGTTGATCGGGAGGGGTGTGGCATACCGCAAAATGGAGGAAACGGACCTCCTACGATCGAAACAGGGGTCCTATTGATCGGGAGGGGTGTGGCGTACCACAAAACGGACAAAACGGACCTCCTACGGTCGAAACGGGGGTCCTGTTGATCGGGAGGGATGTGGCGTACCGCAAAACGGACGAAACGGACCTCCTACGGTCAAAACAGGGGTCCTGTTCATCGGGAGGGGTGTGGCATACCGCAAAACGCGACTCCACGGGATACTGTTTATCCCCACCGTCGACCTCCTCCAGACTCCACGGGCTACCGTCGACCTCCTCCAGCCTCCATGGGCTCCTGTTCATCCAGCCTCCACCGCGCTTACTCCACCGGCTCTTGTTCAACCACCCTCCACGGGCACCCCTCCACCGCTTCATCGTTCATCCAGCCCTCCACACCACGGGGTCCTGTTCAACCACCCCTCCACGGGCACCCCTCCACCGTCTACTGTTCATCCAGCCCTCCACCACACCACGGGGTCATGTTCATGCAGAGGCAACGCCACCGCTCAGTGTTCATCCAACCCCCCCCCCATCCCGCAATGCTCACTATTCATCCCAGAGGCAGCATCGATCGGCTTCAGTTAGCAGCAGTAGCGAAGGAATCACTCGATCGGGTTCAGTTAAGAGCCATCGATCGATCGCTCGGAGTTCGATGTCGTAACTGCGATTACTGTCGCTTTCGGGTTGATTAGAGCCCAACGCCTCGCTTCGGGTTGATTAGAGCCAATGCCTCGCACACAAGGCGTACTGCACGAGAAAGCGTGCATCGCCGGCCCCGACCTCCCATCATAACCGGAACTCCCGAAATTTTCCTCCCCTCGCTTCTACCACGGTTTTTTCCGTCATGGACGGCCCAAAGAATGTCATGCAGCTGCATCTCCGGCCCGCCCAGACTTAAAAGCCCATTTTCTGTCATGATTTTTTGTCATAGAAGTAGGAGCCCACCACATCTATGATGATATCGGGTTTTATCACAATTATCATCATAGAAGTGTCATATGTATGACAGAAAAAAATTCGTTCGGCCCAAAATGTCATGGATGTGTCTTTTTTTTGTAGTGTAGGCAAGACATCATATTACCGGGTCATCAAAGGACCAACATCATAACTCCTGGAAAGTTGTCCCAACCATCATATCTGACCGAGATTCAGATCCGATTGGTGTCATGATACCTCAGACTCAGGATGTCCGAGAAGAAAATGTGCAACACAAATCGACGAAATGGCATTGCAAGATTCTCGGGAAATGAACTATGGGAGTGGGTTCCTGAAACAATAGTTCATCATTAAACCAAGGAGGGGATGAGGAGGTGGCTGATGGGATCACCGACAATTCATCGAAGATCCAAACGGGTGGATTTCCACAATAATGTGAACAAGAAGATGACACTTGTCAATTCAAAGGATATAATGTTGTATGCTCGAGGAAGACATACACCATCAATCATTAGTTGAAAGGTGTGCCTGAAATATGACCTTAGGTGACAAGATCAATGTTAGAGTAATGATTAAATAACCAACAGTCTAAGAACGAATTGTCGATCATTAACTTCAAAGCAATAGGGTTGCTAGAATTACAGAACTCAAACAGCATCGTTAACATATTGGTATCCCGGTTAAAAACAACACGGGGACCAAGGAAAAATGGTGATGCTGAGAAGTATCATCGTACCAAGAATTTCTAGGAGGTGGAGCAATCCCCACAGCATTCCCGACATAAAAGACACTAATACTTCAAGGCAGAACACAACACTAGCTGGAGAGCAAGTTGCATTCATAATGTGGACAAGTTCGCGATGAAAGGAAGTCAAGGGTGTTCTCGATGATAATAAAAATCATCGGGGGCAAGGAGGGTATTTATCATCATGAACACAATTGACATCTCGGAAGAAGTCAAAGTGTTGAAGGTGATCCGACACATTTGCCGGGAGGTTTCGAGAGGATGCAATCAAACAACAACGGCAACAAGCAAGGGAATGACAAAGTGGCAAGTTATAGGATCAATATATAAGATGCAAGCTCGGAACCAAAGTTGCCTTTCAAGACAAGCAACATGATGTTGAAAGCTCGACGTAAGTCGTGCTCACACACTGAAGAATTCGTGCACCAGAGAAGGACGAGGTAGCACAGTCAAAGATAGCAAGACCAGGATGCAGCCGATAGTCTAGGAATGACCAGATTGAGTTCAGAATTTCCTAGTAAAAATATTAGGGTATTTGATTTGTAGTGCAGAATAATTTCACTAGTCGGTGTCCTAGGTTGACAACAACCCAGAACCAGTAGAGTGATTACGACAAGGAAAGACATTACTTTAACAAAAGTTCATAAGATGTAGTTCAATGGCATGATATCCTCGAGATACTAGGGGTAATACTCGCAGGTAGATCCTAATAGAGGTTGGGCAGGCGCATTGATCTGTAGAAGACAAGTGCTTGAACTTGTCCGAGAAATGGATCAAAGAAGAACAATCATGGTCGGAACCACGATTGCAAAGGATCAATTCACAGATACCTGATGATATTTATCAAGGAAACAGTTACTATCACAAGAATCTTCCATGATAGGATCTACATCGTGTCCATGGGCATGAACACAAAGTTCAAGGTCGACTCCCACTTCTCTAATGCATAACCTTTCACTCACTTCTAGCCTTCGACGAAGTTGTAGTGTTGAAATTTTATCTGGCATAACATCAGTAGATTATGACCCGTAGTAGTTTCCGGGTTCACAAGATTAGAAAAGGCATAGGTTCAACCCATTAGGGCCTCTTAGGAACATATACCACAAACTTCAGAAGTAAATAACACAAGCTCAAGAGCAGAGCATGTTCGACAAGGCAGAGGATACAATTTACCAAAGACATTATGTACCTGAGAAAATACTCACAAAGTTATTGAATATGAAGGACGTTGTCGGATGAAATCCAATAAAGGATCTGGTGGTCCACAAGGGATCTGATGTGAGCATCAGTACTCAACAAGAAGAAGAAAGAATGCAAGGTGGTCGGATTATAGAAACAAATGACTAACTCAAAGCTCAATCGCACAAAAACCGGTCAAGGGATCAGAAGCAACGCTCTGATTAGTGGTGGATAAGTTGAAAACACTTAGTTGGACAAGCAATAAAGGTTTGAATTGCCGATAACCAACTCATGTCCGGGATGACGACTGAGTCGGAAAGATAATTTTAAAAAGGACAACATGATGATTACGTGCGTCCGCACATATTGAATCAATAGGCTCAAAATGACTAAGACAAGGGATGTTATCAAGGACTACTAGTCATATGGAATTAACCATAATGCAAGCAGGCAAGAATTTCAAGGATAACAGGCTGCAGAGGATTTTCGAAAGCTTGGAAAGTATTTCGAAGGATTTTGTGAGACACATGAACAATTGAGAAGAACGGACCCTTGATATATATGAGGAAAACCCGTAAGGGTTTTCATGCAAAATAAAACTACAAGACAGTAAACTCAAAGGATTCTCGGACAACGGAGAATAGTTTGAGGCATCTTGTAACAACAAGAGCGACGGGGAATGATTAAAAGAATGACAAGTGCATGCAGATATCCATAGGGATATATCAGCGACAGTGAATTGCAAAGGCGATGAGCACAAGGGTCTCGGGAAAATATCAAGGCATATCCTCAGAATCTTCTAATGAAGCAGGTGATCTTCCGGAATGAGGGCTCTCCGGGAGAAATAGTTACAAGAACCTAGAGTTAGAGTTCGCAAAATCATGTAACCCGAATAGAGGAGAGATCAGAGTCCCAGAGTATAGATGAGGAATAAAAGATCCTAATACCACCCAATGGCAACGTGGGCCCGTAAGGCACACAACCAAGTTAGTAAAAGTTTTGTAGTGATTAGACTCGACTTCAGCCAAGGAGTGTGGAAGGGGGATTCCTACAGGCAGTCGGCTCCGAAACCAACTTGTGACGCCCCCGATTCAATCGTACACTAATCATGCACGCAAACGTGTACGATCAAGATCAGGGACTCACGGGAAGATATCACAACACAACTCTAAAAACATAAATAAGTCATACAAGCATCATATTACAAGACAGGGGCCTCGAGGGCTCGAATACAAGTGCTTTCGATCATAGACGAGTCGTGGAAGCAACAATATCTGAGTACAGACATAAGTTAAACAAGTTGCCATAAGATGGCTAGCACAAACTGGGATACAGATCGAAAGAGGCGCAGGCCTCCTGCCTGGGATCCTCCTAACTACTCCTGGTCGTCGTCAGCAGCCTGCACATAGTAGTAGGTCCCTCCAGTGTAGTAGGAGTCGTCGTCGATGGTGGCATCTGGCTCCTAGGCTCCAATATCTGGTTGCGACATCCGGGAAGAAGAGGGAAAAGGGGGGACAAGAGGGAGCAAAGCAACCGTGAGTACTCATCCAAAGTACTCGCAAGCCAGGATCTACACTACATATGCATGGGTATATGTGTAAAGAGGCAATATCGATGGACTGAACTGCAGAATGCCAGAATAAGAGGGGGATAACAAATCATATCGAAGACTACGCTTCTGGCAGCCTCCATCTTGCAGCATGTAGAAGAGAGTAGATTGAAGTCCTCCAAGTAGCATCTCATAGCATAACCCTAACCGGTGATCCTCCCCTCGTCGCCCTGTGGAAAAGCGATCACCGGGTTGTCTGTGGAACTTGTCTGGGTTTGTTTTATTAAGTATCCGGTTCTAGTTGTCATAAGGTCAAGGTACAACTCCAGGTCGTCCTTTTACCAAGGGACACGGCTATTCGAATAGATAAACTTCCCTGCAGGGGTGCACCACATAACCCAACACGCTCAATCCCCTTTGGCTGGACACACTTTCCTGGGTCATGCCCGGCCTCGGAAGATCAACACGTCGTAGCCCCACCTAGGCCTAATAGAGAGGTCAGCACGCCGGTCTAACTCCTATGGCGCAGGGGTCTGGGCCCATCGCCCACCTGCACGTTGCATGGGCGGCCGGAAGCAGACCTAGCCTCCCTAATACAAGAGCAGGTGTTCGAGTCCAATCCGGCGCACGCCGCTCAATCACTGACGTCTAGAAGGCTTCGGCTGATACCACGACGTCGAGTGCCCATATCTTTCGAGCGTAGTTGGTTAGTGCGTATAGGCCAGTGGCCAAACTCAGATCAAATACCAAGATCTCGTTAAGCATGTTATTATGAAGCAACCGCGAACGCCGACCAGGGCCAGGCCCACCTCTCTCCTAGGTGGTCTCAACCTGCCATGTCGCTCCGCCACAAAGATCACATAGAGGGCCGTCGGGACAAAGGTCCTTTCAGCCCCCAATCCGTGAATCACTCGCGGGCACTCAACGAGCCGACCTGACTTTAGTCACCATCTGTATAATATGTATATATGTATAGTATATACCCATGATCACCTCCCGAGTGATCACGGCCCAATAGTATAGCAAGGCTGACTGACAAGAATGTAGGGCCAATGATGATAAGCTAGCATCCTATACTAAGCATTTAGGATTGCGGGTAAGGTATCAATGACTGTAGCAACAATGACAGGCTATGCAATGTAATAGGAGTAACTTAACAAGAACATGCTACACTACTCTAATGCAAGCAGTAGAGAGAAGAATAGGCGATATCTGGTGATCAAAGGGGGGGCTTGCCTGGTTGCTCTGGAAAGAAGGAGAGGTCATCAACTCCGTAGTCAAACTGGGCAGCAGCAGCGTCGGTCTCGTAGTCTACCGGAGAGAAGAGGGGGAAGAAACAGTAAATACAATGCAAATATAAGCATGACAATGCATGACATGACAATGAGCGGTGTTAGGTGTGCCCTAACGCGCTAGTAGGTGATACTGGCGAAAGGGGGAAACATCCGGGAAAGTATCCCCGGTGTTTCGCGTTTTCGGACAGGTAAACCGAAGGGGGAAAGTTGCGGGTTTGCTATGCTAGGGATGTGTGGCGGACGAACAGGCTGCGAATCCGGATTCGTCTAGTCATTCTGATCAACTTTCATGTATAAAACATTTTCATCCGAGTTATAGATCATTTTATATGATTTTCTAAAGTTTTAAATCATTTTCTAAATTATCTTTAATTCGAAAATTAAATGTTAAATTGCTATGGGTACATAGAAGTGTACCCACAGATGGACTTGGGTGGCTGACGAGTAGGCCCAGTTGACTTGGTCAACTGCCCATTCAGCAGAGGCTGACTGATGGGGCCGATCAAAGTCAACAGCCGATCGGCCAAGATTATTATTTGGTCAAACTAACTAGTGGGTCCCGCTTGTCATAGCCTCATAGTAATTAAACAGGGTTAATTAGCTTTAACTAGATGATTAGGTTAATCTAATCCGGATTAATTAAGTTAATTAATTAATAATTTATTTATTATATATTTAATTCATTTTCTTTCATTCTCTTTTTTTAACGTTCTGGGGGCTGGGCCCCACGTGTTATTCGACCAGGGGGCCGATGCGGGTTACGGGCGCTGGGTGCTAATGGCACAGCCCGAACGAGCGATGGCCCGTGGGGCCGCACCCGACTAGGCGCTGGCCCGTGGGGCCGCACCCGACTAGGCGCTGGCCCGCGGGGCCGCACCCGACTAGGCTCTGCGGGCGCCCGACCTGTATGAGGGCCGAGCGGGCAACGGCGCGTCGTCGGAGGTGGCCGCAGCCACAGCGGAGCGAGGCGGCACGGTGAGCGGCGGGGCCGGGGCGCTGTTCAGGCGCAGCACGGGGAGGAGGAGGTGAGGACGGCCGGTCGGGCGTGGAGGCGCTGGGCTGCAACAAAGAAGAAGAAGCACTGTGGGGCGCGAGGCGGTCATGCGCCCTCGATGCGGCTATATCTCCCACGTGTCGAAGCACGACTTAGAGGCATAACCGCATTGAACGCAATGTCGCAAGTGAGGTAATCTTCACACAACCCATGTAATACATAAGGGAAAGAGATACATAGTTGGCTTACAAATGCCACTTCACACAATACATAAATAAACATCCATCATTAGAGTACACTCAAGGTCCGACTACGGAACCAAAATAAAGAAGATACCCCAAATGCTACACGGATCCCCGATCGTCCCAATCGGGCACCACTCTTGATCATCGAGGAAAAGACACATAGTAACGACCACGTTCCTCGTCGAACTCCCACTTGAGCTCGGTTGGAGTCACCTGACCGCATCGTCGGGCACTGCAATCGTTTTGGGAAGTATCTGTGAGTCACGGAGACTCAGCAATCTCACACCCGCGAGATCAAGACTATTTAAGCTTATAGGAAGGACAGAGTAGTAAAGTGGAGCTGCAGCAGCGACTAGCATATATGGTGGCTACATCGCAAAAGAGAGCGAGAAGAGAAGCAAAGCACGGTCGTGAAACTAGTAGCGATCAAGAAGTGATCTGAACTACTTACGCCGACATAACTCCAACACGTGTTCACTTCCCGGACTCCGCCGAGAAGAGACCATCACGGTTACACACGCAGTTGATGTGTATTTTATTTGAGGTCAACTTCGGGTTTTCTACAACCGGACATTAACAAATTCCCATCTGCCTCATAACCGCGGCACGGCTTTCGAAAGTTCAAACCCTGCAGGGTGTCCCAACTTAGCCCATGATAAGCTCTCGCGATCAACGAAGGATATTCCTTCTCCCGGAAGACCCGATCAGTCTCGGAATCCGGCTACAAGCCATTTCACAGCAATAAAACAAGACCAGCAAAGCCGCCCGGATGTGCCGACAAATCCTGATAGGAGTCGCACGTACCTTGGTCTCAGGGCACACCGGATAAGTCAGCCTACGAGTAAAACCAGCCCTCGAGTTGCCCCGTGGTGGCCCCGCAGTCTGCTCGGTTCGGACCAACACTCGAAGGAGCACCGCCCGGGGGCTAAAATAAAGATGACCCTCGGGCCCGGAAACCCAAGGGAAAAAGGGCATAGGTGAGGCAAATGGTAAAACCAATGTTGGGCCTTCTTTGGAAAAGTCTTATTCAAAGCGAACTGTCAAGGGGTCCCATAAATCACCCGACCGCGTTAGGGACGCAAAAATCCGGGAACATAATACCGATATGACGGAAACTAGGGCGGCAAGAGTGGAACAAAACACCGGGCATAAGGCCGAGCCTTCCACCCTTTACCAAGTATATAGATGCATTAATTAAATAAGATATATTGTGATATCCCAACAAGTAAACATGTTCCAACAAGGAACAACATCTCCATGTTCCAACAAGGAACAAACTTCATCTTCACCTGCAACTAACAACGCTATAAGAGGGGCTGAGCAAAGCGGTAACATAGCCAAACAACGGTTTGCTAGGAAAGGATGGTTAGGGGCTTGACATGGCAATATGGGGAGGCCTGATAAGCGGTGGTAGGCATCGTAGCATAGGCATAGCAAAAGAGCGAGCATCTAGCAAGCAAAGATAGAAGTGATTTCGAGGGTATGGTCATCTTGCCTGAAATCCCGCAAGGAAGAAGAACGAATCCATGAAGAAGACAAACGGACGTAGTCGAACGAATCCTCACAACTCCGAACGAAACCGCAGCTAATGAGAGAAGCAAACCGGAAAGAAGCAAACAACATAGTAAACAACCATCACATAAACATGGCATGATGCACAATCAAGTATGATGCATGTCCGGTTTAAAGAGGCATGGCATGGCAATATGCACAAACAACACTACAAGTTAAGTGGAGCTCAATATGCAACGAGTTGCATATTGACGAAACACCACATCAATTATTTAGTTCACTCTCGGTTAGGCTACCAAACAATATTAAATGTTGTTAAACATGGCAAGAGGTGAAGCATAAGTAAACTAACTATTTAGGCAAATTTAAATGAGGCCGGAAATAACAAACAACAATTCGGAAATCCCCATATGCATATTTCGAATTTGCTACTGTTCTGCCCTAAACACAATTTTAATGTTATTAAGCAGCAAAATAAAGTGTACCATGTTAAACTAGGCATTTTTTCCACCCCATTTACATATATAATTTATTTAAATCCGAGCTACGGTTATTTAGTTATGAAATAAATCATTTTAGCATGGCATTTAAGCAAATTAATGCAAACAACAATTATAAACATTTAAATGTTGTTATCATGATGCGGAGGACATGTGCAGGTTTGTATGCAATTTTTTTATGAAAACGTTGACAAGAGCATTATGAAGCATTTGGTCACCATGGCGGAACGAAAGGGTGCCACGGCGGCGAAACGAAAATGATGCCACGGCAACATTTCGGAGCTCATGGAGATATCGGTGCAAAAGAAAGTGTGACGGAAGCGAGTTGAGCAAGATGGTGGGGTGTTCCCGGTTACCGGGTTCCCACGAGACGATGGCATGGCAACGAGGAGGAACAAGCAAGCGACAATTCGGACACGGTGCAAACAGTCATCTCATACGACATATGCATTCGTTCCACGACGGTCGTTCTCGGCGGTTATACCTTTGAAGCGTGCGTTCGGGGCGGAATGCGTTTCGTAGAGGGAAGTAGACGTTCACGGGTCGTCGAGGGAAATAGAGGAAGTAGTCGTTCTCGCGATGTAGTGGAAGTAGTCGTACACGGCGACGGTAGTTGTACCCGGTTCGTAGATGTTCGGGTCGACAGTAGTGGAAGTAGTGGTACACATATCGTAGAGGAACTTGACAGAATCCAGTCTCCGGGGTCGTCGCGGTACTTGTAACTCGTGTAACTCCACCGTTCGTTGTGTAATCGCATACATGGGTCTCGAGTCTTGGTCCTGAACTTGAGGAGGTCAATGGTCGAAGTGACCCACGCGAGCACCGCAAGACGGGCAAGAGAGCGGGCGAACAGAGACGCGTCCTCCACCCCGCTCGAACGAGGCGGAGGCGGGGCAGGGGGGCTCATCCGGTTCCCGGCCGGGTCCAGGCCGGTGGGACTCCATGGGGCGGCGGCCATGGCGTCGGGCAGGGCTTCCCGAGGTGGTGCAGGTGGCCCATGGAGAGGTGCAGCAGGATAGATCCTGGCATTGGAGGAGGACGGGCGGTGGCTCCTGCTGGCGCGAAGGCGGAGAGGAGGCTCCAGCTTGGCGTGGCCTCGCCCGGCGGGTTGGAGCTCGACGGTGGCACTGCCGCACGGCGCCGGAGATGGCAAGGGCGACGAAGAGCTGAAGGACGGCGAGGACGCAGGGAGCTCCTGGTTCCCCGGGCAGAGGAGCTGCAGGGCCGAGGCGGCGGCGTGGGAGGGCCTCAGCAGCGCAGCCTCGATCCGGGCGGCGGCGGCGGGCTCGTGGTGGCTGGTGGTGCGAAGGCGGCAAGGTTCACGGGAGGCGCGGGCCGAACGACGACGGGGTGTAGGAGGCCGAGGGAGAGATGGGGCGCAGAGGAGGAGATGGGATCGAGAGAAGGTGGCGGCGGCCGAGAGGAGAGATCGAGAGGGAGAGATGGGATCGAGAGAGGAGAGAGCGCTCGGGCTAGGGTTAGAGTTGGTTAGGTGGGCTGGTGCCTTAGAGGCCGGCCCGGGTAGGGAAGAAAATGGCCAGAGGCCTGGTGGAGGAGAAAGGCCAGGGGCCGGCTGGGCCTAGCTCCTCTCTCTCTCTCTCTTTAAACTCTTAAAACAGAGAAAAGAAAGGAAAGGGAAGAAAAGAAAAAGATTAGAGAAAGAGTTTGGGCACTGGGATTATTTTCCCGAGCTCGCAAAAAATGAGCTCGATCCAGGAAAATAAAAGAGGCATGATTGAAAGAATTGAATTCAAATTCATTTGAATTTAAATTCGAATGATTGGAATGGAAGTGAGGGTTTGGGAAGGTCCAAAAATGTTCGGATTTTTGGTGGAGCTCCGGAATATGATAAAAGAAATTTAGGGCAAAGTGTGGAGACCAAACTTGAAGTAGAAAGGGCACGAAATTATTTTGCAAGTGTGTTAAGATCAATTCCAAATAAATGGAATAATTATTATAGCTCCCTAATAATATTGGGACGATATGTTATAAAGAGAAGTCACCATGTGAATCCCTCGATTTAAATGGATCGAGAAAAATCCATACAATTTATTTAGTTGTGTTTTGAAAATTAATGATATGATGGCATGATGAGATGATGCAATGCAAGAGATGACATGATGAATGCACAAACAAAACAAATTGCACGACAAAACTCGGAAACCCTGGAAGGCAACTGAAGCTCCGGTCTTGGGGCGTCACAACACTCCACCACTACGAGAGGATCTCGTCCCGAGATCTAGGATGGCACCGGCGAAAAGCGGAAGAGGAAGAGGTAAAACAAAGTTGCTTCTCCGACAAACGAGTGAAACCAAAGAACCTCGAGAGGTTGAACAAAATGAAAGAAAGGAAACAACGAAGATGAACAAGGTTGAAAACACTCTGTTAGAAAAAGAGGAACAAGGGATACGATTTAAAACCAAGAGGTTTAGTGATAAGATAGAATCTGAAACCACTCCGGTTAAAACTAGATAAGAATGAACAAGAATGATATAATTTTGGCAGCACTCCGATTGAAAATGGAAGGAATTGAACATGAACTTGAGAAGATGGGATGATAGTTGATGAGATCAACAACACACTACCTCCGAAACTATTGAAAAAAGAATGGCACAAGGGGTAAGAAGGATTTCAGACAGCTCTCCGGTTGAGGAAGCAGGCAAAACTTGATAAGATGAGAGAACTCGAATGAAAACATGACACTCCGGTTAAATGGATAATGCAAGAAAAGAACATGATCTTGACAAAAGAAGATGATGGGTCGAAGAGTGCAACATCACAATGCCTCCGGAAGAAAAATTGAAGATAGGTCATTGGAATTAAGGAATGGAGAAGAAAATGACAACTTCCATCACAAATGAGTTTGGAAAGCACCCTTAAAAGAAGGATAGAACGGAGTTGTTGGATTATCAACAACGAAAAGCACAAGCTTGTTGTGGGCTTATGGTAAACATCTCAAAATTATGAGGCGAAGCCGCCACCAACGGAAACAATTGATTGGATTGATATCAACAAGGAGGCGAGAAACTTATATCACCGGGAGGACAAATGAAGAGCTTGGGTCATTTATAAGCACCATAAATAGCAACAACCCTTAGGGAAAGCTTTAGGTGAAATATAGCCCAAGACAAGTCCAATGAAGAGATTGATGGATTTAAAATACCTCATTCTTGACAACATGTGAATCATGAAACACGAACTCAAATTGTCGAGAATGACATAACACCATCTCAAAAGATAAGATAGAGAGAATTGCACTTCGAAATGCAAGAAGAAGAATGCTTGAACTCCTCAAAACAAAACATGTGTTGAGCACCATGTTCAATTTTGAGTATAGCTTGACGGATCTTAACTCCGAGAGAAATCTTGATGAACAATTGGAGAAATGAAAAGAATCCTTGAGGAAGCACCATGTAGATCCTCCACGAAGAACTCCGGTAAACAAAAGGATGATAAAAGAAAGAGAAGTTGACAACACAAGGTGAAGCCTTGCAGTGATAAGATGAAGCTTTGAAATGATATAACCGAGAAAACTTGGAACTCCGGAAAGAAAGATGAACAAATGAAACCAAGAATTTTGATGAACCTCCGAAATAAGGAATTGAATTTACTCGATGGAACAAGAATAAGAATTACATTATGTTGATCCTTCACCAATTAAATTGATGACAAGCCATGGATTAGGCATACTACTTATTCTCGTAGAAAGGATGAAGATAGATATGGCGCAAAACTTGGGAAGGTCTTCAACGAACCACGGTAGGATTTGGGAAGAACGAATGAATCTATATGATAACGAAGGAAGAGAACTCTTGAACAAACCACCATAATAATTGAGAATGAACGTAGCAAAGGCACAATTCACCGGGAAGAATTGGCAAACGAATGAAGATATTTGAGGGGATTTAGATACAAGTGAACGAATAGATGACGAGCTGATTGGAGAATACTTGAATGATGCACGGTAAGATTTGGAGAGTGAGATGTTGAGAATGAATAATTACGAGATGATGGGCTCCGGAGAATCAAACTGAAAAGACTCCTGAAATGCTCCGGTGGGTTAAAAGAATTCTCACAATCGAAAAATAATTATGAGAGGATGGCATCAAGCTAGAACCATGAATCTTGAAGAGAATGGAGCAAGATTAAAGAGAAACTCTTCTTCAGTCTTCAAAATTCGAGAATGACGACGAGAAACACCACCATGAATTGTTGAGGCACTCGGAATGAAAATTAGAAAGGTTGAACCAACAATGAAAATAATTTGAAAGATCTTGGAGAAAGACATTTGACTGATGATAACTCATTCTTACGTCAAACTTTGCAATGAATTTGGGAATAGCTCCTGAAAATTAGAAGAGTTAGGTAAGATCCTGGGAAAAGACCTATGGGTTAGGGCCCACTCAAAAGAACCACTGTTGAACAATTGCTTGAAAAGAGAGATTGCACCGGTTGAATTAAATGGCTTGAATGGGATAACAAACTCGAAATAACTTGAACGGATTAAGAATGGAAACACGAATCTTCCGAGATATCTTCAACATTCCGTAACAAATGAATAGCGAGAAGTGAATGATTAGGAGATACACCGCATGAGAAAGCATTGTGAAAAGAGGAAAAGGGATAAGATCAACACCGAAAGCTTGATTTTAGTCCACCGGGGAAGAATAAAAAGAATGAAGAATGATAAACTTGAAGCTTCCTTAGTATCTTCTTGAGAATCACCGTATAAGAACATTAAAGGAAAAGAATGAAGAAACTTCACAACAGTAGAAATGGATGCTTGATTAAGAAATCTGAGTCCTTGAAGAAAAAGGGTGGAGGGCGGAAATCAAAACAACTTGGGTCGGATGAAACGAACACCGTTGAGAAAAAGCTTAGAATCGATCTTGCGAATGTTGAAATGATCGAATCCATTTAAAGAGAAGCACGCGGTTGAGAAAAGAATTGACATGACAAGCTCGGTGATCAAGAAGGATTAGTATTCACATAGCAATATGAGAACACCATTTAGGAAAGGTATGGAATCAACACTTGACATTGAAGCAACTTGAATACCACCAAAACGGAACAAAAACAAAGGATTTGGCTTGCGGAATAAGCCGGAACAAACACACGATAGAGATTTACCCAATCCCATATCATGCATCTGTCGGAAAGATATTCTAGGAGCTACTTGAATTCCCACCTATAAACTCCCGAAACTTTCTGGTTATGCAATCTGGTGTTGGGGATACAGGGGACACAAAATATATCACCCAAACTAACAATACCTAGATCCAAATTGTATCCATCCGTCAATACATAACCAAGAAATCCTCGGAAATCGTGGTACCTCGACCTTGAAAAACATCCGTTATACAAGTCATGGCAATACTCCGCACTCGCCACAAGATCGGGCTATCGGGGTTATCTCACCAACAAGCGCACAAAAGAGATTTCGATGTCGGCAAAACTCGTATTCCAGAATCGCAACGATAAAATTGTGACGACAACACCTCGGAGCTCAACTCCCGGGACACCGCCACAACCCCTAAATGTCGGAGGCACCAAGAACAATGTTCTCGTCACAAAACCATCGGAACGATTCCAAGATACCCACGTGATCCTAAAAAAATTTAGTGAAATTTGAGGAGAGAAAAGACAAAACTCTACGTCAGGATACCTCACCAGAGCGATTTAAGGACTGGAAGTAAAAAGAATCCTACTCTTCGATATATATAATCCTAAGACTCAAAACATTTTTCCATTCTAGACTCAACAACGCCAAAGAAACAATCAAGTAGGGGCTCCTAAGTCGGAAGGCTCGATTACCAACTTGTAACGCCCTCGATGCGGCTATATCTCCCACGTGTCGAAGCACGACTTAGAGGCATAACCGCATTGAACGCAATGTCGCAAGTGAGGTAATCTTCACACAACCCATGTAATACATAAGGGAAAGAGATACATAGTTGGCTTACGCGCCACTTCACACAATACATAAATAAACATCCATCATTCAGAGTACACTCAAGGTCCGACTCACGGAACCAAAATAAAGAAGATACCCCAAATGCTACACAGATCCCCGATCGTCCCAACTGGGCACCACTACTGATCATCGTGAAAAGACACATAGTAACGACCACGTTCCTCGTCGAACTCCCACTTGAGCTCGGTTGAGTCACCTGACCGGCATCGTCGGCACCTGCAACTGTTTTGGGAAGTATCTGTGAGTCACGGAGACTCAGCAATCTCACACCCGTGAGATCAAGACTATTTAAGCTTATAGGAAGGACAGAGTAGTAAAGTGGAGCTGCAGCAAAGCGACTAGCATATATGGTGGCTACATCGCAAAAGAGAGCGAGAAGAGAAGCAAAGCACGGTCGTGAAACTAGTAGCGATCAAGAAGTGATCCTGAACTACTTACGCCGAGACATAACTCCAACACGTGTTCACTTCCCGGACTCCGCCGAGAAGAGACCATCACGGTTACACACGCGTTGATGTGTATTTTATTTGAGGTCAACTTCGGTTTTCTACAACCGGACATTAACAAATTCCCATCTGCCTCATACCCGCGGGCACGGCTTTCGAGAGTTCAAACCCTGCAGGGGTGTCCCAACTTAGCCCATGATAAGCTCTCGCGATCAACGAAGGATATTCCTTCTCCCGGAAGACCCGATCAGTCTCGGAATCCCGGCTACAAGACATTTCACAGCAATAAAACAAGACCAGCAAAGCCGCCGGATGTGCCGACAAATCCTCGATAGGAGTCGCACGTACCTCGGTCTCAGGGCACACCGGATATGTCAGCCTACGAGTAAAACCAGCCCTCGAGTTGCCCCGTGGTGGCCCCGCAGTCTGCTCGGTTCGGACCAACACTCGAAGGAGCACTGGCCCGGGGGGGCTAAAATAAAGATGACCCTCGGGCTCCGGAAACCCAAGGGAAAAAGGGCATAGGTGAGGCAAATGGTAAAACCAATGTTGGGCCTTGCTGGAAAAGTCTTATTCAAAGCGAACTGTCAAGGGGGTCCCATAAATCACCCGACCGCGTTAGGGACGCAAAATCCGGGAACATAATACCGATATGACGGAAACTAGGGCGGCAAGAGTGGAACAAAACACCAGGCATAAGGCCGAGCCTTCCACCCTTTACCAAGTATATAGATGCATTAATTAAATAAGATATATTGTGATATCCCAACAAGTAAACATGTTCCAACAAGGAACAACATCTCCATGTTCCAACAAGGAACAAACTTCATCTTCACCTGCAACTAACAACGCTATAAGAGGGGCTGAGCAAAGCGGTAACATAGCCAAACAACGGTTTGCTAGGAAAGGATGGTTAGGGGCTTGACATGGCAATATGGGAGGCCTGATAAGCAGGTGGTAGGCATCGTAGCATAGGCATAGCAAAAGAGCGAGCATCTAGCAAGCAAAGATAGAAGTGATTTCGAGGGTATGGTCATCTTGCCTGAAATCCCGCAAGGAAGAAGAACGAATCCATGAAGAAGACAAACGGACGTAGTCGAATCGAATCCTCACAACTCCGAACGAAACCGCAGCTAATGAGAGAAGCAAACCGGAAAGAAGCAAACAACATAGTAAACAACCATCACATAAACATGGCATGATGCACAATCAAGTATGATGCATGTCCGGTTTAAAGAGGCATGGCATGGCAATATGCACAAACAACACTACAAGTTAAGTGGAGCTCAATATGCAACGAGTTGCATATTGACTTAAACACCACATCAATTATTTAGTTCACTCTCGGTTAGGCTACCAAACAATATTAAATGTTGTTAAACATGGCAAGAGGTGAAGCATAAGTAAACTAACTATTTAGGCAAATTTAAATGAGGCCGGAAATAACAAACAACAATTCCGGAAATCCCCATATGCATATTTCGAATTTGCTACTGTTCTGCCCTAAACACAATTTTAATGTTATTAAGCAGCAAAATAAAGTGTACCATGTTAAACTAGGCATTTTTTCCACCCCATTTACATATATAATTTATTTAAATCCGAAGCTACGGTTATTTAGTTATGAAATAAATCATTTTAGCATGGCATTTAAGCAAATTAATGCAAACAACAATTATAAACATTTAAATGTTGTTATCATGATGCGGATGACATGTGCAGGTTTTTATGCAATTTTTATGAAAACGTTGACAAGAGCATTATGAAGCATTTGGTCACCATGGCGAACGAAAGGGTGCCACGGCGGCGAACGAAAATGATGCCACGGCAACATTTCGGAGCTCATGGAGATATCGGTGCAAAAGAAAGTGTGACGGAAGCGAAGTTGAGCAAGATGGTGGGGTGTTCCGGTTACCGGGTTCCCACGAAGACGATGGCATGGCAACGAGGAGGAACAAGCAAGCGACAATTCGGACACGGTGCAAACAGTCATCTCATACGACATATGCATTCGCTCCACGACGGTCGTTCTCGGCGGTTATACCTTTGAAGCGCATGCTCGGGGCGGAAAACGTTTCGTAGAGGGAAGTAGACGTTCACGGGTCGTCGAGGGAAGTAGAGGAAGTAGTCGTTCTCGCGATGTAGTGGAAGTAGTCGTACACGGCGACGGTAGTTGTACCCGGTTCGTAGATGTTCGGGTCGACAGTAGTGGAAGTAGTGGTACACATATCGTAGAGGAACTTGACAGAATCCAGTCTCCGGGGTCGTCGCGGTACTTGTAACTCGTGTAACTCCACCGTTCGTTGTGTAATCGTACATGGGTCTCGAGTCTTGGTCCTGAACTTGAGGAGGTCAATGGTCGAAGTGACCCACGCGAGCACTCGCGCACGGGCAAGAGAGCGGGCGAACAGAGACGCGTCCTCCACCCCGCTCGAACGAGGCGGAGGCGGGGCAGGGGGGCTCATCCGGTTCCCGGCCGGGTCCAGGCCGGTGGGACTCCATGGGGCGGCGGCCATGGCGTCGGCGAGGCTTCCCGAGGTGGTGCAGGTGGCCCATGGAGAGGTGCAGCAGGATAGATCCTGGCATTGGAGGAGGACGGGCGGTGGCTCCTGCTGGCGCGAAGGCGGAGAGGAGGCTCCAGCTTGGCGTGGCCTCGTCGGCCGGCGGGTTGGAGCTCCGACGGTGGCACTCGCCCGCACGGCGCCGGAGATGGCAAGGGCGACGAAGAGCTGAAGGACGGCGAGGACGAGGGAGCTCCTGGTTCCCGGCGGCAGAGGAGCTCCTGCAGGGCCGAGGCGGCGGCAGGGGAGGGCCCCAGCAGCGCAGCCTGATCCGGCGGCGGCGGCGGTGGCTCGTGGCCGCGGTGGTGCGAAGGCGGCAAGGTCTACGGGGAGGCGCGGGGCCGAACGACGACGGGGTGTAGGAGGCCGAGGGAGAGATGGGGCGCAGAGGAGGGAGATGGGATCGAGAGAAGGTGGCGGCGGCCAGAGGGAGAGATCGAGAGGGAGAGATGGGATCGAGAGAGGAGAGAGCGCTCGGGCTAGGGTTAGAGTTGGTTAGGTGGGCTGGTGCCTTAGAGGCCGGCCCGGGTAGGGAAGAAAATGGCCAGAGGCCTGGTGGAGGAGAAAGGCCAGGGGCCGGCTGGGCCTAGCTCCTCTCTCTCTCTCTCTTTAAACTCTTAAAACAGAGAAAAGAAAGGAAAGGGAAGAAAAGAAAAAGATTAGAGAAAGAGTTTGGGCCTGGGGATTATTTTCCCGAGCTCGCAAAAAATGAGCTCGATCCAGGAAAATAAAAGAGGCATGATTGAAAGAATTGAATTCACATTCGACTGATTGGAATGGAAGTGAGGGTTTGGGAAGGTCCAAAAATGTTCGGATTTTTGGTGGAGCTCCGAATATGATAAAAGAAATTTAGGGCAAAGTGTGGAGACCAAACTTGAAGTAGAAAGGGCACGAAATTATTTTGCAAGTGTGTTAAGATCAATTCCAAATAAATGGAATAATTATTATAGCTCCCTAATAATATTGGGACGATATGTTATAAAGAGAAGTCACCATGTGAATCCCTCGATTTAAATGGATCGAGAAAAATCCATACAATTTATTTAGTTGTGTTTTGAAAATTAATGATATGATGGCATGATGAGATGATGCAATGCAAGAGATGACATGATGAATGCACAAACAAAACAAATTGCACGACAAAACTCGGAAACCCTGGAAGGCAACTGAAGCTCCGGTCTTGGGCGTCACAACACTCCACCACTACGAGAGGATCTCGCCCGAGATCTAGGATGGCACCGCGAAAAGCGGAAGAGGAAGAGGTAAAACAAAGTTGCTTCTCCGACAAACGAGTGAAACCAAAGAACCTCGAGAGGTTGAACAAAATGAAAGAAAGAAAACAACGAAGATGAACAAGGTTGAAAACACTCTGTTAGAAAAAGAGGAACAAGGGATACGACGAAAACCAAGAGGTTTAGTGATAAGATAGATACTGAAACCACTCCGGTTAAAACTAGATAAGAATGAACAAGAATGATATAATTTTGGCAGCACTCCGATTGAAAATGGAAGGAATTGAACATGAACTTGAGAAGATGGGATGATAGTTGATGAGATCAACAACACACTACCTCCGAAACTATTGAAAGAATGGCACAAGGGGTAAGAAGGATTTCAGACAGCTCTCCGGTTGAGGAAGCAGGCAAAACTTGATAAGATGAGAGAACTCGAATGAAAACATGACACTCCGGTTAAATGGATAATGCAAGAAAAGAACATGATCTTGACAAAAGAAGATGATGGGTCGAAGAGTGCAACATCACAATGCCTCCGGAAGAAAAATTGAAGATAGGTCATTGGAATTAAGGAATGGAGAAGAAAATGACAACTTCCATCACAAATGAGTTTGGAAAGCACCCTTAAAAGAAGGATAGAACGGAGTTGTTGGATTATCAACAACGAAAAGCACAAGCTTGTTGTGGGCTTATGGTAAACATCTCAAAATTATGAGGCGAAGCTTACGCCACCAACGGAAACAATTGATTGGATTGATATCAACAAGGAGGCGAGAAACTTATATCACCGGAGGACAAATGAAGAGCTTGGGTCATTTATAAGCACCATAAATAGCAACAACCCTTAGGGAAAGCTTTAGGTGAAATATAGCCCAAGACAAGTCCAATGAAGAGATTGATGGATTTAAAATACCTCATTCTTGACAACATGTGAATCATGAAACACGAACTCAAATTGTCGAGAATGACATAACACCATCTCAAAAGATAAGATAGAGAGAATTGCACTTCGAAATGCAAGAAGAAGAATGCTTGAACTCCTCAAAACAAAACATGTGTTGAGCACCATGTTCAATTTTGAGTATAGCTTGACGGATCTTAACTCCGAGAGAAATCTTGATGAACAATTGGAGAAATGAAAAGAATCCTTGAGGAAGCACCATGTAGATCCTCCACGAAGAACTCCGGTAAACAAAAGGATGATAAAAGAAAGAGAAGTTGACAACACAAGGTGAAGCCTTGCAGTGATAAGATGAAGCTTTGAAATGATATAACCGAGAAAACTTGGAACTCCGGAAAGAAAGATGAACAAATGAAACCAAGAATTTTGATGAACCTCCGAAATAAGGAATTGAATTTACTCGATGGAACAAGAATAAGAATTACATTATGTTGATCCTTCACCAATTAAATTGATGACAAGCCATGGATTAGGCATACTACTTATTCTCGTAGAAAGGATGAAGATAGATATGGCGCAAACTTGGGAAGGTCTTCAACGAACCACCGGTAGGATTTGGGAAGAACGAATGAATCTATATGATAACGAAGGAAGAGAACTCTTGAACAAACCACCATAATAATTGAGAATGAACGTAGCAAAGGCACAATTCACCGGGAAGAATTGGCAAACGAATGAAGATATTTGAGGGGATTTAGATACAAGTGAACGAATAGATGACGAGCTGATTGGAGAATACTTGAATGATGCACCGGTAAGATTTGGAGAGTGAGATGTTGAGAATGAATAATTCTGAGATGATGGGCCCGGAGAATCAAACTGAAAAGACTCTGAAATGCTCCGGTGGGTTAAAAGAATTCTCACAATCGAAAATAATTATGAGAGGATGGCATCAAGCTAGAACCATGAATCTTGAAGAGAATGGAGCAAGATTAAAGAGAAACTCTTCTTCAGTCTTCAAAATTCGAGAATGACGACGAGAAACACCACCATGAATTGTTGAGGCACTCCGAATGAAAATTAGAAAGGTTGAACCAACAATGAAAATAATTTGAAAGATCTTGGAGAAAGACATTTGGTGATGATAACTCATTCTTACGCCAAACTTTGCAATGAATTTGGGAATAGCTCCTAAAATTAGAAGAGTTAGGTAAGATCACGGGAAAAGACCTATGGGTTAGGGCCCACTCAAAAGAACCACTGTTGAACAATTGCTTGAAAAGAGAGATTGCACCGGTTGAATTAAATGGCTTGAATGGGATAACAAACTCGAAATAACTTGAACGGATTAAGAATGGAAACACGAATCTTCTGAGATATCTTCAACATTCCAGAACAAATGAATAGCGAGAAGTGAATGATTAGGAGATACACCGGCATGAGAAAGCATTGTGAAAAGAGGAAAAGGGATAAGATCAACACCGAAAGCTTGATTTTAGTCCACCGGGGAAGAATAAAAAGAATGAAGAATGATAAACTTGAAGCTTCCTTAGTATCTTCTTGAGAATCACCGTATAAGAACATTAAAGGAAAAGAATGAAGAAACTTCACAACAGTAAAATGGATGCTTGATTAAGAAATCTGAGTCCTTGAAGAAAAAGGGTGGGAGGGCGGGAAATCAAAACAACTTGGGTCGGATGAAACGAACACCGTTGAGAAAAAGCTTAGAATCGATCTTGCGAATGTTGAAATGATCGAATCCATTTAAAGAGAAGCACGCCGGTTGAGAAAAGAATTGACATGACAAGCTCAGTGATCAAGAAGGATTAGTATTCACATAGCAATATGAGAACACCATTTAGGAAAGGTATGGAATCAACACTTGACATTGAAGCAACTTGAATACCACCAAAACGGAACAAAAACAAAGGATTTGGCTTGCGGAATAAGCCGGAACAAACACACGATAGAGATTTACCCAATCCCATATCATGCATCATCGGAAAGATATTCTAGGAGCTACTTGAATTCCCACCTATAAACTCCGAAACTTTCTGGTTATGCAACTGGTGTTGGGGATACAGGGACACAAAATATATCACCCAAACTAACAATACCTAGATCCAAATTGTATCCATCCGTCAATACATAACCAAGAAATCCTCGGAAATCGTGGTACCTCGACCTTGAAAAACATCCGTTATACAAGTCATGGCAATACTCCGCACTCGCCACAAGATCGGGCTATCGGGGTTATCTCACCAACAATCGCACAAAAGAGATTTCGATGTCGGCAAAACTCAGGTATTCCGTAATCTGCAACGATAAAATTGTGACGACAACACCTCGGAGCTCAACTCCCGGGACACCGCCACAACCCCTAAATGTCGAGGCACCAAGAACAATGTTCTCGTCACAAAACCATCGAACGATTCCAAGATACCCACGTGATCCTAAAAAAAATTTAGTGAAATTTGAGGAGAGAAAAGACAAAACTCTACGTCGGGATACCTCACCAGAGCGGCATTTAAGGACTGGGAAGTAAAAAGAATCCTACTCTTCGATATATATAATCCTAAGACTCAAAACATTTTTCCATTCTAGACTCAACAACGCCAAAGAAACAATCAAGTAGGGGCTCCTAAGTCGGGAAGGCTCGATTACCAACTTGTAACGCCCTCGATGCGGCTATATCTCCCACGTGTCGAAGCACGACTTAGAGGCATAACCGCATTGAACGCAATGTCGCAAGTGAGGTAATCTTCACACAACCCATGTAATACATAAGGGAAAGAGATACATAGTTGGCTTACAAATGCCACTTCACACAATACATAAATAAACATCCATCATGGTAGTACACTCAAGGTCCGACTACGGAACCAAAATAAAGAAGATACCCCAAATGCTACACAGATCCCCGATCGTCCCAACTGGGCACCACTACTGATCATCAGGAAAAGACACATAGTAACGACCACGTTCCTCGTCGAACTCCCACTTGAGCTCGGTTGAGTCACCTGTACTGGCATCGTCGGCACCTGCAACTGTTTTGGGAAGTATCTGTGAGTCACGGAGACTCAGCAATCTCACACCCGCGAGATCAAGACTATTTAAGCTTATAGGAAGGACAGAGTAGTAAAGTGGAGCTGCAGCAAAGCGACTAGCATATATGGTGGCTACATCGCAAAAGAGAGCGAGAAGAGAAGCAAAGCACGGTCGTGAAACTAGTAGCGATCAAGAAGTGATCCTGAACTACTTACGCCGGACATAACTCCAACACCGTGTTCACTTCCCGGACTCCGAGAAGAGACCATCACGGTTACACACGCCGTTGATGTGTATTTTATTTGAGGTCAACTTCGGGTTTTCTACAACCGGACATTAACAAATTCCCATCTGCCTCATAACCGCTGGGCACGGCTTTCGAAAGTTCAAACCCTGCAGGGTGTCCCAACTTAGCCCATGATAAGCTCTCGCGATCAACGAAGGATATTCCTTCTCCCGGAAGACCCGATCAGTCTCGGAATCCCGGCTACAAGACATTTCACAGCAATAAAACAAGACCAGCAAAGCCGCCGGATGTGCCGACAAATCCTGATAGGAGTCGACGTACCTCGGTCTCAGGCACACCGGATAAGTCAGCCTCTGAGTAAAACCAGCCCTCGAGTTGCCCGTGGTGGCCCTTGATCTGCTCGGTTCGGACCAACACTCGAAGGAGCACCGCCCGGGGGCTAAAATAAAGATGACCCTGGGGCTCCGGAAACCCAAGGGAAAAAGGGCATAGGTGAGGCAAATGGTAAAACCAATGTTGGGCCTTCTTTGGAAAAGTCTTATTCAAAGCGAACTGTCAAGGGGGTCCCATAAATCACCCGACCGCGTTAGGGACGCAAAAATCCGGGAACATAATACCGATATGACGGAAACTAGGGCGGCAAGAGTGGAACAAAACACCAGGCATAAGGCCGAGCCTTCCACCCTTTACCAAGTATATAGATGCATTAATTAAATAAGATATATTGTGATATCCCAACAAGTAAACATGTTCCAACAAGGAACAACATCTCCATGTTCCAACAAGGAACAAACTTCATCTTCACCTGCAACTAACAACGCTATAAGAGGGGCTGAGCAAAGCGGTAACATAGCCAAACAACGGTTTGCTAGGAAAGGATGGTTAGGGGCTTGACATGGCAATATGGGAGGCCCGATAAGCAGGTGGTAGGCATCGTAGCATAGGCATAGCAAAAGAGCGAGCATCTAGCAAGCAAAGATAGAAGTGATTTCGAGGGTATGGTCATCTTGCCTGAAATCCCGCAAGGAAGAAGAACGAATCCATGAAGAAGACAAACGGACGTAGTCGAACGAATCCTCACAACTCCGGAACGAAACCGCAGCTAATGAGAGAAGCAAACCGGAAAGAAGCAAACAACATAGTAAACAACCATCACATAAACATGGCATGATGCACAATCAAGTATGATGCATGTCCGGTTTAAAGAGGCATGGCATGGCAATATGCACAAACAACACTACAAGTTAAGTGGAGCTCAATATGCAACGAGTTGCATATTGACGAAACACCACATCAATTATTTAGTTCACTCTCGGTTAGGCTACCAAACAATATTAAATGTTGTTAAACATGGCAAGAGGTGAAGCATAAGTAAACTAACTATTTAGGCAAATTTAAATGAGGCCGGAAATAACAAACAACAATTCCGGAAATCCCCATATGCATATTTGAATTTGCTACTGTTCTGCCCTAAACACAATTTTAATGTTATTAAGCAGCAAAATAAAGTGTACCATGTTAAACTAGGCATTTTTTCCACCCCATTTACATATATAATTTATTTAAATCCGAGCTACGGTTATTTAGTTATGAAATAAATCATTTTAGCATGGCATTTAAGCAAATTAATGCAAACAACAATTATAAACATTTAAATGTTGTTATCATGATGCGGATGACATGTGCAGGTTTTTATGCAATTTTTTTATGAAAACGTTGACAAGAGCATTATGAAGCATTTGGTCACCATGGCGAACGAAAGGGTGCCACGGCGGCGTAAACGAAAATGATGCCACGGCAACATTTCGAGCTCATGGAGATATCGGTGCAAAAGAAAGTGTGACGGAAGCGAGTTGAGCAAGATGGTGGGGTGTTCCCGGTTACCGGGTTCCCACGAGACGATGGCATGGCAACGAGGAGGAACAAGCAAGCGACAATTCGGACACGGTGCAAACAGTCATCTCATACGACATATGCATTCGCTCCACGACGGTCGTTCTCGGCGGTTATACCTTTGAAGCGTGCGTTGAGGCGGAATGCGTCAGAGAGGGAAGTAGACGTTCACGGGTCGCCGAGGGAAATAGAGGAAGTAGTCGTTCTCGCGATGTAGTGGAAGTAGTCGTACACGGCGACGGTAGTTGTACCCGGTTCGTAGATGTTCGGGTCGATGTAGTGGAAGTAGTGGTACACATATCGTAGAGGAACTTGATGTAATCCAGCCTCCGGGTCGCCGCGGTACTTGTAACTCGTGTAACTCCACCGCTCGTTGTGTAATCGTACATGGGTCTCGAGTCTTGGTCCTGAACTTGAGGAGGTCAATGGTCGAAGTGACCCACGCGAGCACTCGCGCACGGGCAAGAGAGCGGGCGAACAGAGACGCGTCCTCCACCCCGCTCGAACGAGGCGGAGGCGGGGCAGGGGGGCTCATCCGGTTCCCGGCGGGTCCAGGCGGTGGGACTCCATGGGCGGCGGCCATGGCGTCGGGCAGGGCTTCCCGAGGTGGTGCAGGTGGCCCATGGAGAGGTGCAGCAGGATAGATCCCGGCATTGGAGGAGGACGGGCGGTGGCTTTGGCCGGGCCAAGGCGGAGAGGAGGCTCCAGCTTGGCGTGGCCTCGTCGGCCGGCGGGTTGGAGCTCCGACGGTGGCACTCGCCCGCACGGCGCCGGAGATGGCAAGGGCGACGAAGAGCTGAAGGACGGCGAGGACGAGGGAGCTCCTGGTTCCCGGCGGCAGAGGAGCTCCTGCAGGGCCGAGGCGGCGGCAGGGGAGGGCCCCAGCAGCGCAGCCTGATCCGGCGGCGGCGGCGGGCTCTGGTGGCCGGCTGGTGGTGCGAAGGCGGCAAGGTCTACGGGGAGGCGCGGGGCCGAACGACGACGGGGTGTAGGAGGCCGAGGGAGAGATGGGGCGCAGAGGAGGGAGATGGGATCGAGAGAAGGTGGCGGCGGCCAGAGGGAGAGATCGAGAGGAGAGATGGGATCGAGAGAGGAGAGAGCGCTCGGGCTAGGGTTAGAGTTGGTTAGGTGGGCTGGTGCCTTAGAGGCCGGCCCGGTAGGGAAGAAAATGGCGTGAGGCCTGGTGGAGGAGAAAGGCCAGGGGCGGCTGGGCCTAGCTCCTCTCTCTCTCTCTTTAAACTCTTAAAACAGAGAAAAGAAAGGAAAGGGAAGAAAAGAAAAGATTAGAGAAAGAGTTTGGGCTGGGATTATTTTCCCGAGCTCGCAAAATGAGCTCGATCCAGGAAAATAAAAGAGGCATGATTGAAAGAATTGAATTCAAATTCATTTGAATTTAAATTCGAATGATTGGAATGGAAGTGAGGGTTTGGGAAGGTCCAAAAATGTTCGGATTTTTGGTGGAGCTCCGGAATATGATAAAAGAAATTTAGGGCAAAGTGTGGAGACCAAACTTGAAGTAGAAAGGGCACGAAATTATTTTGCAAGTGTGTTAAGATCAATTCCAAATAAATGGAATAATTATTATAGCTCCCTAATAATATTGGGACGATATGTTATAAAGAGAAGTCACCATGTGAATCCCTCGATTTAAATGGATCGAGAAAAATCCATACAATTTATTTAGTTGTGTTTTGAAAATTAATGATATGATGGCATGATGAGATGATGCAATGCAAGAGATGACATGATGAATGCACAAACAAAACAAATTGCACGACAAAACTCGGAAACCCTGGAAGGCAACTGAAGCTCCGGTCTTGGGGCGTCACACGAGCACAGGCTACGGTGACGAGCGGAATGACCACAGGAGCGGAGAGGAATGGAGGGGAAAGAGGAGGCCGAGGGCCTCAACGGGGGCGTAGGGCAACGGGGGTCGAGGAGGGGGATGGGGACGACGTTGATGTGGTGACGGGGAGGCAATGGCGGGGGGAATCGAGGCGGCAGGCGGCCAATCCAGCAAAGACGGTAAGGGGCTCCGGCAGGGCGGTCCTCAGGCGTTGGGGAAGGTGTTGGGGAAGGCGAGACGGTGACGAGGTAGTCCTGGGCGGGGTGGCAAGGGCAAGGCGGCGCCGGCGCCGGGTTCAGAGCGGTGGCGAGGCAGTGGCCTCGATGCCCCGATCCGATCTGGATCGAGGGGAGGGAGGCAGAGGGTGAGTGGGACAAGGGGGAGGGAGTGTGGACGAGTGGGCAGGTTAGTGGCTAGGGTTTCCTGTCGGTGGGGGGTTATGGGGAGCGAGGGGCCAGTTGGGTCGGCCGGCTGGGCCTTGGCCCAGTTGGCCAGGGGGGAGGGGGTTGTTTTTCCTTTTTTTTTTCTGTTTTATCTTTTTTCCCTTTTACTTATTTTTCCTTTACTGTTTTCTATTTGTTTTAACTGCCAAATGATTCTTGTTAGCTCTGAAACTTTGCACATAATTCCTAGTCAACACTATAAGGTCGCACAAAAAGTTTGAGGCCAATTGGAACTGTTCAAAATCCATAGTTGAATTAAAATGCTTTTATTTAATCTTGTTGTTCCACTAAATTAATTCCATGGGCAATTGGGAAACCAAATGAGGTTGGTTCCAACATGATCATTACTTAGTGAATATCTGCCGCCCATCAAACATTTTTATTTGATAGTTTTGAAAAAATAATAATTTGACTTGTTATTGGAAATTTGAATTTGACTCGGTTTTGGACTAACGCGAGATTAACAACAGTGGCAATGGTGACATGGCATCATTAGTGTGTGGTTACTGTAGCCTACATATCCGGGCGTCACAGCTCCAAGAAAAACACATATCATGTGATGAATAAAAATATAGCCTCAAGTAAAGTTATCGATAGATGAAGACGGAAGAGGGGATGCCTTCCGGGCTATCCCCAAGCTTAGGCTTTTGGATGTCCTTGAATTTTACCTTGGGGTGCCTTGGGCATCCCCAAGCTTAGGCTCTTGCCACTCCTTATTCCATAGTCCATCAAATCCTTACCCAAAACTTGAAAACTTCACAACACAAAACTCAATAGAAATCTCATGAGCTCCGTTAGTATAAGAAAATAAACCACCACTTTAAGGTACTGTTGCAAACTCATTCTTTATTTATATTTGTATAATATCTACTGTATTCCAACTTTTCCATGGTTCATACTCCCCGATACTACCCATAGATTCATCAAAATAAGCAAACAACAGGCAAAAACAGAATCTATCAAAAACAGAACAGTCTGTAGTAATCTGTAATTCTCAATTACTTATGTAACTCCCAAAATCCTGATAAATTAGGAAATCCTGAGAAAGTTTTGTACCAATCCATATAAAAAGAACCAGATCAAAAACACGTTTCTGTGAATTATGAAAATTATTTTCCTGGGTACAAAAGTTTCTGATTTTCAGCAGGATCAACAGAACTGTCACCGTAAGCTATCCTAAAGGTTTAACTTGCCACAAACACTAATTTAGATACATTAAAACTGCACACTTTTCCAGCCCTCTCAGGACATCAACATTCACAGCCATTTGATCATCAATTCAAAGCATTTTTGGTCGTTAGATTAGCTATGAATCGCGCCTAATCAGCCTTCGTTCGCTATTAGCAACAGCGAACCATTATGGGCCGCTGCTCTGGTCGCTTTTTCGGCCGTCTCAGGTTAAATTGGGCCTATGGGCATAAACGAACTCACGTACGAATCCATGTATTAGCCTCCCTATATGTTGTGAAGCCATCGATCGTTTCGCATGGCGGTCGGCTCTTCCATCGGCGTTCGACCTCTATGGCGATCGATGCCGGAGCGACGGATCCCATGGCGATCGCGATGGGTTTGGACAGCGCCTCGCCGAGCGGCGAGGTTGTTTGTGGCGACGTACATCATTCTGTCTTCCAGTAGCGGCGGGATGGTGTGCAGCGGCTGACAACATTTCGTCTTCCAGTAGAGGATTTCTTCATTCTCCTCCTCCTCGGTTGCTAAGATGCTCGGTCGTGGGAAGGCAATCAGCACCGGCACAACCAAGAAGGTGAAGGAGAGGAGTTCCAAGGACGGGCTGCAGTTCCCGTCGGCAGTACCGTCAGATTCCTCAAGGCAGGCAAGTATGCTTGGCGTCGGAGCCCCTGTCTACCTCGCCGCCATTTTCGAGTACCTCGCCGTTGAGGTGTGCTTCTCTTGGATCTCATCATTTTGTTCTTTGGGTCCTCCATTCCTCGATCCGGTTTCTTCATGGTTTCTGCTTACTCGGGCTATTCTTAGATATGTTTTTGACCGCATCGCCGATTAGTATCAAATGCCTGAATATTTGTGCTAAGGCAACGCTTCCAGGGACAACAAGAACAAGAAGGTATCGTGCCCCGCCAAATGCAGCTTGCCATGCACAATGATGAGGAGATGTGTGTTTGGACTTTGCACTAAAGTTGTTTGATGAAAATCCAATGATGGTAATGTGCAGTATGATATTATCCCTCATGAATATCTAGTCCATGTTAATCGTCACTGGTCACAACTAAACTTCACTGTCTCATGATATCATCTTTGCTTTGTTTGATAATAACACAGGACACAGGGGCCGGGTAAGACTGATCGGAAGAACCAAGTCAACCATCTTGCTCTCTGCTGCTACAATAACAAAAAGACGACATACACGAGAATGACCCTTCACAGTTGATTTGATAACAACATATACATGAATCGGTATATTCTCAGCACAGTGTTAGTAGTGGCTATAAATAACTAGTTCTGATTAATCCATCTAGCTTGGCATGATGGTTATCTGCTCAGTCTCCCTGAATTTAGCATGATCAATCTCCAACTATAAATAACTGATTTTGATTCATCCATCTAGCTGGGCATGATGGTTATCTCTCAATCTCCCTGAATTTAGCATGATCAATATCCAACTATAAATAACTGGTTTTGAAAAGTCCATCTAGCTCGGCATGAGGTTATCCGCTCATTCTCTTTGGAATTACCATGATCAATCTCCAATTTGTGAGTATTTGAACCAAATTCATTCTCTAAATATTCCACTAGCTATCTCATGTTGGATGTAGGGAACGCAAGACGGACAGGGGCTTGGAGCAAGTCCGCCATGTCTACTCGTTTTCATTAATTTATTTTGTGATTCCTTTTCATTTATTCATGGGTGTACTTATGCTACTCTTCTTGTCCGAAATTCCTTTTCTTCTTGCATGACCGGAGCCATGAGGATTGCTACTCCGTAAGGGGCGGCATACGACTCCCAGATGTCAACTTGCCAGAATGAGCTATGGAGAGATGATGGAGGAAGGCAATCAATGTGCATTCAAGGCGGGTAATGTGCCAATCCTTTCCGCTTCCCAATGGTATGACTATATATGCTTCCTACCATGCCAATCGGTCTGCAACCAGTTTTTCTCTCTGGGATCAGCCAATGCACGTGATGCGTGGGTTGCTCCATCCATCCAACTAATTTTCCTAAGCCTCTTGTTGCATTGAGTGTACGTTCCTAGGAAGCTCCGTTAGCAATTGTGGTTCTTTTTCATTAAGGTAAGATGACTACTCATGTACAACTTTCTCATTTTCTTCCACTCCCCATGATGAATTCCTCGACTCTTCAATTTCTTCAGCATGTCAATTTGATTGAATTTAGTTAATATATTCTTGATGGGATAAATCAATGTATCCTTGTAGTATTCCAAAGGCAAGATGGAGCCTCATGGCCACACAAAAATCAGTGATAAATGGCGAGCCCATAGCTAGCATGATTTTTTTAGCCTTTTCTAATTTTGAGTTAGTTAGATGGTCAGTGCCATACATATATAAATTTACCGTGGAGATGTTTTGAAAGATTGGAAGATAAATTTAGCAAAATTTTAAAAATAATCATGATGTCACCTCTGGTGATAAATGGAACTACTATTGCATTATTTATGAAAACAAAATATGCACCCTGTTATCAGCTACACATTCTTCTCTATATGTGTCGATGTTAGGTTAGGAAGGTATCCTTTTTTAGATTGTGTCAAGGCGTACCATAATTTTATAGAGTGCAGCATCAAAATAATAAGAAGCTCAAAAATTGTCGTGGACAACAATGTGAGCTAAATCACTCAGCTCTACTCCTACTCCTAGATACAAATTATTCACCCCTCACAAAGTACTAAGTTCATTCGCTTTTGCACTTTTCCTCAACATCAACTCATCTAAATTAAGTCCACTAGAGCTTTCCTTTATCATTGTTGGTGAGGTGCCGAAAGACCTTGGTGTTAATTTTTTTCCAAAGGTGCCAATATACCGGGATGACAAGGTAGACGTTGTCTCTTCCAATGAATGCAGTCCTCACATTGATTCACCAAGCTTCAAGGCTGTCAGTTTGAGATGGCCGAGCGATGTTAATATGTAGTCTCATGAAACATTCAGTCCATGTTTCATGCGCCGAGACACATTATTGCACCATGATGTAATCAACTATATCATCTCCTTGTAGAGAAGTGAAGCATGTAACCTTGGAGTTCTAGATTCCATGTCTTGCTCTTCGATCCGATGTCCAAAGCCATACTAGATAATCAAGCAAATCAATTGCAGGTCGGGATGGCCCAAAACATCTCCAGATGCAATCAGCTCCCATGAAGAAAGTGTTTCATAGCCATTGCAGACCATGGCCAACCAAAAGAATCAGGGGTGGCATCGTCCAAACTAAAACTTTGAAGAGCATCCCATAGCTTTATGAAATAGACCAGTTTAGGTTAGGAAGGCCATCTTAGTTTGATCCATAGGATGATTAATTTATTTGACTAGCAGATTCAGCAGCTGAGTTCACACTTTCCACTTTCAGTTGAATTCATGAACAAAATTCTTCTAGATCTTTTCTTTTCTGTAAGTATGGATGTATGCCACAAATAATGTTCTCTTTACCATGAACTGTCCTAATCAAAAAACATATACACCAGAGGACCAAGTTCAAAGCAACTGTAAGACAATATAAGACTCAAGAGCTAACCCAGTTCTTTCCTAATGTCACATTCCTTCTCTACAAAATGATGTAAAATAATGTGCAAGTGCGACCATATATTAGTTCATCCTAAATTTAACTTCAATGCACGGTAATGACTAAAAATTTGTCGGACAAATGGATGGGTGCAGCATATGGTCTGGTTATTGAGAAATGAAAAAAAACACAAGCTACAAGAAAGCATAATACTTTAAAACAAACTAGGTAATTGTCCGTGCGTTGCATCGGAAGCATAATAAAATTAAACGGACAAGGAGCATAAAATTCTAGTGGTCCAACACTAATCATGTCAAATTTATACATTTAGAATTCTCATGGACATTTTATTCTTGTTTTTTTCTTCTTCTTTTTCCCCTTCATCAAATTATCTCCTCCTCCCCAGTCCAAGATTTCCACCACCCTCAATTGCACATTTGGCAAATTTTTTGGGGGTTGTATCTGGCAATATAATACGTAGATTGGTTGTGTTTTATTTGGACGGGGTGTTTGGCAGCCATGGAAAAAATGTATATATACTGATTAAAGCAAAATAATATTTCGCAACGATGAAATTAAATTATTTTGTATTTTAGACTCATTGTTCGTCTGGTTTTAACTAATATACAAGATGAACAAGCTGACAACAGATGTTTTGATCGGCAAGCTTGTTCCTATGTTCTATTTAAAACATAAAACCATATCTAAGCAGAGGATAGATAAATTATTTTTTACTAAATAGGAAAAAAAGCAAAGAACAAAAATAAAATTGGGTTGCGTCCCAACAAGTGCTATTGTTTAATGCCCTTAGCTAGGCATAAAAGATGAATAGATCTAAGTATTGCCATAATGTTAGGGCAAATCTCAAAAACTCATCTCATACTCTCTATGTTCAGAAGCAAGTTTCCTTTGTGGCAAGCAAAAGTAATCAAAAGGGCTAAATTTAATGGGAAAAAAATCCCCAAGATCAAGCTCGGGAGGATTTGGTTCCTCCTTTGGCCCTTCATATTGTAAAACCAACTCATCATTATAAACGTTCTTTTGGAGAAAAAAAAGTCATGAGCTTTTGTTAAAGAGAGAAACCCAACCCATTGTTCTAAATAGCAAAATCATCATTAAGCTCAGAAATCCTAACAACTAGAACATCGGTAGGAACCCTCTTAAATTTTCATTATAAGCAACATGATCTAAGGATCGTAAACGCATTATGCCTTCTTGGTTAAAGAGAATTGCTTCTACGGGAGGACGACCAACGTCTACCCTATAATGCGCAAAAATTTCATTAGCCTCTTTTATTATAAATTTGAACTCATGTGCTAGAAACATGGTAGCTGCACTCTTAATAGAAGAATGCTCAATATTAGAAAACTCTAGAAAAATTATTTGTATGGAAGGATGCATGTGAATAAATTGTCTTTCAAGTTCAACTACGAGCAAAGATATATCATCCGCAAGACTACTAGTTTTATGGAGAATAGATCCACCCATAGTGGGTAAAGCGCCAGCACAACTAAAGAAATCTTGAATAACCCCTTTCCCAATAATATTGTCGCTACCGATGCGAAACTTTTTATTATGCAAAATAGTAGGTTCTTCATGAGGATTAGTATTAGCAAAAGCATCAAAGTTCCCCCATAGTTACTACTATCCTTTTCAACAATAACCTCCCCAATTTCAGACATGGTGGCAACAAACCAATCTAACAAGCGAGCACACAAGAAGCAAGCAAAGAAGGCGAATGGAAGAGGGGCGAAGAAAAGGCAAATCTTTTCGAAAATCGTTTTAGAGGTGGGGAAGAGGAAAACGAGAGGCGAATGGCGAACAATGTAATGCAATAGAGAAGAGTTTATGATGGGTACTTGGTATGGCTTGACTTGACGTAGATCTCCCCGGCAACAGCGCCAGAAATTCTTCCTGCTACCTCTTGAGCTTGCGTTGATTTTTCCCTTGACGAGGAAAGGGTGATGCAGCAAAGTAGAGTAAGTATTTCCCTTAGTTTGAGAACCAAGGTATCAATCCAGTAGGAGACAACACACAAGTCACCAAATACCTGCACAAACAATCAACAACTTGCACCCAACGCGATAAAGGGGTTGTCAATACCTTCACAGCTATTTGCAAAAGTGAGATTTGATAGAGATAGATAAACGGTAAAGTAAATATTTTTGGTTTATAGATCGGAAAGTAAAAGATTGAAAAATAGTAGATCGGAAACTAGTATGATGTAAAAGAGAACTTATATGATGGAAAATAGACCCGGGGGGCCATAGGTTTCACTAGTGGCTTCTCTCAAGATATCAAGTATTATGGTGGGTGAACAAATTACTACCGAGCAATTGATAGAAAAGCGCAAAGTTATGATGATATCTAAGGCAATGATCATGAACATAGGTATCACGTCCGTGTCAAGTAGACCGAAACGATTCTGCATCTAATACTATTACTGCACACATCGACCGCTATCCAGCATGCATCTAGAGTATTAAGTTCATAAAGAATGGAGTAACGCATTAAGTAAGATGACATGATGTAGAGGAATTAACTCAAGCAATATGATGAAAACCCATATTTTTATCCTCGATGGCAACAATACAATACATACCTTGCTGCCCCTACTGTCACTGGGAAATGACACTGCAAGATTTAACCCAAAGCTAAGCACTTCTCCCATTGCAAGAAAAACCAATATAGTAGGCTAAACTAAACCGATAATTCTAAGAGACTTTCAAAGATATCAAATCATGCAAATAAGAATTCAGAGAAGACTCAAATATTATTCATAGATAATCTGATCATAATTCCACAATTAATCGGATCTCGGCAAACACACCGCAAAAGAATATTACATCGAATAGATCTCCAAGAACATCGAGGAGAACATGGTATTGAGAATCAAAGAGAGAGAAGAAGCCACCTAGCTACTAGCTATGGACCCGTAGGTCTGTGGTAAACTACTCACGCTTCATTCGAAGGGTAATGGTGTTGATGTAGAAGCCATCTAGCTACTAGCTATGGACCCGTAGGTCTGTGATCGAATCCCCCTCCGGCAGGACGCCGAAAAAGGCCCCTAGATGGGATCTCACGGGTACAGAAGGTTGCGGAGGTGGAAAAGTGGTTTTATGGCTCCCCCTGATGTTTTTGGGGTACACTACAAAAAAATGCACTTCCGTGATGATACGGGTTTGTCACAGTAGGTCGCGTTTTTTGTCATGCATGTACATCCATGACGATTTTATGATAGAATCAAGATAGTGATACCTATGCTATCGTAGAAGTGTTCCATGACATTACCAAAATTATCATCACGGAAGTGTCCACTTCCATGACGATAAATCGCGTGTCACAGAAGTGCTTTAGTCAAGGGTGACCGACACATGGCATCCACCGTAACGGAACGCCGTTAAGCTATCGGGTCGGGTTTTGGATCCGATAACCCGTTAACAGCCCGGACCAATGGGAAATTTCCACGTGTAAAATTCTTATTGGCCGGATGAAACACGTGTCAGCTCGTCAGTGGGTCAGATAGGCGCCTACGATATGTCGACACGTGCGACGGCCAACCATTGGCCCATTTAGCTTACAAAGCTGGCATGTTTGACTTGGTCAAAAGTTAACGGGCGGGCCCATGAAAAGCCTGTTAACGTTCTCTTCGCAAATAGCCCATTTTATGGCCCGGTAACTCACGGCCCATTAGGCCCTAACGGAAATCGGCCCAACAACGTCATGTGGGCCGTCGAATATAACACCAGCCCGTTTCACTTTCAGCCCATGTATGGCCCACGACGTCTTTCGGCCCAGATGAGGCCTTCGTATCTTTAGGCCCTTTAGAGGCCCACAGTGACTCTAGCCCATAATGAACAGTAAATTTCTTTGTACCCGTTAATGGCCCGTGATTCACATGGGCCGTTTCCAGCCCGTGTTAGCTTTCAGCTTATTGACGGCCCATGCGTTCTTGGGCTCCTTTTTGGCCCTCGATTACTTCCGGCCCGTTACTGACTTGTTCCCCTAATGGGCCAAATTCGGCCCGTGGCAAGAGTCAGCTCGTTTCTAACCTGTTAACCCGTTGCGCCATTTCCATCCCGTCCTATATTCCGGCACATTAACGACTCGTTATGCCTGTGACAGAATTAAGCCTTTGCTGTCCTCCGGCCTATTAACGACCCGTTAACGTGTTGGGCTAATACAAATTACGCCCGTTTACGACCCATGTAGACCCATTTATCCGATGGCCCAAGGCCCACCGATTCTACGGCCCTTTTGGAGGCCCATTTATAGACGGCCCATAGGAGACCCAAGGATCCTATGGCCCGTAGCAGGGTCAAGGTTACCACGGTCCGTATATGGCCCATGGTTGTTGCGGCCACTAGCAAACCAGGGAAAAAGAAGACTAGGAAATAAATAAGGCCGAAACTAACGCTAGGCTATTAAGGCGGTTGCAAAGATCGCCACCAGTGCAAATATAGGGAAGACCTACAGTATACAAAAATGGCTTGCTGTTTTCTTCAGCCGGTGGCTGCATGTTAAGAACAAATTTTGTATCGCACCAAAACAAATTACAACTATAAAACAAAAGGAAGGTTGGCATAAAAGTTAACAGTCTAGCAGATAAATGCACCACCAGAAGTTCAGAAGCTCAGTTCATTTGACCTGACTATTATGTTTTCATGCTGTATTGTCTGATGGAGCACCATAACCTTCGCCTTCATTTCTCCTAGGCTCCTGAACAACATAGCATATGTCTGATAGTCTGATTTCAAAACCATGCATATCTTGACGACACCGAACAATGTCTCTCCTTGTTTCACAAAGGGTCTCTGTTAGGGAATGGACTTGTGTCTGGAGCGCAGATACAACATTGTTTTGAGCTTGCATATCTTGATCATGAGTCAGTTTTGACGAGATTGCCTTAACAACCAACCCAGTATTACGCAAGAACGTGCTTTTGGCGCTGTTAGTGGACAAGTACTGACCCACTACAGCAAGAGCTGACATTGCGGTTTTAGTTGCCTCGCCACCTTCAGAAGGTGGCGGTTCCACCATTTTTTCCATAGCTCGCTGAAAAGTTGAGTTTTTACATTAGTAGTACCAGACCAGAAGATATTAAGGAGGCAACAAAACCAAACAAAATAGCTTTGGTCTATGTACAGAACTTATTCTGGTGAACCCATGTAAAATATTAGTTGTATTTTATTGCAAAGTACATAATAAAACTAGGTTCCAAACATATGACCATGTACCATCGCTAATGTATTGTCTATTTCATCACATTGTATTGAGGGCTAAGGATAAACAGACAAAGTTTATAATACAGTAAGCATAGTATGACATCATTCATATCACAAAACAACTGAGAACAGACAAACATGCAATTGTAATGTTGTGTGGGCAAGTCTAGCACGAAACTAGATTACAGGTCAAGATCAAAGGAACATCACTCCTCTCTTTTAAACCTTGTAAGGTGCAATGATACGCTAAGACTACTGAGTATAAAATTGAAAAGAGTAATAGACATTGGCTGCAAACCATGCCGTTCAAGGCACAAGTCAGAGTAAGTAGTAGTTAAAAGGCATGAGGATTAAGGACTTACAACAGCGGCTTTGACTGGTGTAGTCATGCCCTTCTTCTTGCTGGTGTGACAGTCCTTGAAGATTTCCACAACATTAGGTTCAAGTACTTTTTAGTCCTTGCAGGCTTTCCTCTGCATTTGGAACAAGTCAATATAGATCTGATAATATGGTACAACAAAAAGAGTGAAACAACAGCTAATTACAAGACCCTCGAAATGTGCAATATAGCTACGAGATCCTGTCGTCTATTGGAATTTCACTTTCGTATGGTTGGCCTTGTTCTGTGCACAGTTCACCTACAAGAAGATAGATTTCTGTGGGACATGCGTGAATAGGACTTCAACATGTGATCTGATCACATATATATATAATGTATCTGATACTTTGGATCAGACCAGTGTTTAACGAGGACCCTCCAGTCTTCATCCAATATATTTTCCACTGGAGATGTTTGGGAAAGTTCACTGTTAGTGTCGGTGTCAAAACCGGCGGATCTCGGGTAGGGGGTCCCAATCTGTGCGTCTAGGCTGATGGTAACAAGAAGCAAGGGACACAGATGTTTACCCAGGTTCGGGCCCTCTCGATGGAGGTAAAACCCTACTTCCTGCTTGATTAATATTGAAGATATGGGTAGTACAAGAGTAGATCTACCACGAGATCGTAGAGGCTAAACCCTAGAAGCTAGCCTATGATGGTATGATTGTAATTGTGATCGGCCTTCTAAGAACCATCCTCTCCGGTTTATATAGACACCGGAGAGGGCTAGGGTTTACACGGAGTCGGTTACAAGGAAGGAAATATAATATCCGGATCGCCAAACTTTCCTTCCACGCCAAGGAAAGTCCGGACGATGTATACAGTCTGGCTGTCGGGATACCCCCTAATCCAGGACTCCCTCAGTAGCCCCTGAACCAGGCTTCAATTACGATGAGTTCGGCACGCAGTCTTGTCTTCGGCATCGCAGGGCAGGTTCCTCCTCCGAATACTCCAAGGTAATTATCGAACACTTGAACCGTGTCCGGATCCACAAAATGATCTTCACATGCCACCGTAGAGAGAATGGTATTCCACAAATGCAATCTACTGACAACTTTTTAGACAACGATACGTGTCATTACGGTCGGGTCATTATTCGAACCGTTTTCCCACAACCAGCCACAACGCATATTGCGAGGCGGTTTCCTTGACACGTCTTGTCAAAGCAGAGATTGTGTCCCCTTATCACGGGATTCTCATCAATATGGGTACAGGTAATCCCACCACATCATGAATCGTGGCGCTTGGGAAGCAAGCGATTCCCAACGGGCAAGTGGGGAGGCGCACCTCTTTCGTCGCCTCTATAAAGGGATAAGATTTCCCCATTTTTACCCACGCCTTCTTCCTCCTTTGCCCACTCTTGCCCCCTCGAGCTCCAGCGCCCAAGCCCAAGTCTTCTCCGCACAGCTAAACAAGTCCGGAGCAGGAGGCAAGTGGGTGGCTTCCACCGTCAAGGAGAAGCACATCGCAAATCTTCGCGCGGCCGGACACTTGGCCGGAGACATAGCGCACCGGCTACCGGATGTTGGGCAGGTCATTCCGACCCCGGGACCCCACGAGAGGGCCGTGTTCGTCGCCCAGTTCGTCCGCGGACTGGGGTTTCCACTTCACCCCTTTGTCTGCGGGCTCATGTTCGACTACGGGCTAGATTTCCATGATCTAGCCCCGAATTTCGTCCTCAACATCTCGGCGTTCATCGTCGTATGCGAGGCTTTCCTCCGCATCCGGCCTCACTTCGGCCTATGGCTGCAAATCTTCTGCTGAAGCCGAAGATTATGCCCGGCCAGCAAGCGGAGTGCGGAGGGGCCATGGTGGGCAAGATGCCTAACGTCACCTGGCTGGACGGCTCCTTTGCGGAGACCGTAAAAGGGTGGCAAACGGGGTGGTTCTACATCACCGAGCCGCGCGGCGCCAACAGGGCGGCTGCCCCCGAGTTCCGATCCGGAGCCCCCATGCGGCTCACCTCATGGGAAAGGAAGGGCCTGACTTGGGGCGAATGTACAGAGCTGACCGGACTCCAAACCTGCATCAAGAGCATGAAGGACAAGAACATTAAGCTTGTCAACGTGATCCAGGTCATGCTTGTTCACCGGATTCTGCCATGCCAAAGGCGGGTGTCGGTGTCAAAACCGGCGGATCTCGGGTAGGGGGTCCCGATCTGTGCGTCTAGGCGGATGGTAACAGGAGACAAGGGACACGATGTCTTTCACCAGGTTCGGGCCCTCTCGATGGAGGTAAAACCCTACTCCTGCTTGATTAATATTGATGATATGGGTAGTACAAGAGTGGATCTACCACGAGATCAGAGAGGCTAAACCCTAGAGGCTAGCCTATGGTATGATTGTTGTTCGTCCCACGGACTAAAACCCTCCGGTTTATATAGGCACCGAATAGGGTTAGGGTTACACAGTCGGTTACAATGGTAGAGATCTACATATCTCAGACGCCAAACTTGCCTTCCACGCCAAGGAAAGTCCCATCCGGACACGGACGAAGTCTTCAATCTTGTATCTTCATAGTCCAGGAGTCCGACCGGCGGTGATAGTTCGCTATCCGGACACCCCTAATCCAGACTCCTCAAGAGCCCTTGAACCAGGCTTCAATGACGCATTTAGTCCGGGCGCGCAGATATTGTCTTCGGCATTGCAAGGCGGGTTCCTCCTCCGAATACTTCAAAGAAGATTTTGAACACAAGGATTGTGTCCGGCTCTGCAAAAAAAGTTCCACATACCACCGTAGAGAGAATAACCTTTGCACAGATCTGCTGTATTCCGCGGCGTGACATCACACCACGGCCAGGCCTTTATACGAATCTTTTTTACTGATCCACCTCAGCGCATTTAGCGAGGCATTTCCTTGGCACGTCTTATCAAAGCGGAGATCGTGCCCCCTTATTCCGGGATTCCCATCAATACGGACGTGGGTAACCCAACCGCGCCATTGATTACGGCGCTTGGGAGATAAGCGAGTTTTACCGGTGGCGGGGACGATAGCTTCGTCCGTCCATATAAGGATAAGAATCCACCTTTTAACCTCGCCTTCTTCCTCCTTTGCTCATCCATTTCCGCCAAGACTCGAGCTCCAAATACCAAGTCCGCACATCCTCCTCAACCTTCTCCAGCCATGTCCGGAGCGGGAGGCAAGTGGATGGTCTCCTCCGTCACGGAGGGACAAGTCAAAGCTGTGGAAGGCCGGATACTTGTCCAGCGACATCACAAGACCGGCTCCCGACAAGGCAGATCATCCCCACCCCCAGGCCCCATGAGAGGGTGGTGTTCCTCACCCACTTCCTCCGCGGACTAGGTTTTCCACTTCACCCATTTGTCCGGGGGCTCATGTTCTACTACGGCCTGGATTTCCACGATCTGGCCCTGAATTTCATCCTCAACATCTCGGCGTTTATCGTCGTGTGCGAGGCCTTTCTCTGCATCCAGCCCCACTTCGCTTATGGCGTAAGACCTTCAATGTCAAGCCGAAGGTAGTGGGCGGCCACCAAGCCGGAGTGCGGAGGTGCCATGGTTGGCAAGATGGCCAAAGTCCTATGGCTCGAGGGCTCCTTTGTGGAGACCGTGAAGGGGTGGCAATCAGTGGTGGTTCTACATCAACGAGCCGCGACCCTAAATGGGCAGCGGCCCCCGAATTCAGATCTGGTTTCCCTACGCGGCTCACCTCTTGGAAAGAGACGGGCCTGACGTGGGGTAATCCGGAAGAGCTGACCGGACTCCAAACCTACATGCAAACCCTAGTGGACAAGAATCTCAGGCTTGTCAATGTAGTCCAGGTTATGCTCATCTGCCGGATCCTCACATGCCAACAACGGGCCTTCAAATTGTGGGAGTTTGATCCGGCACAGCACCAAACTCTGAAAAGGCTCTTCGACACTACGTACGAAGATGCCTGGAAGGTGCTATTCAAGGGCGCCGAGGCTCTACATCCGCCATCAAGATCATGGATTCAGCTCACAGCGCCAAGCTACCGAGGTAAGCTATTTTACCCTTTATGGGACTCAGTTTTTTCATAGTTTGACTCTATGTGGGATCTAAACTCCCTTACCTTTGACAGGACTGGCGTTACACGTCCGGGTAGGTTAACTGTCCGGCTCCCTTGCCAGAAGACCCAGCGGACGCCCGCTTGGCCAGGGCTCTTGGCTCGGCACCTCACGTGGTGCCGGAGAAGAAGGCCAAGAAGAAGGCCACGGGGACTCAAGGAGTGCCCGACGCTGTGTTGTCGGACTCATCGTCAAGCGACTCTGGCGGAATCCTCCCCGAGGACGAGGAGGAGGAAAAAAGCCTCTCCCAGTGAAGGAGAGAAGAAAAGGAAGGCCGCCTGATCGGGGAGGCCGGAGGGTCCAAGAAAGGAAGGACCCTTCCTCCGGACTTCTCCACCAACGCCGACAATGACGAGGAGGAGTGGCCACCAAGGGCCAAGCCCCTGGCGAGATTGTAAGTTTCCGGACTCCGGAATAGCTCATGGCTATTTATTTGTCGCATAGTGTCTTCTAACGCCGAATATAACCATGTAGCCCACCCAAGGACGAGCTCGCCGCTTCATCGAGCGGCTCCCTGGATTCGTCGAATGTGAATAGCACTTCACTTCTGACCGCCTCCTCTCCTCGTGACGCAGACGACACCGCGGTGGAGTCCCGAAAGGGGCCCAGCCAGGAGGAGGTGGTCCTGGAGGCGCCGCAAGGCGACCTCCCGGACTCCGGGCGCAAAGGGGGCGAGACCCCAAAGGGCTCTAAGTCCGGCCCTATGCCGGACTCCGTACCGGAACCTTCAGGGGTTTCGAAGTCCGGCAAGCGGCCCCTTCGTAAGAAGGGCAAGACTGCGACGCCAGTGACCTCCGTCCATCCGGAGGCACCGGATAGCTTGCTGGAGGCGCTTAACGGCGCCTCCATCAACGAGGAGCACCGCACTGTTATGAGTGTGGTGATCCAGAAAGTTCAGTCCGCCAAGAGCGGGCTGATCAAGCCTGCATCAGCCTTCTAACAAGCTTTGAGGTAAGTTTAGAATATGTAAAAATATTACCGCATAGACAGTAGCCTCGATGCTTAGTTCGGTGTTCGGAAAGAAAAGCCGGATGAGGATCTAAAAAGATATCTGTGAGAGTCTAACATAAGTATGTCAATATGGGAATGCAGGCTGCACGACCTCTGCCGCCAGACCGATTGGAGGTCAATGCATTGAAGCAGAGCCTCGAGCGGTCCGAGAACGAGCTCGGCCTTGCCAAGAAGCAGCTCGAGGACAAGGAAGGTAAGTAATACCTTATTAAAGTAATACCTTATAGAAAGGATTTGGTTGCAAAAATGACAGGACTAACGTGGGTATTGTAGGGGCCACGAACGAGGTGGCGACCCTGAAGGAAGCGGTGTCCACGGCCGAAAGCAAAGCGGCCGCAGAGCGCCGAGCGAGAGAAGCAGGAGGCGCGGGTGGCGGAGGTGCGGCAAGAGCTCCAGGCTCTCGTGGAAAAACACAAGAGTTTGGAGCGTGACTCGAAGACTCGAGAGTCCGAGCTCGCCTCGGCTCTTGAGAGTGGCAAAGCCGCTAAGGACGAAGCCCAAAAAACCCTCCAGGAAATTGAATCATTAAAGAAGATAGCGGTGGGTAAGGTATTCTTTATGCAAAGAAAGCATGTGAAAGTGAATTATCTATTACTTACCTGAATCCGGAGCTCTCTAGGAGCATTCGCAGATCTGCCCCGTAGTGTGTCTGATGCTGCCGCGTTCTACCGCGCCGAGGAGGGAGCTCGACGTAAAAAGGTGTTCTGGTCTCGATGTCGAGGCGGACATCCGGTGCCCCTGAGCGACCAGCTGAAGCAGCTGGTCGAGCTCCACAAGGTCGCCGAACAGGCCATGAAGGGCCTCATAGTTCGTTTGTGGCCTACGGAAGCCATGCCTGGGAGCTACTTCGGGCTAGTGCGGCGGTGGTGGGCCTTTGTCCATGGATTGAAGTCATCAAGCGCTCCGTCTGCATTGAAGGTGCCTGTTGGGCCCTTGCCCGTGCTAAAGTGCACTGGGCAAGATGGATCTTGAGAAGCTTGTGACGGACGGCCACCGCCGGGCAAGGAGCATCGCAAGCCCGAAATGTACTATGAGGGCGTCCTGAAGGGTGCCCGCCTTATAGCGGGTGAATGCTCCAAAGATGTAATTTTTGAATAGACTCGCATTTGTTATCTTGTACGTCGAAAACTTGTTCATATGCGCTAAGCAACGCTTGTGAATTTAAAATATTACCTTCTGTGCGGCCGTTTCTCAAATTTGAGAGATGGCAAGTCGTTGGCTTCAGCCCCCATGCCACGAGTCTTTGGGGTGTTCGGATAAACTTGAGTGCTCTTGTTCCCATTCTTGGGTCCTTCGAGGAGGCGCTTAGCATAGCGAACAAGGAAACCGGACTATAGTGCTTGAAAACTCTCACTTAGCCATAGAATTCTATAATTTTAAATTTCGCTAATCCCACAGTATTCGGAAGACCGAGTTCGGGGCGCTATCCACGCCTTGGCCGGACAATGCCGACTCCTCACTCTAAGCGGCATAAGTCTTTAGGGACCCGAAAAAACCTCTCGAACAGCGACCGGCTCTCGCCCTATCATGACGGTCAGTTTTAGCTTTCTCCACTGAGGTGCTCAACCCAGCTCAACCGGGGCACAATCGCAGTGGTTCTCCCAGCGCTACCTTAGCCAATATAACGGAACGTAAGGTACCAAAACATGGGAGCCGGGCAAACCCAACTATTGACCCAAGACATGATTCGGAGCCGATGCATATAATGTTATATGTTCGGGGTGCCGCACTTGTGAAAGTGTTCGGACTTATCACACCATATTTTTGGGGTACTTAAGCCCCTGGTGTATTGGCCGTACCAAAGTGTACGGGTGCAACATGTCATGAATGAACATATATATATATAAAGAAAGGAGTGCAATAATAGGCAAAAGCTATGTATTGTTTATTCAAAAAGGTACTGCAATGAAAGTAGAACTATACAAATAGTGCGATAAGCAAGGGATGGGACTATTTAACATGTCCCCCTCCAGGGGTAAGCTGCGGGATGGTATGTAAAACAGGTATAATGCTCATAGTAGAGACCACCTGGACATTCGACGTAGCTCGCTTCCTGGCTGTTGCATCTTGAGTTCGGCAATTCTAGTGCGGACAGGGCTTTTGGGAAACGGAGTCCTGAAAGTAAGAGAAAAGAAGAAAGAAAAAGAATGACACAATCGGGAGCCCCTGGTGCGGTTGAGCCGCATTCTGGGCGTGCCGTGGTCGTGCCCCTCCCCTTATGCCCATGGTATCTCCAGAGCGTAGTTATGTACGCCAGCGTAATCTTAACGCATAATTTCGCGAGGGCTGGGGTTGGGGCGGATTGCTACGCGTGCTCGGATCGTGCCAGCCGGTCTTGTTGTAGGTTACTCCGGGCGCTCTTGACGGTGTCCGGACGTTTAGTAGCCGGACTCGAGAATTGCTGTGAGAGGCTGCTGTGCACCTCCGCCGCGAGGGCCGCCGTATGCTCCTCCGTTCAGAGAGAGCGTTCGGTGTTTCCATTGACCACGATTACACCTCGAGGGCCTGGCATCTTGAGCTTGAGGTACGCGTAGTGCGGCACCACATTGAACTTTGCAAATGCGGTTCGTCCAAGCAGTGCGTGATAGCTGCTGCAGAACGGGACAATGTCGAAGATTAACTCTTCGCTTCGGAAGTGATCCGGGGATCCAAAGACCACTCCGAGTGTAATTGAGCCTGTACAATTGGCCTCTACACCTGGTATGACGCCTTTAAATGTCGTCTTTGGGGTTTAATCCTTGAGGGGTCTATGCCCATTTTGCGCACTGTATCCTGATAGAGCAGGTTCAGGCTGCTACCGTCGTTCATCAGGACTCTAGTGAGGTGAAATATGTCGATGATTGGGTCAAGAACCAATGCGGCGAATCCGCCGTGGCGGATGCTAGTGGGGTGGTCCCTTCGATCAAAGGTGATCGGGCAGGAGGACCATGGGTTGAACTTTGGGGCGACTGGCTCCATCGCATATACGACCCTTAGTGCATGCTTCCGCTCCCTTTGGGGTCTGTGGGTTGCGTATATCATGTTCATCGTCCGCACTTGTGGGGAAGCCCATCTGTCCTCTATTGTTCGTGATCGGGCTCCTCCTCGTCATCGCTATGCAGCCCTTGTCATTGAGTTTGGCATTTAACTTGCCTGCCTTGTTTGAACACCCAACAGTCCCTGTTGGTGTGGTTGGCTGGTTTTTCGGGGGTGCCATGTATCTGGCACGAGCGATCGAGTATTCGGTCCAAATTGGACGGGCCCTGAGTATTTCTTTTGAACGGCTTTTTCCGCTGACCGGGTTTAGAGCCTCTAAATCCGGCATTGACTGTCGTATCTTCAGCATTATCGCCGTTAATGCGGCGCTTGTGCTTGTTGCGACGCGACCTGCCATTGCTGTCCTTGGTATCCGAACTACCAGGGTTTTTTGTCAAGTTGTTACTATGAGCTAGCTAGTTGTCCTCTCCCGTGCAAAAGCGGGTCATGAGTGTTGTGAGGGCTGCCATGGATTTTGGCTTTTCCTGTCCTAGGTGCCGGGCAAGCCACTCGTCGCGGATGTTATGTTTGAAGGCTACAAGGGCCTCTGCATCCGGATAGTCAACAATTTTTTTTTCTTGGTTAGGAACCGTGTCCAGAATTGTCTTGCCGATTCTTCTGGCTGCTGAATTATGTGGTTGAGGTCATCAGCGTCTAGTGGTCGCACATATGTGCCCTTGAAGTTATCAAGGAATGCGGCTTCCAGGTCCTCCCAACAACCAATTGATTCTGCTGGCAAGCTGTTAAGCTAATGCCGAGCTGGTCCTTTAAGCTTGAGTGGGAGGTATTTGATGGTGTGTAGATCATCACCGCGGGCCATGTTTATATGGAGGAGGTAGTCCTCGATCCAAACCGCAGGATCTGTTGTGCCATCGTATGATTCGATGTTTACGGGTTTGAAACCCTCGGGGATTTGATGGTCCATCACTTAAATGCATGAAGCATAGTGGGTGTGGCGCCTGTATTGAGCTATATCACAACGCAGCTCAAATGAGCTTTGTTCATCGTGTTCGCCCGGCCGGAATTGCTATATCCGGCGTGACGGTTATCATCACGTGTCGTGGGGCGCCCACGCGATCCGTAGATCGATCTTGTTTGTCTTGCCTTGTCCTCCAATATGTCTCGCAGGTCTAGCGCGTTTCCCCGTGGCTTGGTACTTTTCGAGCGACGCCGGGGTGCGCTTGAATGGAGGGCCTAGAGGCCTCTCTATCGCGGCCACGGGGTGGCTAGTCGGCCGCATCATGCGCTGGTGATGTAGGTTTGGGTGCTTCCTCCTCTAATTGGGGTAGGAGCCTGCGTTTTGGGTATCTCTTGGAGGGGCTTTCGAGTTCGTACTCTTCGGCTGCAAGGACTTCAGTCCATCTATCAGCTAGCAAGTCTTGGTCAGCTCTAAGCTGCTACTGCTTTTTCTTGAGGCTGCTTGTCGTGGCCATAAGCCTGCGTTTGAAACGCTCCTGTTCAGCGGGATCCTCAGGCACGACAAATTAAATTCGTCTGCCGAGGTTTGCCTCATCTTCGGAGGAGGCATATAATTATCGTCCTCCACCTCACATGCCGCTCTATCATGGGGGCTGGCTTCTCCCTCCTCCTCCTGTGCTAAATCCTGCTGGAGGAGGTTGTCTTCGGCACTGTCCGGGGTGTTATTATCTCCCGTGCCGGAATCACCGTTTTTGCTGTGGCGGGATTTAGAGCGGCGCCGCTGACGCTCGCGCTTGGGCTGTTTCTTGGAGGGGTCATCCTCCGATGTTCCATCGCCATTCCCATCTTTTGGGATGTCCACCATGTATATGTCGTATGACGAGGTGGCCTTCCAGTGCCTCAGAGGCGCTGGTTCTTGGTCGTCTCCAAAGCATCGCCGTCCATACCGTTGATGTCTTGGAGTCGAAGTCGAGCATGTCGGTTAAATCATCGGCGGTGGCTACAAAGTGGATGGTGGGTGGGCGTTGAATTTCTTCGTCGTCTGCGTCCCAACCTTCCCCGACCGTAGTCCGCCAGGGCTCTCGATAAAGAGAGAGACTTTAGTGAATTCAGGATGTCGCCAAAGGGCGAATCTTGAAAGATGTCCGCGATGAACTCCATAACCGCGCCCAATCGGATTCAATTGGCGAAGTGCGGAAGGTCTCGAGTCCGGAGAGGAGTCCGGCACCTTGGAGTCACGGGATTCGCAAAGGACAGGGATGGTGTTCGGCTCAATCGTCGTAGAGATCGTAGCCCTCGAGGCGGTGTCCAACCACTCGTCCTTGATCGGCAGAGTCGGCTCCGAGCTAAGGGTCGGAGCGGACGCTGGTGCGGCCTCCAGGGTACTGTTCGGCGGCAGAGCTAGATCGTGCCCATCGAGACAGTGTGGCGCGCTTGGCTATGGCTCGAATCCGTCGAAGATCAAGTCTCCGAGGATGTCGGTCGTGTAGTTCAAACTCCCAAATCTGACCTAATGGCCAGGGGCGTAGCTTTCGATCTGCTCTAGATGGCCAAGTGAATTGGCCCGCAGTGCAAAGCCGCCGAATACGAAGATCTGTCCGGGGAGAAAAGTCTCACCCTGGATCGCGTCGTTGTTGATGATCGAAGGAGCCATCGGGCCTAAGGATGACGACACAGAGGAACTCTCAATGAAAGCACCAATGTCGGTGTCAAAACCGGCGGATCTCGGGTAGGGGGTTCCGAACTGTGCGTCTAGGCGGATGGTAACAGGAGAGAAGGGACACAATGTTTTTACCCAAGTTCGGGCCCTCTCGATGGAGGTAAAACCCTACTCCTACTTGATTAATATTGATGATATGGGTAGTACAAGAGTGGATCTACCACGAGATCAGAGAGGCAAAACCCTATAGGCTAGCCTATGGTATGATTGTTGTTCGTCCTACGGACTAAAACCCTCCGGTTTATATAGGCACCGAATAGGGTTAGGGTTACACAGAGTCGGCTACAATGGTAGGAGATCTACATATCCGTATCACCAAGCTTGCCTTCCACGCCAAGGAAAGTCCCATCCGGACACGGGACGAAGTCTTCAATCTTGTATCTTCATAGTCCAGGAGTCCGGCCAACGGTGATAGTTCGGTTATCCGGACACCCCCTAATCCAGGACTCCCTTAGCGGGCATTCAATCTGTGGGAGTTCGTCCCGGCCGAACACCAGATGCTTCAGAGGCACTATGGCATGAAGCACAAAGATGCGTGGAAGGAGTTTTTTAAGGCCTCTGAAGTACCTCCTCCCACATACGAGGACCGCGGACTTCATGCAACCTGGCCCCCGCGTCCGGTGAGTTTCGGGACTACCACCTGATTCGGTTTTTTCCAATACATTCATGGGGAGTCTTAAGTATTTGTGTATATTTGATCAGCACTATGTGGTTACAGTGGAGCAGATTGACTGTCCGGCTCCATTGCCAGAAGATCCAGCTGATGATCTCTTGACAGAGATGCTGATCCCGCCGCTCTACAATGCACCGGAGAAGAAGGCCGAAAAGAAGGCCCCGGGGACCAGGAAGGGTCTCCGGCGTAAGGTTGTGCCGGAAGCCTCGTCCGAAGATGACGAGTCCTCCCCCGAAGAGGAGGAAGAAGAAGAAGAAGAAGCCGCCCCATCCGGAAAGGATGAGAGGCCTGAGGGGATGGGCCGTGGGGCCGGGAGAGGCCCTCGACGCAAGGCCGTCATACCCACATCGTCCGATGACGTCGAAACAGATTCCTCATGGAGGCGGGGAAGCAAGAAGAAACTCTAGCTCCATGACCGGGAGGAGAAAAGAGGAAAGTCGTCCCAGAAGGGGAGGTTGGGACGCCCAAGAAGGGAAAGATGTCCCTTCCGGACTACTCCACCACGGCCGCTCATAGCGAGGAAGGGTGGCTGCCCAGGGGGAAGCCCCTGGCGTGATCGTAAGTGTCCGCACTCTACCGTGATTTCACTTCATAGTTGTTTAATAACGCCGAACATATATGCAGTCCGGCCCGGGCTCATCCGGATGTGTCGTCTTCGGATGGGTCTCTGAGCGCAGAGATGAACTTCGCTCCCGGCCACCACTCCTCAGCTGTGGATGACACGGAGGTGTTGTCGAAGGTTCCCGAGCAGGGGAGGTGACCCTGGAGACGCCCCAAGGCGGAATTCCAAATGTCGGACATGCGGGGTTCAAGATCCCCGCGGATCGCGTCGATGAGAGCCGCAACAAGGCGGACTCTCGAACGAACACTGCTCCGTAACCTTCAACGGTTCCGGACTTAGGCGGGCAGCCCCTTGTTAGGGAGGGCGAGCCGCCCGTGCCGAGGACTTCCGTCGCGTCAACAGCGCCGGATAGTCCGGTGGAAGCACTTCGAGGCGCTTACATAGATGAAGAGCACCGTACTCTTATGAGTGCGGTGAGTCAAAAGGTTCTGTCCGCCAAAAGCGGACTAACCGAAGCCTGCACAAGCCTCCTGACGGGCTTCGAGGTAAGTAATAAGAATGTGTGAAATTACCACCCGATAGGTAGTAGCCCCTGATACTCTGTTTGGTGTTCGGAAAGAAAAGCCAAACGGAGGGTCAATTATAATCCGCAGGAGTCTAATAAGTGTGTATGTGACTAAGCAGGCCGTGCTGCTTGCCGCTGCTGCCCGCATAGCCGAGGTTGCCGAACTAAAGCGGGACCTGGAGCAGGCGCAGGGAGAGCTCGACCTCACGAAGAGGCATCTCGAAGAGAGCAAAGGTGAGTAATTGTCCACTCCTATGTATGTAAAGATAGATAAAATTGTTTAGTCTGACGGAAAAGCGTCGTGACTGTGTGACAGGGTCCACCGCCAAAGTGGCATCCCTAAATAAAGCGCTATCCGAGGCCAAAGACAAGGCGGCCTTGGAATGCAGAGAGCGCGAGAAGCAAAGTGCTAGAGTGGGCGAGGTACAGCAAGAGCTCCAGGACCTCGGCAAGAAGTTCGATTCCATGGAGCATGATCTGAAGACGAAAGAGGCCGAGCTTGCGAAGTCCCTTGTGAATAAGAAAGATGCCAAGGCCGAAGCCGAGAAGGCACATCAGGAGATCCAGGAGGCCAAAAAGATAGCGGCGGGTAAGAAATTCTTTGTGCAAAGCAAACATGTGGAGGAAGCGTTTCTTTTACTTACTCGAATTCGGAGCTCTCCAGGGGCATTCGCAGATCTGCCACGCAGCGTATCAGATGTCGCGGAGTTCTACCGTGCCCAAGAGGGGAGCTCAACGGAGAAGCTGTTCTGGTCCCAGTATGCTGAGGACGAACACCCAACGCCTCTGAGTGAACAACTGAAGCAGTTTGTCAAACTCCACAGGTCGGCCGAAGTGGCTATGAAAGATTTCATAATCCGGATGTGGCCTGGTGAGCCCCTGCCCACTAGCTACTTGATACATCCATTTTGCATCATGCTTTTATATCGATATCTATTGCATTATGGGCTGTTATTTCACGTTATGTCACAATACTTATAGCTATTCTCTCTTATTTTACAAGGTTTACATGAAGAGGGAGAATGCCAGCAGCTGGAATTCTGGGCTGGAAAAGAAGCAAATATTGGAGACCTATTCTGTGCAACTCCAGAAGTCCTGAAACTCCAAAGAATATCTTAAAATAAATAAAGAAAAATCATCACCAAAGATGAAGGCCAGGGGGCCCACACCCTGCTCACGAGGGTGGGGGGCGCCCCCATGGGGCGCGCCCCCTACCTCGTGGGCCCCCGGTGGCTCTCCGATGCCCATCTTCTCCTATATGAAGTCTTTCGATGAGAAAAAATAGCAAGCAACCTTTCGACGAAACTCACGCAAGACGAGGCGGAACCTTGGCGGAACCAATCTAGGGCTCACGTGAGCTGTTCTCGGGGACACTTCCCTCCAGGAGGGGGAAATCATCGTCATCATCATCACCAACGCTCCTCTCATCAGGAGAGGGCAATCTCCATCAACATCTTCACCAGCACCATCTCATCTCGAAACCCTAGTTCATCTCTTGTATCCAATTCTTGCCTCCAAGTCCGGGATTGGTGCTAGTAGGTTGCTAGTAGTGTTGATTACTCCTTGCAGTTGATGCTAGTTGGTTTATTTGGTGGAAGATCATATGTTCAGATCCTTTATGCATATTATTACCCCTCTGATTATGAACATGAATATGCTTTGTGAGTAGTTACATTTGTTCCTGAGGACAAGGGAGAAGTCTTGCTACTAGTAGTCATGTGAATTTGGTATTCATTCGATATTTTGATAAGATGTATGTTGTCTAGCCTCTAGTGCTGTTATGTGAACATGGACTACATAACACTTCACCATTATTTGGGCCTAGAGGAAGGCATTGGGAAGTAATAAGTATATGATGGGTTGCTAGAGTGACAGAAGCTTAAACCCTAGTTTATGCGTTGCTTCGTAAGGGGCTGATTTGGATCCATATGTTTCATGCTATGGTTAGGTTTACCTTAATACTTTTGTTGTAGTTGCGGATGCTTGCAATAGAGGTTAATAATAAGTGGGATGTTTGTTCAAGTAACAACAGCACCCAAGCATCGGTCCACCCACATATCAAATTATCAAATTACCGAACGCGAATCATATGAACGTGATGAAAACTAGTTTGACGATATTCCCATGTGTCCTCGGGAGCGTTTTCCTATTATAAGAGTTTGTCCAGGCTTGTCCTTTGCTACAAAAAGGATTGGGCCGCCTTGCTGCACTTTATTTACTCTTGTTACTTGTTGCTCGTTACTATTTATCTTATCACAAAACTATCTGTTACCACTTATTTCAGTACTTGCAGAGAATACCTTGCGGAAAACCGCTTATCATTTCCTTCTGCTCCTCGTTTGGTTCGACACTCTTACTTATCGAAAGGACTATGATAGATCCCCTATACTTGTGGGTCATCAAGACTCTTTTCTGGCGCCGTTGCCGGGGAGTGTAGCACCTTTGGTAAGTGGAATTTGGTAAGGAAAAAATTTATATAGTGTGCTAAAATTTTACGTCACTTGTTACTATGGAAAGTAATTCTCACGAGGGGCTTGTTCGGGTATCTTCACCCCGTCAAAGAGAGCAAAGAGTTGCTCCTCAACCTACTGAACCTATTGAAAATGAAACTCCTTTTGAATTTCCTTCGGGTATGATGGAAAAACTGCTAGCTAATACTTTTACAGGAGATGGAACAAAGCATCCTGATGGACATTTACTCTATGTGGATGAAGTTTGTGGACTATTTAAGCTTGCAGGTATACCCGATGATGTTGTTAAGAGGAATGTCTTCCCTTTATCTTTGAAGGAAGACGCATTGACATGGTATAGGCTATGTGATGATACGAGATCATGGAACTATAAAAGATTGAAATTGGAATTTCATCAAAAGTATTACCCTATGCATCTTGTTCATCTGATCGCAATTATATATATAATTTTGGCCTCATGAAGGAGATAGCATCGCTCAAGCTTGGGGGAGGCTTAAATCAATGTTATATTCATGCCCCGATCATGAGCTCTCAAGAGTGACAATTCTTCAGAATTTTTATGCTCGGCTTTCTGATAACAATCGCACCATGCTCGATACTTCTTGTGATGGCTCTTTTATGATGAAGACTATTGAATTTAAATGGAATTTATTGGATAGAATTAAACGCAACTCTGAAGATTGGGACCTCGACCAAGGTAAGGAGTCAGGTATGACGCGTAAGTTTGATTATGTTAAATCTTTTATGGATACCGATATTTTCCGTAAGTTTAGCACTAAATATGGACTTGACTCTAAGATAGTAGCTTCTTTCTGTGAATCTTTTGCTACTTATGTTGATCTCCCTAAGGAGAAGTGGTTTAAATATCATCCTCCCATAGAAGTAAAAGTAGCTGCACCTATTAAAGTTGAAGAAAAGACTGTCACTTATAATGATCCTATTGTTTCTACCTCTTATGTTGAGAAACCACCTTTCCCTGTTAGAATGAAGGATCATGCTAAGGCTTCCACTGTTCTTCGTAAAAGCAATATTAGAACTTATACACCTCCTGAGCAAGTTAAAGTAGAACCTAATATTGCTATTGTTAAAGATCTCTTGTCTGATAATATTGATGGGCATGTTATTCAATTCTGTGGTGAAACTACTAGAATTGCTAAACCTTGTGCTAAATATAAACATAGACCCGTGGTAGGCGTGCCTGTTATTTCTGTTAAAATAGGAGATCATTTTTATCATGGCTTATGTGATATGGGTGCTAGTTCTAGCGTTATACCCATTGACTTATACAAAGAAATTATGCATGATATTGCACCTACTGAGTTAGAAGATATTCATTGTTACAATTAAACTTGCCAATAGAGATACTATATCTGCAATGGGAATTGTTAGAGATGTTGAAGTCTTGTGTGGAAAAACCAAATATCCCGCTGATTTTCTTGTTCTTGGTTCTCCACAAGACAGCCTTTGTCCCATTGTATTTGGTAGACCCTTCTTGAATACTGTTAATGCTAAGATAGACTGCAAAAAGAATGTTGTTACTATTGGCTTGGATGATATGGTTCATGAGTTTAATTTCTCTAAATTTAGTAAACAACACCGTGAGGAAGAATTGCCTAGTAAGGATGAAATTATTGGTCTTGCTTCTATTGTCGTACCTCCTAGTGATCCTTTAGAACATTATTTGCTAGACCATGATAATGAGATGTTCATGAATGAAATAAGGGAAATAGGTGAAGTATTCTTTAAATAGGAACCTATTCTGCAACACAATTTCCCTGTTGAAATCCTAGGGGATCCTCTTCCACCCAAGGGTGATCCCGTGTTTGAGCTTAAACCGTTGCCTGATAATCTTAAATATGCTTATCTTGATGAAAAGAAAATATATCATGTTATTATTAGTGCTAACCTTTCAGAGCATGAAGAAGAAAGATTATTGAAAACTCTGAAGAAGCACCGTGCCTCTATTGGGTATACTCTTGATGATCTTAAGGGCATTAGTCCCACTCTATGTCAACATAAAATAAATTTGGAAGTGGATGCCAAACCAGTTCGTGATCCTCAATGACGTTTTAATCCTAAAATGAAAGAAGTGGTAAGAAAAGAAATACTCAAGCTTCTGGAGGCAGGTATAATTTATCCCGTTGCTGATAGTCAGTGGGTAAGTCCTGTCTATTGTGTCCCTAAGAAGGGAGGTAATACTGTTGTCCCTAATGATAAAGATGAATTGATTCCGGAAAGAATTATCACAAGTTATAGGATGGTAATTGATTTCCGCAATTAAATAAAGCTACTAAGAAAGATCATTACCCCTTACCTTTTATTGATCAAATGCTAGAAAGATTATGCAAACATACACATTATTGCTTTCTAGATGGTTATTCTGGTTTCTCTCACATACCTGTGTCGACTAAAGATCAATCAAAGACTACTTTTACATGCCCTTTTAGTACTTTTGCTTATAGACGTATGCCTTTTGGTTTATGTAATGCACCTGCTACCTTTCAAAGATGCATGATCGCTATATTCTCTGATTTTTTTTAAAAGATTTGTGAGGTTTTCATGGACGACTTTTCCGTCTATGGTTCCTCTTTTGATGATTGCTTGAGCAATCTTGATCGAGTTTTGCAGAGATGTGAAAAAACTAATCTTGTCCTGAATTGGGAATAGTGCCACTTTATGGTTAATGAAGGTATTGTCTTGGGGCACAAAGTTTCTGAAAGAGGTATTGAAGTTGATAAAGCCAAGGTTGATGCTATTGAAAAGATGCCATGTCCCAAGGACATTAAAGGTATAAGAAGTTTCCTTGGTCACGCCGGATTTTATAGGAGGTTCATTAAGGACTTCTCAAAATTTTCTCGGCCTCTGACTAATTTATTGCAAAAGATGTACCATTTGTCTTTGATGATGATTGTGTAGAAGCATTTGAAATACTTAAGAAAGCATTAGTCTCCTTTTGTTGTTCAGCCACCGATTGGAATTTACCCTTTGAAATTATGTGTGATGCTAGTGATTATGTTTGTAGGTGCTTTTCTAGGGCAAAGAGTTGATAAGAAATTAAATGTTATCCATTATGCTAGTAAGACTCTAGACAATTCTCAAAGAAACTATGCTACTACCGAAAAGGAACTTTTAGCAGTTGTGTTTGCTTGTGATAAATTCAGACCCTATATTGTTGATTCTAAAGTAACTATTCACATTGATCATCATGCTATTAAATATCTTATGGAAAAGAAAGATGCTAAACCTAGACTTATTAGATGAGTTCTCTTGCTGCAAGAATTTGATTTGCATATTGTTGATAGAAAAGGAGCTGAGAACCCGTTGCGAGATAACTTATCTAGGTTAGAGAATGTTCTTGATGACCCACTACCTATTGATGATAGCTTTCACGATGAACAATTAAATGTCATAAGCACTTCTCGTAGCACTCCATGGTATGCTGATTATGCTAATTATATTGTTGCTAAATTTATACCACCTAGCTTCACATACCAACAAAAGAAAAAGTTCTTTTATGATTTGCGACATTACTTTTGGGATGACTCACACCTTTATAAAGAAGGAGTAGATGGTGTTATTAGACGTTGTGTGCCTGAGCATGAACAGGAACAAATCCTACACAAGTGTCACTCCGAAGCTTATGGAGGACACCACGCTGGAGATAGAACTACACATAAGGTATTGCAATCCGGTTTTTATTGGCCTACTCTCTTCAAGGATGCCCGTAAGTTTTTTTTGTCTTGTGATGAATGTCAAAGAATTGGTAATATTAGTAGACGTCAAGAAATGCCTATGAATTATTCACTTGTTATTGAACCATTTGATGTTTGGGGCTTTGATTATATGGGACCTTTTCCTGCCTCTAATGGATATACACATATTTTAGTTGCTATTGATTACGTTACTAAGTGGGTAGAAGTTATTCCAGCTAGTAGTGTTGATCACAATACCTCTATTAAAATGCTTAAGGAAGTTATTTTTCTGAGGTTTGGAGTCCCTAGATATTTAATGACTGATGGTGGTTCACACTTTATTCATGGTGCTCAAGTAAAATGCTTGCTAAATATGACGTTAATCATAGAATTGCATCTCCTTATCGCCCTTGATCTAGTGGTCAAGTAGAATTGAGTAATAGAGAGCTCAAATTAATTTTGCAAAAGACTGTTAATAGGTCTAGAAAGAATTGGTCCAAGAAACTTGATGATGCATTATAGGCCTATAGAACTGCATATAAGAACCCTATGGGTATGTCTCCGTATAAAAATGGTTTATGGAAAAGCATGTCATTTACCTCTCGAACTAGAACATAAGGCATATTGGGCTATTAAAGAGATCAACTATGATTTTAAACTTGCCGGTGAGAAGAGGTTATTTGATATTAGCTCACTTGATGAATGGAGAACCCAAGCTTATGAAAATGCTAAGTTGTTTACAGAAAAAGTTAAAAGATGGCATGGCAAAAGGATACAAAAGCGTGAGTTTAATGTAGGTGATTATGTATTGCTATACAACTCTCGTTTAAGATTTTTTGCAGGAAAACTTCTCTCTAAATGGGAAGGTCCCTACGTTATCGAGGAGGTCTATCTTTCCGGTGCCATAAAAATCAACAACTTCGAAGGCACAAATCCGAAGGTGGTAAACAGTCAAAGAATCAAACATTATATCTCAGGTAATCCCATAAATGTTCAAACCAATATTATTGAAACCTTAACCCCGGAGGAATACATAAGGGACACTTTCCAGACCGTTTCAGACTCCGAAAAGGAATAGGTATGTGGTACGGTAAGTAAACCGACTCCAAAACAATTTTTAAGGCAATATTTCTCGGTTTTGGAATATTTAGAAAAATAAAAAAAAGTGGAAGTCCGGGAAGGACACGAGGGTGGTGGGCACGCCCTACCCCCCTGGGCGCGCCCCCCTACCTCGTGAGCACCTCGTGTGCCCTCCGGACTCCGTTTTCTTGCATGATACGTATTTTGGTCGAAAAATTCATTATATATTCTCCCGAAGGTTTTGACTCTCGTATCACGCAAATATCTCCTGTTCTTGTTTCGAACTGTTTTTCTGACAGATCCAGATCATCATGACATCCCCAAGTGCTTCCAAGGACAATTTCTTCGAGAAGGTGATCAACCCTTACCTCGCGGAGGTGATGCGACACCCTTAAACCATTGATGTGCGTGATGGGTTGTTGCACATCCGCGATGTTGAGGGACCAAAGGGAACCGGAAGCGTGGAGGCGAGGCTCGAAGCAATGGAGCAATAAGTTTTCAAGTGCCAGGGGATGGTGGAGCGTGGAATTAACGCTAGCCACAAGATGCTCGCGGAGTTCACCAACAACTATGAGCCGGATGCCAAGAACACCGAGAAGGCCATCTTCAAGCTACATGAGAAGATCGAGCACCTCCAAGCCCAAATCTATGATTTGCAAAATCAAAACTGTGAATATGAATATAGATTCAAAAGGATGAGTTTGGCTGCAGATTTGAGGATTCCGGAGACTAGATCATCCTTCTATGATGGTGAGCCTATGCCATGGAAGGTGGAAGACAAGCCTGCATCATCAACAACACCTCCACCATCACCGGCAAAGAACGAGACATAATCACATGGGTATGGGCACTCCCCTTGGCAACTACCAAGCTTGGGGGAGGTGCCCCGGTGTCGTATCACCTTCACAACTCCTATCTTTACCATTTTTCTTAGTTTGATCCTATTAGTAGTATCTTGATCTAGTAGAATAAAGGTTATGGCATGATCTAGTTTTGAGTTTTGCTTTATGATCCCTCTATGTAATCGAGTCCGTGAGCTATATATATAATAAAGATTAGTGTTGAGTCAAGGGCTTGAATATTTTGCCATGATCTTGGGTGGATAATAGAAAGAAAAAGAATAAAGAATAAAAAGAAACAAAGAGTTCATATTGATCTTATTGAGAGTAATGACTTCACATAGAAAGAGTATGATGATTAAAAGTTGTTGGGAGTTGGCAAATATAGCTTTGGTCATCGTTGCAATTAATAGGAAGTAATAAGGAAAGAGAGATTTCACATATAGATATATTATCATTGACATCTTTTATGATCGGGAGCAGTCATTAAAATATAACATGCTAAAGACTTGATGTTGGACAAGGAAGACAACATAATGAGTTATGTTTTCTTATATCTGAGATAAAGTATGTTGGCATGGATCCTCTAACATGTTGAGATTGCCTTTCCCCCTCATGCTAGCCAAATTCTCAGCACCAAGTAGAGATACTACTTGTGCTTCCAAATATCATTAAACCAGTTTAGCCATGAGAGTCCACCATATCTACCTATGGTTTGAGTAAGATCCTTCAAGTAAGTTGTCATCGGTGCAAGCAATAAAAATTTCTCTCTAAATATGCATGACTTATTAGTGCAGAGAAAATAAGCTTTGTACGAACTTGTTGTGGAAGTAATAAAAGGGACGGACTGCATAATAAAGTTCCACATACAAGGGGCAATAAAAAGTGACGTTCTTTTGCATTAAGATGTTGTGCATCAACTATAAAAGCGCATGGCAACCTCTGCTTCCCTCTGTGAAGGGCCTATCTTTTATTATTATCTTCTACCTTATGCAAGTGTCACGGTGATCTTCACCTTTCCTTTTTCATTTTATCCTTTGGCAAGCCCAGCATGTTGGAAATAACATGATATACATATCTAATTGGATGTAGGGGAGCATGAATTATTATTGTTGACATTACCCTTGAGGTAAAAGGTTGTGGGGCAAAACTACAAGCCCCTATCTTTCTCTGTGTCCGATTAAAACTCCGTAACCACAAGTATTGCATGAGTGTTAGCAATTATGAAGGGCTAAATGATAGTTGAGTATGTGGACTTGCTTTTAAGCTCTGACATAGACTCTTTCCGATGTTCTGATAAACTGCAATTGCTTCAATGACTGAGGTTATAATTTGTTGGTGCCCAATAAGGTTTCTGATTCATACTTTTGCATTGTGAAAAGATCATCACTTGAACATAAGTAATTGTATGACAAAATCTATATATGTTGCTGTTATGAAAATAATCATGATGCCTTCATGTCCGCATTTTATTTTTTATCGACGCCTCTACCTCGAAACATGAGGACATATTTATTGTTATCGGCTTTTCGCTTGAGGACAAGCGAGGTCTAAGCTTGGGGGAGTTGATACGTCCATTTTGCATCATGCTTTTATATCGATATCTATTGCATTATGGGCTGTTATTTCATGTTATGTCACAATACTTATGGCTATTCTCTCTTATTTTACAAGGTTTACAAGAAGAGGGAGAATGCCGGCAGCTGGAATTCTGGGCTGGAAAAGAAGCAAATACTGGAGACCTATTCTGTGCAACTCCAAAGTCCTGAAACTCCACGGAATATCTTAAAATAAATAAAGAAAAATCATCGCCAAAGATGAAGGCCAGGGGCCCACACCCTGTTCATGAGGGTGGGGGGCGCCCCCCCTGGGGCGCGCCCCCCTACCTCGTGGGCCCGCTGGTGGCTCTCCGATGCCCATCTTCTCCTATATGAAGTCTTTCGATGAGAAAAAATAGCAAGCAACCTTTCGGGACGAGACTCCGCCGCCACGAGGCGGAACCTTGGCGGAACCAATCTAGGGCTCCGGCGGAGCTGTTCTGCCGGGGACACTTCCCTCCGGGAGGGGGAAACCATCGTCATCATCATCACCAATGCTCCTCTCGTCGGGAGAGGGCAATCTCCATCAACATCTTCACCAGCACCATCTCATCTCCAAACCCTAGTTCATCTCTTGTATCTAATTCTTGTCTCCAAGTCCGGGATTGGTGCTAGTAGGTTGCTAGTAGTGTTGATTACTCCTTGTAGTTGATGCTAGTTGGTTTATTTGGTGGAAGATCATATGTTCAGATCCTTTATGCATATTATTACCCCTCTGATTATGAACATGAATATGCTTTGTGAGTAGTTACGTTTCTTCCTGAGGACAAGGGAGAAGTCTTGCTACTAGTAGTCATGTGAATTTGGTATTCGTTCGATATTTTGATAAGATGTATGTTGTCTAGCCTCTAGTGGTGTTATGTGAACGTCGACTACATAACACTTCACCATTATTTGGGCCTAGAGGAAGGCAATCGGGAAGTAATAAGTAGATGATGGGTTGGTAGAGTGACAGAAGCTTAAACCCTAGTTTATGTGTTGCTTCGTAAGGGGCTGATTTGGATCCATATGTTTCATGCTATGGTTAGGTTTACCTTAATACTTTTGTTGTAGTTGCAGATGCTTGAAATAGAGGTTAATCATAAGTGGGATGTTTGTTCAAGTAAGAACAGCACCCAAGCACCAGTCCACCCACATATCAAATTATCAAAGTACCGAACGCGAATCATATGAACGTGATGGAAACTAGTTTGACGATATTCCCATGTGTCCTCGGGAGCGTTTTCCTATTATAAGAGTTTGTCCAGGCTTGTCCTTTGCTACAAAAAGGATTGGGCCACCTTGCTGCACTTTGTTTACTCTTGTTACTTGTTGCTTGTTACAATTTATCTTATCACGAAACTATCTGTTACCACTTATTTTAGTACTTGCAGAGAATACCTTGCTGAAAACCGCTTATCATTTCCTTCTGCTCCTTGTTGGGTTCGACACTCTTACTTATCAAAAGGACTATGATAGATCCCCTATACTTGTGGGTCATCGCTACTTCGAACTAAACAAGCGGATATTGAATGCCTGTCCGCGGCTTGAAGTAATCAAGCGATCCGTTTGCATCGAGGGTGCCCGCCAGGCCTTTGCCCGCGCGAAGGTGCATTGGGGCAAGCTGGATGCGGAGAAGCTGGTGAAAGACGGTCCGCCGGAGTGCAAGGAGCATCGCCATCCAGAAGTATTATGATGGCGTTATGAAAGGTGCTCGTCTCGTGGCCGATGAGTGTTCCAAGGACAAGATCTTTGACTAAATGTACCTCCGTCGTTGTTGCAATTTAAAGACAAAGTTACTTGTGCTATGTAGCACTATTTGATTTAAAATATTACCTTCTGTGCGGCTGTTTATAGAATACTAAAAGTAGGCCAGTCGTCGGCTTCCGCCCCCACGCAACTAGTGCCTGGGTGTTCCTGGAAAACCCCGAATACTCTTTATCCAAATGTTTGGTCCCTATTCGGCTTTATAACTTTCACTTAGCCATAGAAGTCTACAATTTTAAATTTCGGCGAAGCCCCTAGAATCCGGAAGGCCGAATTGGGGTTCTATATACGCCTAGATCGGACGAAGCCGATTTATCGCCTAAAGCGGAAAATCTTTAAGGATTTTAAGACCTCTCGAACAGCGACCAGCTCTCGCCACATCTTGCTGGTCAGTTTTCGGCTTTCTCTACTGAGGTGCTCATCCGGAAGAACTGGGACACAATCGCAGTAGTTCTCCCTGCGCTACCTTAGCCGATATAACGGAACGTAAGGTACCAAAACAAGGGAGCCGGGCTAACCCAACTGTAGACCCAAGACATGATTCAGAGCTGATGTGTAACGCCCCCGATGCGGCTATATCTCCCACGTGTCGAGGCACGACTTAGAGGCATAACCGCATTGAAAGCAATGTCGCAAGTGAGGTAATCTTCACACAACCCATGTAATAAATAAGGGAAAGAGATACATAGTTGGCTTACGATCGCCACTTCACACAATACATAAATAAACATCCATCAATCAGTACACTCAAGGTCAGACTACGGAACCAAAATAAAAGAAGATACCCCAAATGCTACACAGATCCCAGATCGTCCCAACTGGGCACCACTACTGATCATCTGGAAAAGACACATAGTAACGACCACGTTCCTCGTCGAACTCCCACTTGAGTTCGGTTGAGTCACCTGCACTGGCATCGTCGGCACCTGCAACTGTTTGGAAGTATCTGTGAAGTCACGGGGACTCAGCAATCTCACACCCGCGAGATCAAGACTATTTAAGCTTATAGGAAGGACAGAGTAGTATAGTGGAGCTGCAGCAAGCGACTAGCATATATGGTGGCTACTTCGCAAAAGAGAGCGAGAAGAGAAGCAAAGCACGGACGTGAAGCTAGTAGCGATCAAGAAGTGATCTGAACTACTTACGCCGACATAACTCCAACACCGTGTTCACTTCCGGACTCCGCCGAGAAGAGACCATCACGGTTACACACGCGTTGATGTGTATTTTATTTGAGGTCAACTTCGGGTTTTCTACAACCGGACATTAACAAATTCCCATCCGCCTCATAACCGCGGGCACGGCTTTGAAAGATATTACCCTGCAGGGTGTCCCAACTTAGCCCATTATAAGCTCTCACGGTCAACGAAGGATATTCCTTCTACCGGAAGACCCGATCAATCTCGGAATCCCGGACTACAAGACATTTCGACGACAATAAAACAAGACCAGCAAAGCCGCCCGACAGCCGACAAATCCCGATAGGAGCTGCACATATCTCGTTCTCAGGGCACACCGGATAAGCTAAGCGTACAGGAACCGACGTAATCCAAGTTGCCCAGGAATGGTCCCGCACGGTGCTCTAGTTTGGACCAACACTCAGAGGAGCATTGGCCCGGGGTTTAAAATAAGATGACCCTCGGGCTCGCGAAAACCCGGGGGAAAAGGCTTAGGTGGCAAATGGTAAAACCAAAGTTGGGCCTTGCTGGACGAGTCTTATTCAAAGCGAACTGTCAAGGGGGTCCCATAAATCACCCAACCGTGTAAGGAACAGAAATCAAGGAACATAACACCGGTATGGCGGAAACTAGGGTGGCAAGAGTAGAACAAATCACCAGGCATAAGTCCGAGCCTTCCACCCTTTACCAAGTATATAGATGTATTAATTTTTGCAGATATTTATATTGTGATATCCCCAACAAGTAAACATGTTCCAACAAGGAAAAACATCTCCATGTTCCAACAAGGAACCAACTTCATCTTCACCTGCAACTAGCAACGCTATAAGAGGGGCTGAGCAAAGCGGTAACATAGCCAATCAACGGTTTGCTAGGAAAGGATGGTTAGGGGCTGACATGGCAATATGGGTGGCATGATATAGCAAGTGGTAGGCATGGCAGCATAGGCATAGCAAAAGAGCGAGCATCTAGCATAGCAAAGATAGAAGTGATTTCGAGGGTATGGTCATCTTGCTCGCAATGTTCTCGAGTTGTCGAAAGCTTGATCCTCGTGGCGTTCTCAACAGGTTCCTCGTTCACGTACTCGTCTCGGCTCTACCCAAAGCAACAACACAAACAAAGGAACCACAATAAATCACGGTGCAATGCACAATCAACATGATGCAAAACATGGCATGATATGCGGGATGTGATATGCAATGCGTATGCAGCGCTCGGAAGGGAAATGATGAACCAGGCATCAACTTGGCAAACCAAGTATGCCACTGGAAAGATGAGATGATTTCGGTTGAAATCGATATAAAGATCACCGGAATCGGATGCACGGTTTGCAAATGACAAGCAAAACAAGAATGGCACAAATCTGCCATTAACAGCATGATGCCACTTAACAAGCAACAAATAATTAAGCTACTGCACCCAAACGTATCAACAAAGTACATGGCAGTGATCTACACAAGATGCTTGACAAAAGATGAGCACTGAGCTTCGGCTAAATCACCTCATAACAGGTTCAAACAAGCATGGCAAAAGTGCACAAAATATCAGGCTGGACATGGCAAAAACAGCATCAGGTTGCAATGTTCAGAGCAGCAAAACTACATGCTACAGGACCTTAAAATAGCAAAACATGGCATGGCATGAATCTACTCAAAGCATAGAACAAAAAGTCCCTTACTGACCATAAGCCAAAAAGGACTCGAAAATATAGTAACACCCATGTCAATATTGAAAGTTTCGTTAACAGATTCAGCAACATGGCATGTCAAAAACTAATAACAAGTAGGCATGTTTAAGAGCTCGATGCACTCACTACAGAGCCTTATATGATAAACTAAGCATACATACATCAAGAAGACATGGCATAGAAGACATACATGGCAACAACAATAACATAGCATACATGGATCAACCACAACAACCTTGGCAAAATTGAATAACATGTAAACAATCTGCCAGGAAACATTTTATAGCAAAAGTAGAGCTCGATTGACTCAAGCTATGGTACTCCATAATTGCAAACAAGGGCATGGACGGATAGAGCAAGACATGCTTAACAAAACATCCTTACTGAAGTATCTCAAAATATACATGGATCTCTCGGTAGCATCAAGTTAGCATGGCATCAAAATATCAGCTAAACAGGGCTGAAAACAGCAACAACAGGACACCTACTTTGCATGCTTGTGCTAGTCACCACATAGATCACAAAAATACATGGCATACACCCCTGGAAAGATGGCATGGCATATTACAAAACACATGTAGGACTCAAATTCATAGGGTGCACACAATAATCATGGCAAAAATAACAAAAGTGCAAGTTCTGTTACGAAACAGAAACTAACAACACATAGCACTCTTCCAACAGCATTTCGGGCATCAAGATGAGCTCGAAAGAAACTTATGCAATGAGATGAAATGATCTACTCTTCGAGACGAACATTTTGACATATTATACGCGAAACATGGATCTACGGATGCGAAGATATAGCAAGTTGAAAATTGCACAAAATTACAATCGATGCAAAAACTTAGAGAAAATGGAGGGGAGAGAGAGAGAAGAGGTCAACGGGCTCTCGTGGATCGAGGCCGGATCGGGGCCCGATCCGTTTCGGCGGCGGCGGCGGTGGTGAGCTCCGGCGGGGAAGGAGGCGAGGTGGCCGGGCTCGGCCGGCCGGGAGGGGAAGGTCGCCGGCGGGGCCGGCGCGTGAGCGGCGAGGTGAGGCTGAGGCGCAGCCAATGGCGGGCGGGAGGCGGCGACGGCGGCGGGCGGCCCGGCGGGCGGCGCGCCCGGGCGGCGGCGGCGGCGGTGCGGGCGCATGGGAGCCGAGGCGGGCGGAGTGGCTGACGGCGGCGGCCTGGCGCTGGGCCCGATCCGGCCCGGGCGGCCGGGCGGTCCGGGCGGCGGCGGCGTGAGTGGGGCGGACGCGGCGCCGATTTTTGTCCGGCGCGGGCGGACACGTCCGGCGCGCGCGGGGAGGTTTTTTAGGGTTTCGGGGAAGAGGATGATCCGGATTTCGGGGGAGGTGTTTAAATAGGCATAGAGGGAGCTAGGAGAGTCCAAATGAGGTGTAGTTTTCGCCCACACGATCGTGATCGAATGACGGAGAGCATGGGAGTGACTTAGATGGGTTATTGGGCTGTTTTGGAGGGGTGTTGGGCTGCAACTTAAAATAGGCCTTTGCGAGAGTGCGGTTAACCGTTGGAGTACCAAACGAGCTCCAAATGACCCGAAACTTGACCGGTGGTCTATGGTTGGTATACCAAGGCCACTAGACAAACCTCGGTCCATTTCGAGAAGGTTTAGTGCCCGCACACGGAAAAACGTAAAAGGGACCGCCGGGAGATAGGAGTCTTGGGATTGCAAAAGCGGACAACGGGGAAAATGCTCGGAATCATGAGACGAACACGTATGCAAATGCGATGCACATGATGACATGATAAAATGCATGACATGGACAAAATGCAAAATGAAGAAAACCCAACCACGGAGGGAATATCATATATCAATGCCGAAAATGGCAAGAGTTGGAGTTACAAATATGGAAAGTTACTTCCGGGGTGTTACATGATGCATATAGTGCTATAAGTTCGGGGTGCCGCACTGTTTAAAGTGTTCGGACTTTAGTTGCCGTAGAACGGGGCACCATAGGAAGCCCCTGGCAAACGGACCGTACCAAAGTGTACGGATGCAATATCAAAGAAACATTTATAAGAAAAATGTTCAAATAACAATAATGAGCTGACGCTATATATAATCTCCCATTGATGAAAATACGTTTAAGCGTATGTTTACAATGAATGCATTAAGCGGAGATAAATAGGACTATTTAACATGTCCTATCCGGAGGCAGGCCGCGTATGGATATATAAAACAGGTATAACAATCGTAAATAGATTCCACCTGGGTGTTTCCTTATGTGCGCGAAGCCTGTTGCCTCCTGGGTTTTCTCTCCTATGTAAGTCTGACAATCCGGCTCTTCTGAAGAGGCTGCTCTAAAGCACTGTCCTGAAAAACAAAAAGGAAAGGTTATGAAGGTATGTGGCGGTTATCCCGCATCGCTGATCGAGTCGTTGTTGCGCCTCCGCCTCGCCCATGGTATCTTGAGTGCGTAATTGTGTACGCTGCGTGGCACGAATGCTGCTTGGACGGGGCTTAAGCGGAGGCCGGACTGCTAGTCGCGCTCTTGGCGTGCCTGATGATCTTGTTGCGGGGTGTTCCGGACTCTCTTGACGGTGCCCGGATTGGTTTGTCGGAGGAGGCCGCATTGTACTTCCGCCGCGAGGGCTGCAGTATGTTCTTCTGTTCGGAAAGAGCGGTCTGTATTTCCGTTCACTGTTATGACCCCGCGTGGTCCTGGCATCTTGAGCTTGAGGTATGCGTAGTGTGGTACCGCGTCGAATCTAGCGAATGCGGTTCGTCCGAGCAGTGCATGGTAACCCGCTGCGAAAGGGGCGATGTCGAAGATTAACTCTTCGCCGGAAGTTATCCGGAGATCCGAAGACCACTTCAATGTTATAGAGCCCGTGCAACGGGCCTCTACTCGAGAATCACACCTTTAAAGGTGGTTTTGGTGGCCTTGATCCTTGAAGGGTCAATGCCCATTTCTTGCGACCGTGTCACGATAAAGCAGGTTCAGGCTGCTGCCACCGTCCATAAGGACGCGCGTAAGGTGGAATCCGTCGATGATTGGGTCTAGGACCAATGCGGCCGAGCCGTCGTGACAGATGCTAGTAGGGTGATCCCTACGATCAAAGGTGATCGGACAAGCTGATCATGGGTTGAATTTAGGGGCGACTGGCTCCATCGCATAGACGTCCCGTAGTGCCCGCTTCCGTTCCCGCTTGGGGATGTGCGTGGCGTAGATCATGTTGACCGTTTTCACCTGGGGGGGAATTTCTTCTGTCCCCCTGTGTTCGGACGTTGGGGCTCCTCGTTATCGTTGTTGTGCAGCCCCTTGTCCTTGTCTTTGGCATTTATTTTGCCGGCCTGTTTGAAAACCCAGCAATCTCTATTGGTGTGGTTGTCTGGCTTGTCTGGGGTGCCATGAATTTGGCACAGCGCTCGATATCACGGTCCAGGTGGGCGGTCCTGATTATTCCTTTTGAACGGCTTCTTCCGCTGGCCGGGCTTGGATCCGCTGAATCGGCATTGGCTACTGTGTCTTGATCTTTGTCGCCGTTGTTCCGTCGCTTATGTCTATTACACCGTGGCTTGCCGTTATTATCGTGACCATTGAAGTGCGAGAATGTGGCGTAGTGCTGCGAGCCAACCAGCTGTCCTCGCCAGCAAAAGCGGGTCATTAGTGTTGTGAGAGCTGCCATGGACTTGGGTTTTCCACGGCCGAGGTGTCGAAGCGAGCCACCGGGTCACGGATATTATGCTTAAAGCCGCCAGCCTTGGCGTCTGGACGATCGACTATTTGGTTCTTTTAGTTAGGAACCGAGTCGAAATTTCTGGTGACTCTCCGGGTTGTTGAGTAATGTGGCTCAAGTCATCGGCGTCGGTGGTCGCACATATGTGCCCGGAAGTTGTCGAGGAATCGTCTTCCAGTTTTCCCAACTACCAATGGAATTTCTTTGGCAGGCTGTTTAGCGATCTTGGGACTGGTCCTTTGAGCTTAAGGGGAAGATACTTGATGGCATGTAGATCGTCTCTGTGGGCCATGTGAATGTGGAGAAGGAAATCTTTGATCCATACTGCGGGGTCTGTTGTGCCATCGTATGATTCGATGTTTACGGGTTTGAACCCTTCTGAGAATTCATGATCCATTACTTCGTCGGTGAAGCAGAGGGGGTGTGTGGCGCCTCTGTGCCGGGCTATGTGGCTACGCAGGTCGAATTGCTCTGGGTGGCTGTGTTCGGCCTGGCCGGACTTGTTGAAGCTGTATCCAGCGTGATGATCGTCGTCGCGTGCCGAGGCGCGCGCCCGCGATCTGTAGATCGATATTGGCTGTCCTGTTTTGTTGCCACGGGCCATAATATGTTGGCGTGGGGGTGTTGGCTGGTATGCAGACTGGTATGCCATTTTATCCCGGCCACGAGGTGGCCGGTCAGCCGTATGGTGCTCGAGTCCGTATTCCTCGGCTGCGGGACTTGATCCATCTACTCGTGGAGCAGGTCTTGATCAGCTTGGAGTTCTGCCGCTACTTTTCAGGCTCCTTGCGGTGGCTATAAGCCGGCGCTTGAAGCGCCTCGCTCTCTGGGATCCTCGAGCACGCCCGAACTCGTCGTCGCCGAGGCTAATCTCGTCTTCAGAGCAGGCATGTAGCTGTCCTCCTCCGGGTATTCGTCCGTCGCCTGTTCTTCTGGGCTGACCTACTCATCCTCCTGTTCGGCCTGCTCGAAGGCGGGCTGATCAGGGTTGTACTCTTCTTCGGCACCATTCGGATTGTTTTCGTCTCCTGGGCCGGTATTGCTGTGGCGGGGCTTGGAGTGGCGCCGACGACGCCCATTCTTTGCTTTTTTCCCTGAGGTTTTATCCTCCGTTGCCTCATCGCCATTTGTTTCCTTCGGAGTGTCCACCATATATATATATTATAGGAAGAGGTGGTTGTCCACCGCCCAGTGAGCGGTGGTTCATGTTCTTCTCCTGCATCATCGTCCATACCGTCGATGTCTTTAGAGTCGAAGTCCAGTACCTCGGTTAAATCATTGACCGAGGCAATGAAGTGGCTGGTGGGTGGGCAACGAATTCTTTCATCGCTTTGCCCACTCGAAGCCGAACATAGTTCGCCCCGAGCCTCCTGACAAAGAGAGAGACTTTAATGAGTCCAGCATGTCGCCAAAGGGCGAGTGCTGGAAGATATCCGCCGTGGTGAACTCCATTACCGGAGCCCAACCTGGCTCGGCTGGCTCGGGAGTGCGCGGACTAGAACCCTCGTCCGGATACGAATCTAAGGGTCCGGAGTCACAGGTCACCACAGAGGTAAGACCCGTGTTCGGCTCCATCGCCGATGAGTGCGCGACCTGCGGGGCGGGGTCCGTCCCTCCGTCCTCGTGCGGTAGCCTCGCCCGGATTGGTCCGGCTACTTGCGGGTGATACCCGAGCTTTGTCCGACAGCAGGTCTAAGCCGTGCTCGTCGTGGATCTGGTGCTCTTGGCATAGGCCCAAATCCATCGAAGATCAAGTCTCCGCGGATGTCCGCCCGTGTAGTTCGAGTTTAGAACCTGATCACGGTGGCGGGCGTGGTATCAATCTGCTCGGATGGCTAAGCGAGTTGGCCCTTGAGGCGAATCCGCCGAACACGAAGATCTGTCCGGGGAGAAAGGTCTCACCCGGGATCGTGTTGTTGATGATGACTGGAGGAGCCATCGAGCCCTGTAGCGACGACACAGAGGAACTCTCAATGAAAGCACCAATGTCGGTGTCAAAACCGGCGGATCTCGGGTAGGGGTCTGATCGTGCGTCTAGGGTGATGGTAACAGGAAGCAAGGGACACAGATGTTTACCAGGTTTGGGCCCTCTCGATGGAGGTAAAACCCCACTTCCTGCTTGATTAATATTGAAGATATGGGTAGTACAAGAGTAGATCTACCACGAGATCGTAGAGGCTAAACCCTAGAAGCTAGACTATGATGGTATGATTGTAATTATGATCGGCCTTCTAAGGACCACCCTCTCTGGTTTATATAGACACCGGAGAGGGCTAGGGTTTACATGGAGTCGGTTATAAGGAAGGAAATATAATATCCGGATCGCCAAACTTGCCTTCCACGCCAAGGAAAGTCCTATCCGGACACGGGTCGAAGTCTTGAGTCTTGTATCTTCACGCTTCAATAGTTCGGACGATGTATACAGTCCGACTGTCTTCATACCCCCTAATACAGGACTCCCTCAGTTAGCCTTGCCTTCAAAGTGAGTTTTCCTTAAGTTATACAGATATTGCCGCAGAGCAGACTTGAAAACATGGGTGCAAGCTTGTCTCGTTGCATCATCTTGGCTATCCAACTTGAAAGTATGGGACAGAGCAAGACGATATTACTAGTTTCCATACATAACCATACTTAGAGATAACTGGTCGAGGAAGGTGTTGAACTGGGTTTCGTCTTTGTCATTCCTGTACTGAATCCATGTTGGTAGGATATGTACATGACACCTAACGGCAACCGCTGCCTCTGATACTAACTTGGCTGACTCTGTAGCATCACGTGGCCTTTTTAAACCTGCCTCAAAAAGGATCTCCATTCTTCGTCCTCTAGATTTAGTTAAACTATCGAGCATTATCCCTGATGTTTGTTTCCTCTTGTGCCTAGGTGCTAGTCCAACAACGAACATAGGAAGTGTTAGTGTACATCAAACTGTGAGACTACATATAAAGAAGCATGCAACTGTAACTTGACTCCAAAGCAACTACCTTCTTGCTTTGAAGCTCACAAAGTTCATCGATCTTGCCAACTCGTCTTGTGTAAAGAGTGCTTGGGAAGTAGTGTCGGTGGCAAGGGAGCTTGGGAGCGTCTTTGCTAGCTCAGTTGGCCTTACGAGTAACTTCGTGCATTTGGTATCTTGTGGAAGGTGTTGCAAGAACTAGGGTTGTCTCTGCTTGTTTGGTGGCAGCTATTTGTTTTGTTTGGCTTTTACGCAGCTCGTGTAGCATGGGATACCTGTTTGTAGAATTTTCCATTGGACTTTGACCATCTATTGCACCATCGATTACCAATGAGAATCTGCAGGATTCTTCCGCTTCCCATTCCCTGCCATTCTGTGTTTCTTCCTCTTTCTCTATGCCATGTTAAGTCAAGCTGACAAGAAAAATGAATAACAATTTAGTTCTTCAGAACAAATTGATGCGTGATACAGACGAACTGAACTTTGATGTTAGAAAACCACATGATAGGAGGATGTAATATGTACGAAAAACGGGATGGAAGAGATAACCAGAACTATGATGTGTAAACTAAGCAGAAGACATTTCACTAAATTAGAAGCAATGCAATGGAAGGTAGACACCATATGAAAGATGCTACAAATATTGTTGTGCCAAGTTAACAGTGTCTCATCATAAATGGCGTTTAAACAAGTGTGAAGCAGTACAAGAAATAAATCATATGCAAGATGCAAACAACATCACACTACCAAGTTAGAGGTCTCTCGTCATTAGTGTAGATTGCATATTCACGACTTATGATGTGTAAACCGAGGAGAAGGCATTTCAACAAATTAGAAGCAATGAAAGCTAGACACCATATGAAAGATGCAACGAATATCACTCTACCAAGTTAAAACTGTCTCATCATAAGTGCCATTTCAACAAATTAGTAGTACAAGCTAGAAAAGAATGCGAGATATAAACTATATCACACTTCGAAGTCAAACGTGTCTTATGATAAGTGATTGTTGCAGGTTACACAACAGTAGTAATTTGATATAAGAACATGGTGTGATAGACGGATATTGTATGTTCTAGAAACAGGAACACGTGTCTTATTCAAGTATAATGTGTAAAGTGGCAGATGGAATTCAACAAAATTAGAAGCAATACAAGCTAGACATCACACATAACATGCAACCACATATAACAGTGCCAGGTTAGAGGGAGCACCGGTGATGGTGCACTAGGGGAGACGTGCTCATCATAAACACAGCTACGTTGAGTGCCTATGCATGTGTTGTCTTGGAAATCATCTTGGGGGGATGGAGGAGTAGAAACTGTAGAGGCCCTCCGTTTGGAAGGAGCACCTTTATGCGCTGCGTTGCTAACTTCCTTCCGCTTTATTGATTTTTAATTGTCAAGTAAAACCGACAAGAAAAAGCAATAAAATTCTCTCTTCAGAACTCATTCATGCATGATACTGACAATCACTACTTCGATGTAAGGCAAACACATGATACCAGGATCGAATATGTACGAAAAACTGGACGGCATGGCATGTTCACAACTGTTTGTGTAAACTAAGCAGAAACCATTCCAACAAATAGGAAGCAATGCAAGCTAGACACCACATGAAATATGCAACCAATATGACTCTGCCAAGTTAAAAGTGTCCCGTCATAAATGGAATTTCAACAAATTAGAAGCAGTGCATGCTATAAATCATATGAAAGATGCAACCAATATCGCACTGCATATACTAAAGGTGTCTCGTAATATTGATTGATGCGGGATACAAAAAAACAATAGTTTTATGTAAGGACATGCTTAATAGACAGATGTACTATGTACTAAATACAGGAAGGCATGTAAAATTAACAGGTATAATGTATAAGCTAAGCAGAATAGCACATGCAGTTTAACCAGATTGGAAGAATTACAATCTAGACACCATATGCAACATGCAACCATATATCACGCTGCCAAGTTAGATCAAGCACCTGCGATGCTAGTGTAGGGGAAATGCGGTAATCAACTACCGAGCTACGTACACTATCTTCATCTAGCCTTGCTGTTTCTTGAGAATCATGTCGGGAGGATGACACTGCATTCTTTAAATGAGGAGTAGTCCACTTGCCTGACTGCCTCATCATAAGTGATTGATGAGGGATACACAAGAACATTAGTTTGATGTAAGAACATGGTTAATACACAGATGTACTAGTATGTACCAAAAACAGAAAGGCATGTCATATTCAAAGGTGTAATGTGTAAGCTAAGCAGATGCCATTTAACCAAATTGGAAGCAATACAAGCTAGACATCCGGCTGGAGTGGTGAGCATGATCATCTAGGACCTGTGAGCCTGGTGGGAGGCGGGCTGCTTCTCGCGGCTTTTTAGTTGGATTCTAGGTGATGCATGTCTTTGCTAGACTTGTCACTGGTTCGGCTAGTACCCCGACTAGCTATTTGTCTTCTGGTGCTCATGGGATGGTGGTTCATGTAAAAAATACCTTGCCTTATCTTAATAAAGACCGACTTCGGCCTTTCGAATACAAGCTAGACACCATATGGAACGTGCAACCACATATGACACCGCGAAGTTAAAGCAAGCACCTGGGATGGTGGTTCATTGCAAGCGAGGTCATCAACTCCAGAGCTACGTTTATCGTCTCCATCTGCTGATAATGCAGCCTTTATAGCGCTGTAACGTGCCGTGCCTACCCACATAGAAAGCTGGAGCGACTTCTCTCTTTTCTTTTCTGCTTCTCTCGAGGCAGACTCTGAAATACCCTTGCATAAAAACACAATAGTGAGAGCATGGGGGAAGTGTGTACAAAAGTAATGCACTATAAAAGTAACAGATAGTAGGTGGATGGAAAATAAATGAAAAGAGACATATGATAGCTCTACAACATTGCATGGCAAACAAAATTAGATTTTACTCTGTATGATTTTGTAATATATGAGCACATGAAATGCAGGTACTCCTCCAGCAGCACACCACATGTGGTCATATCAAGATAATAGTCGACTGAAAATAAATAGGGACATTTACATCTATGCCCCTAACTCGAACCCACTACTCATATTTGCCCCTAATTTTGAAGCATGCTCAAATTTGCCCCTCCGCCGTTAAGTTACTACTCAGAAATGCCCTTCCGTGCGATCTTGTAGCACTTTCCATCCAATCTTGTAGCACTTTCCGTGCCTGCTACAGTACACATGGGCCTTTGACGGTCAAAGGCCTTTGACTAGACGGAAGGGCATTTCTGAGTAGTGACTTAACGGCAGAGGGGCAAATTTGAGCATGCTTTAAAATTAGGGGCAAATCTGAGTAGGTGGTTCGAGTTAGGGCTAGAAATGCAAATGGCCCAAATAAATAGGTCAGTCGATTTTTTTTAATGAACCGTCTGATATATAAGGAACGGGCAGATGGACTTCGTCTACCTCCCGCCAGTCATTGTTGACGATCTTTCTCGAACTGCCACTGACCACCGGCCGAGACCCCTGCCTCCGTCGCCCCGCCCTCCCCTCGACCTCACACTACCGCCGTGCTTGGCAGCGCCCCCAAGCCATCCCTTTAATCCTGGCCGACCTCCAGGTCGGGCGCCAGTAGCTCTAGGCCCCACACGCACCTAATATAAACACCGAGGCGCGGCTTCCCCGGTGTAATAGGCGGACTAGCGCTTGCTACGCCGGGGAATGCTTCCGTTAATTGGAATCAACTGACCGGGAATTGAAATTCAGGGGGGCGACGGACCTCTAGCTAAGGTGAAATAGTATATCAGGAGAAACCTTGTGCATCGCGAGTTACTAGGAACATCTAGTATCAAGAAGAAGCGGTCAACTAGTGTCTTCTGTGGGATGAATACCGTGCAAGCAGACACGTAAGATTAGCACGAATAAGGGAAGAGGAGTACCCTTATGGTTTCCAGTGTGGTCTCCTCCATATGTCGCAGCGATCTTCTTTTTTATCCCGGGGGAACCGATGTTTTGGAGAACCGTGGATCCTTGGACAAACCCATGGCCAAATTGTTGACTGTGTTACAGTGGCCGTATATCAGCGGAGGGGAAGCAGATCCGAGGTGGTGAAGGATGGCGTAGAAGGAACAACTCCGGTGTGGTGGACGGTGGCGAAGTTGGAGCGGCAGCGGTGAAGCACATGACGTCGTGGTTGAACTGGCTCGGGTACGGACGGCTCGGCCTCGGCTTCAACTACTAGCCGTGGAAGGTGTTGCGGTGGACAACGACGTCGGGGTATCGGCTCCGGCGTGCTGGAGGAGAGCGACGGTTGATGGGTGGGATGGGGTGGCGGATGGAGGACGCCGGGGTTTCACGGCTGGTGGAGAGGTAGTTTTTGCACCCACAGAGTACGAATGGGGAATCGGATGGGTGGGTGGGGGGAGGGGAAGAACCATGTTTCGGTCTGAGACGCGCTTGTTTTTGGCTTTTTTGAACAGAAGATGGGACGCACTTGTTTGAAATTTGGGGAAATTACAAACTTTGCCCCCCTCTTAAATTTTGGACCTACTGCAGGTCGGGGGTAGGATGGTAACCCTAGGTGTCACAAATAGTGGGCGGGAGCGATTTCGGCCACGCGCATGTGTGCTCAGGCGGCCATTGTGTATGAATGTTTTTCAGAGGAGGTTGCGTGGCGTCTAGATGAAGCTACAAACCTACCCCGGTTTAGACCTTTGGACGTCGGGCCGGTAGGTTTCACGGGTCAGAGTTATTAGAAAAGTAATTTCCTTGTACTACCAAACATTGGTCTCACGCGGTTTCGGGCGAGTAGAGGCTCTTTTGGCGCTTCATTCGAAATTTTGAAACACAAGCATTCACGTTTAGAGTACTCTTGAACTTTGAGGATTGACCTAAATAGACAACGTTAAATTTGATGTTGTATGTTTGAAAACCTCATTAAATTATCTGCTTCTTTTTGAAATCTTGACACTTGGAAATCCTATAACTACAATTATTATGGAATGGAGGAGCTAAATTTGAATCTATTTTGTACACGACTACATATGTTATTATGTACAAAATCAGAGCAAAGATTGGTGCCCCCATAATTTAGGTATGATTTACAAATGCCATGATATCAAATTCAAATAATTGAATGGACTTCATGTTGAATTAGATTTTTTTAAACCACCTTAAGTTGAATTCAAATGTATGCTAGTTCATAGGTAGCTATTTATAATGTGCATTGCATAACTTTTGTATGTATAATGTGCTTTACAAACACAACATGAACTATACTCACATTTATATTTGATTGCTAAAGCGATGCATTATCTGGAGTTCAAAATACTAACTATGTGGATCAATTGTGTCGAATAACAACATAGACATGCTCAAATTCGATAGAATCTAGATGTCTGATGGATCAATGACCGTTCCTTACGTGAATTGCAAATATCATGATCCCGTCCAAATATTTGGATACAATTTATATCTTTAATCAATGTGTACAGAAGTCTTTTACATGTAGTTTCACTCTCCATCGGTGGTCTCTCACACATGCTCACACACTCTCTCCCGAGGTGTCTTTCTCGCACACATGCTCTCGATATAACCCTCCCTCCCTTTCGTAAACATTTACGATTGTTTTCACTAACCTTTATCACAAGCACTCTTCCTCTCGCAAGCATACACACGCACAATCCCCATCGACCGTTTCTATATACATAGACCTGCCTACATGTCTCCTCTACACACATTATCTTTAGGCCTGTCTCTCACGCATTGTCTCACACCTCTCTTCCTAATCGACGAGTGTGATTCTAGTAGAGCATTCTGTAGGATGCCCCTTAAAATTAGGTTGGATGAATAGTAATATCAGAGATAAAGGGGTTACCTTAGTCCGTGAACCTAGGGTTACAAATCCGAGCCGGCTTTGTTAGTGGACACAGAGTTCTTCACAATTATGCTATCTTTGTCTTGTACGACTATTCATCCATGGGTCTCCCTAAATGCGTCACGGGCCGACCAATGTGGCGCAGGACGGTACCAAACGAAGGGCCTCACTTTGACCCACCGGAACTCACGCAGTGACACACCCTCTGCCTCCAGGTCTTGTTATCTTCTCACACCCACACATACCAACATAGACACCACACACACAAAACAAATTCTCCTGGTGCCTCTATCCCCTCCCCCCTTGCATATACACACTCAAGGGAATCTCTCACCGTGACATCATATTTGTCTCTCTCTCTAGACCACTCTCATTTCTCGTCCTATCTCTCCCGCCCCTCCCCTTGACCCCTCTATTCATGCCTCTCTCGAATATGTAATACACACACATACCTCTCTAGGCCCTACCAAATGCATCAACTACACATTCACACATGTTACATCACTTACCCCATTGATCTAAAAAGCCCTCTCTTCACGTTTATTTCGCATACAACATTCCTTTTGAATAAAGTGTGGCCAAAAAATTATTTTAGAATTTCTACATATATACAACATTACAAAGTTATATGGAGGAGTATGAATGCTAATTTGCATTGCGTGGTGCCCACAATGAGATTTATTCCAAACTGTGAATTTGTATATTTTTATACTATATATAAAGTTAGTCATAATAAAGAGAAGCGAAGAGCATCTCTCTCTCAAATAAGATACCCCCTCTACACCCCTTTCATGTACGCACACAAACTATCTCCAGGTCCTCTAAAAGTAAGCCCCCAGCACATTCACGCATGTTTCATCTTTTTCTCGTGATATATACAGTGATGATCATTGTATTTGAAGTGAAAGCACGATACGTACATTGGACTTCAGAATCCACTCATTATGGTTACCATTTACATTTTGTGGTTATAGCAAGATGCGCGTGCATTGCACGGAACATCAAGATGCATTTGTATGAGTAGTTTATCTTGTGAGAGAAAAGGATGAATAAGGGAAGGCCTTATTTACAAATGTGGAGAGTGGTGTGGGTATATTTTTGCAAAATTGCCATAGTTTCCTTCCTATTCGTCAGATATAAATCGGATGGCCTATATTGCAGGATGGCAGGCACACCATCATCACCAACTCTACTTTTTATAGCTCTTATTATACGGTCACGGGCTCACCATACAACTATGTATTTCCTCAAGACACGACTAGTTGACCAGCTAAACGCTCCACGTGGCACCTCTAGTGTTGCATCACATTATCTCACTACCATTGGGCCCACCTATCGGCTTGTATCTACTCTGCATCTACACTCTTATAAAATACACTCTTATAAAAAACAGAGTTGGTGATGATGGTGTGCCTGCCATCCTGCAATATAGGTCGTCCGATTTATATCTGACGGATAGGAAAGAAACTATGACAATTTTGCAAAAGGTACCCACACACCTCTCCACATTTGCAAATAAGGCCCTCCCTCGTTCATCCTTTTCTCTCACAAGATAAACAAGTCATACAAATGCATCTTGATGTTACGTAACGCACGAGCATCTTACTAGTAAGAATGAAAACAAGCGACAAAAAAATATTGGACGGTGGTTGAAGTCATGACTGCGGCACAGCGGACAAGGTGGCCTTGTATTGGTATCACAGAGCTGCATTTTAATACCACGGGGAGCTGGTGTGGTGATTATACACACACGCACGCATGCACACGAACTGCATGCACGCAACACTCACACAAACACATGCACCCACGCACGCACGCAACACCCACACGTAGACACGCAGTCACGCATGCACGCAACACTCACACGCACGCATGCATGCACACACCAGTATACCACACGACCAACACAGTCTCACGCTCAAGTGCTCAACCTACACGTGCATGCGCACACATCAGGTCCTGACAGACACATACACAACCAGGTGATTCCCGCGCACGGGTTGGAGTCTTGTCACGCCTGCGTAAATTTGTGTTTATCTGACCTTTTCTCCATGCGAAACTATAGGTGGGACCCACAAGGAACGTGGTCAATTTAACTAGTCAACATGGTACCATGCAGACTATTTGGCCGGTCAAGAAAGTGCAATCCGATGCTGAACCGTGAGCAAGTGACCGTATAATCACCGCAAAACGTATATAGTGACCGTAATCAGCTTATTCTGAAGTTCGGTGACCGTGTTACGCTTTTGTCTCTGTAGGCCCTCTAAAACTACATCTCTACACGTTCTCGCATGTTACATCTAACAACTATGCAATACAACACTACTACTACAGTCTAACACAATAAATCATATGTGTTTTTAGTTTTACTAGATATCATATTGTTACTCAATTATTCAGTTTGCATACATTAAAATTGCCTTTGAAATGTATGGCCAGTATCATCTACCGCGCAGGAAAAATCCCGCCCTTTCCTGTTTAATCGGGTTTGTATCGATGGATCGTGCGAAACAGCAAAACTATAGTACTATACAGTACAAGTGACAGTTCATTGGGCCGTCGTGTCGTGTACTCCTCCGTCGTAAGAGTGGAGCGCTCGCTTTCATAAATCTTCTAGTCCCTTTCGCCGACATGTGGGACATCAAGCTACCGGGTCTACGTGCCATACCGGAATACAGTGCAGAGCAGCTGGGGTGAAGCACCCAGTCATGGCGCCGGTGTAGTAATGAGCAATGAGGCGTCAAATCACAAAGCTGCACCTTTCCCACAGTTAAATTGGAGGGACAAAGTAATAATGCTAAAAAATGAAGTTGGAGGGACGAAGCAACCATCATTTCACTCGTTGCTGAATCCGCTTCTCCCTCATCTTCCTCAAGTTAACCACGTGTTGCTTCTGCCGTTGTTCTACCTCATGTGGGACGTGGATCGTCTTGGTAAAGCACTGACACGTGGGACCGCATGTTAGCAAACCGCCAGGACAACGTCCTCTAAAAATAAGAAACCTCCCCCGCCATCCACGCGGCAAAATCACCTCCTTTTTACTAATCTTGATTCTATAATTTTTTAGATCAATATAACTGAGATTTGTATAGATAGCACACAGGAGCAAAACCATGTGGTATTGTTAAGGCCATCCACAATGTGTAGCCAAATGTGAAAATAGCTTTTGGCATCATGGGAACCATTGTGGACGGTGTTGCCAAAGCCAAAAAGATGGAACCGAAGTTCGGTGATTGATTGATTGAAGGAATAGAAAAATGCAACGTCTCTCCTCTTTCTCCTGTGCTTGAACGCATATACTGTATAGAGCACAGAGTCTACTCCCGTGTCCCTTCTATCACAAACCACAAAGCAGTGAGGTGTCAAATCACAAAGCACGGACGAAGCAACCATCATTTCACTCTTCGCTGACTCCGCTTCTCCATCGTCTTCTTCGAGAAAAAATCTCACCGCACTAAGCTGGACGGACGACGCTATTGTGTACTAGTAGTACTAGTACATTTACGCGTCCTTTGGTTCAACGGACTTCCTGGATGCAAATAATGCGGTTGTCTCGGCTTGCAGGCGGCACTTGCGAACGACTTATCATGGTCTCCCTCAATGGTGTTCTCTGTCGAACGCACTTCGCCAAACCACAACGTTCGAGATATCGTCGACGTCACCGCAATGGGGAAGGAAGTCAAATATAGTTACTACCTCCATTTTTTTGTACACAAGGCCGATATATCAAAATTACAATTTGCAAAGGCCACTAACACTAATCGAGGCAAAATTGATGGGTTTGCCTCGTACTAGCAAACCAAGGACATTAATATCCCCTGCATGCATGCGGAAGTGAGAAGGTTGGTTTGCATGGCGCTGCATTAATCAAGCGATGAGGAGTGAGATGGTTAGCTCTTTGGGCTTTGGAGAAAAAATATGCATTAATTGACACGTGAAACGAGGATTTGTATTGATTAATCCCGTGAAGGAAAACCACGCCTATCTTTTTAACACTAGTACTCCTGAGTAATGCGTGCATTACTTATCCTGTTTGGGTCTAGGCCTTGCATTGCCATACTTCGCCACACATTTTTGCCAAGCTTGCCTAAAGTTTTCAAAATGAAAAGGAGGTACACTTGCGCACGGCTGTCGCGGTCACACCGCACCCTCACACGGTCGCTCCTGCACGTCGCGGTCGCACCGCACCCTCACACAGTCGCTCCTGCACGCTGCAAACCCAACCAAGGGAACGCACCCTCACTGACACATGTTGTCGCATGTGAACAAACCAAACTCAGCCATCCTACCGTTGACAAATAAATTTCGTTCATAGAGTGTTTATCCAACCGCATGTTGGGGAGTATCCGTACGGCCCGTGCGGTGGTCTGTTGGGGAAGAAGAAGAGGTGAGGAAGAAGGGTTAGGAGACGTAGGATATTCATCCAACCGCCTGAAATGGTAGACTGACCCAAGTCAGGTGACTTGCATAACAATATATGTTTTTACACAGCAAAATATCCATAAAAACAACAACATAAAGAAAAACTACCACTACTCGCGGAACGAGACGGTCTCGTCGTCTTTGGCTACCAACACGAACCAGCCGTAGCTGCCGACATGTGTCTCCGCACCGAGGGTGCTCTGCACGGACGAGAGCACTGCCCAGCTCAAGTCGAGGACGCCCAGTTTCGCCTGCAGGAGGGCCTCGATGGCAGCGGCATCCGCGCGCTCCGCGTCGAGTCAAGCCTCCGCCGCCCGGTTCAAGTCCAGGACGTCTGGTTCCGCCTGCAGGAGGGCCTCGATGAGAGCGTCATCCCGTGCTCCGCGTCGAGTTGAGCCTCTGCCACCCGGTTCAAGTCCAGGACGTCCGGTTCCACCTACAGGAGGGCATCGATGGCAGCAACATCCACGTGCTCCGCCTCAAGTTGAGCCTCCGCCGCCCGGTTCACATCCACGACATCCGGTTCCGCCTGAAGTAGAGCCTCGATGGCAGCGCCATGCGCGTGCTCCGCATCAAGTTGAGCCTCTGCCTCCCGTTCCTCCTTTAGTATCGCCAGGTTGAACCGCTAGTCCGCCTACACCATGGGGGACTCGGACGCCGGCACGAAGTCGACGTCCATCGTCTCATACCCATCGGGGGCCTTCTGCTCCGTGACCTCCACCATGAACATTTGATCGGCTTCCTCCTCCTCGTAGCTTGGCTCCAGAGAACTCAGGGATTGGCCCGCCGCAAAGCGATCTTGGGAATGGAGGTTTGTGGCACCGACCGCCGCCGTGATTTCTGCGCGACGCTTCAGCGTCAACATCTTGTAGTAGATGATCTTGTGGCGCACCATGGCTTTCCGGTGAACTAGGGAACGCTTGATGCGGGCTAGGGGATCGAAAGGTGGGGTAATGGGCTAGAGATTAGGTGTGGTTTTAGGGCAGTGGCTGGCGTAGGCCGAGCAGTGAAGGTTTTGGTGTGAATAGTGGTTCCGTTGATGACCGGTCAATCGGTTTTGATTGTACATCGCTCTTGTCACGTTCGCGTTGCAGCCCGGCACGCTGGACCCTCCACGTCGCTCACCGAATGGAACGCGCTTCGTCTTGCGTTTTCACTCGCTTGTGGGACCGCAGTTGAGAGCAAACCGACGTCCCTCCCCCTCCCCCGCCCGCGTCATTTATACTACCACTCCCTCCGTTTTATGCGGAGTAAATAAAAACAGAGGGAGTATACTACGGATGAGGATCCCCTGACGTGGCCGAACCCATTGAGTAATTGACATGCGGGGCCTAGCAAGCATGGGGTCCGCCAGTAAGTGACCGAAAGGGAGGGTAAGGCAGGGATACCTACGTCAGAGGATCCACTTCCACTACTACTCCCTACTTCCATTTACTATAGAGGGCCTAATGTGTTTTTCGAGGCTAACTTTGACCAAATGTTAGAGTAATAATATATGACATGCAACTTACACAAAGCATACGGTCAAATTCGTATGTGAAAGGAGCTTCCAATGATATAATTTTCACATTCTACATCTCATGTACTATTAATCTTGTCAATAGTCAAATGCGGTTTTGAAAACGCATTAGAGCATAGTTAATAATATAGCGGTCGATGGCTATAAGGAACTGCCATGTCATCTATAGCCATCATCTATTATATGCACTCATACAGTAGTGTGGGCTATAAGGTTTGCTATTTCCCGCAAAAAAATTATAAGGTTGGCTATTGTATTAGTACTTTTTTCCATCTCCTCTCTATCTCTTTCTTCATATTAATGGTATTTAGCTAGGAATGCGTATATAGCTAGGCTCTTGCATGAGATCTCACTCCCCTTACTTTTTTACATCTCTCTCCTCCACATAGGCCCTATATAAATGGAAGGAGGGAGTACTACTATGAGCACTGCATACTCTAGTATAGATGTTGTCAGTACTCCACTAGTATTATTGGACATGGACCTTAAAAAAAGTTACTATTGGACTGGCTATACGTGGCGAAATCCTAGTAGGAAGAGCATGCGAGAACAAGCACATTCACGTGGTTGAAAACAAATTGGAAACCATCTCGAGTACAAATCTAGGAGTATGTACGAATCTAACAATATTGATTGAGCGTTGTTGAATGTTGATACTTTTTTATCAAAGTAGAGATACTTTGACTACACCTAAAACTTATATGTAAACTAGAAAGGATAGGAGGGAGTATATTGTACGTTCAAAAATGAAACGAGCATTGAATACCCTTTATATATGATTTGCGGATGCTATGATCACCGGTTCAAAATTTTGAATCCGCCTTAGGTATCACACATGCCCCCACTCGTTCTCTCTCGATTTCATCTCGGGGTTAAGAGATCGATTGAAAGAGGACTAGGGTGGGTACAATACGTTCATTTCTATCATAGAAACAGACCAAAACTTTATCTCCATGCACGACACGCAATTGATCTCTGAACATCAATCGATCTCGTCAACATGTGTCGGGGCATAAACCGAATGGGATGTCAAAACTAAGATGCGAAGTGACATGTAGTGGAGGCAAAGTGAAACTTTAAACGAATCATTTGTCTGTATGCATGCCGGACAAATTACAACATTGGAAATACAAGCATGGTCTAGGCCCACATGCGAATGATACTCGCCGGAATGTTCAAATGAGCCATGCGGGAGGATGGACTCGACCGGAGGGCGACATGATCGATGGAGAAGAGGGTTGGAGAGGAATGAGAAATAAGAAAACGCCACATGATTATACTTGAATGACTCAAATAAACAATAAGTTGTCTCGCTTGGCCTACATAGTGAAAGGCCTAATGTGCAACCCGAACGGCCTTCGAATATGGCCGGAAAACAGGAAAACCGACATGTGGGGCACACCTGTCGGGACGACGTAGCACAGACTAGTCCAACGGAGGAGCTGGCCCACGACCTCCTCGCCACCGGCAACCGTTCACGTGGGTCGTGGGGGCCAACAACGTGGCACAGCTCCAGCATCGCCTCTGGACATGGCGACCGCGGTGAGCGACACGCTCATCGTCGCTAGACACGGTCGGTTTCAGTGTGCTGAGGGTGGCATTAGTGATGTGGCACGACCAACAGTATGTTTGGTTTGTGCCCAAGGTTGCCCCATTAAAGCATTGGGTAGCCAAAATTTTGGTTGAGGTTTTGGGTTCCCATGATTTGGCCGACATTGGCAAGAAAAATAAACTAGAGTTAGCTAGAGTTCATTGGCATGCCAAAAAATGGCAACCATCCAAACAAAGCCAATCTTTGGGTCATGACCAAAATTTTGGTAAGGTGCACTTTGGCCACAATCCAAACACACCCCAACACCTGGCTCGTCGAGGATGCATGGGGCGCCGCGACGCGTCCGCGGAGTGGTGTAGCGCGACCAACTGCATCCTCGGGACCTGAGACCATGCCGGGTCGTCTTGCTTTTTCAATGATATGCGGGGCTCGCATGTGAGCAAAGGGCATCTCCAACGTTGCCACGACCGCAGCTGACTACCCTCGCACACCAAAAACCCTCATCCCTTGCGCTGTCGCGCGGTGCGTTCCCAGCCGACGCCAGCTGCCCGCATTCATGTCGTCCATTCGTATGCCGTCGTTAAGAGGCTCGATGCCCGAGGAACCAACTCCGGCGACTTATTGACGCACCCGGACGCTTGGCCTCACCGGACTGCGCTACTTAAAGTGGCAATGCCCAGCTAACCTCCACACCATAGTGCATCATCCTCCTACCTGGCACCACATCCGCCATGACCGCACGCGCAAACGCTCTGCGGGAGAGCTTGTCTTCGAGGATGAAGCTCAAGATCGTCGCCCTCAATCAAGTCGCCTCTCGCGACGCAATAGCGGTGTAGCCGGACGCGACCGCAGAAGCGGTGGCCACGCTGGCGGCCGACGATGGGAGCATCGTCAGCCATGCGTCCTACTTGCCGCCGTCCAACGTTCGGCACTGCCGAGGTCGGGGACTCCTCCGAGGATGAGTAGGGCATGGGAGGCGGCAGGGCATGGTGTGCCAACTGGCTGCTCTGTATCCCATGTTCTACTCTTCCTCGCCAGAGACTGCCCCTTCACTTCACAGGTCTTGAACCCCGCCCCCGTACATAGAGATCGCAGATGGAGGACGTCGGTCACTGCTGTAGAATAGGTTTAGGGTCGGGTTTCTTTTATTTTTCTGTCCAATAAAAGTTTGAAATGTAATAAAGATCTGTCGTGTTTGCATTAATCTCGACCGGTGTATATCAACTTTCACAATAATATAGTATATTGTAGGAGTACTAGCAAGATGCTCGTGCGTTGCACGGAAGATCAAGATCTTGTGGGAGAAAAGGATGGACGAGGGAAGGCCTTATCTGCAAATGTGGAGAGGAGTGCGGGTAAATTGTCATAGTTTCCTTCCTATCCATTAGATATAGATTGGACAGCCTATATTGCAGGATGACAGGCACACCATCATCACCAACTCTGCTTTTTACTGAACCGAGACAAAGCTAACATGTGAAGTAAAATAAACACATAGGGTCTATACATACACAATTTATCTTAGGCACTCCAATAGTACGTCCACTACACATTCACGCATTTCACATCTTTCTACATCTACGGAACCTACGAAAGGGTTAACGTAAATTGCCTCTCTCTCTCTCCTCCCCTGATTTTCATGGTGGTGGGGCCCTCCCTCCCCCCAATCTAAAATCAACACCTCACACGTTTCACATTACGTTAATTATGTAACTGGGATTACGTAGGTGTAGCATTACTCGTCCTAAAAAACCAACTAAGCTAACCTCCCAGCATATCGCGCGGGAAAAGACCCGGCTGCTTCATTTTAGTCGGGATTACCGGATTACTAGTAGTAGTATCGATGGATCGCGCAAAGCAACAAGTTTTTTTAGGGGGCGAAGCACCTAGTTTCAAAGGAAAAAAGGCGGTACACTCACAGCACCCTTGTCGTGGTCGCATTGCACCCCACACACGTTCGGTCATGCACACGGCTCACGCAAACGGAACGCGCTTCGGCTTGCCTCTTCACTGACATGTGGGACTACGCTCGGAGAAACCAACCATGCGCCAAACTCCCCCCGCCCACCGCACGAAAATCCTCCCCCTCCCCACCCAAAAATTCCCCCCAAATCCTAGATTCAACCGCCCTTCGGCCAACTAGCCAATAATATTCCCCAAACCCCCCTCCCCCCTGTCCCCCTCCACTCTATTCGCTCTGCCAAAGCCTCCCTCCCCGCCGCGCCGATACGTCGGTGCCGCGGTTCATCGAGGGGCCGCACAGCGATCCTCTCGCTCCCACAGTATGCTCTCGTAGACTGTCATCCTCTAGCCGCCACCACAAAAAAAAGACACATCCATGACATTTTGGGCCGAACGAAATTTTTTTCTGTCATACATATGACACTTTTATGACGTAATTGTGACAGAACCTGGTATCATCATAGATGTGGTGGGCTCCTACTTCTATGAAAAAAATCATGACAGAAAATGGGCTTTTCGTCCTGGGCGGGCCGGAGACGCAGCTGCATGAAATTCTTTGGGCCGTCCATGACGGAAAAAACCGTGGTAGAAGCGAGGGGTAGGAAAATTTCGGGGAGTTGCCGGTTACGGTGGGAGGTCGGGGGCCGAGTGATGCATGTTTCTCTCATACACGTATGCACGTGTGTGCGAGGCGTTGGCTCTAACTGAACCCGAGCGAGGCGTTGGGCTCTAACTGAACCCGGCGACAGACCGCAGGCTACTTATCGAACCCGAGCGATCGATCGATGGCTGTTAATCGAACCCGATGGAGCGATTCTTCGCCATCGCTGCTAATCGAAGCCGATCGATTGGATGAACAGTGGCGTTGCGGGGTGGATGAGCGATGGCGGTGGCGTTGCCTCTGGATGAACAGGACCCGTGGTGTGGAGGGCTGGATGAGCGATGAGCGGTGGAGGGGTGGCCATGGAGGGGTGGTTGAACAGGACCCGTGGTGTGGAGGCTGGATGAGCGATGAAGCGGTGGAGGGTGCCCGTGGAGGGTGGTTGAGCGATGGCGGTGGAGTAGCGCGCGGTGGAGGCTGGATGAACAGGAGCCCGTGGAGGCTGGAGGAGGTCGACGGTAGCCCGTGGAAGCTGGAGGAGGTCGACGGTGGAGATGAACAGTATCCCGTGGAGTCCCGTTTTGCGGTACGCCACACCCCTCTCGATGAACAGGACCCCCGTTTCGACCGTAGGAGGTCCGTTTCCTCCGTTTTGCGGTACGCCACACCCCTCCCGATCAACAGGACCCCCGTTTCGACCGTAGGAGGTCCGTTTCCTCCGATTTCGGGACGCCACACCCTCCCGATCAATAGGACCCGTTCGAGCGTGGCGGTCGAACACAAGGCCGTTTTCTCCGTTCTGTGGTACGCCAGGCCTCGTTTCCATCGCATGTTCCGTCCAAGCCGGTTGGCTCCCACGCGTTCCGTTGCCTCCCGATGAACACGACGCATTCCGTTGCCTCCCCATGAACACGACGCATTCCGTTGCCTCCCCATGAACACGAGGCATTTCGTTGCCTCCCCATGAACACGAGCCCTCGCCGTACGTATGCGCGACTAGGCGTTCGAGACCCCGCCCGTATGTACACATACGTGGCCATATTTTCTTTCTTGCACCCTGGCCGTTGTACGTAAGTGTACATGCTACGTGCGCGCCTCTACTAAGACACGTGCGCGCCTCTACATCGACCAGTATGTACGTACACGTTCATGACCAGGATGACAACGCTACGTATGCTTCGACCAGGTGGGTCCCGACTGTCAGGCACTTCCTTACCTACGAAGATGTAGCTGGTGGGTCCCAGCAGTCAGGGGGCGAATCGTTTTGTTTTTTTTTGCCCGGATGCACTTCCTTGCGTGCGAAGGTGTAGCTGCTGGGTCCCAGCAGTCAGGGGGGTGAATCATTTTTTTTTTGCCCGAACACACTTCCTTGCATGCGAAGGTGTAGCTGCTGGGTCCCAGCAGTCAGGGGGCGAATCGATTTTTTTTGCCCGGACGCACTTCCTTGCGTGCGAAGGTGTAGCTGGTGGATCCCAGCAGTCGGGGGGCGAATCGTTTTTTTCAGATGCACTTCTTGCGTGCGAAGATGTAGCTGGTGGGACCCAGCAGTCAGGGGGCGAATCGTTATTTTTCGGACGCACTTCCTTGCGTGCGAAGATGTAGCTCGTGGGTCCCAGCAGTCAGGGGGCGAATCATTTTTTTGCAAAATACGGTGGCCCGTCCGGTGGGTCCCCGCTGTCAGGTGGAGGAATAATTATTTTGCGCGTAATAAGGAGGCACTTCCTTGCGGCTGCCGTGGACCCAGCTGTCAGCCTCTCCACGTACAGTCCACGTCCGATGGAAGTCGTTCCTTGACCACGTTGACCACGCCACGCCGTGAGCACCACGGCGGTGGACAACGGCGAGGCCTAGGAAGGGGACGACGCGGAGCCGGGAAGACGCGGCAGTGGATGCACACGCGGAGAGGAGTACGAGGGTTCACTGGTTCGGCTTGTTGCCGTCGCCATGAGAATAACGAGGGTGTGGGTGAGTGGAGGGATGACTGGCCGGTGGTGGGAGTAGTAGGGGCGGTGAGGCCTCACGGCTGACACCGGCCACCACGGAGGAGGCGAGGAGCAGTCGGCACGACCGGCGCTGCTTTGGGCGGCTGGAGCAAGAAGACCAGAGGTTGAAGAAGTTAGACGGCCGTTGGATGGACATTGTACGGTCACTGCAGCTAGAATCGTTTATTATTGACTAAGTTGACAAAGCCCTTGGTACGTCAACTTAGTAGGCCTGGTCGACTTCCGAAGCGGTGCGCCCGGATGTCGTGGGGAGGAATCATTTTTGGTGGTGAAGCTAGAATATCCGAGATCGAAGAAGAAGCCGCGACATCATTGGATGGACATCCAACGACCCTTTCTTGCTAGAACCGTGTGTTGACTATAAGTTGACAAAGCCTTGCATACGCGTCAACTCTGTTTTTTCTAGGGGACGCGTCAACTTAGTAAGGCCAAAAGTGTGTGGCAGAGAACTTATACCCCATTTGAGATTTGTAAGAATGTGTAGCCCATTTTTTAATTCTAATGGAACTTATTACAGCCCATTTACAGTTTGTTAAAACTACAGCCCATTTCAACCAACCGTTCAAAACAGAATTCAATAAAATTTCCCACATTTTGATGGGATCCGAATATTTTTATCCCGAAATTTCTAGTCAGATTAAATACAATTTCAATATAAATTTATATTACGTAAAAATCCAACAAAACATTGCGCTCGCAACAATTAATGAAATTAAAATTTTCAATATTCCAAAAATAATATTTTATAAAGTAATCACTGTTTGGTGCATTTTTTAATAGTTACTACCCAGTTTTTATAATTACATCCCATTTATTATTTCTTAAAGCCCATTTTCTTATCAAGCCTAATGCATCCCTCCTAGGAAAGATTTGCAGCCAGTGAAGCGGTGAATAACAACTTGACCTTGCACGGTATTCCTAAAAAAGTATAGCTGGGCTAGCTATTTTCAGCTTGAAAAAATTAATATCTGGGCTGGATATACGGCTTGGGCTAGACGGGCCACAGCCGCCCGATTAATACCTCTGATGATGTTTTCGTTGTTGTTCACAGGAGAAAAATTAATATCTGGGGTAAACATCGAAAAAATCTGCAGTGCTCACACCTCAAAAACACAAATACTGCTCGAGCTGCTTGGTCCCAGCTATCGGCCGCTTCTTGTGCAATTCTCTCGTTTATTGACTAGAGTACATAGGTTGACAATGGTGTGGGACAGTGATGTCAGGAAACCAGGAGGAAGCAAAATAAATTATAGTTATATATATATATATAATAAGGAGGCACTTGCGTACGTGAGGCTATGGACCTGGTGGGTCCCCATTGTCATCCTATCCAAGCAAAGTCATCTCCTCGCCAGCTTGTCCACCAGCCAAGCAGTCGGCGCCCGGCCGCCCGCTTCAGTGCAGGCGATTGCTCCGCCCTCAAACGACACAAGTGCCGTCCGTCCGTCCATCTGCCGCACACATTAATGATACGTGGTTGCTGAGGCGGCTACTACGGCGCCACATGTCCGTCCCTCCGCCCGCCCACCATTGCTATATAAACTGTTGCATCGGCCATAGCCGCAGTCATCCGCATCCGTTCCCTTTCTCCTGTCCACACCACTACTTCCCACCATGGCTTCCTCACGCTCCAGCGCTCATCGGGACGGGCGGACGACGGACCACAAGGAGATGGCAGCCATTACTGCCGACCGGCTGGCTGGCAGGCAGCCGAAGGACGACGACGTCCTAATGGAGAACATGGTAGTCGATGATCCGGCACCAACCCCCTCCTCCGCGCCATCCTCGCCGGTGCATTGCACCATGAGCATCGGTGAGGCCCATGCCCAATATAGGGACAGGGTGAGGCCCATGCGTGAGGAGCAGTTCCGGGAGGCGCAGGCCGACGCCACCTACAACCACCATCTCCTCCAAGAGCACTTGCAGGCGGAGGAGCAGATCACTGTGAGCCAGGCGGAGCAGAGAGCACTGCTCAGCTCGTACCGCTCCGCCCGCAAGGAGCCGCCTCAGCTGGCCAGGTACCGCATGCGGGTGGCGGAGGCTGCGGCCGCCTACAAAGAGGCTAGCAAAGAGGGCGATGAAGCGGGCGAGGCGCTGTTTGGCGAGATTGAGGAGGAGGCAGAGGACAATGCTGGCTCCGACGAGTCCCCGCTCTGCAGGCATCGACGACGCCCTGCTCCGCCGAGGCCCCGCGGCGCCAATAACAAGACAGAGGACACCGCCAGCCCCGCCGAGGCCCCGCCCCGCCAACTACGAAGAGGACATCGCCGGCTCAGCCGAGGCCCCACCCTACCATCAACGTGGGGGAGGATTTCCACTGCTCCGCTGAGGCGCCGCCCGCCGGCAACGAGATAGAGGACATCGCCGGCTCCGCCAAGGCCCCGCCCCACTGCCAACGAGGCCGCGCCACACAGAAAATGAGGAAGAGTAGAACACGGTAGGTCGCCGCCGCTCGGGTCCAAGTAAGGCCACCGCTGCTACCCTCCGGTTGAAGCCAAGCTAGGCGGGTTGACCATTGACGGCCGGTTAGCTTCTTGGCGGCAACGTGGAGTCCGAGAGCTGCTTGAGAAGAACGCCGCTACTTCTATAGCTGAGTGCGGTTGGTATCGATCGACATGTGGGCCCAACAGGCCACATGTCGCCACGCAATCGCACTGCACTTAAGTCATTGAAGCTTACATCCCAGCTCAAACAGACACAGTGGGTAACCGGTTAATTAATTATACCTCCAGCGCACCTTTTCAGTTTTTTCGAAAAGGAGGATGACCCCGGCCTACGCATTCGGGAGATGCATGCGCCACAAACACCTTTTTAGTTGAAGAATGTATGAAATGTAATGAAATCCGGCATGTTTATATGAAATCCGACCGTGTATGAATGAATTTATTTCGATTAGTTCAATTCCTATATCAACGGCATTGGATGAACATGCAAAACAATACGTACTAGCATTATTCCTGTGGTGATCACCACGTTTGCAGCAGTTTCACATGTACTCCCTCCGGTCCTTTCTAGTACGCATACAAGTTTTATGCGGTCAAAGTATCTCTACTTTGACCAATCTTATACAAAAAAGTATGCACTTTCACAATGTGCAAAGTAAAAAGGAACAGAAGGAGTACAAAGAGTTTGATCAGCTTCTTAGCGTTTCTGTACATTGCAATCAAACACATAGGCCTAGCAATTCATAGAGAACATTCAAAACCATCGATGATTATGCATCTCAGCGACTCACATGTCAGAGGCAATATTTACTTCACAACTAAAGAATAAAGAAAAAATTAATTTCCGTTGCTGACAGCAAAGGGCGTCCCATTTGAAAATATCAAACGCATATCTTGCTAAAATCAATGAGCAAAATTTGACACCATTCCAAAATATCAAATGCCTACAATTGTGGAATGGGCAGGGTTTGCCATCAGTTCAGACATTGACATGGCACCTCATGCTAAATAAACCAACTGTTCTTTTTGTGCAGTTCCACCAAAATCAACCAAATTCGCGCGTAGCTTGTATGATTTCGCCCTTATATGTTGCAACGCCTTGAACTTATGGGCACCTCCTTTCTTGTGGTGGAAATGAATGATTCGATGTATTCATGAACATTTTGTGCAGTTCCCGTTGAAATCAAGCTGAGCACCACTGTTTGCACAAATATTAAATAGTGATTAGTATAAAGCAAACTGTACTATGAATTGACTTTTTCAACAGGCAAATACATGTTCCATGTAGAGCACACTTTTAGAAAAATGTAACTCACCATAAATAATCCTAGAACAACATTGTACTCGCGCATCAAAGCAAAAAAATGTAGATTTGTGGGTCCTTCCGAAATGAAGTTAGTTTGGTCTTGTGGGGAGTAATGTAACCATCCTTGAACTGCTCCTTGATGAGAAGATAGATGAGCTTCTTCATCTGGCATAATCGGAACTAGTCACTTCACGTACTCCATATTCTTCTTGAGAGGAAGATGAACCCTGTTTGCTCGAAAAAAGGAAAGGAAATATTTAAAACAGCACGGATGAAGCACTTCTCAAGGACAATACCACTTTTTCATGGCCAGTATCTAAGCGGTAGCACAACACCAATAGAGATGACAAAGCTCAATCATATGGATGAAATCGGTGGGTGAGTACCAACATTTGTCATGAGGTTGATTGTGTAGAGCATCTGAGATGAAGCACTTCTCCGGAACCATCTGTTGCTATCTCACGGGGGGTAGCCATGCTTACTATATACTCCTCGATTAGTTTAATGTTTCCAACATCTTCTTGTGCAGTTCCACTAAAATATATGGTATCTTCAAAGAAGATCCCTGCTTGCACAAGTAGAGATAATTAAGTATGGCATCAAATCAGTGGCAAAACAATTGCTCGTTCGACCATAGCAATAAATTAAGATGCAAAACTATATCATTACTTGTGTCATCACAGTTCCGATGCTTAATTACAGCACCGGAGTTGATTTTGTTTTTCTTCCGCTTGTTCTTCCCTTCATCACTTGGTTCAATAACAGACAAGCTTAGCCTTCAATGTAAGATTTGGCATGTCAATTAGGGAGCAAAAGTATAGTACTAAACTGAATTTTACGATGGAAGTGGCAAAATACGGGCGGCGGTTGTGAAATATCCTGATCTTACCTCAATGGGATATTCTGATTGCACATACTGATTGGAATCTTGTCTCCATTTGTGCGATTCACTAAAATCAAGCAACATTATCGTTACAAGTAGCACAACATATGAAAGCACACTGCGAGAATCATGTGAAAGAAGGCTAATCTTGACCTCTCATGATGCGGAATTCAAACAACTCACAAGAAGAAGATCTGAACCAAATTCGCCTTTAACGGATATGAAGTTAGATCGCCTCTTGTGCAGTTCCTCTACGATCAAGCTTTCAAGCAACGTTGTCGGTGTGACATTTTGTTTGAACTGCACAAAACACTCTTAAAACTAAATTGTTTTGTGCAGTGCAACAAAAAGGTCACAATGGCAATAATTGAAAATACATAACCGTGTTTACACCGAGGTGCAAAGGAAACAATTAGTGGTCAACAACGGTGGATGACACGAAGCCAACAAAAGAAGCATCTACCTTATCTAAATGGGAAAGAAAGCAAGGCGGTAGCATTTCTCAAGCGGTGGCATTGATTAATATTAACATAGAGATTATATTAACAATAAAATTCGTTAAACATGTAATTTGCTTTTAAGCGTGGCATTACATCAATTTTCCAGTGGCATTATTAGGCGTGTTTGTTTACAGGGACATTTTGGTGTAGGGACCAAAAACTTCGTGTCGATCACATCTAAACCAAACAGGAGGGACTTTTCGGGACTAAAAGTGGGCATTTGGGACTAAAGAAAGAAGACCCGAGGGAGTCTTTTTGGGACTTTTCAACGATTGCCCTTGCCACGATGCACCTTGTTTCTATTAGTTCATTACTAGGGGTAACATGGTCTTTTATCATGTCATTTAATAACCTCTAGTCCATGTTTAGTCCACGGAACCAAGCAGGTAGGGACTAGGGAGTTTTAACCAAGCAGGGCCTTAGATTAACAACGACTAATGAGTTGCAGGGACGGTGGGCCGACACCATGTGCATCTCTTGATGTACTTTGTGGTCATGCACGATCTGTTGCAACAAAGAACAAACAACCAAGGAGCATATTTGTGTTGGTCCCAGTTTTGTTATCTTTAGACACCTTTCCCTATGCGGCCTTGACAATCTAGTCATGCTCAAACTCTGGCCTTGTCCCTTCCTTTCCTTTTTGAACTAGTACTTTCGCCCTTCCTTTCCTCTTTGAACCACGTCCTAGATTTATGCGATACAACTTTCCCAGTACTTTCCCCATTCCTTTCCTCTTTGAACCACGTCCTAGATTCATGCTATACAACTTTCCCCCTTCATTTCGTCTTTGAACCACGTCCTAGATTCATGCTATATACAACTTTTCCCACTACTTTCCCCCACTTCTTTCCTCTTTGAACCACGTCCTAGATTCATGGTATACATGCAGCTAGAGAAATGCATGTGGAGTAAGTAAAATATACCTTAAGGTTCTTGGGGCGTGGTTCGGTGGATGGCCAGAATGACTCTGAAGAAGAAGGGGTCGGAGGCCCTCCAGCGCCACTTGTTGGGTGGAAAAGTGAACAGCGGCGCTTGATGGTGGATTCCCTCCCTCGCCGATGGCGACAGTTAAAGCCTCCTTCCCTTCCCGTGGACGGATCCTGCCGGCTCTTTGAGCAGCGGTGAGGAGAGAGAGGCCAACGAAGTCTTGTTTAGATCTGGAGAGGGCGAGAGAGTGTGAAGAGAGCAACTACAAGCGATGGGGCTCCGGCTGAGGAGAGGCGAGAGTGTGAAGAGAGCAACTACAAGCTGAGGCTCCGGCATGTATATATATATATTGGAGAGAGAGAGTGTGAAGCGTGCAAACCCTAGAAAACATTTTGACCGGTCAAAGAATCCTCCTGGCAAAAATTATGCTCAAGTGTAGTTATCGAACCGAGACCTCAAGTTTGATGAGCGAACAGGCTAACCAGCTACACAACCCTCCGTTATGTTCAACAAGAGGAAAATAACCTTTTATACATTCACGCATTCGTGTGAGCCGGGCATGCCGTGTTTTTTTTGTGTGTGGGAGTCATTAGGATTTCAATCATAATGCGTGTCTTGTGGCTTTGGTGGTAAGACTATCCACTGTGGTGTAGAAATAATGCAGCCTTAGTCACCTTACCTCTCTCCACGTAGTACGTTGGGTCCCACCAGTCTGAGGGTGAAAAAAACAAATTAATAAGAAAAACTAAAAGCGCCCGGTGATGTATCTTACTACCTCACACATCTCGCTCTTGCTAGGGAACACTTTGTCCAATTGATCCCTCTGTTACGCTCACGTACTATTTTAAGTGAATCCTTATTATAACATGCACACAAATTTTGGGCACTTGTACTTGACTTAAGTCGGTGTGCCACCGTATCTAAATATACTTACTACTCCCTCCGTCTAGGTGTAATAAGTCACGTTAGAAGGTGCAGCGGGACCAAGGTGCATGCGTGTGGGTGTGTGTGTTTAACAGCATGTGTGTGTTAGAGAGTGCGACAGATTGACCTACTCCCTCTGAGGAGATATGGTGTGTAGTGTACGATTTTAGCCGCGAGAGTCGGTGCAACCTCTCATTTCCGGGCGTGTCCGGTAGGGACATGCGGACAGCTGCCACGCTCGCGCCTCACCAGCCTGGCCCACCCAAAGCCCCTCCATCGCTTGCGCACTTCACCTGAAGCAGTCGGCCGCTCCAAAGAATCGGTGTCGCGTTCATGCCGGGCAGAAGCGGACGCGACCTCTCACTGGCCTTAAGAGTGATGGTTGCTTCGTCCGTCCAACTTCTTCTTTGGGTCTATGTGATTTGACGGCTCATTGGTCTTTATTCTTGAGGTGGTAGGACTGCTTTGGATGTCCAAGCGCTTTCGGCGAAAAGGAGGTAGTAGATTACAATTTTCTCCATTCTTACAGCGGAGGAGTGCAAGAGCGGTGAAAACACGCAGGCTCAATGATTACATGGCCCACCTCACACTATCAACTGCTTGGCGACACCTAACTCTTTACATAGTACTCCCTCCGTTCCTAAATATTACTAGATGAGTCCCGCACATTGCCTTGGAACAGCGGTATATCTCTCTGCATAAAATTATCGATTTCATATAACTAAAAAATCTATAACCGCATGACAAATGTGGTAGCCAAACTAAATAAACTCCCATCATCATTTAGATCATCCCACGTAAGGAAAAAAGATCAGCCAACTCCTCTTGCATAATGGGATTATATTTTTTTCTTTTTGACATGTTAATGGGACTTAAAAGCTCACTTACATGCATGCTACGGTGCATGCTTGCATGCAGAACATGTTGATGTGATTTAAAACCCACTCACATGCATGTGCCACGGTATTTCTGCATGCTTGCATGTGCCTTAGTCTGAGCCTCTCAACGTCTAGATCAGGCGGCTATTATGGTGATTTACTTCATCTAGCAGCTACGTCAATTTTTATGATGTGGCTCAAGGAGAGGATAGAGAATTCCTAGTAGTGGGGGCTAGCTATTACTAGTAGATAAGTCTTTGTAGAGATTCCACTAGGTGAACTACATACGGAACAAAATGAATGAATCTACACTTCAAATGCATCTATATACATACGCATGTGGTTAATGGTGAAATCTCTACAAAGACTTATATTTAGGAGCGGAGGAAGTACTAGTATAGTACTAATGCGTCTTGTAATTTATCAGCGAGATAAATTTGTACAATGCTATGAAGCTTCCAGCTCCTGTTACATGTATGTTGCGTCCAAGGTTACCCGTTGCAACATTTCATCAAATACAAAGGAGACTAACATGCATGCTATTGCATCTCAATGATTGACAGATCATAGCAAATATGTACTCCCTCCATTCCAAAATAAGTGTCTCAACTTTGTGCAAACTTTAGTACAAAGTTGAACTACTACTAAAGTTGACACTTATTTTGGAGCAGAGGCAACTAAAGAAAAAGCGATCCATGCAGTCCCTAGCCCTTGAACCGTGAACCACGACCGGGCTTCAATTTGCTGGCAACGTTCGAGCTTCCTAATAAATGAAGTTTGCAACCTTTTGACCATCGGATCATTTTGTGCAGTTTCACCAAAATCAAGATGAGCATCCCTGTGGCAATGAAATGGAAGAAGCGTGATTAGAATAAGATTACTAGGACTAGTTGATGAGACATAAACTCATCACAAATACAGTACGTAGAAGCCAGTAGAGGTATCACGTATGTGCGGGGCAAAGAAGTAGATAAATATCCACAGGGAGTGATGTGGGCAGCTGGAGCAGTGGTGCAAGCCGGCTGTGAAGGGAGTTGTACCTGAGGGACGTAGCTCAACCTTGAGGAGGGCGGCAGGAGGCGGCAATCGCCCACGTCGGGCGATGAGCAAGGGGCGAGGCAACCTCACCGGCTTTGTGAGAGAGAACAGCGGGGACCCCTGATCGGGACGTGCCGGCGGTGGGTTTTCGCCCGTCGGCGGCAACCTTGCATCTACACTAAGCATCCACCCTTCCCAAAGCGGACGTGATCCGTCGGGATGTTAGAGATGTGTCCACGATCGTTTTGTGCGAGACAGTGTGAAGAGAGCAACCCTGAAGCAACCGTGTAGGCTGGCCCGTCCTGACTATGTATATAGTGGAGCGGTTTCCTTTTCTCTCCATATGAACCTATCATATTGCGTACGTGCCATTGAAGAAAAAAAAATTATTTATAAATGACGCGGCACCTACCAACCTTGCGCTTGGCATCTCCAAAATATTAACCTTGCGATTGGCTCTTTGCCTCTTCAGGAAGTCGAGCAATAATGGTAGTGTAGTATATATCATTCTGGCTATATGAGACCGAATGAATTGCTGCACGTCCACCACGTGGGCAGGGTCGAGGGCGAGGGAGAGTGCTACTACATACGAGCAAAATGAGTGAATGTACACTCTAAAATATGTCTATATACATCGGTGTTTGGAGTATGTACTAGTAGTTCATATTGAAATCTACTAAAGGACATATATATTCCAAACAATATGATATAATCTCTATAACCAAGGTAGTAGGGACGAGGAGTAAACGGAGGGAGTAGTAAATTTTTCTCCTCGTCCTGCGAGCCACCGCGTGCATGGGCGAGGGAGGAGCAAGCTTCACCTCATCCTGCGAGCCACCGCGCCCGTGGGCGGGGGAGACGGCGTACTAAGCAAGCTTCTCCTCGTTCTGCGAGTTGACGGGACACATCAAAAGTACTCTAGTGTATAGAGCCTTGCCTCTAAGGTAGGCCCCACATGGTTTGCCTCTTTTTTAATTTAACATAACGCTTCAAGTTGCAATTTGTTTGTTCACGGTGGTAGGCGATCCTCCCTCCACCAAGTGGACAACGATTACGTGCCAAATTACCACGTGGGCTGCCTTTTTCGTACAGAAATGAGCTCCACCGTGTACCCGTGCGGGTGTGGTTGGGAAAGAGACGGGAGTACGTGTGCCGTGCATGCACCTCTTCTCTTCGTATACGTCCCCCACCTACGTGGATGTGTGTGAGATATACAAACCGTGTTCGTGAGTGTTTTTTGTTTTGTGGTGGGGGATGGGGTGGGGTGGGGGTTGATTTCATGAATTATTTGTGGGAATATGTGTCGATGACATCTCAAACAAAATTTTGCATGCAATGTGTGTGAAATGGAGGCCTATCCATATCATACATAGAGGGTCCAGGCGATCCACGAGAAGAGAGGGAGGGGTCATAGCTATCGATAAAGTCGAAGAGAGGATCAAGTGGGTGGGTGCGAGATCGATGAAGAGAGCCATCGAAATTGTGTGTGTGCGCGCGCGCGTGTGTGTGTGTGTGTGTGTGTGTGTGTGTGTGTGTGTGTGTGCAAGTCAAAGATATAGGGCGACTGGCCTACCGGAACGTTAGAGGGCACATGTCAAGTTTGTGTGTGGCAGGGAGACATGACTAGAGCGCTTGATGTATCGGTGTGTGTGGGGGGGAGGGGTGGGGAGGGGTAGGCAGAGGCCTAACTATAGAGGTAGAATGACTTCGTATATGTGTTGAGAAGGAGAGACCCAGCTATGTCTTGAGGGAGATTGGTCGACATCCATACATAAGCGAAGGACGGGAAATATGATGGGACAGAGAGAGAGAGAGGAGAGAGAGGGAGGGAGAGGGAGGAGAGGGGTAGAGTGCTTTGGATGGGTGATGGAGTTGCTTCTCGGGGATGTTGGGAGAGGCCTACTAGACAAAGCGAGCGTGGAACTGCAATGTTATCAATAAGAGTGGGGATGTGTTTACGTGTGTGCACATGCGTGATAGATCTGTCGGGACGCGTCCATTGATGATGAAGGGGAACCATGTGTTTGGTAAGCAAACCTAACTAGATCGGTAGATCAATTGTTGTTTGTCGGAGGAAAGGGAGAGACACAACTAATGAGGTAGATCGATCGATTTGTGGTTAAAAATGAGTTATAAGGACCTAGCTGGCTATATACATAGCGAGAGATCGGTCGGTGTACGTCCATTTGTTAGAGGCAAATAAGGCCCAGCGAGACGGATAGACAGAGAGAATGGAGCTAGGAGGTGGTGCGAGAGGCCCAACTACTAGCTAGATAGGGGAGGAGTGTGCGGTTGTGAGATTGATGAAAAGAGGCGGGAGTTTACACGTGTGTCGACCATATGAGAGACACGAGGCAAGGACACATAAAGGAGGAGATTGAAGTTGTGTGTGTATGCTGTAGGCAGGCATCATTGGAGAGGTTTATCGATCGGTGTGTGTCGGAAAGGAGTTGTGGAGACTACGGGAGAACGACCTAAAGAAAAATGAATGTGCCCGGTGGATAGAATGCCGAGGGAGGAGTAGGGCGAGGAGGGCGTGTGCATGCACGAGAGAAAGTTAGTGGTAGCTACAAAGGCTAGAGGATTGTGTGGGTGTAAGAGACTAACAAAGATCATAATTTGATATGAAAGCGGATTCATATATTTGAATAGGAGATCATAGTGTTTTAAACATTACATGCATGAATATAGCGGTGATACACGTGTTGTGCACATGTTATACCATAATGTGATAATGCATGGCGTTTGCAACTCACAGCTAAATGCCGAACAATCTAAACAATACTATACATCAAACAATCTCACATTTTATTTGAATTTGTGATAATGTGCAGCGTTTGCAGCTTACAACTAAATATCGAGCAATCTAAACAATAATATATATCGAACATTCTCACATTTTATTTGAATTTGTGGTAATGTGTGGTGTTTGCAACTCACATCTAAATACCTGTAGGCGTAGGGGGCGGGGCACCATACATAATGTGATAAACACATTATACATATGAGACATGGTTTAGATTATGAAGATCTAGCTAGAGCTAGAAATGTAATGTTATTTGAAATCAAAATAAAGTGGATTCAAAAAATCTAGTTCGAGTTCATATAGTACACATAGTTCATATGTAACTCAAGACTAATCATGTGGTGTGCCGTGAAGATAATACACAAATGATGGTTTAACTTGACAATAATGATGATTGTATATATTATTAAAACAGAGAAACGAATTCAAATGCTTTGACTTCACAACAATCATTACTGTAGATCTTATTCAAATTTAGTTCATATTGAAGCGGTAGTATATACGTTTGGAATGCACTAAAACGTTCATTTGAGTAGTAGGTTGCATGCATTATACACGTGGCGAAATATTTTAATTGAACATAACATGAATTCAAAGTTTTGAATGACATTTGTAGTGCGCATTGATTTGGTACGATTACCGTTAGGCTTGCCGGAAATTTCAACCAGCGCCTTTGTTAGCCCGAAATATTTAAGATATATCTTTGTCTCGTTGTGCTCCGACAACTTCCTCCATCTCGACCAGCGCCTTGCTATTCGAAATTACAATGCGGCGAAAACTCCACCTCTGTGAAATCCCGACCGCGTGAAATGCCGTGGTACCCCTGAACCGAAGAACCGCCTCAAATCGGTGGGGGTACTTTCGTAACTTACCCACATTTCGGACAAGCGCGTCTCTAAGCCATGGTTCCCCACCGCCATCCCATCCGCCCACCCATTCGTACACCGAGGCCGCGAAAACCCGCGAAACCCCACACCCTGCTCCGTCGCCACCCAGCCGAGCCTCTTCCGACGGCGTCGTCCACAAGAACACCTCGACGTCCCTCATCCACCGTACGGATGAGGATCCGTCGTCGATCTCATCGTCCCGCCGGTTCAGCCACCCGTCCTCCACCTCCAAGGAGCTGCCCGGCGTTCCCCTCGTCTTCGCGCCACCTCCATTCCCACACCGCCGTCTTCACCTGCACCGGAAGAGCATCATCATCACCGTTTCCTCGGATGAAGCTGCGGCCTAATCGGCGCCACCAAAGAGGTTGTACACTAATCGCCGAATTTTCTTCTTGATTCGATCTCGCGGTCTTTGTCGGTGGCCGGTCCCGAAACCGACACGGCTGGCTCCATCCATGGCGGCATCGTCGGCCACTTCCTCCATGGCGTCGCTCCCTCGGCGGCGGCGTCCACATCGATGGAGCTGCTGCTGCTTTAGCTCTCGCTTCATTTGCTTTCTGCTCTTGCTCTCGGTCCCCTGCTGGTCTACTCTTGTTATTGCTCTTGCTGTTTGCTCTCGCTCTTGCTCTTGCTTGCGATCTGCTCCGATTTAGCTACACTTGATCATTGAATCAACTTTTGGGTCGGTCGATTTTCAAGGTGGGCTCATGGGGTGAAGGAAGAACCAGCCGCAGCGGGGAGGGGGGCTCGCCGGAGAGGTACCCCACTATCTATCTTAGGGTTCAGGATGGGGGCGGTGGTCGCCGGTGGTGGCGGGGCGGTGGCGTGGGGATCGCCGGAGAAAAAGCTCAACACATGGGGGCCTAGAGGGATGGCCGGGGCGGCGGAGGACCGGCGGTGGGGAGTGTTTTAGGGGCGGGCGGGGCAGCGCCTTGGCCGAAATTCTTTGTTTGGTGGTGGTGGTGGTGGCTCGGGGGAGGTTGAAGATGAACCATGAGCCCTTGATTTCGTATCCAACGGTTGCAAAATCGGTGACCGGAGATGAAAAAGTCGATCGACCGATGTGTAGCCTCACCTTGCTAGTGCGTTTAGTTTCGACAAAATTCAGTTTCGGCAAAGAAAATTCAGATTTGACAGTTAGGTTGATTTGACAGCTAAGTTCAGTTTTGTGATTAAGTTCTGTTTGACAGTTAAGTTCGAGAGATGAGCGGTGATGTATTTTACATCTAGCACTTTGTGGTTATGTATTTTACGTCATGTATTGGAGATGCTATTAGAATTCCACTCAGTTAACATTGTTCGTTGTCTCTCTTGTCCTGCTTCAGCCTCGGCGTCAGACAACTCACCGGAGCTGCTCCAACGACGAAACCCTCCAAAGACAATGGAGTAGTACCTCGGGCTCCATCTCCAGACGCCTAAGATATTCTTCCCCTCCTCCGACAAAGAAAGTCGGCCGGAGCATCCTCACCGCCAACCCAATCACGCTGAGATCGACATGGCTTCGCCAAAGAGGTTGTACACTTGTTGCATCTCTTTTTTACTCTACATGTTATATATATTGTCCACTGAGCACACGGATTTGTTCCTTTAGTGTCTCCTTGAAAGAAAAAACGTAGGAATTTTAATTTTCACTTGTCCTCCTTTTCAAACTCCTATTCATGAAGCACAAGACTAAGAGATAGTAGCATAATAGCATTATAACCGTACATTTTCTTGTGGTTTGACTTAATCTCACCATATTTCTTTTTATCCTGTGATCTTCCAATTGTTGTGAATCAAACACCCAGATTGGCAGATATCCTGTGTTTTTAAATTCTCTGTTTTGCACGTGCATTCCTATCTTATTCCTGTCTATTTCCTATCCCTGCATTGTTGGAATCCTCCAATTCAAACGAGCCCTTACAGAATTACTTCTCTTACAGATAGTTGTCAAAGAAAATCTTGTGTGGTTTGTCCCGCTCCTGCTGCACCATCGTCCACCCCAGCTCAGCTGCTCCAACGACAGAAGGGTCCAGCACAGCAGGGATCCGGCCTCCGGACTGTCTTTCGCCGCCTCAAATCTTCTTCCCCGCCACTGGCAGCCATGAAAACTGCATTACCATCATCAACCGAGAAGATGACCTCGAGGACTACATGGGTCCGCAAAAGAGGTCGCACTCTTTCGTGTCTGCTTACGTTATGCATCGCTTAATATTACATGCTACTTTATCGTCCTGTTCACCGATTAGACTCTGAGTCAGCTCCAAACTAATGGTCAAACTTGAGTTTTTAAATGGTTGTGGGGTACATATCGGGGCCGCTATCAATAGTATCTTGGGTGGCAATATAATTTCATGTAGACGTCGCTCCATGGTAGGCGCAAAGGCAGCCCCCCCCTCCACGCATTTCGGATTGTAATCGAGAGGAAGATATACATTACGAGGGGATTCGGAAGGAGAAGATAACTCCTATTTACCCCGAGGTATTCGCTCTAACTTGGCATCTTGATGTTGGTTATATCATGCATATGGTGTCTTGCATTGCTTACTTTATACATCAAATATGTCATCCACTTAGTTTAGACATCCTTTGTGCGAATGCCATCTGTTTAGTTTATTAATCGTTTATGTGAATTATGCAACGCCACCTTGTTTAGCCAGGCATCATATATGTGAATTTTGCAATGCCATCCTACTTAGCCGATCATATTATATGTAAATTATATCAGGCCATCCTTTTTTTCGTTACATATTACATTTGTCAACAATGTTAGTACATTCAACTGCTCTTCGTGTGCATCAGCCATTTGACACGGCGATGGCAAAGTCTGGAGTGAAAACAAGGTCTTCTGAGCAGACTATGATATCTGACGAAGTGCATATCTCGCTGGTTACGAATAGCTCCTCATAGGAGGATTCAGAGATAGATGACCAGTCCTATCCCCCCCCCCCGAGGTGTATGCTCTAACTTGGCAGTGTTATGTTGCTCATATCGTGCGTATGGTGTCTCGCATTGCTATGCCATTTGATTAGTTTAGACATGCTTTGTGTGAATTCCACATTGCTCAGTGTCTAATTACCATATATGTGAATTATGCATTGCCATCTTGTTGCAAGACATTATATATGTGAATTATACAATGCTATCTTGTCGCAAAGGAATTATATATGTGAATTATGCAATGCCATGTTGTTTAGCCAATCATCATGTATGTGAATTATATCATGCTATCATTTTTTTGTATTACGTGTTCCATTTTATGCGACAACGTTTGTATATTCAACTACTCTTCACTGCATCAGCCATTTGAAGCGGTGATGGAAGTATCTGGAGTGAAAACAAGGTATTGAGCAGACAATGCTACTGCTTTGAAGCAGACATCTTGGTGGCTCTGAGATAGCTCCTCGAGAGGAGGATTCAGAGGCGATGACTAGTCCTATTTCCCCTTGAGGTCTATGCTCCAAACTTGGCGGTTATATTACCCATGTCATGCATGTTGTCTTGCATTGCTTAGTTTTTACATCATATATAGATTTCCATCTGCTTACTTTCTTACTATATAAATCATATATTTGAATTATATCATGCCATCATGTTTACATAGTACATACACATCATCTATATGAATTATGGCATGGCAACCCATTTAATAAAGACATCATATAGTTATATCATCTCATCACATTTAGTGTTTACAGTCATCATATTTAGAATTATGGCATTCTATCCATGAATGTATGTGAATTATGGCATGCCAACCTATTTAATAAACACATTATATAGTTATGTCATGGCATCCTGTTTACATAGTCTCATATTTTGAACTATGTCTTTCCATCTTTTTTAGTTAGCCATCATAATGTGAAACTGTGTCATGCTATCATGTTTAGTTAGCCATCATATATGTGAAATTGTGTCATGCTATCATGTTTGGTTAGACAACATAAATATGAATTATTTCATGCCCTCTTTTATTCCCCACTATCCATTGCACCTATCTATCATACACTGTCTATACTTTCAATTCTTGTTCTTGTTTATCGACCATTTGAATTGGAGAGCGTGATGGCGATATCTAAGGGAGTAACAACACGGTCTTGAAAAGATAGTGCTACCAGTTGATGCAGATAGAACCACGGTTGTACTTGCCCAAGGACCAGATCCACCACACATAACCCGGACTCGCATGATTGTACCCCTACCCGGTTGGACAGAGAACCGGCTACACCCCTTCTAACCCCAACCCGGCAGATAGTAACCCGATTCGATTGACACAACACCGTCTCCACCACAGAGCACCCAAACACGAGCGGTTAGTAAAGGGAACTGCGAGTGCCCAAAGCACGAGGACCACCACTCTGAATCCCAACTCAACGCTTAAAGGAGAAGAAGATTTGTTCTCGGGTCAGGTTACGTAGCTATGGTTCATACTCCTTTGCTCTTGCATTCTGTATTTACCCATACCAACTATTTTCAAATTTGAAGGATGGAATTGGAACTCCATTGGTGCAGCGGTATATTTTAAACTGTTTCTTTAACTGGTTTCTTGTTGTAACTTGCTCTATGTTGATTTCGGTTTCAATTGAATAAGCAGTTATGTTCTCATGTCATGCGCATTACAAGTGTTGTTATTGCTCTATAGTTACCCACACTTATATTACATCTATTCTCGCTTTGTCTTGAACAAATATTATTTGAATTTGTGTCTCTATCTTGATTTGGCAAAAAAACTAGACCATAAAGTGACCATGGTACATAGATATATGTTTGTTTCATGTTGTTATCCTGTCCACTTTACTCTTGAACTCATTTACCAAAATGAGTTTCATATACAACATGGTAAACATGTGATGTGTCTGCTTGTTTCTCTTTTAGAATGCGGACAAAATATTGGAGAACAGTATCGCGTTATCCAATGGTAAAGGAAGTAATGCGGATAAGGTTCAAGATAGTGAGACATCCTTGTTGGTCTCCAAGAAAGCTGATAAATCCTATCTTGACGATAGTGAGGGAACCCAAAAGTCATGTCTTGATGTAGTGTTCGAGTTACTGGCCACTACTGCTGGCACAAGCTCTTTGAACTTCATTTGCTGAATCGGTTCGTCTTCTTGAGTCTCAACTTCAAGTTGAAAGACATCGATCAGATGTGCTGCAACAGGAAGCTGAAGGACTGAGGAAGTCCCTGCAGAATTCAGATGCATATTTCTGGTGCAACAGCACACTATAAGAAATGTGTTAACCCATGACGGATACAAACTGTCACATATATGCACAAAACCATCAAGGTAGGTCGTCTATGACGGACCTGAAATCCGTCATGTATATCGCGTCATAATTTAACCACCATGCACTCCATGACGGATCGTTTGTACTGTCATGTATCCTTGATGGTTCTTGACTGTCACAGTTTGCTGTCAAGTAATGGGGTTAATCATGTACTCCACGTCATCATCTGACATGGCTGCCAACATGGATCTCACATGGCAGCCCATGTGGTAGTCGGCCCAATTAGGATTTTGGCCCACCAAATTTCATCTCGTCAAGACCATCGGCCCATGTTTCGATCAGCCTTGTAAGAATTTTAGCCCATTAAATTTCAGATCAGTCAAAGGCCCACTAATTGCAATTGAGAGATAGCCCATGACTTCGTTTCTTTTGGTCCATGGAAAATTAAGTCAATAAAAAAGTTTTGATTAAATATGCTCATTGCCTTATAGAAAAAAGGAGTTTGCATATATATACCATATACATAACTTCTTTATCAAAAAAAGGAAGAAATACACAGCAAAAAATGTAAATACAGATTATTATTTTTCAGATCTGGCCTACTACTCTGAGCTATACTATTCTGCATCCACCACATCAAGCGCCGCCGAGCGCTCGCGAGACATCAATCAGACTTCATCGCCATGGCTTTTCTCTGGCCACTGATCTAGCAAACTTCTTTAAAATAAAATTAAAATAAAGACGACGCCGGAGACGCCTTTGTCAAGGCGTTCGCTGCTGCTGCTCGTGTTGGAGGCGCCGGCGTGGGGGGTCAAGGAGGCCATCCATCGGTAGCGCTGGATCCCGTGACGAAGATGATGACATCGGAGTGGCCGACGAACCAGGCGAGGCAGGGAGGTCGGGAATGGGCCGCCGGCATCCGGATCCGTCCGGATCAGGCCGGATCCCGACGAAATTGAAGGAGAACGGCGACTAGAAGGTGTCCTCGGGTGACGCCATGGGCGCTCGGCCTCCATTGCTGCAAGGAGAGGCAGAGAGAGATGAGATAGGAGAGCAACCGAAAGAGAGGCAGCGCGAGGCGGGGCTCACCGGCGTGCTGCGGTGGGAGGCGCGGGCGACGGCCCGTCGCGCAGCCGGTGGCGGTCAGCGGCGGAGAGCCTAGAAGGTACTCGAGTGCGGCTGCTGCTGGTATGGTGCTCGTGTTCGTGTGAGAGGATAAGGTACCAACGAAAGCACAAATAGATAGTAGAAGGAGTAGGGACCGTTGGATCGAGTAAGACTGAACGGTGGAGAGGCGTGATCCGTGAGAAGCCTGGTTCGACCAATCAGAACGCAGCAGGCTAAAAAAATTCTCCAGCTAGTATAACAGAGTCGGGTGTGTTTATTAGAGCATCTCCAACGGGCTGAACGCCCACAAAAAACAATTTTTAAGCCTACCATCATCATCTGGTTTGGCATACAACGCCTTATTCCAAAGAACATGAAAAATGTGTACACACTCACTCACAAGACAAAAAATGCGTAGCCATTCTACAAACTAGATGTATATATATCATCGGAAGCATAGATTGCATAGATTTTTAACAATACAAAGGTATTTTACATCGGAAGCATAGATTGCATAGATAAAAAACGACAAACGATAAAACTAGAAATATTACATAGATAAACTACTCTAAGTCGCTATCATCATCACCATTATCATCCTCGGCGGTGTCGTCCGAGGTATCGAGCCATATGTCCAACCACCGATCATCATCTGCCGTGAAGAACGACTGCCCACCTGCTGCAACGAGATCGGAATGCGCATTCGCCAACGCCTTCCGCCGACGCATGTCCAACCGCTCCTCGCGGCGCCTTCGCGTGTCCTCCTCGCGGCGCCTTGCCCAATAGACTTGCTCGTAGGCGACGTCCTCTGGGTGGCGCCGGCGCCACTCCGCCATGACCCGCTCGTCCTCCTGGGTGACGAGGAGGCGGTGCTGCCGCTCGGCATGCTCCGCACGGTCTTGTGTCGTGTTCAGACGAGGCGGAGGGGTCACGTCCAGCACCTGCTGGAGCGTGTACACGTCTTGGAAGTTCATCTGCCCGCGCGGCCGGCCTAGGCGCCACGCCGCCGCGTCGTACGCACGGGCGGCCTCGCGCGCCATCCCGTAGGTGCCGAGGCTGCCGAGATCGCCGGGCGTATCTCCGAGTAGTAGCCGCCGTTAGGCGCGGTGACGCCACAGCCGGACGCTCTCGGCGCTGGGCGGCATGGTGGCGGCGTCGGTGGCGGGGGAGCTGGAGCGGTCGAGGCGTCGGTGGCGAAGCGGTGGGCGGTGGAGGCGATGTGGCAAGGAAGAGGAAGAGGAGAAGAGGCGTGGAAAAGGCGTGTGGCGAAGCGCCCGATTTATAGGCGCGAAGCGGTCGCGGTAAAAATGGTGCGGTGGCGCCTTTTCACGCGACGCTAACGGTTCCCACAGCAAGTATCCCGCCATCGGAGCGGCAAAAGCGTTCCGCTTCTTTTGGCATTGACTGTTGGAGTTGCTCTTAGACTAGATCGCAGCTTAGTACAAGTGGTTTGTTCGCACTAGTAATGTAAAGAGGTCCTCGTTCCAAAACCCATAAGTTACTTTTTTTATTTGATTCTTTGCTTATTTTCTTAGTTTTATTTTTAAAAATTACTTTTCTTGGACATGGATAAATGAAATGGTATCTATTTTTTCTACTTTATTTGGAGGCAAACATATGAACATATTTTCCAACGTGAATTTTCATGCTTAGTGGTGTTCGTTTACGTTTTTTTGAAATTAGAAAACAAAAAACTCCATGATCAGGGTCAAGTCCTGGTATCCTCATGTTTGGAATCCTTTCGTTTTCTTGTATACGTTTTCTTGTATAAGGCCTAAACATAGACTCAAGAATACAAATATAATTTTTCAATCCAATTTTTCATACCTTTTGAACCACTTGTCGTTCGAATTAGAATTATATGCGTTAAATATCTAGAAATGCACTTTGTAGCTTAAATATAGCAAACAGATTTCGAAAGATGCCAAATTTTGACATGGCTCATGTAATCGTGTATCTTGAGTGTAGAAAAACTTTCAATGCCAACGGATGAAGCACCGGTTGCTTCGCCCTCAAAGTAGACCCGTTTTCTCTCGAAACCGTGTTTCTTCTCGGGGATGGTTCGATTTGTAAGCAATGTACATCATAACTTTGGCAAAACTTTCTCAAATTTTTACCATGCCCTACAGGAATTATCTGATCACAACATGCCAATTTTCATGCTTTTCAGAGTTTGTATTTATTCTTTGCAACTAAAAAAACAAAAAAAACTCTATGTTTGGGGTCGCGTTTTGGCACAATCATGTTTAGTGTTCCTTTCGTTTTCTTGTATAACACTTAAACAAAGACTCAATGACACAAATACGATGTTTCAACCTAATTTCGCCAACCTTTTCAACCACTTGCATTTCAAATTTAAATTATATCAGTTAAATGTCTAGAAATGCATTTAATGGCTTAAATATAGCAAACAGGCTCCGAAACATGCCACGTTTTTACATGAATCATGTGGGGATGTATCTTTAGTGTAGGATTTTTTATGCAAATGGATGTAGCATCGGTCGCTTCACCTTCAAACTAGAACAGTTCTCTCTTGAAACCATTACTTTTTTCTTGGACATGGATAAATGAAATGGTGTCTATTTTTTTCTACTTTATTTGGAGGCAAATAGCTGAACTTATTTCCCAATGTGAATTTTCATGCTTTGCGGTGTTCGTTTAAGTTTTTTTGAAATTAAAAAACAAAAAACTCTATGATCAGGGTCAAGTCTTGGCACCCTCATGTTTGGAATCCTTTCGTTTTCTTGTATACGTTTTCTTGTATAAGACCTAAACATAGACTCAAGAACACAAATATAGTTTTTCAATCCAATGTTTCCTACCTTTTAAACCACTTGCTGGTCAAATTAGAATTATATGTGTTAAATATCTAGAAATGCACTTGATAGCTTAAATATAGCAAACAGATTTCGAAAGATGCCAAATTTTGATATGGATCATGTAATCGTGTATCTTGAGTGTAGAAGAACTTTCAATGCGAACGGATGAAGCATCGGTTGCTTCGCCCTCAAAGTAGACCCGTTTTCTCTCGAAACCGTGTTTCTTCTCGGGGATGGTTCAATTTGTAAGCAATGTACATCATAACTTTGGCGAAACATTCTCAAATTTTTACCATGCCCTATAGGAATCATATGATCACAACATGCCAATTTTCATGCTTTTCAGAGTTCATATTCATTCTTTCGAACTAAAAAAACAAAAAACTCCATGTTTGGGGTCGCATTTTGGCACAATCCTGTTTGGTGTTCCTTTCGTTTTCTTGTATAACACTTAAACAAAGACTCAAGGACACAAATATGATGTTTCAACCCAATTTTGCCAACCTTTTCAACCACTTGCATTTCAAATTTGAATTATATCCGTTAAATGTCTATAAATGCATTTAATGGCTTAAATATAGCAAACGGGCTCCAAAAAATGCCACATTTTTACATGAATCATGTAATGATGTATCTTCAGTGTAAAAAAATCAATGCAAACGGGCTCCGAAAAAACTAAAGTTCATCGAATTGACCACCCACCTACCGCGTCCGTCCTCCATTTCCTGCGTCTGAGTCGTTGTCTCCTCTACCCTTGCTCCCCATCCGTGCCGCCTGATGTAGACATAAACCTAGGGTAGGGTAATAGGCCTGACCTATACATCCTACCTAAGGTCCTAGTCCTAAGAACAATGAAGTTCAAGTATCAGAAGAAGGGATCCAGCAAAGGCGTCGAGTGAAGTCCACTCGACCTACCATCCACTCGGTGATCTCACTTTATCCGTGTCACTCGACCATCAAACCACTCGACGATAAGAAGACCTAAAGCGCCTCCGCAAACAACGATCGGGCATTTACTTAGATATTTAATGACCATTTACAACATTTCAAAGACAAAGCGTTACTGTGAACGCCACCTCTTTATGTACCTTGAATCCTATGTAACAGAGGGGTGTTGGTGTCCTGGCGCACTCTATATAAGCCACCCCCCTCCTCTGGGACAAGGGTTCGCACCCCTTGTAACACACAGGCGTATAATCCAGTCGACCGCCTCCAGGCTCCGAGACGTAGGCTGTTACTTCCTCCGAGAAGGGCCTGAACTCGTAAAACCAGCGTGTACAACTCCTCCATAGTTAAGATCTTGCCTCTACATTCCTACCCCACTATTCTACTGTCAGACTTAGAACCACGACAGTTGGCGCCCACCATGGGGCAGGTGTCTTAGCGACTTGTTGGAGAAGTTGCAATTTTACCGATCCCCTTCATCATGGTTTCAAGGGGAGGTTTAGCTGAGGGCCTCGTGATCCGTCTCGGCGCGCTCGTTTTCGTCGCCGATGACTCCGCTTGGCTTCAGGAGGCTCTACTCGACGTCGATGCACTCCCCGTCCGCGGGGCAACGCACTTCCGCGTGTGCGTCCGCGGCGTCCTCCTGAGGCAACCGTCGACCCAGTATCGGTCGGCACCTGTGGCGTCCTCCCTCCACGTCGCCCGCCGGCGCAAGCGCTCCGGTCGGTCAAGGCTTCAGCGATGGGTGAGGCATGCAGTGGCTCGCCAAACGGCCACCCCTCAAGTCGCGGCGATCGAGCCCGACGAATCTCTACGGCATTCGACTGGCTCCGAAGAGACCGTGATCCGAAAGTGCGACAAAGATGATCGAGCGGCGGAGGTCCTGATGGTCGATGGACCTCGCAGTCCTCCCGGCTTCCCTCGCATCAACGGTGGCGACGGCAGAGGTGATCCGTCGCATGCTCATGAGGAATACCGCCCCGAGCCCCTCTCTTCGGAGTAGAGGGAAGAGCTTCGCCGCCGGAACATGGATGCTCTTCACACTCCTATCGTTGGAGAAACCCCTGAGGCCCGGGCCTTGGAGGACGCGCGCCTGGCCAATCTGGTTTGGCGCACTTTCGACCGAAAATCTCCAAATGAGTACTCGACGAGCGCGGCGCGACAAAGGGTTCAAGAATCCAAATGACGCCAACTTTTTCCACCTCCGACTCAGGTATATCAAACTCCGATCCAAAATCTTACAACTGCTGCTCAGATAGCAGAGTCAATTCAGCCCTCCCAAATCGAAGCTTCGGGGTTTAATGCGAATCAGACCTTTACTCCGGCAGCGGGGAGGCGAATATGGGCGTATCACAGTCGCGGAATAGGATCCATAGCAGGTCCGTTGTTGCAGATCTGATCCGATCGGCACATAGTCCAAGATCGCCCCGAGGCGTGAGGGACGTGACGACCGGGCGTGATCAAGACAGTAAACCGTGAGCAAGATGATCACCGACTCGATCGTGATTTATCGTCGCCGAAAGTGCCCACTCCTCCCCAAGGAGTGGATCATATGTGCCTCGACAAATAGATGACAGCGCCCTCACGGCTGGGGCGAAGGATTCCAGTTGACCCCAGGGAGCCAGGCTTTGATGCGAGACCTATTCTCGTTCAAGGTTTGGTCGACAGGAACAGAGCTCACCGAGAAGGTCATGATAGAGATGTACCCACCAGCAGTAGAGCGCGCGTCTCAGGACCAGAGTGCTTCAGCAGAGCCATCAGGGCCGCGGTGATTCCCCCCAACTTCAGTTGGCGATCGAGTCAGTAAGTTCACTGGTGAGTCCAAGCCTGATACTTGGCTTGAGGACTACCGAGTGGCTATTCAGATTGGCGGCGGTAATGATGAAGTGGCTATGAAACACCTACCTCTGATGTTGGAGGGTTCGGCCAGAGCGTGGTTGAATCAGTTAGCACCCAGCAGCATTTACACTTGGGAAGATCTTGCCCGAGTGTTTGTCAGAACGTTTGAAGGGACATGCAAACGACCAGCAGGTTTGACAGAGCTGCAATCCTGTGTGCAGAAAACAAATGAAACTTTGAGGGATTATATCCAGAGATGGATCACAGATGCATCACACAGTTGAGAACGTGTCTGATCACCAAGCAGTCTGCGCCTTCAAGGAACGCGTCAAATATCGAGATTTGAACTTGAAGTTCGGTCGGACCGGAGACATGTCTCTGAGTTGAATGATGGAGATTGCCACCAAATATGCTAATGGTGAAGAAGAGGATCGGCTCCGGAGTGGCAAGCACAAATCAGTCGCCCATGAAACCGGAGGAGGAAACTCCAGTCGGAAGCAGAAGCGTAAAGCCGAGCCAGCTGCTCCTGGGGAAACCTTAGTCGTGACTCAAGGAAAACCCAAAGGGAAGCCCAAGGGGCCATGGAACCCTAAGAAGATAAAAGACCAAGATGGAAATGATGTGCTAGATTTGCCATGCCACATCCACACAAAGAAAGATGAGGAGGGTAAAATCATTTACCCGAAGCATACCACTCTACAGTGCCGGCTCCTGATCCTGCAGTTCCGTGATAAACAACCCAAAGACAAGGAAAAAGAGTCCGACAAGGTTGAGGACAAGGAGGAGAGTGATGATGGTTACCCTCACGTCAATTCCACTATGATGATTTTTGCTGATGTTGAGAGTAAGAGTCGATAGAAAGTGATCAACAGAGAAGTGAATATGGTCGCTCCGGCGACGCCCAATTATTTGAAATGGTCCCAGACTGCCATCACATTCGACCAGTCCGATCACCCGACACACATAGCCACCCCTGGGAGGCAAGCTTTGGTGGTCGACCCAGTTGTTGAGGGCACTCGACTGACTAAAGTTCTGATGGATGGTGGCGATGGGCCTGAACATCCCGTATGCGTAAAACATTGAAAGGGATGGGCATTCCGATGTCGGACTCAATGCAAGCGATATGAGTTTCCATGGAGTCATTCCGGCAAAAAGGTTGAATCACTCGCCAGATTGCTCTTGACGTGGTTTTCGTGATCACAAGAATTACCGCAAAGAAAAGTTGACATTTGAAGTGGTGGATTTCCAGAGTACTTATCACGCCATTCTGGGCAGGCCGGCTTACGCGCGTTTTATGGCTCGACCATGCTATGTGTACCTCAAATTGAAAATGCTTGGTCCCAAGGGAGTGATCACCATCACTTGCAATCGAAAGAAGGCAGAAGAGTGCTTCCAGAAGGGCTCAAAAATCGCTGACGCGCAGATGGCAGTGGTGGAATTGCAGGATTATCAAAAAAATGCAGATCCGAGTGATTTGCTACGAGCTAAGAAGCCTGCAACGGATTCAGCATTTCAGTCTTCCGGTGAAACGAAACCGGTTCATATCCACCTGACTGATCCCAACGCTGCTCCGACCCACACTTCAACAACTCTCGACTCCAAATAGGAAGAAGCGCTCATCCAGTTCCTCCATGAGAACTGGGACATCTTTGCATGGAAACCTTCTGACATGTCGGGTGTTCCTGTGGGTAGCCAAGCATCGCTTATAGTCGACCCAAAGATAAAACCGGTCAAGGAACATCTTCGACGATCCGCCGCATGTAAGAGAAAAGCAATCGGTGAAGAAGTGGCTCGGCTCCTGGAAGCTGAGTTTATCTGAGAGATTTACCACTCCGAGTGGTTAGCTAACGTTGTCATGGTCCCTAAGAAGGACAATTCACTCCGCATGTGCACCGACTTCAAGCATATCAATCGGGCCTGCCTGAAGGATCACTTTCCTCTCCCTCGCGTTGATCAGATAGTCGATTCGACTGCTGGATGTGAGCGTCTGTCCTTTTTGGACGCTTATTCCGGGTATCATCAGATCCGTCTGTTTGGACCCGATGAAATCAAAACAGCTTTCATCACCCCATTCGGGTGCTTACATTATGTCACTATGCCATTCGGCTTGAAGAGCGCTGGAGCCACATTCATGCGAATGATTCAGAAGTGTTTACTCACTCAAATCAGTCAGAATGTGGAATCGTACATGGATGACATTGTGGTCAAGTCACGCAAAGGTTCCGACCTACTGACTGACCTTGCTGAAACCTTTGCCAACCTCAGAAGGTACGATATCAAGCTTAATCCATCAAAGTGCACGTTCGGAGTTCCAGGAGGAAAGTTGCTCGGTTTTCTCGTTTCCAACGAGGGATCGATGCTAACCCCGAGAAAGTTGGTGCCATACTCAATGAAACGCCCAAAGGCGTGTGCATGATGTTGAAGCTTCTTGGTTGTTTGGCCGCCTAAGTCGATTCATTTCCAGAGTCGGTGAGAAGGCGTTACCTCTCTACCGACCGATGAAGAAGTCGATAAGTTCGAGTGGACTCGAAGTCGATCGGCGTTTGCGAGCTAAAAGCCCCGCTTTCCACCCAGCAAGTGCTTGCTGCCCCAATCAAGAAAGAGCCTTTACTGCTTTACATAGCAGCCACTGGACAAGTCGTCAGTACAGTACTTATGGTCGAGCGAGAAGAAGAGGGAAAAGCCTATAAAGTTCAGCGCCCGGTTTATTATGTTTCTAAAGTACTGACTCCATTGAAACAGAGATATCCGCACTATCAGAAGCTTGTTTATGGGGTTTATATGACCACGAAGAAGGTTGCACACTATTTCTCTGACCACTCATATGCTTCGGGCGACGCTCCATTATCGTAGATTCTCGCTGTAGATGCAATCGGTCGAGTGGCAAACTGGCCGATTGAACTTTTTCCCTTAGATATTCAGTTTGAGGCAAAGAAAGCTATCAAGTCCCAAGCAATAGCTAATTTCCTCGCCGAGTGGATCAAACAGCAATTGCCGACTCAAGTTCACTCGGAGCACAGGACCATGTTCTTTAACGGTTCCAAGATGCTGAATGGTTCGGGTGCCGGGGTGGTATTAGTATCCCCCCGAGGAGACAAGCTCAGATATGTACACCAGATTCACTTTGATTACTCCAATAACGAAGCAGAATACGAAGCACTCTTATACAGGTTGCGCATGGCCATTTCACTCAGTGTCCGTCGCCTCATGGTCTATGGCGACTCAGATTTGGTGGTCAATCAAGTGATGAAAGAGTGGGACGTCAGAAGCCCAGCCATGACTGGCTACTGCAATGCGGTGAGAAAGTTGGAAAAGAAGTTCGAGGGGTTAGAGCTCCATCATATACCCCGACTGAAAAATCAAGTACCGATGATTTGGCGAAGATAGGTTCCAAGAGAGAAGCCATTCCCAGCAATGTGTTTCTGGAGCACATTCACACACCATTAGTTCAAGAAGATCCTTTTACAGAAGAGCCCCCGCAACCTAAGAGCGCCACAGATCCGACTGAAGTCGAGGTCCCAGCCGTGGTCGACCTAATCATGGAAGTTCTGGTTATCACTCCCGACTGGACAATACCTTACATCGCATACATCCTTAGGAAGGAACTCCCAGAGGATGAAGAAGAGGCTCGACAGATCGTCCGTCGATCCAAGGCCTTTACGGTGATAAAGGGACAGTTGTTCAGAGAAAGTGTGACTGGGGTCAGTCAGAAATGCATAACACCAGAAGAAGGTCGAATGATCCTCAACGACATCCACTCGGGGACCTGTGGTCACCATGCGTCCTCTCGGGCCATTGTGGCTAAAGCATACCGAGCCGGATTTTATTGGCCCCGAGCAAATGAAATGGCGAAAGATATAGTCGACAGATGTGAAGGTTGCCAGTTCTACTCTGATATGTCTCACTAGCCTGCGTCAGCCCTGAAGACCATTCCCCTCGTCTGGCCCTTTGCTGTTTGGGTATTGGACATGTTCGGGCCGCTGAGGACTGGTAGGAGCGGATTTACTCATGTGCTTGTAGCAGTCGACAAGTTTACCAAATGGATCGAAGCCAAACCTATCAAGAATCTTGATGCCAGCACTGCTGTCAGCTTCATCAGAGAATTGACATTCAGATATGGAGTTCCACACAGCATCATCACTGACAATGGATTGAACTTTGATTATGACGAGTTTAGAGCGTTCTGCACTTTTCAAGGCACACGAGTCGACTATGCTTCAGTGGCTCACCCACAGTCGAATGGTCAAGCTTAAAGGGCGAATGGTCTAATCCACAAAGGACTGAAACCCCAACTGATGTGTGATCTCAAACACGCAGCAGGTGCCTGGGTCGATGAGCTTCCATTAGTTCTCTGGGGTTTGAGGACAACTCCCAATCGATCGACCGGGCGAACCCCTTTCTTTTTGGTCTACGGAGCCGAAGCTGTTCTGCCAAGTGACCTGCTCCACAACGCACCCCGAGTAGAACTCTTCTCACGAAGAAGAAGCGAGAACAGGCTGGCAGGATTGATCGATCTCTTAGAAGAAGAAAGAGAGATCGCATTGATCAGGTTGACCATCTACCGGCCAAGATTTGCGTCGATTCCACACCGTAAACGTGAAGGGCCGAAGCTTTTCAGGAGGGAGACTTGGTTCTCGAGTGGATCAACAGGTTACACAAACGTGCCCCTTCTTGGGAAGGTCCCTTCATTATCACCAGAGTTCTCCACAATGGAGCATACCATCTTTACAATGTCGAACATCAGAAAGACGAGCCACGAGCTTGGAATGCGGAGCTGCTCCGCCCCTTTTATACTTAAGTACTCACTCGGATGAGATGTAATAAGAAACACCTTTGTAGTTTATTTATCAAAGACAAGAGCTTTATAATCTTCCTAAACGATTGTTGTTGCTTTTGTTTCCGTTTGAAATCCCCGATTGGGTGACTTATTGTGAATCCGTTTTAGCCCAAGTCTGAAAAATCCTACCGAGTGGTGAGCAAGCCTCTCACTCGGGAGGCTTAGCTGCGAATCCGTTTTGCCTAAGTTTGAAAAATCCCACCGAGTGGAGAGCAACCTCCCACTGGGGCTTAGCCTTGATCAAGTACTCGCCTAAGTATGAAAATTACTACCGATTGGAGAGCAACCCTCCCGGCTCGGGGCTTAGCCAGCCAAGTACTCGCCTAAGTTTAAAATCCCACCGAGTGGGGAGCAACCCTCCCACCTGGGGCTTAGCTGATCAAGTACTCGCCTAAGTTTGAAAAATCCTACCGAGTGGAGAGCAACCCTCCCGCTCAGGGGCTTAGCTGCAGTCAAGTACTTGCCTAAGTTTGAAAAATCCTACCGAGTGGAGAGCAACCCTCCCACTCGAGGGCTTAGCTGCAGTCAAGTACTCGCCTAAGTTTGAAAACTCCTACCGAGTGGAGAGCAACCCTCCCGCTCAGGGGCTTAGCTGCAGTCAAGTACTCGCCTAAGTTTGAAAAATCCTACCGAGTGGAGAGCAACCATCCCACTCGGGGGCTTAGCTGCAGTCAAGTACTCGCCTAAGTTTGAAAAATCCTACCGAGTGGAGAGCAACCATCCCACTCGGGGGATTAGCTGCGTGCAAGTACACGCCTAAGTATGAAAAATCCAACCGATTGGAGAGCAAACCTCCCACTCGGGGCTTAACCAGTCAAGTACTCGCCTAAGTCTGAAAAATCCTACCGAGTTGAGAGCAACCCTCCCACTCGGGGGCTTAGCTGCAGTCAAGTACTCACCTAAGTTTGAAAAATCCTACCGAGTGGAGAGCAACCCTCCCGCTCGGGGGCTTAGCTGCAGTCAAGTACTCGCCTAAGTTTGGAAAATCCTACCGAGTGGAGACCAACCCTCCCACTCGGGGCTTAGCCAGCCAAGTACTCGCCTAAGTTTGAAAAATCCTACCGAGTGGAGAGCAACCCTCCCACTCGGGGGCTTAGCTGCAGTCAAGTACTCGCCTAAGTATGAAAAATCCTACCGAATGGGGAGCAACCCTCCCACTCAGAGGCTTAGCCGCAATCCAGAACTTGCCTAAGTATAGAAGCCATCACTATCTGCAAGGACGACGAGGTGCAGGTCGACTGCAACCTTCTCCTCGGAGCTACGCCACAAGTACAACGTTCGCTCCATCCCTATCCGCAAGGACGAAAAGGTGTAGGTCGACTGCAACCTTCTCCTTCGGAGCTACGCCACAAGTACAACGTTCGCTCCATCCCTATCCACAAGGGCGACGAGGTGCAGGTCGACTGCAACCTTCTCCTTCGGAGCTACGCCACAAGTACAATGTTCGCTCCATCCCTATCCGCAAGGATGACGAGGTGCATGTCGACTGCAACCTTCTCCTTCGGAGCTACGCCATAAGTACAACGTTCGCTCCATCCCTACCTGCAAGGACGATGAAGCGGAGGACGATTGAAATCTCAAACACAAAGATTATTCCGAGTGAAGAAAATTCCACTCGAAGGTAAACGCAAGCATATTCAGAAATAAACCAAGTTCGGATAAATTCCTAAGGTTTCGGACGACGGTTCAAAAGTAGTCGAGCATCAAGCCCGAAGCATTTTAACGGTTACACAATCACTCGGCGTCCCGAGGAAAATAAAGGTGAAGCTTAATGTTTTTTCGATCACGCATCAGGAGAAGGACTGGCCGGGTCGCAAAAACTGTCAAGGTCGATGCTGTCTGCAATGCGAGTGGCGGCGGCAAGAAAAGTGTCCATGAAAGACTGGAAAGTATGCTTCTTCGTGTTTGCAACTTTAAGCTCCGCCAGCTTGTCTTCTTTTGCATCCTTGCGGCACTTTTCGGACCGTAGATGAGGCGACGCCAAGACCACAACGAGTAGAGGACTTCTTCCATTCTTGCACACGATCAGGGATTTGATTCAGTTGAGCCATCAGAGACTCGAGATGTTGAGACAGTTCCGCCTGAGGCCAAAGTTCTGCATCAATCCGGGTCATTGCAGCCTTCAGACGGGCCAGATAGGCAATTGCGCCATCCATGCGAGACTCCAACCGCGGCACGTTCATTGCAACTTCATCCTTGACTGGACAGTTAATGGGGTCGAGACCCGTCTCGACCCGCCCAGTTTCCGCTTCAAAGTCTTGGCAAAATTCTGCATGGTCGAGTGAAGTATGAGTCGACATCGCAATTAAAATTATCAGTCGACGGAAAAAAGATAGATTAATCGGTACCTTCAAGTTTCAGGACCAGTTTCGCAGCAAGTTGGCTCAGATAAGACTCTAATTCGCCGTTCTTGATCTTGAGGCTCCCAAGTTCGCTTGGCCGTTTCTCCTTGTCCTTCTTCGCCTCTCGACTTCTTGGTTGGCGTCGAAACAAGGTCTTCAATTTGGAATTTTCTTCTTCTAACTTGCCGATCAAGCAAGCTTCTTGTCGAAGTTACTGTCTTCTCGCGCCTCCTTCCGAAATGTAGCTAGGTCCAGGTCCTTCGCTCCAAAGCCTGCATCATTTTCTCTAAAGAAATAACATTCTTCAGACGGGCTTGGAGTTGGCGGTTTTCACTACATACATCTGCTCGAGTGGAGTCACTCGGTTCAAAAAAATGGAAAGAAAAAAGTGCCAGCAGTGGGATAAACAGTCGGCGATTGATTACCTCCCATGGCAGCTACTTCATCACAAGCGCTCTGGAAATTTTTCTTGGCCAACTCCAGATCAAGGTTGAGGCTGATTTGCTGCTTGTTCATTGCAGAGAGCTGAGCCCCAAGATCGCAAGATTTCTCTGATCACAAGTCATATCGATCGACAGAGATAAAAAGACATCACAATGCTAATTACTCTAAGACTACCACCGAATCAAACATTCAATGGCGCCTCTGGGACTACACCGGTGGGTGCACTTAGCGTGCCCCCACCGATTCTTCAAAAAAGAGAAAGAAAGTTCTCAGACCACGATCGCCTGCACGATCACCTACGGTCTCGGGGACTACACCCAGTGGGTGCACTCAGCGTGCCCCCACTGGTTTCGATTCCACTCGGCATGGTCTGCCCAGCTTGAGTGGCGAGAAAAAAGGGAGAGAGGTTCTCATTCTCAGACCACAGTCGACTGCCCGTAGTCACCTATGGTCTCGGGGACAACACCCAGTGGGTGCACTCAGTGTGCCCCCACTGGTTTCGATTCCACTCGGCGTGAGGTTCCGTTCGAATCGACACAAAGAGACATACAACATTCAAATAGCCACACCCCAGTGGGTGATCAGACAAGAAATACGGTCAATCGGAAAGTCGACTAACCTGGACATTGGCTTCCAGAGCAGCTCTAGCGTTGAAGGCTACCTGACTAGCCTCATGCACCATTTTCATCTGTCCCATCACAAGATTCAACTGAAGAAGAGCTTCCTTGGCAGCAGTTGGCGGATCGTCTGGAGTTTGATATGCAGTGAAAAGTGATGGAGGCAGAGCAATCGCCGGATCTGAAGCAGAGAGTTGTATCGGCGCAGCAGAAGTCTGAGCAGCTGATCCCGAGGGGCAATCAGTCGACAGCGGAATAGTGAAGGTGACCTTGGTTCGAGCCGGATCTATCGAGCACTCGACCACCATTCCAGGCGTCACAGTCGACTGAGGAACTTGGACCTCAGGCACCTTCCCACTCAGCTCCTTATCCTTCTTCCTCCTCCCTCTCAGTGGCACCTCTTCGTCGTCATCCGGAAGCACAACAACATTTCGTGGATCTGCAAGGAACAGAGAAAGCCATAAGAATAACTGACAAATCATTGATCGACTGCATTTAATTCGAATCGACGGCTTACTAGCTTTGGAGGTGACGGCGTCTGCCTTCCTCGTCGGCCGGAGTCTTGTCGATATCCATGTCGGTTGTAGCCGAGGTCGGACTACGTAAATTCATCGTCCCACTCGGTCGTAACAAGAAAGCCAGTCGGAACAGAAAAATTGATCGCGACAAAAGATATGAGAAGAGCGTTTACCCAGAAGCAACATGAACATCCATCTTAATCTTAGGCAAGGTCTTCCGAGCCTTCGAAGGGTTAGCTTTGGGTTGCTTGGTGACCTTCTCAGTCAGATCCGGTGTCGGGGACCGAGCGCGCTTGTGAGATGGAGCACTTGACGCCACGGCCTTGCCGCGCCTGTTCGCGGGGTCATGCTTCGCTTGGATCGATGTTCGAGCGAGGCGGTGAGTTGGCTACCTCCTCGCCTTCCGACTCGTCGCTCTCATCTTCATCATCATCACCGGGGACTCCCACTCGCCGCTCTCCTCAAAGACTTGTCCTCGCCCTCTTGGTCTTGCTCGAGCTTGTTCACCATTGGGCATCGAATACATCTCCGTATAGATCTCGCAAAGCAATAGACCAATCCTAAGTCGATCGAAACAACAATCACCGGAAAATGCGTTCAAAAACTTCGATCATGATGACCAGACCTTCTCTGGCGGGTTGCTTTCGGTGAAATGGTCGACTCGCCTAGCACCCCTGGGGTTGTCCTTGTTCCCGGTGATACCCATCAACCACTCGGCTATGGTTTTGGCCTCCACCTCCTCCGGATGAACACGAGCAAAGGTCGCCAGCTCAAGTACATCCACATGGGATGGTCACGAGCTTGGAGAGGTTGGATCCGCCGACCGAGAAACACCTCGGCAGATCCATACCGGTGACACCTGGTTGATCGGTTGTACCACTCTCTCAACTAGCATGCCGGTCTCTGCCTTCCCGCATCACCACTTTCAAAGAAGATGGAGTTTGAACACGGTCAAAAGAGAAAGGAGGAAGCCCGATCGGGCTGGGTTGCGAGGACCTGGCAGTAGAACCAGGTCGACTGCCAGCCCTTTACGACTCAGGAAGAGTCATCGGAGGGAAAGAGCTCCTTTTCCTCTTCTGAATGCCCGGGCCTCCACACATCTGAATGACATGTGTTTTCTCATCTTTCGAGTTCGCTTTCTTCACAGTTTGAGATCGGATGGTAAATATGTGCTTGAAAAGACCCCAGTGCGGTCGGCACCCCAAGAAATTCTCGCACATGGAGACGAACGCAGCAAGATATGTGATAGTGTTGGGAGTGAAATGGTGGAGTTGGGCCCCAAAAAAATTCAGGAATCCGCGAAAGAAGGGATCCGGGGGAAGAGAAAAACCACGGTCGACGTGGGTGGTGAGCAGGACGCACTCACCCGGCAGCGGGCGTAGCTCGTTTCTCCCCTCGGCGGTAGCAGCGCTCTTATGGACGATCAGCCCCAGCTCGGCCATATCGTCCAAGTCCCCCTGTCGGAGCAAGGATCGGATCCAATCTCCCTGGATCCAACCCGACGGCAACCCCGAGCGCGACGAAGACCCCCGATTCACCTTCTTGCTCTTCGCCGCCCCCGTCGCTTTCTTCCATGCAGCTCACGCCGCCGTTTTGTCCTTCCCCATGGCGGCGGAGTGACGGCGTCGAGAGTGGATGGTCTGGGCGGAGCGGAGTCGCGAGAGGAAGAAGAAGGGAATGAGCATGCACAGCCTCGGTCTCGCCGCTTTTAAGGGCCTACTCCCGAGTGGCTGACGCGTGGGCCCGAGCGGTCCTGTCAAATCTCCCCAACAGTTGCACACGGGATACGTGGCGAAAAAGGTGGCGCAGTAATCGAAAGGTCCTATTTACCTACTCCACTTACCGCGGGACGCTCCGACTGCCGCGCTCCTACCAAAATTTCGAATCCCAGGAAATCCGGGATCCTCTGCAACCGATCACGCCAAAGATTTCGTGTCAGAAGTTTTGTTCGACGGATGTGGTGATATAAACCAGTCGGTAATTTCTGAATCGATCAAGGTGACCGAAACGAAGCTGAAATTCTGTCAACTGGCCTCTACTCGGAGATATAGACGAGACAATCAAGAGTAAAAGCAAGGTCAACTCCGTCCTTCTATTTCACTCAAACCTCGATCCATTCGGGGGCTAATGATGTAGACATAAACCTAGGGTAGGGTAATAGGCCTGACCTATACATCCTACCTAAGGTCCTAGTCCTAAGAACAAAGAAGTTCAAGTATCATAAGAAGGGATCCAGCAAAGGCGTCGAGTGAAGTCCACTCGACCTACCATCCACTCGGTGATCTCACTTAGTCTAGGTCACTCGACCATCAAACCACTCGACGATAAGAAGACCTAAAGCGCTTCACAAAGAACGGTCGGCATTTAGATATTTAATGACCATTTACAACATTTCAATACAGGCATTACCTGTAACGCCACCTCTTTATGTACCTTGAATCCTATGTAACGGAGGGGTGCTGGGGTCCTGGCGCACTCTATATAAGCCACCCCCCCTCCTCTCGGACAAGGGTTCGCACCCCTTGTAACACACACGCGTATAATTCAGTCGACCGCCGCCGGGCTCCGAGACGTAGGGCTGTTACTTCCTCCGAGAAGGGCATGAACTCGTAAAACCAGCGTGTACAACTCCTCCATAGTTAAGATCTTGCCTCTACATTCCTACCCCCCCCCCCTATTCTACTGTCAGACTCAGAACCACGACACCGCCATCCTTGTCCTGCCCAAGGAGATGTTGACGTCGAGTCCCCGTTCCTCCACTGTCGCGATGAGTGATACATGTTGACATTTTTATCAATCCTATTTTTAAAATACATGTGGACATTTTTCAAATATACTCCTAAACTTTTTCCTGAATACATGTTGGACAGTTGTCAAATGCACACTGAGTATTTCTAAAATACATGGCAAATAATTTTTAAACACACATTGAAGATTTTTCAAAGACGTTGTCAAATAATTTTCTAAATACACGGTGAATGTTATGTAAATGTGCTGAATATTTCTTAAGATACACGCTAAAATTTGTAAAATACCTGGTAAAAATGTTTGAACACATTTTTTTCAAAATATGTCAACCATACTATAAATGCACCGTGGTCATTTTTTAAATACGTTGAAAATTTTGTAATAGATACATTGAATTTTTTTAGATACACCATGTTTGAATTACACTATGAATAGTTTTGAGTGCACGACAATTAAGTTTTTAAATACATGATGCACATTTTATAAATATGCGATGATTTAGTTTAAGACGACAAACATTTATTAACGTACATATAATTTTTTCCCAAAGACACATGAACCTTTTTTTAATATGCACGAATATTTCTTTGGTGTATGTGAACATTTTATATATTTGTAGCGCGTGTTTTTACCAAAAGTAATACAAAAAATGTAAAGAAAACGGGAAAAGAAAAGAAAATAATAATGATAGATGGTCCGGTCAACAAGCATTTTTTACGAAGTGCGTTGTAACTTTTTCTATTTTTCGCGGAAGTATGTAGGTAGCATTTTTCTGCTCACAAAATAGCAACGCCCACCAAATAGCCGTTTCTGTTAAGACAAATGCTATTCGACGCCTTTAGCGCCTCGTCTCGTTGGGCCGGCCCAGTTTTGACTTCTTCTTTTTGTTTCCTAAACTGCAAAAACTTCACGCAAGATGGGTTTTGAACCGCGGCGAGTGAATTCAGAGTCCGACGCGACAACCACCTAACCAATTCACTTGGTGTGGTTACGTGCATGTCTTTTCTATTTTCTTTTATTTTCTTTTGTCTTTCTTTTTTCAAATTCGTGAAACTTTCTTTCTTAATGACTTTTCTTCTGCAAAATCAATGTACTTTTTCTCGAATTTGATGAACCTTTTAAAATTTTAAGAACTATTTTTCAAATTCGATTAACCTTTTTAAATTTTGATGAACTTTTTTAAAATTCAATGAACTTTTTTTCAAATTCGATGATTTTTTTTCAAATTTGATGTTTTGTTTGAAATTCAATTAACTTTTTTTCAAATTCGATGAATTTTTTTCAAATTACATCAACTTTTTCTAAATCGATATTTTTTTGCCATGAACAAGAGTACTTATGTAGCAAACTGGTTTGTCTTTTTCTTCTAAGAAAAACGGCACATACTATAACAAAAAATTTAGCGAACAAAAAAAAAGTGATCGAGTGATTGAACGACAACTAGCTTGCGAGCGGCAGTAGCCTGCGAGCGTTGCCCTGGCCAGGCCCATGCAAGCGATGCGGGCGCTGGGTTTGCTAACGAATATTGTGGCGCCAAGGAGGAGGTCTCCTTTGTTAACACACCTGCTCACGCTGTTGTCTCCTAATACAGGCCCACACCTGTATGTTTGCCTCTTCCGCTATGCAAATTCATCTGACCAGTAAATGCCACCTTCATTATCGCGTTGTTCCATTCATCCACTTAGCAGGAGTAGGCGAGCTCGTCTGACCTTTCGCCGCTCTCAAAACTATTGTTGTCTTTTCATAAAAAGACACATTATTGCCTATGCATGAAAATTACAAAAATAATTAGGCTCAAGTATGTTTGGTCTGCTCACTGTAGCTGTAGAGGTTAGTGCTACGTGGTTTGAATCCCGCTCAATTTTTTAAAACTAAAAAACTCCGCTTGTTATATTAAACACTTAGAAACCCCTATATCTGAAACATGGACTCTGCGAAGCGGCAGCGACCCAATCTCATGAGCGTGAGGTCCCTGTTACGATCCGCTTGTACCACATCACTTGTTTTCTCTTTTTATATGTTTACAACACACGATACGACGCAGCAGCAGCAGCATCATGCTCTTAGTTGATTTGAGCAAATACGTACGGATATCATCATCGTGTACACGTATGTGTACCTTTTTACGTGCGAGGTACATTAGTACATGAAAGATGTACAGATACCTGGATACATATAGGTGTACACATCGATGGACTTATGCATACGGCCGGCCGGAGAGCAAATTGTTGTCGTCCGTGTGTATGATTTTCCTTTAAAAAAGCAACAAAAAGCTGTCCATAACAATTCAACAACTTGAAAAAAGAAACACGTCAGCATGAGCCATCCATGACGGTCTGTGGGGTATGCAGTTGGTAGATACGTGACGGCATCCATGACGGTCCATCGTAAGGGCGCCATTATTGTTGGGCTTGTTCTCATATCACTAACCTGTGACGGATTTCATGACGAATAAGAGAAATCCGTCATAGATCATGACGATTTCTTAGAACGTCACCATAAATCCGTCATGGAATAACCGTTTTTTTGTAGTGGCAAGCGCTGGAGGATTTAAGCGCCAAACAAGAGAAAGTTAATAAGCTTGCTAAGCATCTTGCCAGCATTATGGGTACCCAGGATATATTGTTTCTTGAGATCTTCTGAAGTGGTTTCAGTTCTAGATTTGTTTTCTTTGTATGCGTTTATTTTATACTGGTCGCCAACTTTGACAACCAGTGTATATGATATGCTGCTTTGTTCCCTATATTTGCACTCGTGGCGAACTTTGATGCCCAGTGGTTGTAATATGTGTAACAGTCGTGATAGCCTAGCATAAGTTGCTTGTTTATTTATTTCCTTGTTGTCTTGTTTATTTGTTTGCTTGTAGTCAGTGCAGTTCTTTTTAAAACTAGGCCACAATAACCATGGGCTAATATTTACTGTAGTGACCTTGGGCCTCCTACGGGCCGTAAAAACAGTGGGCCTTCTACGGGCCGTAGAAATAGTACACCTTCTACGGGCCGTAGAAACAATGGGCCTTCTACGGGCCGTAAAAACAATTGGCCTTCTACGGGCCGTAGAAACAATGGGGCTTCTACGAGCCGTATCATCAATGGGCCTTATATGGGCCGTATGACCATAACGGGCCATCGTTAATAGGCCATATTTGATGACGCTATGAAAACGGCCCAACGTATTAACGGACCACAAACGGGCTAATGTAACCACGGGCTAAATTTGGCCCACAAGCAGAAAATGACAGTAACGGGCCGTAAGTAAACAAATGCTGGAAATAAGCCCAAGAATAAATGGGCTCTGAGAAGGCCGAAAGATAACATTCTTTGAAACGGCCCAACTGAATAACGGGCCCTTAATGGGTATAAAGTGATATACTGTTCATTACGGACCAGTTTCACCACGGGCCGTTAATGGATGTAAAGTGATACACTATTCATTGCGGGCCAGTTTCACCACGGGCCGTTAATAGGCCAAGAGTTACATAGGGCCTCGTATGGGCCGAAAGACGTCATGGGCCATACATGGGTCGGCGAAAACGGGTCGAATCATATTGGATGGCCCAGATGACGCCATCGGGCCTAATTCGGATAGGGCGTAACGGGCCTTGGGTTAGCGGGCCGTAAATGGGCTATATGCGAACAGGCCGTTAACAGGCCTTTCATGGGCCGGCCCGCCACCTTTTGACCAAGTCAAACGGGCCGGCCTTTTCACAGGAATGGGCCTCTGTTGGGCCTGCCACGTGTCGACGTATCATGGGCGCCTTCTGTCCAGTGAGTGGATGACATCTGTCCCAACGATGAGTCGGCACGTGTTCCCTCCAGCCAATGATGATTTTACTGTTGGAAATATGCCCTAGAGGCAATAATAAAAGCATTATTATTATATTTCCTTGTTCATGATAATTGTGTTTTATTCATGCTATAACTGTATTATCCGGAAATCGTAATACACGTATGAATACATAACCACAATACGTCCCTAGTGAGCCTCTAGTTGACTAGCTCGTTGGTGACGGATAGTCATGGTTTCGACTATGGACATCGGATGTCATTGACAACGGGATCACGTCATTAGGAGAATGACGTGATGGACAAGACCCAATCCTAAGCATAGCACAAAGATCGTGTAGTTCGCTTTCTTTGGAGCTTTTCCAATGTCAAGTATCTCTTCCTTAGACCGTGAGATCGTGTAACTCCGGACACCGTAGAAATGCTTTGGGTGTACCAAACGTCACAACGTAATCGGGTGACTATAAAGGTGCATTACGGTATCTCCGAAAGTGTCTGTTGGGTTGACACGGATCGAGACAGGGATTTGTCACTCCGTATGACGGAGAGGTATCCTTGGGCCCACTCGGTAATGCATCATCATAATGAGCTCAAAGTGATCAAGTGTCCGGTCACGGGATCATGCATTACTGATGCAGTAAAGTGACTTGCCGTAACGAGACTAAACGAGGTATTGGGATACCGACGATCGAGTCTCGGCAAGTAACATACCGTCGTCGACAAAGGGAATAGCATACGGGGTTGATTGAACCCTCGACATCGTGGGTTCATCCGATGACAACATCGAGAGCGTGTGGGAACCAACATGGGTATCCAGATCCCGCTGTTGGTTATTGACCGGAGAGCGTCTCGGTCATGTATGCGCATGTCTCCGAACCCGTAGGGTCTACACACTTAAGGTTCGGTGACGCTAGGGTTAATAGGAAGACAAGTATGTGATTACCGAATGTTGTTCGAGTCCGGATGAGATCCCTGACGTCACGAGGAGTTAGGAATGGTCCAGGATGTAAAGATTTATATATGGAAAGTGGTTAAACGGACTCAGGAAAGTTTCGGGGTATACGGTAATGTACCGGGGCCACCGGAGAGTTCCGGAGGTCCACCGGAGGGCCACCCCTCGGGGGCCACATGGGCTAAGTGGGAGGGAGCCAGCCCCTGGTGGGCTGGGCGCACCTCCCACCCAGGCCCATGCGGCTAGGGCATGGGGAGGAACCCTAAAGGCGCCCCTCAGCTTGGGGGCAAGCCACCCTCCCTCCTCCCTTTGTCACGCCGCCCCATCTAGGGTTTCCCCTAGATGGCCGGCCCCCCCTTGCCCTCTCCTCCTATAAATAGAGGGGTGGGGGGGGAGGGCTGCACACACCATTGAAGGCGCAGCCCCTCCCCTCCACAACACCTCTCTTTTTCCACGCGAGCTTGGCGAAGCCCTGCCGGAGAACTGCCGTACCAACTGCACCACGCCGTCGTGCTGCCATTGGAGTTGTCTTCCTCAACCTCTCCTTCATCCTTGCTGGATCAAGACGGAGGAGACGCCGTCGTCCCGCACGTGTGTTGAACGCGGAGGTGCTGTCCGCTCAAAGACTTGGTCATCGGTGATCGGAATCATGTTGGGAACGTCTTCATCATCACCACTCCCTCGAACGCTTCCGTACTCGATCTACAAGTGGTATGTAGATGCAAACTCTCTCTCTTGACTCGTTGCTTAGTAGAACTCATAGATGGATCTTGGTGAAACCGTAGGAAAATTTTATTTTCTGCAACGTTCCCCAACATTTACATGTGGAAAATCCCCATTGGTCGGGGCTGTTAACGGGTTATCGGATCCAAAACCCGCCCGATAGCTTAACGGTGTTTCGTTACGGTGGATGCCACGTGTCGGTCACCCTTGACGACAGCACTTCTGTGACGCGTGATTTATCGTCATGGAAGTGGACACTTCCGTGATGATAATTTTGGTAATGTCATGGAACACTTCTCTGACAAAGACCTGGTATGACTATCTTGATTCTGTCATAAATTTGTCATGGATGTACATGCATGACAAAAAACGCGACCTACTGTGACAAACACGTATCATCACGGAAGTGTATTTTTTTTTTGTAGTGCGCGCTGCCACCGCTGGCGACATTCTTATGGAGGCGCACGGCGGTCAGCGCCACCACCGCTGGCGACGTTCATGTGGAGACGCACGGCGGATCGACTTCTCCGCGATGCGCACATTCTAGGCGAGGCCCCGTGTATGTCGGTGTGGCGCTGAATGTTAGCCGATAGACGTTGTTAATCTCACTTTGTTTGCGAAGTAGTTTACCGTCAATATGCTCGCTTAAGAAGCTTCCTTGCCCTATTCTCGCACTCAATGCCTTGAATGAGATGGCATGCCAAGGCCGATTAGTTGCTAAAATATCCTGCCATATATTTATTGTAACGTATATTTCCATGGTCTAGTAGCCAATCTGTTAAGGAGAAATAGCTCTACACCGTTTTATACTCGATCTTTGTAGCTGCGATGGACTTCGATAGTTCGATGGCTATGTGCTTGGCCTCATTGATTCTTTGAAACGACTGCCATAATTTAGCACTCAAATCTGTTTTTGCGAATTAGCTTTACATATATTTACGTTACTTAGATCTGCTCGTCCAAATTTCTTGCCATAGCTTTAGACATCGACCTAGGTATTTTTTTTCTGGACTTCATAAAAAGCATATATGTTTTTCCTGTAATATCTAGTAGAAGAACTAATTTGTATGTCTAATAGATGGACATGACTTGGATAACTTCGTCAAGATTCTCCATTTGCATATGTCGAGGGGTTGAAAACTTCATGAACTTTATCGAGCTGAGTACGGTGGTCCAAAATCAGATGTGCTTCTGCCTGTAGCAGTTGTATGAATTCAATTACAAGACCCCAATCAACTGTGCAAAATCATCTACACTTGTATGGGATGTCAGTCACATATACTAGGTGGGTTCATCATGGTGAAGCCGTGAACATCAATGTTATTGACTATGTGGAAGCAGCAGATCACCCTCTTGATCTTCCTGATGCTCAGGTGGAAGAGGAGGAGGAGGTCTTTGGTGGCGGAGCTTGATGAGTTTGACCAACATTGAAACAATGCTATGAAATGCTCGTGCATTCCGTGAACTTTCACCTGCAGAAGAAAAACGGTGGGCCCGCATGTTGGAACAATGCAACATGGCTGTCACCCCGGGAAATAAGTTGTCAGTATTCTCAGCTATGGTCACCTTTCTTAAGGTGAAGACATCTGAGCGGATGACCAAAAAATCATTCAATGCGATGTTGGCTGCTTTCCGCAAATCTTTCCCAGATGCGTCTGAGTTGCCACACACCTATAGTAAAATGAAGAATTTCCTTCGTGCAGTTGGAATTGGATATGATATGATCCATGTTTGTAAGAATAATTGTGTTATGTTCCGGAAGGATTATGCCAACTTAAGTGAATGCCCGAAATGCAAATCATCAAGATGGAAAGATGGCTATGATGTGAAGAGGATTCTGATAATGTTTCGAGACATTTTCCAATTATACCAAGATTGCAGAGGTTGTTTCATGATGCTGAAACAAGAGAGGATGTACTGTGGCATTCTAGGAACCAGGAGTACAGAGATCAGAATGTAATGAGCCATCCATCTCATGGTAGTGAGTGGAAAAGATCCAATCATAAACACAAAAAGTTTGCGGCTGACCCGAGAAACATTAGACTTGGCTTAGCTTCAGATGGATTTAACCCATTTGGCCACCAGAGCGCCACATATAGCATGTGGCCGGTGCTTGTTATCCCTTACAACATGCCTCCATATGTCTGCACCAAAGAATCAAACTACATGATGGTGTTGCTCATCCCAGGTCCAAAAAGTCCTGGAAAGGATTTTGATTTGTTCATGGAGCCACTTCTGGAGGAACTTCAACAGCTATGGAGGAGTGTTCTCACTCGAGACCTATATAGCAGCCCACCAGCTGATTTCTTTCTGCGTGCTGTTATAATTTGGTGCATCCATGATTATCCGGCTTTGGGCACTATGTCAGGGCGAACAACACATGGTTACAATGCATGTGTTTGATGTGACAGGAATCCGCTATCATACGCAATACTTGGCAAGATCTGTTACATTAGACACCGTCGTTTCCTTGCCAAGGACAAGCCGCATCCTAGAAAATATCAAAGACATGTGTTCAATGCAAAGCATGAAAACCGTGATGCGCCAAAGAGGCTCACCGCCGATGAGGTTCAAGTGCAATTAGAGAAGGTCAGGCATATTACACCAGGAAACCATCCTGGTAATGGGTAACGGGAAAAGGAAGCGTGGCAGGGCAGAAGAGAGATTATTGTTTACCCGTAGGTCCACTTTGTGGGACTTGGAGTATTGGAAAGATTTGGATCTGCGGCATAATCTTGATGTGATGCACATCGAGAAAAATATGTGTGACAGCATTATCGGCACACTTCTTAATATTGAAGGCAAGACGAAAAATACCTTAAAATCTAGGATTGATTTGACACACGGTATCGAGACAGGATTTGCGAGTGCAAGATGAAGGTAAACCACGGGATATGGCACCGCTGTAATGCCTTGGACAAGGTAAAAAGAAAAGAATTCTGCGAGGTCACATCACGTGTGAGATTCCCACATGGATTTGCTTCCAACCCTGAAAGGAGAGTCAGTGCAGATGGAAACAAGGTACAAGGATTGAAAACTCATGACTGCCACGTCCCACTTCAAATGGTTTTACCTGTTATCCTTAGAGGATTGGGCCGCCCTGACTTATACAGAGTTGCAGAGTTGGGACAATTCTTCAAGGAACTCTGCATTAGAAATATCAGGATAGATGCTTTGGAGCGTCTCGGAGACAAGATACTGATACGTCTCCAACGTATCTACTTTTCCAAACACTTTTGCCCTTGTTTTGGACTCTAACTTGCATGATTTGAATGAAACTAACCCGGACTGACGCTGTTTTCAGCAGAACTACCATGATGTTGTTTTATGTGTAGAAAACAAAAGTTCTCGGAATGACCTCAAAATCCACGGAGGCACTTTTTGGAAAATATAAAAAATACTGGCGAAAGAATCAAGACCAGGGGGCCCATACCCTGTCCATGAGGGTGGGGGCGCGCCCACCCCCTGGGCGCGCCCCTCTGTCTCGTGGGCCCCCTGAGGCTCCGCCGACCTCAACTCCAACTCCATATAATCCGTCTCGCAGAGAAAAAATCAGAGAGAAAGTTTCATTGCGTTTTACGATACGGAGCCGTCGCCAAGCCCTAATCTCTCTCGGGAGGGCTGATCTGGAGTCCGTTCGAGGCTCCGGAGAGGGGGATTCGTCACCGTCGTCATCATCAACCATCCTCCGTCACCAATTTCATGATGCTCACCGCCGTGCGTGAATAATTCCATCGTAGGCTTGCTGGACGGTGATGGGTTGGATGAGATTTACCATGTCATCAAGTTAGTTTTGTTAGGGTTTGATCCCTAGTATCCACTATGTTCTGAGATTAATGTTGCTATGACTTTGCTATGCTTAATGCTTGTCACTAGGGCCTGAGTGCCATGATTTCAGATCTGAACCTATTATGTTTTCATGAATATATGTGTGTTCTTGATCCTATCTTGCAAGTCTGTAGTCACCTATTATGTGTTATGATCCGACAACCCCAAGTGACATTTATCGGGAGACTTCTCGGTGATGACCGTAGTTTGAGGAGTTCATGTATTCACTATGTGCTAATGCTTTGTTCCGGTTCTATATTAAAAGGAGGCCTTAATATCCCTTAGTTTCCGTTAGGACCCCACTGCCACGGGAGGGTAGGACAAAAGATGTCATGCAAGTACTTTTCCATCAGCACGTATGACTATTTACAGAATACATGCCTACATTACATTGATGAATTGGAGCTAGTTCTATGTCACCCTATGTTATAGCTATTACATGAGGAATCGCATCCGACATAATTATCCATCACTGATCCAATGCCTACGAGCTTTTCACATCTTGTGCTTCGCTTATTTACTTTTCTGTTGCTACTGTTACAATCACTTCAAAACCGAAAAATATTACTTTTGCTACTGTTACCTTTGTTATCATACTACTTTGCTACTAAATACTTTGCTGCAGATTCTAAGTTATCCAGGTGTGGTTGAATTGACAACTCAACTGGTAATACTCAATAATATTCTTTGGCTCCCCTTGTGTCGAATCAATAATTGGGTTGAATACTTTACCCTCGAAAGTCATTGCGATCTGTGGCACCCGGCTCGAGAAAACCTAACGCCCGTGTTCCAAATTTCGCAGATCGAGGAGAAGTCTTACGGAATACTAAGATCGCTTAGCATAGAACAAACCAGTTCTATATTATTACATGAATATGAATACAAGGTCTCCGATATTACAATGAATAACATCGGCACAGCGACACTATGCCATCCTCAGTTGCTCTATGCAAACAGCAGAACAACTCGAAGCAGCGGAATAACTCTAGCAGCGGAACAACAACGATGGTGGTGAACTCCACTCCGCAGGGACTCTGGCTGGAACGCTTATCCTAGCTCGCAAACAAGGACTCCACGGCAACCAAGAAATCAAATCCGGAATGACCTGCAAACTGGCATGACACGCCAGGTCAGTACATTGAATGTACTTTCAAGCTCACAATAATCCAGAAGCATTCAAGACAAACCACACCATGGCAATTACAGGTTAAACATGAATTAACATGAGATCATCAGAATAACATGGCATGACCAACATAAACATGATACAGCTATCACAACATGAACATGTTAATCCGACAATAATAGCATGCAACATGATGACACTATATGCACCATTTATTCTGCTCGGGCTACCTCGTAACCAACTCATGCATCACTTACCAACCTCGGACATCACACGATCATCTCAGGATCAAATCAAGCTTGGTATAAACAATACAGTAGCAATCATTAAATGAGCACAAAGTACCCACGATTCTCCCGCAACATCACGAATATCCAACAACTCGGTATCCACTATACCACCGTGATCCTTATGGCGATCACAACCACGACCAACACTTGGTCCCAAACCGTGATCCTTACGGTGATCACAACCCGGCCACTAAATGGCCCGTGATCCTTACGACGATCACAACCTGACCAACATTTGGCCCGTGACCCTTACTGCGATCACAACCACGAGTTATCATTAATCAAGTTATTCTTATTACTGTTGACTCATGGTGTGACCTACTTTCGACCTGGGCCCTTATCCACGGGCGCGGCTATCGATAGATTAATATACACTCTGCAGAGGTTAGTACATTGTACCCATACTACGGAACCCATGGCCTCGCACTCCCATTCGGGTGGACCAACAGCGTTCTGATAAAACCGTCCTACTGCCATGACACTCTCCCGTCCACTCCGACTCACTCCCCACTGGGCTAAGTCATGGGTGGCCCCGTGTCTACCTCCAGACACAACGACCACCGTCGTGTCCCGTCCCACACAGGGACACAGATCCAAAAACTCAAACAACTCAACAACGGGCACACAAGGTTATGCTCACCTATCGGGCTAGGGTACAAAGACGCCCATAACTTCCCTCATTGGGGCACCGTGAGAGGCACAACAATAGACCCAGTTAGGACCGTCCCATACCGGTAAGCGTGGTTGCACTGGTTAGCATCGATTCAGCGGCACCATAACTCAGCCAACAGTTGTTCAAGTTCAATTTAATCCGGTTAAACTTGAATGCAAATATGCTGAGCCATGATAAAATGCATGAACATGATATCAACATAATCATGAGAGTATCACATAACTATTCACCATATCAATAATAAATCATATCCACTGAACATGGCATACTGACTAGCATGACCATCACCAACATCAACATGTACTACTAGCAAGCATAAACATATGAGAGGAGATACTAGCAGGTAGAACATGATAACAGAGTACAAGACAACATAGCACAAAAGTGAACATGCAACTCTAAACATCACCTAAACAACGATAACCATCTTTTCAACGAGCAAACATTTATTAAATATTCAAGTTGAAAACCATGGCTACTGCATGACTATCATGCAAGTGGGTATTGTGGCTTGCACGGGATGAAGAAGGCACCGGGGAGAAGTGCGAGAAACTCGCGGAACGAATCGCCGGAAAACGTACTCTCTCGGAGGGGGCTGAATAAGGGCAAGGGCATAATGGTCATTTTCACAGTGTCAAACCATAGTGACCAACAGAACGGGCTCGACGAAACGAAGAAGTGAGCGTTGGATTCACCTCATTTGGAGTTACGGTTAAAAAGATATGGAGGTTTTTCTGCCAGGGACCCATCTATAATGAAAATCTTTTCAACCAGGGGCCTGAACTGAAAAAGTGAAAGCGTAATCGGGAAATACGTTTTCATCTTATCGATATGAACAGTGGCGGGGCAGACGCGTGCGGGTCCCACGTCTGGGGCCCATCCCTTATCCACGTGGGCAGGGCTTAGTCAACGACTGAGGGGCTGACCAGGGGGTCCCACGCGCAGGGGAGGCCCACCTGGCTCCTGTCTTCTTCCTCCTCTCCCTGCCCCCGACAGGAACAGAGGAGGCACGGGAGGAGCGCGCTGCCGGCGATGGGGCGGGCTGCTCCAGCCGTCTCCCGCCCGGCTGAGGGCACCGGCGAGATGGCAGAGACGAGACGCGCCCGTTCCTGGCGAGGGACGGCGCTGGGGAAGACTAGGGCGGCCGCGGCTTGGGGGTAACAGAGGAGCGGCCGGCGGCGGTTAAGCTTGGGGCGAGGGGCTCCGGTGAGTCCGGCGACGAACGGAGTAGATGGGTAGGATCTTAGAGGACTGGGTGGAGCTCTGGTGGTGGTATAAGGAGGAGAGGGAGCTCGACTTGGTCGAATTTGAGAGGATGGCCGCGGCGGCCATGGCGGCGATGGCGAGCAGGGAGGGCTCCAGAGGCTCGGGGAAGGGGCTCGGGAGGACCAGAGGGGCGAGGAAAGGCTCAAGGTGAGCTCGGAGGACTCGGGGAAGGGCTTATATAGCCGCGGGGAGGAGCTGCCGCGCTGGCGTCGCCGCGGACGCGTGGCCGGCGCCACGGACGCGTGCCCGCGCGCATGGACTCGGGGGCAAACGACGGGGAGGGCACAGGGAAGATCTCTCACGGGGAGAAGGAGGCCAAAGGAGCGCGGGGACGAGGCGGCCGAGGAGGAAGACGACGACCGGTGCACTGTGCTCTCGTGGGCGCTCGTCGGCGAGCGTCGGTGAGGAAGAGGACGGAGGGGGAGAGGGGTCCAGGGGAACGGCGACGACGAGAGGAAGCCAAGGGACAAGCTCACGAGCGCGAAAACTGCGAGAGGGGGAGGGGCCCGAGCAAGAAGACGCTCTGGGCGCGGCCATTGCACGCCAAATCGGTGGTCACCGCGTGCACGGGTGCACACAGTGACACAAGTGATGCCGAACCATGTCTGGTGGTTAGTCCCTCCTGGTTAAGTCTTCCCTATAGTGGTAAACTGGTTAAATACACTCTTGTTAAAACGTTAGTGAGCTCTTAAGTTTACTGCAGTAAAAGTTATGAGCTAAATGTGCTCAACTGGGATATGCTATGGGACAAACAAGTTGTCTGGGGTATTTATATATAGAGGTACTATGATCCTGGAGGTTTGAAGGGTAAATGGACCAAGATAATTCATAGTTGCTTCACAACTGCAAAAATGGCCCAGAAATGAAGATCATGATGGTGCACTCACATGGAGTGTACACTTGAGCTAAAATTGGGCAAAGCTTGACCATATGGTCATATGAAGACGCTGTAAAAATCTAATGCCAAATGGCCAAGCCAAAATGGCACTTGCTTTACAAACATCTCTGCTGACCAGAAACTTGGAATAATTATGGTGGTCAAATGACGCAATGAAATTATGCAAAAATGTGTTCAGAGATGTTTTATGGGTATAAGAATGATTTGGTAATTTATCAGGATTTTTGAAGCAATATAAAATGCACTTGCTTCACAACCTAAAAATATTGCCAGAATCAAATATTTGCTCCTGTGCTCACATAGATGATTTGATGGGGCTGCAAATGGGTTGAAAGGGTTAATATGAGCACATTAAGGAGTGTGAAAAAGTTAAACTCATTTGGGTACTCCTAGCTAGTACTTCCTTCACAAAGCTTTCTATCTGACAGAAATTTTGAAAATTCACTGAGGAAAATTGGCTAAAGTTTAACTTGTGCATGAGGCAATTATTTGGACATATAAACATGCCCAAAAATGTTGGGAGTCAATAGGATAAATATAAATGACACTTCCTTCACAAAGTGCCATTCAGGGCAGAATAGAAAAAGGAATATTGAGGAATTATTTTTGAACATGGAAATGAAATTTTTTTGCCATATTTGATCAAGATAGGACCCAAAAAATTGATGAGAATTATTGGGGAATTTTAGGAGTGAGGGAAATATAGGTTGCTTCACAACCTAGGGCAATTTGAGTTATTCCTTTAATTGAAAAGGAATATTCCCAATGAAAATAATATTGGGATTTGGGCTAGGATGGAAATGGAAAGGTCTAGGGAAGGATTTGGGAATGACAATCCACTCTAGAAGCAAAGAAGAGGGCATCTTCTTCAGTTTCCAGACCACAAAGCCACGAAAAAGAAAAACTTAGGCAAAAACCTCGAAAAAACAAAAGAAAAAGAAAGGGCCAAAAATCAGGCTGTCACAAACCTTACCCCCTTAAAGAAATCTCGTCCTCGAGATTTGGTTGCTTAGGGAACAAGTATGAATATTCTGACTTAAGGAACCGTTTCCAACTCGGGTATCCTTATGCCGATTACTCATGTTGTAGGCATATCCATGTGGATCAATATTGACTTTGACTGTCCGGGAGATCTGCACCATGGGGGTCGTGTACAATTTCCATACCTGCATCACTGGTCTTGGTCCTTCATTATTGTTTTCTTGGTCTGGATCTTTGGCTGAAAGAGCTTGGCCATATTGTTTCTTCGTATGACCATAGGGACTGTCGATGCAATTTTTCGGCAATTGTAGTTTATCCTTATTTTTCTGATAAGGTAACCCATTAAATGGTAGCTTCAACACCTCTCAAATTCTGATCATTGTGAAATGATCACCCGAAACCCTTGCAAGAAATCGGCAAATAAATCAGTAGCCACCAGAACGGTCTTTGCAACTCAGATGTGGGACATTACTGAAATAACTCAACCACGGCTCAGGACGGCCGAAAAGCAGCTCAGAGCATGAGACCGGGTCGATAATAAGAAGGTGGCAGCTCCCTAAAATAGCCAGAAAGCAGCTATAGGGCTACTGTCACAAAAAGAAACTCAACAGTTGTACGAGGCGGCCGAAAGGCAGTTTAGACTCGTGGCAGTCGTTGAGGAGAGAAACAAAAATCGGCATCCACCCTGGATAGCTAGAAACAGCTTAAATCACAGGCATGGTGCCGTCATTGGCAAAAAAGGGGACAAGGGCTCATCAGGATCATTTTCCAGGTTCACTGGTACTTGTATTGAGCTCATTGATGTCGTCAATCCTCATAATCCTTTGTCACACTGCGGTGTATACCTCATCCGAGTGACTTGTAAGATCTTGATGGTATGCTCATTGCATATATATGAGGACCTGATTCCGAGACAGACGTGTATTCTGACTGATTCTTGATTCTGACCAAAATGTTGTGGAGTGATTCTTGGGATTCATCGCCATAGGTTTGTCAATTCACAAACAGATACTTCCTTATACCAATGTCTTCTTGAGGAAGATTGGTTGGCTTGTGCTTGAAACTTTCATCGAACGACTTGTCAAGAAGGCTGAATATCGTGCTTGTAAGCTTACCCCTTAAAGACTTTCTTTGAGGGAAAGACTCCGTACCTTATGCTGGAAGCTTTTGCGGTTGCTTACTGAAGAAGATAGAGTACCTTGCACGAGAGTCATCCACGTATCGTTCTGAGGAAGATAGATGAATCTTTCTTTGGAAGCTTCTCTGGTATCTTGCGAGGAAAATGTGGGTTGCTTACACCAGAAACTTCTTATTGTGATATGCGGACCGATTTCCACATATATAACCATTTGAATATTTTTGCTATTGATTTCTTGTATGAAACAGGGTTTTGCAGGACTATTTTCCTTTCCGAGTATATGCCATATTTTTGCTTGCTTCCAGGTACATCGAGTTCCAAAATCATCCTCAACGAAAAATTAAACTTGTATCTAAGCCATACCTTTGATAATATTCTGTCAACCTTGCACACAATTTATCTTCTTGCTGATTTAATCATTTTGTTGTGATGAGTGCATGCTAACTCAAACTTGATACTGACGGTCCATCCAGGATTTCTTTTGCATCCCGACAGGATATTCCCAATTTCACTACAGTCAGCTGATAATTCCATTCTGTTTAGCCGAGTTTCCAAATATATGCATTTCTTGCTGACTCTTCGGGTCCAGTGTCGGCTGACGAGCAACTTTAATAGGGGAAAAATTTGTAACACCGAAGGCCCAAAGAGAGGAACAACAGAAATGACTAAAACAAAAGCATACTACTAATATAGTAAATCAAGCAATCATCACATATTACTGCTACTCACACAATAATATGCATGCACACCTAAGCACACAAATCTCGAGGAAACTCCTGTATTGCGGTTTAATATGTTGTGGCGATGTGCACGAGGACGAATAAATGTGTGGAAGAATCGGTGTAAATAACGATACACCAAGTGCTAGCTTAGCCAGATAGCAACCTGGATTAGCTCAGAGGCGAGGACGTACTTGGTAACCATGCAGGGGGACACGAAGGTCGCAACCACATTATTATCAAGCGGATGGAAAAGATCCGTACTCATCCAAGAAATAGGATTGCGGGGAAAAACTGAGACTGCTGACATTGCCCTTTCTTGATAACTGAGATCATTAAGGGTTGCCAACATGACAAAATAAAAGAACGATCCGGGATAGATGCATGTCCATCACCGAAATGATAGGCGGGACTGAAGGAAAGACATCGGTGCGATACCTGAGCACCATTTTTGCAAACAGTGTCGGGATCACTTGGCATCACTCTGCTGGGACAGAAATGACACCAAACACCGAAAGAAAAAGTGAACTGGAGAAATGCAAAGGTTGAGATGTAGTGGATTCGAACCGATGCCAGCTACACTCACCAGATAAACCGTTATCGCAAATAATAAGGCTATATGCATGCTATGCAACAAACAAATGCAGCAACCAAATGCAATAAACAAAACCAGACTCTATACTACCGATTTGTAACGTTCGCACGGTCTAGGGCGTCCTACAGCCAGACCTGCTCTGATACCAAGCGCTGTGGCAACCCGGCTCAGAGAAAACCGGAACGCCCCGTATTCCAGCCCAGAGATCGAGGAGAAGTCTTCTGGAATACGGCACTGCTTAGCATAGAACAAACCAGCTCTTTATTATTACATGAATATGAATACAAGGTCTCCGATATTACAATGAATAACATCGGCACGGCGACACTACGCCATCCTCAGTTGCTCTATGCAAACAGCAGAACAACTCGAAGCAGTGGAATAACTCTAGCAGCGGAACAACGACAACGGTGGTGAACTCCACCCCGTAGGGACTCTGGTCGGAACGCTTATCCTAGCTCGCAAACAAGGACTCCACGGCAACCAAGAAATCAAATCCGGAATGACCTGCAAACTGGCATGACACGCCAGGTCAGTACATTGAATGTACTTGCAAGCTCACAATAATCTTGAAGCATTTAAGACAAATAACAGCATGGTAATTACAGGTTAAACAGGAATTAACATGAGATCATGACAATGACATGGCATGACCAACATAAACATGATACAGCTATCACAACATGAACATATTAATCCGACAATAATAGCATGCAACATGATGACACTATATGCACCACTTATTCTGCTCGGGCTACCTCGTAACCAACTCATGTATCACTTACCAACCTCGGACATCACACGATCATCACAGGATCAAAACAAGCTTGGTATAAACAATACAGTAGAAATCATTAAATGACCACAAGTACCCACGATTCTCGCGCAACATCACGAATATCCAACAACTCGGTATCCTCGATACCACCGTGATCCTTACGGCGATCACAACCACGACCAACACTTGGTCCCAAACGGTGATCCTTACGGCGATCACAACCCGACCACTAAATGGCCCGTGATCCTTACGGCGATCACAACCCGACCAACATTTGGCCCGTGATCCTTACTGCGATCACAACCACGAGTTATCATTAATCAAGTTATTCTTATTACTGTTGACTCATGGTGTGACCTACTTTCGACCTGGGCCCTTATCCGCGGGCGCGGCTATCGATAGATTAATATACACTCTGCAGAGGTTAGTACATTGTACCCACACTACGGAACACATGGCCTCGCACTCCCATTCGGGTGGACCAACAGCGTTCCGACAAAACCGTCCTACTACCATGACACTCTCCCTGCCACTCCGACTCACTCCCCACTGGGCTAAGTCATGGGTGGCACCGTGTCTACCTCCAGACACAACGACCACCGTCGTGGCCCATCCCACACGGGGACACGGATCCAAAAACTCAAACAACTCAACAACGGGCACACAAGGTTATGCACGCCATCGCTGTGGTACAAGACGCCCATAACCTTCCCTCGTTGGGGTAATCGGCGAGGCACGACAATAGACCCGATTAGGACCGTCCCATACCGGTAAGCGTGGTTGCACTGGTCAGCATCGATTCAGCGGCACCATGACTCAGCCAACAGTTGTTCAAGTTCAGTTTAATCCGGTTAAACTTTAATGCAAATATGTTGAGCCATGATAAAATGCATGAACATGATATCAACATAATCATGAGAGTATCACATAACTATCCACCATATCAACAATAAATCATATCCACTGAACATGGCATACTGACTAGCATGACCATCACCAACATCAAATTGTACTACTAGCAAGCATAAACATATGAGATGAGATATTAGCAGGTAGAACATGATAACAGAGTACAAGACAACATAGCACAAAAGTGAACATGCAACTCTAAACATCACCGAAACAACGATAACCATCTTTTCAACGAGCAAACATTTATTAAATATTCAAGTTGAAAACCATGGCTACTGCATGACTATCATGCAAGTGGGTATTGTGACTTGCCTGGGGATGAAGAAGGCACCGGGGAGAAGTGCGAGAAACTTCATGGAGCGAATCACGGAAAACGCATTTCTCTGAGGGGGGCTGAATAAGGGCAAGGGCATGATGGTCATTTTCGCAGTGTCAAACCATAGTGACCAATGTAACGGGCTCGTGAAACGAAGAAGTGAGCGTTGGATTCACCTCATTTGGAGTTACGGTTAAAAAGATATGGAGGTTTTTCTGCCAGGGACCCATCTGTAATGAAAATCTTTTCAACCAGGGGCCTGAACAAAAAAAGTGAAAGCATAATCGGGGAAATACGTTTTCACCTTATCGATACTAGTAAGCATGCACGTGCAACACACGTTTAACCATGTAAAAAATATTGACAATGGGATCTTTAAGTGTTGGGTTCATAGTTCAACCATGAGCAAGGGTTATGTGGGTGTCCAGTTTGGCAAAGTAGTGTTTTAAAAACAAAGTTTGGAAAAATAGAGAAATGATATTTCCATGTCTGGTATAACCATCGTGAAAGACAAGAAACCAGTGAAAAAAGACTTAATAGGTATTTCATTACTCAGAATCCTCATAACATAGACACATAAAAATCTATTACATCAACCATAGAGTTATGAATTCACATTTCCTATGGTACATTTTCATAGAATTTACATATATACATGAATCAAAAGGTCAACAAAAACAGAGGTGCGGCATCTAATAAACACAAGTGCTCATCATCGTAGCAGTGGGGAATGTGAATGGTAAAAAAACAAAGCACCATTCAGTTATTAGATTTTTTTTAACAGTGGGGAATGGTACCTATTCATTCAGAAGAATATGATACTACAATTTATTGCCTTGATTGATCACCTCAACTTCTTGTTTTAACCTCCCTGTTGTACTGATGATGTTCCTTGTACTTTCCATGTGACTACTCAATGCTTCTAAAATCCCAACACAATGAAGAGAATGAAACCCAAAGCTATAGACAAAAATGACCTAGAGAACAAATTTGTATGGTACTGCTTAAAGACAATAAAATTTATGAGGTTAGTTTTTAGAAAACATTTTGAGATAGAGCATAATTGTCTCAACCTTGCTCATATGTTTTAATCAGTATAGAGTATGTACCTGAAACAGATTGCCTTTGACCACGTCATTTTTCTCCATCGATGTGCTTCTCTTTAGATGAAAGCCTGTGGACAAACAACACCCAGATTTGAGAAGCATGGAGGCTACTTTCTGCAGAAAACACAAAGGGGCAATCTTATTATCACTGATTCTATATGGACTATTGTGGGTTTGCAACCAGCTAAAATAACCAATAAAAAAGCTTTTGCAGCTTAGTACAGTAAGAAAAAAACTTGAGGGCCAGGCCACGAGCTGGGAGATGACATTCACGGAGGCAATAGATGACTCAAGCTGACCTCTTGCACTCCTCGGATGAACTACACATTAGAAGCATTTTAGATAACAAAAGAATACACCCTTGTGGTTCTCTAGGAACTTGGAACCACAACTTACTAATACCTGATTCAAGAGCTACAATCAGTTTATTCTCTTGAAACATCCTCCCCCATGGTTGGCTCATGCTACCCAGCCCTATTTTTAGAAAATGGTGCTAAGTTCTGTAATTAGCTACCATATTTGGAACAGGTTCAGTTAAACAACTCTAGAGATTTATTTTTCTGCAGGGAAACAGCTAACCTCTTTAAGAAGTAACCATGTCTTCCTTTCCTCCTTGAAGTCCTAGAACTGTAGCCCCCAGTTTGCCCATTGCAGGAGCAGCAACAGCGCCACCGTCTCCAGGACTTTTTTTAGAAACTCGTCTCTAGCATAATCTACAGTTTCACTCCTACTCACACATAGGCTGACATGCTCAACACGCATTAGTCTTGCTAATCTACAGTTTCAGCCAAACAAGCCTTGAACCATTTTTTCGGACATTCGAAGAAATCACTCAAAATTCCACAAATGAATCACAATCATCAAAGGAGCAGGTAAATAAGTAAACCGATGCAATTTATAAAAATCATAATTAATCTTGGCTTGGCGCATCCTTCGCAGATTCCATAGGCCTAAAAATATCGCCCTTAGTCAATAATATGAATAGTTGACTGCAAGACCTGTACTGGACACATGACAGGTCTGATGAGCACTGCAAATTTCAATAGGTTATTATAATAATTATGGAAGTGTTGAGAAGTGCCTAGTAAACATGAATAGATTCCCAAAGAAACATGGCTCCAACAGTGCATGCCAACGCATATAATTCATTGATTGGCTTCCAATGGATAAACATATTTTCTGCCTATAATGCATAATACGTGGATTATGTAATGAGAATTTTGTCAAGTACTTGCAGGAAATGGAGAAAAGGGTTGACCTTATATGGAGGTAGTATAACACACTGATGGATGATCAATAGTTTTAATTTTACAGTTTGTGTGCAACTTATATGGAGGTAGTGGTACCTGACCTTATGCAGCTCGTAGAAGATACACACATGCATTAATCTCAACACGCCCATGTACAAGTCTTCTTTCATCCGCGACACCCATAAAACATCGCTTCCCGGAAAATATAACCTATAAAATGTATAACCATCTCCAAAGCCAGAGAATCTCATCTCCGTGCGGCCGATCCAGAGATTAGTCAAACTGTAGATATTAACAGTTTTCATACACGCATAGTCATAAATCCAGTTTTGATTGCCTAATCTTGGAGCACTTGACTGTTGGGTGCAAGTTATCTCAAAGATAAGTTCGAGAAAAGGCAATTAGAATATGTTTTTCTTTTTAATCAGGAACGAAAAGGCTGGGATCACAAATTGGTAAATCGAAGAACCACCATTGGACACTCTACAAATCATTGTCAGACCTGCGGCTCTTCTTTATGAGGACATTTTTTGCGTAGTTATAAAAACATATGAAAAGATTAGTAACTTGAAGAGGAGCTCTAGAATTTATAGAGAGAAAAATAGAAAAGAAAGAATGAGACGGGAATGCTATTACGAACACATGCTAAATATGTGAAAATTAATAAGCTCTATTTTAGAACCACCACTCTTATTTGGAGCTTAAAACATGACAAGAGAAGCATGAGCCTCGGTGCTTCTGAATTTTCTTTAAACTCTACGTGTAAGCTTTCTAGTTTATTGTGATTGTCACTTTGCTAGATATACACACAGCGACTTGTCAAATAATAGAACAGTATATCCAACATCACCATGACAATTAAGGTGCGGCTCCACATTTTTGTTGATGTAAATAGAAAAGGAATGAAACTTAAAAGGCGGTATGGCCACAATCAAGCATACCGACACTTCCGACTACACCGGACACAACCAAGGCGCCGATCTTCATCTAGCCTAGAGCTAGACTAATAAACACTAAGCAGACATGACCACACAATGGCATGGCCAGCTAAAAGAGAAACTGGGAACCATATGACGAACTCCTACCGATGTGACACAAAGTCATTGATGATAGTAAAGCAAAAGACCAAATCTAACACAGCCGCACAGCTGAACACAAATTGACACCTCAAACCGCCTGGTGAAGCTAAAACTACCATGCTTTATTCAGTCATAAAAAATGCTTTTGTACTAAGATGTGAAATTTTTCTAATTTCCAGGCCGACGGAGTTCGGAACATATTACCCAGATGAGGAAATTGCAAGAACAAAAATATGGAAATAATACATAAAAGGTTGACAAATGAAAAATATGGATCCTTTTATGCATTCAATAGAAGGACTATGTAGATGCATCATTTTTCACCTCCTATATTCATCATCTGCCTCTCCCATTTCCTCTCTCCACTGCCTCCTCTCAACCTATCCCGGTAAGCCCCACCTTCGCCTCGTCGATGCATACGGCCTTTGCATCACGGTGCGCAAACCTTCATGATGTACCATTCATTTGAAAATAGATCTACCTTTCATGTTAAAATATAATGCTTGCTCAGAGCCCATGACTCAAACTACAATGTGCAGATTATATATTCAGATTATATATTTGAGTAGTTGTCACAAAACAAAACATCGTTGTCGATACTATTGTGGATAACCCAATATAGCAAAACTTTGGCCTCCTTTTTATGTAGTTAGGCAACTTCAGGAGCATAGCAACACATTGGGATGGGAAGGTAAGCAACAAAACTTCAAATGTATGAGTTGCTTGGACTACAAATTTCTGAAATCCTCACTAATTCAATATGTCCTCATAAATTTCAGGAATCCTGATGGAAGCTACTTGTCTCTGAGTATATGCTGGCAGAATATGAAATTGGTTTGCTTGGTCTCTGAGCATAGAAACTTACTTGCGACTCCGGTGGCGTGGCGTGGCGGAGTGGCGGAGTGGCGGCGTGGCGGAGGCGGAGTGGCCGCGTGGCGGAGGCGGAGTGGCGGCGGCCAAGCTGCAGCCGGGGAGGCGGCGGCGGGAGGCTCCTGGCGACCATGGCGGGCGGCTCCAGCGGTTGGGAGGCTCCGGCGACCTGTGGCTGGGGATGCTCTCGGCGACCAGCGGCGGGCGGGCTCCATGGCTGGGAGGCTCCCGGCGACCATGGCCGGGGAGGAGCGACCAGCGGCCGCTGGCGTGGCTCAGTTCGCGAGGCGGCGTGAAGGGCGCTGGGAGGAGCGACCAGCCGCTTCCGTGGCTCCGGCGCGAGGCGGCGAAGGGCGCGGCTGCGGGAGGCGAACGGCGCGGCTACAGGAGGAGGAGGAGGTCGTGCGGGGGGCGGTTTTCTTTCTTTTTTGACTACGGGACGATGATTACTGCGGGGCGATTAGCGATCGATTGTGGCTTGTTGCGTGGTTGGTAGCGTTAAACACAGAATGATTAAGGGCTATCAGATTTTAAGAGTGGATGGATGTGATTGTTTGGATCTGCCTCTTTCTTCCTTTTATAGTGGTAGTAGATGAACAGTGGCGGAGCTGACGCGTGCAGGTCCCACCTGTGGGGCCCGTCACTTATCCACGTGGGCTGGGCTGAGTCAACGACTGAGGGGCTGACCAGGGGGTCCCAGGCACCCGGGGGGGGGGGGCCCCTGGCTCGTGTCTTCTTCCTCCTCTCCCCGCCTCGACAGAACAGAGGAGGCCTGGAGGAGGCCTTGTTGCCGCGATGGGGGCGGGCTGCTCCGGTGGCGATATAAGCGGAATCTGAGGCAGCGCCCGTTCCTGGCGAGGGGGCGCTGGGAAGACTAGGGCGGCCGACTTGGGGGTACAGAGGAGCGGCCCGTGAGTTAAGCTTGGGGCGAGGGGCTCCGGTGAGTCCGGCGACGAACGGAGTAGATAGGGAGGATCTTAGAGGATTGGGTGGAGCTCTGTTGTTGGTATGAGGAGGAGAGGGAGCTCTACTTGGTCGAATTTGAGAGGATGGCCGCGGCGGCCATGGCGGCGATGGCGAGCAGGGAGGGCTCGAGAGGCTCGGGGAAGGGGCTCGGGAGGACCAGAGGGGCGAGGAAAGGCTCGAGGTGAGCTCGGATGACTCGGGAAGGGCTTATATAGCCGCTGGGAGGAGCTGCCGATCTTGGCGTCGCCATGGACGCGTGGCCGGGCGCCACGGACGTGCCACAAGCATGGACTCGGGGAAAACGACGGGAGGGCACAGGGAGAGCTCTCACGGGAGAAGGAGGCCAAAGGAGCGCGGGACGAGGCGGCCGAGGAGGAAGACGACGACCGGTGCACTGTGTGGGCGCTTCGTCGGCCGTCGGTGAGGAAGAGGACGGAGGGGAGAGGGGTCCAGGAAGCGGCGACGACGAGAGGAAGCCAAGGGACAAGCTCACGAGCGCGAAAACTGCGAGAGGGGGAGGGGCCCGAGCAAGAAGACGCTCTGGGCGCGGCCATTGCACGCCAAAACGGTGGTTACCGCGTGCACGGGTGCACACAGTGCCACAAGTGACGCCGAACCATGTCTGGGGGTTAGTACCTCCTGGTTAAGTCTCCACTATAGTGGTAAATTGGTTAAACACACTCTGGTTAAAACGTTAGTGAGCTCTGAAGTTTACTGCAGTAAACTTTATCAGCTCAATGTGCCCAACTGGGATATGCTATGGGACAACCAAGTTGTCTGGGGTGTTTATATATGGAGGGAATATGATCCTGGAGGTTTGGAGGGGAAATGGACCAAGATAAATCATAGTTGCTTCACAACTGCCAAAATGGTCCAGAAATGAAGATCATGATGGTGCACTCACATGGAGTGTCCACTTGAGCTCAAATTTGGCAAAGCTTGATCATATGGTCATATAAAGATGCTTTAAAAATCTCATGACAAATGGCCAAGCCAAAATGGCACTTGCTTCACAAACATCTCTGCTGACCAGAAACTTGGAATAATTATGGTGGTCAAATGGCTCAATGAAATGATGCCAAAATGTGTGCAGAGATGTTTTATGGGTATAAGAATGATTTGGTAATTTATCAGGATTTTTTAAGCAATATAAAATGCACTTGCTTCACAACCTAAAAATATTGCCAGAATCAAAGATTTGCTCCTGTGCTCACATAGATGATTGGATGGGGATGCAAATGGGTGGAAAGGGTTAATATGAGCACATTAAGGAGTGTGCAAAAGTTCAACTCATTTGGGTACTCCTAGCTATTACTTCCTTCACAAAGCTTTCTATCTGACAAAAACTTTGAAAATTCACTGAGGAAAATTGGCTAGGCAAATAAAGTTGAACTTGTGCATGAGGCAATTTTATCTGGATCATATAAACATGCCCAAAAAGTTTGGGAGTCAGTAGGAGAAATATAAATGACACTTCCTTCACAAAGTGCCATTCAGGGCAGAATAGAAAAAGGAATATTGGGGAATTATTTTTGAACATGGCAATGAATTGTTTTCCATATTTGATCAAGATATGACCCAAACAATTTATGAGAATTATTTGGGCATTTTAGGAGTGAGGGAAATATAGATTGCTTCACAACCTAGGGCAATTTGAGTTATTCCTTTAATAGAAAAGGAACATTCCCAATGAAAAGAATATTGGGATTTGGGCTAGGATGGAAATGGAAAGGTCTAGGGAAGGATTTGGGAATGACAAGCCACTCTGGAAGCAAAGAAGAGGGCAACTTCTTCAGTTTCCAGACCACAAAGCCACGAAAAAGAAAAATCAGGCAAAAACCTCGGAAAAACAAAAGAAAAAGAAAGGGCCAAAAATCAGGCTGTCACAAAACCTTACCCCCTTAAAGAAATCTCGTCCTCGAGATTCGGTTTCTCAGGGAACAAGTATGAATATTCTGACATAAGGAACCGTTTCCAACTCGGGTATCCTTTTTTCCTTTATTGTTGTTCCCATTAAATTTTTATCTGACTGGCCCTGGGGTATTTTGATTTACTGTATCCACATTCTGACAGATCTTACCTGGCTTGCTCATGCTTACATAGGCTCCAATTTTATTTTTAGATCTGCTGACTAGCTGAGTGTGATTTAATTATCACGACTGACATATATGTCCGTCTCTCAAATCCAAAAGTGATTTTTGCTGGGTGTGCCACCCGGCACTGACAACCTTTCATGTAATGATGATCAGATTTTTTTCTGATGAAAACTCAAGCTCTGACTCATTGCATTGAGTTTCTCCACTAAATGCGGGTCCTTTGGGTTCCAACAGTGACTTAAAACATAACCGTTTCCTGACAGATTCTGACTCATCGCAGAAGTTTCTGAATCATCCTGACTGGTTCCACTGCCGTGAGTATCAGATCCGTACCAAATATTTGATTGTCTCCTGTCGCGGCCAGCATAAAGGGTTTGGCCTGTATGATAATATCTGCAGACTTGACTGACGGTGGTTCTGACAGAAAAGTTTTGATCACGACGGGCTATCCATGATGATTCATATAAGTGAGGACTCAGGCTTCCAGACTGTTATTCCTTATGCCGATTACTCATGTTGTAGGCATATCCATGTGGATCAATACTGACTTAGACTGTCCGGGGGATCTGCACCAGGGGGGTCGTGTACAATTTTCATACCTGCATCACTGGTCTTGCTCCTTCATTATTGTTTTCTTGGTCTGGATCTTTGGCTGAAAGAGCTTGGCCATATTGTTTCTTCGTATGACCATAGGAATTGTCGGTGCAATTTTTCGGCAATTGTAGTTTATCCTTATTTTTCTGATAAGGTAACCCATTAAATGGTAGGTTCAACACCTCTCAAGTTCTGATCATTGGGAAATGATCACCCGAAACCCTTGCAAGAAATTGGCAAATAAATCAGTAGCCACCAGAACGGTCTTTACAACTCAGATCTCGGACATTACTGAAATAACTCAACCACGGCTCAGGACGACCAAAAAGCAGCTCAGAGCATGAGACCGGGTCGATAAGAAGAAGGTGGCAGCTCCCTAAAATAGCCAAAAAGCAGCTATAGGGCTACTGTCACAAAAAGAAACTCAACAACTGTATGAGGCGGCCGAAAGGCAGCTCAGACTCGTGGCAGTCGTTGAGGAGAGAAACAAAAATCGGCATCCACCCCGGATAGCTAGAAACAGCTCAAATCACAGGCGTGGTGCCGTCATTGGCAAAAAAGGGGACAAGGGCTCATCAGGATCATTTTCCAGGTTCACGGGTACTTGTATTGAGCTCACTGATGTTGTCAATCCTCATAATCCTTTGTCACACTGCGGTGTATACCTCATCCGAGTGACTTGTAAGATCTTGATGGTATGCTCATTGCATATATATATGAGGACCTGATTCCGAGACAGACGTGTATTCTGACTGATTCTTGATTCTGACCAAAATGTTGTGGAGCTGATTCTTGGGATTCACTGCCATAGGCTGTCAATTCACAGCGTACTTCCTTATACCAATGTCTTACTGAGGAAGATTGGTTGGCTTGTGCTTGAAACTTTCATCGGACAGCTTGCTGAAGAAGGCTGAATATCGTGCTTCAGAAGCTTACCGCCTTAAACCTGCTACTGCTATGAATTCTGATATGTCGCATGTTATTGATGATGCCACTTCTGCTATGCATGATACTTATGATGAAACTACTTCTGTGCGTGATGCTACTTTGCCATTAGGTGAATTTCTTGATGAACAACCTTCTAGGTCTAGAGAGAATGAAATTATTGAAGATGCTATTATTGATGATAGTGATGATGAAAATTCTCCCAATAATTAATTGTCTGTTGTTCCTGAGGGTTATGTTATGAATGAAGAAGCTGCTAGAGCTATCTTTGCTTGCAATGATAGATATGATCTTAAAAAGTTATTAGCTAAATGGAAGCAGCAGTCTCTTAATGCTAGAATGAAACACGACCTGCTTTTGCTACTTCACCTATACGTGTTACTAATAAGGATTATGAATTCTCTGTTGATCTTGAGATTATTACTTTAGTTGAATCTGATCCTTTTTATGGCCTTGAATCTGAAACTGTTGTGGCACATCTTACCAAGTTGAATGATATAGCCACCCTGTTTACTCATGATGTAAAATCTCGCTATTATTATATCCTTAAGATATTTCCGTTCTCGTTAAAGGGTGATGCTAAGACTTGGTATAATTCTCTTGCTCCTGGTTGTGTGCATAGTCCCCAGGATATGATTTATTACTTCTCTGCTAAATATTTCCCTGCTCATAAGAAACAAGCTGCCTTGTGGGAAATATATAATTTTGTGCAAAATCGAAGAAGAGAGTCTCCTACAAGCTTGGGGGACGCTTCTCCGGTTACTTAATGCTTTGCCTGATCATCCTCTTAAGAAAAATGAAATACTTGATATCTGTTATAATGGACTAACCGATGCTTCCAAGGACTACTTGGATAGTTGTGCTGGTTGTGTTTTCAGGAAAGAACAATGATTTAAGCTGAATTACTATTGAATAATATGTTGACTAATGAAAATAATTGGACTCTCCCTGAGCCCATTCCTGAGGCAATTCCTGAACCAATTGAGCCAACTCCTGAGCCTATTCCCAAACCCACTCCGAAGAAGAGAGGTGTTTTATTTCTCAGTCCTGAAGATATGCAAGAGGCAAAGAAATCAATGAAAGAAAAAGGTATAAAAGCTGAAGATGTCAAGAATTTACCACCTATTGAAGAAATACATGGTCTTAATGTACTGCCTGTTGAAGAACCACATAGTCTTGATAACCCGACACAGGTAGTAAAGGTAAATTCTCTCTGTAGATATGATAAAGTTGAAATCCCCTCTACTGAATTTCATAGCCCATGCTTAGATGAATTTGATGACTTTATGGCTAAACAAGAAAGTTTTAATGCTTATGTTGGTAGAGAGTCAAAGAATAATGCTTTCGAGATAGGACGCTTGAGTGATTATATGGCTAGAGTTAAAGGTGAACTCAAACTCATTAGCAAATATGCTTCTATGGTTGCTACTCAAGCTAAGCAAGTACTTAAAGCTCAAAATGATTTGCTTGATGAATTAAATAATAAACCTGACTTTGCTGTTAGAGTGGCTACTAGAACTGGTAGAATGACTCAGGAACCTTTGTATCCTGAAGGCCACCCTAAGAGAATCGAGCAAGATTCTCAGAGAAATAATTTAGAGGCACCCAGTTCTTCTAAAAAGAAGAAAAAGAAAAACGATAGAACTTCGCGTGCTTCTAGTGAACCTGTTGTAGACACACGTGAGTATCCCAATGATATTTCTATTTCTGATGCTGAAACACAATCAGGTGATGAACATGAACCTAGTGATAATGTTAATGATAATGTTCATGTTGATGCTCAACCTAGCAAAAATAATGATGTAGAGACTGAACCTGCTGTTGATCTTGGTAACCCACAATCAAAGAATCAACGTTATGATAAGAGAGATTTTGTTGCTAGGAAGCACGGTAGAGAAAGAGAACCATGGGTTTAGAAACCCATGCCCTTTCCTCCTAAACCATCCAAGACAAAGGATGATGATGATTTTGAGCGCTTTGCTTAAATGATTAGACCTATTTTCTTACGTATGCGCTTAACTGATATGCTTAAAGTAAATCCTTATGCTAAATATATGAAGGATATCATTACAAATAAAAGAAAGATACAGGAAGCTGAAATTTCCACCATGCTTGCTAATTACACTTTTAAGGGTGGAATACCAAAGAAACTTAGAAATCCGGGGGTACCAACTATACCATGCTCCATTAAAAGAAATTATGTTAGAACTGCTTTATGTGATCTTGGAGCCGGTGTTAGTGTTATGCCTCTCTCTTTATATCGTAGACTTGAATTGAATAAGTAGACACCTACTGAAATATCTTTGCAAAAGGCCGATAAATCAACTTATATACCTGTCGGTATTTGTGAGGATGTGCCTGTTGTGGTTGCAAATGTCACTATCTTAACGAACTTTGTTATTCTTGATATTCCCAAGGACGATAGTATGTCAATTATCCTTGGTAGACCCTTTTTGAATACTGCAGGGGCTGTTATTGATTGCAACAAAGGCAATGCCACTTTTCATGTTAATGGTAATGAGCATACGGTACACTTTCCGAGGAAACAATCTCAAGTTCATAGCATCAATTCTATTGGAAAAATCCCAACTATCATTATTGGAGGTTTTGAATTTCCTCTCCCTACTGTCAAGAAAAAGTATGATATTCTTATTGTTGGGGATTTTCATATCCCCGTTGAGGTAACTTAGTGTTATTCGAAATTTCTCCGGTTCCGTGTTATTCGGAATGAGTTTGTTAACAAGACTTGATCAACCTTGTTAGTGGATTCATTTTGATGATCATGAGATGGATGAAACTAGAAGGTACAACCTTACATACCCTCTTTTACTTACTGTTATTTAGAATAAATAAAGCAAAAATAGTATTATCCGTCTGTTTTCTGAATTATCCGTGCAATAAAAAATATCCCGAAAATAAAAATGCTCCAAATGCCCTACAAATTTAGTATGATTTTTTATGGAATATTTGAGGATTTTAGGCACTTTGAAATCAACTGCGGGAGGGGCAAGCACTGTGCCACGAGAGTGGAGGGCGCGCCCACCTACCCCGGGCGCGCCTGCCTCTCATGGGCCCCTGGTGGCCCCCTCCACTTATGACAACACCCACACACTCCATCTTCTTCCCAAAAAATCCCCATCCAGCTCAAGCACGAGTTCTAGCTCATTTTGCTGCGATTTTCGATCTCCTTGCTCAAAGCTCCATTCACAAAACTGCTTTGCGAGATTGTTGTTGGGGAACGCAGTAATTTCAAAAATTTCCTACGCACACACAGGACCATGGTGATGGCATAGCAACGAGAGGGGAGAGTGTATGTCCACGTACCCTCGTAGACCATAAGCGGAAGCGTTATAACAACACGGTTGATGTAGTCGTACGTCTTCACGATCCGACCGATCCAAGTACCGAACGTACGACACCTCCGAGTTCTGCACACGTTCAGCTCGATGAAGATCCCCGGACTCCGATCCAGCAAAGTGTCGGGATGAGTTCCACAAGACGACGTGGCAGGACGATGATGATGCTCCACCGACGCAGGCTTCGCCTAAGCTCATGACGATATGACTTCACGCGCAGGGCTTCGCCTAAGCTCCACGACGATATGACCAAGTGGAATATCATGGAGGGGCACCGCACTGGCTAAGGAACGATCCGTAGATCAACTTGTGTGTCCATGGGGTGCCCCTGCCCCGTATATAATGGAGGGAGGGAGGAGGAGGCCGGCCCTAGGAGGAGGGCGTGCCAAGGGGAGTCCTACTCCCACCGGGAGTAGGACTCCTTCTTTCCTAGTCCAACTAGGAGAAGGGGGGAAAGGGGGGAAGTGGAGAAGGAAGGAGAGGGGCTGCGCCCAAACCCCTTGTCCAATTCGGACTGGGCTTGGGAGGGCGCGCGCCACCTCCTGGCTCCTTCCCACTAAAGCCCATTAAGGCCCAATACTCTTCCCTGTATTCCTGTAACTCCCGGTACTCCGAAAAATACCGAATCATTCGAACCTTTCCGAACTCGAATATAGTCGTCCAATATATCGATCTTTACGTCTCGACCATTTCGAGACTCCTCGTCATGTCCCCAATCTCATCCGGGACTCCGAACTCCTTCGGTACATCAAAACTCATAAACTCATAATATAAGCATCGCCATCGAAACCTTAAGCGTCACGGACCCTACGGGTTCGAGAACTATGTAGACATGACCTAGAACTATTCTTGGTCAATAACCAATAGCGGAACCTGGATGCCCATATTGGCTCCTACATATTCTACGAAGATCTTTATCGGTCAAACCGCATAACAACATCGTTGTTCCCTTTGTCATCGGTATGTTACTTGCTAGAGATTCGATCGTCGGTATCCAATACCTAGTTCAATCTCGTTACGGTAAGTCTCTTTACTCGTTCCGTAATACATCATCTCACAACTAACTCATTAGTTGCAATGCTTGCAAGGCTTATGTGATGTGTATTACCGAAAAGGCCCAGAGATACCTCTCCGAGCAATCGGAGTGACAAAACCTAATCTCGAAATCGCCAACCCAACAAGTACCTTTGGAGACACCTGTAGTACTCCTTTATAATCACCCGATTACGTTGTGGACGTTTGGTAGTACCCAAAGTGTTCCTCCGTAAACGGAGTTGCATAATCTCATAGTTACAGGAACATGTATAAGTCATGAAGAAAGCAATAGCAACATACTAAGCGATCGGGTGCTAAGCTAACGGAATGGGTCATGTCAATCAGATCATTCAACTAATGATGTGATCCCGTTAATCAAATGACAACTCCTTTGTCTATGGTTAGGAAACATAACCATCTTTGATTAACAAGCTAGTCTAGTAGAGGCATACTAGTGACACTCTGTTTGTCTATGTATTCACACATGTATTATGTTTCCGGTTAATACAATTCTAGCATGAACAATAAACATTTATCATGAAATAAGGAAATAAATAATAACTTTATTATTGCCTCTAGGGCATATTTCCTTCAGTCTCCCACTTGCACTAGAGTCAATAATCTAGATCACATCACCATGTGATTAACATCGATAGTTCACATCATCATGTGATTAACACCCATAGTTCACATCGCCATGTGACCAACACCCAAAGGGTTTACTAGATTCAGTAATCTAGTTCACATCGCTATGTGATTAACACCCAAAGAGTACTAAGGTGTGATCATATTTTGCTTGTGAGAGAATCTTAGTCAACGGGTCTTTCATATTCAGATCCGTTATGTATTTTGCAATTTTCTATGTCTACAATGCTCGCACGGAGCTACTCTAGCTAATTGCTCCCACTTTCAATATGTATCTAGATCGAGACTTAGAGTCATCCAGATCGGTGTCAAAACTTGCATCGACGTAACCCTTTACTGACGAACCTTTGTCACTTCCATAATCGAGAAACATATCCTTATTCCACTAAGGATAATTTTGACCGCTGTCGATGATCTACTCCTAGATCACTATTGTACTCCTTGCCAAACTCGGTGTAGGGTATACAATAGATCTGGTACACTGACATGGCATACTTTATAGAACCTATGACCAAGGCATTGGGAATGACTTTCATTCTCTCTCTATCTTCTGCCATGGTCGGGTTTTGAGTCTTACTCAACTTCACACCCTGTAACACAGGCAAGAACTCTTTCTTTGACTGCTCCATTTGGAACTACTTCAAAATCTTGTCAAGGTATGTACTCATTGAAAAAAACTTACCAAGCGTCTTGATCTATCTCTATAGATCTTGATGCTCAATATGTAAGCAGCTTAACTGAGGTCCTTCTTTGAAAAACTCCTTTCAACTACTCCTTTATGCTTTGCAGAATAATTCTACATTATTTCCGATCTACAATATGTCATTCACATATACTTATCGAAATCTTTGTAGTGCTCCCACTCACTTTCTAGTAATTACAGGCTTCACCGCAAGTCCGTATAAAACTATATGCTATGATCAACTTATCAAAGCATGTATTCCAACTCTGAGATGCTTGCACCAGTCCATAGATGGATCATTTGAAGCTTGCATATTTTGTTAGCTCCTTTAGGATTGGCGAATACTTCTGGTTGCATCATATGCAACTATTCTTTAATAAATCCATTAAAGAATGTAGTTTTGACATCCATTTGCCAGATTTCATAAAATGTGGCAATTGCTAACATGATTCGGACAGACTTAAGCATCGCTACGGTTGAGAAAATCTCATTGTAGTCAACACCTTGAACTTGTCGAAAACCTTTTTGTGACAAGTCGAGCTTTGTAGATAGTAACACTACTATCAGTGTCCGTCTTCCTCTTGAAGATCCATTTATTTTCTATTGCTTGCCGACCCTCGGCAAGTCAACCAAAGTCCACACTTTGTTTTCATACATGGATCCCATCTCAGATTTCATGGCTTCTAGCCATTTAGCGGAATCTGGGCTCACCATCGCTTCTTCATAGTTCGTAGGTTCGTCATGATCTAGTAGCATGACTTCCGAACAGGATTGCCGTACCACTGCAGTGCGGATCTCACTCTGGTTTACCTTTAGATTCGGTAGTGACTTGATCTGAAGTTACATGATCATCATCATTAGCTTCCTCACTAATTGGTGTAGGAATCACTGGAACTGATTTCCGTGATGAAATACTTTCCAATTCGGGAGAAGGTATAATTACCTCATCAAGTTCTACTTTCCTCCCATTCACTTCTTTCGAGAGAAACTTCTTCTCTAGAAAGGATCCATCTTAGCAACGAAAAACTTGCCTTCGGATCTGTGATAGAAGGTGTACCCAATAGTTACCTTTGGGTATTCTATGAAGACGCACTTCTCCGATTTGGGTTTGAGCTTATCGGTGAAAACTTTTTCACATAAGCATCACAACTCCAAACTTTTAAGAAACGACAGCTTAGGTTTACCGTTAAACCATAGTTCATATGGTGTCGTCTCAACGGATTTTAGATGGTGCCCTATTAAACGTGAATGCATTTGTCTCTAATGCATAACCCCAAAATGATAGTGGTAAACCGATAAGAGACATCATAGATCGCACCATATCAAATAAAGTGCGGTTACGACGTTCGGACACACCATAACATTGTGGTGTTCCGGTGGCGTGAGCTGTGAAACTATTCCACATTATTTTAATTGAAGACCAAACTTCGTAACTCAATTATTCGCTTTTGCGATTAGATCGCAGAAACTTTATTTTCTTGTTACGATGATTTTTCCACTTCACTCTGAAATTCTTTGAACCTTTCAACTATTTCGGACTTATGTTTCATCAAGTAGATATACCCATATCTGCTCAAATCATCTTGTGAAAGTCAGAAAATAACGATACTTGCCACGAGCATCAACACTCATTGGATCGCATACATCGGTATGTATTATTTCCAATAAGTCAAGAGCTTGTTCCATTGTTCGGAGAACGGAGTTTTTGTCATCTTGCCCAAAGCGGCACGGTTCGCAAGCATCAAATGATTCATAATCAAGTGATTCCAAAAGTCCATCGACATGGAGTTTTCTTCATGCGCTTTACACCAATATGACCTAAACGGCAGTGCCACAAATAAGTTGCACTATCATTATTAACTTTGCATCTTTTGGTTTCAATATTATGAATATGTGTATCACTATGATCGAGATCCAATGAACCATTTTCATTGGGTGTGTAACCATATAAGGTTTTATTCATGTAAGCAGAACAACAATTTATTCTCTTACTTAAATGAATAACCGTATTGCAATAAACATGATCAAATCATACTTATGCTCAACACCAAATAACACTTATTTAGGTTCCATACTAATCCCGAAAGTATAGGGAGTGTGCAATGATGATCATATCAATCTTGGAACTACTTCCAACACTCATCTTCACTTCCCCTTCAACTAGTTTCTGTTCATTCTCGCAACTCCGTTTCAAGTTACTACTCTTAGCAACTGAACCGGTATCAAATACCGAGGGGTTGCTACGAACACTAGTAAAATACACATCAATAATCGTATCTCAAATATACCTTTGTTCACTTTGCCATCCTTCTTATCCGCCAAATACTTGGGGTAGTTCCGCTTCTAGTGACCAGTTCCATTGCAGCAAAAGCACTTAGTCTCGTGCTTAGGTCCAGACTTGGGCTTCTTCACTCGAGCGACAACTTGCTTGCCGTTCTTCTTGAAGTTCCCTTCTTCCCTTTGCCCTTTTCCTTGAGACTAGTGGTCTTGTCAATCATCAACACTTGATGCTCTTTCTTGATTTCTACCTTCGTTGATTTCAACATCACGAAGAGCTCGGGAATCGCTTTTCGTCATCCCTTGCATACTATAGTTAATCACGAAGTTCTAGTAACTTAGTGATGGTGACTAGAGAATTACATCAATCACTATCTTATCCGGAAGATTAACTCCCACTTGATTCAAGCGATTGAAGTATTGAGACAATCTGAGCATGCTCACTAGTTGAGCGATTCTCCTCCATCTTTTAGCTATAGAACTTGTTGGAGACTTCATATCTCTCAACTCGGGTATTTGCTTGAAATATTAACTTCAATTCTGGAACATCTCATATGGTCCATGACGTTCAAAACGTCTTTGAAGTCCCGATTCTAAGCCGTTAAGTATGGTGCACTAAACTATCAAGTAGTCATAATATTGAGCTAGCCAAACGTTCATAACGTGCGCATTTGCTCCTGCAATAGGTCTGTCACTTAGCGGTGCATTAAGGACATAATTCTTACGTGCAGCAATGAGGATAAACCTCGGATCACGGATCCAATCCGCATCATTGCTACTAACATTTTTCAATACAATTTTCTCTAGGAACACATATAAAAACATAGGGAAGCAACAACGCGAGCTATTGATCTACAACATAATTTGCAAAATACTACCAGGACTAAGTTCATGATAAATTAAAGTTCAATTAATCATATTACTTAAGAACTCCCACTTAGATAGACATCTCTCTAGTCATCTAAGTGATTACGTGATCCAAATCAACTAAACCATAACCGATCATCACGTGAGATGGAGTAGTTTTCAATGGTGAACATCACTATGTTGATCATATCTACTATATGATTCACGCTCGACCTTTCGGTCTCAGTGTTCCGAGGCCATATCTGCATATGCTAGGCTCGTCAAGTCTAACCTGAGTATTCTGCGTGTGCAAAACTGGCCTGCACCTGTTGTAGATGGACGTAGAGCTTATCACACCCGATCATCACGTGGTGTCTGGGCACGACGAACTTTGGCAACGGTGCATACTCAGGGAGAACACGTCTTGATAATTTTTAGTGAGAGATCATCTTAGAATTCTACCTTCAATCAAAGCAGAATAAGATGTATAACAGATAAACATCATATGCAATCAAAATATGTGACATGATATGGCCATCATCATCTTGTGCCTTTGATCTCCATCTCCAAAGCATCGTCATGATTTCCATCATCACCGGCATGACACCATGATCTCCATCATCTTGATCTATATCAATGTGTCGTCACATGGTCATCTCGCCAACTATTGCTCTTGCAACTATTGCTATCGCATAGCGATAAAGTAAAGCAATTATTTGGCGCTTGCATCTTTATGCAATAAAGAGACAACCATAAGGCTTACGCGATTCTTGCCGATAACTTCAACAAAACATGATCATCTCATACAACAACTTATATCTCATCACGTCTTGACCATATCACATCACAACATGCCTGCAAAACAAGTTAGGCGTCCTCTACTTTGTTGTTGCAAGTTTTACGTGGCTGCTACGGGCTTAGCAAGATCCGTTCTTACCTACGCATCAAAACCACAACGATAGTTTGTCAAGTTGGTGCTGTTTAACCTTCTCAAGGACCGGGCGTAGCCACTTTCAGTTCAACTAAAGTTGGAGAAACTGACACCCGCTAGTCAACTGTGTGCAAAGCACGGCGGTAAAACCAGTCTCGCGTAAGCGTACGCGTAATGTCGGTCCGGGCCGCTTCATCCAACAATACCGCCGAACCAAAGTATGACATGCTGGTAAGCAGTATGACTTATATCGCCCACAACTCACTTGTGTTCTACTCGTGCATATAACATCAACGCATAAAACCTAGGCTCGGATGCCACTTTGTTGGGGAACGCGGTAATTTCAAAAATTTCCCTCGCACACACGGGACCATGGTGATGGCATAGCAACGAGAGGGAGAGTGTATGTCCACGTACCCTCGTGAGACCGTAAGCCAGCGTTATAACAACGCGGTTGATGTAGTCAGACGCGTCTTCACGATCCGACCGATCCAAGTACCGAACGTTACAACACCTCCGAGTTACGCACACGTTCAGCTCGATGGCGATCCCGGACTCCGATCCAGCAAAGTGTCGGGGATGAGTTCCACAAGACGACGGGCGTGGTGGCGATGATGATGCTCCATCGACGCAGGGCTTCGCCTAAGCTCATGACGATATGACTTCACCGGCAGGGCTTCGCCTAAGCTCCTGACGATATGACCGAAGTGGAATATGATGGAGGGGCACCGCTGCAGCTAAGGAACGATCCGTAGATCAACTTGTGTGTCCATGGGGTGCCCCTGCCCCGTATATAAAGGAGGGAGGGAGGAGGAGGCCGGCCCTAGGAGGAGGCGCGCCAGGGAGTCCTACTCCCAGGGAGTAGGACTCCTTCTTTCCTAGTCCAACTAGGAGAAGGGGAAAGGGGGAAGTGGAGAAGGAAGGAGAGGGGCTGCGCCCCAAACCCCTTGTCCAATTCGGACTGGACTTGGGAGGCGCGCGCCACCTCCGGCTCCTTCCCACTAAAGCCCATTAAGCCCCAATACTTCTCCCCGTATTCCCGTAACTCCCCTGTACTCCGAAAAATACCCGAATCATTCGGAACCTTTCCGAACTCCGAATATAGTCGTCCAATATATCGATCTTTACGTCTCGACCATTTCGAGACTCCTCGTCATGTCCCCAATCTCATCCGGGACTCCGAACTCCTTCGGTACATCAAAACTCATAAACTCATAATATAAGCATCATCGAAACCTTGTTGCGTGCGGACCCTACGGGTTCGAGAACTATGTAGACATGACCTAGAACTATTCTTGGTCAATAACCAATAGCGGAACCTGGATGCCCATATTGGCTCCTACATATTCTACGAAGATCTTTATCGGTCAAACCGCATAACAACATCGTTATTCCCTTTGTCATCGGTATGTTACTTGCCCGAGATTCGATCGTCGGTATCCAATACCTAGTTCAATCTAGCTACGGTAAGTCTCTTTACTCGTTCCGTAATACATCATCTCACAACTAACTCATTAGTTGCAATGCTTGCAAGGCTTATGTGATGTGTATTACCGAGAAGGCCCAGAGATACCTCTCCGAGCAATCGGAGTGACAAAACCTAATCTCGAAATCGCCAACCCAACAAGTACCTTTGGAGACACCTGTAGTACTCCTTTATAATCACCCGATTACGTTGTGACGTTTGGTAGTACCCAAAGTGTTCCTCCGTAAACGAGAGTTGCATAATCTCATAGTTACAGGAACATGTATAAGTCATGAAGAAAGCAATAGCAACATACTAAACGATCGGGTGCTAAGCTAACGGAATGGGTCATGTCAATCAGATCATTCAACTAATGATGTGATCCCGTTAATCAAATGACAACTCCTTTGTCTATGGTTAGGAAACATAACCATCTTTGATTAACAAGCTAGTCTAGTAGAGGCATACTAGTGACACTGCTTTGTCTATGTATTCACACATGTATTATGTTTCCGGTTAATACAATTCTAGCATGAACAATAAACATTTATCATGAAATAAGGAAATAAATAATAACTTTATTATTGCCTCTAGGGCATATTTCCTTCAATTGTTACTTGGTATGTGACTCCTCCATTGGTCCAATTAGTTTTTGTTCTAGTGCTTTATTCATTGCAAATTTTTGCTGCATAGGTGACCATGTTCTTGAGCTTGCATGTTAAATTTACGAGGTCCCAAGTAATTCTAATGCTTGATATAGGCTCTAGGCACTTGTAGGAGTAGCTGCTACCAATCTTGTTTAGTTTTATTCACTTTTATTTTGAAGTTACTAAAATTTCAGAAAATGTTAAGGAGACTTTTGAGGGTCTCTTCTAGCCAAGGCTCCCAGGAAAAACAAGCTAGAGAGAAAGAAAAAGCCAAGTATAATCTTCCTCGCGTAGCGGAAGTACGGCCGTGTGAATGGCCATGTGATAATTTCTTGAAAGAAGCTGGAATTCATGAAGATTTTTATTCTTTGATGGAGAATGCAGGCCTCACCGATTTCCTCCACGACCGGATCGATCAGTATCTCTTACTCACCAATACTTTCGTGCAAAAATTTTATTACTATCCTAAGAAGTCACCGCCTTCAGTATCATTTCATTTATATGATGAATTCAGAGAAATGTCTTTACGTAATTTTTGCGCGGTTTGTAGGATACCCTTTGAGGGAGAATTAGAGGAACCCCATCGTAAAGATGTGGATGGCTTTGTTAACACTATCACTGTAGAGGATCCAAAGAAGGGTTCCGATGCGAAAATCTCTAGCATACACTTTCCTGTTTTACGCTACTTCGCCATATTTGCTAGTAGATGCTTGATTGGTCGTGGAAATAGTGGAAACTTTAGTGTTCCTGATATTATCATTCTTCAGCATGCCTTGTTTGGAGATAATAGTTTTAGTATGGGTGCCGTCATTGCTAAACGGCTAAGCTGAATCATACAAAAGGCCCCATATTTGGAGGTATCTATGCTTCACGTCTTGCTAGACATTTTGAGATACCTATTAGGCACCATGAGAAAGAGGAGACAAAATTGCCTCCTTACATTTTAGATTACAAGAGCATGGTAGCACACACGTTTATTCTTGACAACAAAGAGAAGATGCTCTTGTATAACCTTAGATTTAATAAGAAACACAATGAGACTATTATTTTTCCTGCGCCTCTGTTGTTTGATTTGATTGCAGATAATTTTCTTGTTACACCGGAAGCGGTGTACGCTCATCGAGGCCAAGCCTCCACTCCAGAACCTGAACTCGAGCCGAACCCGAGTATGGCCAGCGGTGGTATCTCGATTACACCTCCCAAAGACACCGGGAGAGTAGCAGTGGTCCTTGGCAATAGACCAACTTAGGCCAAAATCCTAAGCTCGGGGAGTAATGATTTCTCACCGACTTTACATTCATGTTCACACACTAGTCGTCGGTGCTCATACTCTTTCATTGTATTATCCATGCTAGTTTCATTTCCTTTTTCTCGCTTTCTTCTTGTGTGTTTGATAAACCTTAAGAAAAAACCAAAAAATTAGTTAGTTTAATTTCCATGCTTGTAGTAGAAATTAAAATGAAAACCCAAAAATATTTCTCGTTCTTCTTTTACTTGTTGGGAGCTTTCCCGTGTAAATAGTTTTCTTTTCTTTTCTTTCCTTTGGGGGTCGAGAAGACCATATTGAAAATGTTTAGTGGCTCTCATATGCATGATTGTTTATTTAATTTAGAGCCCATATTACCCTGTCTTCTCTCTTGAGTTGAATGCTTGCAGATTCCAGCTTAGTCCAATGCACGTGCACTATTATTATGATACATATCATTCGGTCATGCAAGTGAAAGGCAATAATGACGATATATGATGGACTTATTGAGATGAGAAAAGCTGGTATGAACTCGACCTCTCTTGTTTTTGTAAATATGATGAGTTCATCGTTCCTGATTCAGCTTATTATGAAGTAAACATATTTGCAATGACATTTAGAGATTATAGTTGCTTGTGCCATGCTTGATTAGCTATGAGTTATAATGGTTTACCTTGCGTGCCAACATGCTATTAGAATGATTATGATGTGGTATGACGGGATGGTATCCTCCTTTGAATGAATTGAGTGACTCGACTTGGCACATGTTCACGCATGTAGTTGAAACAAATCAGCATAGCCTTCATGATATTTATGTTCATGGTAGATTATATCCTACTCATGCTTGTAATCGGTGTGAATTAATTTCAATGCATGTTTATGACTGTTGTCGCTCTCTTAGTTGGTCGCTTCCCAGTCTTTTGCTAGCCTTCACCTGTACTAAGCGGGAATACTGTTTGTGCATCCAAACTCCTTAAACCCCAAAGTTGTTCCATATGAGTCCACCATACCTACCTATATGCGGTATTTACCTGCCGTTCCAAGTAAATTTGTATGTGCCAAACTCTAAACCTACAAATGAAATTCTGTTTTGTATGCTCGAGCAGCTCATGTTTCAACTAGGGCTGCATATATCTTCCATGCTAGGTGGGTTATTCTCAAGAGGAGTGGACTCCGCTCCTCATTCATGAGAAAGGGCCGGTAACCGGGATGCCCAGTCCCATGATCCAAAAAGATCAAAGCAAATCAAAATAATTAAACAAAACTCCCCCAGGGTTGTTGTTAGTTGGAGGCACTCGTTGTTTCGAGCAAGCCATGATTGATGCTTGTTGGTGCTTGGGGGAGTATAAACCTTTACCATTCTGTTTGGGAACTTCCTATAATGCATGTAGTATGGAAGATACTGCCATCTCATAGTTGTTGCGTTGACAGCGAAAGTATGCGGCTCAAAATGTTATTCAATCTCTATTTTAAAATAAAGCTCTGGCACCTCTACAAATCCCTGCTTCCCTCTACGAAGGGCCTATCTATTTACTTTTATGTTGAGTCATCACCCCTCTTATTAAAAAGCACCTTTGAGAGCACAATCGTCATTTGCATTCATTACTATTGGTTTATATTGGGTATGACTTGACTGGATCTCTTTTACCATGAATTACAATGTTTAGTCAGTCCTTGATCTTTAAAGGTGCTCTGTATTTATGTTTTGCGGTCTCAGAAAGGGCTAGCGAAATACCATTTTGTTATATCATGTTATGATTGTTTTGAGAAAGTGTTGTCATCCGAGTTTTATTATTATGGCTCGCTAGCTGATTATGCCATTGATATGAGTAATTGTGAGACCTAAGTGTTATTGTGAGTATGGTTAGTTCATAATATTTGCTGAAACCTGAATGATGGCTTTGCATGTTTACAACAACAAGAGCTTGTAAAAGTTTTTCTTTATCATTTTCAGTTTATCAACTGAATTGCTTGAGGACAAGCAAAGGTTTAAGCTTGGGGGAGTTGATACGTCTCCAACGTATCTACTTTTCCAAACACTTTTGCCCTTGTTTTGGACTCTAACTTGCATGATTTGAATGAAACTAACCCGTACTGACGCTGTTTTCAGCAGAACTGCCATGATGTTGTTTTATGTGTAGAAAACAAAAGTTCTCGGAATGACCTGAAAATCCACGGAGGCACTTTTTGGAAAATATAAAAAATACCGGCGAAAGAATCAAGACCAAGGGGCCCACACCCTGTCCACGAGGGTGGGGGGCACGCCCACCCCCCTGGGCGCGCCCCCCTGTCTCGTGGGCCCCCTGAGGCTCCACCGACCTCAACTCCAACTCCATATATTCCGTCTCGCGGAGAAAAAAATCAGAGAGAAAGTTTCATCGCGTTTTACGATACGGAGCCGCCGCCAAGCCCCAATCTCTCTCGGGAGGGCTGATCTGGAGTCCGTTCGGGGCTCCGGAGAGGGGGATTCGTCGCTGTCGTCATCATCAACCATCCTCCATCACCAATTTCATGATGCTCACCGCCGTGCGTGAGTAATTCCATCGTAGGCTTGCTGGACGGTGATGGGTTGGATGAGATTTACCATGTAATCAAGTTAGTTTTGTTAGGGTTTGATCCCTAGTATCCACTGTGTTCTGAGATTGATGTTGCTATGACTTTGCTATGCTTAATGCTTGTCACTAGGGCCCAGGTGCCATGATTTCAGATCTGAACCTATTATGTTTTCATGAATATATGTGTGTTCTTGATCCTATCTTGCAAGTCTATAGTCACCTATTATGTGTTATGATCCGACAACCTCAAGTGACAATAATCGGGATACTTCTCGGTGATGACCGTAGTTTGAGGAGTTCATGTATTCACTATGTGCTAATGCTTTGTTCCGGTTCTCTATTAAAAGGAGGCTTAATATCCCTTAGTTTCCGTTAGGACCCCGCTGCCACGGGAGGGTAGGACAAAAGATGTCATGCAAGTTCTTTTCCATAAGCACGTATGACTATTTACGGAATACATGCCTACATTACATTGATGAATTGGAGCTAGTTCGTGTCACCCTATGTTATAGCTATTACATGAGGAATCGCATCCGACATAATTATCCATCACTGATCCAATGCCTACGAACTTTTCACATCTTGTGCTTCGCTTATTTACTTTTCCGTTGCTATTGTTACAATCACTACAAAACCCAAAAATATTACTTTTGCTACCGTCACCTTTATTATCATACTACTTTGCTACTAAATACTTTGTTGCAGATACTAAGTTATCCAGGTGTTGTTGAATTGCCAACTCAACTGCTAATACTCAATAATATTCTTTGGCTCTGATGTCTACTACACAACCTTCTTCTTGTAGACGTTGTTGGGCCTGCAAGTGCACAGGTTTGTAGGACAGTAGCAAATTTCCCTCAAATGGATGACCTAAGGTTTATCAATCCATGGGAGGCATAGGATGAAGATGGTCTCTCTCAAGCAACCCTGCAACCAAATAACAAAGAGTCTCTTGTGTCCCCAACACACCCAATACAATGGTAAATTGTATAGGTGCACTAGTTCGGCGAAGAGATGGTGATACAAGTGCAATATGGATGGAAGATAAAGGTTTTTGTAAACTGAAAATATAAAAACAGCAAGGTAGCGAGCGGTAAAAGTGAGCGTAAATGGTATAGCAATGATAGGAAAAAAGGCCTAGGGTTCATACTTTCACTAGTGCAAGTTCTCTCAATAATAATAACATAGATAGATCATATAACTATCCCTCAACATGCAACAAAGAGTCACTCTAAAGTCACTAATAGTGGGGAACAAACGAAGAGATTATGGTAGGGTACGAAACCACCTCAAAGTTATTCTTTCCAATCAATCCGTTGGGCTATTCCTATAAGTGTCACAAACAGCCCTAGAGTTCGTACTAGAATAACACCTTAAGACACAAATCAACCAAAACCCTAATGTCACCTAGATACTCCAATGTCACCTCAAGTATCCGTGGGTATGATTATACGATAAGCGTCACACAATCTCAAATTCATCTATTCAATCCAACACAAAGTACTTCAAAGAGTGCCCCAAAGTTCCTACCGGAGAATCACGACGAAAACGTGTGCCAACCCCTATGCATAGGTTCATGGGCGGAACCCACAAGTTGATCACGAAAACATACATCAAGTGAATCACATGATATCCCATTGTCACCATAGATACGCACGGCAAGACATACATCAAGTGCTCTCAAATCTTTAAAGACTCAATCCGATAAGATTACTTCAAGGGGGAAACTCAATCCATTACAAGAGAGAAGAGGGGGAGAAGAAACATAAGATCCAACTATAATAGCAAAGCTCGCGATACATCAAGATCGTGCCAAATCAAGAACACGAGAGAGAGAGATCAAACACATAGCTCTTGGTACATACCCTCAGCCCCGAGGGTGAACTACTCCCTCCTCGTCATGGAGAGCGTCGGGATGATGAAGATGGCCACCGGTGAGGGTTTCCCCCTCCGGCAGGGTGCCGGAACAGGGTCCCGATTGGTTTTTTGTGGCTCTGGAGGTTTTGCGGCGGTGGAACTCCCGATCTATCTTCTGTTCTGGAAGTTTTACGATACGTAAGTATATATGGGTGTGGGAAGTGCATTCGGTGGACCGAAGGGGGGCCACAAGGCAGCGGGCGCGCCCCCACCCTCGTGAGCACCTCCCTTCTTTCCCGACATGCACTCCAAGTCCATCGGGTGGCTTTCCTTCCAAAAATAACTTCTCTAGTTGATTTCGTTCCGTTTTGACTCCGTCTGATATTCCTTTTCCTCAAACACTGAAATAGGCATAAAACAACAAATCTGGGCTGGGCCTCCGGTTAATAGGTTAGTCCCAAAAATAATATAAAAGTGGATAATAAAGCCCAATATTGCCCAAAACATAGATAATATAGCATGGAGCAATCAAAAATTATAGATACGTTGGAGACGTATCAAGCATCCCCAATCTTAATTCACCTTTCGTCCTCGAGTAGGTAAATGATAAAAAAGATAATTTTTTATGTGGAATGCTACTTGGCATAATTTCAATGTAATTCTTCTTAATTGTGATATGAATATACAGATCTGAAAGATTCAAGACAAAAGTTCATATTGACATAAAAATAATAATACTTCAAGCATACTAACAAAGCAATTATGTCTTCTCAAAATAACATGGCCAAAGAAAGTTATCCCTACAAAATCATGCACAACCCCGATGACAAGCCAAGCAATTGTTTCATACTTTAACATTTTCAAAACTTTTTCGATCTTCACGCAATACATGAGCATGAGCCATGGATATAGCACTATATGTGGAATAGAATGGTGGTTGTGGAGAAGACAAAAAGAGGGGAAGATAGTCTCACATCAACTAGACGTATCAACGGGCTATGGAGATGCCCATCAATAGATATCAATGTGAGTGAGTGGGGATTGCCATGCAATGGATGCACTAGAGCTATAAGCATATGAAAGCTCAACAAATGAAACTAAGTGGGTGTGCATCCAACTCGCTTGCTCACGAAGACCTAGAGCAATTTGAGGAAGCCCATCATTGGAATATACAAGCCAAGTTCTATAATGAAAAATTCCCACTAGTATATGAAAGTGACAAAACGAGAGACTCTCTATTATGAAGATCATGGTGCTACTTTGAAGCACTCTCATTTTTTTATTTTTTTATTCTCTTTTTTTGGGCATTTTCTCTTTTTTTATGGCCTCTTTTTTTCTCTTTTTTTTTATTTTTCGTCCGGAGTCTCATCCCGACTTGTGGGGGAATCATAGTCTCCATCATCCTTTCCTCACTGGGACAATGCTCTAATAATGATGATCATCACACTTTTATTTACTTACAACTCAAGAATTACAACTCGATACTTAGAACAAAATATGACTCTATATGAATGCCTCCGGTGGTGTACCGGGATGTGCAATGACTCATGAGCGACATGTATGAAAGAATTATGAACGGTGGCTTTTCCACAAATACGATGTCAACTACATGATCATGCTAGCAATATGACAATGATGGAGCGTGTCATAATAAACGGAACGGTGGAAAGTTGCATGGCAATATATCTCGGAATGGCTATGGAAATGCCATGATAGGTAGGTATGGTGGTTGTTTTGAGGAAGGACATGGTGGGTGTATGATACCGGTGAAAGGTGTGCGGTATTAGAGAGGCTAGCAATGGTGGAAGGGTGAGAGTGCGTATAATCCATGGACTCAACATTACTCATAAAGAACTCATATACTTATTGCAAAAATCTACAAGTCATCAAAGAAAAGTACTACGCGGATGCTCCTAGGGGGATAGATTGGTAGGAAAAGACCATCGCTCGTCCCCGACCACCACTCATAAGGAAGACAATCAATAAATAAATCATGCTCCGACTTCATCACATAACGGTTCACCATACGTGCATGCTACGGGAATCACAAACTTTAACACAAGCATCTCTCAAATTCACAACTACTCAACTAGCATGACTCTAATATCACCATCTTCATATCTCAAAACAATTATCAAGCATCAAACTTCTCTTAGTATTCAACACACTCATAAGAATTCTTACAAATCTTGTATGCTTAGCATATTAGGATTATTTAAGCAAATTACCATGCTATTTAAGACTCTCAAAATAATATAAGTGAAGCATGAGAGTTCATCTATTTCTTCAAAATAAAACCACCATTATGCTCTAAAAGATATAAGTGAAGCACTAGAGCAAACAACAAACTACTCCAAAAGATATAAGTGAAGATCAATGAGTAGTCGAATAATTGTGCAACTATGTGAAGACTCTCTAACATTAAAGAATTTCAGATCTTGGTATTGTATCCAAACAGCAAGCAAAACAAAATAAAATGACATTGCAAGGATAGCACAACTCATGTCAAGAAGCAAAAACTTAGGCTCAACCGATACTAACCGATAGTTATTGAAGAAGGAAGGTGGGATGCCTACCGGGGCATCCCCAAGCTTAGATGCTTGAGACTTCTTGAAATATTACCTTGGGGGTGCCTTGGGCATCCCCAAGCTTGAACTTTTGTGTCTCCTTAATTCCTCTCATATCATGGTTTCTCTTTTTCTCAAAAAGCTTCATCCACACCAAACTCAACAAGAACTCGTGAGATAGGTTAGTATAAACCAATGCAAAACCTTATCATTTTCTACTGTAACAAATCACTAAAATTATTATTCAACATTGCATACTAAATGACTCTGCATATTTAATACTCCTATCCTCAAATAGAATCATTAAACAAGCAAACATATCCAAACAATGCAAACATAACAGCAATCTGTCAAAACAGTATAGTCTGTAAAGAATGCAAGACTCATCATACTTACGTAACTCAAAAAATTATGAAACAAAATTCCCACTGTAATAAATTTATCAGAGCTCAATATGCAAAAAGATTCAACATTATACCACTCTCTGACTTTTCTAGGGAATCTTTGCAACAGCGGTAAACTTTCTGTTTTCAAACAGCAACAAGTATAGTAGCAAAATAAGCATGGAAAATGCTATCCATGACTTTTTTTATTGAAACTAAATATGCAAAACATTATTCTAACTAACAGAAAGAAAAGCTAAAGAAAATAAAATGACGCTCCAAGCAAAACACATATCATGTGGTGAATAAAAATATAGCTCCAAGTAAAGTTATCGATGAACGAAGACGAAAGAGGGGATGCCTTCCGGGGCATCCCCAAGCTTAGGCTCTTGGTTGTCCTTGAATATTACCTTGGGGTGCCTTGGGCATCCCCAATCTTAGGCTCTTTCCACTCCTTATTCCATAGTCCATCGAATCTTTACCCAAAACTTGAAAACTTCACAACACAAAACTTAACAGAAAACTCGTGAGCTCCGTTAGCGAAAGAAAACGAAACACCACTTCAAGGTACTGTAATTAAATCATTGTTTATTTATATTGGTTTTAAACCTACTGTATTACAACTTCTCTATGGTTTATAAATTATTTTACTAGCCATAGATTCATCAAAATAAGCAAACAACACACGATAAACAGAATCTGTCAAAAACAGAACAGTCTGTAGTAATCTGTAACTAACGCAAACTTATGGAACTCCAAAAATTCTAAAATAAATTGATGGACCTGAGGAATTTGTCTAGTAATAATCCACAAAAAGAATAAACTAAATAGCACTCTCTAGTAAAAAGTTGAAGATAATCTCGTGAGCGCTAAAGTTTCTGTTTTTACAGCATGATCATAAAGACTTCACCCAAGTCTTCCCAAAGGTTCTACTTGGCACAAACACTAAATAAAACACAAAACCACATCTAAACAGAAGATAGATGGATTATTTATTCCTAAACAGAACCAAAAAGCAAGAAACTAAAATAAAATTTGGTTGCCTCCCAACAAGCGCTATCGTTTAACGCCCCTAGCTAGGCATGATGATTTCAATGATGCTCACATAAAAGATAGGAATCGAAACATAAAGAGAGCATCATGAAGAATATGACTAGCACATTTAAGTCTAACCCACTTCCTATGCATAGGGATTTTGTGAGAAAACAACTTATGGGAACAAGAATCAACTTGCATAGGAAGGTAAAACAAGCATAACTTCAAAACTTTAAGCACATTGAGAGGAAACTTGATATTATTGCAATTCCTACAAGCATATGTTCCTCCCTCATAATAATTTTCAGTAGCATCATGAATGAATTCAACAATATAACCAGCACCTAAAGCATTCTTTTTCATGATCTACAAGCATAGAAAATTTACTACTCTCCACATAAGCAAATTTCTTCTCATTCGGAATAGTGGGAGTATCATAAGAGACTTGAACACTAAAAATTGTTTCCACATTCAAAGAGTAATGTTCAGAAAAAGGGTAATCATAATCATGACAAGATTTGTAAATATAATCATCAGTAATTTTTATAGCATAAGTTTCATCACAATAATCATCATAAGTAGCAACTTTGTTCTCATCATAATCGATTGAAACCTCTTCCAAGATAGTGGAATCATTACTAAGTAAAGTCATGACCTCTCCAAATCCACTTTCATAAATATTATAAGATTCAACATCCTCCAAGATAGTGGGATCACTACTTCCTAAAGTTGACACTCTTCCAAACCCACATTCATCAATATAATCATCATAAGTAGAAGGCATGCTATCATCATAACTACTTTGTATATCAAAACTTGGGAGACTAAAAATATCATCATTGTTAAACATAGCATACCCAAGCTTGGGACAAACATTAGTTGCAGAAAATATATTCTCAAATATGTCATCCTCATTAAACATAGCTTCCCCAAGCTTGGGCCTTTTCATATCATAAGCATAATCACTCTCATCATCAATAGTATGGATAGCACCAATAGTATAGCAAACATTATTATCATATTCTTCCAAGCAAGTGCCAAAAAGATTTTCAAGATCATAAGAAGTATTATTATCTTCCCAATCATAATCATCACAGCAAGCAATAGGCATAACGAGATCATCATCAAGTGTATCATCTTCATTTTCAAGAGGCACATCAATAATAGGAGCAACTTTATTTGGGAGAGATACTTTTTTACCTCTCTTCCTTTTTCTTTTCTTCTTCTCCACCTCATGTGTGGGTTCAATCCTCTTTTTGGACCTCCTTATTAATGAGATTGGTTGGATAGAAGACTCCTCCTCGTTACCTGATTCATCATAAGAAACAATAGGAGGATATTGGGAAGTCTCTTCCCTTTCGTTAGCATTCTCTTCATCTTCTATTTGTTTTCTTTTCTTTATGTAATTGGCAATATAAGGATTTTCAATGCAATTCACCGCAAAATACATATAAATCTTCTCTAGATCAAAATCAAGAAATCTATCAAGATTAAATTTTGGAATATCCTTAGTTATACGTTTCATTTCTTCATAACCCAAAAGAAGGCTAACCTCTTTATGATGCTCAAGGGTAATCAAATTATCACAATATTTGGAAACGACTTGATCATGAAACAAATAGATTGGAGTTTTAAATGACCATGTTCATTGCAAAGTTCACAAGGGGCATGAAAAATATTGAATCTTTCAGCACATTCATCTAGCTCTTCTTGCAACAATTTGGTTTCTAAGTACTTATGCCTCTTGCAATATCTATCTTCTTTACTTGGTGAGTTAATGCAAACATGCATCCACAAAAGTTGACATGCTTATGAGAGATATTTTCATTATGATTAGAGCAATCATCATTAGTACTATGGATATTCAAGGAGTTTATACTAACAACATTGCAATCATGCTCATCATTCAAAGACTTAGCGCCAAACATTTTATAGCATTCTTCTTCTAACACTTGGCCCAATTTTCCTTTCCATCATACTCACGAAAGATATTAAAAAGGTGAAGCGTATGAGACAAACTCAATTCCATTTTTTGTAGTTTTCTTTTATAAACTAAACTAGTGCTAAAACAAGAAACAAAAAGATTCGATTGCAAGATCTAAAGAAATACCTTCACTTACCTAGCCTCCCAACAACGGCGCGAGAAAAGAGCTTGATGTCTACTACACAACCTTCTTCTTGTACACGTTGTTGGGCTGTAAGTGCACAGGTTTGTAGGACAGTAGCAAATTTCCTCAAGTGGATAACCTAAGGTTTATCAATCCGTGGGAGGCGAGGGCTGAAGATGGTCTCTCTCAAGCAACCCCGCAACCAAGTAACAAAGAGTCTCTTGTGTCCCCAACACACCCAATACAATGGTAAATTGTATAGGTGCACTAGTTCGGCGAAGAGATGGTGATACAAGTGCAATATGGATGGTAGATAAAGGTTTTTGTAAACTGAAAATATAAAAACAGCAAGGTAGCAAGCGGTAAAAGTGAGCGTAAATGGTATTGCAATGATAGGAAACAAGGCCTAGGGCTCATACTTTCACTAGTGCAAGTTCTCTCAACAATAATAACATAGATAGATCATATAACTATCCCTCAACATGCAACAAAGAGTAACTCCAAAGTCACTAATAGTGGAGAACAAACGAAGAGATTATGGTAGGGTACGGAACCACCTCAAAGTTATTCTTTCCAATCAATCTGTTGGGCTATTCCTATAAGTGTCACAAACAGCCCTAGAGTTCGTACTAGAATAACACCTTAAGACACAAATCAACCAAAACCCTAATGTCACCTAGATACTCCAATGTCACCTCAAATATCCGTGGGTATGATTATACGATAAGCGTCACACAATCTCAAATTCATCTATTCAATCCAACACAAAGTACTTCAAAGAGTGACCCAAAGTTCCTACCGGAGAATCACGACGAAAACGTGTGCCAACCCCTATGCATAGGTTCATGGGCGGAACCCACAAGTTGATCACCAAAACATACATCAAGTGAATCACGTGATATCCCATTGTCACCACAGACACGCACGGCAAGACATACATCAAGTGTTCTCAAATCTTTAAAGACTCAATCCGATAAGATTACTTCAAGGGGGAAACTCAATCCATTACAAGAGAGAAGAGGGGGAGAACAAACATAAGATCCAACTATAATAGCAAAGCTCGCGATACATCAAGATCGTGCCAAATCAAGAACACGAGAGAGAGATCAAACACATAGCTACTGGTACATACCCTCAGCCCCGAGGGTGAACTACTCCCTCCTCGTCATGGTGAGCGCCGGGATGATGAAGATGAGTGTTGCGTCGTGATATAGCTCAATATAGAGGCGCCGCACACCCACTATGCTTCACAGACGAAGTGATGGATCATCAAATCCCCGAGGGTTTCAAACCCGTAAACATCGAATCATACGATGGCACAAAAGATCCTCAAGGGTCCGGATCGAGGACTACCTCCTCCATATCCACATGGCCCGCGGTGATGATCTACATGCCATCAAATACCTCCCACTCAAGCTTAAAGGGCCAGCTCGGCATTGGCTTAACAGCCTGCCAGCAGAATCAATTGGTTGTTGGGAGGACCTGGAAGCCGCATTCCTTGATAACTTCCAGGGCACATATGTGCGACCACCAGACGCCGATGACCTCAGCCACATAATTCAGCGGGTAGAAGAATCGGCCAGACAATTCTGGACACGGTTCCTAACCAAGAAAAATCAAATCGTTGATTGTCCGGATGCAGAGGCCCTTGCAGCCTTCAAACATAACATCCACGACGAGTGGCTTGCCCGGCACCTAGGACAGAAAAAGCCGAAATCCATGGCAGCCCTCACAACACTCATGACCCGCTTTTGCGCTGGAGAGGACAGCTGGCTAGCTTGCAGTAACAACTTGACCAAAAATCCTGGTAGTTCGGATACCAAGGACAATTATGGCAAGTCGGCGTCGCAACAAGCACAAGCGCCGCATTAACGGCGATAATCTTTGAAGATACGGCGATCAATGCCGGATTCAGAGGCTCTAAACCTGGTCGTGGAAAAAGCCGTTCAAAAGAAATACTCAGGCCCGTCCAATCTGGACCGAATACTCGATCGCCGTGCAAATACATGGCACCCCGAAAACCAGCCAACCACACCAATAGGGATTGTTGGGTCTTCAAACAATGAGCAAGTTAAATGCCGAACTCAATGACAAGGGGCTGCAAAGCGATGACGAGGAGGAGCCCGGCCACGAACAATAGAGGATGAAGGGCTTCCCCACAAGTGCGGACGGTGAACATGATATACGCAACTCACGTACCCAAAAGGGAGCGGAAGCGTGCACTAAGGGACGTATATGCGATGGAGCGATCGCCCGAAGTTCAACCCATGGTCCTCCTGCCCGATCACCTTTGATCAAGGGACCACCCCACTAGCATCCGCCACGGCGGATTCGCCGCATTGGTTATTGACCCAATCATCGACGGATTTCACCTCACCGTAGTCACGATGGACGGCGGTAGCAGCCTGAACCTGCTCTATCAGGATCTGAGTGCACAAAATGGGCATAGACCCTCAAGGATTAAACCCACAAAGACGACCTTTAAAGGCATCATACCAGGTGTAGAAGTCAATTGTACGAGCTCGATTACACTCGAAGTGGTCTTCGGATCCCGGATAACTTCCGGCGAAGAGTTAATCTACGACATAGTCTCGTTCAAGCGGCTATCACGCCTTCGCTTGGACGAACCGCATTTGCAAAGTTCAATGCGGTGCCGCACCACGCTGCATACCTCAAGCTCAAGATGCCAGGCCCTCGAGGAGTAATCATGGTCAATGGAAACACCAAACGCTCTCTCCGAACGGAGGAGCACACAGCGGCCCTCACAGCGGAGGTGCAAAGCAGCCTCTCACAGCAATTTTTGAGTCTGGCTATTAAACGTGCGACACCGTCAAAGCGCGCCGGAGTAACCTACAACAAGACCGTCTGCACGATCCGGAAAGCATCGCCAGAGAAATCCGCCCCAACCCCATCCTCGCGAAATTGCGAAGCCATTACTACACGCATATAACTACGCCCGGAGATACCATGGGCATAAGGGAGGGCACGACCACGGCACGCCTGTAATGCGGCTCAACCGCACTGTGGGCCTCTGATTGTGTCATTCTTTTCTTTCTTCTTTTCTCTTAGTTTCAGGACTCGCTTTTCCAGAAGCCCCGTCCGCACTAGAATTGCCGAATTCACGATGCAATAGTCGGGGAAGCGTAAAGTTACGTCGAATGTCCGGTGGTCTCTACTACGAGCATTATACCTGCTTTTACATACCATCCCGCAGCTTACCCCTCGGAGGGGACATGTTAAATAGTCCCATCCCTTGCTTATCGCACTATTTGTATCGCTCGCTTTCATTGCAGTACCTTTTTAAGTAAACAATACATAGCTTTTGCCTATTATTGCACTCCTTTCTTTATCTATATATATGTTCATTAATGACATGTCGCACCTGTACACTTCGGTACGGCCAATACACCAGGGGCTTAAGTACCCCAAAAATATGGTGTGATAAGTCCGAACACTTTTACAAGTGCGGCACCCCGAACTTATAGCATAATATGCATCGGCTCCGAATCATGTCTTGGGTCAATAGTTGGGTTTGCCCGGCCCCCATGTTTTGGTACCTTACGCCCGTTATATCGGCTAAGGTAGCACTGGGAGAACCACTGCGATTGTGCCCTGGTTGAGCTGGGTTGAGCACCTCAGTGGAGAAAGCTAAAACTGACCGTCATGATAGGGCGAGAGCCGGTCGCTGTTCAAGAGGTTTTTTTGGGTCCCTAAAGACTTATGCCGCTTAGAGCGAGGAGTCGGCATTGTCCGGCCAAGGCGTGGATAGCGCCTCAACTCGGTCTTCCGAATACTAGGGGCTTCACGAAATTTAAAATCATAGAATTCTATGGCTAATCGAGAGTGTTCAAGCACTATAGTTCGGTTGCCTTGTTCGCTATGCTGAGCGCCTCCTCGAAGGACCCAAGGATGGGAACAAGAGCGCTCAAGTTTATCCCAAGACACCCCAAAGACTCGTGGCATGGGGGTGAAGCCGACGACTCGACATCTCTCAAATTTAATACACGGCCGCATGAAGGTAATATTTTAAATTCAAAAGTGTTGCTTAAGCGATATGAACAAGTTTTCAGCAGACAGGATAACAAATGCGAGTCTACTAAAAATTATATCTTTGGAGCATTCATCCGCTATAAGGCGTGCACCCTTCAGACGCCCTCATAATACACTTTAGGCTTGCGATGCTCCTTCTTCGGTGGTGGTCCGTCTCACACAAGCTTCTCGGCGTCCATCTTGCCCCAAAGTGCACCTTAGCAAGGGCAAGGGCCCTCTGAGCACCTTCGATGCACGGAGCGCTTGATGACTTCAATCCATGGACAAAGGCCCACCACCGCCAGACTAGCCCGAAGTAGCTCCTGTGCATGGCTTCCTTTAGGCCACACCAATTACGAGGCCCTTCATGGCCTGTTCGGCGACCTTAGGAGCTCGACCAGCTGCTTCAGCTGGTCGCTCAGGGGCACCGGATGTCCGGCCTCAGCATACTGAGACCAGAACACCTTTTCCGTCGAGCTCCCCTCCTCGGCTCGGTAGAACGCGACATCATCAGACACACTACGGGGCAGATTTGCGAATGCTCCTGGAGAGCTCCGGATTCGGGTAAGTAATAGATAATTCACTTTCACATGCTTGCTTTGCATAAAGAATGCCTTACCCACCGCTATCCTCTTTAATGATTCAATTTCCTGGAGGGCTTTTTGGGCTTCGGCCTTAGCGGCTTTGGCACTCTCAAGAGCCGAGGCGAGCTCGGACTCTCGAGTCTTCGAGTCACGCACCAAACTCTCGTGTTTTTCCACGAGATCCCGGAGCTCTTGCCGCACCTCCGCCACCCGCGCCTCCTACTTCTCTCGCTCGGTGCGCTCTGCGGCCGCTTTGCTTTTGGCCGTGGACACCGCTTCCTTCAGGGTCGCCACCTCGTTCGTGGCCCCTACAATACCCACGTTAGTCCTGTCATTTTTGCAACCAAATCCTTTCTATAAGGTATTACTTTAATAAGGTATTACTTACCTTCCTTGTCCTCGAGCTGCTTCTTGGCAAGGCCGAGCTCGTTCTCAGACCGCTCGAGGCTCGCTTCAATGCATTGACCTCCGCATCGGTCTGGCAGAGGTCAAGCGCAGCCTGCATTCCCATATTGACATACTTATGTTAGACTCTAGCATATATCTTTTTAGATCCTCAGTCCGGCTTTTCTTTCCGAACACCGAACTAAGCATCAGGGGCTACTGTCTATGCGGTAATATTTTTACATATTCTAAACTTACCTCAAAGCCTGTTAGAAGGATGGTACAGGCCAGCTTAGCCCGCTCTTGGCGGATGAACTTTCCGGATAACCACACTCATAACAAAGGCGGTGCTCCTCATTGATGGAGGCTGTTAAGCGCCTCAAAGAAGCTATCCGGTGCCTCCGGATGGACGGAGGTCACCGGCGTCGCAGTCTTGCCCTTCTTACGAAGGGGCCGCTTGCCGGATTTTGGAACCACTGAAGGTTCCGGTACAGAGTCCGGCACAGGGCCAGACTTAGAGACCTCTGGGGTCTCGCCCCCTTTGCGCCCGGAGTCCGGGAGGTCGCCTGGCAGCGCCTCCAGGACCACCTCCTCCTGGCTGGGCCCCTTTTGGGACCCCACCGCGGTGTCGTCTGTGTCACGAGGAGAGGAGGCGGTCGGAAGTGAAGTGCTATTCACATCCGACGAATCCAGGGAGCCGCTCAACGAAGTGGCGAGCTCGTCCTTGGGCGGGCTACATGGTTATATTTGGCGTTAGAAGACACTATGCGACAAATAAAAAGTCATGAGCTATTCCAGAGTCCGGACACTTACGATCTCGCCAGGGGCTTGGCCCTTGGTGGCCACTCCTCCTCGTCGTTGTCGGCATTGGTGGAGAAGTCCGAAGGAAGGGTCCTTCCTTTCTTGGACCCTCCGGCCTCCCCAGTCGGGGCGGCCTTCCTTTTCTTCTCTCCCCCCGCTGGGGGAGAGGCTTCTTTCTCCTCTTCCTCGTCCTCAGGGGAGGATTCCGCCTCAGAGTCGTGGGACGACGAGTCCGGCAGCACCTGGCGCCGGGAGCTCCTTCGAGTTCCCGTGGCCTTCTTCTTAGCCTTCTTCTCCGGCACCACATGAGGTGCCGGAGCCAGCCTGGCCAAATCAATCGGGCGTCCACTGGGTCTTCGGCAAGGGGGGGCAGGTTAATCTGTCCGGACGTCTTCAGCCCGATCTGTCAAAGGTTAGGGAGTTTTAGATCCCACCGAGAGTCAAACTATGAAAAAGAGTCCCATAAAGGGTAAAATAACTTACCTCGCTGGCTTGACGCTGCGAGCTGAATCTGCGATCTTCGGTAGCGGATGCGGGAGCTTCGGTGCCCTTGAACAGCACCTTCCAGGCATCTTTGTACGTAGTGTCAAAGAGCTGGCTCAAGGTTCGGTGTTGTGCTGGATCAAACTCCCACAAATTGAAGGCCCGTTGCTGGCATGGGAGAATCCGGTGGATGAGCATCACCTGGATTACGTTGACAAGCTTGAGATTCTTGTCCACCAGGTTTTGGACGCAGGTTTGGAGTCGGACAGCTCTTCCGAATCACCCCACGTCGGGCCCGTCTCTTTCCATGATGTGAGCCGTGTGGGAAGCTAGATCGCAATTCAGGGCCGCCGCCCATTAAGAGTCGTATGCTCGGTGATGTAGAACCACCCCGATTGCCACCCCTTCACGGTCTCCACAAAGGAGCCCTCGAGCCATAGGACTTTGGCCATCTTGCCAACCATGGCACCTCCAAGACTCATGGCGGCCGCCCACTACCTTCGGCTTGACATTGAAGGTCTTCAGCCATAAGCCGAAGTGGGGCTGGATGCAGAGAAAGGCCTCGCACACGATGATAAACACCGAGATGTTGAGGATGAAGTTCGGGGCCAGATCGTGGAAATCCAGGCCGTAGTAGAACATGAGCCCCCGGACAAATGGGTGAAGTGGAAAACCTAGTCCGCGGAGGAAGTGGGTGAAGAACACCACCCTCTCATAGCTACCCCTCGTCGGGGAGCCGGTGTGCGATGTCGCTGGACAAGTATCCGGCCTTCCGCAGCTTTTTGACTTGTCCCTCCGTGACGAAGGAGACCATCCACTTGCCTCCCGCTCCAGACATGGCTGGAGAAGGTTGAGGAGGGATGTGCGGACTTGGGCGCTGGAGCTCGAAAAGTCTTGTGAAATGGATGAGCAAAGGAGGAAGAAGGCGAGGTTAAAAGGTGGATCCTTATCCCTTATATGGGCGGACGGTTATCGCCCCCACCAGCCTGGTAAAACTCGCTTATCTCCCAAGCGCCGTAATCAATGGCGCGGTTGGGTTACCCACGTCCGTATTGATGGGAATCCCGGAAAAAGGAGGCACAATATCTGCTTTGATAAGACGTGCCAAGGAAACCGCCTCGCTAAACGCTACCGAGGTGGAACAAGAAAACGATTCAGATAAAGGCCTGGCCGTGGTGTGATGTCACGCCACGGAATACGCCGGCAGATCCGTGCAAAGGTTATTCTCTACGGTGGTATGTGGAACTTGTTTTGCGAGCCGGACACAATCCTTGTGTTCAAAATCTTCTATGAAGTATTCGGAGGAGGAACCCGCCTTTGCAATGCCGAAGACAATATGCGCTACCGGACTCGTCGTCATTGAAGCCTGGTTCAGGGCTACCGAGGGAGTCCTGGATTAGGGGTGTCCGGATAGCGAACTATCACCGTTGGCGGACTCACGGACTACGAAGATACAAGATTGAAGACTTCGTCCCGTGTCCGGATGGGACTTTCCTTGGCGTGGAAGGCAAGCTTGGCGATACGGATATGTAGATCTCCTACCATTGTAACCAACTCTGTAACCCTAACCCTATCCGGTGTCTATACAAACCAGAGGGTTTTAGTCCGTAGAGATCTAACAACAATCATACCATAGGCTAGCTTCTAGGGTTTAGCCTCTCGATCTCGTGGTAGATCCACTCTTGTACTACCCATATCATCAATATTAATCAAGCAGAGTAGGGTTTTACCTCCATCGAGAGGGCCCGAACCTGGGTAAAAACATCATGTCCCTTGTCTCCTGTTACCATCCGCCTAGACGCACAGTTCGGGACCCCCTACCCGAGAACCGCCGGTTTTGACACCGACATCCCCCCTCCGGCAGGGTGCCGGAATAGGGTCCCGAGAGGTTTTGGTGGCTACAGAGGCTTGCGGCGGCGGAACTCCCGATCTATCTTCTGTTCTGGAAGTTTTACGATACGTAGGTATATATGGGTGCAGGGGTACGTCGGTGGAGCTGCGGGGGCCCCACGAGGCAGGGGGCGCGCCCTAGGGGGGTGGACGCGCCCCCCACCCTCGATGCCAGCTCCCGTATCTTCTGACGTAGAGTCCAAGTCTATCCGGTGGCTTTCCTTCCAAAAATAACTTCTCCAGTTGATTTCGTTCCGTTTCGACTCCGTCTGATATTCCTTTTCCTTGAAACACTGAAATAGGCATAAAACAAAAAATCTGGGCTAGGCCTCCGGTTAATAGGTTAGTCCCAAAAATAATATAAAAGTGGATAATAAAGCCCAATATTGCCCAAGACAGTAGATAATATAGCATGGAGCAATCAAAAATTATAGATACATTGGAGACGTATCAGGCTCCCCTTGTGTCGAATCAATAAATTTGGGTTGAATACTTTACCCTCGAAAGCTGTTGCGATCCCCTACACTTGTGGGTTATCAAGACTAATTTCTGGCGCCGTTTCCGGGGAGCATAGCTCTATTCTCCGAGTCACTTGGGATTTATATCTTTTGATCACTATGAAGAACTTGAAAGACGACAGAACCAAGATTTTGCCATCAACTACGAGGGAGGTAAGGAACCGCCATCTAGCTCGCACTAGATTCTCCTTCCGTTATTAGTAAGCTTGCGACACCTAAACCTGCTATCGCCATGAATTACGATATGTCGCATGTTATTGATGATGCCACTTCGCTATGCATGATACTTATGATGAAACTACTTACGCGTGATACTACTTTGCCATTAGGTGAATTTCTTGATGAACAACTTGCTAGGGCTAGAGAGAATGAAATTATTGAAGATGCTATTATTGATGATAGTGATGATGAAAATTCTCCCAATAATTATGAATTGCCTGTTGTTCCTGAGGGTTATGTTATGAATAAAGAAGCTGCTAGAGCTATCTTTGCTTGCAATGATAGATATGATCTTAAAAAGTTATTAGCTAAATGGAAGCAGCAGTCTCTTAATGCTAGAATGAAACCTGACCTGCTTTTGCTACTTCACCTATACGTATTCTTGATAAGGATTATGAATTCTCTGTTGATCCTGAGATTATTACTTTAGTTGAATCTGATCCTTTTTACGGCCTTGAATCTGAAACTATTGTGGCACATCTTACCAAGTTGAATGATATAGCCACCCTGTTTACTCATGATGATAAATCTCGCTATTATTATATCCTTAAGATATTTCCGTTCTTGTTAAAGGGTGATGCTAAGACTTGGTATAATTCTCTTGCTCCTGGTTGTGTGCGTAGTCCCCAGGATATGATTTATTTCTTCTCTGCTAAATATTTCCCTGCTCATAAGAAACAAGCTGCCTTGCGGGAAATATATAATTTTAAGCAAATCGAAGAAGAGACAAGCTATAAATTACATTGATGAATTGGAGCTAGTTCTGTGTCACCCTATGTTATAGCTATTACATGAGGAATCGCATCCGACATAATTATCCATCACTGATCCAATGCCTACGAGCTTTTCACATCTTGTGCTTCGCTTATTTACTTTTTCGTTGCTACTGTTACAATCACTACAAAACCCAAAAATATTACTTTTGCTACCGTTACCTTTATTATCATACTACTTTGCTACTAAATACTTTGCTGCAGATACTAAGTTATCCGGTGTGGTTGAATTGACAACTCAACTGCTAATACTCAATAATATTCTTTGGCTCCCCTTGTGTCGAATCAATAAATTTGGGTTGAATACTTTACCCTCGAAAGTTGTTGCGATCCCCTACACTTGTGGGTTATCAGATACCAACTATCCTACGTGACCTTGAGAAGATATATCCTCCAGCCTTCTTTGATGTGATGGTGCATTTGGCTGTTCATCTACCTGATGAGGCACTACTTAGAGGTCCAGTACAGTATGGCTGGATGTACCCTATTGAAAGGCGGCTAGGCACTTTCAGGGGCTATGTTAGGAACAGAGCTAGACCCAAGGGTTCCATTGCAGGGGCCTACATTGCTACAGAAGCGTTGACATTCTGCTCAAAATACGTTGAAACAGCTGATCAGCTTAGCAAAGAGGTGGGTGAAGATAATCCTGGGCTCAATGTTTTCGATTATTCTGTTCGAGTTACAGGGAAGAGTCGACAAGAGGACAAACCTAAATATTTGGACAAAATGGTTTGGTATGTGTTGAATAACTATCCTGAGATACTACCTTATATCAATTAAGTGCTAAGTACTGCAACTTATACATCGTAATCTACTAAACTTGCATCACATTCTTATATATTTAGATGTTTGATGCAATCACTATGTTGTGCAGCATCTACCAAAAGGAGTTACTGCCGCAAAATCCAAGAAACATTGACAAACTGGTTATGGCAGGATTTGCGAAATGGTTCAAGAGCCATGTATGCTTTTGAATTGCACTGTCAGTTTTTTTAATATATTGAGTACATAAGATGATCAACTTGTCGATTTTCTAACCATAGGTTAAGAAGATGCGGGAGGATAGCCAGGCAGTTGATGATGTCCTTTACTCACTAGCAATGGGTCCTGATACTCGGGTAAGACATTATGAATCTTGTGTTGTTGGAGATGTGCGCTACAACACCCTTGCACGAGACGAAGGCAGAAAGACACAAAACAGTACCATCATGAGCACGGATACGTATGACAAAGAGATAACTGAAATGTATGCTAACATAATGAGACATTGTTGATTGCGATATATCTCGATTTCAAGAATCATCGGTGTGGTTACGATGTCGTCGTTGGTATGACCTGTTTTCCAGGATCGCAAAACCTAGAGCTGATGATTATTTCAAATCCATCAATGTCAAGGCGGCGTACCAGACCAACGAGCCTTTTATTTTGGCAAATCAAGCAACACAGATATTATTTCTTGGAAGACACATTTGCACGTAGCGATGACTGTGGAGTATTGCAAAGGTTGGAGCATAGGGATTTGTTTAATGAAGTTGCACAACAAGATGATGCTTACACTGCTCCTGATGTACAAGATAATACAGATGTTCCTAATATCTTTGAGAACCATCACGTCAATGACGACGGCGAAAAGATTGCCTGTCGTGCTGTGGATATACAAGAGTTCATCAAGAAGAAGCCAACGTTCGAGGACGCTGAGGACGAAGAAGAAGATGACACCGTGGGGAATTACGATTCAGACTGATACACATGGCGAAGATGTTGACGCTTCTGCTGCGGATGATGATTACATTGCTTTTGTCGTATTTGCTCGCCGAAGACGCGTTTTTATCTACTATGTGAAATTGTGTTTGCTATGACAACCGAAACTGATGAACATGTTGTTTAGTATTTTGCTTGTGAGAACATCACTTGTTATGTATGCTGATTTGTGTTTGGTGATTGTATGACGACTAAAACATGATGACATTGTTGTTTAGTTGTACTCATATTTGGCTATGAAACTTGAATTTGATGACATAGTTTGTTGTTGGGCTGCAATATGCTCGACTTCTTCGAATGAGAACAAAGCTGACCCGATAGGGCCTCTGCTAATTTATTTATTTATTACCAAAAGGGCCTCTGCTATTTATTTATTTATGAGCAAAAGGGGATACCCCTGATTTACATTCATAGAAATCATTAGATGTTCACAACACTACGCCCAAATTTCGCTACACGTTGCATTCATTACTAGTTTCAAAGAAGTGCTCATGTCATAGCCACCGAATACATCACGAGTGCTACATACAAGGCAAATAAAGAGACAATCATCCTCTGAGCACATCGATTTTGCCCATTATCTTCACAAGTTCTTTTCATCTCCTCATTCTTTGTCAAGGCCGTTCAACAGCTGTTGCTGGGCCATGATCAGAGGAACTGCATCTTTAACCTTCTACTCTGTATCTTCCTCTTCTGTCGTTCCTTCAGTTACTTGTCCAACACCCCAACCTGCTAGTATTGGGATTCCTTGGCTAACCAAATAATCATCATAGTTGCATTCCCCCACATCAGCAACTTCCCAAAAATACAAATCACACAAATCTTCCCTTTTTTGCACGAATCAAATTGGAAGATCATCAATCAAACTATTAAAAAAAAATCAGCAACTGAAAGCAGCAGAGCAACACTTAAACATATTATTACCCCATGATTCGGGCATTTGTAGAAGACTCGGCCAGGGTTGAGGATTGTGGTTGAAACGCGACGGACGACTTTGCATGATTTGCAGCAGTGGCACCACACCAACGGCAGCGGGTTGCGATGAGCAACCAAATTGTGGTGCTGTCGGCGGGGTGTGATGAGACCCACAGCGATGGTACGGGTGGCGACTTGGCGCATATCTGGTTGTTACTCTTTGAAGAGCAGGTGGACGAGCAGCCAGCGGACATGGTTGCGCGGCCAGAGCTTCTGATGCTAGGCAGAGTAAGTAGAGAAGAGGAGAAGCGAATGTTGGATATGTCAGTTTCATTACTTGCAGAGTAGCATAGCACCATATATAGTCATAGTCTAGGTTTGGATTCGAACCAGCTATAGGCGCACGTCTCTCTTTTTCTAAAACTCAGCAACGTCTCTTTACTGGTACACTAGCTTGTTCTGTACGCCTTCTCAAGTCTTTGATTTTCTTTCCCTTTTTTCGAGGAAGGAAGGAGGAAAAAATTGAGAGTTCCTGGGACTCGAACCCAAGACCTCTCGGTTGAAAACCAAGGGTGCTAGTCACTTATATGGAGAACGTTCCCTGGGAGGAGGACGGAAGACGAACGCATTTTCCTCGAAGTTTTAGTTGCGACACAAGATCGAAAGGTCGCAGTTTCGGGAATGTTATCAGGCAAACGAGCCAAGTTTTTCTTTTCTTCCTATATATAAAAAAGTATGCTACTTGGTGTCGGCTTAGTCAACAAGCGATTGTTCCAACCTTGACCGTTGGATTGACATTCAACGTCTGTCGTGTTTCTTCAGTCTCTTCTTCCTCGAGCCGCCAAAGCCAAACCAGCACCGGCGGGACCGCCTGCTACCGCCTCCCACAGTTGGATGTGCTTCCGCGCACGCATCATGGCCACATCGCACCCTAAAACTCTGCGCATCTTCCCCGGCTCCTATTCATTCTCGTATGGGGCCTCACCATCGTCCTCCGCCTTGGTTCGCTCGCCACGGCGCCACCCTCCGGTGTTGTCAACATGGTCAACAACCGAGAGGAATAAGGAGATGACTGTACATGGTGAGGATGACAATACGGACCCAGCAGTGCGCGCAGTAATTTTGTTTTTACGGGACGGAGAATGGTATTAACTGGGTTGTGCGGGAGCTGTGGCCTGTCTGGCACAGGCTTTTATTTCATATGTTTAGCACATGACCAGCCCAGTTTGTTTTTTTCCTTTTTGAAAATGGCTAGCCAGCTATTTTGTTTTTTGCAGAATAACCAACGTAGGCCTACTTGCTTTTCTACGCCCTGCTGGGTCGGAAATCTTCCAAGCCGAGGAGGGATGCATTTTGCCCAGAAAATGGGCTATAAGTAATAAGAAATGGGCTATAAGTAATAATAAATGGGCTGTAAAATGAAAAAATATAGCAAACAGGCAATTAGTTACAAAATAATTTTTTCTTTCGGATTTTGATATTTTAAATTTCATTATTTTTGTGCGGGTAAAATTTCATTGAATTTAAATTAATGTATATTTAGTTTTAAAATTAATTTGAATCTGGCTGTAAATTTCGGGTTGTATGCTGTTTGGGACAGATTTGGAGGCTGACTTGTGGGTCTACTAGGTTGACGTGTACGAAAGGCTTTGTCAACTTAGTCCACAAATGATTCTAGCAGCAGTGACCGTTGGATGTTAATCCAACGGCCGTGTAGCTTCTTCAATATTTGATCTTCTTGCTCCACCCGCCCAAACCAGCGCCGGTGGGACTGCCTGCTCCCGCCCCCCCGTGGCCGACTGTGCTGCCGCACAGGCCGCACCGCTCCACCCTACTTCATTGCTGGCCAGGCCATTCCTCTACTCACCCACACCCCGTGTTATTTTTCGGTGACGACAGCCGGACCAGTAAACCCTCGTACTCCCCACCATCTGGGCAACCATTGTCGAATCTTCCCTGGCTCCGTGTCATTCCCTTCCTAGGCCTCGCCGTCGTCCACCGCCATGGTGCTCTCGGCGTGGCCTGGTCAACGTGGTCAACAAACGACATCCATCGTACGTGGACTGTACGTGGAGAGGCTGACAGCTGGATCCACGGCCACACACAGGAAATGCCTCCTTATTACGCGCAAAATAATGATTCCTCCACCTGAAATTTGGGACCCACCGAAAGGGCCTCTGTATTTCGCAAAAAAAACGTGCCCCTCGCTGACAGGTCGGACCCACCAGCTATCTTCGCACGCAAGGAAGTGTCTCCTTATTACGCACAAAAATATGAATACTCCATCCAACGGTCGTAGTGCTTCTTCAACCTCTGGTCTTCTTGCTCCAACCGCCAAAACCAGCGCCGGTCGTGCCGCGTGCTCCTGCCTCCCGTGGTCGCATGTGATGCCGCGGAGGCCTCACCGCCCCTACTACTCCCACCGCTGGCCAAGCCATCCCTCTACTCACCCACACCCCCTTTTATTCTGTGGCGACAGTAGCCTCACACTGCAGCCGAACCAGTGAACCCTCGTACTCCTCTCCACGTGGGCATCTACTGCCGCGTCTTCCCCGGCTCCGCGTTGTCCCCTTCCTAGGCAACTCCGTCGTTCACCGCCTTGGTGCTCTCAGCGCGGCATGGTCAATGTGGTCAACGACCGACTTCCATCGAAAGAGTACTATACATGTAGACGCTGACAGCTGGGTCCACGGCCACAGCAAGGAAGTGCCTCCTTATTACGCGGAAAATAATGATTCCTCCACCTAACAGCAGGGACCCACCGGACGGGCCACCGTATTTCATGAAAAAATGTTTCCCCCCTGACTGCTGGGACCCACCAGCTACATCTTCGCACGCAAGGAAGTGTGTCCGGGCAAAAAAAAGAATTCGCCCCTGACTGCTGGGACCCACCAGCTACATCTTCGCACGCAAGTAAGTGCCTGACAGTCGGGACTCACCTGGTTGAAGCGTACGTAGCTTTGTCATTCTGGTCGTGAACGTGTACGTACATACTGGTCGATGTAGAGGCGCGCACGTGTCGTAGTAGAGGCGCACACGTGTCATAGTAGAGATGCGCATGTAGCATGTACACGTACGTACATCAGCCAGGGTGCAAGAAAGAAAATACGGCCATGTACGTACATACGGGCGGTGTCTCGAACGCCTACTCACGCATACGTACGGCCAGGGCTCATGTACATGGCTGGGTAGGAACGGAGAAACAACGTCGTTGTCGTGTTCATGGGGAGCCACCCAGCTGGGTCGGAACGGAATGCGTCCTCGTGTTCATCGGGAGGGCTTGGACGGAATAGCCGATGGAAACGAGGCCTGGCGTACCGCACAACAAAGGAAGCGGCCTTGTGTTCGACCGGCCACGTTCGAAACGGGATCCTGTTCATCGGGAGGGGTCTGGCGTACCGCAAAATGGAGGAAACAGACTTATGTTGGACCTCCTACGATCGAAACGGGGTCCTGTTGATCGGGAGGGGTGTGGCGTACCGCAAAATAGAGGAAACGGACTTGTGTTGGAGTGCTACGGTCGAAACGGGGTCCTGTTCATCAGGAGGGGTGTGGCGTACCACAAAACGGGACTCCACGGGATAATGTTCATCTCCACCGTCGACCACCTCCAGTCTCCAAGGGCCACTGTTCATCCACCATCGACCTTCTCCAGCCTCCACCTGCGACTATTCATCCACGGGCTCCTGTTCATCCAGCCTCCACCGCGCGCTACTTCACCGGCTACTGTTCAACCAGCCCTCTCCATGGGCTCCTGTTCAACCACCCTCCACGGGCCATCGCTCATCCAAATACTCCACCATCTATTGTTCATCCAGCCCTCCACGGGGTCGTCCTATTCATCCAGCCCTCCACGGGGTCCTGTTCATCCAGCCCCAACCGGCTCAATCAATCAGGGCCCTGTTCATCCAGAAGCAACACCACGGGGTCCTGTTCATCCACCCCCACCGGGAACTGTTCATCCAAACCCCTCCAGCAACACTCACTGTTCATCCAAACCCCCCCAGCAAACGCTCACTATTCATCCAGAGGCAACATCGATCGGCTTCAGTTAGCAGCAGTAGCGAAGGAATCACTCGGGTTCAGTAACGTAGCTAGTGCAATCGCCCGGGTTCAGTTAGAGCCCAACGCCTCGCACACACGTGCGTACGTGTACGAGACAAACACGCATCGCTCGGCCCCCGACCACCCACCCTAACCGGGAACTCCCCGAAATTTTCCTCGCCCTCACTTCTACCATAGTTTTTTCCGTCATGGATGGCCCAAAGAATGTCATGCAGCTGTGTCTCCGTCCCGCCCAGGACGAAAAGCCCATTTTCTGTCATGATTTTTTGTCATAGAAGTAGTAGCCCACCACATCTATGATGATACCGGGTTTTGTCACAATTATCGTCATAGAAGTGTCATAAGTATGACAGAAAAAAAATTCGTTTGGCCCAAAATGTCACGGATGTGTCTTTTTTTATAGTGGTATAAGAGTATATATATGCGAAGGAACTAGGTCAGGAGACCCACGAGGGGCCCACGAGGTAGGGAGCGTGTCCTCCATCCTCGTGGCCGCCTCATTGAGTCTCCGAATTCATCTCCAAGTCTACTGGTTTGCTTCTGGTCGAAGAAAGATCATCGTGAAAGTTTCATTCCATTTGGACTCCGTTTGGTACTCCTTTTCTGCGAAACTCTAAAACAGGTAAAAAAACAAAAACTGGCACTGGGCTCTCGGTTAATAGGTTAGTCCCAAAAATAATGTAAAATAGCATATAAATGCATATTAAACATCCAAAACAGATAATATAATAGCATGGAACAATAAAAAATTATAAATACGTTGGAGACGTATCAGGTTAGACCACTCCAGGGGGTGCCACATCAAATCGGTTGTGATCCACATAATCACATGAACCAAAATGAAAAACACCAGGACGAATTTTCACAACCAAAAGGGAACTATTTCACAAGCACATGAAATAGTCGCGTGTGTACCTCGGATTGGATATGGCGTCATCGCGGTTGTACTCCGCCCGAAGAATCTCGATCATCCCCTCTGTCGATGTTGGGCAAACCTACGATTCGTACACAGTAACTTCTTTTTATATTACGAAAAAGCTTGACTTAGAGGCCTACGAGAGATCAACACGACTAATCCACATTGGTATGTAGAAGTATGTACCTTTAGGAAGGCGTTCCTGAGCTGGTTGGTCCATTCACCGAGCGTTTTGATGTGGACGCTGACGTAGTCGTCCTCTGGCGCTGACGTGATGGAGAACGGGTGCTTGCACGGATGTTCATTCATCAGATGGATTGGCCGAACGCTGATTAAACTAAGCGTGCCAGCTGGCCGGCTGCAGCATACGTACCACTGGAATGGCGAGACGTCGGGGCACTTGACGTAGATGTAGGGTGTGTTTGGTTCAAGTCCCGGACCTCATGCCTGGGAAAAATCAATGCCTGTTGTTGGCCTGGGAAAAAGAAGAAATTTTCCTGGCCATGCATGTGTGTGGATGTGCTGTTTGGTTGGAAGCCTGCACTGGGAGAAATGTTTAAACATTAAAAATTATAGATTGCCAGTGTGATGTGACATAGCCTACAGCATGCATGTATCAAGTAGAGGCTAAACAAGATGCCTGGAACCCAGGAATCCGGTTCCATCCGCCTGGACTAGGCTAAACAAGTTGCCTGAGAACTGCCCAGGCTAATCAAGAGCAGGTGACCACCAGGCCAGGCATGTGTCTGTGATTCCAAGGTACAAATCAAACACCACCCAGGCACGTCTCAGGCAGCTCCAAGGCCAAGCCAATGTGTCCCAGGACTTGAACCAAACACACCCGTACAGCCCGCTCTTGTACCTGAACCACTTCGGCTTGGACAAGTGCAGCGAGAGAAGGGTCGCCAGGTGCGGATGCACGGCCACCCTGACTTTCTTCATCGACCTCACGCTCGACAGCAGCATCCTCGTCAGCCGCTCGCATGCATACACGGTCATTGGCACCGCCGGATACATCCACGTCTGCACTTAGTAGCATAGGCGTAGACATATTGAGTTAACAATTTATAGTACTGACTCTGGTTGGGTGCATAGGATATGCATATGATTCTAGGTTGGTCGTCGATTTGGCTAACTAAGTATATGTTGTATCTTATTAAAACATATCACTAAAGGACACGTAGGGCCAACGCACCAGAACAACAACCGCCGCAGATGAAGAATAACGTAGATCAGAAGGATCCAATCCGGAGACACACGAACGTAGTGAACAACGATGAGATCCGAGCAAATCCACCAAATATAGATCTGCTGGAGACACACCTTCACACACCCAACAACGGTGCTAGATGCACCGCCGGAATGGGGGCTAGGCGGGGAGATCTTTATTCCATCTTCAAGGAGCCGCCGCAGTCTCGTTTTCTTGAGCAGGACACAAACCCTAGCAAAATTGAAAGAAACAACTAAAAACGGAGCCCTCCCGCCGGCCCTTGCCGAGATCCACCACGCCCTCATGGCCCTAGGGCCACCGGAGAGGAGATAGATGTGCGGCGGCACCGGCGGGAGGCCAAAACCCTAGCTTTTTTGTGGAGGAGGAGGCGGCGGTGGCTTAATACCCGACTATCTATTATAAAATTCTTCACATAACATAGCTTATACATAGAATTTTAGCAGTAGCGCCTGTTTGGGCGCCCTTCTTGGTATGTACCCGATGGCGCCCGTAAACGGGCGCTCTTGCTCTTGAATAGCAGCATCGCTGGTTTGCGTGAACGCTGCTTTGTTTAGCGGGCCAAAAAAAAGCAGGCCGATTAGGCATGGCGTGTGATGTGCGCCGGTGCTACAACTAGTGGGCTTAGCAGTAGCGCTGGCCCATTACCCGTGCTGCTGTTAAGCCCACTCCCTCCCCTGCACGCCGGCTGTCCTGCTCGCGCCCCCGGCCTCATCACTCAGCTCACTCACACACTCCACACTCCTCCCTCACTCCCCAGCACTGCCGACCCTCAGACGCCACTGTCTCCCCTGCCCTCCTCACTGCGTCGGCCGCCCTCGCCTGTGCCGGCCACCCTCCCCCGCGTCGGCCTCCTCCCCCGCCGGCACCCTGGCCCCTGCGTCGTCTCTCCTCCCGCGCCGGCCCTCCTCCACCGAGAGGTACATCCTCCTCCCTCCTTCCTCCTCCTCCCTAGTTTCTTTTGAACCCTAGCAAGTTGAAAAATTTAGGTTTTTAGTCTTAGTTGTTTAATCATAGGAAAATGTAGTATGAAACCTAGTTGCTAGTTAATCTTAGGGTAATGTAGTATGAATCTTAGGATAATGTAGGTTTTTAATCTTAGTTGTTTAATCTTAGGTGTTTAATCTTAGTTGTTTAATCTTAGGATAATGTAGTATGAACCCTAGCTAGTTAATCTTAGGATAATGTATTATGAATCTTAGGATAATGTAGTATGAACCCTAGCTAGTTAATCTTAGGATCATATTTTGAACTATCACATTTGTTGTTATTTTTTTAGTAAAAACAATTATTCCTGTTATATGCAAATTTGAAGTGGATATATGTCATGTTTTGAACATGTCACAATCTTAGTTGTTTAACCGAGTGGCCTATGTTTTGCCAGAAATGTTGATTCGTTTATGTTCTGGAAAATTTCAGGCGCTCGATATGTCCTGCTTTTAGCAAAGGTCATGCCGAATTTTGCTAAGTGTTTATTAATTTTGTTTTCGTAATTAAGCATTTTGTTATCGACATCGACGATGCCTATCCCGCATCCTCGTCGTCTACTCGGCGGAGGACTCCTCCTTGAGCCGAGGGGCCATGTCCGGGACTGGGCTCCGCCGGGCTGGTACTGGGTTGTGCTACCTTCTGGTGAGCGCAGCTTAGTGAGGAGCCAGCCTGTCGTCGACCCAGAGCTTCTTTGGTGGCGGTCACGTGGGCCTGCATCGGTGCAGAGGCTTGAGTCCCCCGCACAGGTGGTACAAAGATCCGTCACGGAGGAGAACGCGCACGTCCAACGCTACGTGGTTGCGTTGGCGAACGACAGGTTCTCCAATACCTGGCAGATTCTTTGGGGATCTCACCGGAGCTATGATCCTGTGATGGTTCATTCTCTTTGGGTGTCCACCGTGGCCCACTAAACCTAGAGGAGCTATTATTCAAGATGTATTAGTGATATTATATGATGATATTTGCTACAAACTACCATATATGTATTCGATGATGGATTATTAATTACCTATTAGTTATTTCCTTATTGAATGCAAAAGATGAGCGTGGTTTATGCTACAAACTACTATATATGTATTCGATGATGTATTATATGATGATCTTTGCTACAAACTAGGTTCGATGATGATCTTTGCTACAAACTACTACAAACTACAAATTTTAGGTGTTCTAGTTGTTATATGATGATCTTTGCTACAAACTACTATATATGTATTCGATGATGGATTATTAATTACCTATTAGGAAATGTCTGACGACGAAAGGGAATTCGCTATGTGCGATAACTGCGAAGATGAGCGCAATCTGTGCGACGGGCCTCACCTGGTAGAAGGTCGGCGCTTCAGCATCAAGCTCCAAGAGACCTTCGATGTTGAAATGTACGCAACGAAGACAAGTGTTTTTTGTTATTTTTGCACGACTTCTCTGCTTCTTCAACGTGTAATTTCCGTCTTTTACAATTCGACTAGCTTATCCCATGCCATGCAAGACGCTATGTCTTGGAGAAGATGGGTTTTGAAGATCATGAAAACATGGAGACAAAGATAATTCAACTAAGGACTCATCATGGTTATGATTTTGCTGTAAATCTATACAATTTTGTGAACTCATCCAATTTTGGTTGCCTGAATTGGGAAGCCCTTTGCAAGGCGTATGATTTTCATGAGGGCATGCTTCTCACCTTCGATCTTGGTGATCCTGACATCGACAAAAAGAATATGACCATTTGGGTCCTTGTTGACACGCTTCCAGTTCTACCGCTGTGTGAGTTTCTCATACATATTTATTAAGTAATTTATATTGTTTATTTCAAAATATTTGACAGCTTATTTTCATTCTTAAAAAAATGTACGGAAGATGGTAGACAGAACCTAATACTACAATGATGAAGCACAATTAACTTATAAGGAGAAAGATGGTCTTATCGTATTTTTTACTGATCTTGAGAATTACAATAGCTATTATCGAATTCCTCAAAATTATGGTCAATATGTGCCACTAGTGCATGCAGTGTGCTACGGTAACATCAATGGTAAGATTTTCTACTATTACGACATCCGTGCATCTTTTGCATAAATTCTTCTAAAACTAAACTACATTGCTAACTACAAAGTTATTACTATGTTTTTGAACAGAAAATCCCGATGGATTGTGTGCCTCATCTGATGTTGCCAAGAGGTCGCGTTGATGTTATGAGCTTACGGCCACCACGGCCAGGTCAGCCGCAGTATCTCCATACCGGATTTCTAAAAGCGAGGAAGCCATGATAATAAATGATTGGAAAAAATGTTTCAACCATCGTAGAGAGCTACTTGGAAGCAACATTGTGCGTAGGCCAAGACTTGGAGACAGGATGGTCTCCGTTCTTCATTACGGAGAGTCCATTTTCCATAATGAAGAGTCAATGCCTATCTTGTTTTATGATATTTTAACTAAGAGAGGGTAGAGTAGGTCCTATGAGATAGGTCCTAGGTAGAATGTGTTATTATGTGCTACAATGTGTTAGAGTTGATGAGGAGGATGAGGAGTTGTGATTATGACTAGTGACCAACTTGTTATATATATGATGTCTCATTGACGAACATTGTTTGGTGGTGATGACTAGTGGTAATGAATATGCTATTTAAACAGACTAGTTCATGATAAGTTGTTATTGTATAAAAGATATATCTGTTTAAACATATACAGCGCAAAATATGAAAAAAAAACATGAATTTTAGCAGTGGCACGGGCCAAAATATTACCAACAGCGCTCATTTACCAGTAGCGCTTTCTAGAGGCGCGCTACTAGTATTAGAACATACCAGTAGCGATGGCCTAAACAAGCGCTACTGCTACAAAATAGCTGTAGCGCCGTAGCAGTAGCGCACCTGCCCGCGCTACTAATAGAAAAAATAACAGCGCTACTGGTAAGGGTTTTCCTAGTAGTTAGCAAGATCTCATGGGCTAAGCAAAGGTTCAGTACCAACTGCTGAAATTTATTCTACTTTCATGCCAGCCCAATAGCAATTTCAGAAATTCCTAATAAATCCTAGAGGCCCACTCAGCTCATTCGTGCAAGGAAAGAGGTGGAACCAAAGTTTAGTCCCACATTGTTAGTTTGGTGGGACTTGGACCTCCTTATAAGGGAGGGTGATTCCCAACATGTATCAGCATGAGAACAAGAGGGACATCCACGCGCACTCCTCCTCCGCCGCTCGCCTCTCCACGCCACGCCACGCCATGCCTCGTCACGATGTGGACACTGAATCCAAACGACGCGCCTCTTTGGTTGAAGTCTATTCGCTTTGTCTCCCTCTTTTGCTTCATCTCCCGTCGCTGGCCTCTCGCCTCCTTCTCTTGCGCCTATAAAAAGGAGGTCGCTCCTCTCAGAGAGACGCACCCGAAATTCTTCTTCCTCTCGCCACCGGTTCCAATCTCTGAGCTGCTACTGTCTTCCTCATCCTGTCCTGCGGCGTGCACCATGAGTCGGGACAGTAGGCCTCCGAAACCGCACCTCTTTGAGTCCTGTACGGGAGAAGGATGATATGGTTTTTGGGGAGCGCTCTGCGCGACTACTGACTAGTTCATCACGGACACCGACGACCATTTCCCCAACGATGACTTCTTCCCCGACATCGACAACCTCTTCGACGACATGGCTGGCGAGGATATCGACCCCAAGTCCAGTGCTCCTGTTGCTGCTGATGTCCCGTACGTGTTCTTGCCCTTCCTGTTAGAGGTCCTGCCACAGTTCCCTGTTCTAGTGTTTGCCCTAGATGCATATATGCAGGTGCTATTTACCTTCTCTCTGTCAGATCGCATGACTTGGTTTATCTCTGCTATATTAGTCATGCTTTATCTATCATTTCTGTTAATAAAATCATTTGGTAAATTGCTCATATTTCCAACATTCCAAAAACCTTATTATAGGCAATTTACCCCGAGTGGTTTTGCTGCATCCATGAGGCCTCCTATGTTCGAGGGTATCCACTATAAGAGGTGGCGCGTGAGAGCAGTCTTATGGTTTCAGACTATGAGTTGCTATGACGTCACTCTAGGAAAACCTAAAGGAGTTCTTGATCCTCAAGAGGAACAAGCTTTTCAGAAAATGGACACCTTGTTTAAGGCTGCTCTCTTGAGTGTTCTTGGTGAGAACATAGTTGATGCTTATGCGTCAATTGACAATGGAAAAGATATGTGGGGTCCACACGAGGCCAAGTTTGGGGTCTCGGATGTCGGCACTGAGTTGTACATCATGGAGCAATTCTATGACTACAAGATGACTGAAGAGCACTCCGTGGTTGAGCAAACTCATGAGATACAATCATTTGCTAGAGAACTTGAGCACTTCAATTTTATGCTGCCGGACAAGTTTGTTGCCAGAGGCATCGTCACTAAGCTTCCTCCTTCGTGGAGGAACTTTGCTACCTTACCGAAGCATAAGAGAAAGGAGTTTTCCGTTTCGGATCTCATTGGTACTCTTGATGTGGAAGAAAAGGCGAGAGGAAAGGACACTCATGCTCAAGGTATTGGGGGAGGATCTAGTGCCAATCTGGTACAGAAGAAAAACTTCCAGCCCCACAAGTTCAAGAACAAGGGCAAGTTTGATGGTAAAGCAAAGTTTGATGGGAAGAACATGGTTGTATAGCACACGAACTTCAAGAAGAAGAATGACAAGAAGAAAGATGTTTTTTTCATGTGTGTGGAGATCCTGATTATTGGGCTCCTAGTTGCCCTAATCGCTATGACAAGCGTCATCTTGGGAAAGGCGGCAAGATTGCTAATGTTGTCATTGGAGACACTGACATGAAGGATGTTGGGTATTGTATATTTCCCACTATTCTTTCAGATGTCATTCTCCTGATTGGTTGATTGACACGGGTGCTAATGTGCATGTATGCGGTGATATTTCCATGTTTTCATCTTATCATACCGCATGGACTTCCATCATGCTGATGGGCAACGGTTCAAGTGCTTCTGTTCGTAGTGTTGGCACGGTCGATCTGAAGTTTACTTTGGGAAAGATTGTGTGGCTGAAGAACGTGCATTATGTCCCCTCCGTCAATAAAAATCTTGTTAGCGGATCTCTTCTATGTAAAGATGGCTACAAGCTTGCCTTTGAGTGTAATAAATTTGTAATATCCAAGTATGGAACATTTGTTGGTAAAGGCCATGAGTTAGGAGGCATGTTTCATTTATCCTTGTAAGATGTTTGCAATAAACTTTGTAGTCATGTTTGCAACAATAGTGAATCAAATGTGTGGCATTCGCGTCTCTGTCATCTTAATTTTGGTTGCATATCGCAACTAGCCAAATTGAACTTAATCCCTAGTTTCACCATTGTCAAGGGATCTAAGTGATAAGTGTGTGTGTAAGCTAAGCAACCTCGTAAGTCTCATGCGACTGCAGAAATAAGAAATCTTGCACCACTAGAGCTCATACATTCAGATCTTTGTGAAATGAATGGTGTGTTGACAAAAGGTGGAAAGAAGTATTTTATGGCATTAATTGATGAATCCACTAGATACTGTCATGTGTATCTTCTGAAATCTAAGGATGAGGCTTTGAACTATTTCAAGATCTATAAAGCTGAAACGGAAAACCAACTTGATCGAAATATCAAGAGGCTTAGGTTCGATCGTGGTGGAGAGTATTTCTCAAATGAATTTGATTCCTCTTGTGCGAAACATGGTATAATCCATGAGAGGACGCCTCCCTATTCACCTCAGTCAAATGGGGTGGCCAAAAGAAAGAATTGTACTCTAACGGATTTGGTTAGCGCCATGTTAGACTCATCGGGTCTCTCCAAGGCAGGATGGGGGGAGGCAATATTGACGGCATGTCATGTCCTAAGACGAGTTCCCACAAAGAAAAAAGAGATAACTCCATTCAAAGAATGGGAGAAGAAAAGGTTAAAGCTCTCTTATCTACGAACCTGGGGTTGTTTGGCGAATGTCAATGTGCCAATTCCAAAGAAGCGCAAGCTTGGACCAAAGACTGTGGATTGTGTTTTCCTGGGATATGATTTTCATAGCATTGGTTATAGATTCTTGGTTGTAAAATCTGAGTTACCTGACATGCATGTCGGTACGATCATGAAGTCGAATGATGCGACTTTCTTTGAAGATATCTTTCCCATGAAGGATATGGCTACCTCATCTAATCAGGAGATGCCTAGTTCATCGAATCCGGAACCAGTTACAATTATAGAACCTGTTATTTCGATGGAACACTTTGAAAATCCTGTGGAGGAGAACAATGAAGTTCCTACTAGGAGCAAGAGACAGAGGATTGCAAAGTCCTTTGGTGATGATTTTCTTGTCTATCTGATAGATGACACTCTCAGTTCTATTTCAGAGGCCTATGCATCTGAAGATGCTGACTACTGGAAGGAAGCGGTCCGTAGTGAGATGGATTCCATCTTGGCAAATGAAACTTGGGAGATAACTGGTCGTCCTTATGGGTGCAAACCTATAGGGTGCAAATGGGTATTCAAGAAGAAACTTAGGCCTGATGGTACTATTGAGAAGTACAAGGCACGACTCGTGGGTAAGGGTTATACCCAAAAGGAAGGTGAAGACTTCTTTGATAGTTACTCACCTGTGGCTCGACTGACCACTATTCGAGTTCTACTTCCACTAGCTGCCTCACATGGTCTTCTCGTTCATCAAATGGATGTTAAGACTGCTTTCCTAAATGGAGAGTTGGACAAGGAAATTTATATGAACAACCATATGGGTTTGTAGTAGATGGTCAGGAAGGGAAAGTGTGCAAGTTGTTGAAGTCTCTATATGGACTTAAGCAAACACCCAAGCAGTGGCATGAGAAGTTTGAAAGAACTTTAACAGATGCAGGCTTTGTTGTAAACGAAGATGATAAATGTGTGTACTATCGCCATGGTGGGGGCGAGGGAGTTATCCTTTGCTTGTATGTTGATGACATACTGATTTTCGGAACAAATCTAAATGTTATTAAGGAGGTCAAGGATTTCCTATCTCGTTGCTTTGAGATGAAGGATTTAGGAGTGGCTGATGTAATTCTGAACATCAAGTTGTTGAGAGACGATGATGGTGGGATTACATTGCTTCAATCTCACTATGTGGAAAAGATCTTGAGTCGCTTTGGTTATAGTGACTGCAAGCCCTCTCCAACACCATATGATGTGAGTGTGCTTCTTCGAAAGCATCAAAGAATTGCTAGAGATCAATTGAAATATTCTCAGATTATTGGCTCGCTTATGTACCTAGCCAGTGCTACAAGACCTGACATCTCTTTTGCTATTAGCAAACTGAGTCGGTTTGTCTCAAAACCAGGAGATGTGCATTGGAAAGCTCTAGAGAGAGTTTTGCATTATTTGAAAGGCACTGCAAATTATGAAATTCACTACACTGGGCACCCAAAAGTGCTTGAAGGGTATAGTGACTTAAAATGGATCTCAGATGCTGATGAGATAAAGTCCACGAGCAGATATGTATTCACTCATGGAGGTGGCGCTGTTTCTTGGAAGTCTTGCAAGCAGACCATCTTAACGACGTCAACAATGGAAGCGGAGCTCACAGCACTAGATATAGCTACAGCCGAAGCAGATTGGCTTCGTCGGCTCTTGAATGACTTGCCGGTTGTTGAGAAACATGTACTAGGTATCCTTATGAACTGCGACAATAAAAATGTGATCAGGAAAGTCAGTAACTCAAAGGATAACATGAAGTCATCAAGACACATTCAGAGAAGGTTAAAGTCTGTTAGAAAAATGAGAAACTCCAAAGTTATTTGCATTGGATTATATCCAAACATCTAAAAATCTGGCAGATCCTTTTACTAAGGGTCTATCACGTAATGTGATAGACAATGCATCGAGGGAGATGGGTATGAGACCCACAATATGGGTTGTTCACAGTGGTAACCTAGTCTATGTGATCGAAGATCCCGTGAATTAGATGTGAAAGACAAGTTGTTGGTCAACTAAGAGGAGAATATCCTTACCGTTAACAATACCACTCCATGAAGATGCAATACTCTCCTAAATCTACATGGCAGGTTGATGTATATCTTAATGTGTTCTAAGTGGCTCATTTAAGCAAAAATGTTGTCCTGCAGAACATCTTTTGAAGAACGCACATATATGAGTCTGATTGTTAAACATTGCAATCTATGAGAGTAGAGTGCTCTCTATTAAACTCATGAAAGGTCTCGGAGTATGACGCATAAGCTCCACCCGCGGGGAAGACCCACGGTAGCCAAGTACCGGTCAAGGCTTTGTGTGAAGCTAGATTCACAGAAAACTTGCAGTTCAAGGCCCAGTCCACTGTTCAAGTTGCTTACCAGTGTAGCATAGAGTTCTAAGTGAAAATTCAACTTAACAATCCGCACTCAAATACTGGTATATAAAACAGTATTTTGGAACCAAAGGCAAATTTTGTGTGCCTCTAGGATCTGGTGGGGGATTTCTTGAATTTATTCTATTTCTGGGCCAGCCCAATAGTAATTTTAGAAAATCCTAATAAATCATAATGGCCCACTCAGCCCATTTGTGCAAGGCAAGAGATGGAACCGAAGTTTAGTCCCACATTGCTAGTTTCGTGGGAGTTGGACCTCCTTATAAGGGAGGGTGATTCCCCACATGTATGAGCATGAGAACAAGAGGGACATCCACGCACGCTCCTCCTCCGCCGCCCGCCGTGCCGCGCCGCGGGAATGAGCCGAGCCGATCTCTAAATTTTTGCCACGCACGACTGGTATACGAAAGGTCATGTGGGAGCTGAAACGTTTTATGTAGTGGATACTGAATCCGAACAGCGCGCCTCTTCGGTTGAAGTCTGTTCGCTTCGTCTCCCTCTTTTGCTTCATCTCCCGACGCTGGCCTCTCACATCCTTCTCCTGCGCCTATAAAAAGGAGGTCGCTCCTCTCAGAGAGACGCACCCGAACTTCTTCTTCCTCTCGCCATCGGTTCCAATCTCTGAGTTGCTACTGTCTACCTCACCCCGGCTTGCGGCGTGCACTGTGATTTGGGACAGTAGGCCTCCGAAACTGCACCTCTTTGAGTCATGTACGGGAGAAGGGTGATAAGGTTGTTGGGAAGCGCTCTGCTCGACTACTGACTGGTTCATCACGTTCACCGACGACCACTTCCCCAACGACGACTTCTTCCCCGACGTCGACAACCTCTTCGACGACATGGCTGGCGAGGATGTCGATCCCAAGTCCAGTGCTCCTGTTGTTGCTGCTGCCCCATACGCGTTCTTGCCCTTCCTATTAGAGGTCCTGTCACAGTTCCTTGTTCTAGTGTTTGCCCTAGATACATATATGCAGATGCTATTTACTTTCTCTCTGTCAGATCACATGACTTGTTTTTATCTCTGTCATATTAGTCATGCTTTATCTATCATTTCTGTTAATAAAATCATTTGATAAATTGCTCATATTTCCAACACCAACAGTTACAAACTAGGTCCATTACTCGTATTCCAACATAAGCAAATTATTACATGATGCACGATAAATACAGTAGCCAATATAAACACCATAGTTACATGACGATGCACGAGTGCATATACTCCATGTAGTATTTGAGAAGATGATATACTATGACAATCTATTCGGTCTTTGCTATTAACGCGGTTTCCGCGCAAAGAGAAACCTGTGGCTGGATGGCTGGCAAAACTAAAAGTTCTCCTTGTGGAACTCGAATGTTGTGCTTGTTTCTCTCGAGGAAACCTTCGCAAGCTCGCGCAGCTCTTTCGTCAGCGCCGGCATGCCACAGTAGAACACTCCTATGATGTCCAAGAAACACAGAGTTAGGTGCCAAATCAGAAAAGTAATGCTATGTATGTACATATATATGCTGATTGATTGATTTTATTGTTCTTATGTGCAGATACCTGAGCTCATCAAGTAAGTTATGGTGGACAATTTGTGATAGCTCGTGCATGTATTGATAATTTCTATCTAGACTTGACTTTGCTCAATTTTTTGAAGTGGTCACAACCATCATCAAGTAACAAAATTTCCTTGCTTGTATATACTGACCGACACGTTTTCGTTGATTCTGCCGGGCTATGTGTCGGTAGACTTCGCTCCAGTTTGCTCGGCCGGAGCTGGTCTTGACTCGAGTGCCGGAGATGATGTCAATGCCGTGCTCGTCGTGGTTGAGGGACTGGGCCATAGTGAGCATCGCCGACCGGGCGTCGCCCTCCTCGTGGACGCTCGTACAGTGGACGTGGAGCTCAATGACGCCCTGCTTGTCCGTCTCAGCCACCTCGTCCATGATCCCATGGAACCACTCCAGGGATTCTTGCTCCCGGGTGATCCAGTAGAAGTAGGCGCGGCGAGTCCGGAACGATGATGGCGTGCTCCCGTCGCCAGGGTTGCCTGACTCGATGTCACCGGGAAGCCGCTTCGTGTTGTTGATGATGTCCTTGATGATCGAGATCATGGGTGTGGCTCCGATGCCGAGTCCCACCAGTAGCAAGGTGTCGTACTGCTTGTAGTCCTGCGCCGGCGCGCCGTACGGCCCGTCAATCAGCACCTTCGGGTACCTGGAGCACAAACATTTTTTGCTAGTCACAGTTGCTTCTACTCCCTCCGTTCTGAATTACTTGTCGCATATATGGATGTATCTAGATGTATTTTAGTTCTAGATACATCTATTTCTGCGACGAGTAATTTGAAATGGAGGGAGTAGTAACTAAGCGGGTTGATTAAGATAAGTTTACATGACCAAGACATCAATCTCGTGAGGAAAACATGTGGACAGTAGATACTCCCTCCTTTCATTATTACAAAAAATGTTCTAACTTATTTTTTCAATCTAATGTATGTAAATGCATTTTAGTATGTTTGTTCGCTTATTTTACTATATATGTAGTTTATATTAAAATATTCAAAACATCTTATAATAATGAACTGAGCGAGTAAATTTTGTTCATGCAAGGATGCAGCAGGAAGTGAGAATGTTCTTTCTGCCCCACAAAATTACTCCTATTCTAACCTCAACTGATGGTCGTCCATCTTCTCGAAAATATAAACAATGGAGTATCTCATACACAACCGCTGGGGCATGCTACCACGAATGCCAGTTGGTACGATCAAAGAGATCAGAGGAAGTGGCTATATGGCCTATGGCTCTTATCGATGCACATCATAAACTATTTATTTGAAATATGTGTGGATGCGATTATACCATGTGGTCCTTCAGTCTCAAATTATATAAGGTTTTAACTCTATTTCAAATCAAAACTTGTCAATATATCTTTTTGTGGGAAAAATTCCGTACATTTAACCAGATATATAGACAAACATGCTAATAATATCCACAAAATCAAAACATATAGTGAAACATATACTTCATGATTTTTCAAAAAGAAAAAACTTTACGATGATGTAACGAAACTATTTTAGTATCATACTACCTCCATTCCTAAATATAAGACGTTGGGGCAGTTTTACATCTAGGAATGGAGTTAGTAGATGTTAGTACGGCATATGCAGCACTAGACAGGTCGGGTTGGGGCTCCATTGAGGGAGGGGCGATGACGACGGCGCGCCTTCGGCTTGTTTCAGTATTTGTTGTCGTTGCTAGGTGGTCTACGAAAATAAATATAATTTCTATTGCTTCTTGTAGTCTTTGTACTATTATAATATTTGATAAATAGATCGGAAGGTTTTCACGCAGAAAAAAAAGGACAGACCGGGTTGGACCAGGGAGCAGACTGCACACCCAATCAAAGTTCAAGCTGAACCAACATATAAGAAAAATCAGAGCAAACTTACATGGCAAAAAGGAGAAATTTTAATGAGCACAGGTAATAGCCACGTACTTTTTCTATCCCCCAGAGTTGGTATGGCCTTGTCATGGTCGTACTCTACTCGGAGAATCTCGGTCTTCTTCTCCTCCGTCAACGACTCGCGAACCTGTGATTCGCCGGCACACACAAGCACGAGCGTAAACCCCATTACTAGAAATGTTGATAAGCAAACATAAGACGGACATTCAGGAACAAACATGGTTTTCGAGCTTTTATAGGGGTTGAAGATGAGATCGACACGACTAATTGCAGTAGTTAGTACCTTCAAGAAGGCGTCCCTGAGGTCTTCGGTCCAGTCGCCCATCGCCTTGATGTGGACGCTGACGTAGTCGTCCTCCGGCGCCGATGTGATGGAGAAGGGGTGCCTGCACATTCGTTCGTTCCACTCATCAGACACAGATCCCTAGTTTAACCAAGTGAGCCGAGGATGTTGGCGGAAGCTTAATTACCACTCGAATGACGAGATATCAGGGCATTTGACGAGGATGTACTGTCCGCTCTTGTACCTGAACCCCTGCGGCTTGGACAAGTGCAGCGACAGCAGGGCCGCCGGGTCCGGGTGCACGACCGCCTTGACCTTCTGCACCGCCCGCACCCTCGACCGCAGCGTCCGGGTCAGTCGTTCGCACGCGTACACGATCATCGGCACCGCGAGGTACATCCACGTCTGCACGTATCACATCATTGGTTTGAAGGAGATCCAAGAAAGATTAAACCCCATGCAAGTTAAAATTCTCTCAATCCCCTCCGGTCCTCTCTGAATTTAGAAAAGGATCCTCGCACTAGAGCATGCAGTGTTCGCTCGATGTGTTAACATACCGTCTTCTTTTGCCACTTCTTGTTGAGGTAGAGGAAGTGGCCATGGACGATGAGCAGCACGTAGACGATGACGAAGAGGTGGTGTGTGTACAAGAAGGCGTTGTACCCGGTGAAACGATTGAGCAAGGCGTAGAAGAGCATAGTGAGACGGTTGCGTGAGGCGCCGCCGTACTCGGTGAGGCGGTGGAGCAACCTAGGGAGGTTGTCTCGCTTCTTGTGCCGGGGGAGGTTGTCATCCTGCTTCTTGGGCTTGGGGAGCCTGGGTTTCCTATTGCGGAACCGCCCCGTGGCGAGCGTGAAGGCGATGGCCATGAGCACCAACATCACTATCCCGGTCCACCCCTCCGTACCCTTCAAGAACCACCAATAGTTGGGCGGCTTGACGTCGCCGAAGAACGGCTTCATGGGCTTATACTCGTCGTCGGTGGCGTGCAACAACCGCGGGAAGTCGCATGCTAGGTGGGAGAAGACATGCAAACCGGCCCCGACGGAGATCCCCACGACGATTACCTTGTGGAAGTTGAGGTTGTCGTTGAACGGCACGAACTGCCCAGCGGCGGTGCGGCTGCGGAGCCACGTGATGGCGTTTCGGCACACGGGAAGGAGGGTGAGTGCCATGTTGAACTTGAGCGTCTCGGCACCGCCCTTGGCCACGCACACGCAGTAGCCCATCACCTGGAACACCGCACGATGGCGGTACTGCACGAACTTCCAAGCAAAGAGACCGGCGCAGATGGAGAACCATAGGAGCATCACCCAACAACGGCGCCAATTGTCCTTGAGGAAGTATCTAGCGTGGTGGTACCACCGCCTGAGAGGATTGGGTTCCGCCATCGGCTTGCTCGATTCATCCCCGTTGGTCGTCGTCGACAATTCCACCAATAGTGTCTTTAGGTCGTACAACTGCAAATTAATTCTCACCATTTTAATAAATGTGGTTAGGTCTTAGTCGACCCAGTCAACTGCAAGTTAATCAAGTCTAAGTCAAATGACATATATGAAAGAAAGAAAAAAATCTAAATATAGCATCGTTTGAGATTTGACAATCCCGATTAGTAATTCTTTGCATCACCAGTTCACTGTGAGCACATCGTTTAAGATTTGACAATCCCAATTAGTTCTTTGACATCAGAATTCATTACCTCAATGTGGCCAAGGCCGTCCGGGTCCAACTTCTCCATGATTAACCGGGCACACTCTTCGGAGTCCTGTTCGCCCACCTTTACCCGGTTCGCCGACGCGCTCAACATAATTATCTGCAGACCAGATCAGAATAACCCTCAGTGATGTGCAATGTGCAATGGCAGTCTTTTTGAGCGTGTATATATCAATCGGCAAAAATCAGAGAACACACCATTCCTGTTTTTGGAGAATGGAGAGATGCCTGAATGAACCAGTGAAAGAGTAGTTGGAATTTACCTGTTTGAACTCCACCTGGCTGATCCTCCCGTCCTCGTCCTTGTCCACCCTGTTGGTTAGTCAAATGCATTCACTATTCAATAAATACTTCACGTTTGACCTTGATCGACAAAATACATGAGTTATTCGACACAAAGTTGTTTTTGTTAATAAATGCTACCCCTTCCTTCTAAAGTATCTCCAAAATATATGATTTACACGACACAAAAGCATACCACAGTATTCACATTTCCAAGAAGTTTCCAGTGATACCGGTGACGGAGCTTGGGCTAAAATCATGAGGGACCATTGGCTGCGGGGCAAACAAAATCTCTATATGCTGATTTTTAATGGAAAATTTGATCTAGTACAAATATATACACATTTTTTCTTTGAGCTGGCGGGCCACCCGATATAGCTCCGCCACCGAATGATACAATCTTCATTCAGATAGCTTACATGGTATATGTGATTACTTTGGGACCGGCTAGAGATCAATCAGCTGAAAACGAAATTTGGGTCAGTCGACTGACCCAAGTTTGTTTCAGTCGATTTTCTCCAAGTGGAAATGGAGGGTAGTTGCAAATCTCATGCATGATCTGTAGCAATATAGTCAATGTATGAGTCGATCTTGAGAGTCCATCCATGCATGATCTGTAGTGCTGCTCAGGGGTGGCTCACGTGAAGCTGGGTTCACTTCCATGCGATGCATGCATGCACATAACCGCACAATCTTATGAGCAATATTTAGTTCATTAAGCACCGGTCATTAGCGCTTAATTAATTGCAAGGAAAACCAGCCGTCACAGCCATTATCCGAACAGCAACACAATGTGTTGTATGCAATCATTGGTGACTATATGTGCACTGAAAAAGAAAAGGCTTTCAAAACTTACACACAATTTGCATTGAAATTGCACTTTCTGAAATATGCAAAGAATAATATAATAGTGCATTTGTCGCATTCTACTATTGTTTACAGATAGTGTAAATGAAATAATATATTTCCTTTAAGAAGAAATAAAAATAAAAATAGCTAGCGTAAAATTTTGCACCGAAATTGCACTTTATCGTAATATGAAAAAATAATCATATAATCATGAAATTTTGGCTCACATTATACAATACTTGTTTGTATATAATTACACTCAGCCAAAAACTCACAAAAACAAAAATAACAAATAAAGCAAAAAAGAAAAACACATAGAAACAGAAAACATAAATATAAAATAAAGCATAACTGAGTATATTATAGTGAGATTTCCGCAAAATAAGTGTTTTCTAAAAAGTAATGGATTGCTGACATCGGTATTGCCCTTACAAAAAAAAAGAAAACTAAAAAAAACTCAAAAAATGATATGAAAACTAAAGAGAATTAAAAAAAATGATGTTTTCTATGTAAGAATGAATTTGTGGCATTGGTATTACCCTTCTAGAAAAAATAAAACAAAATCAAAACAATGAAGTTTTCTAAGAAATAATGAAGCCCTTTTAAGAAGAAAGAAAATGAAGAAGAAAAAACTTTCAAAACTTGCACACAATTTGCACGGGAATTGCACCTTTTGAAATATGCAAAGAATAAGCATATAATAGTGCATTTTTTGCATTCTACTATAATATACACATAGTGTAACTGAAATAATTTATTTTCCTTTAAGAAGAAAGAAAACAAAACTTGCACACAACTTTGCACCGCAATCGCACTTTATCGTAATATGCAAAAATAATCATATAATCATGAAATGTTGGCACATGTTATATAGTATTTGTTTATATATAATTACACTCAGCCAAAAACCCACAAAATCAAAAAATATCCAATAATGTAAAGCGATAGGGAAAAATAGAAACGCATAGAAACATAAAAAAGAAAAAATGCCCACAATAGAAAGAATTAAATTTTCCTAAGGAAGAATGAATTAGTGGCATTGATATTAGCATTTACGTCTTTTAAAAATATGCAAGAATAAACACTGACAAAATTTGCAGGAAATATACATAAAAATTACGCTTTTTAAAAATATGCAAGAATAAGCATATAAAAGTGGAACATTTGCAAAAAAAAATCTGAGAACAAATGAATAGTGGAATTGGTATAATCTTAAAGTAGAATGAAAATGAAGTAAAGACTACAACAATATCAAAATAATGATTTTCCTGAAAAAAATGAATTAGTAGCGTTGGTATTTCCTTTAAGAAGAAAGAAAATAAAAATTTTGTGCACAACTTTGCACCGAAATCGCACTTTATCGTAATATGAAAAAATAATCATGAAAATTTGACACATATTATATAGTATTTTTATGTAGATAATTACACTCAACCATGAACCACAAAAACAAAAAATAACCAACAAAGGAAGTAAAAAAGGAAAAAGAAAAACATAACTTAGAAGCGCAAAAATAAGCCCAAGAAGCAATTCGACTGACCCAAAATAGGGGTCAATCGATTCCACACAGCTCAACTCACCACCAAAATGATACAGAAAAAAAAAACAGCACACATCTCAAAGCAGAATCGGACAGCCACAAAATTGATTGACCCAAAAAGAAATTTTCAGCTGACTGACGTAGTTGGATTACTTTAATTCATAGTTGATTGAATAGGTTGGAAGTTTTTCCCAAAAAATGATTCTGGAGTTAAATCTCAAACATTTGTGTTGTGTGTTCTAGTGTATAAGAGCATCTCCAGCCGCGCCCCCCAACACGGCCTTCCCAGGCGATTTTTTCGCGCCGGCGTCGAAAAAAGGCCCAAACGCGTCCCATGAGCCCGTTTTTCGCCGGCTTGGGCCGAAATCAGCGCCGGCGGACCCAGGCCGAACCCGGCACGCTGTGGGGCGCCGGGGCAAGTGGTTTTGGCGCGGAAGAGCCGCGGGCCCGCCGAGTCAGCGAGACACCCGCTTCGTCGCCCTCATCGCCTCGGTTCCCCGCGGGAATTAATGCCAAGGCCGCCGCACTGCCGCGCCGGTCAGCCTTCATTGATGCCTCTCGGGTGACGCAGCCACAGCCTCCCCCACTCCGCCCGCCCCGTCCCTTCCCCACCCCGATGAGCAAAGCATGGCCGAGAGGTTCCCAGGCGACGGCGCAGCGGCGAACGGCTTCGGCCGCCGGCCCTCCACCCCGTCAAGCCCCGAGCCGGAGGGGACACTGCAGCGCGACACCCTCGTCATGAACGAGCCCTCACCGCCTGCGACGGCACCGGCGAGGCGCTCCCTACACCTGGTCCGGCCGAAGCCCGAGCCGGGCTTGCTCCCCGTGAAGCCGGAGCACGTCGACATGGTGGCCCCCGACGACGAGTCCGCCCTCAAATGGGCGAAGGAGGACTATGTCCGCGAGTAGGTGCGCCGCCAGCGCCGCGTACCTGGAGCACCAGGCCCGTCGCCGCGCCGAGGAGGGCGGCGTTATCTTTATCGACAGCGATGAGGAGGGCGGGGCCGGGCCGTCAAGCGCCCCGCCACGTGTCGGCAACCCCGTCTAGGGCTGCAACAGGGACGTTGCAGGCGAGGCGCGCGACGACGACGACGACGGCGGCAACTACACCCGCTTCTACAGGCTTCTCGGCATGTAGACGATGGCGACGGTTAGGCTTTTTAGTTTGTTTTTTAAGTTTAGCGTAGTTGCATGGTTTTTATGTTTTTGTATAAATTTCAATGAAGTATGGTCGAGTTCATGCAAAAATCGCCGAGTTTGCAAAAAATTGAAACGAACTTCGCCGAACCCACGGCGACCGTGGGCATATAACTGGGAGCGAACCGAACCCCAGGGGCCAATTTAGCGCCGGTTCGCCTTCAGGCCGCTTTTTTTCGACGCCCTGAGGGCCCGACGGCTGGAGATGCTATAAACTTGGAAGTATACTGAGGCGGCGGAGGAAGTACTTGAGGGGTTAACTAATGGGTTGTGGGCTGGAGTTATCGTTAGCGTACATGCCGAAGAAGAGCTGCAGGCGGGTCTCGTAGCTGGAGTCGGAGATTTGCTCCCAGTACAAGAGCAGCTCCGCCTTGTCGATGCTGTCCCCGGAGATGTGACACCGCCTTCCCAGCGCGTCGAACAGCTCGCCGGCGAACGCGGCCTCTTTCATACCTGCATGCAAAGTTGTTTGATTACAGTGAGCGCGTACATATGCCCAACTAATCAGGCATGAGCGAATTGTATTTCCGATTGAGACATGGCCGAGTGCGAGCGAGGCGAGGTGTTTGACGTACCGATGCACTGGCCGAACATGGAGCGGGGGAGGCGTGCATTTCTGTCGAAGAACCTCCTGGCGTCGGTCCATCCGTCAGAGGCGTTTGTCCCGCTGACGAACTTGAGACCCTCGAGCGCGCGCGCGGGGGCGGACGGCATGGACCTGTCGAAGCCGCCTCCCCGGCGGTTCAAGGACGCGACCCAGCAGGGGCGCCAATTGTCCTTGAGGAAGTATCTGGCGTGGCGGTACCACCGCCTGAGAGGATTGGGTTCCGTCCACAATTTCACCAATAGTGTCTCTAGGTCGTACAACTGCAAATTAATTCTCACCATTTTAATAACTATGGCTAGGTCTTAGTCAATTAAGACTTAATTAAGTCTAAGTCAAATGACATACATAAAAGAAAGAAAAAAATATCTAAATATAGCATCGTTTGAGATTTGACAACCCCAATTAGTAATTCTTTGCATCACCATTTGGTTTTCAGCAAAATTGTTGGTCGTAACAGAGTTCATTACCTCAATGTAGCCAAGGCCGTCGGGATCCAACTTCTCCATGATTAACCGGGCACACTCCTCGGAGTCATGTTCGCCCACCGTTAGCTGGTTCGCCGACGCGCTCAATGTAATTATCTGCACACCAGATCAGAATAACCTTCATTGATGTGCAATGGCAGTCTTTTTGAGCGAGTATATATCAATTGTCGAAAATCAGAGAACATACGCGCGCCCACACACACACAGAGACACGCACACGCACAGACACACATACGCACACACACACGCACACGCCATTCCTATTTTTGGAGAATGGAGAGATGCCTGAATGAACCAGTGAAAGAGTAGTTGGAATTTACCTGTTTGAACTCCACCTGGCTGATCCTCCCGTCAGCGTCCTTGTCCACCCTGTTGGTTAGTCAAATGCATTCACTATTCACAAAGTTGTTTTTGTTAATAAATGCTACCCCTTCCTTCTAAAGTATCGACAAAATGTATGATTTACACGACACAAAAGCATACCACAGTATTCACATTTTGAAAAAGTTTCCAATGATACTGGTGACGGAGCTTGGGCTAAAATCATGAGGGGCCATTAGCTGAGGGGGCAAACGAAATCTCTATATGCTGATTTTTAGTGGAAAATTTGATCTAATACAAAGATATACACATAAGTTTTTCTTTGAGCTGGGGGGCCACCCCCATATAGCTCCGCCACCGAATGGTACAACCTTCATTCAGATAGCTTACATGGTATATGTGATTACTTTAATTCATAGTTGATTAAATAGATTGGAAGTTTTTTTTAAAAGCGATTCAGGATTAAATCTCAAATATTTGTGTTGTGTGTTCTAGTGTATAAACTTGGAAGTAAACTGAGGCGGAGGAAGTACTTGAGGGGTTAAGTAATGGGTTGTAGGCTGGAGTTATAGTTAGCGTACATGTCGAAGAAAAGCTGCAGGCGGTTCTCGTAGCTGGGGTCGGAGATTTGATCCCAGAACTCGCGCAGCTCCGCCCTGTCGATGCTGTCCCCAGAGATGCGCCGCCGCCTTCCCAGCGTGTCGAACAGCTCGCCGGCGAACGCGGCCTCTTTCATACCTGCATGCAAAATTGTTTGATTACAGTGAGCGCGTACATATGCCCAACTAATCAGGCATGGGCGAATTGTATTTCCGATTGAGACATGGCGGAGCGCGAGGGGGGCGAGGTGTTTGACGTACCGATGCACTGGCCGAACATGGAGCGGGGGAGGCGTGCATTTCTGTCGTAGAACCTCTCGGCGTCGGTCCATCCGTTGGAGGCGTGTGTCCGGCTGACGAACTTGAGACCCTTGAGCGCGCGCTCGGGGGCGGACGGCATGAGCCTGTCGAAGCCGCCTCCCCGGCGTTTCAAGGACGCGACCCGCCGGGTCTCCTGCTGGATCCGCGTCAAGGCGTTCTTGAGCACGGCATGGCCGGACGAGGACTCCGGCTTCTCCGGCGTCCGCGCCAGCAGCTTCACGCCCGGGTCCTCACCGCGCGCCACCGGTCTCACGCGGTCCACCGCGATCGTGTCGTACCGCATCTCGAGGGTGACCTCCACGCCGTCGCCGTCGTCGTCGTCGACGTTGCCGCTCCCGCGCGGCGCGGAGACGGGCTCCGCGAACCGTGCGGTCTTCCGCGCCGCGGAACGGTTCCCAGGAGGCACGGCTCTCTCGCGCACGCCGCCGCTGGCGTCCACGATCTCCCCCACTCCGGGGCCGCCCCTGGAGTCGTCAGCGCCCGCCCGGTTAGGCATGTCTGGCTCTGGCCACCGGTTCTAGCTCGTCCCCAAGAATCCTCCAAGAAACCGCAGCTAATGCGGAGGCAGAATTCAGCGCACGCTCCCGGGAACTCGATGCCGGAGGTTTCGGCTCGGCTCGAGTAGTAGCAGAACCGAAGAAGCAGTTGTTGCAACTTGGAAGAGGAATTGGATTGGATGCGTGTGTTGAGAGCGGTAGGGAGATGGCTATATTTATAGGGGACGGGTGTTTCATCTTCTAGCCATGCCTGCATGGTGCAGCTTAGTGGTACGGTGTGAACTGCAGGTTGGAATGGGATGTTGACCTGTCACTGTCGTCTGTTGCTTGTTGCTTCATGATTAGAACGGAATGCTCCGACTGGCTTGAATAAAGTACACGATCGAAGTGGACTAATTCATGTTTTAGTTCGCATGTACTCCCTCCGTTTGAAAATAAGTGACGTTGTTTTAGTTCAAAATTGTACTAATGTGTTATATATATATATATATATATATATATATATATATATATAATATCCATGCTCATGAATTTGTTGAGGCAATTCATGGACAATTCTCAATTGTGTCCATGTATAAAGCGTTAATCCAGTCTGATGTGCCAGTGATAATAATAAGAAGATCTGGAAGATGAAGATACCTTTTAAGAATAAAATCTTTGCATTGTATCTTCGCCGCGGAGTCATTCTTATTAAAGATAACCTTATTAAAAGGAATTGGCAAGAAAGTACTCAATGTGTTGTTTGTCACCATGATAAGACAATAAAACATTTATTCTTCCAATGCAAATTGGCTCGTTTCATATGGTGAGTCATGCAAATAGCTTCTGCCTTGTATTCTCCTTGTAGTGTTGCTAATGTATTTGGCAACTGGTTACATGGGATTGGTCACAGGTTTAGAACTCTTCTTAAGGTGGGAGCACTAGCCGTTATGTGGTCGCTTTGGCTATGTAGAAATGATAATGTTTTTAATGATAAAAGTACTTCCCTTATGAAGGTTATCTACAGATGTACCGGTATTCTTTGTTTATGATCCTCTCTACAACGTGTGGAGAATCAAGACCTATTTATGGAGGTGTGTACGCGATTGAAGGCTACCACGAGGGATACTTTTATCCAACATGTGTGGCAACATGATCTTGGGATTGGCCCCGCCCCGCTTTAGGTGTTATACAGACTCTACATGTCTCTTTGTATTTCGCCTTTTTTTATTTTTTATTTGTTTGAGAGGATATTATTTGACTGTGGGCGTGTTCTGAAGCTGCCCAGCTTCTCCAAAACTTTCTAGATTCGCCTTCTCACATGGCTTCTCGCTTCAGGTGGCGACATGGAAAGCGTTCGGCAACGTTGGGGCCCAATTCGGAGGGATTGGCAGGCTAGGTTGGGGCCAAAAAATAAACCTAGCCCCCCACCTCGCTCGTCTCTCCCCAATCCCCTCGACCCCTCCTCCTGTGCGCCGCCATCCATAGGATACGCACGACCCCTACGCACCCGTCCTCCGCTCGTCGGATGACCATGGCGCCATCACTGCCGGCGCGGGCGTCTTGGCCTCCCGTCTGCCTTCCTCCTCCCCAACTCTCATGCTCGCAGTTGTCATCAACAGCCGCTGCAGATTCGGCAGCCCCTTCCCGTCACGGCCTCCTCCAGCCATCTCCGTCCCTTGTGCTCACGCTGGAGCTCCACCGCCCGAGCACAACCACGCCGACGACCAACCTGTCTCACCTCTGCCTCACTTAGCTCTGGTCATGCCCCAGCATCTCCGGCCGCGACTTATCGCCTTGCCACTTCAAGAGTTCGGGAAATAAACTGGAACCAGTATGCTGAAATTCACTTGGCGGTGGCAACCCCGCGTAATTCGCCTCAACTCCAACTTCTTCGTTTTCACGGATCTGGGAAAGACCAGCTTCCCCAACTTCTCCTTTTTTACACTAGACAGGTAGCCAGCTTCTCGATTCCAGCTTCTTGGAGCCAGAGCGTTCGGCTCAGCTTCATGCGTGGAGTTGACAAAGCTGGGAGTTGGAGCGTTGCCAAACAGGTATATTTTAGTTATGCAGAGGCCGAGTGTAATGCTTAAATTTTTTAAGTAATAAAACGCCCCTTTTCGAAAACAAAATGAATTTGTTGAGGCCATAGCTTAGGCATTGCCCCATCCCCATCGCATCTATAAACTGATAACAAACAGGGAGGTAAAGTCATATCATCTAAATAGATATAAGAGATGATTTAATAAATTTATGGAGTTCGTTATTTCAAAAAAATGTGCAAAAAAACTAGTACTCCTCCTGTCTCAGCCCAAAGGACACGCAAATAGAAGAAACCCAGCCGATGACAAAGTCCACCTAACGACATCCCGGGATTAGAGCATCTCCACTCATTCGGCCCCCCAGCGTACCCGACGATTGTGGTTTGGCCCAAGCACCGACGCCTTTTTGGCCCTGGTGGCAATCCAGTTCCCAGCCGTGCCCCCAGGTTTCGGCCCCAAGACGCGCATAAATTCAAACTTGCCATTTCCTGCTACCCAAAAAAGCGCCACAAGTTCGGCGATCAACGGCTGCCACAAAGTTCGGCGATCAAACCCATACTCGAACGTGTTGGGGAACATAGCATGCAATTTCAAAAAAATTCCTACGCTCACGCAAGATCTATATAGGAGATGCATATCAACAAGAGGGAAAGAGTGTGTCTACCTACCCTCGTAGACCATAAGCGGAAGCGTTTTACAACGCGGTTGATGTAGTCAAACTTCTTCTAGCACCGACCGATCAAGTACCGAACGTATGACACCTCCGAGTTCTGCACAAGTTCAGCTCGATGACGTCCCTCGTCCTCTTGATCCAGCAAGGTGTCGAGGAAGTAGATGAGTTCTGTCAGCACGATGGCGTGATGATGGTGATGTGATCCACGCAGGGCTTCGCCAAAGCACCGCGAGAATATGACCGGGGGTGTAAACTCTCTGTGTGTGTGTGGGGGGGGGGGGAGGGGGCGCACACGGCTAACAGTTGATGTTAAGTGTTCTAGGCGCCCCTCCCCATGTATATATAGGTGGGAGGGGGAGGGGAGCAGAAAGGGTGCACCCCAAGTAGGCGGAATCCTACTTGGGGTCCTCCTAATCGGCCTCCCCATTTCCATATTCTTGGGAGGGAAAAGGGAAGAGGAAGGAGAGAAGGAAAGGGGGGCCGAACCCCCTCTTTCCCTTCCCCCACTCGGCCTTCTTCCATGGGGGGGGGGGGGGCGCCACCCCTTGTGGGCTGGTGTGCTCCCCTCTTATGGCCCATATGGCCCATATCTTTCCCCCGGGGGTTCCGGTAACCCCTCCGGTACTCCAATATGTATCTGGTACCCTCCGAAACACTTCCGGTGTTCGAATAATATCGTCCTATATATCAATTTTTACCTCTCAACCATTTCGAGACTCCTCGTCATGTCCGTGATCTCATCCGGGACTCCGGACGACATTCGGTCACCAAATCATATAACTCATATAATACAATATCATCATTGAATGTTAAGCGTGCGGTCCCTACGGGTTTGAGAACTATGTAGACATGACAGAGACACCTCTCGGGTCAATAACCAATAGCGGAACCTGGATGCTCATATTGGCTCCCACATAATCTATGAAGATCTTTATCGGTCAAACCGTTATGACAACATACGTTATTCCCTTTGTCCATCGGTATGTTACTTGCCGGAGATTCGATCGTCGGTATCTTCATACCTAGTTCAAATATCGTTACCGGCGAGTCTCTTCACTCGTTCTGTAATGCATAGTCCTGCAACTAACTCATTAGTCACTTTGCTTGCAAGGCTTCTTATGATGTGCTTTACCGAGAGGGCCCAGAGATACCTCTCCAATACACAGAGTGAAAAATCTTAGTCTTGATCTATGCCAACCCAACAAACACCTTTGGAGATACCTGTAGATCATCTTTATAATCACCAAGTTATGTTGTGACGTTTGATAGCACACAAAGCATTCCTCCGGTATCCGGGAGTTGCATAATCTCATAGTCGAAGGAATATGTATTTGACATGAAGAAAGCAATAGCAATAAAACTGAACGATCATAATGCTAAGCTAACGAATGGTTCTTGTCCATCACATCATTCTCCTAATGATGTGATCCTGTTTATCAAATGACAACACATGTCTATGGCTAGAAAACTTAACCATATTTGATTAATGAGCTAGTCTAGTAGAGGCATACTAGGGACACGATATTTTTGTCTATGTATCCACACATGTATCAAGTTTCCGGTTAATACAATTCTAGCATGAATAATAAAAAATTATCATGAAATAAGGAAATATAAAATAACAACTTTATTATTTCCTCTAGGGCATATTTCCTTCAGAAAGTTCGGCATTCAAAAGGAAGGACGCGTAGGCAATGCATCAAACGACTGCGGGCTCCTCCGGCGTCGGACTGGAGGGTGTAGGCGTGCTCGGCGTCGGCGTGGCTTCTGTGCTCTGGCTGGTCGGCGTCAGCATGGCTTCTGTGGTGGGCGTCGTGGCGGCATCATCGCTCAGGCTTGGTGGCGGCGTTGGGGTCGTCGTGGGAGTTGGTACGGTCATGGACGACATCTGGTTGAAGATGAGGCCATGCTTCGCCAGGTACCCCGCCTCGACCTTCTCGTCCATCGTCGACATGTCCGCCCCCATCAAGAACACCAGGTCGGTGTTCCTCTTCTTCGCAGTGACGTTTATGTGAAGTAGGTCAAGCTTGACGACACTGTTCGTTATCAACGCCGACCACAGCGCCTCGGATTACACTTTCCTCTGGGCGGCGTGGTTCTTGGCGTCGGCGATGCACTGCTCGATGGACGCGTGCAGCCGCTCGGTAGCCGGTGTGGTGTCCTTTGCCGTCTTGGCTCGTTTATTATCGTCAAGGCGCCCATCCGCCGCCCTCGGCATTGGCGCGTCCGGCTTGTACGTCTCCTTGGCCTTGGCGAGAGTGCGCCGGACATCTGCCCACTTCTCGCACTTCTGGATCCGGGTAAACACGTGGAGGTACTTGAACTCTTGGTTGCTGCTGCTGTCCTGGTGGTGCATGGTGAACATCCGAACCGTCTGCGCCGAAGAACAAGTATTGACGATATACATGGCTAAAAGAAGCGAGAGCTGGCATCTGTGCATACCTGGCCCTCGATGTTGGCGCCGCTTTTCGGGCGAGCCGCGATCTCCTCAACAATCCCATGCCATTTGTTGCAGGCCGTTTGGATGATCGCCCAATGGTTCGACATGGCCTTTGAGCCACACTGCATGTCGATGGTGGCGAAGTAGGGGACGACCAGCTTGCGCTCATCGAACGTTGACTTGATGTGCGTCCAGTACGTGTCGGTGTTTTGGTTCATGCCAGTGACAGGGTCGAGGCAGACGGTCTTCCATGCTTCGGCGAGGCACTCGTCTCCTTTGGACGTCCACTTGACGCGTGGCTCACCCGTCCTGGCCCCCCGCTTCTTATTTTTCCCTTTCCTCGCCGGCGCGGGCGCCGACTCCTCCTCCTCCTCGCCGTAGTCGAGCTCGTCGTCCATTCTTCGGCGCGATGGTGGCCGGATGCCGGGGAGAGGGGCAGAATGGCGGGGAGAGGGAGAAGAATGGCGGGAGAAGAGGGGCAGAAGGGGGGAAATGGAAGGGGAAAGTGGGGGGTCGATGGGGAAATGGTTGTCCCTCGCCGACAGAGCGGACCCATGCGCCTTATGGCTTCGGTCGGCGCCCCCAGGCGCCCCCCGGGGGCTTTGGTTCGGCTCAGGTTCGTCGGCTATTATTTCGGCACAAACCGGCGTTAAACAAGGTCCTCTGGGAGCGACTGGGCGGATTTTTCGGCGCCGGCGCTAAAAAAAGAGCCCTGGGGGGCATGTTGGGGGGGGGGGGGCGAGTGGAGATGCTCTTAGAACCAAAGGCACGGCGAGCCGGCGTCGCCATATCACATGATCCCGCGTTGATGTGGCCTCCATCCTCGCTAGCCAGAGAACATTTCACTTGCCAAGCTGTAGGGCATCTTCAATGGCAACCCGTAAAAAATCTTCCGCATCCGTCCGCGAACAGGGGGATTAGTCCACAGAAACGGATGTGGGAGGCAGCCATCCAATGTTAGCTGCATACATTTTCACAATAATTCAAACCAACTGGACGAAATTTGTGCAAACACGGTAGGATTTCATGCAAACATGACATATTTCATATAAAAAAGCCGGATTTTCATATAAACATGACCGATCTCAGTACATTTACATCAACGGTGCTAGTCCGGCTTTGATGGTATAATAATACCTAATCTAAATCGCCGCCCGCAGATCCCTTTGTCTTTCTCATGTGCGACAGCCCGATTACTGGACTGTCGGGAGCTCCGGAGACATATGCTGCAGCGTAAAGGACGGCTCGCTTCCCCGCCACTCATCGGAGTGGAACCCCCCGCTGATGCTTCAGCAGAAGGGGAAGGCGGCGCCTGTTGGGGAACGTAGCAGAAATTCAAAATTTTCCTACGTGTCACCAAGATCTATCTATGGAGAAACCAGCAACGAGGGGAAGGAGAGTGCATCTACATACCCTTGTAGATCGCTAAGCGGAAGCGTTCAAGTGAACGGGGTTGATGGAGTCGTACTCGTCATGATTCAAATCACCGATGATCCTAGTGCCGAACGGACGGCACCTCCGCGTTCAACACACGTACAGCCCGGTGACGTCTCCCATGCCTTGATCCAGCAAGGAGAGAGGGAGAGGTTGAGGAAGACTCCATCCGGCAGCAAAGACAACGGCGTGGTGGTGGTGGAGGAGCGTGGCAATCTGCAGGCTTCGCCAAGCACCTGCGGGAGAGGAGGAGGTGTCACGGGAGGGAGGGAGGTGCCAGGGACTCAGGTGCGGCTGCCCTCCCTCCCCTCCACTATATATAGGGGCAAGGGAGAGGGGGGAGGCGCAGCCTTGGCCCTTCCTCCAAGGAAGGGTGCAGCCAGGGAGGAGTCCATCTTCCCTAAGGCACCTAGGAGGTGCCTTCCCCCTTTAGGACTCTCCCTTTCCCTTATCTCTTGGCACATGGGCCTCTTGGGGGGGCGCACCAGCCCACCTGGGGCTGGTCCCCTCCCACACTTGGCCCATGCTGCCCTCCGGGGATGGTGGCCCCACTTGGTGGACCCCCGAGACCCTCCCGGTGGTCCCGGTACGTTACCGATAAAACCCGAAACTTTTCCGGTGACCAAAACAGGACTTCCCATATATAATTCTTTACTTACGGACCATTCCGGAACTCCTCGTGATGTCCGGGATCTCATCCGGAACTCCGAACAACATTCGGTAACCGCATACAAACTTCCTTTATAACCCTAGCGTCATCGAACCTTAAGTGTGTAGACCCTACGGGTTCGGGAACCATCTTGAGACATGGCCGAGGCGTTCTCCGGTCAATAACCAACAGCGGGATCTGGATACCCATGTTGGCTCCCACATGTTCCACGATGATCTCATCGGATGAACCACGATGTCAAGGACTCAATCAATCCCGTATACAATTCCCTTTGTCTAGCGGTATTGTACTTGCCCGAGATTCGATCGTCGGTATCCGATACCTTGTTCAATCTCGTTACCGGCAAGTCTCTTTACTCGCTTACGTAACACATCATCCCATGATCAACTCCTTGATCACATTGTGCACATTATGGTGATGTCCTACCGAGTGGGCCCAGAGATACCTCTCCGTCACACGGAGTGACAAATACCAGTCTCGATTCGTGCCAACCCAACAGACACTTTCGGAGATACCTGTAATGCACCTTTATAGCCACCCGATTCACGTTGTGACGTTTGGTACACCCAAAGCATTCCTACGGTATCCGGGAGTTGCACAATCTCATGGTCTAAGGAAATGATACTTGACATTTTGGAAAAGCTTTAGCATACTAACTACACGATCTGTGCTAGGCTTAGGATTGGGTCTTGTCCATCACATCATTCTCCTAATGATGTGATCCCGTTATCAATGACATCCAATGTCCATGGTCAGAAACCGTAACCATCTATTGATTAACGAGCTAGTCAACTAGAGGCTTACTAGGGACATGGTGTTGTCTATATACCCACACATGTATCTGAGTTTCCTATCAATACAATTATAGCATGGATAATAAACGATTATCATGAACAAGGAAATATAATAATAACTAATTTATTATTGCCTCTAGGGCATATTTCCAACAGTTTCCCACTTGCACTAGAGTCAATAATCTAGTTCACATCGCCATGTGATTAACACTCACAGGTCACATCGCCATGTGACCAACATCCAAAGAGTTTACTAGTGTCATTAAACTAGTTCACATCATCATGTGATTAAGACTCAATGAGTTCTGGGGTTTGATCATGTTTCAGATCCGTGTGTGCTTTGCAAATTTCTAGGTCATATTATAAATGCTGCTTCCCCGCTCCATTTGAAACTATTCCAAATGGTTGCTCCACTATACGTATCCGGTTTGCTATTCAGAGTCATTCGGATAGGTGTCAAAGCTTGCATCGACGTAACCCTTTACGCCGAACTCTTTATCACCTCCATAATCGAGAAACATGTCCTTATTTACTCCAAGGACAATTTTGACCGCTGTCCAATGATCACCATTCATGGATCGTTCTTGTACCCCTTGATCGACTCATGGCAAGGCACACTTCCGATGCGGTACACAGCATAGCATACTATCCACCCTACGTCTGAAGCATAGGGGACGACCTTCGTCCTTTCTCTCTAGTCTGCCGTGGTCGAGCTTTAAGTCATAACTTCGTACCTGACATCTCAGGCAAGAAGTCCTTCTTTGGTGATCCATCTTGAACACCTTCAAGATCATGTCAAGGTATGTGCTCATTTGAAAGTATCATTTAGCGTTTTCGATCTATTCTCATAGATCTTGATGCTCAATGTTTAAGCAGCTTAATCCAGGCTTTCACTTGGAAAACACCTTTCAAATAACCATGTATGCTTTCCAGAAATTCTACATCATTTCTGATCAACAATATGTCAACAACATATACTCATCAGAAATTCTATAGTGCTCCCACTCACTTCTTTGGAAATACAAGTTTCTCATAAACTTTGTATAAACCCAAAATCTTTGATCATCTCATCAAAGCGCACATTCCAACTCCGAGATGCTTACTCCGGTCCTTAGAAGGATCATTTGGAGCCAACATACCTTTTAGCATCCTTAGGATCGACAAAAACTTTCTGATTGTATCACATACAACCTTTCCTTATGAAGACCGGTAAGGAAACTCGTTTTGACATCCATCTCGCCAAATTTCATAAATGCAGCTAATGCTAACATGATTCCGACGGACTTAAGCATCGCTACGGATGAGAAAATCTCATCGTAGTCAACTCCTTGAACTTGTGAAAAACTCTTCGCCACAAGTTGAGCTTCATAGACGGTGACATTACCGTCCACGTCCGTCTTCTTCTTAAAGATCCATTTATCTCAATGGCTTGCCTATCGGGCAAGTCCACCAAAGTCCATGCTTTGTTCTGATACATGGATCCTATCTCGGATTTCATGGCTTCTAACCATTTGTTGGAATATGGGCCCACCATTGCTTCTCCATAGCTCGTAGGTTCATTGTTGTCTAGCAACATGACATTCAAGACAGGATCACCGTACCACTCAAAGCGATCTGGCGTCCTTGTCGCCCCACGAGGTTCGGTAGTGACTTGATCTGAAGCTTCATGATCACTATCATAAGCTTCTTCTTCAATTGGTGTAGGCGCCACCGGAACAACTTCCTGTGTCCTGCTGCACACTAGTTGAAGTGATGGTTCAATAACCTCATCAAGTCTCCACCATCCTCCCACTCAATTCTTTCGAGAGAAACTTTTCCTCGAGAAAGGACCCGTTTCTAGAAACAATTACTTTTGCTTCCGAATCTTGAGATAGGAGGTATACCCAACTGTTTTGGGTGTCCTATGAAGATGCATTTATCCGTTTTGGGTTCGAGCTTATCACGATGAATCTTTTTCACATAAGCGCCGTAGCCCCAAACTTTTAAGAAACGACAACTTAGGTTTCTCCAAACCATAGTTCAAACAAAGGTCGCCTCAACGGAATTACGTGGTGCCCTATTAAAGTGAGTGCGGTTGTCTCTAATGCCTAACCCATGAACGATAGTGGTAATTCGATAAGAGACATCATGGTACGCACAATATCTAATAGGGTGCAACTATGATGTTCGGACACACCATCACACTATGGTGTTCCAGGCGGTATTAATTGTGAAACAATTTCCACAATGTCTTAATAGCGTGCCAAAGCTCGTAACTCAGATACTCATCTCTATGATCATATCATAGACATTTTATCCTCTTGTCACGATGATCTTTAACTTCACTCTGAAATTACTTGAACCATTCAATAATTCAGACTTGTGTTTCATCAAGTAAATACACTCGGTATCTACTTAAATCATCCGTGAAGTAAGAACATAACGATATTCATCATGCCTCAAAGCACTCATTGGACTGCACACATCAAAATGTGTTACTTCCAACAAGTTGCTATCTTGTTCCATCTTCTTTGAAACCGAGGCTTTTCGGTCATCTTGCCCATGTGGTATGATTTGCATATCTCAAGTGATTCAAAATCAAGTGAGTCCAAACGATCCATCCGCATGGAGTTTCTTCATGCGTATACACCAATAGACATGGTTCGCATGTCTCAAACTTTTCAAAACGAGTGAGTCCAAAGATCCATCAACATGGAGCTTCTTCATGCGTTTACACCAATATGACTTACATGGCGGTGCCACAAGTAAGTGGTACTATCATTACTATCTTATATCTTTTGGCATGGAAATGTGTATCACTACGATCGAGATTCAACAAACCATTCTTTTAGGTGCAAGACCATTGAAGGTATTTATTCAAATAAATAGAGTAACCATTATTCTCCTTAAATGAATAACCGTATTGCGTTAGACATAATCCAATCATGTCTATGCTCAACGCAAACACCAAATAATAATTTTAGGTTTAACTCCAATCTCGATGGTAGAGGGAGCGTGCGATGCTTGATCACATCAACCTTGGAAACACTTCCAACACGTATCGTCAGCTCACCTTTAGCTAGTCTCCGTTTATTCCGTAGCTTTTGTTTCGAGTTACTAACACTTAGCAACCGAACCGGTATCTAATACCCTGGTGCTACTAGGAGTACTAGTAAAGTACACATTAACATAATGTATATCCAATATACTTCTATCGACCTTGCCAGCCTTCTTATCTACCAAGTATCTAGGGTAATTCTGCTCCAGTGGTTGTTCCCCTTATTACAGAAGCACTTAGTCTCGGGTTTGGGTTCAACCTTGGGTTTCTTCACTGGAGCAACAACTAATTTGCCGTTTCATGAAGTGTCCCTTCTTGCCCTTGCCCTTCTTGAAACTAGTGGTTTCACCAACCATCAACAATTGATGCTCCTTCTTGATTTCTACTTTCGCGGTGTCAAACATCGTGAATACCTCAAGGATCATCATATCTATCACGACATGTTATAGTTCATCACGAAGCTCTAGAAGCTTGGTGGCAATGACTTTGTAGAAACATCACTATCTCATCCGGAAGATCAACTCCCACTCGATTCAAGTGATTGTTGCACTCGAGACAATCGAGCACAAGCTCAATGATTGAGCTTTTCTCCCTTAGTTTGCAGGCTAAGAAAATCGTCGGAGGTCTTATACCTCTTGGCGTGGGCACGAGCCTGAAATCCCAATTTCAGCCCTCGAAACATCTCATATGTTCATGACGTTTTGAAAACGTCTTTGGTGCCCTCAACTCTAAACCGTTTAACCGAACTATCACGTAGTTATCAAAGCGTGTATGTCCGATGTTCGTAACATCCACAAACGACGTTTGGGGTTCAACACACCGAGCGGTGCATTAAGGACATAAGATTTCTACCGTCCGCATAATCGCCATCATCAACTTTCAACTATATTTTTCTAGGAACATATCTAAGCGGTGGAACTAAAGCGCGAGCTTCACGACATAATTTGCAAAGATCTTTTGACTATGTTCAGGATAATTAAGTTCATCTCATGAACTCCCACTCGAATAGACATCCCTCTAGTCATCGAAGTGATTACATGATCCGAGTCAACTAGGCCGTGTCCGATCATCACGTGAGACGGACTAGTCATCATCGGTGAACATCTTCATGTTGATCGTATCTACTATACGACTCATGCTCGACCTTTCGGGCTCTTGTGTTCCGAGGCCATGTCTGTACATGCTAGGCTCGCCAAGTTAACCTAAGTGTTCTGCGTGTGTAAATCTGGCTTACACCCGTTGTATGTGAATGTAAGAATCTATCACACCCGATCATCACGTGGTGCTTCGAAACGATGAACTTTCGCATAGCGGTGCACAGTTAGGGGAACACCTTCTTGAAATTTTAATGAGGGATCATCTTATTTACTACCGTCGTTCTAAGCAAATAAGATGCATAAACATGATAAACATCACATGCAATCAAATAGTGACATGATATGGCCAATATCATTTTGCTCCTTTTGATCTCCATCTTCAGGGCTCCATGATCATCATCGTCACCGGCATGACACCATGATCTCCATCATCATGATCTCCATCATCGTGTCTTCATGAAGTTGTCTCGCCAACTATTACTTCTACTACTATGGCTACGGTTAGCAATAAAGTAAAGTAATTACATGGCGTTGTATAATGACACGCAGGTCATACAATAAATAAAGACAACTCCTATGGCTGCCGGTTGTCATACTCATCGACATGCAAGTCGTGATTCCTATTACAAGAACATGATCAATCTCATACATCACATATCATTTATCACATTCTTCTTGGCCATATCACATCACATAGCATACCCTGCAAAAACAAGTTAGACGTCCTCTAATTGTTGTTTGCATGTTTTACGTGGCTGCTATGGGTTTCTAGCAAGAACGTTTCTTACCTCATAAAACCACAACGTGATATGTCAATTGCTATTTACCCTTCATAAGGACCCTTTTCATCGCATCCGATCCGACTAAAGTGGGAGATCGGCACCCGCTAGCCACCTTATGCACCAAGTGCATGTCGGTCGGTGGAACCTGTCTCACGTAAAATGCGTGTAAGGTCGGTCCGGGCCGCTTCATCCCACAATACCGTCGAAACAAGATTGGACTAGTAACGGCAAGCATATTGAACAAAATCAACGCCCACAACTACTTTGTGTTCTACTCGTGCAAAGAATCTACGCAATAGACCTAGCTCATGATGCCCTTTGTTGGGGAACGTAGCAGAAATTCAAAATTTTCCTACGTGTCACCAAGATCTATCTATGGAGAAACCAGCAACGAGGGGAAGGAGAGTGCATCTACATACCCTTGTAGATTGCTAAGCGGAAGCGTTCAAGTGAATGAGGTTGATGGAGTCGTACTCGTCGTGATTCAAATCACCGATGATCCTAGTGCCGAGCAGACGGCACCTCCGCGTTCAACACACGTACAGCCGGTGGCGTCTCCCATGCCTTGATCCAGCAAGGAGAGAGGGAGAGGTTGAGGAAGACTCCATCCAGCAGCTGACAACGGCGTGGTGGTGGTGGAGGAGCGTGGCAATCCTGCAGGCTTCGCCAAGCACTGCGGGAGAGGAGGAGGTGTCACGGGAGGGAGGAGGTGCCGAGGGACTCAGGTGCGGCTGCCCTCCTCCCCTCCACTATATATAGGGTCAAGGGAGAGGGGAGGCGCAGCCTTGGCCCTTCCTCCAAGGAAGGGTGCGGCCGGAGGAGTCCATCTTCCCTAAGGCACCTAGGAGGTGCCTTCCCCTTTAGGACTCTCCTTTCCCTTATCTCTTGGCACATAGGCCTCTTGGGGCGCACCAGCCCACAGGGCTGGTCCTCCCACACTTGGCCCATGCAGCCCTCCGAGGATGGTGGCCCCACTTGGTGGACCCACAGGACCCTCCGGTGGTCCCGGTACATTACCGATAAAACACAGAAACTTTTCCTGTGACCAAAACAGGACTTCCCATATATAATTCTTTACCTCCGGACCATTCCGGAACTCCTCGTGATGTCCGGGATCTCATCCGGACTCGAACAACATTCGGTAACCACATACAAACTTCCTTTATAACCCTAAGCGTCGCCATCGAACCTTAAGTGTGTAGACCCTACGGGTTCGGGAACCATGCAGACATGACCGAGGCGTTCTCCGGTCAATAACCAACAGCGGGATCTGGATACCCATGTTGGCTCCCACATGTTCCACGATGATCTCATCGGATGAACCACGATGTCAAGGACTCAATCAATCCCGTATACAATTCCCTTTGTCTAGCGGTATTGTACTTGCCCGAGATTCGATCGTCGGTATCCGATACCTTGTTCAATCTCGTTACCGGCAAGTCTCTTTACTCATTCCGTAACACATCATCCCGTGATCAACTCCTTGATCACATTATGCACATTATGGTGATGTCCTACCGAGTGGGCCCAGAGATACCTCTCCGTCACACGGAATGACAAATCCCAGTCTCGATTCGTGCCAACCCAACAGACACTTTCGGAGATACCTGTAATGCACCTTTATAGCCACCCAGTTACGTTGTGACATTTGGTACACCCAAAGCATTCCTACGGTATCCGGAAGTTGCACAATCTCATGGTCTAAGGAAATGATACTTGACATTTTAGAAAAGCTTTAGCATACGAACTACACGATCTGTGCTAGGCTTAGGATTGGGTCTTGTCCATCACATCATTCTCCTAATGATGTGATCCCGTTATCAATGACATCCAATGTCCTTGGTCAGGAAACCGTAACCATCTATTGATTAACGAGCTAGTCAACTAGAGGCTTACTAGGGACATGGTGTTGTCTATATACCCACACATGTATCTGAGTTTCCTATCAATACAATTATAGCATGGATAATAAACGATTATCATGAACAAGGAAATATAATAATAACTAATTTATTATTGCCTCTAGGGCATATTTCCAACAGCGCCTCCACTTATGTGAAACCCATGTGGGATCAACGGAGGTCCTCGAAAGGAGTTAATTGCAAAAAACCACCATATTTGGGGCATCGATTGCAGAAAACCACCTAGTCCCTAATTTTACGCAAAAATCACCGCGTACTAGTAAACTTTTTGCAAATTGCACTGATCAGATGATTTAGCCTGATTGATCACTTTCTGACAAGTGGGACCTGATTGTAAGGAGATTAGATGGGCGAAATCATCTAATTAGTGCAATTTGCAAAAAGTTTACTAGAAACGCGGTGATTTTTGCGTAAAATTAGGGACTAGGTAGTTTTCTGCAATCGATGCCCCAAATGTGGTGGTGTTTTTTGGAATTAACTCCCTCGAAAGAGAAGAACCTCACAAGACACCGGCTGTGTACGCCGGTGTCGCCTAGGCGGTGGCCTTCGTGGGACCCAAGCGGCGGCGGACTCCTATGTTCTACTTGTCCTCTGTGATGGCGGCGGACACAGAGGCGCCGACCACCGACTCGCCGCTTCCTGTGCACCCTGCTTCTGCCTCTGCCTGCATAGCGCGGTCGCAGGCATGGGAGGTGTGTTAGCATGCACGAGAGGCGCGGTCACAGGCACGGGAGGCGTGGTCGCAGACGCAAGAGGCGCGGTCGTCGACTGCAGCGATGAAGCCCGTGCCGCCGTGCTCCTCGTCGTGCCGGTGTCGAGCAACTGGCCACTCCTCATCGAGTGGGCTTGGAGCGGCGAGTTGTTGAACCATGCGGCGGCTTGGGGCCGCAACTTGCTCTGTATGGTGAGGCGCGGGAGGTGAAGCAGTGACCTGCCTCGCTTGTATCCGGCCGGCTCGGCGGGCCACCCAACTGGCTTGTATGCCGGAGAACTACTCTTCGGAAGCCACCAGAAGAGTGCTGGAGGAGGAGATTGGGGGAGCGGCATAGGGGTGTGGTTCTTGCCCGGCGTCTGCCCTCGTTTAAATAGAGAGCGGACGGTAGGAGCTCGACCGGCGTTGCTTTTAATGCCGGCCCGCCCATTAACGGACGTGTGGCCGAAGTAGGTTTCTCAGCTTCCACGCGCGGGTTAATGGGGGAGTACCGGAGTATGAATGCGGCGATGAGGTGTGGTCAGCCGGATGTGCAGCGGGTGGCGCCCTCGGCCGGTGCATCGCATCAATGATGGAGGCAGTGAGAGGTCGCGTCCGCCCTGAGCCGTCTCCAATGCAGAGCGGTGCGATCTACAGCGACATGAATGCGGGTAGTTGGTGCCGGGCGGGAGCGCGCACGGGAGGGGTGGAAGGGTTTTTTGGTGGGCCAAGGTGGTCAGAAGGGGGCTTGGGAGCGATCCGGACTCCCGCAAACCTCCCCCATTTTTGTCTCCGGTTTGTGAAAGAAATCACATCCGAACCGCTCTGCGAACCGATACAGGTCGGCATTGGATATCTTTCGCAGTTCAGCTAACCCGGCCCGAACGGTTGCGGGACGTTTACGGGTCCGTCTTAAGATGCTCTTACCCCCATTGCAGCAGCCTTTCAATTGGCCCCTTTGACAGTAAGTTCATGACACACACTTAGGTTAATTACGTACCACCAATAAACCAAAACGATCGATCTCGAGCTCATGGGTGAGGGATGGTTTTCTCCAACCTTAATGGAACTAGATAAGTAGGGTGCATTAGTTGAGGATTCTGCCATTACGATGACAAGTGTCCCAGACTCCCATTGCGTTGACTCGTATGATTTTCTGCTACGGCAGTTGCAACCTACCTGCACAAACATGAGATGCTCTTACCCCCATTGCAGCAGCCTTTCAATTGGCCCCTTTGACAGTAAGTTCATGACACACACTTAGGTTAATTACGTACCACCAATAAACCAAAACGATCGATCTCGAGCTCATGGGTGAGGGATGGTTTTCTCCAACCTTAATGGAACTAGATAAGTAGGGTGCATTAGTTGAGGATTCTGCCATTACGATGACAAGTGTCCCAGACTCCCATTGCGTTGACTCGTATGATTTTCTGCTACGGCAGTTGCAACCTACCTGCACAAACATGCGTTCTATACTTCTATTGTGCATTCATTCTAACCAGAGAAGTTAGAACTTTTGACTAATCAATATAAGTTTCTGTACAGTCACTTCAAGAGTTTTTGGGTAACATTAGCTGCTAATACATAGGATTTCTCTAAATCTTCCATCTTTTTTTTGTGTGGGAATCCTTCATCTTTTTTTTGTATGTGCTTCAAGCTAGAACTGATTGTGCAGTGATAAAATAATGCATACGTGTCTTGAACTCTGGATATACAACAACTTCGGAACATTTTGACATGCGCACCTGCTTTGTGGCATTTCCCAATTAGAGGGAGGATAATTGAGAGTTTCTGAAAGATCTTGTTGTTTGGATGACAGCTATACTTGAAGACTTTGAGTGTTATGCGAAGTCTTCCTATTCAATTTATAACTTTGCTTAAGACCTCATCCTATATTGGACTTGGGTAGTAGTACCAACTGCTGGCCGGTTAAGGTATCATATTATTTCTTTCCGCAGCGCAACAGCCAGGGGAAACCCGATGCGTGGAAGTATACTGGTTCGAACGTTTGTTGAGCATCGGCATCAAGAGCGGTCGAGTCAACTGCACTTCTGTCAAAACAAGCATCTTTTATGATCTTATCTGATAAGTAACTAAGCTATTTTAATCCATCATCATGCCTGTTCAGACGGCTGCGAGATTTGAATATCAGACATCGTGTTCCCCGCGCGAAACCGCACCTTGCTATCTCGAGATTAAATTTTTAGTTGATGACGCCATTTGATCAGCCTTGTTCCTTTAGTCCTTGCTGTGAAACAAGTCTTGTTGCGTCTTGTAATATCGTACAAAATCATGTTGAGCAGGACGAGGAAGTTACGTGATGCTTTCGGAAATAAAAAAAAAGGTGGTACGCGGTTTCCATGTTCGTAGGTTGGGCACGCGGATCTCATTGCCGTTGATTGCTTAACCTTCTAGTACGTGGATTTTTTGTCCAAAAAGACCCCCTACGGAACGCTATTGTCAAAAAGAACTAGCTGCGAAAAAATTTGTCAAAAAGGACCCCCTTATGAGTGACGGCAGGTGCGGCAGGCGACACGTGGCACCTGCCGCCACGCCAGGAGGCGGCGGGCCCTGCCGCCACCGCAGGAGACGGCCACCCCAGCCGAACGGCTTCTCCACAGTGCGTCGCGCCGCGACGGAATGGGGCGGGTCAGGTGGGCCCTGCCGCCACCGGGCAAGGCGGTCAGCCCTGGCGCGGTCGCTGCCTGGCCGACAGGCCCTGCTGCGCGCTGGCCCCGCCAGTGGGCCTCGCCGCCACTGGCTGAGGCGGCCACCCCTGGCGGCAGCTGCTGGCCTGCGCTAGTGGCAAATGGCGCTGATTCCCCTGTGGCAAATGGCGGGTCGAGGCGCTGATTCCCCTGCACTGTGGCAAATGGCGTTGATTCCCACGCATGATTGCTTGTTGCTTTTGCTCCTTGCATGCTTTTGCTCCACGCGCTACAGCTTATGCTTGTTGCTTTTGCTCCTTGCATGCTGTTGCTGATGATGCTGATTTTCACGCGCGGGGATCCGATGCGGTGCGCTAATTTCTATGGGCGCGAATCCGACGCTGTGCGGTGATTCGTATGCCCGGGAATCACTCAGTTTGCTAAATTTTGCTTCAGCGGACGCGGCCGCATCAGTCACTCAACACTGCTTTTGCTTTAGAGGACATGACGGCACTGCGGGAATTAATTCACTCGGTGCAGGAATCCGAGGCTGCATTAGGATAAGTTTTAACCTGATCTGCCGACACTACTAGGGATCCTCTTCCTTTTTATATGCCATGCTTCAGCTCCGTGCGCAAGCATACTCTCTGTGACCTCGTTCCTCTCCTTTGCTCTCTAAGTCTCTAAGTATAGAGAGAAAAAAAGCTCAGTAAGCACTTTCACTCGTGATTTAGGGTGATTTAGAGTTGGATTTTGAAGATGATAAAGTTGAAGAAAAGATAGATTAAGGTCAGATCTATCCATTTTTGTTGGTTTCATTCGCATGCATGATGTTTTTATTTTGTTTGATTAGTTCCTAAGTGTGTATTCTATGTTGCTTTAGGCATTATTTCAGCACTTGGAGGAGTCATTTGGAGTTTACGGAGTAGGATTTGCCGTGCAAAGTGAAGTACAAAGGGGAAGAACGAGGTATGAGCTTTGCAATATAAGTATTTTTTGTGCATGCACGGTGGTAATTAGTTAGTCTTTTAGCTCGTCATTAGCTATGTGATGTAAGTGCTTAGAGGTTAGAAAAATTTGCAGACGACAGATACAACATTTATACTAATTTTTAGAAGAGTAGGTTGAAGATGTTGTATCAATGTTAGCTGCGTCCATTAGTATTGAGATGTGAGAGAAGATCTTAATACGGTAATTAAGAAAAAAATAGCACTGCAATTGTTCATTGCATGTGGTATATAGTTGGGAAGCCGTAGGTCTACACACAAGCAAGTGCTATTTTTATACTTTTGATAGCAGAAAGAAAAATCCGTGTGTAATATTGATGTTCATGTGATAATAGGTTGACTCCGTTCATATAATACTGGTGACGGATATTTATTCGAACTATTTGGACGCTTAATTGCAGTCGCAAGCACATCCATATTGGAGCTGAGGTATAAATGACTATGTAATATTGTTAATATTTTTTATATTGATGTTATGTTGTGAATAATATGCATGCCGCTGCGAATATTAATATTTGTAAATAAATGATTATAATTGTATGATATGAAAAAATTCTATAAATCCGGAAGATATTAAATGTATTACGCATATGATATTAAAATGTTATTATCGTACTATTAAATGTTTTCCAAAAGCTATGTTTTTGCATGTTAATATTTTTTGTATTGATGTACTGTTGTGAATAATGTGCATGCCGCTGCAGATATTATTATTTGTAAATAAATGATTGTTATCGTATGATATGAAAAAATTATATAACGCCGGAAGAAATATTAAATGTTTTAATCATATGATATTAAAATGTTATTATCGTACTATTATGTTTAGTGGTTGTTTGGATAGCATGTAATTACCATCGGTTTTTTCATAACTTGTAAAAAAATTAGATTTTACTAATAGTGGTTTTTCCAAAAGCTTAGTTTTTGCATGTTACGAGAATAAGTTTAGGATATTTTTGGGGTAGTTAGAGAAAAGCAAACAGAGTTTTAGTTTGTGGCCTTTCGTAGAAGCGAGTTTGAGAAAAAATAGATCTGTAAATACCGACAACCCGGAAAGTCTAAGAAAATGATTCTAAAAACAAACCGAATATTTGTAACGAAAATACGATTATTATTTTGGTCGTATGATATGTAAATGTTGTCATCGTACTACTACTAAATGTTCAGTTACTAATTGTTTTAAATGTAAACATGTATGTTGGTTAGGTACTATGGAAAATTTAGTAATGTTCAGTTACTAATTGTCATCTACTTACACGACGGTCCTTTCGGGGTGGATGTGTCCTTGTGCGAGTCGACTACAGTTGTAGTTAGAGATATGGTCAACGTGGGTTACGCAGCTGTCAGAAGGTGCATCCGAGCGGTGTTTGGCCCAGGGATGCAGGGAAAAAATGACAATGGAGGCCTTAAATGGCTGTCGGAGCAAATGATGGGACAGCTGCCCGTTGGGGTTTGCGGCTGTCACGGTGATCAGTCGTGGGGTCGTACATGAGGTTTGCAAGCAATCCCAATAACCCAGTGTTTGGTCAGCCGATGGTGTATGTGGAGTTCATTTGATCCTTGATGTTGCGGATGCGATGGCGAGGCGGTGAGGTCGAGTTGGCCATCACATCAGCCCTAGCATCGGCCCATCGGAACCGACGGGCGACCAGCCTGTGTATGACACGGGATATTGATCTGCGGCCGTTGACATGAGTGAACACGTGGAGGGATTGCGGGCGCTTCGATGATGACGATCACTCTTCCGCGTCTTCCGAGTCAAGCGAAGAAGAAGATGTTCCTCCCAGGGCGGTCGCGCGCCAACGCAACCTGGGTTTTTACAGGATATGAGCATCACAAATGAATTTCACTCTGTTTACGGCCTAGAAGCGGGAGCACGAAGGTTGGGCAGGTTTTTCCGGACAAGAAGTCTGCTTACCAAGCAATTAATAGGTATGCAATCGCCCTCCACCGCTAGCAAAAAGTGAAGCAGTCTGATAAAAAAGAGTTGAAGGTCATATGCATCCACACCGCGAAAGGTTGCCGCGGAAGAGTTCTCGCTAGACTGAAGCACAGGGTATGTTAGTCATGGCATATCACAAAAATAGTGCAGCATAGCTGTGAGCAACCCAGGACTCTTCGATCACTGTAATGTGACGGCAAGATATGTGGCACGGTGATGGAAACGATTGTGCAGGAAGTCTCAACATTAGTGTTAGGGCTTTGCAAAAGATGCGAGAAGATCAGATTGGCTTCCTGTCAGCTACTGACAAGGCTAGGCGTATGAAGGAAAATATATTCAAGAACTTGTATGGAACCTATGAGGAGGCCTATTCTTATGCCCCAGAATGCTTCATCGGATAGCAAGTGCTAACAGGGGACTCAAGTTTGGCGGAGAGAACGTCGAGAACCCAAAGAACCGGGTGAGCTAATCTGGACCGCTTATTCAGGGCTTTCGCCCAGACTATACAAGCAACCGAACCTTTGCCGCCCGGTATTATCAGTTGATGGTACCTTTCTCCTTTGGAAAGTACAAGGGCACACTATTGGTGGCGATTGCAGCAGATGCAAATAATCAGCTTCTTCCTATTGCATACGCACTGGTCGAGAGCGAGAACAAAGATAGCTGGTTGTGGTTCCTGAGCTGCGTGAAGATGGGTGTCGTGAAAGAGCGTTTAGGTGTTTGCATCATCTCTAATCGCAACACAGGATTATTAAGTGCTCTCGACATAATTAAGCAGTCGTTAGAAGAGTGGAAGTGGCCTGATCTAGAGGGAAGGTGGTGCATGCGGCATTTAGCAGCAAACTTTTACTCCAAATTGAAGAATAAGGATTGGTTCAAGTTATTCAAGAGGATGTGCATGCAGAAAACTCAAGCCAAAATGAATGCCATCTGGGCAGGTATCAATGGTGAGATCGAGCGCGCGGCCTTGCCGCAGAGAGAAGACCGGAGGGGTCGAAGGACGGCCATAAATTTGAGCCCGTGGATCGGCGAGAATTGCCCTGATTTTTCCAAGTGGGCGCAGGCTCACGACACCGGGGCTCGGTATGGAATAATGACCAGCAACATGTCAGAGGTGTACAATGGTGTTCTTAAAGGGGTGAGAGCCTTGCCTATCACAGCCCTAATTGAAGAAACTTGGAACCGGACCCTGTTATACTTTGCGGACAGGGTTACCGTGGCTAAAGCACTAGTTGAATTGAACAAGCCATGGTCCGAGAAGATGCAAAGACATCTGGACGAGAAAGCAAAGAAGTCCCAAAGCCATGGCTGCAGGAAAGTGGACGCACTTAGGAATAAGTGGGAGGTAAATGTGCGAGCCAAGTACGTTAACGGTCACCACAGAGGATCAAAAAGCAAGCTGTCACCCTCGGCCCAACATCCTGTGAGTGCACGTGTAACAAGCCCAAGCTTGAGGGCTACCCTTGTAGTCATGTGCTCCAGGCGGTTGCAGATTAAAAAATCAGTGTTGAGCCATACATATCACCGTATTTCAACATGTACAATCTGTACAACACTTGGAACGGTGAGTTCTGGGCCTGGGGCATTGATATGAACTACAAAATGATGTGGCCAGACGGGCCGAAATGGGTTCCGAACGCCGACTTGATGAGAACTGCCAAGGGACGACGTCAGTCTAGGCGTCATCGCAATGACATGGACCATAGCCAGATGGGAGAACCAAGGCGATGCCGCGTTTGTAGGTGTCCTGGACATTCACGTAGGGAATGCCCGTATCGAGCGAACAACACCGCATGATGTTGATTTATCTATACTCGCTATGTCTCCTTATATTTGTATTAAACTTTTATTAATATAAATTGAATCTGTTTGTATTATTGAATCTCTTTGTGTTGTTGTATTTATATTTATTTTAAAGTGATTCTCTTTTATTATTGTACCCGTGATGTTAACTTCAGCTAATTAATGTAAATTATATCTCTTTGTATTATTGAATCTCTTTGTGTTATTGTATTTATATTTATTGTACATTGAATCTCTTTGTATTTTTTTGTATGTTTGTGTGCAGGTTATGGCTGAAGTGCCGCGGCTTTTGGAGGGGCCCCATGACGCCGGCCACCGTTGCCACCTATTTTTGAACCCAAATAAAGAACATGATTATCGGAGTTTCAGACTTCGAACCGTAAAGAAAACCTGGCCAATACACAATTATTTCATTCCTCACCTTAACGCTTATGGACTACATGCTTTTGCTAGGCTCACATCAAGCGAAGACCCATCCTAGTTACATTCGGACCCATCCCTTTTGACATCCCTCGTTGACCGGTGGAGACCTGAAACCCACACCTTTCACTTTCGTTTTGGGGAGCTTGCACCTACACTGAAAGATGTTTCTATGATCCTTGCTCTACCAATTAGAGGTGAGCCGTTAGTCTCTCGACGAGTGTCTAAAACTTGGGCACAAAATATATCAGACCGTCTTGGAATGACAATACCAGAATCACAACGTACTGGTGGCCCTCGTGGCATCCCACTCCCCTGGCTTCATGATAACTTCCTTAATATTTCTAGCTTCGCTGATTCTGAGACGAGGAAAAGACATCTGTTTGCGTATTTGTTGTGGCTCCTCGGGGTTATGTTTCCAAATTCACACGGGGACGTACTTCTCCCTGGTCTCATCTCCATTATGGAGAAGATGGTAGATGAACCTTTACCCGAGCAGCCAAAATACAGCTTCGGTTCTGCCATTCTATCTCATACATATAGAGGCTTGTGTGATGCCACACAAAAAACTTCCTTCATAAAAAAGCTCCATTACTTTGTGTCCCCTACGAGTTTCTACAGTTGTGGTCCTGGGAATACCTCCCTGTAGGACGACCTCGTATAATAAATCCCATACACCCATACGACTATAGCGAGGGCAACTGTGTAACTTTGGCCAGCAGGTGGACAAAGGCACGGAAACATTGGTCTCCAAGTATTGCGAAAAATTGTTACCCTATATACCACCAGCAGTTTGAGGCACTTGATGAGTCCGTAGTCACATGGAACCCATGGACTCAGGAGCATGTACAGATGGTCTTTAATATACGAACCATCACACCAGGCATTTCGACCGATAGTGCATTCTGACTGAGTCGCTGCTACTTATTGTTCCTGTGGTGTGTTGATCCTTACAACCAGAGCGTGTCATGAGACAGTTCGGTCTGTATCAGAAGATTCCACCACCTTTTCCAAGATGTACCGACGAGGAAACCCATAAGTAAGATGTGACCTTCCTAAATAGTTAGTGTCCTTTTTAATTTACTAAACTCACACTTTGTTACGTAATTTGCAGGCTAACCAATATGGGCCACGGTTGGAGTCTTTACGATTGGAGGGAACGCAACATTCAATGGGTACAGAAGTGGGAAAATGACGCGCTAGCAGATAGAGTGTATCAACTTAGGTACATTTTATTTACATTATTTATTACGATGACCATACGATGCGCGAAGATGCTTTGCTTTCATCACAACGGTTGATGTTATTATATAATTTTGCAGACCGTACGATGGAAGTACAGCTCAAGCGTACAAGCAGTGGTACTGCATCAACACGCGTACAAGCCTGGACGGTCAACCAACTACGATACCAACAAATCTCACGCACGAGGAGCAGATGCAGAGACCTGTTGAGCTGCATGCAACTTACTATCATGACCGGGTGGTAATCACTAGTAATATTTTCAGGTCCATCATTTCATAATCATTTCAACCAAATAACAACCAAATATTTTTCCAGCTGCAAACTGCCCACGATATAGGGCAGATGGCGACGGAAAGCATGCCGCCCAGGGCTGTCAAGTCATTCAATAAACGTGTTAAAGAATACATGCTAACAAAGTTGAGATGTGGTAGAGGCGACAGCGTTGTCACCGGAGCGTACAACATGCTAGTACCGAGGTCAGCCGGATCGAAAAGCGGCGCCGTCGTCCAGACCGAGCGAGGCGCGTACAAGCCATGGGCAGCGGGGGGAGGGTCCGGGTACTACAACGATATTGCCACGACATGACTCTTCTCTGCCACTACATCGCTCTTCTTCGGTGCTGCTTCGTCAGGGGCAGACATCGCAGGACCATGGCATGGGCTTGGATTCGATGCCCGAGCTGTATCTTTCCCCAAACCCATATGCATACACAGGATATGGCACATACACTCAAGGTGAGGGATCTCAGCCGTATCACTCCACGCGAGGGATCTCCATGCCCGAGGAGAATCGTGTCCCAGATTTAAACCAGTACCAGGTAGAATGTCTAGACAGTACAGGCGAGGGATCTGATCAGGTAGTCATGTTTACATTTTAATGCATTTACAGTGATATTACATATTATCCTCTAACAGTTTTTGTTTACAATGTTTCTATGTGCAGGACATACCTGATGTAAATTGGAACGATGAGTACACACAACCCGGCGACAATGTTAACGGTAGAGATCTGGATTTCTTCAGAGAGGACGTTATTGGCCCATCTTTTATTCCCGAGGAGTCACAACAACCATACGCCTACAATTACGCATCAGGTTCGCAACAAGGATTATAGACTCCAGCACCAATGCAGGAGTCGCAGACACAGGAAGACCAACTGGAGTACGGTCGCGGTCTTCGTGTAACTCGACCACCTAATCGCTTGGAGCTTTCCGGTCCGTAGGGAAGGCCAGGTGGCCTTCGTCGACTACAATGATTCATCTATCCACGTGCGTGACTCATTGTATCTACATATGTTAGTATCAGACTTTTTGATTTGAACATCTATGTATGCTGAAATAAAAATGCACCAGTCAGGAACAATTTTCCCCGCCTATATCTCCTGACATACTATCCCGCTCCACTCTTCGGCTTATGTTTTCACGCTACCCTTTCCTCAATATTTTCCATAAACGCTTTCCCTCCATATGTTCCCGCCACCCGTTTCCCGCCAACCCCTTCCCGCCATATCTTCCTGCCAACCGTTTCCCGCCAACCCCTTCCCACCATATGTTCCCGCCATACTGCAGTCGTTCTTTCCCGCCATTTTATCCTCTCTACCTATAAAACCCCCTTCAGACGGAGGTGGATAAGCATTCGAGTGTAGTGTAGTCGAGATGTCCCATTATCCTTTCGATCGTAGTTTTCACCTCGGGATGAGCAGCACTCTTCCGAGGCTAGCTACCTATTTCGTGACGGACAATAGGATAGTTCCATGGGACGAACTCACCGTAGTGACACCATAATGAATGAGTTGGCTCACCAATTACGTAGGCCCGGGTGGCCTGAAAGGACCTATGAGGAGAATGCGTAAAGAACTTCTTAGGTTGAATGCAAGGTGGAAGAAGGTAGTGGAGCGAAGAGTGAAACTTTCGGAAGGACTGCAGAAAAGCATCCATTTTATGGGTGAGGAGAGCGAGGACGAAGATGATATCTTCATGCCGCCGCTTCCGGGTGCTGCATCATCAAAGGGCAAGAGTTCTGCATCGTTTAAGGGCAAAATCTTTGCATCCTCGAAGGGCAAGAGTTCTGCATCGTCCAAGGCTAAGAGTTACGCATCCTCGAAGGGCAAGAATTCTGCATCGATGGAGGATGACGATGATGCCTTCATGTAGTTTTTAAGCTGTATTCCAGTTCTACCGTTTAATTCGGATGTACTTGCATTATTAGTTTGTACTCTCTTATTGTAGGGCATTATGTTCTATCTTAATTTTATTTTGTAGTTGTTGCACGATGTTCGATATTAGAGAAGGGAAAGAAAATGCCACTACTTAATTCTAAAACTATATTTTTTTCCATTACGACACGGTACAACTGAAAATAAGATACATCGTAGGAATAAAGCTACATTTAACTCCTGAAATAAAGCTACATTAAAGTGCAGAAATAAAGATACAAATGATTGCGAAATTAAAAATACTACCATAGGAATCTACTGAGTCCAGCATGGATATTTTCCTTTTCCATCGCCATGACTTCTTCGCTGCCTTGGCCTCACGAGCCCTTTCTTTCTTTCTCTGCCTCTCCGCCTCACGAGCCTCCTTTCTCTGTCGTTCCTGCTCCTCCATGCGATGAGCCTCTTCCCTGTTTTTCTTTCCTAATTCCTGAAAAAAACGGTGTTGCTCCGCATAGTATTCTTTTAACTCTCTCTCTTGCTCTGCTTTCTCCTCAGCTTCCGCCTTCTCGCGTCGCTCTTCCGCAAAGAAACTATTCCACGCATGGCGACTTCTTTCACGAATCTCAGTCACTGCCCAAGCCGGCTTCTCCGTGTCAATCCAACGATAGTACATGCACAGTGGCGGAGGACAGTACAACAAGAAACAAGAATGTTACTAAAGAATCAATCAAAATACCAACAATATCTATTCGTGATGGTTAAAGCATACCGGAGGCTTGTCGTACTCTGAAATAGCTACGGCAGGATCTTCCTCATAATTGGCGCACATGAAAAACTTCATGCCCAACCAATCTGAAAAATCGTCACCTCCTTCACCTTGCAAAGATCGCCACACCAACACCGCAGGACTGCCACCCCCGGAGGCAAACTTGCATTCTTCATTTTCCTCGGCCTAATGCTTTGATCCGAACAAGGCAAACTCATACCGACTGAAAAAATGTGTTACACACTTTGCGCAATGGCGATTTCGAGGATGGCTGGACGAGAGCCTCGGTGTCTCCCTTTATAGGCTCAGACGATAAATGATGGCGAGAAAATAAGCGAGAACAGAGAAAATTAGGCGGGATATTTTAGGATCCCTGTAGTGTCGGCACAACGGGTTCCGCAGCATCGGATTCCCGCAGTGCCTCGTATCCGCTGAGGCAGAAAAAGCAAAAGCCAGAGTGATTACCGCCTGTGAAATTCGTCGTCATCCGCGCGTGGGAATCAGCCCAGTTTGCAACAGCGAGCCCGTGAAATTCGTCTTCATTGCGCTGCCGAATCAAGGTTGTGAAGACGCCGCCAAGCGAAGGGCGGCGGGCTCAAGACTCGCCTTCCGTGCAGCCAAGATGCACCAAAGAATCGCTGTCGGCAGGGGTGGCCGCCTCAGCCAGTGGCGGCGAGGCCCACTGGCGAGGCCCGCGCGAAGTAGGTGAAAGAACATGCGGTGCCCCCATGTTTGGTTTTGGTAATTGATGACAATCTCTATGGACTAATGGTTGCCTTGAGTTATATTTGAGGGGTTTGTCCATAGGCTTTTCTTGGAGTCCATTTGTTGGTTTCAAGGAGAGTTTGTGATGACCGCGGTGCTATTAAGGAATTATCCAAAGACCGGTCATGTTGCGGAGTGCAAGTTCAAGTGATGCATAACGAAGAGATCAAGTGCTTGAAGCTTGCCGTCCATTGTGGTGACAATGGACTTGTGAAGATGAGCGGAAGAGTGGCTCACCCATAGTGGAGTATGGGGGAGCAATCAACTAGTTTTCATCGAGCCAACGCAATCAAGAAAGGTGGTCCAACTTGAGGGAGTCAAGATCGTCATCATCTAGCTCAAGTGGACTTTGTGCAAGGAAAAGGTTTGCTCTTGATAGGTTTTCTATTTTACCGGTCTCATGGTAGTTGTGGGAGACCGGGTTATAGGATCGATTGCCGTACTATCAAGGGGGGCTCTCGATGAGTTGCTTGATCGTATCGTTCGTAGAGAGCTCAAACCATTGCATCCTTGCATCATCTTTATTGGTTCTTGTTTGGTTCTTCTCCTTGCGAGTTTTGAAGCTTATGGTCATTTTTATGACAAGCTCGAGTTCATCGAAAACGGAGTTTGCATGCATCTTCTATGATGTTTTCGATGTTGGAGGATATGCCGTTTCTTCTCTGTTGGTGGTTTCACTCCTTTGTTTGTTAGGCATACCTCCCCTGCCTCTTCTTACTATATCCTGTTGGAGGATATGCTGTTTTGATGCTACTCGTTGTCTTGTTTCCAACAAGCTTGAGTTTGCTCAATTCGGAGCTCATTTGCAGAAGTTATGGCAGTTCTGATTTTATTGTTTTCCTCTGTTGTCTTCTCTGCAAAATGAAGGACTCCTAGTGTTGCTGATCTGGGGCATGCGGTAGTATTGCTCTCCGGAGCGGTAGTACCGCTGGCCCTTGCGGTAGTACCGCAGTCCACATGATAGTATCTGCAGGTGCTCACGGTAGTACCGCTCTGTGGGGAGCGGTAGTACCGTGGCCTCGTGCCAGCTTGACTACTCGAAGCGGTAGTAGGCGGATGTAATTTTTACATCCATGCCCTACGCGGTAGTACCGCGCCGCAAGCGGGTAGTATCGTGGGCTCTGGCCAGGCTTAGCAGCATGAGCGGAAGTAGGGGCGGATGTAATTTTTACATCCGCGCCCTACGCGGTAGTACCGCTCCTCGTGTGCGTAGTACCGTGCGGATTTTTGCGTGGGTCCTCCCTTGGCGGAAGTAGATGCGAAGTAATTTTTACTTCCGTGCTTTCTCTGCGGCTAGTGTTGCCTGCCTTACGGTAGTACCGTGAAGTAGCGGTAGTACCGCTCGGCGGTTCTACCGTTCGTTGCCCCAATGCATCAGGCCTTCATCGGCGATGCTTGCACTTGCGGTAGTACCGCGGCCGATCATGTAGTACCGCAGCTCCGTCTTGGTAGTACCGCGTCGTCGGGCTGAGTGAGGGATAACGGTTGGTTTTCTCCCCACCTATAAAAGGGGTCTTCTTCCCCTTGAGATCTAATCTTTTGAGCTCGTGTTTTTCCCCATTGTTGACCTTCTTCGAGCTTGCTAACTCTCAATCCCTCCAATGATTCTTGCTAGTTCTTGAGGGAAAAGAGAGGAGATCTAGATCCACGTTTCCACCAATCACTTTCTCCTCTTAGTGAGGGGAACCCCTTGGATCTAGATCTTGGAGTTCTTCGTGTTCTTCTTTCGTTCTTCCTCTCATTTTCCTCCCTAGCATTAGTTGCTTTGGTGGGATTTGGGAGAGAAGGACTTGGGCACTCCGTGTGCCCTTGCCATTGCATTTGGTGCATCGATTTGAGTTCTCCACGGTGATTCGTGGAAGTTACAAGTTGAGAAGCTTATTACTCTTGGGTGCTTGGCGCCCTTGAGCTTGTTCCTCTTGGGTGCTTGGGCGCCCTAGACGGTTGGTGGTGTTCGGAGCTCAATCATTGTGGTGCAAAGCTCCGGCAAGCGTCGGGGTATCCAATTAGGTTGTGGAGATCGCCCCGAGCAATTTGATGGGTACCGTGACCGCCCCAAGGGTTGCCAAAGTGTCTGGGTTCGGTGACCGCCCCAAGGGTTGCCATTTGTACGGGTTCGGTGACCGCCCTCAAGGGTCCCTTAGTGGAATCACGGCATCTTGCATTGTGCGAGGGCGTGAGGAGATTACTGGTGGCCCTAGTGGCTTCTTGGGGAGCATTGTGCCTCCACACCGCCTCCAAACGGAGATTAGCATCCGCAAGGGTGTGAACTTCGGATACATCGTCATCTCCGCGTGCCTCGGTTATCTCTTATCCGAGCCCTTTACTTATGCACTTTACTTTGTGATAGCCATATTGTTTCTTGTCATATATCTTGCTATCACCTAAGTAGTTTTTCTTGCTTAGCATAAGTTGTTGGTGCACATAGGTGAGCCTAGTTGTTGTAGGTTTTGTGCTTGACAAATTAACCGCTAGGTTTATTCCGCATTTGTTCAAGCCTCAACCGTAATTATTTTAAAGCGCCTATTCACCCCCCCCTCTAGGCGACATCCACGATCTTTCAGCAGGGCCTGTCGGCCAGGCAGCGACCGCGCCAGGGCTGGCCGCCTCGCCCGGTGGCGGCAGGGCCCACCTGGCCGCCCGTTTAAATGCATGGCGCGGCCTCGTGGAGAAGCCGTTCGGCTGGGGTGGCCGCCTCCTGCGGTGGCGGCAGGGCCCGCCGCCTCCTGGCGTGGCGGCAGGTGCCACGTGTCGCCTGCCGCGCCTGCCGCCACTGCTGAGGGGGTCCTTTTTGTCAAATTGATTCAGAGGTAGTCTTTTTTGACAATTCATTTCGGCAGGGGGTCTTTTTGGACAAAAAATCCTAGTACGTGTAGCTGGGTTGATTAGACTAAATTTGGTGGTGTTTAGAATGATTTTTTAGAAACATGTATCTAGACGTGCTAGATACAACCGACGCTCTCATATGCGCACAAATGCTTTACCCTATGAAAGAATGCACACACACTCTAGTCCTCCGAAGGTAAGACTGAGGCGACAAATTTTGAGATTGACCAAGTCAATAAAACCACCTTGCAGTCGACGTAAACGTCGTCTTTCACTGAACGAACATCGTTGAAAATCTAAATAAATTTAGAAAAATATGAGCACCCGTGCCAAAGCAGGATTTGAACCTACATGAACTGATTCCACCAAAAAAAACTTAGCCATCCGAGTTATGCTCAGTTTGTCGTGCTCGGATCGATCTTATTGTAGTAGAAGAAAAAAAATAAGTTTTGCACTTTTATGCACCTTTTAATTAATATGGACCGTCTTTCCCGCAAATAAAAAAATTAATTAATATGATATTCCATTTTCTGAAATCTAAGGGTAGGAATTGACCTATAGTGTTGTTTGAGGTGAGCACCGTACGTATCTATTCGAACATGAACGGCCTGAGAGCAAACTGGAAAAAAATATAGGGCCGTCATTGCGTTGTATGATCCTCGGCAGCGAGCTCATCGATCTTTTTTTTTCCGAGAAAGGAACTTTTCATTAATCAACTATGATGATTACATTCAGATTCGACAATGCTAGCTATCTCCCTACGGGAATTCCGGAGCCAGCATGCCGTGCGCTGTTGCAAGCGACCCATACAAGCTAGGGTGTGGCTCGCCAGATTTGCGTGCCTGCTGATTTTAGCTAGACTAATGTTCCTTTCTTGAGCAAGAACTCTTCTGATCTCATTAACCCGGTACGCATACCTCGACCGGTCTTTATCTTTCGACTGCACCATCTTTAACAGCTCGCCACAATCCGTTTCAACAAGCAGCGGCAGGTTAGTCTAGTGGAGAGCAAGTTGTAGTCCTTCATCCAGCGCCGCTATCTCGGCTTCCAAGGGATCACCACAGTTAAAAAGGACCCGTATCGCGACAATGATGACATCACCTTCATGATCACGTAAAATCATGCCAGCCCCGTGCCATTTTCCATAACAAAAGCGCCATCAATATTAAGTTTTGCATGGTTTGCATCGGGAACCTCCCAGCATGGCGCTACTGTTATTGCATGTGTGCTCTTCGGCATGCTTCCTGAGAGGTCAATCACCTGCTTTCCTTTTGTCAAATCCGCCTCCGGGTGCTGCTGTATCGCAAGCAAACACATGATATAGCTCGTGAGAAATCTGCGAGAAGCCTCGATCGGAACCGGTGGTTTATTATGAGTGATCTCATTCCTCGCGTACCAAATCCTCCACATGATCATCAGGGAAGCCAACCTCTGTACATCAGACAGGTTCTCAAGCAGACGAAACAGCCATTCGGGCTCGGCATCACGCAGGTCTTCTATGGTCGGGAGGTCCCAGTAGTCTCTCATGGCTGTCCAGAGTGCCGTTACATGGGGGCATTGTACCAGGGCATGATGTACATCCTCCACCGCATGGACGCATAGTACACATGTAGGATCTTGCTCCATATGCATGCGGTTCTTGGTAGCTTGAGTAGCTAGGGACTCACGAGCAACACTCCATGCAAATACACGTACTTTCGCTGGTGCCCCATTCTTCCAGATTAGGTCCCAGACTGGCCGCCGTCCGTCCGGCCGAATACTCGAGGCACCACAGTCCTGCGCCTCCATGCGTTCGTGAAGCCCCAGGTAATAGGCACTCCGTACAGAAAAGCAGCCATGTTTGTCCGGATGCCACGCAAGGAAGTCAGCTTCTAGCCTTTTCGAGGTCTTGATATGAAGGATGCTATATATATCTGGCTGATAAAAATGCTGCCGCAGGAGGTCATTGTTTCATGTACCATCCGTATTGAGGAGATCAGAAACCCACTTGAGTCGGCAGCGTCGCTTCGGAGTCATTGGTCGTCGGGACTGATCACGAGGGATCCAAGGATCATGCCATATAACTTGGGAGCCATTACCAATACGCCAGATAATCCCTTTCTTAAGGAGCTCCAGCCTATATTCAATGGCTTGCCAGGTTGAGGACGCTTTGCCGGTGAAGACCGTATCCACCAAGAACCCGTTAGGGTAATATTTCGCCTTAAGCACCTGCGCACATAAGCTCTGGGGGTTCTCAATTAGCCTCTATGCCTGCTTGGCTAGCAGCGCTTGATTAAAAAGTTTCATATCTCGGAATCCTATGCCGCCATGTGATTTGGGCCTTAGCATAATTTCCCATGACACCCAGTGAGTACACCGCTGTCCCTGTGCCGCCCCCACCAAAAGTTCCGTATCATCTTTGTTAAATCCTCGCATAAGCCGTCAGGAAGCTTGAAAACACCCATTAGAAACGTGGGAAATGCTTGGGTGACTGCCTTAATTAGCACTTCTTTCCCTCCCTGAGAGCCCTCGCCCCATAACACTATCCTCTTCACCATTTTCTCTTGTATGCTTTGGAATTTACCTCGAGTCATTCTCCCCTCCGGTGTCGGCAAGCCTAGGCACTTAGGCTCAAACTCCACCTGGGTAACCTGCAACGCTGCTTTAATTCCTTCCTGAGCATCAGCCGGGCATGATTTTCCAAATATTAGAGAGCACTTGTCGAGGTTAACAAGCTGACCCGTCCCTTGAGCATATGAATTAATAACTTGTTGCACGCGTACAGCTTGATCCACCTCTGCCTTGAAGAATAGCAGTGTGTCATCGGCGAAGAGCAAATGTGATATTCCAGGGGCACTACGACACACTTTCAATGAAACTATCTGACTATTATTGATCTCTCTTTGGAGCAGCGCAGACAATCCATCTGCCACAAATAGGAATAAAAAGGGAGATAGGGGATCTCCTTGGCGCAGACCTGAAAGTGCAACTATCCCTAGGTGGTTTTGGTAATTCATAACAACATATAGCTCATTGAGCTAATGCTATTTCAAGACTATTATTTCAGGAAAGCTCAATGAATGGCATGGCATGGATGATGAAAGTGGATCCCTCAAAATACTAAGGACAAAGGATTAGCTCAAGCTCAAAAGCTCAAGACTCTTCATTTTATATTTCAGTGATCCAAGATCACATTGAGTCTATAGAAAAAGCCAATACTATCAAGGAGGGATGAGGTGTTGCTTAATGAGCCTCTTGCTTCATGTGCTTAGTGATATGCTCCAAAACCCTTAGCTACTTTCTCAGAATCCACAAATGACCTAAACCCTAAGCCAAAATCGGTCACACCGATTCTTCCTACCCGGCGTCACCGATTTCAAAAGTCATAGCCACTGCCACAAACCCTAGGCAAATCGGTCCTACCGATAGGGATCTCGGTCTCACAGAGATGGGATTGTAATCTCCCTGTTTCCCTTCGTAACGTTTCGGTCTAACCGAAGTGAGCGATCGGTCCCACCAAGATTGCAATGTATCTCTGTTTCCCTTTTGTAATATTTCGGTCACACCGAAAAGAGCAAATCGGTCCCACCGAGTTTACCTGACCAACTCTCTGGAAAGCTTATTACCAAAATCGGTCTCACCGAAGTTTGTATGTCGGTATCACCGAGATTACGTTATGCCCTAACCCTAACCGAATCGGTCTCACCGAGTTGCATGTCAGTCCCACCAAAAATCACTAACGGTCACTAGGTTTACTAAATCGGTCCGACCGAGTCTGTTGAATCGGTCCCACCGAGTTTGGTAAATTGTGTGTAACGGTTAGATTTTGTGTGGAGGCTATATATACCCCTCCACCTCCTCTTCATTCATGGAGAGAGCCATCAGACTGAACTTACACTTCCAACTTACCATTTCTGAGAAAGAACTACCTATTCATGTGTTGAGGCCAAGATATTCCATTCCTACCATATGAATCTTGATCTCTAGCCTTCCCCAAGTTGCTTTCCACTCAAACCCTTTTTCCACCAGATCCAAATCCTATGAGAGAGAGTTGAGTGTTGGGGAGACTATCATTTGAAGCACAAGAGCAAGGAGTTCATGATCAACGCACCATTTGTTACTTCTTGGAGAGTGGTGTCTCCTAGATTGGCTAGGTGTCACTTGGGAGCCTCCGACAAGATTGTGGAGTTGAACCAAGAAGTTTGTAAGGGCAAGGAGATTGCCTACTTCGTGAAGATCTACCGCTAGTGAGGCAAGTCCTTCGTGGGCGACGGCCATGGTGGGATAGACAAGGTTGCTTCTTTGTGGACCTTCGTGGGTGGAGCCCTCCGTGGACTCGCGCAACCGTTACCCTTCGTGGGTTGAAGTCTCCATCAACGTGGAGGTACGATAGCACCACCTATCGGAACCACGCCAAAAACATCCGTGTCTCCAATTGCGTTTGAATCCTCCAAACCCTTCCCTTTACTTTATTGCAAGTTGCATGCTTTAATTTCCGCTGCCTATATACTCTTTGCATGCTTGCTTGATTTGTGTGATGATTGCTTGACTTGTCCTCAGATAGCTAAAATCTGTCAAACTCTAAAATTGAGAAAAGGTTAAGTTTTTAATTGGTCAAGTAATCTAATCACCCCCCTCTAGACATACTTCAAGGTCCTACAAGTGGTATCAGAGCTTTGGTCTCCATTTGCTTTGATTTCCATAGCTTTTGGTGGTCATAGCCTTGGTGTCACAACCTAGGAGAGTATGGCGTCTAGCGAGGGAAATTATCACCGTAGAGGTCCTTACTTTGATGGTACTAACTTTGCTAGTTGGAAGCATAAGATGAAAATGCATATTCTCGGACATAACCCCGCCGTTTGGGCAATTATTTGTATTGGCTTGCAAGGTGAATTCTTTGATGGGAGAGAGCCGAACCGTGAAGCTAATGCTGAAGAACTGAACATGCTTCAATACAACGCTCAAGCTTGTGATATCATCTTCAACGGATTGTGCCCCGAAGAATTCAACAAAATCAGCCGTCTTGAGAATGCAAAAGAAATTTGGGATACTTTGATTGATATGCATGAAGGTACCAAATCCGTCAAGGAATCCAAGTTGGATGTGCTCCAAAGTCAGCTTGACAAGTTCAAAATGAAGGATGGTGAAGGTGTCGCTGAAATGTACTCTAGGCTTGCTCTTATTACAAATGAGATTGCCGGCTTAGGGAGTGAAGAGATGACCGACAGATTCATCATCAAGAAGATCCTAAGAGCATTGGATGGAAAGTATGATACCGTGTGCACATTGATCCAAATGATACCAAACTACAAAGATCTCAAGCCAACGGAAGTCATTGGAAGGATTGTTGCTCATGAGATGTCACTCAAGGATAAGGAGGAACTTCACAACAAGTCAAGTGGTGCTTACAAAGCCTCAAGTGAAGCCTCCACATCATCAAGTGAGAAACAAACCTTCAATGAAGAATTGAGCTTAATGGTGAAGAACTTCAACAAATTCTACAAGAGCAGAAGCAAAGAAAGAAGCTCCAAGTCAAGGACTTACCATGACAAAAGATCTTCTAGTCGAGAGCGCAATTGCTACAATTGTGGGAGGCCTGGACACTATTCCAATGAGTGTACGGCACCCTACAAAAGAAGAGAAGATTCTCCAAGAAGAAGGAGCAAAAGAGAAGAATCACCACCAAGAGAGAGAAGGAGTAGAGATGATCGTTATGAACGAAGATCCTCATGGAGAAGCAAGGATTCGGAAAGGAAGGACAAGTCATCAAAGAGCTACACAAAACGAAGACATCGAGCTCATGTTGGTGAATGGGTATCCAGCTCCGACTCCGACAAACACTCCGAGAGAAGCTATCACTCCTACTCCGAATATACTCAAGATGAAGGTGTTGCTGGTCTAGCACTTGTGTCAACCAACTCCTACGACATATTTGATTCACCTAATGAAGGAATTGGAAGATGCTTCATGGCCAAAGGTCCAAAGGTAACACATCCTGAGTATGTTGATTTCAATAGTGATGAAGATGACTTGCTTGTGGATGATGATTTACTTGTTGACAACTCTAGTGATGAATACTATGATGAAACGTCAATTAATCATGCTAATCAAGATAAATCGAATGACAATGATAAGGAGAAGATTGAGCTTCTAACTAAAGAACTAAACACTCTTAAGTTGGCTCATGAAACTATCCTCGAAGATCATCGAGAACTTTTAAGGGCTCATGGGAAGTTACGCTTTGAAAAGCTCAATCTTGAGCAAGAGCATGAGTTCTTAAAAGCAATCAATGATGATCTTCGTAAGAAAAGTTCTTCTTACATTGCCAAGCGTTTACTCCTATCTACTTACATGCCTCAAGTCAAGTCTAGTAACAAATACAAGAAAGATACTTCCTCTAGTAGTAACAATAATAATGTCAAATCCAATATTGTTGCTTCTAGTAGTTCTCTTGATTCCACTAATGATTCTCTTAGCCAAGTTACACTTGAGCAAGAAAATAGCTTATTGAAGGGAATTATAGAGAAAGGTGTCTACAAGAGCCTTGCCGGGAGTAAGCAATTCGAGGAAATTGTACGCAAGCAAGGAAGACAACGGAAGAATCAAGGTGTTGGTTTTGCACGAAAGTTCAATGCCAATGGAGCTGAGTGGGAAGAAGATCAATACCCCAAGACAAAGTTTGTTCTCAACAAGAGAAGTATGATCCTACTTCCTTCAAGGGAACACAAGCACAAGACGATCTTCCACCACAAGACCACAAGAACAAAGGCAAGGACAAGCTTCAAGAAGATATTGATGCATTTGAAGAAGCACCTAAGGCCTCGTTCAAGTGGATTCCCAAGACTACTACAAGTTCTACTTCATCAAGTACAACTACAAGTCCAAGGATTCCCATCAAGATGATGTGCATCCCAAAGAAGAAGAACTAGAGAGTTCTTGAGGGTGACTCCGCCACCATTCTTCACACATATCATTATGGCAAGGACAAGTGCAATCAACTTCCACATCTTGCACTAGTTCAAGGAGTCACAAACCCTCATGTTGGTAAGGCAAGGGACAAGGTAACTTAATGATTTCATGGACATCATCTTGTGTGTGCATCACTCTATGTCTATGGATATTCTTGTTTGTTCCTTGTGGGACTAACCCATGTAGGCAAGTTGAAAGTGCAACTCACTCCAAAGGATTGCTCCAATTGATCTAGATCAACATTGAGCATCCACATCTTCAACACCTACATGAAGTCATCATCTACAAAACCCAAGGTTAGTTCATCCCTCTAAGGGGGGATCTCACATCTAGGGGGAGCTTAACTCTAAGAATTGAGTCAAAGCAACTCTAATGGTGTGAACACATCAATGCATTATGTAAAAGTGGTAACCCCACTTGAGATTAAACGATGAGTATGACCTATGATCAAATGTTTATCATTTGACTCCTAAGTCAATATACTCATATATAGATGACCCAATCATCTCCAATTGTTTGATAGATGCAAGAATTGGTTGTGCATGCTTTGCCACATATTTCATTTGCTATCTTTTTGTGTGAGCATGTTGGTGCATATTTTACTCATTCAAGGACTTCCACTTGTTGTTTTGATTGTTTGGTTCTTTCTTCTTTTGGCCAAGTGGATGGACAAGAATTCCTAAGAACTTTCTCTAGCTATCTATGCTTTTATCGTCTCAAACTCTATTCATGCTACATCACAAAATTTGATCAAGTCAGATTCGAAGTCCCCGGTTCGTCATAGAGTTAAACTTCCAAAACTTCTTTGTGATTCTCGGTCTGACCGATTCCTCCATTTCGGTCCTACCGAGATCACTAAGTCGATCTAGGTTTTCAATCTCGGTGCAACCGATTTGAACTTTTCGGTCACACCGAGCTCTTTATGTGAACACAAGTTATGCATCTCGGTGCCACCGAGTTGTTCCACTCGGTCACACCGATAGGGTCGGGCTATATATAGTCACGGGCAAAATTTTGGAAATTTCTCCGAACCCCTTCGCCCGCGAAATAGCTCGCTCTGCCTCCATGGTCTCCGGATCGTCTCCTAAATGCTTGACCTCCTGTTCTTGGTCTCCGCCGCCGTCGTGAATTCAACCTCGCCGTTGCCGCCGTAGCGAGTTCATCGCCGAGCTAGGGTATGGACTCGATCACAGTGCTATCCTCGTCTGATTCCTAGCACATTGTGTTCTTATTGATTCTTGTCACGAATGAAACACTCCTATCCAGTCAATGCAATCCGTAGATTAGATGAGAAATGAAAATATAGGGTTAGGATTCCGCCGAAACCATCTCGGACCCACCGAGTTGAAAAACTCGGTCCCACCGATTTGGCTTATGCCATTGCACTAGTAACTCTCGGTCTGACCGAGAATTGCTAATCGGTGCGACTGATTTTAGGACTTTGTGAAACCCTTGCAGTCTCGGTGCCACCAAACTGTGACTCGGTCCAACCGAGTTCATCAGTTTAGGTTTCAAAACTGCTTCGGTATCACTGAGTTTGAAAATCGGTTGATCCTAAATGCTTTCTGTGGAAAACTAAAACTGAATTTTTGAATCATTCTTTTGCAAAAATCTCTGCATTTTGTGATGCTCATCCACTCTATCTCATCTATAACTCTTCACAGGGTCAGCAGTCAGTGTTTGCAGCATGTCAGACCAGAGTGACAGCCAGAACAGGTCAGCAGAGCAGATTGACATGAGTGAGGGCACTAGTCCCTCCGGCACTTCAGATGAAGGCAGCAGAAGCACTCCTAGCAACCTGCCTAAGGCTGCTACCAGGCAAAGGAAGAAGAGAACTTCAGACTCTCAAGATGAGGATTATAGAGCAGAAGAAGATGGGGCTACCTCCAAGAAAGTAGTACTCAAAAAGGAGTATGGCTCGACCAAAGCATACAAAGCCGTGCATGAAGATTAAAAGGCCTGCAGGAAGACAACCAATGTCCAAAGCCGGAGACTCAACTAAACCGCCTCGAGAAGCCTGATCCCAAAGAGCTGCTTCTTTGAAGGAAAGAAGAGGAAGGAAAGGGTCAAGAAGACCATAGCGAGTTGTTGGGCAACCTTCCATGATGGAAGAGGAAGAAGAGCTTGCTGCACCAGCACCAAGGCACCAAAGCTTATGGGTGATGATATTAGATCGAGGCTGCAACATCTAAGCCCAAGGAAGCACCCAAAGCTGCCCCAAGGCCAAGTCTGCACCAAAGAGGAATACCAGCAGTATTCCAGCTGCTGAGAAGAACGAGGCCCCAGTGCCTGAGGTTGCTGAGGAGGAAGATGAAGAAGGAAAAGTTCTGAGGAAGCTCAAGCCCAAGATACTGCAGACCACAATGATGCCCATCCTGGTGAGGACATGAACATCAGAAAAGATTCGGGTTGAGGCTATGGAGGTTGGCAGATCCATATGCCACAAGGAGAAGGACTGATGTTGATTACAGGTTCCATACAAAGGAACAACAGGACTTCTACGAGACAATCTTGTTGGACAAGAAGCCCATTGTGTGTGATATGAGGTGGGTCATTTGGACCTACATGAAGGAAAATGAAGAGCACTATCCTGGAGTGCAAGACAGTTTTGTTGCTTGTGGAGTTGCAGATTTTGTTGGGCAAAAGCTCACCAACTGGAATGATGAACTTATCATGCAATTCTACTCCACAGCACACTTCTATCCAGATGGGAGGATAGTTTGGATGTGCGAAGGTACAAGGTACCAGTCAAGCTAACGTGGAGTGGGCAAAAGCGATAAATGCCCCAAAGGAAAATGATGATGACCTGGATGTATATGCCAAAAAGAAAATGGGACACAATACCATGGCACATATGTACAAGGAGATCCCAGACAAAGCCCTAGAGACTTTCTCTTTTGGATCAGTCCACTTTCTTACATCGGGGTTGCCTACAATCAATTGGATCCTAAGGCACACTCTATTGCCTAAGTCAGGTAACCACAACATGATCAGAGGGCATGCAATCAATATGTTGCATTTATTTGATGTGCCTCAGAAATTCAAGGTCATGAGTCTTATAGTTGAAACCATTAAGAGGACTGCAGCAGATCATAAGAGGAGTTGTGGATATGCCCTCAGATTCAGGAGTTGATTAACTCAAAGATGGGCACATGCAAATATCTATTGGATAAGGAACATTTTCCACTTTATCCAGACTTTGAGGACAATGAAGTTGTCATGAATGAGAATGATCCATCATCAGTTCAAGCTCAAGAGAAGAAGGAGAAGGCAAGGAAGGAGAAGGCTGCCAAGATGCCAACTCAAGAGGAGGCATCTGAGTATTTCTTGAAGAAGAAGCAGGAGCAGCTTGGTTACTTGATAGCATCATCTCTGAGGATTGAGAAGGGATTGGCCACCCTCACTGAAAATCAAGAGAGCTTGGAAAGAATCATGGAACAAAAATTCTATGATCTAGATGTCAAAGTAACCGAGATTGATCGGTTGTGGAGCATTGCGAGGATGACATGCAGAGAGGGAGGGAAAGACTACCGCCAATGTATTTGACAGAGTGCCTAGAGCTCGAGAGAGATCAGATGCGATGCGATGCAGACACTAGAGCAACATCATCCGCACCAGCTACAGCCTCCTACAGCTCCAAAGTGCAACCAGCTCCTGACCAACTCCTCCAGCTCCCTCTACATCAACTGAAGTCTTCGTCCAAGGAGCCATCTCTACACCACCACCAAGATCAAGCACGAGAGTCGATCTAGCACTATGCATTTTCTATGAACTTTTTGGTAACTTGTTGCCAAAGGGGGAGAAAAATGTATAGATCATAGGCTTCGAGAGAGAGAGTGTTGCTTTTGTTCTCTCTTGATTTGGCGGTTCAAACTTGTTTGCTTTTGATTGCTTGAGATACTATGCATTACCTGTGAGACATTGATGATCATGTGTTTGATCATAAGCTACACTTATGCATGTTTGATGATATTATCTTATCTATCCTATGTGATCATTCACTTTGCTTTGTAATGAGTGCATGTATTCAATCTTTATCATTTTGAGCGCTCCACCAAGATGTATGTGACATGGAAGAGTAACCCATGAGCCTAATTCCTTGTGCATTTGCAGTCCAAAGCAAATCTTAAACTATGCACAAATTTAGGGGGAGCTCTTGCTTATCACATACTTCTCAAAGGGACGATGCTTTTCAATCTTATTAACATTTGTCGAAGCTTTGATCTCCTTGGCGCAGACCTGAAAGTGCAACTATACCTAGGTGGTTTTGGTAATTCATAACAACATATAGCTCATTGAGCTAATGCTATTCCAAGACTATTATTTCAGGAAAGCTCAATGAATGGCATGGCATGGATGATGAAAGTGGATCCCTCAAAATACTAAGGACAAAGGATTAGCTCAAGCTCAAAAGCTCAAGACTCTTCATTTTATATTTTAGTGATCCAAGATCACATTGAGTCTATAGGAAAAGCCAATACTATCAAGGAGGGATGAGGTGTTGCTTAATGAGCCTCTTGTTTCATGTGCTTAGTGATATGCTCCAAAACCCTCAGCTACTTTCTCACAATCCACAAATGACCTAAACCCTAAGCCAAAATCGGTCACACCGATTCTTCCTACCCGACGCCACCGATTTCAAAAGTCATAGCCACTGCCACAAACCCTAGGCAAATCGGTCCTATCGATAGGGATCTCGGTCTCACCGAGATGGGATTGTAATCTCTCTATTTCCCTTCGTAACGTTTTGGTCTAACCGAAGTGAGCGATCGGTCCCACCAAGATTGCAATGTAAACTCTCTGTTTCCCTTTTGTAACATTTCGATCTCACCGAAAAGAGCAAATCTGTCCCACCGAGTTTACCTGACCAACTCTCTGGAAAGCTTATTACCAAAATCGGTCTCACCGAAGTTTGTATGTCGGCTCACCGAGATTACGTTATGCCCTAACCCTAACCGAATCGGTCTCACCGAAGTTGCATGTCAGTCCCACCGAAAATCACTAACGGTCACTAGGTTTACTAAATCGGTCCGACCGAGTCTGTTGAATCGGTCCCGCCGAGTTTGGTAAATTGTGTGTAACGGTTAGATTTTGTGTGGAGGCTATATATACCCTCCACCCCCTCTTCATTCGTGGAGAGAGCCATCGACTGAACCTACACTTCCAACTTACCATTTACGAGAAAGAACTACCTATTCATGTGTTGAGGCCAAGATATTCCATTCCTACCATATGAATCTTGATCTCTAGCCTTCCCCAAGTTGCTTTCCACACAAACCCTTTTTTCACCAGATCCAAATCCTATGAGAGAGAGTTGAGTGTTGGGGAGACTATCATTTGAAGCACAAGAGCAAGGAGTTCATCATCAACGCACCATTTGTTACTTCTTGGAGAGTGGTGTCTCCTAGATTGGCTAGGTGTCACTTGGGAGCCTCCGACAAGATTGTGGAGTTGAACCAAGGAGTTTGTAAGGGCAAGGAGATCGCCTACTTCGTGAAGATCTACCGCTAGTGAGGCAAGTCCTTCGTGGGCGACGGCCATGGTGGGATAGACAAGGTTGCTTCTTCGTGGACCCTTAGGTAGGCGGAGCCCTCCGTGGACTCAGCCGTTACCCTTCGTGGGTTGAAGTCTCCATCAACGTGGATGTACAATAGCACCACCTATCGGAAGCACGCCAAAAACATCCGTGTCTCCAATTGCGTTTGAATCCTCCAAACCCTTCCCTTTACTTTCTTGCAAGTTGCATGCTTTAATTTCCGTTGCCTATATACTCTTTGCATGCTTGCTTGATTTGTGTGATGATTGCTTGACTTGTCCTAAGATAGCTAAAATCTGTCAAACTCTAAAATTGGGAAAAGGTTAAGTTTTTAATTGGTCAAGTAGTCTAATCACCCCCCTCTAGACATACTTCAAGGTCCTACAAGACCACGGGTCGAGAGGAACGAATCCAGCAAGGTTCCATTAAGTTTGACAGAATAACTCACCGAGGTCACACATGACATGATCCACTCGATCCACCGGTGAGCGAAACCTAGGCCTTTCATCGCATTCTCCAAGAAACCCCAGTCCACACAGTCATACGCCTTTGAGAGGTCAATCTTATATGCACAGAAGTTTTTCTTTGGATTTTTGTTTTGCTCAATGAAGTGGAAGCACTCGAAAGCCACTAGCGCGTTGTCCGTGATCAATCTCCCAGGAACAAATGCACTTTGGTTTATGGAAATAATCTCTCCCAAAATGGGTCTCAATCTGTTTGTCAAACACTTAGCAATCACTTTATATAGCACTGTGCAAAGACTTATGGGCCGGAACTCTTTGAGTGTCATTGGTTGATCCACTTTGGGTATTAGGACAATGGCAGTGTGATTAATATTAGCTGGCATCTTTCCTGTGGCGAAGAAAATCTTTACTACTGCGATAACTTGTTATTTCATAATGCCCTAGTTTCGTTGATAGAACCTCGCAGGAAAACCATATGTGCCAGGTGCCTTTAAGGGCCCTATTTGAAACAGCGCATCTAAAATCTCTCTGTCCGTGAACTCCTAGCATAGCATCTCATTCATCTCCACCGAGACCTTGTTCTCAAATAATGCGACAATTTCCTCTGGATTAAGGTTGGCATCACGAGTAAAGAGGTCCTAGAAATAAGCGGTAGCCAAAGATTCCAGCTCGGCTGGGGAAGATATCCAATTCCCGTTCGCATCTTTTAGCTTTGTGATTTTATTTTTCTTAGCTCGCCATACAGCTTTCCCATGGAAGAACTTAGTGTTCCGGTCGCGTTCTCTAAGCCAATTAATTCTTGACCTTTGAAGCCACAACATCTCTTCTTTGTACAGCAGCTCATTCAGCTTATCTTGCACCACACGAACCTTGGCACTATCAGCACCACTGCTTAACAGCCCTTCCAATTCAGTGCACACCTCCTTTAGCTATTTTAAAATATTGCCAAATTTGCGGCTGCTCCAACCTTGGAATGATTTCATGACGTTGCTGAGACAATTTTGTATGGCCTCCAGGTCGCTTTTATCACCAGCAGCAGCCCACGCCTGTTCAATTATCTCGGGTAGTTCTGAAGCTCTCTCCGAAAAGATCTCATATTGCCTGCATCTTTTCTTGTTCTGTACCAATTGTTCAGCATGGAACCGGACTAGCAGGAGGCAACGATCAGAGCAAGATGTTACAATATGTTCCACCGAGGCATCCGGAAAAATATCCCGCCAAACATCATTCGTGACGACCCGATCGAGTCGTACTCTGACATTCTTTCTGCCGGCACATTTGTTATCATAAGTGAAAGGACGCCTCTAAATCCAAGATCAGTGAGTGCACAATCATCCAGAGCTTCACGAAAAGCCTCCATCTGGCTCTCGGCGCGGCGAGTGAGGGAGAAGTGCTCAAACTGCCATATAGCCTCGTTGAAGTCGCCAACAACAGTCCATGGTAAGTCTGAGTTTGCTTTAAGCTCTCTCATTTTATCCCACATAAGGTATCTATTCTCCACCTTGGTCTCGCCATACACACAAGTTAATCGCCATGTCACATTGCCCGGAGTTGTACCAACGTGTGCGTCAATGTATCTCTGATTAGCCTCTTTTATCTCCACATACAAGTGCTCATCCCAGAAGAGGGCTAATCCTTCACTAAGCCCTTCACCACTCACACCAGCAAAGCCTTTCAGACCAAGCCGGTTATGCAGTCGCTGAACTCTATCTTTGCTTTGTCTAGTCTCACATAAGAAAATAAAGCGATGATGGTGTACTTGATTGAGGGTCACAAGGTCACGAACTGTCCGGGAACCGCCGATTCCCCGACAATTCCACACCAATCCGTTCATTCCTGCTGCTAATGTCGTCCTGTGTGACGGTGGCGTCAGTAAGGCACAAGGAGTACTGACTGAGCCACCGGGATCAAACTGCACACCTTCTGCACATAAACTGCTGCGAGCCCTTCCCAACTCTGTTCCCAACTCTGCTCCATCTGGATGGTCACTTCCCTCTGACTGGAATTGGCATCCCCTGATCTCATCCACCTCCTGTGGAGACCTCATCAAATTTGCAGACCTGGCACATGCTGCCGTAGTGGCGGACGGAGGCACGATAGTGGACGCTGCCGTGCTGGCGGACGAAGCCTCAGAGGCGGGCGGTGCTGCGCCGGCGGACTATGCCGCAGAGGCGGACGGAGCCGCGCTGGCGGACGAAGCCGCAGATGCAGACGGAGCTGCGCCGGCGGACTATGCCGCAGAGGCGGACGGAGCCGCGCTGGCGGACGAAGCCGCAGATGCAGACGGAGCCGTGCTGGCGGACAGAGCCGCAACATGTCCGACCCGGGGGTAGATTCCCCGTGCGGAGCTGGTGCCGTCCTGGCCGGTGATGGACGTGCGTGGCAGCGGCGGCGGCAGGCCGTCGCCCCGTAGTCGCCAAACCCTAGAGTACCTGTTCATTCGCAGCGCGGACCGGTTCAACTAGCTGATACCGGGTGCGTAAGCTCTTCTTTCTTAGCGAGCTCATCGATCTGTACATAGGGGTGGGAATTGCTACCACCATTTTGCTTGCTTGGGGTTGTTTAACCAGGCGCACATCGTGTATTCAATATTCATGCTTGGCAGCTGGAAGGGCACGTCAATGACGAAGTCATGGATAACGGCGAATGAGACCGTTCTTGAAAAAATGTAGTTCCAACTTTATTAAAAAATTGAAGTTTTTTATATTTATCCGTATTTATGCAATAATATATCAACATTTATGCCATCAAAATATCAAATAAATAGCATTAGATTCATGATAAAATATATTTTCATCATATATCTATCTAAGTTCACAAACATTGATATATTTTTACACAAACTCAGTCAAATTTTAAGATAGTATGACCCGTTAATAAAGTTAAAAGTACACTCTTTTAAAAACGAAGGAAGTACGCAGCATCATGTCTGCATGATGAGCATAAGGTCTGTGTCGGAGAAGCCGAGCTTGCGAAGGAGAGCACCCACATGGGCGTCGTTAGAATTATTAAATCAAGGCCATTAAAATTTGGACCCCAATACGGACCGAATGTCAGATTTGGAGCGATCCTAGATCGAAAGAATCGTCCCCCTAGGAGGTCGGAACGAGCGAACGATTTCGTTTGATTTGATCGACCCGTGTGAACCCTTGCAGGCCTTCCCGCCCAACAGCATGTGATAAGCACAAAATGAGCCAAAAAAAGTCACATATTTAGCACAACAGGAAAAGGGAATTAATAATCTAAGAAAAATATGCATTCGACTTTTTTTTTGCGGAAACATATAAAAAATGCCGTCCTTTTAAAGCCAAGTTTCTTGCTACATGTAGCAGCAGTATTGCACGTGAATTTGACTATTAAAAAAACAAATTTTCATAAGATAAAAAAAATAAAAAAACTGAAATTATGTTCAAATGGATTAGATATAAAAATGCATTGCAAAAAAGTAATTTTTCAACTGCCTTTGAGAATAAACAATAAGCTAGTGTGTATGTCTTTCTACAAAAAGTTTACTAGAAATTAAAAATATCTAATAGACAAAAAAAGTAGCCGTCATGGTAGTATGTGAAAATGGCATCTGTAAAATGTTACAATTGCCATGCCTGAGAAAATAAAAATCATAACAACTATGTTTGAACCAAGAAGGTGCCATTGTTTCAACTAAGATGATGGCAATTTTTTTAAGAAGAACAATTGTGAACTCATGGAAAAGACATTTGCCATGGGATGTACAAGTAATTTGCCATGGTATATAAATCATAATGAGCATCATATCATGCCGACTGTTCTTTTATGTTTTGGATTTGTTGGGATAAACACTAAAACGTAGATCTGATGAGGTAAATAATGAGTTGCTTCATTGATCCCTTCATCAAGTGGATAGTACTAGTGACAAATGTTGTTAAGATGGTGGCTTCAGACTTACTGATGTATCTCTATTCCTAATGGAACACTTGGTAGCATGGTACAGTTTATTTTCGTCTGATTTTTCTTCGTCCCACCTACCACCACCCGCTCCCATTGGTTTTCTTATTCATTGGTTTGTTTTTTTCTCCACTCAGCACTTTCCTAACAAAGAAAAGATCACGGATCTAACTTTCCTAACTTATCTAAATCAACCGATCTCTTTCATTAATTCAATTTACTTTAGGAAATAAATAATAGATTTTCAGGAAAAACAAATAACAGATTTTAGGAAATTAACAAGTAAACCATGACAAACTGAAAGTGCAACTATCCCTAGGTGGTTTTCGTAATTCATAACAACATATAGCTCATTGAGCTAATGCTATTCCAAGACTATTGTTTCAGGAAAGCTCAATGAATGGCATGGCATGGATGATGAAAGTGGATCCCTCAAAATACTAAGGACAAAGGATTGGCTCAAGCTCAAAAGCTCAAGACTCTTCATTTTACATTTTAGTGATCCAAGATCACATTGAGTCTATAGGAAAAGCCAATACTATCAAGAAGGGATGAGGTGTTGCTTAATGAGCCTCTTGCTTCATGTGCTTAGTGATATGCTCCAAAACCCTCAACTACTTTCCCACATCCACAAATGTCCTAAACCTAAAGCCAAAATCGGTCACACCGATTCTTTCTATCCGGTGCCACCGATTCCAAAAGTCATAGCCACTGCCACAAACCCTAAGCAAATCGGTCTTACCGATAGGGATCTCGGTCTCACCGAGATGGGGTTGCAATCTCTCTATTTCCCTTTGTAATGTTTCAGTCTAACCGAAGTGAGCGATCGGTCCCACCGAGATTGCAACGTAAACTCTCTGTTTCCTTTTTGTAACATTTCGTTCTCACCGAAAGGAGCAAATCGGTCCCACCGAGTTTACCTGACCAACTCTCTGGAAAGCTTATTACCATATCGGTCTCACCGAGTTTGTGTAATCGGTCTCACCGAGATTACGTTATGCCCTAACCCTAACCGAATCGGCCTCATCGAGATGCATGTCAGTTCCACCGAAAATCACTAACGGTCACGAGGTTTACTAAATCGGTCCGACCGAGTTTAACGATTCGGTCCCACCGAGTTTGGTAAATTGTGTGTAACGGTTAGATTTGTGTGGAGGCTTTATATACCCCTCCACCTCCTCTTCATTCGTGGAGAGAGCCATCAGAACGAACCTACACTTCCAACTTACCATTTCTGAGAGAGAACCACCTACTCATGTGTTGAGGCCAAGATATTCCATTCCTACCATATGAATCTTGATCTCTAGCCTTCCCCAAGTTGCTTTCCACTCAAATCTTCTTTCCACTAGATCCAAAACCTATGAGAGAGAGTTGAGTGTTGGGGAGACTATCATTTGAAGCACAAGAGCAAGGAGTTCATCATCAACGCACCATTTGTTACTTCTTGGAGAGTGGTGTCTCCTAGATTGGCTAGGTGTCACTTGGGATCCTCCGACAAGATTGTGGAGTTGAATCAAGGAGTTTGTAAGGGCAAGGAGATCGCCTACTTCATGAAGATCTACCGCTAGTGAGGCAAGTCCTTCGTGGGCGACGGCCATGGTGGGATAGACAAGGTTGCTTCTTCGTGGACCCTTCGTGGGCGGAGCCCTCCGTGGACTCGCGCAGCCGTTACCCTTCGTGGGTTGAAGTCTCCATCAACGTGGATGTACAATAGCACCACCTATCGGAACCACGCCAAAAACTTTCGTGTCTTCGATTGCGTTTGAATCCTCCAAACCCTTCCCTTTACTTTCTTGCAAGTTGCATGCTTTAATTTCCGCTGCCTATACACTCTTTGCATGCTTGCTTGAATTGTGTGATGATTGCTTGACTTGTCCTAAAATAGCTAAAATCTGCCAAACTATAAAATTGAGAAAAGGTTAAGTTTTTATTGGTCAAGTAGTCTAATCACCCCCTCTAGACATACTTCAAGGTCCTACAAGTGGTATCAGGCGTTGGTCTCCATTTGCTTTGATTTCCATAGCTTTTGGTGGTCATAGCCTTGGTTTCACAACCTAGGAGAGTATGGCGTCTAGCGAGGGAAATTATCACCGTAGAGGTCCTTACTTTGATGGTACTAATTTTGCTAGTTGGAAGCATAAGATGAAAATGCATATTCTTGGACATAACCCGCCGTTTGGGCAATTATTTGTATTGGCTTGCAAGGTGAATTCTTTGATGGGAGAGAACCGAACCGTGAAGCTAATAGGAAGAATTGAAGATGCTGCAATACAACGCTCAAGCATGTGACATCATCTTCAATGGATTGTGCCGAAGAATTCAACAAAATCAGCCGTCTTGAGAATGCAAAGGAAATTTGGGATACTTTGATTGATATGCATGAAGGTACCGAGTCCGTCAAGGAATCCAAGTTGGATGTGCTCCAAAGTCAGCTTGACAAGTTCAAAATGAAGGATGGTGAAGGTGTCATTTGAAATGTACTCTAGGCTTGCTCTTATTACAAATGAGATTGCCGGCTTAGGGAGTGAAGAGATGACCGACAAATTCATCATCAAGAAAATCCTAAAAGCATTGGATGGAAAGTATGATACCGTGTGCACATTGATCCAAATGATGCCAAACTACAAAGATCTCAAGCCAACGGAAGTCATTGGAAGGATTGTTTCTCATGAGATGTCACTCAAGGATAAGGAGGAATTTCACAACAAGTCAAGTGGTGCTTACAAAGCCTCAAGTGAAGCCCCCACATCATCAAGTGAGAAACCAACCTTCAATGAAGAATTGAGCTTAATGGTGAAGAACTTCAACAAATTCTACAAAAGTAGAAGCAAAGAAAGAAGCTGCAAGTCAAGGTCTTACAATGACAAGAGATCTTCTAGTCGAGAGCGCAATTGCTACAATTTTGGGAGACCGGACACTACTCCAATGAGTGTCACGGAACCCTACAAAAGAAGAGAAGAGTCTCCAAGAAGAAGGAGCAAAAGAGAAGAATCACCATCAAGAGAGAGGAGGAGTAGAGATGATCGTTATGAACGAAGACCCTCACGGAGAAGTAAGGATTCGGAAAGAAAGGACAAGTCATCAAGGAGCTACACAAAATGAAGACATCAAGCTTATGTCGGTGAATGGGTTTCCGGCTCCGACTCCGACAATCACTCCGAGAGAAGCTATCACTCCGACTCCGAATATACTCAAGATGCATGAAGGTGTTGCCGGTCTAGCACTTGTGTCAACCAACTCCTACGACATATTTAACTCACCAAATGAAGGTGTTGGAAGATGCTTCATGGCCAAAGGTCCAAAGGTAACACATCCCGAGTATGTTGATTTTAATAGTGATGAAGATGACTTGCTTGAGGATGATGATTTACTTGTTGACTACTCTAGTGATGAATACTATGATGAAACGTCAATTAATCATGCTAATCAAACGAATGCCAATGTTAAGGAGTAAATTGAGCTTCTAACTAAAGAACTAAACACTCTTAAGTTGGCTCATGAAACTATCTTCGAAGATCATCGAGAAATTTTAAGGGCTCATGAAAAGTTACGCTTTGAAAAGCTCAATCTTGAGCAAGAGCATGAGTTCTTAAAGGCAATCAATGATGATCTCCGCAAGAAAAGTTCTTCTTACATTGCCAAGCGTTTACTCTTATCTACTTACATGCCTCAAGTCAAGTCTAGTAACAAGTACAAGAAAGATACTTCCTCTAGTAGTAACAACAATAATGTCAAATCCAATGTTGTTGCTTCTAGTAGTTCTCTTGATTCCACTAATGATTCTCTTAGCCAAGTTACACTTGAGCAAGAAAATAGTTTATTGAAGGGAATTATAGAGAAAGGTGTTTACAATAGCCTTGCCGGGAGTAAGCAATTCGAGGAAATTGTACGCAAGCAAGGAAGGCACCGGAAGAATCAAGGTGTTGGTTTTGAATGAAAGTTCAACGCCAATGGAGTTGAGTGGGAAGAAGATCAATACCCCAAGACAAAGTTTGTTCCTCAACAAGAGAAGTATGATCCTACTTCCTTCAAGGGGACACAAGCTCAAGATGATCTTCCACCACAAGACCACAAGAACAAAGGCAAGGACAAGCTTCAAGAAGAGATTGATGCATTTGAAGAAGCACCTAAAGCCTCGTTCAAGTGGGTCCCCAAGACTACATCAAGTTCTACTTCATCAAGTACAACTACAACTCATAGGATTCCCATCAAGATGATGTGGCTCCCGAAGAAGAAGAACTAGAGAGTTCTTGAGGGTGACTCCGCCAACATTCTTCACTCATATCATTTTGGCAAGAACAAGTGCAATCAACTTTCACATCTTGCACTAGTTTAAGGAGTCATAAACCCTCATGTTGGTAAGGCAAGGGACAAGGTAACCAAATGTCTTCATGGACATCATCTTGTGTGTGCGTCACTCTATGTCTATGGATATTCTTGTTTGTTCCTTGTGGGACTAACCCATGTAGGCAAGTTGAAAGTGCAACTCACTCCAAAGGATTGCTCCAATTGATCTACATCAACATTGAGCATCCACATCTTCAACACCTACATGAAGTCATCATCGACAAAACCAGGGAGCTTAACTCTAAGAATTGAGTCAAAGCAACTCTAATGGTGTGAACACATCAATGCATTATGTAAAAGTGGTAACCCCACTTGAGCTTAAACGATGAGTATGACCTATGATCAAATGTTTATCATTTGACTCCTAAGTCAATATACTCATATATAGATGACCCAGTCATCGCCAATTGTTTGGTAGATGCTAGAATTGGTTGTGCATGCTTTGCCACATATTTCATTTGCTATCTTTTTGTGTGAGCATGTTGGTGCATATTTTACTCATTCAAGGACATCCACTTGTTGTTTTGATTGTTTGGTTCTTTCTTCTTTTGGCCAAGTGGATGGACAAGAATGTCTAAGAACTTTCTCTAGCTATCTATGCTTTTCTCGTCTCAAACTCTATTCATGCTACATCACAAAATTTGATCAAGTCAGATTCGAACCACTCTGTTTGAGGAGCACTCGGAGTCCCCGATTCGTCATAGACTTAAACTTCCAAAACCTCTTAGTGATTCTCGGTCTGACCAATCCTTCCATTTCGGTCCTACCGAGATCATCAAGTTGATCTGAGTTTTCAATCTCGGTGCAACCGATTTGAACTTTGGTCTCACCGATTTCTTTAATGGCGAACACAGTTATGCATCTCGGTGCCACCGAGTTGTTCCACTCGGTCACACCGACAGGGTCGAGCTATATATATAGCCACGGGAATTTTTTGGAAATTTCTCCGAAACCCTTCGCCCGCGCAACAGCTCGCTCTGCCATCGTGGTCTCCGTATCGTCTCCTCGTCACCAGCAGCCTCCTGTCGCTGGTCTCCGCCGCCGTCAACGGATTTCGTCCCCGCCGTTGCGGCCGTAGCAAGTCCACCGCCAAGATAGGGTATGGACTTAATCTTTGTGCTATCCACGTCTGATTCCTGGCACATTGTTTTCATATTGATTCTTGCCACGATTGAAACTCTTCTATCCAGCCAAAGTAGTTCATAGATTAGGTGTGATTCAAATTTTTATGGTTAGGTTTCCGCGAAACCATCTCGGACCCACCGAGTTGAAAAACCGGTCTCACCGATTTGGCTTATGCCATTGCACTAGTGACTCTCGGTCGACCGAGAATTACTAATCGGTGCAACCGATTTGAGGATTCTGTGAAACCCTAGCAGTCTCGGTACCATCGAACTGAAACTCGGTCCAACCGAGATCATCAGTTTAGGTTCCAAAACTGCTTCGGTATCACCAAGTTTGAAAATCGGTGGATCCAAAATGCTTTCTGTGGAAAACTAGACTGAACTTTTGAGTCATTCTTTTGCAAAAACCTCTGCATTTTGTGATGCTCTTCTTTTCTATCTCATCTATAACTCTTCACAGGGTCGTGATCGACTTTTGCGGTATGTCCGATCAAAGTGACAGCCGAACAGTCGAGAAGGGCAGATGGACTTGAGTGAGGGCACTAGTCCCTCAACTTCAGATGAAGGAGGCGGAAGTACTCCTAGCAATTTGCCTAAGGCTGCAACTAGGCAAAGGAGGAAAAGAACTTCAGATTCAGAGGATGAAGATTAGAAAGCTGAGGAAGATGAGGCTACTTCCAAGAAAGAGGTGCTCAAGAAGGAATATGGCTCAGCAAAGAATGCAAAGCCAGGCACAAAGACCAAAAGGCCTGCAGGAAGACAACCAATGTCCAAGGCCAGAGCATCAACTCAACTGCCTAAAAGGCCTGATCCCAAAGAGCCATTCTTTGAAGGAAAGAAGAGGAAGGAAAGGGTCAAGAAGACCATGGCCAAAATTGTTGGTCAACCTTCCATGATGGAAGAGGAAGAGCTTGCTGCACCAGCTCCAAAGGCAGCTAAGCTTATGGGAGATGCAATCAGATCAGGGGCTGCAACATCGATGCCCAAGGAATCACCCAAAGCTGCCTCCAAGGCAAAGTAAGTTCCAAAGAGGAATACTAGGAGTATTCCAGCTGCTGAGAAGAACAAGGCCCCAGTGCCCAATGTTGCTGAAGATTCAGAAGAAGAAGGACATGTTCTAAGAAAGCTCAAGCCCAAGATACCAGACCACAATGATGCCCATCCTGTGGCTGAGGACATGAGAATCAGGAAGGATTCAGGGCTGAGACTGTGGAGAATGGAAGATCACTATGCTTCAAGAAGAAGAACTGATGTTGACTACAGGTTACACACAAAGGAACAACAGGACTTCTATCAAACAATTACATTGGACAAGAAGCCCATAGTCTGTGACATGAGGTGGGTTGATTTGGAAATTCATCAAGGAAAATGAACAACACTATCCCGGAGTGCAAGACAGCTTTGTTTCTTGTGGAGTTGTAGATTTTGTTGGATGAAGTTCACCAACTGGAATGATGAGCTTATCATGCAGTTCTACTCCACAGCACACTTTTACCCAGATGGAAGAATAGTTTGGATGTCTGAAGGTACAAGGTACCAGTCCACTATTGAAGAATGGGCAAGTCTGATCAATGCCCCCAAGGAGAATGAGGATGACCTAGACATTTATGCAAAGAAGAAGTTGGGTCACAATTCAATGGCTCACATGTACAAGGAAATTCAGGACAAGGCATTAGAGACTCACAAGTTTGGATCAGTTCACTTTCTGCTGTCGGGGTTGCCAACCATAAATTGGATTACGAGGCACACTTTGTTGCCCAAGTCCGTGACCATAACATGATCGGAGGGCATGGCATCAACATGTTGCATGTGTTTGATGTGCCACAGAAGTTCAAAGTCATGAGCCTGATCATTGAAACAATCAAGAGGACTGCAGCAGATCAGAAGAGGAGCTGTGGATATGCACCTCAGATTCAAGAATTGATAAACTCAAAGATGTGCACAGGAAAATATCAGTTGGATAAGGAACAATTTCCACTTTATCCAGACTTTGAGGACAATGAGGTTGTCATGAATGAAGATGATCCACAATCAGTTCAAGCTTAGGAGAAGAAGGAGAAGGCAAAGAGGAGAAGGCTGCCAAGATGCCAACTCAAGAGGAGGCATCTGAATATTTCTTGAAAACCAAACAGGAGCAGCTTGGTTACTTGATAGCATCATCTCTGAGGATTGAGAAGGGGTTGGCCACCCTAACTCAAAACCAGGAGAGCCTGGAAAGAATCATGGGACAAAAATTCTATGATCTAGATGTCAAGGTAACTGAGATTCAGTCAGTTGTGGAGCAGCTGCAGGATGACATGCAGGAGAGGAAGGACAAGACTACCACCAATGTGTTTGCCAGAGTGCCCAGAGCCCAGAGGTCAGTTGCAGTGCCAGAGACAGACACTAGAGCAACAACTTCTGCACCAGCCACTGCCCCTGCAGTTCCAGTGCAACCAGCTCCAGCACCAACTCCTCCAGCTCCATCCACTTCAACTGAAGCCTTCATCCAAGGAGCCATCTCTACACCACCACCAGAAGATCAAGCCTGAGAGTCGATCTAGCACTATGCATTTTCCATGAACTTTTTGGTAACTTATTGCCAAAGGGGGAGAAAAATGTATAGATCACAGGCTTCGAGAGAGAGAGAGAGTGTTGCTTTTGTTCTCTCTTGCTTTATTTGGTGGTTTTTCAATCTTTGTTTGCTTTTGGTTGAGATACTATGCCTGTGAGACATTGATGATCATGTGTTTGATCATAAGCTACACTTATGCATGCTTGATATTATCCTATCTATCTTATGTGATCACTCACTATGCTTGGTGATGAGTGCATGTATTCATTGTTTATTATTTTGAGCGCTCCACCAAGATGTATGTGACATGGAAGAGTAACCCATGAGCCTAATTCATTGTGCATTTGCAGTCCAAAGCAAATCTAAAACTATGCACAAATTTAGGGGAGCTCTTGCTTATCACATACTTCTCAAAGCGGCGATGTTATTTAAATTTTATTATCATTTGTGGAAGCTTTGATCTATATGTTGTCATCAATTACCAAAAGGGGAGATTGAAAGTGCAACTATCCCTAGGTGGTTTTGGTAATTCATAACAACATATAGCTCATTGAGCTAATGCTATTCCAAGACTATTGTTTCAGGAAAGCTCAATGAATGGCATGGCATGGATGATGAAAGTGGATCCTCAAAATACCAAGGACAAAGGATTGGCTCAAGCTCAAAAGCTCAAGACTCTTCATTTTACATTTTAGTGATCCAAGATCACATTGAGTCTATAGGAAAAGCCAATACTATCAATAAGGGATGAGGTGTTGCTTAATTTGCATCTTGCTTCATGTGCTTAGTGATATGCTCCAAAACCCTCAACTACTTTCCCACATCCACAAATGACCTAAACCTAAAGCCAAAATCGGTCACACCGATTCTTTCTATCCGGCGCCACCGATTCCAAAAGTCATAGCCACTGCCACAAACCCTAAGCAAATCGGTCTTACCGATAGGGATCTCGGTCTCACCGAGATGGGGTTGCAATCTCTCTGTTTCCGTCGTAACGTTTCGGTCTAACCGAAGTGAGCGATCGGTCCCATCGAGATTGCAATGTAAACTCTCTGTTTCCTTTTGTAACATTTCGGTCTCACGAAAAGAGCAAATCGGTCCCACCGAGTTTACGACCAACTATCCGAAAGCTTATTACCAAATCGGTCTCACCGAGTTTGTGTAATCGGTCTCACTGAGATTACGTTATGCCCTAACCCTAACCGAATCGGCCTCACCGAGATGCATGTCAGTTCCACCTAAAATCACTAACGGTCACTAGGTTTACTAAATCGGTCCGACCGAGTTTAACGATTCGGTCCCACCGAGTTTGGTAAATTGTGTGTAACGGTTAGATTTTGTGTGGAGGCTATATATACCCCTCCACCTCCTCTTCATTCGTGGAGAGAGCCATCAGAACGAACCTACACTTCCAACTTACAATTTCTGAGAGAGAACCACCTACTCATGTGTTGAGGCCAAGATATTCCATTCCTACCATATGAATCTTGATCTCTAGCCTTCCCCAAGTTGCTTTCCACTCAAATCTTCTTTCCACCAGATCCAAAACCTATGAGAGATAGTTGAGTGTTGGGGAGACTATCATTTGAAGCACAAGAGCAAGGAGTTCATCATCAACACACCATTTGTTACTTCTTGGAGAGTGGTGTCTCCTAGATTGGCTAGGTGTCACTTGGGAGCCTCCGACAAGATTGTGGAGTTGAACCAAGGAGTTTGTAAGGGCAAGGAGATCGCCTACTTCGTGAAGATCTACCGCTAGTGAGGCAAGTCCTTCGTGGGCGATGGCGATGGTGGGATAGACAAGGTTGCTTCTTCGTGGACCCTTCGTGGGTGGAGCCCTCCGTGGACTCGCACAGCCGTTACCCTTCGTGGGTTGAAGTCTCCATCAACGTGGATGTACGATAGCACCACCTATCGAAAGCACGCCAAAAACTTCCGTGTCTTCGATTGCGTTTGAATCCTCCAAACCCTTCCCTTTACTTTCTTGCAAGTTGCATGCTTTAATTTCCGCTGCCTATACACTCTTTGCATGCTTGCTTGAATTGTGTGATGATTGCTTGACTTGTCCTAAAATAGCTAAAATCTGCCAAACTATAAAATTGGGAAAAGGTTAAGTTATTATTGGTCAAGTAGTCTAATCACCCCCCCTCTAGACATACTTCAAGGTCCTACACAAACAAATCTAAAGTAATGAAGCGATACATTTTGGAAGTTCGTTTCCTAAGTACTATGATTGTTCTACTAAAGGTATTAGTTAAAGTATATATTTTGTTGTTCGTCTAGGAATTACACAACAATGAGATAGCTTATTTTGGTCATTCACTACTCTGTTTCTTGTTAAGTTGGTATTTGAAAGCCTCACTAATATGATTTTTCTTATGGATATTATGGAAATTAATAGATTGTAATATTATTTTCATTCCATTTCAGTAATTGTTATTCCACCATGAACTTAAAGATATAGTCCGTAAAAGGTAGGAAGCGTTTTTTTTGGAACTGGCACTCGCAGTGATCTGCCTATATATTTTAAAAAGAGAGAGTTTTGCGGAGTTAGCATTACAAGGCGAAAGGCCTGACTGCCCACAATGCACCCTGAAGCATAACTAAACAGGCCTAGGGAGTGGTTCGTTCTCATAGTAAGATCATAAGCAATGAATAGTGGGCTAGAAAAGGAGAAGGTCCTGCTTGATCAGGTGAAGAACTCAAGTGATTGCCAACAGTATTTATAGGCTGCTAAGCGAAGGTCCATCATTGTGAAAAATCAAGCATTATATTACTCTCTTGAACTGGCCTGTCTTCTATCAGGGTATGCAAGATTTCCCTGCCCTCTTGACCAGGTTCTGTCAAAAACAAATTACAATCTTGAACACTCATATTTCATGGAGAAGAAACGTGGCAGAGTAGCAGTAGCCAAGATGGTGTGAGTGGTGGTGCCGGTGATCCAATGCCAGGTAGGGGTGCGAGGCAAGTCGGTCGTGTGTGCGTGGCTCGTGGCAGCGGGTGCGGGCGGAAAGGTGTGGTGCCTTTTGTCTTTTGGGTTCTCATAGAATCTTATGCTGCATGAATCCATGATGATTGTTTTTCCTCTTCCGGAGATGTTTTTGCACATTATCATGCTTTAACCATTAACCACGACTATTGTTTTCATGCGGAACGCGATAAACTAAATTATGTTACTTGATTACTGAATTCATGCCTAATTATAGTGGTTCCAGTTTTCCGGTCAAACATGCGGATGGAGTTCAATAACATTTGTCCTTACACGTTTTTTGCAAGCACTCGGTTTTTGATGATGTATAAGAAAGTTGATATGAAGGGGTATTTTATGAGCAATCGGTGCCCTTGGACTATAAGACTAAAGCAGGTTTAAGTTGGTACTTGGGTGGCAAAAATGTTATGCGTTAAGGGTGAAATAAAGGTGAGGGAGTCCTGGATTAGGGGGTATTTGGACAGCCGGACTATATCCTTTTGCCGGACTGTTGGACTATGAAGATACAAGATTGAAGACTTCGTCTCGTGTCCGGATGGGACTCTCTTGGCGTGGAAGGCAAGCTGGGCGATACGGATATATAGATCTCCTTCTGTTGTAACCGACTACTGTAACCCTAGCCCCTCGGTGTCTATATAAACCGGAGGGTTTAGTCCGTAGGACAACAACAATCATACTATAGGCTAGCTTCTAGGGTTTAGCCTCTATGATCTCGTGGTAGATCAACTCTTGTAATACTCATATTCATCAAGATCAATCAAGCAGGAAGTAGGGTATTACCTCCATAGAGAGGGCCCGAACCTGGGTAAAACATCGTGTCCTTTGCCTCCTGTTACCATCCGCCTTAGACGCACAGTTCGGGACCCCCTACCCGAGATCCGCCGGTTTTGACACCGACATTGATGCTTTCATTGAGAGTTCCACTGTGCCGTCACCATAAGGAAGGATGTCACGTCTCGTTGTCAAGGACAGCGTCACCTCTGGGGGAGCCCTGGCTGTCGGCCAGACTCTCGGCTAGGCGAGTTCGTCATGACCGCCCATTCGGCTGCTGCGCCGACGATGACTTCTCGGGTCATCGAAAACAGCCTCCATGTCGGCTCGGAACTTGCCGAGCAGATGGATCCGATGGAGCTCTCTTCCCTAAACGAGCTCTTGGATCGCATTGCCGCTTTGGGAGTCGCTACGGATTATGATCGGATCGGGCTTAAACCCGACCAAAGGGAGATTAACTCTCCGCCGGTCACCCATCAGATAGAGGTGGTGGAGGAACAATGCGGTAATTCTTCCTCAATCTTGAGGACAAACTATGTCCGGATTCCAAAGCTCTCCGAGCCGGATACCTGTATACGGAAGGACATCCCCCAAGCCTTGAACATAGAATCAGGCAGTAGGCCAGACCTATCGGGCGACATCCCGGAGCCCGAACCTCCAAGATCGGAAACTCCCATGCCCCCGGGTCTCAGATCGGGTCAGGGTTCGGACTTAAATCCGCCCACCCACCCAGATACATGTGATCTCTCCCACATTAGACAAGAGCCCCAGGAAACAGTACATCACCATTGGGCCAGATTCCTCCTTGTAATAAACAAGGTCAAGGACTGTCGAGAGGAAGACACAATTTCATTCTTCTGCAATAATTGCATGGATAAGGGAATCATTAACGCCATAAGCCGCCGCAACATAGCACACTTCGCTGACTTGGCAGCCATAGTACGGAAGTACTGTGCGATGGAGAGCGCCTGGAAAACCGAAATAGAATTTTGGGATAATCCGGCTTTGGCTAAACACCCAGTCACCTGATTCAATCACAAAAAAGCAAAAGCCCACTACAGGGCATGGAACCGTATTGGAGGGATGGCTTAACAGACCCTGCAAAATTCACAGTACGGTGGATACCACACCAACACACAACCTTAGAGCATGTTGGGTACTCCGGCAGGTTGCTAAGAGCGGCGAGGATCTCCTCATTCAAAACACCGCAGAGAAACATCCCGTGAATTACAATACGGTCTTAACAGTCTTCGAGACATTCGCCTCAAATAATAGGCGCAAGCGAGCACTCCGCAGCCTTGTCGAGATCTGCTAGGTGGCAGCAATAAATCCTTGGAGCGACACGGCTATCACCTTCAGTTCCAGTGACGAACCTAAATGCCGAACAGCCCGAGCACCAGCCGCATTAGTCCTTAGTCCAATTGTGGATGGCTTTCGGCTCACCAAAGTGCTCATGGACAGCGGCAGCGGATTAAACCTCATTTACGAGGAAACTCTTCATAAAATGGAAATAGACTGGAACCGCATTGAGCAAAGCAGCACAACCTTTAGAGGAATCATCCCCAGTCGGGAGGCACGTTGCGCTGGGAAAATCACACTAGATGTGGTATTCGGCACATCGGAAAATTACAGGTCCGAAGAAATAACATTCCAAGTGGCCCCGTTCAGTAGCGGATACCACGCCCTTCTAGGGCGGGAGGCATTCACGATCTTCCAAGCTATACCCCATTATGGGTACATGAAGCTCAAAATGCCTGGGCCCAATGGAATTATCACTCTAGCTAGTGATCTGGACATAGCGCTCCGCGCCGAAAACAAAACAGCCGCACTAGCCCTCGAGGCACTATCCGAAGCCCTAGCGGCAGAGGAGTTAACTGCGCTACGCTCGACCGTGGACAGGGACGACGTGATACTCGACAAGAGATCCAAGTCCACCTCTTTCAAACCAGCAGACGAAATAGTCAAATTCCAAGTCCACCCAACGGACCCTACCAAAACAGCCTCAATTGGGGCACAGTTAAACCCCGATGTGGACGCCGCACTACAGGAGTTCCTGCGCGAGAACTGGGATATATTTGCCTGGCACCCATCAGATATGCCAAGAATCCCACGCACGTTGGCCGAGCATAGCCTTAACATTCTAAAAGGGTTCAAGCCGGTCAAGCAGACTCTTCGGTGCTTCTCCGAACCTAATCGACAAGCTATGGGCGAGGAGCTAGCCAAGTTATTGGAGGTCGGATTCATCAGAGAAATAAAACACCCGGACTGGCTAGCAAACCTGGTGATGGTACCAAAGAAGGACAAATCCTGGCGCTTATGTGTCGACTTCAAAGACCTCAATAAAGCTTGCCCAAAGGATCCCTCCCCCCTCCCCCACATCGATCAAATTATCGACGCCACCGCGGGACACGACTCATTGTGCTTCCTCGATGCGTACTCCGGCTGCCACCAAATCAAGATGGCCGAGTCCGACCAAGCCGCAACGGCGTTTATCACGCCATACGGTCTCTTCTGTTTCAACACAATGCCTTTCGGGCTTAAGAACGCCTGTGCAACGTATCAACGCATGATTCAGACATGCCTGGAAAAGCAAATCGGCAAAACAGTGTAAGCATACGTAGACGATGTGGTCATCAAAACCAGACACGTCGACTCTTTAATAGACGACTTGAGGCTTACGTTCAACAACCTCCGAACATACGAATCAAGCTCAATCCGGAAAAATGCGTTTTCGGCGTGCCTGCCGGAAAGCTCCTGGGTTTCATCGTCTCCAGTAGAGGGATTGAAGCAAATCCAGCTAAAATCCGAGACCTGTCACAATTGGCCATCCCAACAGACCTCAAGCAAATCCAGAAATTAACTGGATGTGTTGCGGCCTTAAGTCGCTTTATCTCCCGACTAGGAGAAAAGGCACTACCCCTTTATCGCCTTCTTCGGCGCACCGAACACTTCGAGTGGATGGATGCTGCCACGGCCGGACTAGAAGAAATAAAAGCCATACTGGCCACCAACCCAATCCTGGCCGCACCGATCATCGGCAAACCGATGCTGCTATATATAGCGGCGACTCATCAAGTCGTAAGCGCAGCGCTCGTCGTCGAACGAGAAACAGACGGACATAAATTCCCCCTTCAAAGGCCGGTATATTATGTATCCACTGTCCTCACCCCATGCAAATCACGGTACCCGCATTATCAAAAGATAGCGTATGCTGTATTCATGGCATCCCAGAAACTACGACACTACTTTCAAGAGTGTTCAATTACGATGGCCTCTGAAGTGCCAGCGAGCGACATAATAAACCACCGCGACGCCACAGGCCGGATTGCCAAATGGGCCATAGAGCTCCTCCCGTTCGACATAACATATAAACCTCGGCGAGCTATTAAGTTGCATGTATTGGCCGATTTAGTCGCCGAATGGACATAAGCCAAACTCCCTAAGGAATACGGCGCATACTCCAATTGGATTATGCACTTCGACGACTCTAAAATGTTGGTCGGTCTGGGGGCTGGCGTCATCTTGACGTCCCCTACCGGAGATACAGTCCAATATGTACTCCAAATACTGTATACAGACTCCAACAATGCCGCCAAATACGAGGCCCTGTTACATGGTCTCCGGATGGCAGTCTCCATGGGCATTCAACGCCTAGAGGTGCGCGGGGACTCGAACCTCGCAATATCCCAAATGAATGGAGACTTCGACGCTAAAGATCCGAAAATGGTGGCTTGTCTCAATGCCGTACTCAAGATGTCAGCTCGGTTCGAGGGGCTCGAATTCCACCATGTAGCTCGGGAAAACAATCAGGCGGCGGACGTCCTTGCCCGTATCGGCGCTAAGCGCGATCCGGTCCCACCCAACATATTCTTGGAAAGGCTGTTTAAGCCATCCGTGGCATGGGAAGGGGAAACAAGCAACAACAGTTCGGACACGGCTACAACGCCAGATACCGAACACTCTGACCTAATCGGCGGCTCCGCCACCGAGATAACACCTTCAGCCCACGTAATAATGGTCGTCATCTTCCCATGGACTGAACCATTCCTGGCCTACCTAACCAGGCAGGAACTTCCCGAGGACCAAAATGAGGCACGCTGCATCGTGCGACGATATAAATCCTACAAGGTCCATGAGGGAGAGCTCTATAGGAAAAGCACCATCGGAGTCCTTCAAAGGTGCATCTCCGAAGAGGAAGGGCGGAAGCTTCTGGCAGAAATTCACGCCGGACTCGGTGGCCACCACGCCGCAGCCCGGGCCCTCGTAAGTAAGGCCTTCCATACATGATTTTATTGGCCGACGGCCCGAGCAGACGCACAGGACTTGGTCCAACGCTGCATCGGTTGCCAGCTTTTTGCAAACCAAAGCCATATGCCACCCGTCGCCCTACAAACAATCCCCATTACCTGGCCTTTTGCGGTGCAGGGGCTTGACATGGTTGGACCCTTAAAGGGGGAACCCATAAGAAAAATACTTCCGGTAATGGTGGATAAATTCACCAAATGGATAGAAGCCAAACCTGTTAAAACGGCCGAATCCGGACCAGTGATAGACTTTATATCCGGGGTTGTACACCGTTATGGTGTCCCCCACAGCATCATCACTGACAATGGCACGAACTTCACTGCCAATGAGGTGAAACTATGGTGCAGCAACATGGGCATCAAGCACGATTACGCTTCTGTCTATCATCCACAAACTAACGGTCAAGTCGAACGAGCAAATGGTCTTATCATGAGCGGCATCAAACCCAGATTAGTGCGGTCCTTAAAGGAATCTAACACCCACTAGGTAGAGGAGCTCGACTTTGTACTCTGCGGGCTGCAGACCACGCCGAATCACACTACCAGATACACACAGTTCTTTATGGTGTACGGCGCAGAGGCGGTTCTGCCCTGCGACATAATTCATGACTCACCTCAAGTGCGCATGTATGAAGAGAGAGAGAGGCCGAGCTCGATCGGCAGGACAGTTTGGACGCCCTCGAGGAGGAGCGTGACGTGGAAAAAGCTCGTTCTGCATTCTACCAGCAACATGCTAGAAGATACCAAAGCAGAGAAGTACGGGCCAAAACCTATAACGTTGGCGAACTCGTTCTACGCCTACCGGATAAGAAAAAGGACAAGCTCAAGCCCAAATGGGAGGGTCCCTTCATTATTGACCAGGTCTTAACCGGTGGAGCGTACCGTCTGCGGGATGCATCGGACAACCGCCTCGAGCCAAATCCATGGAACACAGCTAGACTCCGAAGATTCTATGCCTAGTGCCGGACTCCATGTTCGTCTCCTTACCTCTGTCAAATTTTTATACATTCGTTATCTGTCTTTTCTTTCTTCCTTTCTTCCCCTTTTCTTTCGAGGCCTTGAAAGGCTAAAATGTGTTTTGACTACACAATCTTGATGCGCCAGCCGTGCTCATTATACCTGGGGGCTTCCTATACAGAAGCTTAAATATTTTATGGGCTTCATGCCCCGCACATGTGTTATTCTTCCGCATGTACCTTTTTTTCTCCACTATATGCATCGATATGACTTAAGTTTTGGCCAAGCTGGGTTGGCTGGCTCTTGTATTTATGCCCTACGTTCCCGTTAATTCGGCTAGGGCATAAGGGGAGCACCTCTGCGATTGTTACTGCCGGGTTAGCCGGATGTGTACCTCAGACTGGGTGAAGCGGAAAGCTAGCGTTCTTAAGGGAATATTCGGTCGGTGAATAAAAGATGACTTTGTTCCACTTACCCCCAGATGTTTTTGCCTGCATCTCTTCTCGCAGTTTGGACATGCACATTAGGGCATGCGTACCCAGGGAAAGGAACCCTTAACGGAACTATTCTCCCTGGAAGATGTTTCTTACTACCCATGTAATATAACATAACTAGTTGGGTACTTGTCTGTTCAAGCACTTATGACCCCTATGCCTGGTTTCCACGCATACCCCGGTTTTTACATAACTGAGCTGGTATTCAGATACACTCCGGACTATCGGGTCCAGAGGTTGAAGCGAAAAGGTCCGCCATGACAAATGGTTTACAATTCGGCTAGAGACATTCTACATGTCATTCAAATTACATAGTCACTTAGACTGATTAAATTCTTCTTCTATGCCATCCAACAGGCTGTCTAGCCTACAATCCTGTTGGGAATACTTGGCGGCTAACTCTACTTGGTGATACACCAAACTAATAGGGATTTCTTTCCCATCGGGCCCCACAGGTCCGATCTCGGCCATGTGGTTTGGGTCAGCCTTGGTATACCGCGTCTTCACCATGGCCCAGGCTTCCCTGGCACCTTGGCGGCAGGCCGATACCTTCCATAATCGGAAGCGCCGCCGTGCTCCCTTGAGCTTCTCTACAAGTCCTCCAAGGCCTTCGGGCAGGGAGACGGATGTCCACAAGGCACTGGCAATACCTTGCATCACCTGCTGAACTTGTTCGTGCAGTTGTGAGAGCTCTGGTAGAAGATCACCCGCAGACCCGGGCATCTCGTTTGCGGGACGACCTGTCAGCATACCTGCAGACATAACTCTGTTAGCTGGCTTCTTCGCCGAACTCTTTTTGAAGTTCGTTCAAGCACTTACTGAAAATGCTGCGGCGAAGCCGCTTGTTCTCCTTCACGGAGTCCGGCAATTTGGCGCGAACATCCTTTAGTTCCACGCTCAGCTGGGTATTGGCATCTTGGAGATCGTTTTTCTCCCGCCTAACCTTTGTAAGCACGCCGCTTGACCTTTAGCCGCCAGATGACATGTTGCTCATCCGGATTCACTCCGGCGTCATCTGCAATATTTATTGTCAGAATTGCATGCATGCCGCATCCTATATGGTACCTGTCATTCTTTAAAGCAGGTGTTACCAGAGGGGGCCTTCTCGGACTCTTTCAATGCGGCCAGTGCGGCCCGTAGCTGGGCCTCGCACTCTTCCAGCTCTTGAGACAATTGGGTATTCTTCTCTGTAAGAACCTGCACAGATAATGATCCTCAAATCAATTGTGCCAACTGTTTCAAGTCTCAAGGGGCTACTGATATATATAATCATCAAATTTTCTTATCCGTATATCCTTTACATACTGGTCCGTGGCTCTGGCAAGACCATTTTGAGCAGCACGGATGTACGCGTCTCCCGAATTGAAGGCATCAAATGCCTCTGGGGAGAAACAAGCGTCACGGAGTACGGCCCGGATTCATGGCGCTCTCCACTTCGGAATTTGTAGCGGAGATTTTATCTGCATCCTCTATAGGAGGAACGTCCGACGCGTGCCCCGCCTCCGTGTCCGGCCCTGGAGCCCGGCTAGTGGAGGCGTGATCGGCAACTTCTCCGGATATAGTCCGGCGAGTATTTTTCCTTCTGGGAAACATGGGTGTTATTATGTTTTCAAAGACAAACCCACGGAGTGAGGTTTTCTATCATACCTCTGCGCCGGCGTCTCAGTCCGAACCGCTTTTCTTTTCAGCCTACCTGGCCTCGGTACCCCTTGCTGGTAACTCGCCACGGGCTCGGCATGGCGTCCGGAGGACCTTCCCTGTAAGACATCGTGTAGATACGGAAGGTAAGGTGCGTGGAAAGGGATACTTCTCAAAGGTTGGGCCCCTGGTCTCACTTACCTGCGAGGCAGGGAGTAGCCCCGGATAGTTGGCTGTAATAGCCACCATGGCCTCATCACGGCTTAATTGATAAAATATCCTATCGATTAGCTCCACGAGTATGTCCGTGAAGGCCGGGGTCGAGGGACCGTTCAGGTTCCTCTGGTTGTGGAGGTGGGCTATTTATCTCCCTTACTGCCTTACACAGCTCCTGCGGTGAACGGGTAAAATAAGACATTTATTGTGGAAATGCGGAAGGGAAGGGCATGAAAAGTGGCAGCTTACCCAGCTCGGAGGATTGTACATGGAGAATCCGTCCCGCGGTTTGATGCGGAGGAACTCCTCTTCCTCTCCCTTGTACAAACCAGACAGAATTTTTGCCAGAGCGGCAACGGAGTCCGGCCCCTTAAGGCCGCAGTGGGTGGCATCATCTTCCCCAAGTCCCACATTGGGCGGCCTTGGTATTGAAGCGGCTGCACCCCTCGCATAATGCATATTGACATAACTTCAGTTGTAGTCAGTCCTGATAGAGCCAGCACCTTTATCCGGCTCATCAGGTAAGAAACGTCTCTATCATCTTCCTCCGAGGGCTCCTTGGTCGCCCGACTTAGGCGCTTTCTTGAGGAACATTATTAAACTCAGGAAGGCCGATCCGAATAGGATCCGGAAGAGGAGGTCCTCTATATAGAACCACTCAAGGCCGGTCTTGGATGCCTTCTTTGGGGTGCAGACAGTATCCGGTCCCGCAATGCGCCATATTCGGCTCCGCCCACTTGAAATAGTGACCCCTCACGTATGCGAAGTGCGAGGCAGAATAGCCTCTTCCATAGCTCGAAGTGAGCTTCGCAGCCCAGAAACAGTTTGCAAAGAGCGACATAGCCAGCAATGTGCAATATGGAGGCAGGAGTGAAATTATGCAGCTGGAGGCCGTAGAACTCCAGGAGCCCGCGGAGGAACGGGTGAATTGGAAATCCTAGTCCCCTTAATAAATAAGGGACAAGGCATACCCGTTCCCCTTTGGAGGGATTGGGGAAGCTCTCTGCTTGTTCTCCGCCATTATAGGTGGCAAGCCCGGCTCGAACGGGGACCATATACGCTGGGGGGAGAATTCCATGGGACTGTAGCCTCACTAGTTGGCTATGCGGGACAGAACACTTCTTCCAATCACCCTCTTAGGGCTAAGGGGACTAGAGAAGGAGCTGCGGCGACTGGCCATGTTGGAATGGATTTTTTCCAGGCGTGCTCTGATGGATACTCGATGTGGGAGGATGGTATGATATGGATCTGTGAATCCCCGTCTCTTTAATAGGCTATTTGCCTACATGGCTAGGGTGGCAATTGTAAAAATGCCCCGTCTTCTCGCATTCGCTCGACGCGTGGAGGATCTCCATTATTAGGCGCAGAAGCCAAGGAGTGCAACATTTATGGGAAGCCGGACACTATTCAGACAAGTATTCAGAATTTGGAGAAGAACCCACCTTGCAATGCCGAAGACAATCTGCGCCGGACTCATCGTCATTGAAGCCTGGTTTGGGGGCTACTGAGGGAGTCCTAGATTAGGGGGTATCCGGACAGCCGGACGATATCCTTTTGCCGGACTGTTGGACTATGAAGATACAAGATTGATGACTTCGTCTCGTGTCCGGATGGGACTCGCTTGGCGTGGAAGGCAAGCTTGGCGATACGGATATGTAGATCTCCTTCTGTTGTAACTGACTCTATGTAACCCTAGCCCCCTCCGGTGTCTATATAAACCGGAGGGTTTAGTCCGTAGAACAACAACAATCGTACCATAGGCTAGCTTCTAGGGTTTAGCGTCTACGATCTCGTGGTAGATCAACTCTTGTAATACTCATATTCATCAAGATCAATCAAGCAGGAAGTAGGGTATTACCTCCATAGAGAGGGCCTGAACCTGGGTAAAACATCGTGTTCCTTGCCTCCTGTTACCATCCACCTTAGATGCACAGTTCAGGACCGCCTACTCGAGATCCGGCGGTTTTGACACCGACAAAAGGTATTTGTGTTTAGTTTAGAAAAATGAGCAAGTTGCATTTGGGTGATATTTTTTCTATGTAACAATGTATGGCAATTCAATTATATGATCCATGTGTCATTATCTATACTAAGGAGAGTGTGCAGGTCGTTTCATTCGCTTCCCTTCATTTCGATCATTTTGTTCGTTTGGTCTACACCTTCCCACCTTGCACGCATCGATTTTATTGATTTTTTTCTATTCCGGTTTGATCCACCGGCATGTACCACTCGATTCCCGTCACGCGTAGCTAGGGTTCCTCTACTGTGGAGGTTGCGCTGCTGCCGCACAATTTCTCCTCCCATGCTTGACCCATCGCCATCCTTGATAGCGGTGGTAGATCGACACGATCACAGGACATGGGATGAGGGCGAAGAGGGGGCAGTTGGCAGGGGACCCTTCCTTCGCGGTCTGTGGGGATGTACGGTGTGAAGGAGAGAGGGCATGATTGCGAAGGTGAGGTTGACATTATCTGGTTTTAAAGGAGGGCTTCAAAGAGAAATTTCTCACTACGGCGGGAAAAGGAAAGAGTGCGTCCTGAGTGAGGTTTTGTGTTGGGACCTCATGTTGGAGATAACATGGCGGATAGTCCCAACAACCACATTTCTCCCCTACATATGGGCTGGATTTGGGAGAGCCCGGACTGTCCATACAATTTTGGGGAGCCTGTTTGATGTCCGAACACGTCCGAACCTATGAAGGAGAATGCGTTTCGACCTTGGAGGAGATATTAATCATTTGTTTAATTATTATATATTTTAGCCGGTGGCAACGCACGAGCGTTCTACTAGTTCCTTTGTAAGGTTTAGTTGATTTGGATCATGTGATCACTTAGATGATTAGAGGGATGTCTATCTAAGTGGGAGTTCTTAAGTAATATGCTTAATTGAACTTTAATTTATCATGAACTTAGTCCTGATAGTATTTTGCAAATAATGTTGTAGATCAATAGCTCGCGTTGTTGCTTCCCTATGTTTTTATATGTGTTCCTGGAGAAAACTAAGTTGAAAGATGATAGTACCAATGATGTGGACTGGGTCCATGATCAGAGGTTTATCCTCATTGCTGCACAGAAGAAGTATGTCCTTGATGCACCGCTAGGTGACAGACCTATTGCAGGAGCAGATGCAGACGTTGTGAACGTTTGATAAAGCTCAGTATGATAACTACTGGATAGTTTAGTGCACCATGCTTTACGGCTTAGAACCGGGACTTCAAAAATGTTTTGAACGCCACGGAGCATATAAGATGTTCCAAGAGTTGAAATTGGTATTTCATACTCATGCCCGTGTCGAGAGGTATGAGACCTCTGACAGTACTTTGCCTACAAGATGGAGGAGAATAGCTCAACCAGTGAGCATGTGCTCAGGATGTCTGGGTACTACAATCACTTGAATCAAGTGGGAGTTAATCTTCCAGATAAGATAGTGATTGACAAAATTCTCTAGTCACTATCACCAAGTTATAAGAACTTCGTGATAAACTATAATATGCAAGGGATAACGAAAACGATTCCCAAGCTCTTCACGATGCTGAAATCAGTGAAGGTAGAAATCAATAAAAAGAACCAAGTGTTGATGGTTGACAAGACCACTAGTTTCAAGTAAAAGGGCAAGGGAAAGAAAGGGAACTTCAAGAAGAATGACAAGCAAGTTGCCACTCCCATGAAGAAGCCCAAAGCTAGACCCAAGCCTGAAACTGAGTGCTTCACCTACAAAGGAAATGGTCACTGGAAGTGGAACTACCCCAAATACTTGGCGGATAAGAAGGATGGCAAAGTGAACAAAAGTATATTTGATATACATGTTATTGATGTGTACTTTACTAGTGTTTATAGCAACCCGTCGGTATTTGATACTGGTTCAGTTGCTAAGAGTAGTAACTCAAAACGGGAGTTGCAAAATAAACAGAGACTAGTTAAGGGCGAGGTGATGATGTGTGTTGAAAGTGATTCCAAGGTTGATAAGATCATCATCGCAGACTCCCTGTACCTTCGGGATTAGTGTTGAACCTAAATAAAAGTTATTTGGTATTTGCGTAGAGCATGAATATGATTTGATCATGTTAATTGCAGTACGGTTATTCATTTAAAGTCAGAGAATAATTGTTATTCTGTTTACATGAATAAAACCTTCGATGGTCATACACCCAATGAAAATAGTTTGTTGGATCTCGATCGTAGTGATACACATATTCATGATTTTGAAGTCAAAATATTCAGAGTTAATAATGATAGTGCAACTTATTTGTGGCACTGCCGTTTAGGTCATATTGGTGTAAATCGCATGAAGAAACTCCATGTTGATGGGCTTTTGGAATCACTTGATTATGAATCACTTGATGCTTGTGAACCATGCCTCATGGGCAAGATGACTAAAACTCCGTTCTCCGAAACAATGGAACGAGCAACATACTTGTTGGAAATAATACATACTGATGTATGCGGGCCAATGAGTATTGAGGCTCGTGGCGGGTATCGGTATTTTCTAACCTTCGCAGGTGATTTGAGCAGATATGGGTATATCTACTTGATGAAACATAAGTCTGAAACAGTTGAATGTTCAAAGAATTTCAGAGTGAAGTGGAAAATCATCGTAACAAGAAAATAAAGTTTTTGTGATCTGACCGTGGAGATGAATATTTGAGTTACGAGTTTGGCCTTCAATTAAAACAATGTGGAATAGTTTCACAAACTCATGCCAGCTGGAATGCCTCAGCGTAGCGGTGTCTCCGAACGTCCCAACCGCACTTTATTTGATATGGTGCGATCTATGATGTCTCTTACCGATTTACCAATATCGTTTTGGGGTTATGCATTAGAGATAGCTACATTCACATTAAATAGGGCACCATCTAAATCCGTTGAGACGACACCGTATGAACTATGGTTTGGCTAGAAACCAAAGCTGTCGTTTCTTAAAGTTTGGGGTTGCGTTGCTTTTGTGACAAAGTTTCAGCCTAATAAGCTCGAACCCAAATTGGAGAAGTGCGTCTTCATAGGATACCTAAGAATAACTGTTGGGTACACCTTCTATCACAGATCCGAAGGCAAGATATTTGTTGCTTAGAATGGATCCTTTCTAGAGAAGGAGTTTCTCTCAAAAGAAGTGAGTGGGAGGAAAGTACAACTTGATGAGGTAATAGTACCTTCTCCCGAATTGGAAAGTAGTTCATCACAGAAATCAGTTCTAGTGATTCCTACACCAATTAGTGAGGAGGCTAATGATGATGATCATGAAACTTCATATCAAGTAACTACCGAATCTCGTAGGTCGACCAGAGTATGGTCCGCACCAGAGTGGTACGGCAATCCTGTTCTGGAGGTCCTGTTACTTGACCATGATGAACCTACGAACTATGAGGAAGCGATGATGAGCCCAGATTCCGTGAAAAGGCTTGAGGCCATGAAATCTGAGAGGGGATCCATGTATGGGAACAAAGTATGGGCTTTGATTGACTTGCCCGATGATCGGCAAGCCATTGAGATTAAATGGATCTTCAAGAGGAAGACGGACGCTGATAGTAGTGTAACTATCTACAAAGCTCGAATTGTCGCAAAATGTTTTCGACAAGTTCAAGATGTTGACTACAATGAGATTTTCTCACTTGTATCGATGCTTAAAAGTCTGTCTGAATCATGTTAGCAATTCCCGCATTTTATGAAATTTGGCAAATGGATGTGAAACCTGTATTCCTCAAATGGATTTCTTAAAGAAGAGTTGTATATGATGCAACCAGAAGGTTTTGTCGATCCTAAAGGTGCTAACAAAGTGTGCAAAGCTCCAGCGTTCCATCTATGGACTGGTGCAAGCATCTCGGAGTTTGAATATACGCTTCGATGAGTTGATCAAAGCATATTGTTTTATACAGACTTACGGTGAAGCCTGTATTTACAAAAGGTGAGTGGGAGCACTACATCCTTTCTGATAAGTATATGTGGATGACATATTGTTGATCGGAAATAATGTAGAATTTTCTGGAAAGCATAAAGGAGTATTTGAAATGAGTTTTTCAAAGAAAGACCTCGGTGAAGCTGCTTACATATTGAGCATAAAGATCTATAGAGATAGATCAAGACACTTGATAAGTTTTTACAATGAGTACATACCTTGACAAGATTTTGAAGTAGTTCAAAATGGAACAGTCAAAGAAGGAGTTCTTGCCTGTGTTGCTAGGTGTGAAGTTGAGTAAGACTCAAAACCTGGCCACGAAAGAAAATAGAAAGAGAATGAAAATGCATTCCCTATGCCTCAGCCATAGGTTCTATGAAGTATGCCATGCTATGTACCAGACCTATTGTATACTAAGGGAGTCCTGGATTAGGGGGTATCCGGACAGCCGGACTATATCCTTTGGCCGTACTATTGGACTATGAAGATACAAGAATGAAGACTTCGTCTCGTGTCCGGATGGGACTCTCTTGGCGTGGAAGGCAAGCTTGGCGATACTGATATGTAGATCTCCTTCTGTTGTAACCGATTATGTGTAACCCTAGCCCCTCCGATGTCTATATAAACCGGTGGGTTTAGTCCGTAGGACAACAACAATCATACCATAGGCTAGCTTCTAGGGTTTAGCCTCTACGATCTTGAGGTAGATCAACTCTTGTAATACTCATATTCATCAAGATCAATCAAGCAGGAAGTAGGGTATTACCTCCATAGAGAGGGCCCGAACATGGGTAAACATCGTTCCCTTGCCTCCTGTTACCATCCGCCTTAGACGCACAGTTCGGGACCCCCTACCTGAGATCCGCCAGTTTTGACACCAACATTGGTGCTTTCATTGAGAGTTCCACTGTGTCGTCGCTGCAAGGTTCGATGGCCCCTTCGATCATCGACAATGACATTGTCCAGGGTGAGGTTTTCCTCCCCGGACAGATCTTCGTGTTCGGCGGCTTCACACTGCGGGCCAACTCGTTTGGCCATCTAGAGCAGATCGAGAGCTACGCCCCTGGCCATCAGGTCAGGTTTGGAAACTTGAATTACACTGCCGATATCCACGGAGACTTGATCTTCGACGGATTCGGGCCCATGCCAGGTGTGCCACACGATCACGACGACAACGATATAGCTCTGCCGTCGGACGGTGTTCGGGAGATCTTGCCAGCAACTACTCTGGCCTCTAGTCCGGAGCAGATAGTGCCATCCGAGGACGGGAGGATAGACTCCGCCACGGAGGCCGCGCCCTCAGTGGCGATACATCCGAATACTGACCTTACCCTTCACGAGAGCCGTGTCGCCGAACTGCCGGACTCGTCCTCGGCCACGGACTCCGAACCACCCGCGCCCATACCTATCGAATCCGATTGGGCGCCGATCATGGAATTCACCTCCACAGATATCTTTCAGCACTCGCCCTTCAGTGACATACTGAACTAATTAAAATCTCTCTCCCTGTCTGGAGAACCTTGGCCGAACTATGTCCGGCTAGAGTGGGATGCGGATGACGAAGAAATTCACGACCCACCCACCACCCACTTAGTAGCCACTGTCGACGACTTAACCGACATGCTCAACTTTGACTCCGAAGACATCGATGGAATAAACAATGATGCATGAGACGAACAGGAACCATCGCCAACAGGGCGCTAGACTGCCACTTCATCACATGATGTATGTATGGTGGATACACCCAAAGAAAATAATAGCGAGGATGCAGCGAAAGATAGCTCCCACGACAAGCAATCAAAACGGCGCCGTAGCCGCCACTCTAAATCCCGCCTTGGCAAAAACAGCGACAACAGCGCAACAAGAAGCCAAATTGACCCAGCGATAGAGCAGGGTAAGCCAGCGGACAACGAACAAAGTGCGGAGCCGCTGTCCGAGCACGGCGACGCCGAGCATCAAGACAACCAACCCGTCTCGGTCAGAGAACAGTCCAGACGACAACGGCGCATCATCACGGAAAGGCATCTGGAGCAAGAAAGGCTTATGGCCACCGCAAGAAGTTTGAAGAAGGTAAACAAAGGCTCAAGGCCACACAAAACACACCCAATAGTAAATGGAATAAAGTGCTCGACACGGCATAAAAATGCACGGTGGCGATGCCCCACGAAGAGCTACCCAAAGCGGAAGCTGCTGCCGGAATTCGACGATGAGGCCTTCGAACCCTCGCAGCCAAAAAACAAAACCGCGATCGGTCGGATCGACGACCTCGTGGCCGTGATAGGGTGGCCAACGAGGCCGCACATAAGTCAGTACACGACCGACGCGAGGACCCGCATCAGCGGGCCGACGCAACCAGATCCATCTACGGATCAAGGAAACACGCTCCAGCACTCAGCCAACACCAAATACCACAACCATCCGAACGCCATGGCACAGCCAAATACAGGGGTGCCGCACACCCCCTATGTTTCACCGACAAGGTATTAGACCATGAATTTCCAGAAGGGTTCAAACCAGTTAACATAGAGGCATACGACGAAACCACAGAGCCTGGGGTCTAGATCAAGGACTTCATCCTCCATATTCACATGGCTCGTGGACGATCTCCACGCCATCAAATACTTACCCCTCAAGCTCAAAGGACCAGCTCGGCACTGGCTGAAAAGCCTCCCTGAAAATTCCATTGGAAGTTGGGAGGAGCTCGAGGACGCTTTCCAGACTAACTTTCAAGGGACTTATGTCCGACCCCCGGACGCTGATGATTTGAGCCATATAATTCAACAGCCCGGAGAGTCAGCCCGAAAGCTTTGGAATAGGTTTCTCACTAAGAAGAACCAAATTGTCGATAGTCCGGACGCTGAAGCCCTAGCATCTTTCAAGCACAGCGTTCGAGATGAATGGCTTGCCAGACACCTTGGCGATGAAAAGCCGAGAACAATGGCAGCCCTAACAAGCCTCATGACCCGCTTTTGCGCGGGCGAGGACAGCTGGTTAGGCCGCAGCAGCACCAGCGACCCAAGCACATCCAAGGTCCGGGACGGCAATGGAAAACCGTGACGCAGTAAAAACAAGCGCCGGAATAAAGAAGATAGCCCAGACAACACGGCGGTAAATGCCTGATTTAGATGCTCTCGACCGGGTCAGCGGAAAATGCCCTTTAAAGGCAACAGAGATGAACCGACCGGCCTAAACAAAATTCTAGACAAACTATGTCAGATCCACGGAACCCCCGGCAAACCTGCAAATCATACCCACAGAGATTGCTGGGTCTTCAAGCAGGCTGATGTAGGATCTTGAGAAGAGGTGTCTAGAGGGGGGGGGGGGTGATTAGACACTATGTACCAAAGTTGCAGTTTTTAACCTTATTAAAGTTTAAGTGGAGCTTAGGCACAAGTTTAACTTTTTCAATACATCACAAGTAAGCATGCAATGAGTATATAGGAAGCAGAAAATAAAGCATGCAACTTGCAAGAAAGTAAGGGAAGGGTTTGGAGAATTCAAATGCAATTGGAGACACGGATGTTTTTGTCGTGGTTTCGATAGGTGGTGCTATCGTACATCCACGTTGATGGAGACTTCAACCCACGAAGGGTAACGATTGCGCGAGTCCACGGAGGGCTTCACCCACGAAGGGTCCACGAAGAAGCAACCTGGTCTATCCCACCATGGCCGTCGCCCACGAAGGACGTGCCTCACTAGCGGTAGATCTTCACGAAGTAGGCGATCTCCTTGCCCTTAAAAACTCCTTGGTTCAACTCCACAATCTCGTCGGAGGCTCCCAAGTGACACCTAGCCAATCTAGGAGACACCACTCTCCAAGAAGTAACAAATGGTGCGTCGATAATGAACTCCTTGCTCTTGTGCTTCAAATGATAGTCTCCCCAACACTCAACTCTCTCTCATAGGATTTGGATCTGGTGGAAAGAGGGTTTGAGTGGAAAGCAACAAGCGAAGGCTAGAGATCAAGATTCATATGGTAGGAATGGAATATCTTGGCCTCAACACATGAGTAGGTAGTTCTCTCAGAAATAGGATGTTGGAAGTGTAGGTTCAGTCTGATGGCTCTCTCCACGAATGAAGAGGAGGTGGAGGGGTATATATAGCCTCCACAAAAAATCTAACCGTTACACACAATTTACCAATCTCAGTGGGACCGAATCAAAAAACTCAGTCAGACCGATTTTAATAAACCTAGTGACCATTAGGGTTTTCGGTGGGACTGACTTGCATCATGGTAGGACCGATATGGTTAGGGTTAGGGCATAACGTAATCTCGGTGAGACCGATTACACAAACTCGGTGAGACCGATTTTGGTAATTAGCTAACTAGAGAGTTGGTGCAGCAAACTCGGTGAGATCGATTACTCAAACTCGGTGGGACCGATTTTGGTAATGAGTCAACCAGAAAGTTTGCATTGTAATCTCGGTAGTACCGATTCTCAAACTCGGTGAGACCGATTTTGATAATGGACATACACAGAGAGATTACAATCCCATCTCGGTAAGACCGAGATCCTTATCGGTGAGACCGATTTTCCTAGGGTTTGTGGCAGTGGCTAAGACATCCAAACTCGGTGGCGCCGGATAGGATCAATCGGTGAGACCGGTTTTGGCTTTAGGTTTTAGGACATATATGTGGAAGTGGGAAAGTAGTTGAGGGTTTTTGGAGCATATCACTAAGCACATGAAGCAAGAGGCTCATTAAGCAACACCTCATCCCTCCTTGATAGTATTGGCTTTTCCTATAGACTCAATGTGATCTTGGATCACTAAAATATAAAATGAAGAGTCTTGAGCTTGAAGCTTGAGCCAATCCTTTGTTCTTAGCATCTTGAAGGAGTTCCCACATCCTTTAGTCCATGCTACTCCATTGTTGAACTTATCTGAAACATACTAGATAAAAGTGTTAGTCCAACAAGAGATATGTTGACATTAATTACCAAAACCACCTAGGGAGCACTTGTGCTTTCAATTTCCCTCTTTTTGGTAATTGATGACAACATACATCAAAGCTTTAGATAAAGATATAAAGAGTAGCAAGTAAAGCTTTGGAAAGACATGTAACAGGCATAGGCTCCCCCTACATTTATGCAATCATGTGAATATGGAATATAGAAGCATGTGATAGCATAACCATGATAGAGCAGGCAATGTGTTACATGTATCTTGGCCATATGCATCAGAGCAACGAATATTAAAGAGAATACCTTCATGCCCATGAGTCCTTCTTGCAAACATTATGTACATCAGCAAGAATTCCTCATACACATGATTGTGATGCATATACTTACCTTGTAGTCTTGAGTTGGCTTAGGATGAAATGAACCTGCGTAAACAAGGTTAGATAACACAGATGCACCTACTAGCCAGAGCAAACAAAAGAAACCACAAGAATACCAAGACTGGGATGACATGTAGAGAGTGAGTACTAAGTACTACATTGGATTTGACATGTCCCCAAGAGTAAAGATATGCAAGGAATTTAGATGATTTCTTTCCCTTAGATGTCTTGCTCCCCCTGAATCTAGAATGGGATACTTGGAGAAGGTAGGGAACAAAAAATCAGAGCTAAAAGATATAAATGAACAGAGCTAATGCAAGATAATGCAAATAAGCACATATGAACATGTCTTTCCCCTCAAGAAGACATGTGGCATCTCTCCTCTTGAACACCAAGCATCTGGGATACTTGAGTAATACTCTCTAATAGTATTCTCTCCCCCTGGAGATCTCTCTCTCCCCCTGAAGGATCTCTCTCTCCTTCTCTGATGTGATCTCTTTAAGTGATAAGCTTTGATGTGATCTCTCTCTCCCCCTTTGACATCAATTTCCAAGAAGGGCTAAAAATGTGATCTGTCTCTCCCCCTCTGGAATTTGTCGTGAATGTGTTTGATCCTTGAGTCACAACATAAAGCACTGAAAAAAATGTGATGCTTGTAGAGGACAAGATTCATTGAGTGGAGCTGGATTAAAAGAAACACAGAATAAGTGGCAAACTGATTTTCCTGTTGTGAAATCGGTGGCACCGAGTGGTATCTTGATTGGTACCGAAAGTTTTCGGTTGGACCGAAAATAACAATCGGTGTAACTGAGTTCATCGCAGAGAAAACACTTGTCACCTCAGCTCACTTGACTAATAAGATCTCACAAATATTTGCAAGGAATTTGCTGAATGATATGCAATGAATTGGAATGCAGAAAATGCAGAGCAAACAAAAAGAAATCTAGATGAAGTTTTTTTTGAAAGGGGAAACACATATGCATGAGACAAATGCAAAAACTCAGAAGAGAACACAAGAGAACTTCATCTAGAGATGGTCGGCGACAAAGTCACCTATGTTAGAGTATATTGACTTAGGAGTCAAGTGAGATCACTTGATCATAGGTCCTACTCATCGTTTAAGCTCAAAATGGGGTTGCCATTTTTTGTTTAAGCATCTTGATGTATTCTCATCTTGTCGAGTTGCTCTCATGACTTGGAGTAAAGCTTCTCTAAGAAGGAATAACATACCTTGGTTGGTGGTGTCGTCCATGTAGTTGAACCTTTGTGGTTTGCTCAAGGTTGATGTAGCTCATCAATAATTTGGAGCACCACTTGGAATTTGAGTCCATCTACCTACATGGGTTAGTTCGTGCAAGGAAGAGCACTTGTGTATCCAACAATGACAATCATGAAGCTCAACATAGAATTTGTCAAAGGATATGTTTAAATGGTTTTGTGCTTCCTTGGCTTCAATCACATTGTGTAGAGACTTGGTGATGTAGAGATTGCTCAAGATATGAGTAGGTTACAACCTCATGGAATTTGGTTCAACCAAGTACCTTCATGGGTTAGATAACATGCAAGATACAAATATATCCAAGACATAAGATTTCCATCATAGGAGAGATATCAAGGATTAGACATAAGCTCATGTCTTGCATGTATCCAATGGACTTTCTACTCCAAGTTTGAAGCATCAATGATGTTCAATTCTCCTCTTAACCTGCAAAACACTTTCTCATCAAGAGGTTTAGTGAATATATCCGCTAATTGCTTTTCGGTGCGAACATGCTTAAGATCAATGTCACCCTTAGCAACATGATCTTGAATGAAATGATGACGAACTTCAATATGCTTAGTTCGAGAATGTTATGCGGGATTATGACCAATTTTGATAGCACTTTCATTGTCACAAAGCAATGGAACATGTTTCACATATATCCCATAATCTTTAAGAGTTTGGGTCATCCAAAGTAATTGAGCACAACATGTACCAGCGGCAATGTATTCCGCTTCGGCAGTGGATAAGGATACTGAGTTTTGTTTCTTGGAGGACCAAGACACAAGAGATCTACCAAGAAATTGGCAAGTACCCGAAGTGGACTTTCTATCAACCTTGTCACCGGCATAGACCGAGTCGGAGTAGCCAACAAGATCGAAAGAGGCCCTCTTAGGATACCAAATGCCAAAATTTGGTGTATGGATTAAGTACCTCATTATCCTTTTCACGGCCTTAAGATGACATTCTTTAGGAGCAGCTTGATATCGTGCACACATGCACACACTTAGCATAATATCGGGACGTGAAGCACATACATATAACAATGAACCAATCATAGAGCGATAAACCTTTTGATCAACCGGTTCACCATCTTTGGTCAAGTCAAGATGTCCACTAGTAGGCATGGGTGTAGACATACCTTTGCATTCTTGCATATTTAACTTCTTGAATAAGTCCTTAGTGTACTTCGTTTGAGAGACAAAGGTACCTTCCTTAGTTTGCTTGATTTGCAACCCAAGAAAGAATTTGAGTTCACTCATCATAGACATCTCAAACTTCTCCGACATTAGCTTCCCAAATTTTTCACTAAAATGAGGGTTAGTTGAACCAAATATAATATCATCAACATAGATTTGGCACACAGATAATTCTCCATTAACCCTTTTAGTAAAAAGTGTGGAATCAATTTTCCCAATTTCAAAGCCTTTTTCAAGAAGAAACTTGGTCAAGCATTTATACCATGCTCTAGGAGCTTGTTTAAGACCATAAAGAGCTTTGTGAAGTTTGTAAACATGATTGGGTTTCTTAGGATTGACAAAGCCGGGAGGTTGCTTAACATAAACTTCCTCCTCTATTTCACCATTTAGAAAAGCACTTTTAATGTCCATTTGGTACAAGGTGATATCATGATGATTAGCATAGGCAAGTAAGATGCGAATGGACTCAAGTCTAGCAACGGGAGCATAAGTCTCACCATAGTCCATACCTTTGACTTGTGTGTAGCCTTGGGCCATTTAGACGTGCTTTGTTGCGAACTACTTGTCCATCTTCATCTTGCTTGTTGCGAAACACCCATTTGGTACCGATGATGTCGTGGTTGTTGTCGGGCTTCTCAACCAATGTCCAAACTTGGTTCCTCTCAAAATTGTGTAGCTCTTCATGCATAGCATTTATCCAATCCGGATATTCCAATGCTTCTTCAACCTTCATAGGTTCAATTATAGAGATGAAAGAATAGTTTTCACAAAAGTTAGCTAAACGAGTTTTAGAGCGAGTGATTCTCCCGGTTTGAATATCATTGTAGATTTGCTCAACGGGATGGTCTTTAGCAATTCTTGCTCGAACTCATGAAAGCTTTTGCTTGGGTCTTCGTTGAACATTTTCTTCATCTTGTTCTTCTTCTTGGCCTTCTTCATTGTTGGCGTTGTCGTTCTCTTGTCGTGGTGGAGAAGGAGGTCGTTGACGTTCATCTTGATGCACTTCCTCGTTTTCTTCATCTTGGTGTGTCCCACTTGTGGATGCTTCCGTATCAACTCTTGGTTCACCTTGTGGTGAAGTAGAAGCTTCCACTTGGACGGACGAGGTACACTCCTTCACCTCCGTTGGACGGACCTTGCCAATAGAAAAGTCTTGGATTGCTTCCGAAGGATCTTTGTCTCCTACATCAATTGGCAATTTCTCTACTTGCGAGCCGTTAGATTAATCAAACTTCACATCTACCGTCTCTTCAACCTTTCGGGTGAAATTGTTGTAGACACGGTAAGTGTGAGAGTTTGAGCCATAACCTAGTAGGAAACCTTCATGAGACTTGGGAGCAAATTTAGAACGGCGATGCTTATCAAGAATGTAGCACTTTGAACCGAATACTCGAAAGTATCCAACTTGGGGTTTGTTATCGGTGAGGAGCTCGTATGCCGTCTTGCTGAGTAGCTTGTGAAGGTACAAGCGATTTGTTGCATGACAAGCTGTCTCAACCGCTTCTGCCCAAAAGTGCTTCGGCGTCTTGTACTCATCAAGCATCGTTCTCGCCATTTCGATGAGCGTCCGGTTCTTCCTCTCAACAACTCCATTTTGTTGAGGTGTGTACGTAGCCGAGAACTCGTGTGAAATCCCTTCTTCGTCAAGAAAGGTGTCCACATTTGCATTCTTGAACTCCGTTCCGTTGTCGCTGCGAACCTTCTTGATCTTCACTCCAAATTGATTTTGGGCCTTTCTAGCAAAGTTTTTGAAGATCTTTTGGACCTGCGATTTATCATCGAGAAAGAACACCCACGTAAATCTTGAAAAATCATCAACTATAACTAGACCAAAAGAATTTCCACCGAGACTCTTGTAAGAGTTGGGACCAAAGAGATCCATGTGAAGTAGCTCGAGTGGCCTCCTTGTGGTCATAATGTTCTTCACGGGATGCCTTCCTCCAACCTGTTTACCTGCTTGACAAGCACTGCACAGTCTATCCTTACCAAATATGACATCGTTGACACCAAGGATATGATTCCCTTTAATAAGCTTGTCAAGGTTTCGCATACCAACATGACCTAGTCGTCTATGCCATAACCAACCTTTTGAGGATTTAGCAATGAAGCAAGTTTTAGGTTGTGCCTTTTTAGAGAAATCAACAATGTATAGATCACCTCTACGTATACCGGTAAAGACCATTTTATGATTGTCTCAACGAAACACTTGGCAATCAATTTCAGTAAATAGGACATTGAAACCGAAATCAGCAAGTCTAGATACTGAAAGTAAGTTGTAGCCAAGAGATTCAACGAGCATGACATTCTGAATGGAGCTATCATGTGAGATGGCCACCTTACCGAGGCCAACCACCTTACCCTTTGGTTTGTCACCGAAAGTGACAAACTTTCGAGGACCATCATTTTCAGCAAGCTCACGAAACATGTCTTTATCTGCGGTCATGTGATCGGTACATCCACTGTAAAGAACCCATTCCTTTCCTCCTGACACATATCCCCGAAGATTTGCCATAAAACCAAAATGTCTCATTGCATCATCAAGATCGAAGTCACTATCATCATCCTCATCATAGTATCCATGTTCAATATCGTCATGTGGTGGATCAAGTCCTAGAGAGGGTAATTCATTAGAGTGAGTTTGACAATGATCTTGTCTATGAATTCTTATAGCTTCGAAAATAATATCACTAATAATTCCAACATCTCCTTTGGCACGCATAAGGTCGGTAAGTTCAAATAGACGATCACCAAACATAGGATCACTAGTCTTCATCTTACTCAAAGCAATAGACTTATAGAGAATTTCATCTAGATTTTTCAAGGAATAATTTGGAAAGCGTTCCTCAAGAAATTTCCATATAGTGTAGGCACACTCAAGAGTAGGCAAGATTCTAATCAAGTTTCTAGGCAAGCCTCTAGTGACAAGATTAACAGTTCTAAGATTCCTAGTCATGTCAATAGATTCATCAAGGGTAGGATGCATAGGATCAACATGAGGTGCACAAGGGCTAGCAATGTACTTGTTCAAATGATATTGATTGAAAATTGCAAGCATCTCATTTTTTCACTCATAAAAATACTCTCCATCAAGAATAGGCACTCTATGTCTAAGACTCCCCAAAGTAGACTCATCCATCTTCCTCCAATGGTGATTAAACCAATGCAATGGAGACCAATGCTCTGATGCCACTTGTAGGATCTTGAGAAGAGTTGTCTAGAGGGGGGGGGGGTGATTAGACACTATGTACCAAAGTTGCAGTTTTTAACCTTATTAAAGTTTAAGTGGAGTTTAGGCACAAGTTTAACTTTTTCAAAACATAACAAGTAAGCATGCAATGAGTATATAGGAAGCGGAAAATAAAGCATGCAACTTGCAAGAAAGTAAGGGAAGGGTTTGGAGAATTCAAACGCAATTGGAGACACGGATGTTTTTGTCGTGGTTCCGATAGGTGGTGCTATCGTACATCCACGTTGATGGAGACTTCAACCCACGAAGGGTAGCAGTTCTTGTGAGTCCACGGAGGGCTCCACCCACGAAGGGTCCATGAAGAAGCAACCTTGTCTATCCCACCATGGCCGTCGCCCACGAAGGACTTGCCTCACTAGTGGTAGATCTTCATGAAGTAGGCGATCTCCTTGCCCTTATAAACTCCTTGGTTCAACTCCACAATCTCATCGGAGGCTCCCAAGTGACACCTAGCCAATCTAGGAGACACCACTCTCCAAGAAGTAACAAATGGTGCGTTGATGATGAACTCCTTGCTCTTGTGCTTCAAATGATAGTCTCCCTAACACTCAACTCTCTCTCATAGGATTTGGATCTGGTGGAAAGAGGGTTTGAGTGGAAAGCAACTTGGGGAAGGCTAGAGATCAAGATTCATATGGTAATGGAATATCTTGGCCTCAACACATGAGTAGGTAGTTCTCTCTCAGAAATAGGATGCTGGAAGTGTAGGTTCAGTCTGATGGCTCTCTCCATGAATGAAGAGGAGGTGGAGGGGTATATATAGCCTCCACACAAAATCTTACTGTTACACACAATTTACCAATCTCGGTTGGACCAAATCAACAAACTCGGTCAGACCAATTTTAGTAAACCTAGTGACCGTTAGGGTTTTCGGTGGGACTGACTTGCATCTCGGTAGGACCGATATGGTTAGGGTTAGGGCATAACGTAATCTCGGTGAGACCGATTACACAAACTCGGTGAGACCGATTTTGGTAATTAGCTAACCAGAGAGTTGGTCAGGCAAACTCAGTGAGACCGATTACTCAAACTAGGTGGGACCGATTTTGGTAATGAGTCAACCAGAAAGTTTGCATTGTAATCTCGGTAGTAACGATTCTCAAACTCGGTGAGACAGATTTTGATAATGGACATACACAGAGAGATTACAATCCCATCTCGGTAAGACCGAGATCCCTATCGGTGAGACCGATCTGCCTAGGGTTTGTGGCAGTGGCTAAGACATCCAAACTCGGTGACGCCGGATAGGAAGAATCGGTGAGACCGATTTTGGCTTTAGGTTTTAGGACATATGTGTGGAAGTGGGAAAGTAGTTGAGGGTTTTTGGAGCATATCACTAAGCACATGAAGCAAGAGGCTCATTAAGCAACACGTCATCCCTCCTTGATAGTATTGGCTTTTCCTATAGACAAAATGTGATCTTGGATCACTAAAATGTAAAATGAAGAGTCTTGAGCTTGAAGCTTGAGCCAATCCTTTGTCCTTAGCATCTTGAAGGAGTTCCCACATCCTTTAGTCCATGCCACTCCATTGTTGAACTTATCTGAAACATACTAGATAAAAGTGTTAGTCCAACAAGAGATATGTTGACATTAATTACCAAAACCACCTAGGGAGCACTTGTGCTTTCAGCTGGCAAGCTAAACGCCGAACTCAAGGGGGAGGACACTCCGAGCGAGGACGAGGATACGCCTCGCTGGCAAGACACTGGGGGACAGAAAAAAATTCCCGCCAGAAGTCAAAACAGTAAATGTTATCCACGTGACAAAAAGGAGAGGCAAATACGCACTCCGAAATACACGAGTCATAGAGCCCGTCACCCATGAGTCCTACCACTGGTCGGCCTGCCCGGTCACTTTCGATCGCGGGGACCACCTAATAGGTATCCGGCAGGAAGGATCAGCCGCCTTGGTGCTGGACCCAATAATAAATGGATACCACCTTACACGAGTCCTTATGGACGGCGGTAGTAGCCTAATCTGATATACCAGGACACCATCCGCAAAATGGGGATAAACCCAACAAACATCAGCTACAGTAATACTACCTTCAAGGGAGTAATACCAGGCACAGAGGCTCGCTGCACGGGCTCTCTAGTACTAGAGGTTGTGTTATTTCGCCCGACAACCTCCGGAGCGAAAGGTTAACCTTCGACATTACTCCATTCCGAAGTGGCTATCAAGCACTACTCGGACGAGAGGCTTTCGCCGTTTCAATGCAATACCGCATTACGCTTTACTCCAACTTAAAATTCCCGGTCCGCACGGCACCATCATAGTACATGGAAATGTTGAGCGTTCGTTCCGAGCAGAAGAACGCACGGCTGCTTTAACAGCCGAACACTAGACGACCTCACCACCAGAGATGATGACCGGTTGTTAGGACCGCGGACACGGTTAGACGAGTCTGGCCAATCATGGGATAGATATTGGTTTGATGGTTACACCCGTATATACGGTACCAGGGGCTTCGCCACGATAATTCGGCTCAACTTTACCCATCTCGACTTTTTCATGGTTTATTTATAATAACAACATTTTTTGCACAAAAACTTTTCACTAAGCACCTCTCTTTTACAGATGACGATCGTGCTACACCCGTCCAGGATACGGCACAACAGAGACACAGGCGCAGACGTGCAGGAGGGACCCGTGCAAAGGTCTCTCTTTAGATTAAGACCCTGTGTAAACCTTTTTTACTTTCTTTTGTTGTTCACATCCTCCGGATTCTCAATACAACCGAGAAGGATGCTGACGTCTTGGCATGTGGCCACGTCATAATATTGCTCGTACCTGGACACTATGGGTTAATTATCCAAGGGCATCACCTAAGCCCAGTATATGTTTCAAAGACCGAACACCTTAGGGAGTGTTCGGCGTCATGAAAGTTAGGCCTTATATGCATCAGCTCGAATCATGTCTTTGGTCAAATATTGGGTTTGCCCGGCTCCTGTGTTTTGCTACCTTACGTTCCGCTCTATCGGCTAAGGTGGCACCGGAGAACTCTTGTGATTGTGCCACAGCTAGCCGGACGAGCACCTCGAGAGAAAGCCGAAAACCGATCGTCATGATAAAGCGAGAGACTGGTCAACCACTCGATGACTTATCGGAATCTTCGGGATTCCTCTGCATTAACGAAGGGCCTTTTCCCGGCCAGGCATGACCGCGCCCCGTATTCGGATGAGCGCGGAGCCACCATGGGCTATATAGTAGCCCCACTGTCAAACTCCTATGGCTAAGTGAAAGTGTTAAAGCAATATAGTCCGATTGCCTAGTTCGCTGCGCTATCACCTCCTTAATGGACCAAGACATTGGATCAAGTGTGAACACGCGTCTTCTGCGAACACCCCCGCATTATATGCGTGGGGGCTGAAGCCGACGACTGCAAACTTTCAGGTTATATACATATACATAAACGGCCGCACAGGAGGCATCATAACACTTTTAGGCAAAAGTATAAAATAGCCTTTATATAATTTAGTAAAACATTGTTTTCAATGGGAATACATGTCATTCGAACATAATATTCTTCGAGCACTGCGCTTCTATTGAACGAGCGCCTTCAAGGACCTCATCAAAGTAGTGCTCGGCAGCTACTCGGCTAACTACCGAACTAGGGGCTGCAATTGCGGTGGATTCCATCTCCGCCCAGTGCGTTTTGACACGGGCAAGTGCCATCCGCGCACCCTCGATGCACGCCGACCTCTTCATAGCATCGATGCACTGCACATCACTAAGGAACTGCTACACCAAGATGAAGTAACTGTTCGGCCTTGGCCCTGCCGGCCACAGGTGACCCACAACAGACCTCATGGCGAGTCCGGACAACCTATGTAGCTCGGCCCATTCGGCCATCCGCTCATTCAGAGGAAGCGGACGTGGTGGACCATTAAATTGCGACCAGAACAGCTTCTCCACTTCGCGATCTCTTTGATCTTTGACGAACTCGGCCGCATCAGCGACTGCTGCCATATCCAGATAGGCGTCTGCAGAACTCAACGTCCGGTCCAGAGGAGCATACTTAGGATCTACGAACTTCATCCGCAGCATAAAGGGCTTCCCAGCCGCGATATCCCCGGCGTGACGCAACTCCTCCTTCATCGCTCTAATTGTTGAGCGGGATTCCTTGGCTGCTACCATGGCGTTCTCCAGCTCCGTAGCCCTCGCTTGGCTTTCCTTCTCAAGAAGCCGGTATCGGTCGGCGGCATCACTTAACTCAACGGCCATCTTGGCCATCTTCTCCTTACTCTGGCAATGGGCAGCTTGTTCGGCCCTCAGCTCTTTAGCCGCCTTTAGAGCGGCCGGATCACTATTCCTGGCTTGCTTTTTGGCTCAGGCAAGTTCCGCCTGAAGGGTCTCCATTGCCGCAGCTCCATCTGTTTTTCACAACATGTTCAGAATACTGGCATTACGCTCCTCTTACCATATGTTGATCACCGGAGAAATTACATACCCCGCGCCTCGTCAAGCCGCTTGTCGACAAGCACGATGTCGGCATCTGCCGCATCAAGTCGTCGCGTTAGCTCGGCAACCTCACAAGTTCGGCTAGCCACCGGACCTCCCGCCACCTGCATATGAAGACGGCTGGATTATTACCTGCGACTATGATCCTCTGTTTACCGACGTTTCCAACGGCAACCAGAGTCTCAGGGGCTACTATCTGCACAGGGCACATTTAAAACATGTGCGGTACTATCAAAAATACACGTCACTTCGCGTACCTCAAAACCTTTCAGCAGACTCATAAAGGCTTCATGCAACCCTCTTTCTATGGATGAAACCATCTCAACCACCGCGCCCATTAGTGCACTATGCGCTTATGAGATACCTCTTGCTCTAGTAGATCCTTCAGTGCATCCGACCGCATGACAGGCGGAGCCGGACCCTTCCGGTTGCTCTCTTCAAGAGCCGGATACTGAGGAGTTCGGGTGGCCAAAGAATCACCCTCTGGCCTTGCCGGATCGGGAGAAGCCCTCCGAGATGACACCTCGGGGTCGCCCGCCTCGTAAGGTGGGATGGCGTGGGGAGGCGTTTCGCTCTGCATCATCTCCGAAAGAAGATCCCCCGAAGACGAACTCTGCCGAGAAGGGCCACGATCCGGACTACAAGACGGATGTTTCAGTTATTTTCCTCAGAAGTAAAGTAGGATGTTTTTTTACTATTAAACCCTTTCTTTTACTTACAGCTCGATGGAGGGCTGATCCCCTTGCAGGCCTTTGTCAGACGGCCGGGGTATCCCACAGGGCGAGACCCTCTGGCGAAGATTTCTTCCCCCGTTTAGAGACTATTGTCTCCGGGCCTTCAGAGGTGGTCCTTTTCCTTCCTTGGGGAGAAGGAGCTTTGGCTTCTTCTCCCCGGTTGTCCGCCTTCACGGAGGTGTCAGCCTCTTTCTTCCCGCCTTTATCCTCCCCTGAGGGCGCTTGGTAGGGTGCAAGCTCCAACATCCGGACCAGTACCCGATCCGGTGAGACCTCGGGGAGGGGGGCCGGAAACCTGATCATCTTCGCCTTCGCTATCCAGTCCTGGTCAAAGAGCGACTTTTTAGAATAATTTCGTGATGAATAGAAATACAATGTGTTCGGCAATAGGGCGACTTACTTGGGTATATGGACGATTGCAGCTCAGACCTGCGTCCTCGGTGGAATCCGGACACATTGCTTGCGGTCCGAAGTACAATTTGTACATCTCCTCGGGCGTCATGCCGAGGAAGTGCTGAATAGCTCGCGGTCCCTCCGGATTGAATTCCCATAGACGAAGGGGACGACGTTTACAGGGCAGGATTCGGCGAAGTAACATTACTTGCGTTACTGTGACCAGACGAATATCTCTTTCGAGGAGATCTCGGATGCGTCCCTGCAATATGGGCACGTCCTTCACTGGCCCCCAGTCTAGCCCCTTGTTGATCCATGACGTTAGTCGTGGAGGGTGACCCGAGCGGAAGGCAGGTGGGGCCACCCATTTGGTACCCCTGGGAGTTGTGACATAAAACCATTCTTTTTTGCCATAAGCTGGACACCTCCTGGAAAGAGCCCTCGGGCCATGGGGCATCGGCGCTTTTGCTTATTACGGCACCTCCGCATTCTGCATACCTCCCCTCAATCGTCTTCGGCTCCACTTGGAAGGTCTTGAGCCACAGGCCGAAGTGAGGGGTGATGCGGAGAAAAGCTTCGCACACGACGATAAAAGACGAGATGTGGAGAATAGAATCCTGAGCTAAATCATGGAAGTCCAGCCCATAATAGAACATGAGCCCCCTCACAGAGGGATCCAGAGCCAGGCCTAGCCCTCAAAGGAAGTGAGATATGAATACTACGCTCTCGCCGGGTTTGGGAGTAGGTATGACCTGCCCTTGAGCAGGCAGCCGGTGCGCAATCTCGCCAGCCAAGAACCTGGCCTCTCTTAACTTCCTGACGTCTTCCTCCGTGACAGAGGAGGGCATCCACCAACGTTGAAGGTTGAATCCGGACATGGATGAAGGTCCGAAGCGCCTGACCTGAGCTTTGGCTGTTGGAACTCGAGGCGGGGGAGGGATTCGATTGAGTTCGAGGAATAAAAAAGGATAGGCCTTGGTCTCTTTATAAAGAGGGTGAATACCAAGCGTCCTCCTCGTGACTGTTTGGGACTTGCCTATAATCGAGGAATCATACCAATGGGCGCGATTGGGCTACCCACGCCTGTATTGATGAGAATCCCGTGATAATGGGACACGATCTCTGCTTCGACAAGACGTGCCAAGGAAACCGCCTCGCGATATGCGACAAGGCAGGTTGAAAAACACGGTTCGATAATAACGGGCCATGGCATGATGTCATGGTATCAAATACGTCGACAGGTCGGATTTGTGAATATTATTCTCTCTACGGTGGAATGTGGATCTTGTTTTGCAGAGTCGGACACTACCCTTGTGTTCAAGATCTTCTAAGGAGTATTCGGAGGAGGAACCCGCCTTGCAATGCCGAACTGCGCGCCGGACTCATCGTCATTGAAGCCTGGTTCAGGGGCTACTGAGGGAGTCCTGGATTAGTGTCACAGCCCTAGGATTTGGTTGCAGATAGTGGCATTGCATCCATGCATCATGTTTAAATTCAAGAAACATGAATTGAGGAAATTTGAAAGCCTCAAAATTTTAATTAAAAGAAGGGCAAATAACCCTGGAAAATCCATGCAATGTTTCCAAAATGCTCTTCAATGATGTTTAATATTTTCGGCAAGGGTTTTCGTCCAAACCAAAAATATGGAACATTTTTTAGGAATTATTTTGGCCATTTGGATTTAAATCAATAAATATTTGAGTTGGATTAAATTCTTCTATAAAAGAATTGGAAGTCCAACAATTCTGAAAAACCTGTGAATGGCTTTGAATATATTGCATCAAGCCCCATAAATATTTTGAGAAGCTACTAAATGATTTGGGCTGTGAATCAAATCAAAACAGAATTGAAATATTAGAAAACAGAAACAGAAATGTGAAGAAGGAGAAAGGAACCTACCTGGCCCACTTACCTCTTGCCGGCCCAGCTGCGCAGCCCAGCCCACCTGGCCTTCCGCCAGTCATCTCTTAGCTCCTGCCAGGAGGACGACATCGTGTTGCCACAAGACGCACTTGCCAGGTATCCACCTCTGCTTTGTCTTGGCGGCCTCCCTTCGAGCCTGTCCGCGCCTGGAGACGCCCAGCACCCCCTCGCCCACTCCCCCACCTCTCTGGCCTCTCCCCACCGCTCTGGCTCTCTCTTCCGCAGTCGCCCGAAGACACCCGCAGCACGCAGCTCATCGCCGCTGTGCCCAGTGGCCCCCCTCGCCTCCCCACTTGTCTGGAAGCTCCGTACTCGTCGCGTACGTCGTCTCTGTCAACACACACGACGCCGGGATCCCTGCAGTAACGCCATCGTCGTCGTCTTCACCGATGGGCACCGAAGATCGCCGGCTGCGGTTCACTGTCTCCAAGTCGTCCTAGAGCTCGTTGAGCTACTCATTGACCTCCCCGTGAGCTCCTCCGCTTTTCCCCTCTCTTCCCCGCGTCATTTTCGCCTCGTAGCCGCCGGCGCCATTGAGGCCGAAGCTCACCTCCGCCCGAGCTCATCGTCGGCGCGGCTCCGTGACAACCGGGTCCCGTGCGATGTATCCGTTGAGTTTGTGAGCACCCGTGGGTTCGGCAAGTGCAAGCCGTTGCTTGATCTGACGGCTGAGGCCCTGTTTCCGTCACCTTCCGAGCTTCGGTCACCGCGGTTGTCGCCGTCGCCGTCGTTTCCGGCCTCCCCGCATCCAACCACTGGATGCGGCACACATCCAGCTCTCTGTAGAGCCAAGCCGCATGCCCAGCCGACACCCGTACCGCGATTCCGGCGCGCCTCCGCCGCGCTGGATGGTCGCCGCCGGCCATACTCCAGCGAAGCTGACGTGGCACGTCATTAGAGGCTAATCACCGGATAATACCGCCACTAACTAACCCCCTAGCTCACTTACGGACGGGCCCCACAACACTTAATTAACCTGGATTAGTTTCTAACTAAGATTAGATTAACTCGATGGGCCTGGCTGTCGAGTTTGACACCTTGATCAGCTTTGACTGGCCCCACTAGTCAGCCTTTGTTCCTTCCATGTTACATCGACATGCGGGACCCACGCGTCGAGTTTGACCCGGGCAGCCCTGTTGACCTCTTGGCCTTAAGCATGGCCTTGATAAGAAGTCATTTTACGGACTAATTTTAATTCAGAAAATTCGAGAAAATGCCCAAAACTTCTAAATTTCATAGAAAATCAACCGTAACTCCAAATGAAATAATTTATATATGAAAAATGATCATAAAAATCCAATCTATCCATCTGTACCTTTTTCGTGCATGTTTGGTCAAGTAAACTTCACTGTTTAGGATGAAACATGAATAGGACAACTTTGATAATAGTTTTGGAGTTGGGATTTCATGTACTTTTGAATTCCACTTCAATCAAAATTACTTGCTGTTGCATTATCCCAAATCACAGCATATTGCCATGTCATGATCATGCATCATATTGTTGCATTGCATTGATTGTGTTTCTTCTTTGTTTGCTGGTGTTTGTCCCCTCTCAGTAGACGACGTACCGACAATGAGTTTGATGACACCGATGAAGAGCTATACTATCTTCAGAAGTGCCAGGCAAGCAAAACCCCCTTGTTCATTTCGATACAATCCCACTCTCTCGCTCCTGCTCTCTTTTACTGCATTAGGACAACAACGATTCAACTGTTACATGCTGCGGTAGTTGAACCCCTTTCCTCTGCATGACCTGTCATTGCCACAGTAACTAGATGAAACCCACTAGCATGCGTAGGAGTTGTTTGAGCCACGATGTGCCTACTCATTCATGCTTGTTTGTCATGCACTGCTATTGCTTAGAGTTGTGTCGTGTCCGATTCATCGGGGATGAATTGGAGGTGTGTGAACATGTCCTACTGTGTGTGAGCTAAGTGTGTGAACACGATTTGGTAAAGGTAATGGTGAGAGGCCATGTAGGAGTACATGGTGGGTTGTCTCATTGCAGCTGTCCTCAGGAACTGAGTTCTATGTTTGTGATCCATGAACAGTTACTACCACACATTGGGTTCCGGTAACTCGACCCCTCTCGACTTATTAATCAACATGATCTCTGTCCAGGAGTTGCAACTAGTTTACGGTGTTTGTAGGTAGTGTTAGTAGTCTGCCAAGTGGCACCCAGTGCAGTGGGCTTGGGATAGACTAGGCCTGATGGCGGTGTACCAAGTGGCACCCGGATGGTGGACTTGGGAACCCTGCACACATCATTTGGGGCGTGGCGACACCCGCCGGATCTCCTTGCGGATGGAACCCGAATAGGCGATAAACCCGGACTAGGGACTTGTGTGGTTAGTCGTCGTGGCCGACTCCTCGCCAAAGCTTCCGCTTGAAGGTTGCCGAGATACACGACGTGTACATGGTGGTAAGTGGCGAGAGCGTGTGTGAAGAAGTACACCCTGCAGGGTTAACATCATCTATTCGAATAGCCGTAATACTGTGAAAAGGACTTACGGGTTGCGCGTGCGGTTCATAGACAAGTGAAAGTGGATACTCTAAAATACGCCAAGATAAGCGTGAGTGCTATGGATGGGCGTTCTCGTAGGGAGACGGGAGCGGATCCATAGTGGTGTATTGATATGGTGAATATGTGGACTCGTGTGCGCCACCTCAAAAGAGTTACTTGTAGTCATAGTTTAGGATAGCCACTGAGTCAAAGCTGGCTTGCTGCAGTCAAACTCCACCAACCCCTTTGTTGATACTGATGCATATGTATCTAGTTCTGATGTAAGTCTTGTTGGGTACATTTGTACTCACGTTTGCCTATTTTATGTTTTTGCAGAGACTTCCGTCTCACTAGTAGTTCCGCATGGACTTCGACATTTAGCTTGTTACCTCAGCTACGATCTTGAGCCCTCGGTAGGATCTAGTAGTTAGTCAGGCTTCTCAGCCTTTTTCATTTGTAGATGTCTGTACTCAGACATGTTAAACTTCCGCATGTGCTTTGACTTGTATGCTCTGAATGTTGGGTCAAGAGACCCATGTTTGTAATATCTCGCTCCTCGGAGCCTATTGAATAAATACTTGAGTTGTAGGGTCATGTTGTGATGCCATGTTGTATTTGCACATATCGAGCATATTGTGTGTATGTTATTGAAATGCTTGGTATGTGTGGGATCCGACAACCTAGTTGCTTATCCTTGGTAGCCTCTCTTATGGGGAAATGTAGTCTTGTGCTTCCATGAGCCATAGTAGTCCCTTCTGACCCGGTTCACCGGAGTCCTGCTAGCCCAGCACTACCGCTCCGGAACACTTGTTGGCGGCGGCATGTGATTCACTTGCCGTTCACGTATGCATCCCTTCGGGGAAATGTCACGCGGTGACATCCGAGTGCGCCTAACTGCTACAACCCGGTTCACGGAGTCTGAGTCCTGATTAGCCAGTGCTCTGCCGGATTCGCACGCGGCGTGACATGCTCGATGTTGATTCATGTATGCATGTCCCCGTAAGTTAGTGCCACTTTGGGTTCACGACTAGTCATGTCGGCCCGGGTTCTCTGTCATATGGATGCTAGCGACACTATCATATACGTGAGCCAAAAGGTGCAAACGGTACCGGGCCATGGTAAGGTGACACCCGTGGGAATACCGTGCGTGAGGCTGCAAATTGATATGAGGTGTTACCGGCTAGATCGATGTGGCTTGGAATCGGGGTTCTGACAGCTTTGGTATCAGAGCCTGACTGTCTGTAGGATTACCAAGCCAAACTGGTCGAAGTTGAGTCTAGAAATTCTTTAATTATATAAGGGAATTGATTGTGGGATGGAACATAAGGCTCTTTTTACTCCTTATACCTTATGCCCTTCTGATCTGAGTCATCTTATCTTTCCTACGGGGTTAAGGAACTAGGCTTTCTCTTCTGTCTATCAGGATCACGTGTTACTAATCAATAGACTTATAAGATTGTTGGATTAAAGTCTCAGTTCAGTTCCTACTACTTCCGTATGTTAACTGTTGATCTCGAAACCTTGATATTGTGCTTTTGAGTGGCTATGCCACCATTTTGTAGGATGTCTTAAATCCTTTGGAGCATTTGCAGCCGTTATGCTTTGTCAAAGTCGTCCCGGTTTCTAAACAATCTGGTGCATTTAAAAATCCTTTCATACGGTTTCGATGTTCCTTTAGGCGGGTTAATCACACTAATTGTTGAGTTGAGGTATTCTATTGCCTCGACATTTATGTTGGAGCTATTATTATGACCCTAGGTGTCTAGAGTATCACTTAGTAATCCAGCCATGCTTTGTGTTCCCGGTGTGATGATTACGGCCATCATTCTCGAAAGCATCCCGTGATGCCACTTAGTAGTAGGTATTCTACTCACGGGTTTACGAACCGAGATTTCCCTACTTACTTCATGTTGTTAGTGTTGCTCGTACCTTTAGGATATTAGTAACCTTTGCGATAGTCTTGAGGTCCGTGGTACATCATTCTTCTAAATACCATGAACCATTCTTGGCAGAAGTTCCTTGAACCAAGAGATCACGACAAGAGTGCTCTCGATGGGTTCTCCATTCTATTTTGCGACTCTGCCAGTTCAACCTTTCTGCATGGGTTATCTGGAAGAAATATGCTGAATTTGTTCGGCATACTAATCCATGCATCCACAACTCAGAAAAACATGTGTTCCTTTGAGTTGTCCCTCTATAGTTGTTTTCTGGCCCTCGTCTATCGATTGATAGTCAGGAGTAGTTATGCATTCGTGTTCATCGATGCCACTACTCTTGTGGCCCGTCAAGCCATTCTATTCGGGAATGACTAGGAGAAACAAACTCCAGTACATCATCCATATCTAGGATTGGGTCAAAGCAATTGTATTCCGCGGATCAAACTGCCAAACCAGCTTTTGCTCTGCTGTAGCTTGGAGTGTTACCATCTTTATGTCAAGACTGTCATGAGAATTGCACCACCTCTTATGAATTCTTGGCCTTGATAATACTTATTGCCATCATGGTTCATTCCTCGGTTCCCGTGTTATTGTAACCGGAATCTTTGACAAGTGTACTTAGTGATGTGCGAAATCAATACCCCTAGCAACTCTGTTGATTGGTATTTAATGGACAATACTCTCATTCTTAGTGTGCTGGTTATTGAATTATCATTCTAAGACTGATCGTGCTACCTAGTCCATTTTTCCTGGTGCACCCTTCGATCAAGAGTTAGGATTGCATCAATCCCTCTCTTGTTTGGTCACATCGTCTTGCCACGAAAAGCAAGATTGTTCTCGAGCTTAGTAACATATCGGTGGTTCATGATTTTCGAATATCTTCTGGAAATATCACCGGGTTGTCCCCGACGTTATGTTCAGCTCGTGATCAAGTTGGTTTCTCGTAAACCACCCCTTCTCCAAGAATCTGTGTTGGAAACCCTTGAGCTAGTTGGTTAAGCCAAACAACAACTTGGAGAGTTGGAACATAAAAGCTTGTCCGCCTCAGTTCATTTCAAAGGATATCCTTGTGTGTGTGTGTGTTGAAGAGAGATGATATCTTCATCGATTGTTCCTCGTGATCGGTGGTTGAATCTATCGTCTTGTCAAAACCTTGATTTGAGTGTGGGCTATCGTCAAATCAAATCAGAACCAACGATGTTCATAATGTTGTCTTACTCGCGGTTGTCCCTCGAGCATACACCATTACATCTTTTGGGTCTGACCTATACTATCGCCTTGTTCACATAGTTTTGGAATTCCACCTACATGGAAGCCTGGATGGATTGTTGTTGATCCCATCGACAACAATTTTATCTTGTCCATGATTCATGTTGAACATCTAAGTTAGTATTGGAAACTTTGTAAGCATTGCCTTCATGTTCCGTTCATGAAGCATATGTTCGGATGAAAGAAGTGACTTCCTCTAATACATGTGCATTTGATGCAAGTTGCCGTCGTGAATTCGAGAAAGTCAATGTTGCTTCCTCTGGAATCTTCCCAAGTCAGTCATGCATGTGTGAAGTATACTTTGGTTTGTGAGATTAGCTACCTCCATTCCACATGTATTTCCTAGCACACCAAGCCAGCGATGGATTTGTTCAAGAAAAGGGAGTCTCATGTGCTAATCCTAGGTCATGCACACGACTTCGTTATCTTCAATGATGGTTCCCAACCTGAACTTCGGTAGTGTTTTATTATAAGACTACCACGTGGTCATGCTTATGCAGGATAAGCGTGATCACATGTTTGTAGCAGAACCGGCTCATGTTTGGAGCTTACTACCATAGTTCATTTCCTCGTAATCGTATGTTGCAATCCTTTCTTTCGGACATGATGAGTGCAGAATATTACGACACCAACCAGATCTGAATCTCGGTGCAGATATGATGGTTGGAGCATTTTCCAAGAACTATAATATTGGTCTCTCGATAACCGGTAAAGTGGATGCCGTGGCCAACACACCCAACCGGAAGACCCTTATTGTAGTATCTTGATTGAGGAAGTTGGCCACCTCCCGATGAGGATTTCGTAGGATTTACTACATAGTTATTCCTAATGGATTCTTGTGCTCCTGACGTCCGACCTTTTACTTGATGTTTTAGATGCCAAACCATATCTATAAATGGGTTATGCCAGCACAACAAGGAGAACATTAGAAGCAGAGTGCTAAATGCCTCTCGGTCGATCATCCAGATTTTGTTTCCTTGGCCTCGCTATGGTGAAATCTGAGAAGGTGTTATCTTCCTTTGCATCTGCATCGTCCATCACTATTCATCATGGTAGTATGTTGTGTTGCCAGGATCCTTGACACGGATGTTGGTAGAACCTTGATGAATATGGAAATGCTCAAGTTCTTGAGAGCATGCACAAGCAAAATCATCCCTTGCGTTGTCTTCAACAAGGTAGTCCACATCATCCATTCTAGTCTGGGTATGCCATCCCTTCTTACTCCGCCAAACAATTGTTGTGATTTTCCTTAGGTTGGTATAAGAGTTTCAATGATATCTGAATCAAAAGTAATTCTTTTTCCACTTAAGGGAATATTTCTGCAAGTCACCTTCCCTAAGGTGCCATTTTGGAATGATGGCACATAACCCCTTGTCATCTGTTCCACTCCATCCCTCTAGATGTGTGCTTCGTGTCTCAGCTCGAGAGATGTTGCTATGTCTCACCCCGTGAGTTGATCCTGAGTTGCTTGATCTCCGAGATGATCGATTCTTTTAGAGTTTTTGCTGCCTCTCGTTGTCTTGTTAGATGTAGTTCCCAAAGCAAGACAACAAGAAAATGACGGTGATCGAATCAACATTCTTATGAAGTGCAACCTGGATCATGAAGATCGTGTTAGCTTTGTGTCCCCTCTGTCTTCTTACCTCGCGTCTTGAATCTCGGGACGAGATTCTCGTTTAGTGGGGGTGAGTTGTCACAGCCCTAGAATTTGGTTGCACATAGTGGCATTGCATCCATGCATCATGTTTAAATTCAAGAAACTTGAATTGAGGAAATTTGAAAGCCTCAAAATTTTAATTAAAAGAAGGGCAAGTAACCCTGGAAAATGCATCCAATGTTTCCAAAATGCTCTTCAATGATGTTTAATATTTTCGGCAAGGGTTTTCGTCCAAACCAAAAATATGGAACATTTATGAGGAATTATTTTGGCCATTTGGATTTAAATCAATAAATATTTAAATTGGATTAAATTCTTCTATAAAAGAATTGGAATTCCAACAATTCTGAAAAACCTGTGAATGGCTTTGAATATATTGCATCAAGCCACATAAATATTTTCAGAAGCTACTAAATGATTTGGGCTGTGAATCAAATCAAAACAGAATTGAAATACTAGAAAATGTAAATGTAAATGTGAAAAAGGAGAAAGGAACCTACTGGCCCACTTACTGTTGCGGCCCAAATGCTGAGCCCAGCCCACTGGCCTTCTGCCAGTCATGTCCTAGCTCCTGCCAGGAGGACGACGTCGTGTCGCCCGCGCACGCACTTGAGGTATCCACCTCCTGCTTCGTGCTGGCGGCCTCCCCTTCGAGCCTGTCCGCGCCTGGAGATGCCCAGCACCCCCTCGCCCACTCCCCCCACCTCTTTGGCCTCTCCCCACCGCTCTGGCTCTCTCCGCACTTGAAGACACCCTTGGCCTTGAGCTCATCGCCGCTGTGCCCAGTGGCCTCCCCTCGCCTCCCCACTTGTCTGGAAGCTCCGTACTCGTCGCGTACGTCGTCTCTGTCAACACACACGACGTCGGGATCCCTGCAGTAACACCATCATCGTCGTCTTCACTGACGGGCACCGAGGATCGCCGGCTCCGGTTCACCGTCTCCAAGTCGTCCCAGAGCTCGCTAAGCTACTCATCGACCTCCCCGTGAGCTCCTCCGCTTTTCCCCTCTCTTCCCCGCGTCATTTTCGCATCGTAGCCGCCGCCGCCATTGAGGCCGAAGCTCACCTCCGCCCGAGCTCATCGCCGGCGCGGCTCCGGTGACCTTCGGGTCCCGTGCGTGTATCCGTTGAGTTCGTGAGCACCCGTGGGTTCGGCAAGTGCAAGCCGTTGCTCGTTTTGACCATTGTGGCCCCGTTTCCGTCACCTTCCGAGCTCCGGTCACCGCGGTTGTCGCCGTCGCCGTTGTTTCCGGCATCCCCGCACCCAACCACCTGCACCACTAGATGTAGCACACATCCAACTCTCTGTAGAGCCAAGCTGCATGCCCAGCCGACACCCGTAGCGCGATTCCGGCGCGCCTCTGCCGCGCTGGATGGTCGCCGCCGGCCATACTCCGGCGAAGCTGACGTGGCACGTCATTAGCGGCTAATCACCCGCTAGTACCGCCACTAACTAACCCGCTAGCTCACTTTGATGACGGGCCCCACAGCACTTAATTAACCTGGATTAGTTTCTGACTAAGGTTAGATTAACTCCAGTGGGCCCTGGCTGTCAGGTTTGACCTGCCCAGTCAGCTTTGACCTGGCCCCACTGGTCAGCCTATGTTCCTTCCATGTTACACTGACATGCGGGACCCACGCGCCAAGTTTGACCCGGGGCAGCCTCATTGACTCTTGACGCAAGCATGGCCTTGAAGAAGTCATTTTCTGGATTAATTTTAATTCAAAAAATTCCAGAAAATGCCCAAAACTTCTAAAATTCATAGAAAATCAACCGTAACTCCAAATGAAATAATTTATATATGAAAAATGATTAAAAAATCCAATATATCCATCTGTACAATTTTCATGCATGTTTGATCAAGTTAACTTCACTGTTTAGGATGAAACATGAATAGGACAACTTTGATAATAGTTTTGGAGTTGGGATTTCATGTACTTTTGAATTCCACTTCAATCAAAATGACTTGCTGTTGCATTAGCCCAAATCACAGCATATTGCCATGTCATGATCATGCATCATATTGTTGCATTGCATTGATTGTGTTTCTTCTTTGTTTGCCGTTGTTTGTCCCCTCTCAGTAGACGACGTACCGACGATGAGTTCGATGACACCGATGAAGAGTTATACTATCTTCAGATTCAGTCCCACTCTCTCGCTCCTGCTCTCTTTTACTGCATTAGGACAACAACGATTCAACTGTTACATGCTGCGGTAGTTGAACCCCTTTCCTCTGCATGACCTGTCATTGCCACAGTAACTAGATGAAACCCACTAGCATGAGTAGGAGTTGTTTGAGCCCTGATGTGCCTACTCATTCATGCTTGTTTGTCATGCATGCTATTGCTTAGAGTTGTGTCAGGTCTGATTCATCAGGGATGAATTGGAGGTGTGTGAACATGTTCTACTGTGTGTGAGCTAAGTGTGTGAACACGATTTGGTAAAGGTAGCAGTGAGAAGCCATGTAGGAGTACATGGTGGGTTGTCTCATTGCGGTAGTCTTCAGAACTGAGTTACGTGTTTGTGATCCATGAACAGTTACTACCACACATTGGGTTCCGTAACTCGACCCTCTCGACTTATTAATCAACATGATCTCTGTCCGGGAGTTGCAACTAGTTTACGGTGTTTGTAGGTAGTGTTAGTAGTCTACCAAGTGGCACCCGATGCAGTGGGCTTGGGATAGACTAGGCACGATGGCGGTGTACCAAGTGGCACCCGGATGGTGGACTTGGGAACCCTGCACACATCGTTTGGGGCCGTGAGCGACACCCCGGCCGGATCTCCTTGCGGATGGAACCCGAAAAGGCGATAAACCTGGACCAGGGACTTGTGTGGTTAGTCAGGTCGTGGCCGACTCCCTCGCCAGGCTTCCGCTTGAAGGTTGCCGAGATACACGACGTCTACATGGTGGTAAATGGCGAGAGCGTGTGTGAAGAAGTACACCCCTGCAGGGTTAACATCATCTATTCGAATAGCCGTGTCCGCGGAAAAGGACTTCTGGGTTGCCCGTACAGTTCATAGACAAGTGAAAGTGGATACTCTAAAGTACGCAAGATAAGCGTGAGTGCTATGGATGGCGTTCTCGTAGGGAGACGGGAGCGGATCCATAGTGGTGTATTGATATGGTGAATATGTGGACTCGTGTGCGCCACCTCAAAAAAGTTACTTGCAGTCATAGTTTAGGATAGGCACTGAGTCAAAGCTGGCTTGCTGCAGTCAAACTCTACCACCCCCTTTGTTGATACTGATGCATATGTATCTAGTTCTGATGTAAGTCTTGTTGGGTACATTTGTACTCATGTTTGCCTATTTTATGTTTTTGCAGAGACTTCCGTCTCACTAGTAGTTCCGCGTGGACTTTGACGTTTAGCTTGTTACCTCAGCTACGATCTTGAGCCCTCTGCAGGATCTAGTAGTTAGTCAGGCTTCTCAGCCTTTTTCATTTGTAGATGTCTGTACTCAGACATGTTAAACCTCTTCATGTGCTTTGACTTGTATGCTCTGAATGTTGGGTCAAGAGACCCATGTTTGTAATATCTCGCTCCTCGGAGCCTATTGAATAAATACTTGAGTTGTAGAGTCATGTTGTGATGCCATGTTGTATTTGCACATACCGAGCATATTGTGTGTATGTTATTGAAATGCTTGGTATGTGTGGGATCCGACAAGCTAGTTGTTTATCCTTGGTAGCCTCTCTTATGGGGAAATGTAGTCTTGTGCTTCCATGAGCCATAGTAGTCCACTACAGCCCGGTTCACCGGAGTCCTGCTAGCCCAGCACTACTGCTCCGGAACACTTGACTGGCCGGCATGTGATTCACTTCGTTCCTGTGTCCGTCCCTTCAGGGAAATGTCATGCGGTGACATCCGGAGTCCTGCCTAGCCTGCTACAGCCCGGTTCACCAAAGTCCTGTTAGCCTAGTGCTACAGCCCGGATTCGCATGCTGCTGACCGACATGCTCGATGTTGATTCATGTATGCCTGTCCCCATAAGTTAGTGCCACTTTGGGTTCACGACTAGTCATGTCGGCCCGGGTTCTCTATCATATGAATGCTAGTGACACTATCATATACGGGAGCCAAAAGGCGCAAACAGTCCCGGGCCATGGTAAGGCGACACCCGTGGGAATACCGTGCGTGAGGCCCAAAGTGATATGAGGTGTTACCGGCTAGATCGATTTGGCTTGGAATCGGGGTCCTGACAATTAGGGGGTATCCGGACAGCCGGACTATATCCTTTAGCCGGACTGTTGGACTATGAAGATACAAGAATGAAGACTTCGTCTTGTGTCCGGATGGGACTCTCTTGGCGTGGAAGGCAAGCTTGGCGATACGGATATGTAGATCTCCTTTTGTTGTAACCGACTCTGTGTAACCCTAGCCCCCTCCGGTGTCTATTTAAACCGGAGGGTTTAGTCCGTAGGACAACAACAATCATACCATAGGCTAGCTTCTAGGGTTTAGCCTCTACAATCTCGTGGTGGATCAACTCTTGTAATACTCATATTCATCAAGGTCAATCAAGCAGGAAGTAGGGTATTACCTCCATAGAGAGGGCCCGAACCTGGGTAAACTTCGTGTCCCTTGCCTCCTGTTACCATCCGCCTTAGACGCACAGTTCGGGACCCCCTACCCGAGATCCGCCGGTTTTGACACCGACATATACCCTGCCCGGAGTTTGGCAAGTGAGTACAATAGTGATCTAGGAGTAGATCACTGGACAGCGGTCAAAATTATCCTCAGTAGAATAAGGAAATATTTCTCGGTTATGGAGGTGACAAAGAGTTCATCGTAAAGAATTACGTCGATGCAAGCTTTGACACCGATCTAGATGATTCTGAGTCTCGATCTAGATACATATTCAAAGTGGGAGCAATTAGCTAGAGTAGCTCCGTGCAGAGTATTGTAGACATAGAAATTTTCAAAATACATACGGATCTGAATGTTGCAGACCATTAGACTAAAAATTTCTCACACAGGAAAAACATGATCATACCTTATTACTCTTGGGTGTTAATCACATAGTGATGTGAACTAGATTATTGACTCTAGTAAACCTTTTGAGTGTTGGTGACATGGCGATGTGAACTATGGGTGTTAATCACATAAAGATGTGAACTATTGGTGTTAAATCACATGGCGATGTGAACTAGATTATTGACTCTAGTGCAAGTGGGAGACTGAAGGAAATATGCCCAAGAGGCAACAATAAAGTTGTTATTTATATTTCCTTATATCATGATAAATGTTTGTTATTCATGCTAGAATTGTATTAACCGGAAACTTAGTACATGTGTGAATACATAGACAAACAGAGTGCCACTAGTATGCCTCTACTTGACTAGCTCGTTGAATCAAAGATGATTAAGTTTCCTAGCCATAGACATGAGTTTTCATTTGATTAATAGGATCACATCATTAGAGAATGATGTGATTGACTTGACCCATTCCGTTAGCTTAGCACTTGATCGTTTAGTATGTTGCTATTGCTTTCTTCATGACTTATACATGTTCCTATGACTATGAGATTATGCAACTCCCGAATACCGGAGAAACACTTTGTGTGCTACCAAACATCACGACGTAACTGGGTGATTATAAAGGTGATCTACAGGTGTCTCCGATGGTGTTTGTTGAGTTTTCATAGATCGAGATTAGGATTTGTCACTCCGATTGTCGGAGAGGTATCTCTGGGCCCTCTCGGTAATGCACATCACTATAAGCCTTGCAAGCAATGTGGCTAATGAGTTAGTTGTGGGATGATGCATTACGGAACGAGTAAATAGACTTGCCGGTAATGATATTGAACTAGGTATGGTGATACCGACGATCGAATCTCGGTCAAGTAACATACCGATGACAAAGGGAACAACGTATGTTGTTTGCGGTTTGACCGATAAAGATGTTCGTAGAATATGTAGGAGCCAATATGAGCATCCAGGTTCCTCTATTGGTTATGACCGGAGACGTGTCTCGGTCATGTCTACATAGTTCCCGTACCCGTAGGGTCCGCACGCTTAATGTTCGGTGACGACCGGTATTATGAGTTTATGTGTTTTGATGTACCGAAGGTTGTTCGGAGTCCCGGATGAGATCACGGACATGACGACGAGTCTCAAAATGGTCGAGACATAAAGATTGATATATTGCAAGGTTATATTCGGACACCAGAAGGGTTCAGGGGGACACCGGATAAATACCGGAGTACCGGGAGGTTACCGGAACCCCCCGGGTAGTATATGGGCTTTAATGGGCTTTAGGGAGAGAGGAGGGGCTGGCTAGGGCTGGGCCGCCCCCCCCCCCCCCCCGCAAGCCTAGTCCGAATTGGACTAGGGGGGAGGGGCGGCGCCCCCTCCTTCCTTCTCCTCCTCTCCTTCCCTTCCCCCTTCTCCTACTCCTACTAGGAAAGGGGAGTGCTACTCCCGGTGGGAGTAGGACTCCCCCCTTGGCGCGCCCTCCTCTTAGGCCGGCCGCCTCCCCCCTTGCTCCTTTATATATGGGGGCAGTTGGCACCCCAGAGACACACAAGTTGATCATTGATCTTTAGCCGTGTGCGGTGCCCCCCTCCACCATAATCCACCTCGGTCATATCGTTGCGGTGCTTAGGCGAAGCCTTGCGTTGGTAGTATCATCAACACCATCATCACGCCGTCGTACTGACGGAACTCTCCCTCGAAGCTCTACTGGATCGTGAGTTCGTGGGACGTCACTGAGCTGAACGTGTGCAGATCGCAGAGGTGCCGTACATTCGGTACTAGGATTTGTCGATTGTGAAGACGTAGGAGTACATCAACCGCGTTGTCATAACACTTCCGCGTACGGTCTACGAGGGTACGTGAACAACACTCTCCCCTCTCGTTGCTATGCATCACTGCGATCTTGCGTGTGAGTAGGAAAATTTTGAAATTACTACGTTCCCCAACACACACACGACCATGTTACTGTACAATGTCGCTGCCTTGCTCGTCATAATTTTCCTCGATGCCATCACCAGCCTTTACCCCGCATCCAAATTTGTATTGCCACGATGGGACAGCACCATCTCGCACCAACATTCATCCGTGGGCACCATGCATCTGAACAAGATTTATTCCTTGTCCATTGGGATATTGTCACGACCGGATTTTCAATAAAAATATTTATTGAACAACCGACCCATGAAATCCAATATGAGGATAAATCCTCCATATCGGTAGACAAAACTTGGATACAAGAAGCCAGTAGCATTACAATATTACAAGGGTCGGACTAAAGATGCCCAACCAATTATTACAACACGCCAATAATTATACATGATGGCGGATATGGCACAAGGTGTAGGGTGGAAATACTCTTGACTTGGAGTATGCATGGTTGGTGGAATAACAGTGGGGGTTTAATAAGTCTACTGCCTTTGGGCGGCTCATCGGCGTCGAGGTGAGGCTCGATGAATTTATTTGGGTAGCGGAAGTGGATATTTTACAAGGACTAATCCAGGGTCGCACGACATCGACCGGGATTCCTCTAGGCGTCGGACTCGCCATCGAACTCTTCATCCAAGAGATCGCCACAAAGATCCGCCAAATCAACAAGCGAGGTGAGTACTATGAAAGTACTACGCAAGACGATTCGGACAAAAGATACAACAAATGGAAGCATGAATACGACATAGTTAATCTTAACAATGCTCAATTAAAGCAGTATAGAAAAATAATTAAAATGGGAGTCGGCGGTAGTCCGCTCGAAAACCCAAGGAGGCAAACTTAAAACGATCGATTATGCGAAGCCCACGCCTCGAAAGATGATTAAATAAGCAAAATATTGCCTGATCGAGGCGTCGAGCGACACCTCATAAAGGGCTTATATTGAAATAAAATGCATGCGGCGCGCGCAATGGACGTCTGGCGACATCACGTAAAGGGCTTATAATAAAAATAAGTAACATCAATGCCGCAATCGGACGTCCCGAGCGACATCACAGAAAGGGCTTATAAGAAAAATAAGTAACGGCAATGTCATGATCGGACGTCTGGCGACATCACGTAAAGGGCTTATAATAAAAATAAGTAACAGCAATGCATGATCGGACGTCTGAGCGACATCACAGAAAGGGCTTATAATAAAAATAAGTAACAGCAATGCCGCAGTCGGACGTCTGAGCGACATCACAGAAAGGGCTTATAATAAAAATAAGTAACAACAATGCCGCAGTCGGACGTCTGAGCGACATCACAGAAAGGGCTTTCATCACAAGGATATAGCACTCACAAATAATATTCAACACATGAATTTAAACGAGTTAGTCCATCCACAGGAATAAACATTTAACCGGACTTAGTACTCTTGTGATTCACCGGAGTATCTGTCACCAAAACTGACACTTGTCAGGATAAGATAATACAGAACTAGGACATGGATAAGATGATTCGAGGATTTATGACTCTGCAGAGTTTGTACTAAAATTACCCACAGCCAACGGATTTCCGTAGTCCTGAAGGACTTGTTCCGTTTATGGTATTTCGGAAGAAACACAGCTAACCAAAGACACACCCATCCTACCTTACGATGCCAGAATCACCCAGCACGTCGTCCAAGAAAAACTTTTGAGACGGGAGATCACAATCTCGAGTAGCATGGGATCAAATTTATATTCTTGGCGCTCTAAGGGGTGCCCCCTCTCGGTCCCAACGGAAACACCCATGCCTCGACGGATGATCGGCTTTAGAGCCAGTTCTTTAACCTCATGATTCTCCGTAATCGTGATTACGGGAAACGCCCAGAGAATCATCCGCCTACGTAATCGCCCCGCCCAGTTCTTTTCTCGTGATTCTAACCTGTGATTGTTGTATGAGTTGTGTGCTTTGAAATGTGCATGTAACGCCCTAGACCGAAGTGTGTGATATATTGGTAACACTTGGTTATTTTGAACACGAAAACGAGTTGCAAATCTCATAAAGCATATAATATTGCAATATAAAGCAAGTTGCAAAATCATAAATTGCTTAGTATTACAATTTAGGACCAAAGTTGGAAATATTATATAGTGCTAAATATTACAAGTTAAAAGCGAATTGCAAACTACAAGATGGACGCTCTCAAGGTACAAGACTGACAAAGAATAGCCTCACGTGTAGCGTTCATGGTACCATCATCTTCGTGGTAAAGCGTTGGCACCAGAAAGCGGTTGTGCAGGTTGCACGTCGCATCATTGTCAAACTTGTCAAAATGCTCATCACGTAATTTGCTATCACGAATGTAGTGGTGAAGACACATGCACGCAGTGATGATCATCTTTTGGGTCTCCGGTTTGTACCGTGGTATGCCTTGGAGAATACACCATTTCATCTTGAGAACACCAAACGTTCTTTCGACAACATCTCGCAAAGAAGAATGACGATGGTTGAATGTCTCATACCTCCCCATGGGAGGGTGTTGTTGGAAATCGGGTACAAGATACCGTTGTCCTTTGTATGGTGCTAGATATCCAACTCTGTTTGGATATCCAGAGTCGACAAGGTAGTATTTATCTACAATAAGACATAGGAGGTTAACAAGAAGGTACAGTAGCATCACCGAGAATAACATGTGTACATACAAGAGATTACTGTTGGTGGTTGTGGGAAATGCTCATAACGAACTATAGCATCGCTCCATACACGTGTGTCATGAATAGATCCGGGCCATCCAGGAACAACAAAAGTGAACCTCATATCAAAATCACACACTGCCATGACATTTTCGCTTGTGTACCCTTTTCTGTTCCTCGTGTTGGGGCTCCAATTCCTTAGGCACAACCACTTTAATATGTGTTCCATCTATGGCTCCAATAGCATTTTTGAAATGAGGCCAGAACCTTGTTTTTCTAAGTATGGGGTGAGGTTCAGAGAAGGATGGATCCATTGGTCTAATGTAGTCACCCGCCATGTGGTCCACACACTCCAAAACCTCATGGAATTTTTGTTAGTGATGTAACGACTGTGTGCAAACCGATCTGCAACATTGTCAGTTGTCTGCGTTGTTCCCAAAGTCCATAGAAAAAGTGCCAGCGCTTCTTTGGATGATATGTTGCAAGTTGACTTAAGCCCATACTTCTCAACCAACAGATCGTGTAATGGGTAAAACACTGACCTCCTCATTCTTTACATAGCATAGAAAGCTTTTGGATCCTTCTCCTTCTCTTCCACCCATTGGAGGCCTGTAACATGTGGTAATCTTCTTGACGCATACGGCAATGATTTGCTTGACGACGCCATTTCCAAAGCAAATGCAAGCATTCCAGCCTCAAATTCCTCATCTTCTTGCTTTTTTTATCCATCTGCCACAACCACATACACATATAGGATGTTACAACAATTCGTACAAGAGGAAAAGAGTAGCTCATAACAAGGTGCGAGCAAAAGAGTAGTTCATAAGAAGGCAAACAACATAATTCAATTCGGTGCAAGTTCAAAGCAAATACAATGGTTCAACAAAATAAAATAGTTCACTACGATACAAGTTGGAAGCATTTGAAACATAGAGGTTCTACTTAAATGTAAACTACTTTTTTACTAAGCAGCAGTCATTTCATACCACTACAAAATTCATACAGTAGCAATCATTCATGCAATTTTTCATTGCTATAAACAGAGTTCGAACAGTAGCAATCAATCATACAAATTTTGTACTAACCAAATAACCATGCAAATCGAAAACAGCATAAGCAAACAAGTAGCAAGATAATTTTTTGATTCATACAAACAGAGTTGAACTAATATGTAACCGAGATATGACAGAGAGAAGGGAGAAAGGATGAGATAGAGAGGATCTCACCAACACCGTGAAGTGGGCTCGGTCGACGCCGGGCGCCTCCTGTAGGGCGGTTGGGTCGGTCTTGGGAAGCCGATTCGGCTCTTCTGCCGCAGGCGGTTGGGTCGGGCGGGAAGCCGGTTTGCCTCCTCTGCCGGGCGCCGAGGGGTCGGGGTGGCTGTGGACCGGACGGGATGCCTCAGAGGACCGCCGGCAGAGCTGATGATTTCAGGCGGGGAATCCGGGCGTGGCGCCAACCCTAGGTCGAACGGGATGGGGATGAGCGACGGGACGAGCGATCGGGGAATCGACGAGTACTTTGGCTGGGCCTCTGTCGGTCGGCTGGCCCGAGTGGCATATTGGGGTAATTTCTACATCCAATAGGGGTATTTGCTAAAAGTGAATCGTTTTGCTTATGCGGGAATCGCGAGAATCGTCAAGTTTGCTCGATTCTGAAATACACTGCCGATTGTGGGTGATTCTAGACGATTCCTGGAGAAGCAATGAGTTCTTTTGCGATTGTGATTTTCCAGGCAGTGATTCTTCAGAATCGAGTCGAAAGAACTGGCCCTTAATCCAGGGCCATGGAACCATCATCACGGCCTCTCCATTTGGTGTGTACCAGGAAAGCGGTTTGCTACTTACTAAGCCATATCCCTTGCGGAAAACATGTGGTAGTACGGGAAGGGAAATTGATGGGAACCGAATCGACACGGGTTGACAGAAGTCAAATAGTATGGCATAAGACTGGAATGCTACAACACTGCCATCTTACCCATCCTCATGCCAACACATGGCCGTGCACATTCACATCCAACACGTATGGATTATCGAACTCACTTGCCTCAACTTTGCATGAAAAATAACATTCATCGGTATGCTCACAAACATGCCATGAAACTACTTAATGCAAACCTGCGGAACACTCATCATATCAAAAGTTCAAACATGCTTGTCTGGTTCAGAGTAGTCGGAGCCTAGTTCGGTGAAGTTTGCGGTCCCGTCACCTCCTTCGGTATCTACGGTATAAAGAAAACATACGCGCTAACGTAAATACCGTGAGGTGCACAACAATTACTCCAAGTATTTTTGAAATAAATCTGGTAAAAAACTAGACAAAATTTTAAAGAGGACAGAAAAAGAATCAATCAAAAATACTTTTCTAATTAAAAGTTATAAGAGTTTTGGTCCAAGGACCCATCTAAAATGAAATGTAAAGTTTCTGTGGGGTTCTGCGGAAAAGTCCAGATAACGTTTCGTTTAAAAGAAACGGCTGAGAGACTGACAGGCGGGCTTCACCCGTCAGGTTTGAATTTTCAAACGAGGGAAAACAGAGTGCAACGGCGCCGAGAGGTGCGGTGAGCCGCATGGCGATCCACGGCGCAGGTAAGGTGATCGGGTGTACCTGCGTGATCGGTCGCCCTTCCGCGCCTGTGGGTGGTGGCAGAGGTCGTCGGCGAGCACCACGTCGACGGCGGCCCTTGCTCCGGCGGACGGCGGTTAGGACAGTCGTGGATCTCGCCGGAGAGAGCTGCGGGGCCACAATTGAGGTGGGGGTTATCCTACTAGAGGTGGTACGAGGCTACGGGCGAAAGTAGGGCGGCGGAGGAGTTCTCACCAGAGAGAACGATGCCGGAGCCCGAGGCGGACGGAGGTGGCCGGAGTCGAGGAAGAAAGGCTCCTCGAGGCCCCTCCAGTGGCTAGGCGGGGTCTGGTGAGGTGGTGGAGTCGTGCGGAGGCGAGAGCAAGCTCGAGGTGCTATATATAGCCGGCCCGAGTCGGTTGCCATGAACGGATAAGTTCGGCGAGTTGATTACGGCGGCGCTGTGGCTGGACGGTCGGCTTGGGAGCTTGAGCATCGCCTAGGAGGAGTATTGGAGCCGTTCCCGTGTTCAACTCAGCACGGGAGGGCTGGTTACGGTCTGTCCTCAACGGAACGGCCGCACGGCCCGTCCGCGGCAGAGAGCGCGCTCTGCGCGTGCCAAGCCACGGTGACGGTGCCGCATGCGTGCGCTGGAAAGGAGGTGTCCACGCGGAGCCACCAGGACGCTTGGGCGGCGCCGAACGGCGTTGCGCCGCAGTTTTGCCCCCTGTCGTCCGTTACGGTGGTGCAGCCGCCGTAAAGCACGCTGGCGCAGGCGGGCCAGGGCGCCACCGACTCCAGGAACGCGCCAAGCGCTCGTGTGAAGCTCCGGACAAGAGGGATAGGCTGCGAGCAACGTGCCAAGGGCACTGTGGACTCGTGACTGAAGTTACTGATGGAGATCGACACTGAACTTCTGAATTTTCTGAAAGTGAACAGTACTAGTGCATGCAAGGTGTTCGACCGAATGATCTAGGCATGTAGGGATTTTTCCTTGGGCTGGTTTTTGGTGGAGGGGCCTCTCATTGCATCTAGAGGCTGCCTGAATATTTGTGGAATTTTTGGAGTAATGTAGATATGAATTTCACCAAATTTGGCAAATCTGGTCCAAACTTGCAGGGACTATAATTTGAAATTTTTGAACAGAAGAGGAGTGGATCTTGATTGTCACGTCCCTAGCCTTGCTATGCACTTGGACTAGCTTGTTGCTGCATCATGTTTAAAATTTCATTTAAACCTGAAATGGGGATGTCCAAACCCTAGTACCAAATGGAATTCAAATAGGTTCAACCTAAAAATATTTTCAGTGAATCCAAATGGCTTTCTAAAATGTTCATCATCTTTGCCTTGGTCTTAAACCTCTGACAAAAATGCTGCACAATTTTCTAGGTCATCTTGAGGTCACTGAATTAAATCATAAGTATTTGAATTTGGATAGTTAAATTCTATAAAATATTTTAAATGTCCAAATACTCCTAATCTGAAATGTTCCGTGTGGGATATATTCTATACATTGGGCATGCACAGTTTGGTTTTTTTTGAAAATGCCTAGATATTTTTAATAAAGCCGCAAAGTTTCAGAAAAATAGAAAACAGAAATAAGAGAGAGAGGGAATAACTTACCTGGCGCCACCAACCGGCCCAGCTGGCAGCCCACCAGCACGGCCCAGCCCACCGCCGCTTTCCCCCGTGTCGTCTTCCTCCCTCGCCAGAAGGACAGAGGCGCGTGGCCGCGCCGCGCCACCTCCCCTTCCTGCCTGCTCCTCCCGGTGCTCCTAGACGACGCCACGGAGACGCCACGCAACCTCCCCGACCGCCCCACTCTCTCCCCGTACCCCTCTCCCTCCTCTGTCTCGTTCCCTCACGCACACCCGAACGCGTCGTCGCCGCCGTTCGTCACCACCGCGGCCACCAGCCAGCGCTAGATCCATGGACCAGCCCCCGAGCTCTGTTGTGCCACCCTCGTCCTCTCCGTCAGCCCACATGGCCGGAAGAGCTCCAATGCGCCGTCCCCGACCACTTCTTCATCGTCGGCCGCCGCGGATCTCCATCGCCGACTCGCCCGCCGTCCGAAGCTTCCCGAGCACGCCGAGTCCACCATCGCACTCCACGTGAGCTCCTAATCATCCTCCCCCTCTCCGTTCTCTCTCTAGCATGTCGTAGCCGCCGCGCCTCTCTCACCTGACAGCACGCCACCGCACGAGCTCATCGCCGACGAGGCTCTGGTGGCCTTTTGGTTCCGTGCGTGCCTCCGTTGGGTTTGTGAGCTCTCATAGAACACGTATGTGCTAACCGTAGATCCTCCCGTGCATGGTGTCGTCGTTTTCATCGGCGCCCGAACTCCGGCCGCCGCCACAACCTCGCTTTCCGGCGAACGCCGGCCACCCCGCACCCTTCCATTGGTTCCCCTGGATGCGCGCGCCCACGGCTACCTCCTGGTGGCCTTCGTGCATCCAGCCGTCGCCCGCAGCTCAAGTCCGGCAAGTTGCCGCCGCAATTTAGGTCGCCGCCGGCCAAACCCCGGCGTGCTGACGTGGCAGCGTCATTAGCAGCTAATGGCGCCACTAATTGAACCACACCCACTGACATATGGGCCCCACTTCCTAATTAACCTTGTTTTAGTTTTGTTTAGATCGAACTAAACCCAGAGGCCCCATTGTGTCGGTTGACCCGACCCACGCCACCGCCGACTGCCCCACATGTCGCTGATCCTAGCCATCATCGTGAGACTGACCAGCGGGTCCTCGGCCGGGTCGACGGACTCGACAGCGCCTGTTGACTTGCTGACGTCACCATGAGGTCATGCTGACGCAGTAATAGGTTTTTCTGGATTTAATTTAATTCAGGAAATTTCAGAAAATACCCCAAACTTCTAAAATTCATAGAAATTCAACCGTAACTCCAAATTAAATAATTTATATATGAAAAATGATCAGAAAAATCCAATCTTTCCATCTGTACTAGTTTCATGCATGTCAGAACACTTTAACCTTGCGTGTTTGGGTGAAACAAGCTAATGCACTTATATCACTTATTATTTTGGGTGATCATTTGAATCCTTGGTTCAAATGGATTCAAACCTTTCTGTCCCAAGTTGCATTAGACCTATCACACATCATATTGCCATGTCATAGCATGCATCATATTGTCGCATTGCATTGATTGTGTCCTTCGTGTTTGCTTAATCGCCCCTCTCGGTAGGCGTATCCCGACGATGTGATCGATGACACCGATGAAGAACTATATTATCTTGAAGTGCTGTGCAAGCAAAACCCCTTGTTCATTCCGATATAATCCCACTCTCTCGCTCCCGCTCTATTTTACTGCATTAGGACAACAACGACTCATGTGTTACTTGGTCATGTAGCTGAACCCCTTTATCCTCTGCATGACCTGTCATTCCATCTGTAATTAGATGAAACCCACTAGCATGAGTTGGAGTTGTTTGAGCCTGATGTGCCTACTCATTCATGCTTGTTTGTCATGCCTGCCATCGCTTAGAGTCGAGTCAGGTCTGATTCATCGGGAATGAATTGGAATGGTGTATGAACATGTCCTACTGTGGAGAGCTAAGTGTGTGAACACGATTTGGTAAAGGTAGCGGTGAGAGGCCATGTAGGAGTACATGGTGGGTTGTCTCATTGGAGCCGTCCTTAGGAACTGAGTTCTGTGTTTGTGATCCATGAACAGTTACTACCACACATTGGGCTCCGGGCGCCCAAGCTCTCTCGACTTATTAATCAACTTGATCTCTGTCCTGTGAGTTGCAACTAGTTTCGTGTTTGTAGGTAGTGTTAGTAGTCTACCAAGTGGCACCCTTGCAGGTGGGCTTGGGACAGACTAGGCACAAGTGGCACGGTGTACCAAGTGGCACCCGGTTGGTGGGCTTGGGAACCTGCTCACATCGCTTTGGGGCCGTGGAGCGACACCCCATCCGGATCTCCTTGCGGATGGAACCCGAATAGGCGATAAACACAGACGAGAGACTTGTGTGGTTAGTCGTCGTGGCCGACTCCTCGCCAAAGCTTCCGCTTGAAGGTAGCCGAGATACACGAGGTGTACATGGCGGTAAGTGGCGAGAGCGTGTGTGAAGAAGTACACCCCTGCAGGGTTAATATGATCTATTCGAATAGCCGTGTCCGGGGTAAAGGACTTCTGGGTTGCCTGTATAGTTCATAGACAAGTGAAAGTGGATACTCTAAAACTCGCAAGAGAAGCGTGAGTGCTATGGATGGCGTTCTCGTAGGGAGACGGGAGCGGATCCATAGTGGTGTATTGATATGGTGAATATGTGGACTCGTAGCGCCACCTCAAAAGAGTTACTTGGCAAATGTAGTTCAGGATAGCCAACGAGTCAAAGCTGGCTTGCTGCAGTGAAACTCCACCACCACTTTGATGATAATGATGCATATGTAGTAAGTTCTGATGTAAGTCTTGATGAGTACATTTGTACTCACGTTTGCTTATTTTATGTTTTGCAGAGAGACATCAGTCTCGCTTAGTAGTTCCGCGTGGACTTCGACGCTTAGCTTGTTACCTCAGCTACGATCTTGTGCCCTCGGCAGATCTCGGTAGATAGTCGTGCTTCTCAGCCTTTTTTCATTTGTAGATGTCTGTACTTTCGGACATGTTAAGCTTCCGTGTGTGCTTTGTTTTGTATGCTCAATGTTGGATCATGAGACCCATGTTTGTAATAGCTCGCTCCTCGGAGCCTAATGAATAAATATTTGAGTCGAGAGTTATGTTGTGATGCCATGTTGTATATACACATATTGAGCATAATGTGTGTATGTTTGAAATGATTGGTATGTGTGGGATCCGACAATCTAGTTGTTTATCCTTGGCAGCTTCTCATATGGGGAAATGTAGTCTAGTGCTTCCTCGAGCGATAGTAGTCCGCTACAGTTGCTCACCGGAGTCCTCGCTAGCCCAAAGACTACCGCTTTGGACACTTGATCGGCCGGCATGTGTTTCACTTCGTTCCTATGTCCGTTCTTCGGGAAATGTCACGCGGTGATATCCGGAGTCCTGCCTAGCCTGCTACAGCCGGGTTACCGGAGTCCTGTTAGCCCAAAGGTGCTACAGCCCGATTCATACGTTGATGACCGACATGCTCGATGTGATTCATGTATGCCTGTCCCCATGGGTTAGTGCCGCTTTGGGTTCACGACTAGCCATGTCGGCTCGGGTTCTCGGTCATATGGATGCTAGCGACACTATCATATACATGAGCCAAAAGACGCAAACGGTCCCGGGCCATGGTAAGGCGACACCCATGGGAATACCGTGCGTGAGGCCGCAAAGTGATATGAGGTTTTACCGGCTAGATCGATGTGACTTGGAATCAGGGTCCTGACATTGATAGTTCTAGGTTGTGGGTACCAAGGACTATCCAAGGGAGTTGGTTTGAGGTCAAAATTCAAATGCATTAAGGGACTTGCTTTGCAAAGTACCTAGGCTCAATATAATAGATGTAAAAGATTTGGGAGAGAAATAATTGAAATAAAAATTCAGAAGAGAGTTGAACTAGTAGAGATAGAGTGTTTGGATTTCCCAAAGTGGAAGGAGATATATTTGGGAAGATTTTACCATGTGGTGTATGGCCAAACCATAAATGATCTCAATTATGGGAGAGGATGAAAAACTCCTAGAGTTTCTTTTTGAAAGAAAGATAAACTTCAAAAAAATTTCTTGAATCCTTGAGGAGAGAGCAATCAGAGGAAAAATTTAAAAACCAAACACCAGAGTTGAAGGAGATGCGAAACTAAAATATTTGCCAGAGGGGAAAAGCTTTTGATAGAAATTTTTGGAAAGGTTTTGGTGACCTCCTTCAAATCCAACAAAATTTTGAAGAAAACCAAAGGAAAAATTTTGGAGTGTCACAACACCTACCCCCTTAGGAAAAATCTCATCCCCGAGATTCCAGTTGATCCTCAAATAATTGTGGGTGCTTCGGCCAAGGAAATCCTCTCTTTCCCAAGTGGCTTCACTTTCGGTGTGGTTGCTCCACCGAACTTTGAAGAACTTGATGGTTTTTGTCGGGTTCTCCTTTCTCGACTCCTCCAAGATTTTTATCGGATGCTCCCGACACGTAAGGTCTGGTTGCACGTCAATGTTTTTATGGGGTACCTGTTTCTCTGGGTTGCTTACGCACTTCCTCAATTGGGAGACGTGGAATACGTCGTGGATGTCGGATAATTCTTCGGGTAAGTCTAGCTGGTAGGCCACCGTGCCCCTTCGTGCTACTATGCGTAAAGGTCCGATGAATCTTGTTGCTAGCTTCCTTTAATCTTGAATCGGTGCAGGCCTCTCATGGGTGATACTGTGAGGTACACAAATTCACCGGGTTCAAAATGGACTCCACGATGCTTCTGATCGTAATAACTCTTTTGTCGACTTTGGGCTGTCTTGAGCCGGTCCTTAATTACCTTGACTTTACCCTCAGCCTCCTTGAGCAGGTCTGGGCCGAAGATATGACTGTCTCCGGTTTCCGACCAATTTAGCGGAGTACGGCATCTTCATCCGTACAGAGCTTCAAATGGTGCCATTTGTAGGCTGGACTGATAGCTGTTGTTATATGCGAATTCTGCGTATGGTAAGCTCTCCTCCCAACTGGTCCCATAGGTGAGGACACATGCTCTCAAAGATATCTTCTAGAATCTGGTTTACTCGCTCGGTCGCCCATTTGTCTGGGATGGTATGCGGTACCAATGCCACCTGAGTTCCCAGAGCTTGTTGTAAGTGATCCCAAAACCGGAGTCGAATTGAGTGCCTCCGTCTCGAGATTATTTTCTTTGGGACTCCATGTAGGCAAACGACACGGAGAGGTAGAGCCTAGCAAGCTTCCTCGAGTGGTGTGTGTTGTCTTCACGGGATGAAGTGAGCTACTTTAGTCAGTCTATTTGTGATTACCCATATGGCATCATGTCCGTCGCGACCGAGGTAGTCCAACAATAAAATCCATTCCAATCTCGTCCCCATTTCCACTGGTATCTTATTTGGTTACAATAGCCCGGCCGGTTTCGGTGCTCGGCCTTGATGCGCTGACAAGAGTCACAACATGCAATAAACGTGGCTATGTCTCTTTTATACCATGCCACCAAAATGTTTCCAAGATCTTTGTACATTTTTGTTCCTCCAGGATGGATTGAATATGGAGCGGTGTGGCCTTCAGCCAGGATTTGCTGTTTAAGGTCATGGATATTTGGTACGCAAAGCCTATTCCCATACCACAATATTCCTTGCTCATCAATAATGAATTTCGAGGCCTTCAATGCTGGGGTGTCCACATTGAGCTTCTTTAACCTTCTCTATCAGGGTAGGCTGTACTTCTAAGTTTGACACACTGCCTTCGGTGACCACCATCAGGTTGAGCTTTGTGAATTCCTGCTGGAATTCCGGTCTTAAGTCTGGCATGTCGTCATTGTCCGGACTGGGGTTCCGACTCAGAGCATCTGCTACAACATTTGCCTTGCCCGGGTGGTAGTGGATCCCAACATCATAATCCTTTACTAATTCCAACCAGCGTCGCTGCCAGAATTTAGTTCTGGTTGTGTGAAAATATACTTGAGGCTTTTGTGGTCCGTGTATATTTCACAACGATTACCAAGTAAAAGTGTCTCCATTCCTTGAGTGCATGAATAATCGCCGCTAATTCTGTGTCATGGGTAGGGTAATTTTCCTCATGCTTATGAAGTTGTCTCGAAACATATGCGACAACCTTGCCCTCTTGCATCAATACGCACCCGAGGCCCTTTCGAGATGCGCCACAAAATACCTCAAAATTTTTGTGTATATCCGGCACAATTAGTACGGGTGTTGTCGCCGCTTCCTCTTTAGTTCTTAAAACTTTTCTCGCAAGCTTCCGTCCCATTCAAACTTCCTGTCTTTCTTGAGTAGTTGTGTCATTGGCTTTGCTATGGCGGAGAATCCTTCAATAAATCTTCGTAGTATCCTGCCATACCCAAGAAACTTCAGACATCCGTTATGTCGGGTCAAGGCGGCTTCCAGCCAAGTACGCCTTTGACTTTTTTTTTTTCGGGTCTACGGCGATACCTTCTTGAGTCAAGACGTGGCCCGTAAAACCTACTTTCTTTAGCCAAAATTCACACTTGCTGAATTTAGCATACAACCGATGTTTCCTCGAGTTCTCCTAGTACAATCCGGAGATGTTCGGCGTGTTCTTCCGGTGTTTTGGAGTATACCAGAATATCATCGATAAATACCACAACAAACTTATCCATAAACTTCATGAATACTTTGTTCATGAGGTGAACAAAATATGCGGGGGCGTTTGTTAATCCGAATGGCATCACGGTGAACTCGCATAACCAGATCCGGAGGTGAAAGCAATATTGGGAATATCCTCGGTTCGTACTTTCAGTTGATGATATCCCGATCTCAAGTCAATCTTTGAGAATACCTTGGCCTTAGCGAGTTGATCGAGTAAATCATTTATTCGCAGCATCGGATATTTGTTCTTGATTGTGACCATGTTTAGTGCTCGATAGTCTATGCACAATCTCAGTGTTCCATCCTTCTTTTTGGCTAATAAAATTGGTGAACCCCAAGGTGAGGAACTGGCTCGTATGTACCCTTTTTCCAACAGTTCCTTTATTTGCTTCTTTAGTTCCACCAATTCGGATGGTGCCATTCTGTATGGTTTCTTGTATATGGGAGTGGTTCCGGGTGCTAGCTCAATGCTGAATTCAATCTCTCTATCTTGTGGCATGCCTGGTAGTTCTTCGGGGAATACATCTGAAAATTCACACACTACTGGCACTTTGCTCAATTCAGAAATATCTACCTTGTTCAATCTCGGTTGCCGGCATATTTTTCTTTCCTTGGCTGAAACCTTTATGGTCTTCCCATGGCGATGGGTGAGAATTACGGTCCTGTTGAAGCAGTCAATAAAACCTTTGTTGGTGGTTAACCAATCCATCCCTAAGATGACATCCAGTCCTTTATTTTCCAATACGATAAGATTTGCGTGGAACTTCAACCCTTCAAACTCGATAACCACATCCCGGCAATAATTTCGGGTAACTTGCTTGATTCCGTGGGACTTGACGATCATAGATTTTCCTAAGGGAAGCATCGAAAAATTATTTTGCAAAGCAAAACTTTTCAAACGAACGAGTGAGAAGCTCCGTAATCAAACAAAACCATGGCAGGTATTGTGTTGACAGGAAACGCACTGAGTGCGATATCCGGGGCATTTTGTGCTTCCTCTTTGGTCACGTGGTTCAGATGACCCTTCCTGTGGTTGTTATTTGGGTTGAAATTGTTGCGCTTTGGTGCCAATTATTGCCTCCGTTGTTCGGCTTTGCGGCGAAGTTCCTTAGCTTGGGGAACCGCTTGGCATAGTGCCCTTCTTCTCCACAAGCTGCAATGTAACGCATGGGCGGTATGTGAACTCCTTGTCCCTTGCGTGGAAATTCTTGCTTGGGCGTGAGACGTTTGTCGTGGGTTTGGGTGTCCAGTTTTTACGAACGCCTGTCTTTGCTGCGGTGGTTGCGGGTGTGTTTAGACTGGTCCCTCTTCCGCTTATGGAAATCTTCTAAGTTGCGTCTCTCATTTCCAAGGTAATGGCCTTATCTACCAGCCGCCTTAAAATCTGGAAATGTGTGTACTAACCAACCGACATTTAAGCGCCGGGTGTCGATCCGCCTAGGAACTTCTCCATCTTTTGTTTTCTCGACATTCGTTCCTCGTTGGCGTAGCGAGACAGCAGTGGTAAACTGATCGTTATATTCGGACACCGTCATTGTTCTTTGGTTGAGGTCATCAAATTCTCTCTTTTGATCTTCATCAGACTCTCGTGAATATGTGCCCCATGAAAACCTTCTTTAAATTCCTCCCATGATATATTATTTTCGTTGGGGTGCATGTGTAGGAAATTTTCCCACCACGATGCGGCTGCTCCAAAGTGAGATAGTGCGGAGCATAAAGCACTTTCTCAAGGTCTGAACATCGGGCGATAATTAATTTTCTCTCCATGTCTCAAGCCAGTCCTTGGCTTCCAGAGGTTTGTCACAGTGAGAAAATGTTTGGGGACGCGTCTTCTCGTAGCTCGGATAACTTGGATTGCTGCCGATATCGTCCGTGGTGATTCCCCATATTGATGACTTGGTTCAAGATTTCCTGATGTTGCTGCTGACTTTGTTCAGAAGACGGCGCATTCGGGAAAGTGCCGCTTTCACCGCCCCGTTGACTTGTCTGCCCCTCGTGTGAAATTGTTGCACGGGGTGTGCCATAATTTTCCTCCGTCGGAGTTGGCATGGAGCTGGCGTCCAAGGACGAGACATAATTTACTCTGGGGATATATTTTGAAACACTCATAAGAAAGTGGAAAACGTCGCAAAAATTAAGTCCATAAACGCATAAGGATGGCAAATAAATTAAAAGCCCAAGATTTTTAAGAAAACAAGTCGATTGCGCACGGAGAAGGACTGCTCATTACATATCTTACACGCAAGCAGTAATTATACAATACATCACTCAGGATATGCGCATATAAATCCTGACATGTTATTTAGTCTAGTGCACTCCTCCAGATCCTACATGATGCTAAACAAACTACTTCTCACAGCCTATTTACATATAAACATATCGCATAAGTCGGTACATCGCATGGCGTGCTAAGCGTGCATTTAGTCGGAGATGGTAAGGATTTCCCTTGGCCTGCCAAGGGTGAGGCGAGAGGTTGGGGACTCAACCTCCTCTTCGGAGATAGGCTCCAGACGAGAGGTGTTGCACGGAGTTGGTGGAGCAGGTGCCTGTGGGGACAACTCGAATCTGAGCGGCACGAGGGGTGGTGCGAATCTAACCGGAGTAGGTGCAATGACATGGTCGAATTCCTCCGTGGTAGGCAGGCGACGAGTAGCGGTGCGGCAGCAAGAGGAGCGATGCCGATGACGCAGACGAAAGTCGTGGCGGTGCAGCACGCAGAGCTCCTTCCTGTTGGCGGCACAACCATGGACCGAGTCCATGCGGGCAGCTACAAAGTCGCCCACCAGTTGTCGAAGGCTGCCTCCAAAGCCCGGAGATACTCGGCGAGCATCTCAAAGCTTCGGCCCCGCTTCTCCTCTCGGGACAAGAGAACGCGTAGTGGCAGGTGTATGGCACGTGACATGGCAGGTAGCGGTAGCGACGAGTCTTCATTGAAGGCAGGATATCCTCGAGACGGGCTATCGCCTCTGTGCTGCCATCTGAAAAGCGTGCTTCTCTGTGGGCATGGCTCTCCCCACGAACCGTAACGCCAACTCGCCCTCTCTTGAATTCCACCATGGCTTGGTGCATGGTTAGACGGTAATTGACCTTGTGCCGAGAGAGAGAGAAGAGTGGCACATCTGGCCCCATCGCGACTTGGACGATGAAGGAGAGAAGCTTGACAAACCCATCGGGCATGTTGGCGAACATTTGCGACTCGCAGTCGTTGCTGGCCATCTACAAAAGTAGGCAAAAATCCTGAGTAGTCAAATCATAAATTTAGTCGACCGCCGAAAAATGACTACATTTGTAAAAAAAATAACTAGCTCTATTATGCTAATAACCGATTAGCGATCGCACCTAGTGGCTTCCTACAATCAGCCTGGCTCTGGTACCAAGCTTGTCACGACCGGATTTTCAATAATAATATTTATTGAACAACCGACCCATGAAATCCAATATGAGGATAAATCCTCCATATCGGTAGACAAAACTTGGATACAAGAAGCCAGTAGCATTACAATATTATAAGGGTCGTACTAAAGATGCCCAACCAATTATTACAACACGCCAATAATTATACATGATGGCGGATATGGCACAAGGTGTAGGGTGGAAATACTACTGACTTGGAGTATGCGTGGTTGGTGGAATAACACGCTGGGGGTTTAATAAGTCTCATCCTTTGGCGGCTCATCGAGCGTCGAGGTGAGGCTCGATGAATTTTTTTGGGTAGCGGAAGCGGATATTTTACAAGGACTAATCCAGGGGCCGCACGAGACTGACTGGGATTCCTCTAGGCGTCGGACTCGCTATCGAACTCTTCATCCAAGAGATCGCCTTTCACAAGATCTCGGCCAAATCAACAAGCCGTGAGTACTATGAAAGTACTCGCAAGACAGTTCGGACAAAAGATACAACAAATGGAAGCATGAATGCGACATAGTTAATCTTAACAATGCTCAATTAAAGCAGTATATAAAAATAATTAAAATGGGAGTCGGCGGTAGTTCGCTCGAAAACCCAAGGAGGCAAACTTAAAAAACGATCGGGTGTCTGAAGCGACGCCTCGAAAGATGATTAAATAAGCAAAATATTGCCAAAGTCGGGCGTTTGAGCGACACCTCATAAAGGGCTTATATTGAAATAAAAATGCATGCGCGCCGCAGTCGGACGTCTGAGCGACATTACAGAAAGGGCTTATAATAAAAATAAGTAACATCAATGCCGCAGTCGGACGTCTGAGCGACATCACAGAAAGGGCTTATAAGAAAAATAAGTAACGGCAATGCCGCAGTCGGACATCTGAGCGACATCATAGAAAGGGCTTATAATAAAAATAAGTAACAAAGAATGGCGCAATGGACGTCGAGCGACATCACGTAAAGGGCTTATAATAAAATAAGTAACAGCAATGTCATGATCGGACGTCCCGAGCGACATCACGTAAAGGGCTTATAATAAAAATAAGTAACATCAATGCCGCAATGGACGCCCGAGCGACATCACAAAAAGGGCTTATAAGAAAAATAAGTAACGGCAATGCCACGAGCGAACGTCTCGAGCGACATCACGTAAAGGGCTTATAATAAAAATAAGTAACACAATGCCGCAATCGGACGCCCGAGCGACATCACGTAAAGGGCTTATAATAAAAATAAGTAACAAAGAATGTCAGCAATGGACGTCTGAGCGACATCACAGAAAGGGCTTATAATAAAAATAAGTAACAGCAATGCCGCAGTCGGACGTCTGAGCGACATCACAGAAAGGGCTTTCATCACAAAGATATAGCACTCATAAATAATATTCAACACATGAATTTAAACGGGTTAGTCCATCCACAGGAATAAACATTTAACCGGACTTAGTACTCTAGTGATTCACCGGAGTATTCATCACCAAAACCGTCACTTGTCGAGGATAAGATAATACGTAACTAGGACATGGATAAGATGATTCGAGGATTTATGACTCTGCAGAGTTTGTACTAAAATTACCCACAGCCAACGGATTTCGTAGTCTGAAGGACTTGTTCCGCTTATGGTATTTCGGAAGAAACACAGCTAACCAAAGACACACCCATCCTACCTTACGATGCCAGGAATCACCCAGACGTCGCCCAAGAAAAAACTTTTGAGACGGGAGATCACAATCTCGAGTAGCATGGGATCAAATTTATATTCGCTACGCTCTAAGGGTGCCCCTCTCGGTCCCAACCGGAAACACCCATGCCCCGACGGATGACTGGCTTTAATCCAGGGCCATGGAACCATCATCACGGCCTCTCCATTTGGTGTGTACCAGAAAGCGGTTTGCTACTTACTAAGCCATATCCCTATGGAAAACATGTGGTAGTACGGGAAGGGAAATGGATGGGAACCGAATCGACACGGGTTGACACTAAAGTTAAATAGTATGGCATAAGACTGGCATGCTACAACACTGCCATCTTACCCATCCTCATGCCAACACATGGCCGTGCACATTCACATCCAACACGTATGGATTATCGAACTCACTTGCCTCAACTTTGCATGAAAAATAACATTCATCGGTATGCTCACAAACATGCCATGAAACTACTTAATGCAAACCTGCCAGAACACTCATCATATCAAAAGTTCAAACATGCTTGCCAGGTTCAGAGTAGTCGGAGCCTAGTTCGGTGAAGTTTATGGTCCCGGCCACCTCCTTCGGTATCTACGGTATAAAGAAAACATACGCGCTAACGTAAATACCGTGAGGTGCACAAAAATTACTCCAAATATTTTTGAAATAAATCTGATAAAAAACTAGACAAAATTTTAAAGAGGTCAAAAAAAGAATCAATCAAAAATAATTTTCTGATTAAAAGTTATAAGAGTTTTGGTCCAAGGACCCATCTGTAATGAAACAGAAAGTTTCCAGGGGGTTCTCATGGAAAGTCCAGATAACGTTTCGCTTAAAAGAAACGGCCGAGAGATCGACAAAGGGGCTCCACCCTCAGGTTTGAATTTTCAAACGAGGGAAAATAGAGCGCGACGGCGCCGAGAGGTGCGGTGGTCGCCGGCGGCGATCCACGGCGAGGTAAGGTGATCAGGGTGTACCTTCGTGATCAGTGCGCCCTTCCGCGCCTGTGGGTGGTGGCAGAGGTCGTCGGCGAGCACCACGTCGACGGCGGCCCTTGCTCCGGCGGACGACGGTTCGGACGGTCGTGGATCTCGCCGGAGAGAGCTGCGGGGCCACAATTGAGGTGGGGGTTATCCTACTAGAGGTGGTACGAGGCTACGGGCGAAAGTAGGGCGGCGGAGGAGTTCTCCCTAGAGAGAATGATGCCGGAGCCCGAGGCGAACGGAGGTGGCCGGAGTCGAGGAAGAAAGGCCCCTCGAGGCCCCTCAAGTGGCTAGGCGGGGTCTGGTGAGGTGGTGGAGTCGTGCGGAGGCGAGAGCAAGCTCGGGGTGCTATATATAGCTGGCCCGAGTCGGTTGCCGTGAACAGATAAGTCCGGTGAGTTGATTACGGCGGCGCTGTGGCTGGACGGTCGGCTTAGGAGCTTGAGCATCGCTTAGGAGGAGTATTGGAGCCGTTCCCGTGTTCAACTCAGCACGGGAGGGCTGGTTACGGTCTGTCCTCGACGGAACGGCCGCACGGCCCGTCGGCGGCAGAGAGCGCGCTCTACGCGTGCCAAGCCACGGCGACGGTACCTCATGCATGCACTGGCAAGGAGGTGGCCACGCGGAGCCACCAGGACGCTTGGGCGGCGCCGAATGGCGTTGCGCCACAGTTTTGCCCCCTGTCGTCCGTTACGGTGGTGCAGCCCGCAGCACGCCTTGGCCAGGAGCGGGCGAGCGCCACCGATGCGAGGAACGCGCCAAGCGCCGTGTGAAGCTCCGGACAAGAGGGATAGGTTGCGAGCAACGTGCCAAGGGCACTGTGGACTCGTGGACTGAAGTTACCGACGGAGATCGACACTGAACTTCTGAATTTTCTGAAAGTGAACAGTACTAGTGCATGCAAGGTGCTCGACAGAATGATCTAGGCATGTAGGGATTTTTCCTTGGGCTGGTTTTTGGTGGAGGGGCCTCTCATTTCATCTAGAGGCTGCCTGAATATTTGTGGAATTTTTGGAGTAATGTAGATATGAATTTCACCAAATTTGGCAAATCTGGTCCAAACTTGCAGGGACTATAATTTGAAATTTTTGAACAGAAGAGGAGTGGATCTTGATAGTTCTAGGTTGTGGGTACCAAGGACTATCCAAGGGAGTTGGTCTGAGGTCAAAATTAAATGCATTAAGGTACTTGCTTTGCAAATTACCTAGGCTCAAAATAATAGATGAAAAGATTTGGGAGAGAAACAATTGAAATAAAAATTCAGAAGAGAGTTGAACTAGTAGAGATAGAGTGTTTGGATTTCCCAAATTGGAAGGAGATATATTTGGGAAGATTTTACCATGTGGTGTATGGCCAAACCATAAATGATCTCAATTATGGGAGAGGATGAAAAACTCCTAGAGTTTCTTTTTGAAAGAAAAATAAACTTCAAAAAAAATTCTTGAATCCTTGAGGAGAGAGCAATCAGAGGAAAAATTTAAAAACCAAACACCAGAGTTGAAGGAGATGCAAAACTAAAATATTTGCCAGAAGGGAAAAGCTTTTGATAGAGATTTTTGGAAAGGTTTTGGTGACCTCCTTCAAATCCAACAAAATTTTGAAGAAAACCAAAGGAAATAATTTGGAGTGTCACAGATATGCCATCATAACCTACAAGTTTTGGTAATATGGATCTTAATATACTTGTAGAAATTCAATACATTCAAATAACCCACACGCAACTCAAAGACACATTTTACACTGATGATAACCGGGTTGGGAAATGAGATGTGAATAATTAACTGAGATTCTTTCATCATCTTCAGAAACTAAATTCGAAGTCTTTCTCTCTCTATGTTAGCTGACCAAATTTATGAGCATTGCGTCGCCACCGCGCAAGCTAGACGGATGCCTCCGCGCGGGCTGCGGTCATTTACGCAGAGCCGAGTGGGCGTCGCCATGCTGCTCGCCTATCTGGACCCGGATGTTGATTGTGGCAGCAACAGGATCAGGGGCTTGGGTTAGGGAATTTGAAAACCTGAGTGTAGTACACTCGAGTAGAATATCCACCCTCAAATGACAGCATGTGCTCTATAATGAGCATATCTAGCACGACTAAAATTTGCATGATAAAAGTAGAATTACTCTGCGGTACATAGGAGACGACACAGTTTTTCCCAATTTACACTCATAGTCAAATATGGGAATTCTAAGATTCTCAACTCCCGTTCAATCCATCCCCATGATATATGGACAATCACCTCATGTCACTCAAATTTAGTTACTTGCAGCACATGTTGTATGGGGCGTCTTAACTGAAACTTGGATTGTCTTAATTCATAGATAAAATATATGAAAACCTAATTAACAAAATACAATTATTCATAAGAAATGTGCATTAGTGCGACACCGTCGATTCAATTGTACACTAATCATGCACGCAAATGTGTACGGACAAGATCAGGGACTCACAGGAAGATATCACAACATAACTCTAAACACAAATAAAATAATACAAGCCTTATATTACAAGCCAGGGGCCTTGAGGGCTCGAATACATAAGCTTGATACACAAGAGTCGGTGGAAGCAACAATATCTGAGTACAGACATAAGTTAAACAAGACTGCCTTAAGAAGGCTAGCACAAAAGCAACAATGATCAAAGAGGCAAGGCCTCTTGCCTGGGACCTCCTAACTACTCCTGGTTGTCATCGTCTCTACGTAGTAGCAAGCACCATCGAGTAGTATTAGACGTCGCTGGTGGAATCTGGCTCCAGGGATCCACCAACTGGTTCCAACAACCGGAAAGAAGAGAGAAGGGGAAAAAGGGGTAGTAAAGCAACCGTGAGTACTCATCCAAAGTACTCGCAAGCATCAGATCTATATTAAATATGCATTGGTGTCAAATGGAAGGATTGTATTTGTGGACTGAACTGTATAATGCCAGAATAGAGACGGAAGGCCTAGCCTATCAAAGACTAGAATCTTCATGCAGCTCCAAGCATCTTGCATCATGTAGAAGGGTAAATAATAGCATTTTAATTAACAAGCATGTCATAGAAACAACGCCCAAATATACTTCTTCGACTCCCTGTGAGAAAGCAATCTCGGAGCCACATATCCATCACATATCTCAAGTATCCATTTCTAGTTATGTAAGATCAGGATATAAGTCTGACCGTCCGTTACCATGGACACGACTATTAATAGATAATCTTCCCTGCAGGGGTGCACCACGTTTTCCAACACGCTTGATTACTCTGGCTGGACACACTTTTCTAGGTCAATGCCCGGCCTCGGAAGATCAACACGTCGCAGCCCTACCTAGGCTCAGCAGAGAGGTCCCTGTCGGTCTACCTCCTAAGCACTCCGGGATCTGGGCCTGTCGCCCATTGCACTCCGGGTCGTTGCGAGCAGGGCGGACCAGGCTCCACCACTAAAGGATGCTGTCGTCCCGGCCGTGCCGCACTGCTGAACTGGATGTCTGACAAAGCTTCGGCTGTCACTGCGACACCGAGGCCCATAATTATTCTCGTGTGGTGGTTAGTGCGTAAAGGCCAAAAGCCAACTCAGAACAAATACCCAAACCATTAGTGCATTGGGGGCTTGCGGAGATGAGCAGAGACTCACAATAATGTGACCCCGTCACCCCGTCTCGTGGACTTATGGTAAGGGCCCAGAATGCCCGGCCATGCCTCATAGAAAACTAACGGGTGGTCTACGGGCCCGCCCAACTTTCACATCAATTCACGTGTACCCCTCAGGGCCGACCCGACTTCAACAATGGTCTCAAGTAAAGTCCGGGTAACCACGTGTCCATAACATCAAGGAGGAAAACCCGAGGAATCACCCCCGGTGGATTCCACTCGATGTATTCATCAAGGTGAACATAAGAGGAACCACCCTCAAGGTTCACACTTGAGGGGTTGCACGACAGAGTTGTATTGGGAGTGTTCAAGGAGGAATCACCCTTGATGATCACAACCGAATAGCTACACTACAGAATTATCATCAGGAGTGTGTTATGAGTTATCACCCTCAACACTCGATAGTAGCTCTGCATAGTTGAGCAACAAAAGGGGCGTGATGTGATGTGAGGTGTAGGGCTCTGGTCGTCGATCACGTTGATCGAGTCGTTGATGATGAAGTAGGGGCAACAAGGACAAGGTGGGGGTCACTGATGGATCACTAACCAACCTATACTAAGCAGTTTAGGATAAGCAGGTAAGGTACAACAACAGGTACAAAAGAAGGCTATGCATCAGAATAGGAGCAAATAATTACAGTAGCAAAATCTAATGCAAGCATGAGAGAATGGAATGGGCGATATCGGGATGATCAAAGGGGGGGCTTGCACGAAGTCTACCGAAAGGGAAGAAGGGTCATCGTCGATGTAGACGATCACAGTGGCATCAGCAATGGTCTCGAGGTCTATCGGAGAGAAGAGGGGAAGAAATAGTAAATACACGCAAACATATGCATAGCAAGACAATAAGCGGTGCTAGAGGTGTTCTAACACAGTGCTAGGCGATACTGGCGAACACTACTAGGGAAAACCTTATACACAGAATCTTAGCAGCAGCGCGGCTCAAAAAGAGGCGCTACTGCTAATTATCAACAGCGCGTGCGTGCAAAACTCGCTACTGAAGCCGAGTTAGCAGTAGCGCGCTCGGAGAAACCCGCGCTGCTACAAATATCGACAGACAGTGTCCACCAAACTACATTTAGCAGCAGCGCGTTGCCGCGACCCGTGCTACTGCTAAAGCATTAGTAGAAGCGCACTTTTTCTGAGGTCACTGCTGCTAATTTTCAAATTGGGCACACTGTTGGTCCCAGTTAGCAGTAGCGGTTGTGTGGGAAGCGCACTGCTGCTAATTTATTATCAGCAGCGCGTTTTACCACCCGCGCTACTGCTAAGACGGGCCAGCCCACCACCTTTCCCCACCCGTCCTCCCCTCCCCCATTTCCTCTCTTCCCTTTCCCCTATCCCCCACATCCTCCCTCTCTCACTCTTCTTCTTCCTCAATACTTCTCCCCCATTACTCTCCCTCTCCTACCTACCTTTCTCTCTCTTCATTACTCCTAGCTAACTACACCACCTCCATTAATGCATCTCCTTTCTCTTTTCCTTCCCCTCCACTAGTTGAAGTTGTCTCCTCCCAAATTAGCTAGCTAGGTAGATGTAGCATTTAGTTAAGTGGCCTATTTGCCCCTAACTAGATCTATCTTTGTCAAGAAGAGCTTTGTGCACTTTTGATCTCCCTACATCATCATCTCCACCGTGTGCTCGATCTCGAGATAGAGGTGATTAAAATTTCATGCTTTTGCAAAATGGAAATATGTTAATGTGTGTGATATGATAATTGGGAGATATGATGGAAATTGTGTGTGTGGCATGAGTTGACGCCAAATTGTGCTTTTGAGTTGCCTATGTTTTGCCGAAATGTCGATTTATTTCCGTTTCGGCGAATTCCGGCAAACTCTAGATCTATATATGTCCTATTTTTAAGGAAGGTCATGCCGAATTTTTGTATGACTTTGATGCATGCACGCATTTTTATAATCAATTTGTTTATTATTACCGTGCAGAGTTCAGATGGTCAGTGGAACGATGGTGGACAGGTGGTTGCGGTCGGCGATGCAGGACATGAAAGAAAATAACGGGACAGAAGTTTTATGTCCGTGTCAAAAATGCAAAGGAATAGTTTGGCTCGACCCCCATGACGATGGTCGTGTCGAAGCGCACCTGCTCATGACTGGTTTCATGGATGGCTATACTCAATGGATAATTGAAGATGAGGATGACGATGTTGAGGATGCCACGGGGCAGGCAATGATGACACGGGGCAAGACAAAGAGATGATCGATAATGGCGGCGGTGAAGAGGCCGGACATGGTGGCGGAGAAGGGGCCGGACATGGCGGAGGAGAAGGGGCCGAACATGGCGGCGGAGAGAACGACATGGACTGTACGCAGCAGAGTTCGTCAGTACTAAGTTCAATCGTGCGGGACCCTCATGTTCAAGCATTGCTTCGCAAGGAGATGAGTACTGAGAGAGCTGCTTCTAGAGAGGAGGCTAAGCTGGAGCAACTGGTGGTAGACTCGAACACTCCATTGTATGATGGTTGCAATCCTGAGGTGACCTGCTTGAGTTTCACGCTCCAACTCCTGAAGACGAAGGCTAAAAACAAATGGACCGACACTAGCCTCGATGAGCATCTCAAGTACCTAAAGGATGTTCTTCCCGCGGGGAATCTATGTCCTACTAATGTTTATGAGGCCAAGAAGATTGTGTGCCCTCTTGATCTGCCACACGTTAGATACCATGCATGCATCAACGATTGCATAATTTATCGGAAGGAGCACACGGTAAAAACAAGCTGTCCGGTGTGCAATGCTTCTCGATACAAGAAGGCCGGGAAGAAATGTACCGAGAAAGTTGTATGGTACTTACCGATCACTCCCCGTCTCTAGCGGTATTTTGTAGATCCCAAGGAAGCAAAGCTGATGCGCTGGCACACGGAGAGGAACAAGCCTGACGATGGAGATGATCCGAAGCTGAGACACGTCAAGGATGGAAGCCAGTGGAGAGCGTTGAACAGCTTATATCGGTTTTTCGAATGTGATGCAAGGAACATCGTGCTCGGCGCGTGTACCAATGGCATGAATCCGTTTGGCAACCAGAACACCAACCATAGCACATGGCCCATGTTTGTATGGATGTACAACCTCCCCCTGGGTGTGCATGAAGTCGAAGTACATTCACATGAGCATGCTTATTCAAGGGCGGAAACAACCAGGAAATAATATTAATTTGTATCTGGGGCTACTTCAAGAGGAGTTAGACACGTTATGGAAAACACCGGCCAAGACATGGGACACCAGCAAAAGCGAGTATTTCTACATGAGAGCCACGCTGATCACGACGGTGCAGGACTATCTTTGTTACGGATATGTCGCAGGCCAGGTGTGCCATGGATATTGCGGATTCACACGGTGCATGGATGATACGACGTCTCAGCAGCTAACGTCAAGGAAAGATGGCAGGTCTGGGAAAATCGTGTACATGGGGCATCGAAGATGGCTTGAACAGGATGACCCATGGAGAAACCGTGGAGATCTATTCAATGGTCACGCTGAGCATCAAGGACCTCCACGTAAGCGGAGCGGTGCCAAAATCGATGAGCTATTGAAAAACTGGAAGGAGTGCCCCGCGCCGGGAAAGACGATGAGAAAGGCACCGGAGCCGCTGCTGAAGGTATGGAAGACGAGGTCTGTGTTCTGGGACTTGGAGTACTGGCACAAACTTGATACACCGCATTGCCTTGATCAAATGCATATCTGTAAGAATGTCCTTGAGAGCTTGCTCGCAACACTGATGAACATGCCGGATAAGACCAAGGATGGGCCGAACGCAAGAAAAGACTTGAAAGATTTGAAAATCAGGGAAGATCTGCACATGTCGCCCCGTAAAATGTCAGATGAGACAGAGACGGAGACAAAGGCACGGGAAAAGAAGGGCAAGAAAATAAAGAAAGAGGATTATTGCCCCCCTTCTTGCTTCAACTTAAGTGAGGCTGAGATCGATCAATTCTTTAAGTGCCTTACCGGGGTCAAAGTTAGTTCCGATTCATCGTGGCAAGATAAGCGAGATATCTAGACACGGACAAGAAAAGGTTCAGCGGGATGAAGTCCCATGACTGTCATGTGATGATGACGCAGATACTACATGTTCCCCTTAGAGGGATAATGGACAAGCACGTCCGTGACATGCTTATTGGTCTCTGCACCTTTTTCGACGTCATCTATCAAAAGTCGATCAGTGTGAAGCAGCTCCAAAGGCTCCAGGAAGAGATCGTTGTGATACTGAATGCGCTTGAGATGTACTTCTCGCCCGCGTTCTTTGACGTGATGGTGCATCTGTGTGTCCATATTGTGGATGACATAATAGACCTGGGGCCGTCATTCCTGCACAACATGATGCCGTTTGGGAGGATGAATGGGATCATCAAAGGATTCGTTCGTAACATGTCCCGTCCGGATGGAACCATCATCCATGGCTATGTGACACAAGAGTGCATCTCTTTCTGCGAGAATTTTCTATATGGCGCAGACCAGCCGCCTGGTGTTAGTGTTGGTTTGCCCGTTAACAAGCACGATGGGAGGCTCGAAGGAGAAGGTCGCTGCAACGGTCGCAGGGAACTGCACGTGGCATACTCAGATCGACGCAGCGACTTTGACATAGCAAACTTGGTAGTGCTACAACACCTAAACGAGGTAGATCCTTTCGTGGCACTGCACAAAGAAATTATCGCAAAGAAATATCGTGGACTGGGGTATGCAGAATGACGCCGAAGTTACTAGAGAGCACAACTCCACTTTCCTGCATTGGTTCAAAGAGCATATTATTGCTAATCCTCTGAGGAGGGCTCTAAGGACGGATTGCTCATATACGCCTTAGCACATGGCCCCTCGCCCAACCTTGTAACCTATCAGGCATATGATATCAATGGATACACGTTTTACACGGAGGCCAAAGATATGGACAGTGATGATCAGGACTCAGGGGTGACGATGGAATGCATAACCGGCAGCAACAACAATGCAACTGAATGATTTTATGGAAGGATCGAGGAGATCTGGGAGCTTGACTACTCTGGACTGCACAACACGACGATGTTCCGTGTCAGATGGGCTAAGAATGTCGAAAGAGAAAGCCGGATTTTCACTACCAAGACTAAACCCGACGCCAAGAGCGCTACTGTGAACGCTATCGCAAAAAACGAGCCATGGGTACACTCTAAGCACGTGACACAATGCTTCTTCATAACCGACCCACGTAATCCCAGCCGTGTTGTCGTGAGGAGAGGCAAAAGGAACATCATTGGAATGGATGGAGTCGCCAACGAGGAAGACTACGATCAGTACGTCAACCCAATGAGGGAAGATGACGATGATGATGAAGCATACGTCAAAAGAAGACTCAATACTACATTACCTATGAAAAATCGTACTCCATGGAAAAGGCAAAGTCACAATGAGGGGCTCAATTATTCTTCGACGAACAAGAAGGGAAAGAAGCTGACTCAAAAATGAAAACATCAACGATGAGGAACCGTATGTTATCGGTCAAATGATGTTATATATATATATATATATATATATATATATATATATATATATATCTGTGTGTGTGTGTTAATATTTTGTATACACACTTAGCCATTATTATGCATGGGTCCAATGATGTAATATATATGTTCCTATTTTGTACACATATTTAACCGTCAAATGATGCAATATATATCGCCTTCCCTTCGTTCACTGCTCTCGGAAAAAAAGTGAGAGAAAATAAATGAAAAGAAAAAGGAAAATTGGTTATAGTAGTAGCGGTTTACTGAAAAAGAGCTACATCTAGTCAAGGTAGCAGTAGCGTTTTCCTTAAAAATCGCTATAGCTACCTGTATTAGTAGTAGCGCTTTTGGTCTAAACGCGCTACTGCTACGTCAACTTAACCCAAAATCCTCCATCCCTCTGCTTCATCCCGCCTCTTCTCCCCCCAAATCTGCACTCTCTCTTCCCCCGTCGCACCGTCGCGCCCCGACGCTCGCCCCCGACCCCGACGCGCCACGCCTCCCTCCTCTGCTTCCTCCCCTCCCAACCTCTGCCATCGTCGGGCCTGCCTCCTCGCCCCTGCACCCTCTGTAAACCCCCCCCCCTCTCTCTCTCTGCTAGCTAGGATTAATTAGGTTATTTATTTAGTTATGAATTTAGCTAGATTGAATTTATATGCAAATTTAGGTAGGCTGAATTTAGGTAGCCTGAATTTATATGCAAATTTGAACTGGACATGTGATATGTGGACATGTCATGTTTGGAATTTGGACATGTCATTTGGACATGTGATGTTTTGGTTCAATTTTGGTAAATGATCCGAGTGGCCTATGTTACGCCGAATGTTGATTCATTTCCGTTCCGGTGAATTTTCAGGCGCCGATATGTCCATTTTTAGCAAAGGTCATGCCGAAATTTTCCGTGAATTTTGGCATGATTTGTGCTAGATAGTAGGCATATCGAAAATGGCACATAGATTTCTTTTTTATGTCATTTCTCATTTTTTTTCATAGTTTTAGAAATAAACAAGGAGACTTAATCATAGGAAACATGTTGAACAACGAAGAAACTGGGCCTTCTGACCAAGATGCAGATGAGATGGATTATGAGGGTGAACAAGAGTACCTCGACTATTTGACTGCTAAGCAAGGTTTGCAGGTCGGCCTCGATGATGGTACTGACGCTGACATCGACACCGACGGCGCCGGCACCGATGGCGGCGCTGAGACCGGCGGGGAAGGTACCGGCGGGGAAGGTACCGATGGGGAAGGTACCGGCGCTGATGCCGCTACCGAAAAGAAGAAGCATAAGAAGCAGAGGATACAAAAACCTAACAAGCTAGGGATTGGACGACTAGTGATCACATAGATGGCACTTGGCAAGTTTGAGCCATTAGAGCCGGAAGAACCTCGCAAGTGCTATGGGAACCAAGTAGGATGCATCCTACGGGAATGCGTGAGCATCAACGATGATGACTTAAGGAGTAAAGAACATTTGACGCAGTTGCTCCTAACGAAGTTGCACAAGAGATTCAAGTTCCGCGACCGGGATGATAACATAGAACAACCGTGGGATGATCCAAAGATGAAAAAGATTAAAAATCACGCCATGGGCATGTTCAGCAATGATTTGGCCTCCTAGAAAGGGAGGGTGAAACGAGCTATTGAGGCTGAGGAACCCCTGTCCAAGATTTTGGAGTAAAATCCGACACTTACGGAAGAGGAGTTCGAAAAGTTCAAGGACACTTGCGCTACCGAGGCAGCCAAGGCTAAGGCTGCGAAATTGAAGAGCCTTCAGCAAAGGAACACGGGGAAGCATCGCCTCGGAAGCTGTGGCTACCTCGGTAAAAGGCCCATATGGGATAAGGAGGATGCGGAACGTGAAGCCGCAGGTCTCCTAGATCCCTTCGCGAAGTTCACCAACCCCTTGGAGCGTGACTTCATCAGGGCCTGCTACAAGTGGGACAAGGAAAAAAAGGTTTTTTTACACGGACCAGATCACGAGGAAATTGATTAGACCATCGTAATTATTCTTTAGCACCTTACATTTAGCTCCATATCTATTCGACTACACATTCCTAAACGGTTCACGCTCCTTCTGCAGGAGAAGCAACACCAGCTTGCAGCCGAAAGCCCTACTTCTCCGATGAGGCCCAAGTGGGACACCCCTCTCAACCGGGCCTTGAACGAACTTAAGGGACTCCCTTTGGGCCAGCGGCCGCAATATGCACTACTAGGAAAAGCGCTATAGATGATATGGCCACTAATGGCGCACCAGACATGTGGTGCGCCACTACTATATAGCAGTGGTGCACCATGTGCTGGTGCGCCATTAGTGTGAAAGACACTAATGGCGCACCAGACACATGGTGCGCCTCTAGTAACAATTTTTTTCCAAAAATACTAATGGCGCACCAGGGCACAGTGCGCCATTGCTAGTTTTAACTAGTAATGGCGCACCACCCACACAGTGCGCCACTACTATATTTTTTTTGCAAAACTACTAATGGCGCACCAGCGACACAGTGCGCCACTACTATATTTTTTTTATTTTTTTGCAAAACTACAAATGGCGCACCACCAGCTGGTGCGCCATTAGTAACCAGGGTTACTAGTGGCGCATTTGTGTGTGGTGTGCCATTAGTAACCTGGGACCAGCTAGATATTTTGAACAGCCACACCTACCCACTCACTTTCCCCACTTCATTCTCTCCACCTCCTCATCCAAGCTTGTCTCGGCTGCCTCCTCCTCCGCACCTAATTTGCACCATAGATTCATCCAAATTAAGTGGTTAAATTAACTTTTTTGATAGGTAAGTAAGGGGGAAGCTATCTTTATGTTGTAGATCTACTTTTTTTCTCCCTCCAACAACGTGCACATGCACTTTTTATGGCCTAGCTAGATCTATGTATGTTTGTGGTGTTGCATATGTTTGTGGTGTTGCATATATGTTTGTGTTTACAGGTACCGGTATTTGAAATGCGATAGTTGCCAATATTTTGCCGGAATGTTGATTCATTTCGCTTCAAGTAGAATTTTGGCACTATGCATTCTTTTTGGTCCTATTTTTAGGGAAAGTCATGCCAAATTTTTTTCTTGGTTCTAAAATATCGTTTTTCTCTACCCCGCAGGTGACCATGGTCCGCACGATGAACGAAGGCATCATGAATAGGTTTTGAGCTCCGTGAAGGCCGAGATGCTTCAAAAGAACGAGACAGAGATAAGATGTCCGTGTCGAAGATGCAAGTCAAGAGCCTTATTGCGGACCCGGATTCCGGCAGGTACGGGATCACCTGCTCTTGCGTGGTTTCATGGATGGCTATCGGTGACAAGGTGATGAAGATGACTATGAAGTCGCCCATGGGGCCGGGCAAGAAATGAGGAAGGGCAGCAAGACAACCACCGCGGCTCGGGCAGGCGAGAAGACGAAGAATCTACAGGACATGATCACGACGGTGATGCTGTACACAGTCATCATGTAGAAGATGCAGGACATGATGATGAGGAAGATGCCGGAGCAGACGAAGGTCATGATCATGAAGATGAAGATGCCGGAGCAGACGACGATGGACCATCGATGGGCTGGGTGCAGGACCCTCATATTCAAGAGCTGCTTCTCAAGCAGACAGATAACGCAAGAGTTGCCGCCCGAGAGAAAGCCAAGCTGGATCAACTGGAGATAGACGCAGTTACTCCATTGTATGAAGGATGCAGGCCCGAGGATACCCGCCTGAAAGTAATGCTCATGGCTCTAGAGATGAAGGTAAAACACAAAATGACCGACGCATGCTTCGACGAGAACATGTCATTCTAGCACGAACGTCTTCCCAAGGGGAACAAGTGCCCGACCAGTTTCGAGGAGGCGAAGAAAATCGTGTGTCCTCTAGATTTACTGCACGTGAAATACCATGTGTGCATGAACAATTGCATCATTTATCGGGACGAGCACGCGGACTCTACCATATGTCCGGTGTGTGGCATCACTCGATACAAGAAGAGGAAGAAAGCTCCTCGAAAAGTGGTGTGGTACTTTCCGATCACTCCTCGTCTGCAGCGGTATTTCGCGGACCCTAAGGTAGAAAAGCTCATGCGTTGGCACGCAGATAGGGAGGAGAAGAAGCGAGAAGATGACGCAAATGATCCGGAGATAAATAAAAAAGACAAGATGCTGAGTCACCCTAAGGGTGGGAGCCAGTGGCAAGAGTTGAACTTCGAACACCCAGAATTTGGGAAGGATCCAAGGTACATCGTGCTGGGCGCGAGCACCGATGGAGTCAATCCGTTTGGCAGCCAGAGAAGCACACATAGCACCTGGCCTGTCAGCTGGCCACAACCACTGACGACTGGGCCCGGTCAATGCCCACGTCATCAGAGTCAAAGCCGATGCGTGGGGCCACGGGAGTTAAACTAATCCTTACTAGAAAAAATAAACAGGGTTAACTAGTGGGTGGGGCCCGCTGTCAGTCTCTCTGGGCTAATCTAATAGGCGTCATTGGTGACTAAACGACGCCGGACACATCAGCTTCATCGGAGCTACGTCGGCGACGAACCAACCGATGATGGAACTTATCACGCAGGTGCTATATGGCACCAAAACATGTGCGGTTTGTGGCTACAGCTAGCTGGAGATGCGGTTCATTCGGTGGAGCAAGCAGCAGGGGCGGGGTGGCCGGAGTTGAGCGGGGCTTCGATGTCGGCGGTGACTGGAGTCGGGCGAACTCGGGCCCGAGGCTTTGGGGCACGAGGAAAGGAGCGGAAGGGCTCGGCGGCCTCCTGGCAATGCACCGAGCACACCTACGTGCCCGGTTGAGCCGGACAGCAACGGCGGCGGAGGCGAGCTACGGACGTGGCGGCTAGCTTGGCTACGGGCGTGGATTCGAGCTAGAAAGCGAGGGGAAGGAAGGAGGAGCTCACAATGGGGCTGTAGGGGGGCGGCAGCGGGCTCGGGGAGGCTCGGGGTGGCGGATACCGACAATGGTGACCGCGGAGCAGAGGAGGAAGAAAGGTCGGGTGTGGCAATGCGGGTCCGTCCTGGGCTGCGTGGCTCTGTGAAGGACGAAGAGGAAGTCATGCGGAGCTTGAGTCATGTCGGCGAGGCGAGGGCCAGCTGGTGGCCGCGGTAGAGCGGGGTGGACGACGGTGGTTCCGCTCGACGAGGCGGGACCAAGGAGGGAGAGAGGAAGGAGAGGGCGAGCGATGGGGGCGAGGGGACAGCAAGTGGGGGCGGGGCAGTGGGAGGGGAGTCGTCCCCGAGGTGCCGGGGTGGAGCCCTTATCCCTCCCATTACAGAGCAGCTGTATGCTGAGCAGTGTTCAAGGGAGCGTGCGGTCCGGTGAACAGAAGAGGAAGACGACCGTGGGGCTTGGGAGGTTGGGCTGGGCCGGGGCTTGGTTGTTTAGTTAGATGGGCCAAAACACCTAGTAGATTAGGTCCTTTTTTCTATTTTGTTTTTTTACTTTTCTATTTTATTTAAGTTTCCAAATTGTTTTAGTTTCGTAAAACATATGGTTAGCACCTAAATTAGTAATATTGATTATACAACTACCACATTAACCTTTACTCCTAAATAAAATAGTTTAATAATTTTTATAATTTTAAAAGAGTTTAATAAAAAAATTAGCCACTGTTTTAAAAACTTAGGAGAAATTATACACTTTATAAAGATGTTGCTTCACTAAGACAAATACCCAGGGATCATTTGCCACACCTTGAACATTTTTGTTTGTATGTTTAAAAATTTTGAATTCTGGACTTTAATTTGAATTTGAATTTGAAAGGGGTTTGAAACAACGCGAGTTTATCTATAGTAATCATGATGACGTGGCATCATTGGAAGTGAATTACTATAGCTTAATTATCTGGACGTCACAATTCTCCTCCACTACAAGAAATCTCGTCTTGAGATTTAATGGGTGTAGTATGGGGGAAAGACTCGGAAGGACGGAACTCAACACAAGATAGGTACGTGGGGGCTATCTCATTGAGCGTGGCATAGTGGCATCTCTCGAGTTGAAATTCAAGAAAGTCCTCGAGGGCAAGGTAATAAGGTGCAATAAGAAGCTTCAACTGGATAGACAATCGTTCGTTGCCTGAAACAAAGGGTGAAAGGGGTTTAGAGAAATGGGAATAAGTATTGCGCCTGATACCAGAATAGATCACTAGAAAGGTGGCTCGTGATTTACATACGAAGCCAAGCGCGAGGAACAATTTTTGGAAAACAGGGATGTACATGAGAGTCAGGTTTCGATCCCGTGGAACGGTGGGTTATGGGCCCACCATGTGGGTTAAAAGCGCGAAGGCACTAACATTTTGCATGATCATGATAGCAAGGCAGGTAAGAGGATAGCCTGTCAGTTATGTTGGCAACAACGTTGGTACCAAGGGCGAGGGATGAAGAGAACCATTTTCCTGCTCGTTATGACGAGGCGGACCAATAGGCAAAGTTCTCGTCCATCGGTGGCTACCAGAATGTCATCAACAATAGTAACAAGCTCTTACTATCAGAGTTTGTACACCAAGGTGTTTACATAAGCAACGAGTATCACATCTTAGATATGTTAGGTTATAAGAAAGGTTAAACAAAACAATGGAAGGGAAAAAGTGTAGACTCGAATCAGTTATCGGTGTTCTCGAGTGTCTAACAACTCAGAACCCGTGGAAAATTGGAATCGGCGAGAAATAATAGTTGATGAAGAACTCATAAGAGGTTATGTAGTTCCGTGATAATCTTGAGATACCAGCGGGTAATATTTGAAGTTAGATCAAAGTAGAGGTTGAATAGTGAAATGATCTGAAGAAGATAATTACTTTAACTTGTTCGGGAAATGGAATCAAAGGAGAACAATATGGTCGGAACCACGGTTGCAAAGGACCACACATAGATACAAGATGAACTTATCACAAGGGGATTATTATTATAACAAGAAGCTTCCATGACAAGTACCACATCAGGTCCATGGGCATGAACACAAAGGTTCAAGGTCGACTCCCACTTCTCCAATGCATAACCTTCCATTCACTTCTCGCACTCGAAGAAGTTGTAGCGATAGAACCCGACAAAGGATTTGGTGGTCCACGAGGGATCTGATGTGAGCAACGCTACTCAAGCAGAAGAGAAAAGGGATGCAAGGAGATCGGGTTATAGAAACAACTGACTAATTCAAAGGTCAAATGCAACGACATTATGATTTCCAATTCAAGGGATCAGAAGCAGAGGCTTTGATCGAAGACAAGTAAGTTGGATAGACATAGATCGACAATCAACCAAGGTTTGATTTGTCGAACACCAGCTCATGTCCGGGGTGACGTCTTAGCCGAAGGGAAGAATTCCAATTGAGATGGATGATTGCAAGCACTCAAAAACATATCGAATCAAATGTTCAAATATGATGATGACAAAGGATATATTGCCAGGCATATGAAGTATCCATAATGCAAGCAGACAAGTATTTGTAGACCAATAGCTGGAGAGGGTTATCGGAAGATCGGATAGTATTTCAAAGTATCTTGTGAATCACCTGATCAACTAGGCATGAACAAATCCTCGCTAAGTGTGAGGAATTATTCGTAGATGTAAACATGTGGCAAAGAATCGCAAGGCAGTGACAGAGGGGATTCTTAAAAGTCGGAGAATAATTCAATGTATCTTGTTAACAAGAGCAACAGGGAATGATTGTATGAATGACGAGTGTAAGAAGTTATCAGTAAGGATATATCAGAGGTAGGGAATTGCAAAAGCGATGAGCACAAAAGTCTCGAGAAAAATACTGAAGGGTATCTTCGGAATCTTCTGGTGAAGCGGTCCATCATCTGGGATGGAGGCGCTCTCCGGGAGAAAGTATTTACGAGAACCTAGAGTTATTTTTAGCAAAACCATTTAACCCGAATAGAAGAGAGATAAGATTCCCAGAGTATAGACGAGGAATAAAAGATCCTAATACCACCCAATGGCGACGTGGGCCCGTAAGCCACATAGCCATGTTAGTAAAACAATTTTTCAAAACTAGACTCAACTTCGGCCAAGGAGTTGGAAAGGGGGATCCTACAGGCAGTCGACTCTGATACCAACTTGTGACGCCCCCGATTCAATCATACACTAATCATACACGCAAACGTGTACGATCAAGATCAGGGACTCACGGGAAGATATCACAACACAACTCTAAACACAAATAAAATAATACAAGCTTTATATTACAAGCCAGGGACCTCGAGGGCTCGAATACATAAGCTTGATACACAAGAGTCAGCGGAAGCAACAATATCTGATTACAGACATAAGTTAAACAAGACTGCCTTAAGAAGGCTAGCACGAAAGCAACAATGATCGAAGAGGCAGGCCTCCTGCGTGGGACCTCCTAACAACTCCTGGTCGTCGTCGTCTCCACGTAGTAGCAAGCACCATCGGGTAGTATTAGACGTCGGCGGTGGCATCTGGCTCCAGGGATCCACCAACTGGTTGCAACAACCGAAACAAAGAGAGAAGGGGGGAAAAGGGGTAGCAAAGCAACCGTGAGTACTCATCCAAAGTACTCGCAAACATCAGATCTATACTAAATATGCATTTGTATCAAATGGAAGGCCTTTATCTGTGGACTGAACTGCAGAATGCCAGAATAGAGAGGGAAAGCCTAGCCTATCGAAGACTAGCATCTTCAAGCAGCTCCAAGCATCTTGCAGCATGTAGAAGAGTAAAGAATATCATTTTAATTAACAAGCATGTTGTAGAAACAACGCCCGGAAATCCTTCCTCGACTCCCTGCGAGAAAGCAATCTCAGAGCCACATATCCATCACATATCTCAAGTATCCATTTCTAGTTATATAAGATCAGGATATAAGTCTGAACATCTGTTACCGTGGACACGGCTATTAATAGAAAATCTTCCCAGGAGGGGTGCACCATGTTTTCCGACACGCTTGATTACTCTGGCCGGACACACTTTTCTTGGTCAATGCCCGGCCTCGGAAGATCAACACGTCATAGCCCTGCCAAGGCTCAGCAGAGAGGCCCCCGTCGGTCTACCTCCTAAGCACTCCGGGGTCTGGGCCCATCGCCCATTGCACTCCGAGTCATGGCGAGCAGGGCGGACTAGGCTCCACCACTATAGGATGGTGCCGGCCCAGCCGTGCCGCACTGCTGAACTGGACGTCTGACAAAGCTTCGGCTAATACTGCGACGCCGAGGCCCATAACTATTCTTGCGTGGTGGTTAGTGCGTAAAGGTCAAAGGCCAACTCAGAACAAATAACCAAACCATTAGTGCATTGGGGGCTCGCGGAGATGAGTAGAGACTCACGATAATGTGACCCCGTCGCCCCATCTCGTGGAGTTACGGCAAGGGGCAGAATGCCCGGCCGTGCCTCGTAGAAAACTCGTGGGTGCTCTACGCCCCCCACCCCCCCCCCCCGACTTTCACATCAACTCGCAGGTACCCCTCAGGGCCGACCCGAGTTCAACAATGGTCTCAAGTAAAGTCCGGGTAACCATGTGTCGATAACATCAAGGAGGAAACCCCGAGGAATCACCCCCGATGGATTCCACTCGATGTAATCATCAAGGCGAACATAAGAGGAACCACCCTTGAGGTTCACACTTGAGGGGTTGCACGACAGAGTCGTACCGGGAGTGGTCAAGGAGGAACACCCTCGATGATCACGACCAAATGGCTACACTACAGAATTATCATCAGGAGTGCGTTACGAGGTATCACCCTCGCTACTCGATAGTAGCTCTATAGAGTCGAGCAGCAAAAGGGGCGTGATGTGATGTGAGGTGTCGGGCTCTGGTTGTCTACTAAGCAGTTTAAGATAACCTGGTAAGGTACAACAACAGGTACAAAAGCAGGCTATGCATCAGAATATGAGCAAACAATTACAGTAGCAAAATGTAATGCAAGCATGAGAGAATGGAATGGGTGATATCAGGATGATCAAAGGGGGCGGGGGCTTTCCTGGAAGCTCCACTGAAACGGAAGAAGGATCATCGTCGACGTAGACGATCACATTGGCATCAGCAACGGTCTCGAGGTCTACCAGAGAGAAGAGGGGGAAGAAACAGTAAATACACGCAAACATATGCATAACAAGACAATAAGCGGTGCTAGAGGTGTTCTAACACAGTGTTAGACGATACTGGCAAAGGGGGAAAACATCCAGGAAAGCTTTCCCGGTTCCGGACGTTTGTCAGAAAGATGAACCGGAGGGGAAAGGTTCAATTTTCACTATGCTAGGGATGTGTAGCGGATAAACGGGCCATGCATTTGGATTCTTCTCGTCGTTCTGAGAAACTTTCATGTATAAAACTTTTTCATCCAAGTTACAGATTATTTTATATGATTTTTCAAAGATGTAAACATTTTATGAAATTTCTAGAATTATATTAATTCGAATTTTAAACAGTGCAAACCCTTTTATACACAAACAGAGCTAGCCGTAGCCACTGACTGGTGGGGCCAGTCAAGGCCCACTCAGCAGGTCATCAGAGTCAACGTTGACTCGGTCAAAAAGTGAAGTGGGGCCCCCTGTGAGCTGGCCACAGCCACTGACGACAGGGCCCGGTCAATGCTCACGTCAGCAGAGTCAAAGCTGACGCGTGAGGTGACGGGAGTTAAACTAATCCTCAGGATAAAAATTAAATGGGGTTAATTAGTGGGTGGGGCCTGCAGTCAGTCTCTCTGGGCTAATCTAATAGGCATCATTAGTGACTAAATGATGTCGGACATGTTAGCTTCGTCGTAGCTACATCGGCGACAAACCAACCAACGATGGAACTTCATCGCGCAGGCGCTACAGGGCACCAAAACGCGTGCGGTTTGCGGCTACAGCTAGCTGGAGATGCCGTGCATCCGGTGGAGCAAGCAGCAAGGGTGGGGGTGGCTGGATTTGAGTGGGGCTTCGATGTCGGCGGCGTACGGAGTCTGGCGAACTCGGACCCGAGGCTTGGGGGCACGAGGAGAGGAGCGGGAGGGCTCGGCGGCCTCCTGGCAATGCACCGAGCATGCCTACATGCCCGGTTGAGTCGGATAGCAACGGCAGGGACGGCGACGTAGGCGAGCTACGGACGCGGCGGCTAGCTAGGCTACGGGCGCGTCGTCCCGTCCCTTGCGTCGCCCCTAGGGCGACTCGGGGGAGTCTAGGGTTTCCCGCGGCCGCCTCCCCCCACCTCCCCCACCCCCTCGCCGCCACCAGAGACGACCGCCGGGAAAGCCTGCGCGGCGCCGGGAAGGTGGGCGGCGGGTCTTCGGCGCTTCTTCTTCTCGGAGGCCATCAGATCCAGGGGCGGCGGCCTGGCATGGCGGCGGGCGTGCTGAGGGTTCGGCCGTGAGGACGGCGAAGCTCTGCGTGCTGCGATCTGGAGGTATTGCCCCCTTCCCTTCCATGCATCCCTTCCCAGTCTCCGGTTCGGTTTGGATCTTGCCGGATCCACCTCCGGTGTGTTCTGGTGGAGCAGATCGGCGTCCGGGGGAAACCTTGGCTACCTTGGCTAGCCGGCAGCGGCGACGCCGATTTTTGGCGCCGCTATCCTCCTTGGAGGCGCTGCTGAGGGCACCATCTCTCCTCTCCGACCCATGTCCGGGTGAAAGCCCAAGATCCGATGCGGATCGGGCGTCGGGCGGCGCCTGCGGCACCGTAACCTTCCCGGAGGCGACGCCAAGGACTTTGGGATCGGATGGAAGGGTCTGCAGTGAGGGTGGGGGTGTCTTGCCTCCTTCGGTGGAGCGGTGTTTCTTTCTACATATTCTTGGCGGCGGCTCTTGGCGGCTTGGAGCAGCGGAGACTTGGCGCCGATGTGTGGTGACGGACACAGGAGGTCGACGCTGTTCTGGCGTCTTGGTGGCGTCGGCGGCAGCGAGACCGGGCAAGGCTGTTACTGTGACACAGCTCTGAAGATGGATATGTGGTAGGTGGTTGTGGCGGCCTCATACCCGGCATGTGGCCTGGTTGAGGAGCACGCCGGACTGGTGGGTGCCCATACCCGGCAGGCGTCCAGGTTGGGACCTCTTAGGTTTGGCTGCGAGGTCTGTTTGGTATTAGGCCCAGACCATCAGCGCCCCTCATCAGTTAGATAGGAGTAGTGACAGAGGTTGCAAAGATGGTGGCTTTGGTCTTACTGTTGTACGACTTTGTAAGGTTTTGTGCTAATAATTAATAAATTGTCCGTATGCATCGACCAGATGCAGAGGTCGGGGGTATTCCTCCTTTTCTAAAAAAAAGCTAGGCTACGGGCGCGGATTTGAGCTACAAAGCGAGGGGAAGGAAGGAGCAGCTCATAGTGGGGCTGTAGGGGGCCGGCAGCTGGCTCGGGGTGGCTCGGGGCGGTTGATCCCGACAATGGTGTTGGCGGAGCAGAGGAGGAAGAAAGGTCGGGGGTGGCGATGCGAGTCAGTCCCGGCCCGCGTGGCTCGGTGGAGGAGGAAGAGGAGGTCAATGCGGAGCTTGAGGCACGTCGGCGAGGCGAGGGCCAGCCGGTGGTCGTGGTGGAGCGGGGTGGACGACGGTGGTTCCCCTCGGTGAGGCGGGGCCGACGAGGGGGAGAGGAAGGAGAGGTCGAGCGAGGGGGCGAGGGGACGGCAAGTGGGGGCGGGGCAGTGGGAGGGGAGGTGTCCCCGAGGTGCCCAAGTGGCCCCCTTATCCCTCATCGGCGCTATAGCGTCCAGGGCGGTGAGCAGGTTCGACGGGAGCGTGCGGTCGGGTGAACAGAAGAGGAAGACGACCGTGGGGCTTGGGAGGTTGGGCTGGGCCGAGGCCTGGTTGTTTAGTTGGGCCAAAAGACCTAGTAGATTAGGTCCTTTTTTATTTTGTTTTTTAATTTCTCTGTTTTATTTAAGTTTCCAAATTGTTTTAGTTTTGTAAAACATATGGTTAGCACCTAAATTAGTAATACTGACTATACAACTACCACATTAACCTTTACTCCTGAATAAAATAGATTACTAATTTTGTTAATTTTAAAAGCGTTTAATAATGTTTTTAGCCACTGTTTTAAAAACTTAGGAGCAATTAAACACTTTATAAACATGTTGGTTCACTAAGACAAATACCCAGGGATCATTTGCCACACCTTGAAAATTTTTGTTTGCATGTTTGACAAATTTGAATTTCGGACTTTAATTCGAATTTGAATTTGAAAGGGGGTTGAAACAACGCGAGTTTATCTACAGTAATCATGATGACATGGCATCATTAGAAGTGAATTACTGTAGCTTAATTATCCGGACGGCACAATCAGTGTGAGGCATTGCTATGGGTAGTGGCGGAGCTAGCATTTGAGAACAGGGTGGTCCGTCCCCTAAAAGAATTCATAAGAAATATGACACATGATTGTTCTAACTAATTACCAATATCACATAGAAATAACTCAATATGGTCTTACAAACACACTAAAATTCTCAACTAATGCTATTTGGGCCCAAAATGATGTGCAAAATTATGCATGTGTTCGGTTCATCTACTGGATAGCATAGCACATAAAAAACCCTAAATCGGAAATTGTGAATCAGAAATTGGGTAGCTCATACCTTAAGTCAGAAATTGGGAAGTTCAGAAAAGACTATGTTGCTTCCGCCAGACTTGGGCACTCGGGGGGCAGGGGGACAGCGCTATAGTCGTGCAGGACAGGGGCGCACGCAGCTCGCATGGGGGCGCGAAAGGGAGAATGGATCCTCCTCAGCGGCTGGTCTCCGGCAGGTGACCGGCAAGGGTGGCGAGCCGGCGATGGTGGGGGCGTCCGGCGTTGGGACTCGGGAGTCAGGACGAGGCGGGTAATTGCCTGGCTCCATCTGGACGAGGGCGTGTTGTGTCTGCGCTTGGTCTAACAGGTAAGTGTTATTGGGCCAAATTTTCTTTCTTGCCCAGTAACAGATCCATAGGCTTATTCAAAATCTTAGGGTGGGCCGAGGTCCACCCTGGCCACCCTGTAATTCATCTGATGTTCTGCATAGCTACAAAACCTATGAATTCTCAAAAAAAGCTACAAAGCCTATGTTACGCCGAGCCCACAATTCCCGCCTCTCCTCCCGTGGTAACTTCGGCGGGCATTGGTCTCTTGCCTGTGTGCTCTTCCTCAGACTTCATTTTTTTTTGTTTAGCTAGCTTATTTTAGTGGCAGCCCTTCCAAGGGCGTTAATCTCCTTCTTTCATTCGGTTGTCAGTTTTCGCTCAATTAAAGGTGTGCAAGAGATTTTCAAGAGCAGGGACTTTTCCATGGAGATCAATCAAGTTGGGTATTAAAGTGAAGAAAACATGGAGGACTCGAGACATGGGAGTTGGTGGAATTCATTGTTTCACTCTAAAAAAAACTTTATTCTTTATAGTGTATTCTTCTGCATGTGCTCTTTCAAGAAGGCCTTCCACACGTTCTTCTCTCAATAAGATCTATAATGGATGATGTAATGCCAGCTATCGAAATAGTTGGCCAAAATAATTCAAGTTCATTGTCATCAATAAATCCATTGGATTTCTTCTCATTCTGAATCATTGGCATCACTTCCATAGCAACTTGCTTTTCAGCCTGATCTAAATAAGAAGAAAACGAGTTCTCCAACTCATGTGCAATCTCTAGATCTAAAAGTTTCCAACGATGGATAACAAGGGGTTCTCTAAAAAATACAAAGAAAGGCATAAAAATCATGAAGAATTGATTATTTGCAAATATCATAAAAAATCATAATGTACTATCAGAACAATCTGTGTATGCATAGTTTGATAAGCTGTTACTTCTCCAAGATGGAAACAACGAGCAGACTCACACATAAGAAAATTATACACTCAGAGCTATACTGAAGTAGATTAGGCTTATCAATAGCTAAGAGCAAGGAGCTCAATGACAGAAGTCTAGAACTACTTCCAGGTCTTGTAGTCTCAAGGGCAGGGGTGACATTCAAAACTTCATGAACTATAGTGTGAAGTTTCTTACATAGTTCACTATGTAGCTGCACAAATTTATACATTCTCTAAGCTTCATGAGATCTCGCTAATTTATCTCATGCTACTCTATTGCGTCGAGCAGGTTTTTAATTGATATTTTGATAGAAAAGAGTCTTAACAGTTACAACACAAACTGGTGGTGCTACTTATTGGATATGATTTTTTATTTTCTAATAAGAGAGTGCTCTTACACATAACTACATAAGCATCACAAGGCACCTGAAGTAGAGCTATGATCAAAATCTGTGTTCGGTGTATTCCAATATCTAAAGAGAGCAATAAGAATAACAAGATTCCAATCTCACTATCATCATTGAATTAATAGCTTTTAGTGGAATGAGGGGATCAATCGTATTACCTTCACATTGCTAGTAAGTGCAAAGTTCGTGCCAACTTCTTGCTTAAATGGTGCTCTCTTCGCTAGTCTGCAAGAGAGGAATGTATTTTGTAGATTGATTGCATTAGCCAATATATAATACAAGATTCAAATCTCTCTCCATAAGTCAGTACAACAAACTTAAATGCAAGATAAAAAAACTTCTATCATAAAGAAATAGAAAATGAAGATGCATATATGAATGATGTCAATTCTCAATGCTAAGCTAGAATATTATCAGATCAGCAAAACAAAACTTCAACATATTCATTCGAAAACTCAGGTAGGGGACAACGTCTAAATATTTTATCAACTTGAACAAGATTGAAAACAAATAACAAGAAATATATGCACAATAAAAAAGTGTCTCTTACCATGACAAGACTCAATATACGTTCTCCTCTTTCTCATTATATCAGTGCAGAAAATATCACAAATTACTGACCAAAACAACATTGTTCCCCTTGCTTAGGGTTACCATTGTCAATAAAAAGGACCTATATATGTTGCAAATCAACAACCTATACATATACGTCGTAATGATGCTAGTAAAAAAGCACACCCAAAATTTCAATTTTTAACTGTCGGTTACCATAACACCAATCATGCACTCACCACTCTAGTTCAGTAAATAAGTAATAACCATCCTGCTGAGCGAAAGTGTTTTATAGAGCATTTGGTGAGAACGTACAGAGTGCATGATACTAAAACTATGGTCGGCTTTAGAGGATCCCGAAACTGAGTTGCAAGCAAAAGAATGAGAAATAAATGATACCTCTGTTTGGACTTTGAGCAGCTTCAATTTATTGGAAGCTAAAGCTAGAGGTTCATCCTTTCCAGTGTGGGGCTATGGAGAGGAAGATGTGCAGTTCAATCATGGCCGAGAGAGCTGTGGCGGTGCCTGGTCAGATCCGGAAGAACATAGAGAAAAAAGGAACAAGCCACAGCCAAAGCACATAGAAACCTACCTTGAGAACCTTGTCATCTATGCCTGTTTTGCACTACTATGACATGTTTAGCGCGGTGATCCTTCCTTCTCTGATCACCAAGGAACGAGCTCTCTCTCTCGAACTATCTGTCGCTGCGCCCCAACGCTTCTTCGCCCAATCACCACCATGCTGCTCCTCTCCCCCCCCCCCCCCGCTACTGCCGCTAGGCCGAAGGACACATTTGGCGGCGTGCAGCGGATAGGAGGCAAGGCACATGGGGAGGTTAACAGAGAGGGGCCACGCACCAGAGAGGTCAAGGTCGAGCAGCCACCGAGATTGTTTGGGAGAGAGAAAGAGAATGTAAAGAATGATGGTGACCGCGACATCAGGGGAGATCAAGCTCTTATATTCCATATTTTGGGGCTGATGTGACGAATAATCTCTCCCGTTGTGAGTTGGGCTTGCGTTGACCAAATCAGCGGAGGGTGGGGCTGGCTATTCCTTCCATCGATCGATGGGTTACCCAACTGCATCTTCAGAAGTAGAGATGAACGATTTTTTTCATGGGAGAGATTATTGATGTTTTGGTAAGTAATGATTTGATTTGAACCAGTTAATGTATGGCGTTGTTTTGGGAAGGTTTTGATCTGATTGAGTAAATGCACGTGTCAAATGGGTCGGCCCAAGTAGGCCGTTGTGACGAGACATGAAAGGTGGGCAAAAGATGGAAGTGGTGGGATGAGGTGGGAGTGAGGCGAGACTACCAACTCAGACATTAGGAGTAGAGATTTGCATATTTGCAGGCTCGAATTCAACCTCAAGATGAACTTGGATGAAAAAGTGATCAACTGAAGAGTTTTTCTCCATTGCAAGATCTACAACTTTGCTTTTGGGACCATCGTGATCCAAAGTCCTATGCAACCTGCAGATTCAGTGCAAGAGGGCTATTTGATATAATTTGAGCCCGGAAGTTCCGGGCCAGACCGGAAGTTCCGGCCCTCGTAGTCCGAGTTAGGTTAACTTTTGATGATTTGGACGTGATTTGAGTCATTTTCTTGTATGAGAAGTCCAGCCGCCTCATATATATGTAAGGGGTGACGGCCGATTGAACAACACACAATCGAACATATCAATCTATCTTCTTTTACCTTTACCTTTATCTCCCTTCCTTGTTCTTCTTCTTCCTCGTTCTTTGTTCGTTCTTCTTTTGCCGGGCGGCGAACCTCGAGGCCCTAGGGGCGGTCAGGCCGACCTAGGGCAGCCCATAGCCGGTGCTCGCCCTGACGGAGTCTCTCTCGAGCGTGTGGGATTTCAGGTCTTCAAAAGCGCCCGCCGGATTGCTTGTGTATAGCGCTTTCGGACGGGTCTCCTTCGACGCGAGCTGCAATGTATCACCCTCGGCGTTACGGTGACGTGTCCGTGTGTGAACACACTTTTTGGCGACTCCGCTGGGGACGAAGCTTTGAACGGTCTCCAGCCCATTCTTGCTGCGAAGAGATCGTCGTCTAGGGTTTGCAATCTACAAAGGTAATATGAATACCCACGTCACTTATGTAGATGCAAATAATGCATATGTTGTTGCTAGATCATCTAATGAGCATAATGTATTGGCTAGCCCTATATTTATCAATCATGCATCTAATTATGTGCAAGAGCCGATGCAACGAAATCTGCATGCTTCTACCTCATATAATTTTAGCAACATGCAACATATGTGTTCCAACTCCATGCATCGGCAACCCCACAAATTCATATGCCGATGAACAACATGATGAGTTTGGTTAATCAAGTTGAAACACCCCATGTAGGAACTTTCAATGGCATGCAACATAGTGTTTTGTATTTTTATTCATTGACAACTAATTTGCAACAAGTTTATCCAAATATGCCTGTGGATATGGGAATTGGCCATGCTACTACTAGTTATTCGGCCAATTACCCTCAAACATCATATGCTACACCCCATGCTATTAATTTTTCGGCACCATATGCAACTATAGGTATTCATAATTCGGCTTCGCACCTTCATGCTAATAGCCGAATAAGTGAAAATTCTATTGGTGGGCAATAATATTTTCCCTGCACAATCACAGAGTTTCGATGACATCTCATTACCGAAAGAGTCTCAAAGTATTGGTGGGCAATTCGATGAAGATTGGGCTGAAATTGGGTAAAAAAAGCTTAAAGATAGCCTAGCTGCATTGTCTGCTGAATTTAGACAAGAACAAGCAACCTTGCGAATCAAAGAAGGAAAGAGTGGTGATTCGGATAACAAAGTTAATTCGGTTATTGAAAGACCGAATCAAATATTACGTATGCCGAATCTTTTCTAGAAAAAGAGGATGACAAGGTGCTGGGAAGCTATTCGAAAGAGGAACAAGATATCATTCAAGTAACGCAACCATCATGCTCTCCCAACGTATTTGAAGAGGTATGTCTAGCAAGTGATTTACCTATCTTACGATTTGGTCGCAACTTTATTGTTGATGCTTCTATAAGAAAAATTCTCATAAGTAATTTTGAAAGACCAATGGTGAAGGATAATTTACTTGTTAGCGATAAAATTGTTACAAAGTATATCGGTCAATACATTGTACCATTCAAAGAGACCGATAGCAATAAAATTGTTACAAAGCATATCGGTCAATACATTGTACCGTTCAAAGAGACCGAGGGTGACTTATTATTGAAGCCAAAGCTTTTCTCATTGCTTTATTTAAAGTTCATTTCTAATTGGGTAGCTTTGCTTGCTTCATACTTGGCTTACGCATGGTCTCAATTGAGACATGTATGTTCTAACTAGTTTGATTTTAGAAGTTTAAAGCCAAGGTTAAATTCTTTTGAGAAATCCGAAGCTAATATTATATCGTATCCAAAGACATCGGAGGTAGAGCGCAAAACACAATGCATAGCCGAATGGAGAGATTCTAAATCCGAACCATTCGTTTGCTTACCTCCAAAGCCGTTCGCACACCAAGATCGGCTAGAAAACAAAAGGTATACCTTTGATTCAAACATGTGTGATCAAATCTTTGATTTGTTGTTAAAAAATAATTAAATTAGAATTCTTGATCACCATGCCAAGCCATCTATCCAAGGATGAATGTATTGTAAGTTGCATGATTCGTTCAAGCATAGTATTAAGGATTGCAAGATGTTTCGTCAAATAGTTAAATCCGCCATTGATAAAGGACAATTGAAATTTGTTGAGACACCAAGAGATGACGATTCTATTCCAATTGGTCCCGATGGCAAAAGGTTTTTGCATCGGCTGCTTCAAGCCGATCCATTTAAAGAGAAGGTAAAAATTATAGGTGTTGGGATCAAGCTTTCAAGTAATCAAGTTATATAAGAGCACAATGAAGATAATCTTGAGGGCGAGAATTCCATCGAAGCTACAATGAAGACGCCAAGTACTGGGGGGCAACAAGAAAATCCAAAGATTGATGCAAGTCAAGACAAAGGATATAAAGGCTGCAATAAGCACAAGTGCAAGAAATCCAAAGTCACTTTTGCACAATTATTAGATAAATATCAAAAGAAGAGTTAAGAGAAAAGTGCTTATCAGCCAACTAATGGAAAAGCATCAAGATGACCCCCTAGGCGCAAACCCGAGGATCGGTATTGGCAAAATGAGAATTCTAATGTGGTATATTCATATCCATATTTTGTGCCGCCAATGCCAATGCCATGGATACCTTCCTATGATCATGTAAATCTGTATCCATCATGGGACAGGTATGATACAAGGGCGCATTCTTCATCTTATTTTAGACCATCTCACACACATTATGCAGCTCCAAAAAGATCAACATTCGAACAATCACATGTCAAAGACCGTTTCAATCGTAAGGAATCGGCCCGGAGCTCAATGAACAATAAAGAGGTGGTCAAGCAAGTCTTCCGCGTCAAAAGAGATGGTCGTAAGAGTGCCACTTCAGATATGATCTCAGATGAAAAAGAGCCAAGTAAAGTGTTGACATTGGCTACAAAAGGCAGTGAGGCAAGTCAATCAAGTGCCAAATCTGAAGGGAATAAATTGAGAGTGCACAAGGTAAAACAAGAATTGCCATTACTTCAAACAAAATTGCAGCCGGGGAGCCCACTCGGCTTATCGTATTGGCAAAAGAAGAAATTGCAAAAGCTTAGTGCACTAGAACTTGAAAAGAGAAACATGGCATGGGTTCCCAAAGGAGGTACTCAAAATAAGAATTATGTGCAAGCTTCCATTACAAGAATTGCGGCAAAGGTGAAGAAGGAAAAGAGTGAAAACTATGAAGGACCAAGCCGAAAGTTTCAACATCTTCGGTCCACAGATTATCCATTTTCTTCAACTATGTCATTGATGCCTATGCCATGAAATTCATCATTAGGAATGATTGGTTACCCTCAATGAGCTTATTTTAATCCATGGATGCAATATAATTTCTTACATGATGAAAGGGTATTACCAAATCATCATATGTTTGATTAGCTTCACTTTTGTTTCTAATCTAAATGGCCGATGTATACTTATCGCCCGAACCACGTACAAATGGACCGATGGAGTGTTGACATCGTCCTTAGAAAGAGCATTGTGCAAGTTATTTTTTGGCACGCAAACTTTGCCGAAAAACAGGAGGGCATGTGTTGACACCAGATTTTGGCATGGTCGAAAACATAATTAAGAAGACCTCAAATATAAAAGTGCTCAAACTGAGAAAGTTCCTTATCGTCAAAAGAAGAAACTTTGATATTTGAGCCATAGCCATCCCGTCTCATCTCTAAGGCCAAAGTTGTGTTCGAAGTACTGAGATTTTATATACATAATACTATTAGGCTTATTACGCCCCCAATATGGCCTCATATGATAAAACTTTCTACACGAATTGTCTTCGTCTCGTCGAAATGGTTGATTTTTATATAAAAATCGTCTAAATTGGAGTTTGTATGCAAAATTTAGAGCCAAAACAGTGTGCTGCAAAAGTCTGACCCGGAAGTTCCGGGCAACTTCCGGAGAGGTTCCTGAAGGAAATATGCCCTAGAGGCAATAATAAAGTTATTATTTATTTCCTTATTTCATGATAAATGTTTATTATTCATGCTAGAATTGTATTAACCGGAAACATAATACATGTGTGAATACATAGACAAACAGATAGTCACTAGTATGCCTCTACTAGACTAGCTCATTGATCAAAGATGGTTATGTTTCCTAACCATAGACATGTGTTGTCATTTGATTAATGGGATCACATCATTAGGAGAATGATGTGATTGACATGACCCATTCCGTTAGCTTAGCACTTGATCGTTTAGTATATTGCTATTGCTTTCTTCATGACCTATACATGTTCCTGTAACTATGAGATTATGCAACTCCCGTTTACGGAGGAACACTTTGGGTACTACCAAACGTCACAACGTAATCTGGGTGATTATAAAGGAGTACTACAGGTGTCTCCAAAGGTACATGTTGGGTTGGCGTATTTCGAGATTAGGTTTTGTCACTCCGATTGCTCGGAGAGGTATCTCTGGGCCTTCTCGGTAATACACATCACATAAGCCTTGCAAGCATTGCAACTAATAAGTTAGTTGTGAGATGATGTATTACGGAACGAGTAAAGAGACTTGCCGGTAACGAGATTGAACTAGGTATTGGATACCGACGATCGAATCTCGGGCAAGTAACATACCGATGACAAAAGGAACAACGAATGTTGTTATGCGGTTTGACCGATAAAGATCTTCGTAGAATATGTAGGAGCCAATATGGGCATCCAGGTTCCGCTTATTGGTTATTGACCAAGAATAGTTCTAGGTCATGTCTACATAGTTCTCGAACCCGTAGGGTCCGCAACAAGGTTTCGATGACAGTTATATTATGAGTTTATGACTTTTGATGTACCGAAGGAGTTCGGAGTCCCGGATGAGATCGGGGACATGACGAGGAGTCTCGAAATGGTCGAGACGTAAAGATCGATATATTGGACGACTATATTCGGAGTTCGGAATGGTTCCGAATGATTCGGGTATTTTTCGGAGTACCGGAGAGTTACGGGAATTCGCCGGGGAGAAGTATTGGGCCTTATTGGGCCCTGCGGGAAAGAGAGAGGGGCTGCCTAGGGCAGGCCGCGCCCCCCCCCCCCAAGGCCTAGTCCGAATTGGACTAGGGGGAGGGGCCGCACCCCTTCCTCCCTTCCCCTTCCTTCTCTCCTACTCCTACTAGGAAAGGAGGAGTCCTACTCCCGGTGGGAGTAGGACTCCCCCCTTGATGCGCCTCCTCCCTAGGCCGGCCACCTCCTCCTTGCTCCTTTATATACGGGGGCAGGGGGGCACCCCATGACACACAAGTTGATCTACGGATCGTTCCTTAGCCGTGTGCGGTGCCCCCCTCCACCATATTCCACTTCGGTCATATCGTCATGAGCTTAGGCGAAGCCTGCTACCGGAGAAGTCATATCGTCATGAGCTTAGGCGAAGCCCTGCGTCGATGGAGCATCATCATCGCCACCACGCCCGTCGTCTTGACGGAACTCATCCCGACACTTTGCTGGATCGGTCCGGGATCGTCATCGAGCTGAACGTGTGCGAGAACTCGGAGGTGCCGTCGTTCGGTACTTGGATCGGTCGGATCGTGAAGACGTCGACTACATCAACCGCGTTGTTATAACGCTTCCGCCACGGTCTCACGAGTGCGTGGACATACACTCTCCCTCTCGTTGCTATGCATCACCATGATCTTGCGTGTGCGTGGGAAAATTTTGAAATTACTACGTTCCCCAACAGTGGCATCCGAGCCTAGGTTTTTATGGTTTGATGTTTTGCACGAGTAGAACACAAGTGAGTTGTGGGCGATACAAGTCATACTGCCTACCAGCATGTCATACTTTGGTTCAGCGGTATTGTGAGATGAAGCGGCCCGGACCGACATTACGCGTGACGCTTACGCGAGACTGGTTTCACCGTTCTGAGCACTCGTGCTTAAAGGTGGCTGGCGGGTGTCTGTCTCTCTCACTTTAGTTGAACCGAGTGTGACTACGCCCGGTCCTTCGCGAAGGTTAAAACGGAGTCTATTTGACAAACTATCGTTGTGGTTTTGATGCGTAGGTGAGAACGGTTCTTGCTAAGCCCGTAGCAGCCACGTAAAATTTGCAACAACAAAGTAGAGGGCGTCTAACTTGTTTTGCAGGGCATGTTGTGATGTGATATGGTCAAGACGTGATGCTATATTTTGTTGTATGAGATGATCATGTTTTGTAACCGAAGTTATCGGCAACTGGCTGGAGCCATATGGTTGTCGCCATCTTGTATGAAATGCAAACGCCTGTAATTGCTTTACTTTATCTCTAAGCGGTAGCGATAGTCGTAGAAGCAATAGATGGCGTGGCGACAACGATGCTACGATGGAGATCAAGGTGTCGCGCCGGTGACGATGGTGATCACGACGGTGCCGGAGATGGAGATCACAAGCACGAGATGATGATGGCCATATCATATCACTTATATTGATTGCATGTGATGTTTACCCTTTATGCATCTTATTTTGCTTTGATTGACGGTAGCATTATAAGATGATCTCTCACTAAAATTATCAAGAAGTGTTCTCCTGAGTATGCACCGTTGCGAAAGTTCTTCGTCTTTGAGACACCACGTGATGATCGGGTGTGATAGGCTCTACGTTCAAATACAACGGGTGCAAAACAGTTGCGCACGCAGAATACTCAGGTTAAACTTGACGAGCCTAGCATATGCAGATATGGCCTCGGAACACGGAGACCGAAAGGTCGGCGTGAATCATATAGTAGATATGATCAACATAGTGATGTTCAACATTGAAAACTACTCCATCTCACGTGATGATCGGTTATGGTTTAGTTGATTTGGATCACGTGATCACTTAGATGACTAGAGAGATGTCTATCTAAGTGGGAGTTCTTAAGTAATATGATTAATTGAACTTTAATTTATCATGAACTTAGTCCTGGTAGTATTTTGCAAATTATGTTGTAGATCAATAGCTCGCGTTGTTGCTTACAAATGTTTATTTTGATATGTTCCTAGAGAAAATTGTGTTGAAAGATGTTAGTAGCAATGATACGGATTGGATCCGTGATCCGAGGTTTATCCTCATTGCTGCCTGAAGAATTATGTCCTTAATGCACCGCTAGGTGACAGACCTATTGCAGAGGAGCGGATGCACGTTATGAGCGTTTGGCTAGCTCAATATGATGACTACTTGATAGTTTAGTGCACCATGCTTAAACGGCTTAGAATCGGGACTTCAAAGACGTTTTGAACGTCATGGACCATATGAGATGTTCCAGGAATTGAAGTTAATATTTCAAGCAAATACCCGAGTTGAGAGATATGAAATCTCCAACAAGTTCTATAGCTAAAAGATGGAAGAGAATCGCTCAACTAGTGAGCATGTTCTCAGATTATGCAGGTACTTCAATCTCTTGAATCAAGTGGGAGTTAATCTTCCGGATAAGATAGTGATTGACAGAATTCTCTAGTCACCAACACTAAGTTACTAGAACTTCGTGATGAACTATAGTATGCAAGGGATGACGAAAACGATTCCCGAGCTCTTCGTGATGTTGAAATCGACGAAGGTAGAAATCAAGAAAGAGCATCAAGTGTTGATGATTGACAAGACCACTAGTCTCAAGGAAAAGGGCAAAGGGAAGAAGGGGAACTTCAAGAAGAGCGGCAAGCAAGTTGCTGCTCGAGTGAAGAAGCCCAAGTCTGGACCTAAGCACGAGACTAAGTGCTTTTGCTGCAATGGAACTGGTCACTAGAAGCGGAACTACCCCAAGTGATTGGTGGATAAGAAGGATGGCAAAGTGAACATAAGTATATTTGATATACATGTTATTGATGTGTACTTTACTAGTGTTCATAGCAACCCCTCATTATTTGGTACTAGTTCTGTTGCTAAGATTAGTAACTCGAAAAGGGAGTTGCAGAATGAACAGAGACTAGTTAAGGGTGAAGTGACGATGAGAGTTGGAAGTGGTTCCAAGATTGATATGATCATCATCGCACACTCCCTATACTTTCGGGATTAGTGTGGAACCTAAATAAGTGTTATTTGGTGTTGAGCATAAATATGATTTGATCATGTTTATTGCAATCTGATTATTCATTTAAGTAAGAGAATAAATTGTTGTTACATTTACATGAATAAAACCTTATATGGTTACACACCCAATGAAAATGGTTCATTGGATCTCGATCAAAGTGATACACATATTCAAAATATTGAAACCAAAAGATGCAAAGTTAATAATGATAGTGCAACTTATTTGTGGCACTGCCGTTTAGGTCATATTGGTGTAAAGCGCTTGAAGAAAACTCCATGCGATGGACTTTTGGAATCACTTGATTATGAATCATTTGATGCTTGCGAACCGTGCCTTTTGGGCAAGATGACTAAAACTCCGTTCTACGGAACAATGGAACAAACTCTTGACTTATTGGAAATAATACATACCGATGTATGCGATTCAATGAGTGTTGATGCTCGTGGCAAGTATCGTTATTTTCTGACCTTCACAAGATGATTTGAGCAGATATGGGTATATCTACTTGATGAAACATAAGTCTGAAACATTTGAAAAGTTCAAAGAATTTCAGAGTGAAGTTGAAAATCATCGTAATAAGAAAATAAAGTTTCTACGATCTGATCGTGGAGGCGAATATTTGAGTTCTGAGTTTGGTCTACATTTGAAACAATGCGGAATAGTTTCGCAACTCACGCCTCCGGAACACCACAGCGCAATGGTGTGTCCGAGCGTCGTGTCGCACTTTACTAGATATGGTGCGATCTAAGATGTTTCTTACCGATTTACCGTTATAGTTTTGGGGCTATGCATTAGAGACAGCTGCATTCACGTTAAAAAGGGCACCATCTAAATCCGTTGAGGCGACACCGTATGAACTGTGGTTTGGCAAGAAACCAAAGTTGTTGTTTCTTAAAAGTTTGGAGTTGTGATGCTTATGTGAAAAAGTTTTCACCTGATGAGCTCAAACCCAAATCTGAGAAGTGCGTCTTCATAGAATACCCAAAGGTAACTATTGGGTACACCTTCTATCACAGATCCGAAGGCAAGTTTTTCGTTGCTAAGATGGATCCTTTCTAGAGAAGAAGTTTCTCTCGAAAGAAGTGAGTGGGAGGAAAGTAGAACTTGATGAGGTAATTGTACCTTCTCCCTTATTTGAAAGTAGTTCATCACAGGAATCAGTTCCGATGATTCCTACACCAATTAGTGAGGGAGTTAATGATGATGATCATGAAACTTCAGATCAAGTTGCTACCAAACCTCGTAGGTCTTCCAGAGTAAGATCCGCACCAGAGTGGTACGGTAATCTTATTCTAGAAGTCATATTACTAGACCATGATGAACCTATGAACTATGAGGAAGCGATGATGAGCCCAAATTCCGCGAAATGGCTTGAGGCCATGAAATCTGAGATAGGATCCATGTATGAGAACAAAGTATGGACTTTGATTGACTTGCTCGATGATCAGCAAGCCATGTTAAATAAATGGATCTTCAAGAGGAAGACGGACACCGATAGTAGTGTTACTATCTACAAAACTCGACTTGTCACAAAAGGTTTTTGACAAGTTCAAGGTGTTGACTACAATGAGATTTTCTCTCTTGTGGCGATTCTTAAGTCTGTCCGAATCATGTTAGCAATTGCCACATTTTATGAAATCTGGCAAATGGATGTCAAAACTACATTCTTTAATGGATTTATTAAAGAAGAGTTGCATATGATGCAACCAGAAGTTTTCATCAATCCTAAAGGAGCTAACAAAATATGCAAGCTTCAGCGATCCATCTATGGACTGGTGCAAGCATCTCAGAGTTGGAATACATGCTTTGATAAGTTGATCATAGCATATAGTTTTATACAAACTTGCGGTGAAGCCTGTAATTACTAGTAAGTGAGTGGGAGCACTCTGACATTTCGATAAGTATATGTGAATGACATATTGTAGATCGGAAATAATGTAGAATTATTCTGCAAAGCATAAAGGAGTGTTTGAAAGGAGTTTTTCAAAGAAAGACCTCGGTGAAGCTGCTTACATATTGAGCATCAAGATCTATAGAGATAGATCAAGACGCTTGATAAGTTTTTCAATGAGTACATACCTTGACAAGATTTTGAAGTAGTTCAAAATGGAACAGTCAAAGAAAGAGTTCTTGCACATGTAACAAGGTGTGAAATTGAGTAAGACTCAAAACCCGACCACGGCAGAAGATAGAAAGAGAATGAAAGTCATTCCCTATGCCTTGGCCATAGGTTCTATAAAGTATGCCATGCTGTGTGTACCAGATCTATTGTATACCCTACACTTTGAGTCCGGCAAGGAGTACAATAGTGATCTAGGAGTAGATCATCGGACATTGGTCAAGAACATCCTTAGTGAGGACTAAGGAAATATTTCTCGATTATGGAGGTGATAAAAGAGCCCGTCGTAAAGAGTTACATTGATGCAAGCTTTTTACACTGATCCAGATAACTCTAAGTCTCAATCTGGATACATATTGTAAGTGGGAGCAATTAGCTAGAGTAGCCCGATGCGAGCATTGTAGACATAGAATATTTGCAAAATACATACGGCTCACGAATGTGATGGACCCATTGACTAAGCTTCTCTCACGAGCAAAACATGATCATCCCTTAGTACTCTTTGGGTGTTAATCACATAGCGATGTGAACTAGATTATTGACTCTAGTAAACCCTTTGGGTGTTGGTCACATGACGATGTGAACTATGGGTGTTAATCACATACGATGTGAATATTAGTGTTGAATCACATGATGATGTGAACTAGATTATTGACTCTAGTGCAAGTGGGAGACTGAAGGAAATATGCCCTAGAGGCAATAATAAAGTTATTATTTATTTCCTTATTTCATGATAAATGTTTATTATTCATGCTAGAATTGTATTAACCGGAAACATAATACATGTGTGAATACATAGACAAGCAGATAGTCACTAGTATGCCTCTACTAGACTAGCTCATTGATCAAAGATGGTTATGTTTCCTAACCATAGACATGTGTTGTCATTTGATTAATGGGATCACATCATTAGGAGAATGATGTGATTGACATGACCCATTCCGTTAGCTTAGCACTTGATCGTTTAGTATATTGCTATTGCTTTCTTCATGACCTATACATGTTCCTGTAACTATGAGATTATGCAACTCCGTTTACGGAGGAACACTTTGGTACTACCAAACGTCACAACGTAATCTGGGTGATTATAAAGGAGTACTACAGGTGTCTCCAAAGGTACATGTTGGGTTGGCGTATTTCGAGATTAGGTTTTGTCACTCCGATTGTCGGAGAGGTATCTCTGGGCCTTCTCGGTAATACACATCACATAAGCCTTGCAAGCATTGCAACTAATAAGTTAGTTGTGAGATGATGTATTACGGAACGAGTAAAGAGACTTGCCGGTAACGAGATTGAACTAGGTATTGGATACCGACGATCGAATCTCGGGCAAGTAACATACCGATGACAAAAGGAACAACGGATGTTGTTATGCGGTTTGACCGATAAAGATCTTCGTAGAATATGTAGGAGCCAATATGGGCATCCAGGTTCCGCTATTGGTTATTGACCAAGAATAGTTCTAGGTCATGTCTACATAGTTCTCGAACCCGTAGGGTCCATGCAACAAGGTTTCGATGACAGTTATATTATGAGTTTATGAGTTTTGATGTACCGAAGGAGTTCGGAGTCCCGGATGAGATCGGGGATATGACGAGGAGTCTCGAAATGGTCGAGACGTAAAGATCGATATATTGGACGACTATATTCGGAGTTCGGAAAGGTTCGAATGATTCGGGTATTTTTCAAGCACCGAGAGTTACGGGAATTCGCCGGGAGAAGTATTGGGCCTTATTGGGCCCTGCAGAAAGAGAGAGGGCTGCCTAGGGCAGGCCGCGCCCCAAGGCCTAGTCCGAATTGGACTAGGGGGAGAGGCCGCACCCCTTCCTCCCTTCCCCTTCCTTCTCTCCTACTCCTACTAGGAAAGGAGGAGTCCTACTCCCGGTGGGAGTAGGACTCCCCTCTTAATCGCCTCCTCCCTAGGCCGCCACCTCCTCCTTGCTCCTTTATATCACGGGGCAGGGGCACCCCATGACACACAAGTTGATCTCTGGATCGTTCCTTAGCCGTGTGCGGTGCCCCCTCCACCATATTCCACTTCGGTCATATCGTCATGAGCTTAGGCGAAGCCTGCGCCGGAGAAGTCATATCGTCGCGGAGCTTAGGCGAAGCCCTGCGTCGGTGGAGCATCATCATCGTCCTGCCACGTCGTCTTGTGGAACTCATCCTCGACACTTTGCTTTGGATCGGAGTCCGGGATCGTCATCGAGCTGAGCGTGTGCGTAACTTCGGAGGTGCCGTGACGTTCGGTACTTGGATCGGTCGGATCGTGAAGACGACGACTACATCAACCGCGTTGTTATAACGCTTCCGCTTACGGTCTACGAGGGTACGTGGACATACACTCTCCCCTCTCGTTGCTATGCATCACCATGATCTTGCGTGTGCGTAGGAAAATTTTGAAATTACTACGTTCCCCAACAGTTCCGGGCTAAACCGAAAGTTTGCACGCGGTGCGCCGCGAAAACTGAAGTTTTAACATTATTTTCATATTTGAGGGCTCGAATTCAACCTCAAGATGACCTCGGATGAAAAATGATCAACTGACGAGTTTTTCTCCATTGCAAGATCTACAATTTTGCTTTTGGGACCATCGTGATCCGAAGTCGTATGCAACCTGCATATTTAGTGCAAGAGGGCTACTTGATATAATTTGAGCCCGGAAGTTCCGGCCCTCGTAGTCCGAGGTAGGGTAACTTTTGATGATTTGGACGTGATTTGAGTCATTTTGTTGAATAGGAAGTCCAGTCGCCTCATATATATGTAAGGGGTGATGGCCGATTGAACAGCACACAATCGAACATATCAATCTATCTTCTTTTACCTTTACCTTTATCTCCCTCCCTTGTTCTCCTTCCTCATTCTTCATTCATTCTTCTTTTGCAGGGCGATGAACCTCGAGGCCGTAGGGGCGGTCAGGACGACCTACGACAGCCCATAGCCGCCGCGCGCCCTGACGGGGTCCCTTCCAGGCGTGTGGGGTTTCGGGTCTTCAAAAGCGCCCGCCGGATTGCTTGCATATCGCGCTTTCGGACGGGTCTCCTTCGATGTGAGCTGCGGTGCATCACCCTCGGCGTTGAGGGTACACAGTGACCTGTTCGTGTGTGAACACTAACACATAGCATTTCTCTAAATCTTTGATCTTTTGTTGTACGTTCTTCAAGCTATAACTGATTGTTTATCCATTCCCCTTTCTTTTTGTCATGACAACGTGTCCTTTTTCGATAAAGGGCATTATCTCAAATGTAGCATCAAGCGGATACAAAGTATTATGAGTAACACCCGGCCTCTACATAACTAGGATGCACACGGCCCAATATGAAGGTCTGACGAAAATTGATGAAATAAACCGACAAATCGGCAACAGTAGAGCCCTATAGACCGACACTATGCCTATGTCGATGGAGGTGGTGGATCAATCCGAAGGTTATGTTGCCACCCATATTGGGAAAAAACCTCCATAGCCACCTTCTCCAATCGCACACACACCGTCTTGAACAGCGGTTGGTCCTCCGGTCGTTGTAACATAGACCACATATGTAGCAATAGCGTACACCGAAAAATAACCTGTGGAGGAGAAGCATTTTTTCCATTAAAAACAAAATCATTTCTACATAGCCAAAGCGACCAAATTAAGGCATAGGCTCCCACCCTTATTAGTGTTTTGAACCTATTTGAAGTACCGTCCAACCAATGACCAAAAATATTGGCAACAGTTGTGGGCGGATACAAATTTGACGCTATTTGGATGACTGACCACGTAGAACGTGCAAACTTGCAATGGAAAAAGAGTTGTTTGATTGTCTGGTCATGAGTACAAAAACAACACTTCTTACTCCCTTGCTAGTTGCATCGTGCCAAATTGTCTTTGGTTAACACAACTCCTCTATGAAGGAACCACATGCAAATTTCCACTTTTAGTGGAATTTTGGACTTCCAAATTTTCTTGTTATTACTCACTGGTACCTCAGAACGTGTGAGCGCACAATGCATAGAGTCTACAATATAAGACCCTGATGTTTTAAGGTTCCAGCAAAACACATCCCGGCCTTGTGTTAGGTTAATCGAATCCAGTCGGGATAAAAGATTATGCCATGACACAAGTCGGGGGCCAATCAAATCCCGCCTGAACGAAATGTTCGGCTGGAATGAACTGAGCACTTGCGCAATAGTATTATTCTTATAGCGAACAATGTTGTATAAGCTTGGATATTGTTCTCGGAGACTGGCATTGCCTAGCCAGATGTCCTCCCAAAAACGAATATCCGATCCATCCTTTATCGCAAAAGACCCAAAGCGAAAGAGATGTTTCTTTGCCGCCATTAGGCCAGCCCAAAAGTGTGAACCGCCAGGTTTCCAAAATGCCTGGGACACCGCCTTTTGACCTAGGTACTTGTTGCGCGCAGCATGATTTGCCAAACACCATCCTCAGTAAGAAGTTTGAACAACCATTTACTGAGTAGGGCCTCATTTTTGACCTACAAGTCATGAATTCCGAGCCCTCCTTAGTCTTTCGGCCTACAAACCATGCTCCGTTTGGCCAGCCTATATTTTTTCTTTTCACCGTCTCCTTGCCAAAAGAATCTGGATCTAAAATAATACAGTCTTTTTAGGACCCCTTTTGGGAGCTGGAAGAAAAAAAGCATATAGAGAACCATATTTGTAAGGACAGAGTTAATCAAAACCAACCATCCTCCAACTAAGAGTAGTTTGTCTTTCCAACTACTCAACCGTTTCTCTAGACGCTCCTCTACATGCTTCCACTCTGCAGTGATGAGGCGTCGATAATGAATCGGTATTCTCAGATATTTAATCGGGAATTGGCCATGTGCGCAACCAAATAGGTCAGCATAATCGGCCGCCGCCTCAACGGCTTCTCCAAAGCAGAACAATTCGCTTTTATGGAAGTTTATTTTGAGACCCGACATTTGCTCAAACGCTGAAAGCAAGAGTTTCAGGTTTCGAGCCTTGTCCAGATCATGTTCCATAAAAAGAATTGTGTCATCGGCGTATTGTAAAATAGAGAGGCCACCATCCACAAGGTGTGGCACTACTCCTGCAATCTGGCCGTCCTGCTTGGCGCGCTCAATCAGAATCGCCAACATGTCAGCGACAATGTTAAATAACATTGGGGACATGGAGTCACCGTGCCGTAGTCCTTTTTTTGTCTGAAAGTAATGGCCTACATCATCATAGACTTTGATGGCCACACTACCTCCAGTTACAAAATTGTGGATCCACTGGCGCCATTTATCGGAGAAACCTTTCATCCTTAGGGCCCATTGAAGGAAAGACCACTCGAACTTGTCATATGCCTTTTCAAAGTCAATTTTGAATATCACTCCACTCATGTTTTTTCGGTGCATCTCGTGGACGGTCTCATGCAGGATTACTACACCATCTAGTATATTTCGTCCTTGCATAAAGGCCGTTTGAGATGGACGGACAACACGGTCAGCTATCAAATTTAACCTATTCGTAGCCACTTTGGTGAAAATCTTGAACCTAACATTAAGGAGACATATGGGTCTGAACTGCTGAATCCGTTCAGCCTCCTTAATCTTCGACAACAAAACAATCTCGCCAAAATTTATTCTGAATAGATCAAGTTGATAGGCATGAAGACAATTGAACAACTCCAAAAGGTCAACCTTGATGATATCGCAGAAATTCTGATAGAATTCTGCGGGGAAACCATCGGGGCCTGGAGCTTTGTTGTGTTCCAGTTGGAACACCGCCGCTCTCACCTCCTCTTCTGAGAAAGGTGCCGTGAGGATATCATTCTCTTTTGCCGTGACTTGTGGAATATCATCTATTCGGGTCTCGTCAAGGGTGACATCCCCTTCATCTGATGACAACGTGTCCTGAACTCTTGATATACAGCAACTTCAGAACATTTGGACATGCCGGCCTACTCTGTAGCACTTCTAGATAAAGCCACAGAGGATAACTAAGAGTTTCTGAAATATCTTGGTGTTTAGATGACAGCTACAGCTACTATACTTGAAGCCTTGAAAACTTTGAGTGTTATGCAAAGTCTTCCTATTCAGTTTATAACGTTGCTTAGGACCCCATCCTATATTGGACTTGGGTAATACCAACTGCAGGCCGGTTAAGCTCTCATATTCAATCCGCAACGCAACAGCTAGGGGAAACCCGATGCGCAGAAGTTTGCTGAGCATCAGCATCAAGAGCGGTCGAGTCAACTGCAATTCTGTCAAAATAAGCATCTTTTATGATCTTATCTGATAATTAACTAGGCTATTTTAGTCCATCATCATGCCTGTTCATACGGCCGTGAGATTTGAATATACCGGTCGTCGTTTCCCCCCCCCCCCCCCCCCTCGCGTTAAACTGCACCTTGCTACAAATTTTTAGTTGATGACGTCATTTGATCAGTCTTGTTCCTTTGGTCCTTGCTGTGAAACAAGTTTTGTTGTTGCCTTACAAAATCATGTTCAGCAGGAGGAGGAAGCTACGAGATGCTTTGGGAAATAAAAGAAAGGTGGCACGCGGTTTACATGCTCCACAGGGCACGCGGATATCATTGTCATTTGATTGGGAAACCTTCTGTTACAGCTGAGTTTTGTTTTTTTGAGGTGTGTTATAGGCTTATAGCTGAGTTGATTAGTCCAAATTTGGTGGTGCCTCATGTCAGCTGTCTTGATCTTATTGACACAGAAGGAAATTTGTGTGCATATGGTTGCAAATTTTTGTATATTAAAAAGAGCTCTTTTATGTGGCACCCTTTAATTAATATGGACCGTCATTTTCAGAATCCTGTCACAAATGTTTCGCGGCGCCAAACCTTGCAAACTTTTTCTTCGCAGCTCCCCATCAAAATCTGAGCTCCGATGTCTCTGTCGCGGGTGGCTGAGTGTTTGGCATGGTCTTCATGTGGCTTCGCAACACCTCTTCGGTGTGCGCTGGGTCTGGTGGTCATTTGTGGTGAAGTCGGAGTCGTTTGCCGGGAAGAAGGGATGGGATGATGCTTGCTTGACGAGAAGTGACTACGATGATGCCAATGTGCTGCATCGATGAGGCCTTCTCCACAGTGGTGTCTGTGTGGTATCTTGTGTGTTTGTGACGGTTTGTGTACCATCTTTCATTTATTAACTGGATAACTTTCTTCTTAATTAGTAAACGAGGCAAATCTTTTGCCACCATTTTAGAAAGAAAATTTGACGAAGATTGACCAATATTGTTTGTCTGAGGTGATTACTGTAACTTGTCTTTTGAGAGAGCTTTACTCAATATTTTCAAGTTTACGGTTCTGCAACTTTGAGCCTTTGATCATGGGCTTCAAGAGCCATACATGTCTTCAAAGAAACAAAATCCAAATACTCACTCATGGTGCCTTATTATTAATCTAGGCACTAAACGGGAAAATGATGTCCTTTAATAATTTATTCGTCCAGTGGTCAGTTTAGTTTGCTCACAATGGTGCAGAACCGCATATGATGTTAGATGGAGGGAACAGTAAGGCAAAGCCACAACGTTATTAACGTAGGCACTAAATTAACACGGGTTCCGCAAAAGGAGAAACCTCTTCTGACTGGATGGCTTGCAAAACTAGAAATTCTCGCTGTGGAACTCGAATTTTGTGCTTGATTTTCTTGTAAATTTCTTTGCGAGCCCGCGCAGCTTGTTCGTGAGCACCGGCTCGCCACAATAGAACACACCTGTGATATCCGAGAAACACAGAGTTAGTGTCAGTTCAGAAAGTAATGCTAGGCATGCACTAAAAATGTTGCTGACCGATCGATTCTGCTGTTCTTATTGAGTGGATTGACGCGAGAAGATCGTCACGCCTTGACTGATATGACTCAATTGGGCAAGGGGAAATATTCTAGGAATAGTCCTATATATGTGCATATATATACACCTGAGCTCAACTAATTTATGGTGGAGAATCCTGATTCTTCTATCTACACTTGACTGATCAAAAAATTCAGAGGTGGTTGTAGCCATCGGCAAGTAACAAAATTTTCGGCCGTGGTTGGGACTCAAAGGCGCAACTTCTCGTCTTCTCGAGCATGCTAGTCATGCTATCCACACAAAGCGTGTGGTGCTAGAAGGTACGGTGGCTGAATATGCAGACAGTAATATTGCAAAATGGAAGGAGTATGTGCGTGTTTGTGAGCAGCTGAGTTTGTAGTGTTAAAAAACGCGAAGAGCGATGTAGTTAGTTTTTGGAATGGTACTGACCGACGCGTTTTTCCTTATTCTCGTCGGCAATGCGTTGGTAGACTTGGTCCCAGTCCGGTCGCCCGAAGTGGGTCATGACGTGGCTGCCGGAGACGACGTCGACGCCGTTCTTGGCGTAGTGGAGGGACTGGAGCATGGCGATGAGCGCCGACCGGGCGTCACCCTTCTCGTAGACGCTGGTGCAGTGGTTGTGGAGCTCGATGATGCGCTTCTCGTCCGCCTCGGCCACCTCGTCCATGACCCCACGGAACCACTCCAAGGAGCCCTGCTCCCGGGTGACCCAGTAGAAGTAGGCTCGACGGGTCCGGAACGGGCTTGCGTCGCCGCCGTTGCCGTTGCCGGACTCAACGTCCCCGTCCAGCCGCCTCGCGTTGGTGATGATGTCCTTGATGATCGAGATCATGGGCGTTGCACCGATGCCGAGTCCCACCAGTAGCACGATGTCGTACTCCTTGTAATCCTGCGCCGGTGCCCCGTACGGCCCGTCGATCAGCACCTTTGGGAAGCTCTTCGGGAGGCTGCAGCACAGCAAGCACATGGTTACTTTCGGTAATTAAGCTGGTAATATTGATTGACGAAGATAAATTCGCATGACCATAGATCACATAATTAAGGGACACTTAAGGATAAGAGATAGTATATTTTCACCCGCAAAAAAAAACAGATAGTATATTTTATGCACGCAAAGATGCATCACAGAGGGTGGAAATTTACAGAGACACGCAGGTCGGGGGTACGTACCTGCCTAGTCATGTCTGGACAGTCTGGTTGTCCGATTGATTTAAGATTAATAAAATTGATTAGTCTTAGCCCTTTGATTACTAAAGGACTGGGATCATTCATGCTTTGGACACCACCCATACCCTTTTTTTTCTTTTAATTTCAATCTACTACATCTTTTGAACTGAAAGGCCAACCGAAGTTTCGTTTTTATATTTGTGTTTGCCGCAACGAGACCTTTTGAATAAGATCAATCTTGAATATATTTCGACAACATTTTAAAAATTCCAAGTTTCAAATGTTGAAACTTGATTGGCGTAACATTAAGTTTTCCCAAGTTTCATCCAGTTTTACCAAGTTTCATATGCTTTTAGGGGATTCTAGGCTTAGGGCTTTAGTGCTCAGGATTTACGGCTTAGGTTTAAGTTTTAGTTTTTGAAACTTATTAAATTTATCATCGTTCATATCAAGTTTTAGTAGTTGAAACTTGTGCGGACCCTCGATTTGTCTTGCGATCTACAAATTCGTTGGATTCCGCACAAAGGCACATCAAGTTTTATTTTCCAGTTTCCGAAAAAGTGTTGAAGAATTGTCTAGAGATTGAAAATTCATTGATGTGCTATCAGTAATGGCATTTGCATGCATTTTTCAACACTAGTCTGGCTGAGTTGGACCGCTCCAGGGGATGACACATCAAATCGGTTGTGATCCATAATCACATGAACCGAAACGAAAACACCAGGACTAATTTTCACAACCAAAAGGGAAACTATTTCACAAGCATAGGAAATAAGTATGTACCTCGGATTGGACATGGCGTCCTCGCGGTTGTACTCCACCTGAAGAATCTCGGTCGTCCCCTCTGTCGGTGCTGGGCAAACCTGTCATTCGTACACAATACAACACTCTTAACTTCTTATATGAACACTCTTTACTTGAGGCTGATGAGGAGATCAACACGACTAATCCGCACTGGTATGTAGAAGCACGTACCTTTAAGAAGGCGTTCCTGAGCTGGTTGGTCCAGTCACCGAGCGTTTTGATGTGGACGCTGACGTAGTCGTCCTCCGGCGCCGACGTGATGGAGAACGGGTGCCTGCACGGACGTTCATTGATCAGACGGATTGGCCGATCGCTGATTAAACTAAGCGTGCCCGCCGGCTGCGGCGTACGTACCACTGGAATGGCGAGACGTCGGGGCACTTGACGTAGATGTACTGCCCGCTCTTGTACCTGAACCCCTGCGGTTTGGACAAGTGCAGCGACAGAAGGGTCGCCGGGTGCGGATGCACGGCCACCCTGACTTTCTTCACCGACCTCACGCTCGACCGCAGCGTCCTCGTCAGCCGCTCGCACGCGTACACGGTCATCGGCACCGCCAGGTACATCCACGTCTGCATTTAGTAGCACAGGCATAGACATATTGAGTTAATAATTAATAGTTCAACCTCTAGTTGGGTGCATAGGATATGCATATGATTTTATTATGTAGGTCATCAATTTGGCGAACTAAACATTCGTTGTATCTTATAGGTTTTAAACATATAGTTTTTTGGTCAAGTATTTGATTGGGCAAATCAATTGCCGATCTAGAAGCACAGACACTACTACTACCTTTATTCCTGATTTAATTACTACCTAAGTCCGAACTACCTTAAACACATAATCTTAAGTGGGAACAAAATCCATACTACCTCTCTTTTTTACTAGCCCCCTTGTATTTTGCGTCATATTATGATTATTATTTAACAGATATAATACTATAAGTTATACTTAGCAAAGATAATATCATTCGACACTACATTCAAATACCGAGTCCAAAAATTATGATTTTTATGGCATACGTTAACATTTTGCTAATCAAATTTTGACATAAAATATGACAGGGACTAATAAACTCACATGGAAGTATTACTATACTTCTGAAGTTGTTATGTATTCAACAACCACGAACAGATATGACTCAATACTACTTTGTCCTAGAAGTAGTAAGATGCATAACAAATACCCTCATACTTACCGACTTCTTTTGCCACTTCTTGTTGAGGTAGAGAAAGTGTCCATGGACGATGAGCAGAGCGTAGACGACGAGGAAGAGGTGGTGTGTGTACCAGAAGACGTTGTACCCAGTGAAGCGGTTGAGCAAGGCGTTGACCAACCAAGTGAGGCGGCTGCACGAGGCGTTGACGAGCCTGGCGAAGCGGGTGAGCTCCCTAGGCTCATGGTTGCTGTCGAGGCTCTCGAGCTTCTTGAGCTTGGGAAGGCGGAGCTTCCCCTTGCGGAGCGGTGCCGTGGCGAACGTAAAGGCGACGACCATGAGCGCCAGCATCACTAGCCCCGTCCACCCCTCTGTCCCCCTCACGAACCACCAGTAGTTGGGCGGCTTGGCGTCCCCGAAGAATGGCTTCATGGGCTCGTACTCGTCGTCCATGGCGTGCAGCAGCCGCGGGAAGTCGCATGCCAGGTGAGAGATGACGTGTAGCCCGGCGCCGGCGGTGATCCCAACGGCGATCGCCATGTGGAATTTCAGGTTGTCGTTGAAGGGCACGATTCGTCCCGCGGTGGTGTGGCTCCGGAGCCAAGTGATGGTGTTTCGGCACACGGGGAGGAGGGTGAGCGCCATGTTGAACTTGAGCGTCTCGGCCCCGCCCTTGGCCACACACACGCAGTAGCCCATCACACCGAACACGGCGTGGTGGCGGTACTGTACGAACTTCCAGGCGAAGAGGCCCACGCAGATGAAGAGCCACAGGAGCATCACCCAGCAGCGCCGCCAGTTGTCCTCCAGGGAGTGCTTGGCACGCTTGTACCACCGTCGGACGAGGCTGGGATCCGTCGTCGGGCGGAGACGCTGGCTCAACAGCTTGCTGAGCTTGTGGTTGTTGGTTGTCGACTCGCTCGGCGCCTCCAGCAGCAGCATCTTCAGGTTGCACAGCTGCAAACCAATTATCACCATTAATTCTACGCATCACCATCAGTAACACAAACCAATCTTGCATGGCAAATAACGCCGTTGTTTTACCTCGATGTAGCCGAGTTTGTTGGGGTCCAACGCCTCCATGATGAGACGTGCATACTCCTCGCACTGTCGCGGGACCATCATTAGCTTGTTCGCCGATACGCTCAACGTGATGATCTGCAGAGCAAACCAGTATAAGCCCCCAAAAAGTCAATGTTCCGGCAAATTGCTCATGTTAAGAAAACTAAGACAACAAAATAATTACGCAATTGGATGTGAAAGACATGAACCAAACAAGGGCTCGTTGCTTTGGTCAGTACTCCCTCTGTTCAGTAATGTAAGAAGTTTCAGAAATGTCTTTTTAAACTGTTCTTGGTCTTGTCGGAAATGTCTAAAACGTTTTACATTAGTGAACTGAAGGAGTAATACGTCAGAACTTGTGGGAAAAGGATCAAAATCGGTCACGAGAACATGCTTACAAGCATGTCGTGCTGGTACGTTGATGACCCCCTATGTGCAGATGTGAAATGGCAATCTGGTCGAGCGAGTATTGTTCAACACGTCCATCGTTGAAAATCGCAGAATACACACCCTCCGTTTGCTATTTTTGGAGAATGAGGAGACGTTTGATAATGTATTTATTTTTGAAAAAATAAGATTACCTTTGGCCTCTAAATCAAGCGATGCACACAACTATTTTATTAATTAAGGTATCAATAAAATACGAAACTCATCTCACATACACAAGCAAAAGTGAAACAAAAACAAAAAGGCACAACCGGCAAAAATAAAACGCTTGAATGAACCACTGAAAGACTAGTGAAAATTTACCTGTTTGACCTCCTGCTCGCTGATCCTCCCGTCGTCGTCCTTGTCCACCCTGTTGGTTATGTAATCAAAGTCATGATTGGTAACTTGTTGGTTTAGCAAGAGAGCTAAATTAAGTGGTTTTAAAATAAATGCTACAATACTCCCTTCTTTCTCATACTGTTACTTAAGTACTTATAATACTCATACTAGGAGTAACAAAATACTTCCTTTGTCTCATAATGTAAAACGTTATTACAACCAATGTAGGGTAACATGCATGCTATACAGGTAAAAAGATGACACAATAAGTAATTAAAGATGGAAGAGGGAAATGAAAGTAACATAAGTATGTTACCACCATACAATGCTTCATAATGAAAAATGAAGATACAAATAATGAATGAAGGTCTTTATATTATCACGCATATACATAACCCACTATGAAAGTAGTTACATAGACTAGTAACTGGTCTGAGTTATTCAACACTATGACTAGCCTAGGGTCTACGTTTGACCATCAAAATGATGAACCAAATCTGTGAGTTATATATCGAAGAAATTTCCCTGCCTCCCCCTCTCCCCTTTCCACCAAAAAACATATTATGAATCTTAAAGCTAATTTAGAAAAGAGTTAGGTACTAGTATTAGTTAGTGAGGGCTGCTTCAGTGTACGGCACTCTTAAAACCAACTTGAAAGGGTACTTTTGAGCTTGATTAGTTATTAAAAAGTGCTGACAAAATTAGATGGATAATTAAGTCCAAATCTATGGGGAGGACCGTAGTCTAGAGTAATTACAGAACGTTGAACATCTAGTATGTGCCCTGGTCCTCGCAAAAAAAAAAGACTCAATTAAACATAAAAAAGGAAAATACTCTTACGAATTTTCATGTAAAAATCAGTGGCATAGGACTTAGATGTGTAATATGCTTAGGGCACATCCAATTGTGTCTTAGAGCAAATACAATAGTGGGTTATAAGCATACTTACATGGCATTTTTGTCGATGTGGAGAAGAAAGACAAGTAAAAAAGGATGGAAGTGTGCTCTAATACAAGAGTCAGCCTCTAAAAGTGCTCCTAGTTAATAATATTCCTACTAGTAAATGAGTGGAAAGAGGAAGAAAGAAAGTGAAAAAGAAAAATCACTAGCCTAAGAGTCAATCGTATAGTCAACTTTATTACCCGAGTGATTTTTTTTTAGGAATATGAGTGAATGATATTGCTAGCTCTTGATGACATGACAGTCTCATATAGCCGGCTGCTGGCTATTGTTAACACTGCTCTTAGCAAAACCAAAAAGATTAAATATAAACTGGAAGTAAACTGATGAGGACGAAGTAATTAAGAGATAAGGGGGTGGGCCGGAGTTTAATCAGCTTTTACATGTCGAGGAAGGTCTGCAGGCGGCTGTCGAAGCTGGTGTCTGAAATTTGATCCCAGAACTCACGCAGCTCCGGCTTGTTGATGCTGTCTCCGGTGATGTTCCGCCGCCTTGCCAGCGCGTCGAACAACTCGCCGGCGAACGTGGCCTCTTTCATACCTGCAAAATTGTTAAACCGTAGTGAAGACGCAGTCGTACACACAAATACACAATTAATCAGTACTGATCGCATAATATTTTTGATCGAGAGAGGACGTATCGAGGCGAGGTGTTTTACCGATGCACTCGCCAAACTTGGAGCGGGGGAGGCGCCCATTCTTGGCTTTTCTGTCGAAAATCCTTTCGGCGTCGGCGGAGGTCCACTTGGCGGAGCCGTTAGTGCTGCTGATGAACTTGAGACCCTCGAGCGCGTGCGTGGCGACGGGCTTGGAGTTGGACCTGTCGATGCGGCTAGGGCCGCCTCCCCGGAGGTTGAAGGACGCGATCCGCCGAAGCCCCTGAGACACTTGCTTGACCCGCGCGGAGGCGTTCCGGAGCACGCTACGGCCGTGCGAGGACGACCGCTTCTCCAGCGTCACCGCCGAGTCCTCGCCTCCCGCCACCGGCGTCACGCTTCGCACCACCACCGAGTCGTCCAGCATGTCGAGCGTGATCTCCACCTCGTCGCTGTCGCTGCCGCCCCCGCCTCCATGCGGCGCGGACACGGGCTGTCTCACGACTCTCTCGTGCACACCGCCACTGGCCTCCAAGGGCGCCCCCGCTCCGCCGCCGCCCCCGGAGTCGTCGCCCACCCGGTTAGGCATGTCTGGTCACCGGCCTCACCCGTACGCACCAAGCCTCCGAAAACCGCAGCTAATGAGGAGGCAGAACTTAACGCGCCCGCTCCGAAACTCTGCCGGAGGTCTGTGTCGGCAATCGGCACAGGCAGTAGCAAAAGAGGAGAGATGGTCGTTCTTGGATGCGCGTGATGAGAGCGAAGGGGACGAGTGGGAGGTGGCCATTTATAGGACGGGTGCTCCATGCACTAGCCACTGTAGTGGTGCGGTGTGAACTGTAACTTGGAATCTTGTTAACCTATCATTGTGGTCTGTTGCTCCATATGATTAGAAATGGAATGTTCCAATCGAGTGGATTAATCCATGTTTTTGTTCACATGTATTTTATTTGCACGCCCATGAGCTATGTGAGGTCACAGCCTGAAACATTCTGCTACTGCGTCAAGTTGCTGCTACACTCTTCCTAGGAAAGGCAATAGGTAACAGTTTAAAATAACAGACTGAATTATTTCAGATAATTGCGCAGGAATTATCTGTTGTAAGTATAGAATTATTTGTTTCTGCAATTCTACTACAGTAAAATTCTACTAAAGTTTAAAAAACATTGGTAATGCTCTTAGCAGAAAGAAAATAAAATCATAGCTCCAAAAAGACTATTTTGAAAGCATTTTGGAGTGCTGATTTTGTTATTTTTTTTCTCAGACCTGCATCACTAAAAATTTCAAGCACGAATAAAACTAAGCAATGTTTGTTGTCACAAAAAATCAGATTTCTTTTGGAGGATCATTTGAACTCAAGATTAGAAGGGCACTTTTAGCTTACTTGTCAATTTTGTCTATACGGAGGAGAAACAAGTAAAAATGTGAGGAGTGAGTTCTAATGCAAGAGCCCACCTCTACATGTGCTTCAAAGTAAACATAATGAATGTATAAGAAAGAGAAAGACAAATGGTGAAAAACAAACAATCAATCTGATAGCCCATTTTTTTAAGCACCAACTGTAGAACAATTGTTCTACAGTATTTTCTATTAATATATCAAATATGTACAAATAACAAAATAGATATAAAAAAGAGTTTAACCCCTTCCAGCTTTTTCCAACATGTGGATAAATACTATTCTAGTAACTTCTTAAGGCATCATTCTAGATGATAGCCCATTACAAGAGTGATTACTAATGATGGCTCTCACTAACATGAAAATTGTGCAAGGTCACAAATTGGCTATATTATGAATGAGTTTTGCTTTGGTACACATATTGAGTAGGTTGTTTTGAATACAAAAGACTACACTGTGCTTTTTGATTGAATGGTACCTTCTAATCTCCACTTTCAATCTGCATCGTAAACCGTAAACTTTTCTAGAGGGGGTGTACCGAAGCAATACATGAATTGGTTGCATCTTTCAAATATATGTGATACATATATTGTGTTGTATCAATGTTCACAAACTCTCCGAATATCTCACAATCATTTTTCTCATCCTTGAATCTTTTTCCGTGTGTCCTTCATGCGGGCAATGATTGCTTAGTGATTGCATAATGCTACTAGCTAGTGCAATCCAAAGCTCCGAGCCAGGCCCTGCCCTACCCATGTCTTGTTTCAATTTGTTTTCCTTTTGCGCGTGTGCGACCGCGCTTTCGTTATGGGCAACGCGACTTGATATACAACAACAAATTCGGGACCTATTGACATGTCGACCTGCTTCGTAGCACTTTCCAGTTAGATAAGCCGCATAGTAAGCCAGAGCGTTTCTGAAAGTTTTTCGTTGTTACATGACAGCTACTCCCATTTAATTTATAATACTGTTGTTTCTAGGACCCCCATTGTATGTATCCTTGTGTGCACCAACTGCAGGCCGGTAAAGCTATCTTGCATATTCAATCGGCAATCGCCATCGGAGCAGGTGAAGGTCTACCGGTTCGATAGTTGTTGAGCATCAGCGCCAAGGGCAGCGGAGTCAACAGTCGTCAACTCAACTGCAATTCTATAACAATATAGGCATCTTTACGATCTTATTATCTGATGTATAGCTAAATTATTTCAGTTCATCATACCTGCTGATCTGGCTGCTAGATTCATTTCAGTACCAGACGTCGTGTTCCCCGCGCGAAGCTGCACCTTATTTTCTCGAGATTGATTTTTTAGGCGATGGCGCTATTTTGATCACTCTTGTTGCGTACTGGTCAGTCGTCAGCAGGAGGAGGAAGTTACGCTGTGCTTTCGCGAGTAGTAGTACTATAATGATAAAATAAATGCAGTACGTGGTTTCATGTTTCATTGGGCACGCGGATTTCACTACCGTTCATATTATAGCTGGGTTGATTAGTCTGAATTTGGTTGGTGGTGTTTGGATCGATCTTATTGCCACACAAGAAAAGGTGTGTGCAAGTGGTTGCCAAGCTTTCTTCTATGGTATGTACTTTACAATTAATAGATCGTCCATTTGCTGAAATCCAACGGTGGAGATTGACTGATATTTTTTTTTGAGTATCAGTACAGACACAAGCGCTCATATACACGCGTATACACTCATCCCTATGAATGCACACACGCACACCCTACCCCTATGAGCACCTCCGAGAGACTGAGCCGGCATATCATCTTGAGATTTACGAAGTCACCTTAGGCGCCTCGTCGTCGACGGGAACGTCTATCGCCGGAAATCCTGAAATAAATCCAGGAATAATACGAGCACCAGGATTTGAACCCTGGTGGGTTGGGAATACCACTGTCCACCTAACCAACTCAACCACAGGTTGATTCGCGATTGACTGATATTGTTGTGTTTGATGTGAGCATTGCAGTATATATGGGCATGACTTGAACTTGGGATTATTAAAAAAATACGATGCAAGGCAAGAGCTTTGCCGATTTCAAACTTTTTCAAAAATGATCCTGATCGATTATGATGAATGTTTGTCAAAAATACAAAGCACCTCAAACCTAATAAAAAAGTATATCAACGTCCTTGGATCACCGACGAACATTGCAACGAACAAAATGGGCCGTTGACAAGCCGATGTCACTGCTCCAAACCGGAGCTAACCTGACCTTGTTGAGACATTCGAGAAGTCTTCATACATGTGCCCCTAAGGACCAGTGGCCCGGAGCTGCAGTCGTCGTTTTGAACCCTTACATCGATATGAAGAACTTGGCCCCAAATCTCGCACCACATACGCACGATGAGAAAGACTAATCTCACCACCCAAGGAGCTGGTAGGAATCTATGTAAGAACTCCGTCAATTCCGTCTCGGCGGATGAATTCGAGGAGGATTATTGGAGTATGTAAAAACAACTCGAAGACGAAGCGCCGCACCTACATGTGCCTGTCACTGCTGGGGACAATCCCGCCCATACCACTTCACCTGAGCGAGATACTTAGCCGTTTCCCCCAAATATCAAAACGATCGATTTCTTATTCTTACCCAAATTTCCCTTAAAACCCTAGCGCCACTTGTTGTTGCCTCACGTCCGCAAGTCGTCATGGCGATGCATCTCCCGTTGTCACGCCGAGATTTGCTTCACCTCCTACCTCCTTCTTGCCGGTAGTTAGCTCTGATTTGATTCATCTCCCGGGGAGATGCTATTCCGCGCGCGCGCTGGAACGATCGGTTTCGGACAGGGCAGTGTTTTGATGGTGCGCGCACACTTGGTGGGGCCCCTGCCGTTTAACAGTGCCCAGTAGATCGATCGTTGCAACACGCGATCGCGAAAGAGTCGTTTCGCATCTCCCGTAGTTATTAATTTGGTTACTAGCGTGCGTCCCTACAGTTGCTTAGGACAACAGTGAATTTGGTTACCCATGCGCCCCCTTCAATTTATAATTTTTTTTAATTAGTTTGTTGTTTGTTTTTTAGCAAAGTACGTGGTTGTTATTACATTCTCTTTTCTGGGTATAGTACATTCTACATTTAAATGATTGGGTTACGAAGGTATAGTACACTCTACATTGCTTACTCATATTTTCTTTTCTAGATACTTTAGCTTGGCAAATTTGCAAATATGCAGATATTCAAAAAAGAATGTCAGTTTTTTCGAGAAACGTTGATTAATTTTAATTTCGCCAATTTTTTGGCACTCAATATGTTTAATATTTGTTGGCAAAGGTCATGCCGATTTTTTCCATTGATTTTTAATCTTTTATTTTTATTTGTCAATATGAACGTAGCAAATGGAGTGCCCCAACTGTTTCGACACATATTGTGTGTGTGATGAGTTTGGATTGGGCAACAATTGCTTCTCCCTCACACTTCAAGAGAACTTCAAATACTTCACATAAGTTTTATGAATTATTGCACATATTTCCTTCTTAAGAATGTCATAAGGTTTTCAAGTAGCAAGCATAGTTTTTGTTTTTTTATTTCGCTCAGTGTACCCCCTATTTTGCAAGACTATATGTCATACAGAAGATGATTGGCGTCGCCATGGATGAGGCGACTAGCACCACTGCCTACCTCGAGACAGAAGATTGTTTCTATTCAAGTATGTGACCTATAACGAACAAGACCAACCCTACTTCGGTTGTCCTAATTGAAGGCATTTTCTAAATCTTTCAACTATGAGCTTGTTATGAATGCAAACTTTTATATTCTTACAATCATCAAGACATCTGAGTGGATTTGGACAAGATTCCAGTTCTGTCTCTGTATAAATTTCCTAAACATACTTGTTAATTAACCTTTCTATTACTCAAAATAAGTTGTTATTCATAACTAACTTATCTTGCTCTATATAATCAGACATATTTCTTTTAGCGCCAATAAAAACAGGAAGGATAGTAGACAACACCTATTACACTGCTGGTACCATGCTTTACTTGGCAGGAGAAGAGGTACCTCGCCTCCTTTGTTGATGGTATTGAGTGGCTAACGAACACTTCCAATGCTGGAAAAAAATGATGGACCGTACGTGCCACTAGTCCACTCCTCAAACAAGACAAACATTCATAACAAATACCTGGTAAGAATTGTTACTATTGTGCCACTAGTCATACATTATTCACAAATTAGCGAAAGTGCCTACTATGTTAATATTATGTTCTGCAAATAGAAGCTTCAAGATGTGTTGTTCGTGACGTGATGGATGACCATGGTAAGAAGACACTTATCTACCATGATACGACCAATTTCAAAGACACCTACATGACTATGGCCCTACCAGATGGACGTGTCCTGGTTAATGGATGGAGGCGAATACTGAAGGGCGTGCAGCCTGAAAATTGGAGATCTGGCGATCTTTGTGCTCCACCATGGAGGTGCAGGGGTTTTCCCACTCATCCCATCCATTCTGTAAGGAGAGGACTAGTTAGTGATTGTCATGATCGATACTAACTTGTGGATGTACTGCCGATCATGTTTTAGACTAGTATGTCCTGTCTAGGAAGAATGATGAACATGTTATATGGTTAAAGTATGTGATGTTTAGTCATGATTGATAGTGACTAGTCATTAAGGTAAAAATGCGTGCATGTAATGGTGGATATCAATGCAGAGTATTGGAATTTCTTATTGGTATCAATGTAATGTTGCATCCTATTGCAATTTATTATATGGGTATTATGCAAAACACTGCCATGGTAGCAAAATTTTGTCGCGACAGCGTAATGTTTAATTTACCTTGGCAGGCATTTTAAAAGGCCAACCACTAGTACATACATTACTAGTGGAGGCGTGCACCCATCACTGATGACATGTTAGCAATGGTGGGAGCCCTCTAACGGAGTCAAATCTGACATATCTCGAGTAGGGGGTCCCGGACTAAGGGTCTTGACACGATGGTAAGAGGGGCACAAGTTTTACCAAGGTTCGGGCCCTTCTTAGAGATAAAAGGCTACCTTGTGCTTGTGTTTCATTGCTTTTGGGTGGAGTACAATGTACATGTGATCCACCTCGAGATCGTTGTGTGTTGATACGTCCGTTTTGTGTCATGTTTTCCTACTGTTATTTATAATGTTTTTGGTCATTATACCACTTTATGATGCAACTCTAATGCCTTTTCTCTCTTCATTTGCAAGATTTACATAGAGAGGGGGATTACCGACAGCTGGAATTCTAGACCTAAAAAAGCTACAACAAAGATAGCTATTCTACGAAGCACCAATTGACCTAAAACTTCACGAACATTTATTATGGAATACATGAATAATATTGGAGCAAAGAAATACCAGAGGTGGGCCACCTGCTGGCCACAAGGCAACAGGGTGTGGCCACCCCCTTGGGCGCGCCCTGATGCCTTGTGAGGCCCACAGCTGGCGTCTGGCCCCCTCCTTTTGCTATATGAAGTCATTTTCCCTGAAAAATTAAGGAGAGGACTTTTGGGATGAAGCACTGCCGTCTCGAGGCGGAACTTGGGCAGGAGCATTTTTTTCCTCCAGCGGAGCAATTTCGCTGGAGTTACTTCCCTTCGGGAGGGGGACATCGAAGCCATCGACATCAACAATGTTCCTCTCATCGTGGGAGGATCAATCTTCATCAACATCTTTACCAGAACCATCTCCTCTCAAACCGTAGCTCATCTCTTGTATTTAATCTTTCTCTCAAAACCTCATATTGGTACCTGTGGTTTGTTAGAAGCATTGATCACACCTCGTAGTTGATGCTAGTTGGTTTACTTGGTGGAAAATTATATGTTCGGATCCTTAATGATATTCAATACCCCTTGATCTTGAACGTGAATATGATTTATGAGTAGTTACTTTTGTTCTTGAGGACATGGGAGAAGTCTTGTTATAAGTAATCATCTGAATATGCTATTCGTTTTGATATTTTGATGATATGTATGTTGTGATTCCCTTAGTGGCGTCATGTGAACGTCGAGTACATCACACTTCACCATGCTTGGGCCTAAGGGAATGCATTGTGGAGTAATAAGTAAGATGATGGGTTGCTAGAGTGACAGAAGTTTAAAGCCTAGTTTATGCGTTATTCCGTAAGGGGCTGATTTGGATCCATATGTTTCATGTTGTGGTTAGATTTATCTTAATTGTTCTTTCATAGTTACAGATGCTTGCGAGAGAGGGTAATCATAAGAGGGTTGCTTGTTCAAAAAAGAACATCACCCTAGCACTGGTCCACTCACATATCAAATTATCAAAGTAGCGAACACAAATCAAATAAAGATGATGAAATTGACTAGACAACAATTCCCATGTGTCCTCGAGAACGCTTTGCTTATTATAAGAGAACATTCTGGCTTATCCTTTGCTATAAAAAAGATTGGTCAACCTTGTGCACCTTTGTTACTATTGCTTTGTTACTTGTTACGAATCACCTTGCTACAAAACTATCCATTAGCGCTATTTTCAGTACTTGCAGAGAATACCTTGCTGAAAACCGCTTATCATTTCCTTGTGCTCCTCGTTGGGTTGCTCGAGGGCGTGGAGGCGTACCACGCGCCCAACATCTCAACCTCCCTTGCGCAACTGTTCCCATGGCTGGTGGCAGCGGAGCCGAGGCGGGTGTCGGTGTCAAAACCGGCTGATCTCGGGTAGGGGGTCCCGAACTGTGCGTCTGAGGATCGAAGGTAACAGGAGACAAACGGGGCACGATGTTTACCTAGGTTCGGGCCCTCTTAATGGAGGTAATACCCTACTTCCTGCTTGATTGACTTTGATGAGTATAGGGTTTACAAGAGTTGATCTACCTCGAGATCGTAATGGCTAAACCCTAGATGTCTAGCCTATATGATTGTGATGATCTCTACGGACTAAACCCCCAGGTTTATATAGACCCGGAGGGGCCTAGGGTTGTACAGAGTCGGTTTACAAAGAAGGGAAATTACACATCTGAATGCCAAGCTTGCCATCCACGCAAAGGAGAGTCCCATCCGGACACAAGGGAAGGCCTTCTATCTTGTATCTTCACGGCCCATCAGTCCGGCCCATGTCGCATAGCCCGGACGCCCGGGGACCCCATAATCCAGGACTCCCTCAGTAGCCCCTGAACCAGGCTTCAATGATGATGTGTTCGGCGTGCAGATTGTCTTCGGCATTGCAAGGTGGGTTCCGCCTCCGAATACTCCAAAGCAGTCTTACGAACGAGTGAACTGTATCCGGGTCCGCACAATGGTTACAAACCTCAACCACAAGGGCACAATATCCAACCAAAATAAGGTATGTGCACGGACAACCTTTTTTTTGGCGAAACATTACGTCTGGCCTTTATTAATTCGAACCGTTTTCCTGGCCTCACGCTTCGCGTTTCGAGGCGCGGCCTCCATTGACGCATCTTGTCAAAGCAGAGATCATGTCCCCTTATCGCGGGATTCTCATTAACACGGGCTTGGGTAATCCAACCGTGTCGTTCGCACAACCCCTTGGGAATAGGCGAGTTTTAAGGCTTGTGAGGGGGCGCTTGATATTCACTGCCTTTATAAGAGGATAAGGACCCATCTTTTTACCCCACGCCTTCTCTTCCTCAGCCCTCCCATCCTCGAGCTCCAGCGCCCAAGTTTCGATCTTTTCCACTACCACCAAACACACCAGCCATGTTCGGATCCGGCTCTCAAGGCAAGTGGGTGGCCTCCTCCGTGACGGAGAAGGACATATAAGAGCTCCGGGAGGCAGGGTACCTGAGTGCGGACGTCGAGCACAGGATCCCCGCCAAGAAGCAGGTCATCCCGACCCCGGAGCCCGGCGAAAGGGTGGTATTTATCCCCCACTTCCTCCGTGGACTAGGATTTCCACTTCACCCCTTCGTCCGAGGCCTCATGTTCTACTACGGGCTAGATTTCCATGATCTAGCCCCAAACTCCTTCCTCCATATCTCGATGTTTATCGTCGTGTGCGAGGCGCTCATCCGCATCCCCCCCCCCCACTTCGGCTTATGGCTCAAATTATTCAACGTGAAGCTGAAGGTGGTTGACGGCCAGCACACAGACTGCGGTGGCGCCATGGTGAGCAAGCTCCCCAACGTCACCTGGCCCAAAGGGGCCTTCATGGAGACTGTCAAGATATGGCAACGTGGTTCTACATCATCCAACCCCGCGATGCCAACTGGGCGGCCACTCCTGAGTTTAGATCCGGACCCCCGATGCGGCTTGCGTCGTGGATCAACAAGGGTTTGGATTGGGGGTCAACCGACGAGGTGTTGATGCTGCAAAAGCACATCAAAAACATGATAGAAAAGAACACCAGCCTCACTGACGTGATCCAAGTGATGCTATTCCGTGGGACCCTTCCTTGCTGATACGTCTCCAATGTATCTATAATTTATGAAGTATTCATGCTGTTATTTTATCATTCTTGGATGTTTTACAATCATTTTATAGCAACTTTATACCATCTTTTGGGACTAATCTATTGACCCAGTGCCTAGTGTCAGTTGTTGTTTTTTTGCTTGTTTTTTTACATCGCAGGAAATCAATACCAAACGGAGTCCAAACGCAACGAAACTCCACGGATATTTTTTATGGACCAGGAGGAACCCAATGGGCCAGAGCTGCACTGGGGATGCCCGAGGCCCAACCCACCGAGGCGCGCCAGGAGCCTGGCGCGCCAGTGGGTTCTGCCCACCTCGGTGGCCTCCCGCATCCCCTCTTTGTGTTGGGGGAACATAGTAATTTCAAAATTTTCCTACGCACATGCAAGATCATGGTGATGCATAGCAACGAGAGGGGAGAGTGTTGTCCACATACCCTCATAGACCGAAAACAGAAGCGTTAGCTAGCACAACAGTTGATCTAGTCATACGTCTTCACGATCCGACCGATCAAGTACCGAACGCACGGCACCTCCGAGTTCAGCACACGTTCAGCCCGATGACGTCCCTCGAACTCCGATCCAGCCGAGTGTTGAGGGAGAGTTTCGTCAGCATGACGGTGTGGTGACGATGTTGATGTTCTACCGACGCAGGGCTTCGCCTAAGCACCACTACAGTATTATCGAGGTGGACTATGGTGGAGGGGGGCACCGCACACGGTTGGGAGAGATCAAGTGATCAACTTGTGTCTATGGGGTGCCCCCTGCCTCCGTATATAAAGGAGCAAGGGGGGGTGCAGCCGGCCAAGGGGAGGGCGCGCCAGGAGGAGTCCTACTCCTACCGGGAGTAGGACTCCCCCCTTTTTCCATGTTGGACTAGGAGAGAGAGGGGGAAGAGGTGGAGGCGAGGAAGGAAAGGGGGAGCGCCGCCCCCCTCTCCTTGTCCTATTCGGACTGGGGGGGGGGCGTGCGGCCCAGCCCTGGCCGCCTCTCCTCTTCTCCGTAAAGGCCCACTAAGGCCCATTTACCTCCCGGGGGGTTCCGGTAACCTCCGGTACTCCAAAGAAAATCGATTTCACCCGGAACACTTCCGATATCCAAACATAGGCTTCCAATATATCAATATTCATGTCTCGACCATTTTGAGACTCCTCGTCATGTCTGTGATCACATCCGAGACTCCGAACAACCTTTGGTACATCAAAACATATAAACTCATAATATAATTGTCATCGTAACCTTAAGCGTGCGGACCCTACGGGTTCGAGAACTATGTAGACATGACCGAGACACGTCTCCGGTCAATAACCAATAGCGGAACCTGGATGCTCATATTGGCTCCCACATATTCTCTGAACATCTTTATCGGTCGAGACCGCATAACAACATACGTTGTTCCCTTTGTCATCGGTATGTTACTTGCACGAGATTCGATCGTCGGTATCTCAATACCTAGTTCAATCTCGTTAAGCAAGTCTCTTTACTCGTACTGTATTACATCATCCCGCAACTAACTCATTAGTTGCAATGCTTGCAAGGCTTAAGTGATGTGCATTACCGAGAGGGCCTAGAGATACCTCTCCGACAATCGGAGTGACAAATCCTAATCTCGAAATACGCCAACCCAACAAGTACCTTCAGAGACACCTGTAGAGCTTCTTTATAATCACCCAGTTACGTTGTGACGTTTGGTAGCACACAAAGTGTTCCTCCGGTAAACAGGAGTTGCATAATCTCATAGTCATAGGAACATGTATAAGTCATGAAGAAAGCAATAGCAATATACTAAACGATCGTGTGCTAAGCTAACGGAATGGGTCATGTCAATCACATCATTCTCCTAATGATGTGATCCCGTTAAACAAATGACAACCCATGTCAATGGCTAGGAAACATAACCATCTTATCAACGAGCTAGTCAAGTAGAGGCATACTAGTGACACTCTGTTTGTCTATGTATTCACACATGTATCATGTTTCCGGTTAATACAATTGTAGCATGAATAATAAACATTCATCATGATATAAGGAAATAAATAATAACTTTATTATTGCCTCTAGGGCATATTTCCTTCACTTTGCAATATAAATTCCCAAATATTTCGAAACCCCTCAGGGTTAACCTAGATCAGAAGTTCCGCTCCCGCAGGCCTATGTAGCCACCAAAAACCAATCTAGACCCCATTCCGGCACCCTGCCGAAGGGGGGAATCATCTCCGGTGGCCATCTTCATCATCCCGACGGCCACCATGATGAGGAGGGACTATTCCACCCTCGGGGCTGAGGGTTTGTACCTGTAGCTATGTGTTTAATCTCTCTCTCTCTCTCTCATGATCTATATCATGGGCTTCGTTAATATAGTCGGATCATATGATGTTTCTACCCTCTATACTCTTGTTATGATGAATTGAATCTTTACCCTTTGAAGTTTTGTCTTGTCGGATTGAATATTCGGAGATGAGAACACATGATATATATCTTGCAATATGAATACTTGAGGTGACAATTGGGGTATCTTATTGATTCACTTGATATATGTTATGGCATTCAACTTGCGGATTCCCGCAGTGATATTGGGGTAATCTATGCATAGAGGTTGATGCACGTTTTTCTCTGATGGAAACTTCAGGGTCTCTTTATAGTTCTTTGTGGGGATTGAGTATTATGAATATGAATTTTCTTTGGTGTTATCTTAGTATGAACTCTTGATTAGATCGATCAGAAAGAACAGCTTGCGTTATTCTAGTACAAACTCTAGGATAGATCGAACGGAAAGAATAGCTTTGAGGTGGCCTCGTACCCTACAAACAATATCTATCTTTTGTTCTCCGCTAATAGGAACTCGGGAGTGATTCTTTACTGCACTTTGAGCGATAATCATATGATCTAGCTATGTTAGCACTGTTGGGAGATTGCACTAGCGAAAGTATGGACCCAAGGCCTTGTTTTCAAGCATTGCAACACTGTTTTGTGCCCGTTTACTAATTGCTACCTTGATGTTTTTATTTATTCAGATTATAAAAAATATATTTCTACCATGCATATTACACTTTTATCACCATCTCTTCGCCGAACTAGTGCACATATACAATTTGCCATTATATTGGGTGTGTTGGGAACACAAGAGATTTCTTGTATTTGGTTGCAAGATCATTTGAGAGGGACCATCTTCATCCTACACCACTCATGGATTGATAAACCTTAGGTCATCCACTTGAGGGAAAATTGCTACTGTCCTACAAAACTTTGCGCTTGGAGGCCCAACACGTGTCTACAAGAATAAAGTTGCGTAGTAGACATCACCTGCCAATGCCGGGCTCTCCACATGTGAGAGTTCAATCCGGAAGGGCCGCGGACCCTGCAGCGATTCTTCGGCACGACACACGAAGCGATCTGGAAGTTGCTTTTCAAGACTCAGAAGTCGTGGCCGAAGACGACTGACGACATCGGCCTCGACTGCACTCACCCATCCACCCCGGTAAGTATTTTGATCTCCGAACATAACTCAGTTAGCAACTCAAAGGGGTATGCTGAGAATTCCATTCTTTGATCAGGGCTGGACAAAGAAGGCAGAGTGGATCAAGTGTCCGGCTCCGCTACCTGAAAACACAGCTGATCCTCTGCTAGCTAGGATGCTGGTCCCGGCGCCGTACCAGGCACCGGAGAAGAAGACCAAGAAGAAGGGCAAGGAGGCCAAAGGTGGCCTCCGCCGTAAAGGTACTCCGGACGCTGTATCTAGAGATACCAAAGCTCCCTCCTCCTACGAGGGAGATGAAGACGAAGAGGAGGAGGATGAAGAGAGCAATTCTCCCCTCAAGGAGAAGAAGAAGAAGAGGGTGGCCTCCGCCGACCTAGAGGCGGAGGCGTCCAAAAGGGGGAAGATATCCCTCTCGGATGGCTCAGACTCGGATGCCGAAGTTATCCCCCAGTGGCGCCCCAGGGCGAAGCCACTGGCCGAATAGTAAGTATTCAAAGATACTATACATATATCCGGCCTTTTACAAATTGTAGGATAACATATCTTTTATGCATCATGAAAAGAATGATTTGTATGATAGCTATATTGTTGAATTCATTCATGATGCTGCTGAAAATTATTATGAGGGAGGAACTTATGCTTGTATGAATTGCAATAATATCAAGTTTCCTCTCTATGTGTTGAAAGTTTTGAAGTTATGCTTGTTTTGCCTTCCTATGCTAGTTGATTCTTGCTCCCATGAATTGTTTGCTCACAAAATCCCTATGCATAGGAAGTGGGTTAGACTTAAATGTGATTGTCATGTGATTCATGATGCTCTCTTTACGTTTCAATTCTTATCTTTTATGCGAGCATCATTGAAAACATTATGCCTAACTAAAAGGCATTAAAGAAAAGCGCTTGTTGGGAGGCAACCCAACACTTTTACCTACTGTTTTTGTGTGTTCACATGATTATGCTACTGTATTTATCATGTTTTATAGCTTTTGTTTCAATAAAGTGCCAAGTAAAGCCTTTGGGACCATGTTGGGTGATAGTTGATTTGACCCTGCTGAAAAATAGAAACTTTTTCGCTCACGAAAATAAGTCCCATTTTTAACATAAGAGTGCTTTTGAATTGATTCTTTTTACATAAGTTCAATATAAAAATTGCTCACGTGGTCCAATTTTTTGCATAATTTTTGGAGTAGCAGAAGTATGGTTTGAGTACAGATTACTACAGACTGTTCAGTTTTTGACAGATTCTGTTTTCAATGCATGGTTTGCTTGGTTTCTAGTTTTTATGGCTTATATTGCTCAATATAAATTGTGGAAATGATATGATACAGTAGGCATTGTGTGGAAACAATTATGAATCTTGTCTTGACAGTACCAAAGTGAAATGGTTTGCTCTTTATCATACTAACCTATCTCACGAAGTTTTGTTAAGTTTTGTGTGATTGAAGTTTTCAAGATTTGCGTGAGATCGATGTGAGGAGAATAAGGAGTGACAAGACCCTAATCTTGGGGATGCCCAAGGCACCCCAAGGTAATATTCAAGGAATATCCAGGCAACTAAGCTTGGGGATGCCCCGGAATGCATCCCCTCTTTCGTCTCCAACATTATCGGTAACCCCACTCGGAGCTATGTTTTCATTCGTCACATGATATGTGTTTTGCTTGGTGCGTCATTTTATTTTGTTAGGATTTGCTTGCTGTTATTCAGAATAATGTTTTGCATCTTTTATTTCAATAAAAATGTCAAGGATAGCCTTTGTCATGCTTATCTTGCAAGTATACATGTTGCTGTTTGAAAACAGAAAGTTTATCGATGTTGCAAAAATTCCCGAGGAAAGTCAGAATGTGATAAAGTGTTGAAACTTTTTGCATAATGATCTCTGATAAATTTTCTACAGTGTGGTAGAATTTCATAATGTTTGGAGTTGAATAAGTATTGATACTCTTGCATTCTTTACAGACTGTACTGTTTTGGCAGATTGCTGTTATGTTTGCTTGTTTAATTATTCTATTTGAGGATTGGAGTATTAAATATGCAGAGGCATTTAGTATGCAATGTTGAATACTAATTTTAGTGATTTTCTACAATAGAGAATGATAAGCTTTTTGCATTGGTTTATACTAACTTATCTCACAAGTACTTGTTGAGTTTTGTGTGGATGAAGCTTTTGAGATTTAGGAAAACCGTGATATGAGAGGAATTAAGGAGAAACAAAAGCTCAAGCTTGGGGATGCCCAAGGCATCCCAAGTTAATATTCCAAGAATTCTCAAGCATCTAAGCTTGGGGATGCCCCGGTAGGCATCCCACCTTTCTTCTTCAACAATTATCGGTTAGTATCGGTTGAGCCTAAGTTTTTGCTTCTTCACATGATGTGTGCTATCTTTGAAATGTTATTTTGTTTTGTTTTGCTTGCTGTTTTAATAAATTACTTAGACCTGAAAGTTTTTAATAAGAGAGAGTCCTCAAATAGCTACCTATTTATTTAACTACTCGCATGATCTTCACTTATATCTTTTTGGAGTAGTTTGTCATTTACTCTTGTGCTTCACTTATATCCTATGGGTAAAATTGTTGAATGAATTGAATATTATGAAGTTTAAATCATATCTTGCCTAGTGGTAGCTTCACATTGGGTTTAGAAAGTGAAATCTTTTGAGGCTTCACAACCGCAATATTGGTCATACAAGCAATTCACAAATAATTAGTATAAGGAAAAGAACTTTCACATGCAAATACACTATCCTAGAAATCTTTTGTGATTGTGAGCCCCAATGAAAATTATATGCAAAAATTGTTGATGTTGGACAAGGAAGACAACGTAATGGTTTATGTCTATTCATATTCACATAGAAGTCATATTGTCATAGATCCTTCAACATGTGGTGCTTGCCCCCTATCTTTGCTAGCCAAAAATTCCGCACTAAGTAGAGATACTACTTGTGCATCCAAAAACCGTTAAACCCAAATCTTATTCTCAAGAGTCCACCATACCTACCTATATGCGGTATTTCCGTGCCGTTCTAAGCAAATTTGTATGTGCCATCTCTAATTTTCAAAAATAAATTTCTCTTTTGTGTGCTCGTACCGCTCGCGAGGCGGTGAGGGGTGGCCAATATTTTTCATGCTAGATGTGTTATTCTCACAATGCGTGTTTATTCAATTGTCATTGCACGAGAGTAAGGCAAGGGTATTAGGGATGCCCAGTCCCGAAATGAAAAATGAATTTACTTTATGTTGTCAAATAATAAATTCCTTGGAAAGTGTTGGTATGGAGGGCACCCGTGGATACGGCTTGCCATGGAAAGTGAAAGTATGGTGGAAAAAGGAATAAACTTTATTTTCTGTTTGGGAACCGCCTATGATATATCTAGCATGGAAAGTGTTGGGAGATCTAAGTCATTTTTGTTGGTGGGAAAAGTATACCGCTCAAAATGTTTTTATCTCTCAAATTTCGCTTTGAGCTCTGGCACCTCTACAAATACCTACTTCCCTCTGCTAAGGGCCTATCTTTTACTTTTATTTATTTACTTTCATGCAAGAGTCAAAGTTATTTATCTATTCCTTTTTATTTGTCTCTTTTGGCAAGCATCATGTGGTGAGGAAAGATCTAGGCACATATGTCCAGTTGAATATGGGTAGCATGAGTTATTATTGTTGACATCACCCTTGAGGTGAATACGTTGGGAGGCAAAACAATAAGTCCCTATCTTTCTATGTGTCCGGTTGAAACATTTTGCTCATGAGTATGCGATGAGTGTTAGCGATCATAGAAGACTATATGATGGTTGAGTATGTGGAGTTGTTACTTAAACTCTGTTGAATAAGTTGAATTGCAATTGCTTGATGACTAATAACATAGGTTGTTGAGTTTCAAGAGAGTTCATTGTTTGAACCTTAACATGTGAATTGGTTGCCACTATAACATGAGAAGTTTCATAAGAAAAATTTGTTGTTATGATGCTAAGAAAAGTGATTGAAATTGTCATTGATCAAACTTACGCACTTTGCTAGCATTCACACTTCATAAATTATTTCTTTTATCATTTACCTACTCGAGGACGAGCATGAATTAAGCTTGGGGATGCTGATACGTCTCCAACGTATCTATAATTTATGAAGTATTCATGCTGTTATTTTATCATTCTTGGATGTTTTAAAATCATTTTATAGCAACTTATATCATTTTTTTGGGACTAACCTATTAACCCAGTGCCTAGTGCCAGTTGCTATTTTTTGCTTGTTTTTTTACATCGCAGGAAATCAATACCAAACGGATTCCAAACACAACGAAACTCCACAGATATTTTTTATGGACTAGGAGGAACCCAATGGGACAGAGCTGCACCTGGGGGGTGCCCCGAGGGGGCACAACCCACCAGGGCGCGCCAGGGCCCCCTGGCGCGCCCAGGTGGGTTGTGCCCACCTCGGTGGCCTCCCGCAACCCCTCTTTGCAGTATAAATTCCCAAATATTCTGAAACCCCTCGGGGTTAACCTAGATAAGAAGTTTCGCCGATGCAGGCCTCTGTAGCCACCGAAAACCAATCTAGACCTTGTTCTGGCACCCTGCCGGAGGGGGGAATCATCTCCGGTGGCATCTTCATCATCCCGGCGGCCACCACGATGAGGATGGAGTAGTCCACCCTCGGGGCTGACGGTTTGTACCAGTAGCTATGTGTTTAATCTCTCTCCTCTCTCTCTCTCTCTTGATCTATATCGTGGGATTTGTTTTTTTTTACTGAACACTGTGAGGCAAAAGACCGACAACATTTTATTAAACTTGGCCCAAGTCTTTACATAAAAATAAAACTAGCAAAGTCTGTCTATGAGATCAGAATACCTACCTATACATGTACAACAAATATACAAAAAGGAGGTGCCACAAGATTAAGGCAGAGCATTGATCCATTGGAGAAGCAATGGCTTGATCGAAGCCTTCATCCTATGAGAGTGCATGGTGATGTTATGAATGAACTTGGCTTTCCATCTGCCAAAGGTTGGCCTGATATGCCTGAAGATCCTATCATTCCGCGTGGTCCAAATTCTCCAGGCAGCAAGGTAAACCACCTCAAAGAAGAAAGGGTGCTGAAAACTTCTCTTGGCATCCATAATGCACTCTCGAGGAGCTAACCATGCATACCAGATAATCTGCAAGTAATTCCAAACTCTGATGCCGAAAGTACACTTGAAGAAGAGATGATCTCTGTCCTCATGCAATTGAGACACACACATAGGGCATAGGTTTTCATCCTCCTCGGTCCTGCAATGCCTTCTCAGAAGCATATCTCTCGTATTGAGCCTATCATTCAACATTAACCAAGCAAAAACCTTGATTTTCATAATGCACATGTTCTTCCATATCCATTTACAGGGATCACCATCAGGTAGGTGTGCATGGGCCAGTGTATAATAACTCTTGGCAGAGTATGGACCTTTTCCAGGTGTCCAAGACCAGGCGTCAGATTCATTGGGTCTTCTTTGCAAGCCTGATAAGGCAGAATTAAGGGAAACCAACTCACCAATTGCTTCATGAGAGAGTGGCAATTGAAAAAATGTGGCAATATCAAAGTCCTCAATGAAATCCCTGACAGAAATCTTGTCATCAAGAGAAAAGTAAAAGAGTCTGGGGAATCCCTCCTTAATTGGCAGGTGGCTTCGACCTAAGCTCCATGTGTCATGCCAAAATAGTGAGCTATTTCCATCATTGATTGTGATAATACAATGAGCTCTGTAAACATCACTTAACTTCATGATGTCTCTCCACCATGAAGATCCACACTGAACAGTTGCATGAGGGACCACCCCATTGTAATAAGTGTCCCAAATCAAAGAGACCCAAGGTAAATCAGCCTTGTTATAAGTGTAAATGTTTAGTGAGTAAGGCCTTATTTTGAATTGCAAGGTTGATGATCCCCATGCCCCCTTTATCTTTTGGTTTACAAACCATTGGCCATATCATGGGCTCTATTAATATAGTCGGATCATATGATGTTTCTACCCTCTATACTCTTGTTATGATGAATTGAATCTTTACCCTTTGAAGTTTTGTCTTGTCGGATTGAATATTCAGAGATGAGAACACATGATATATATCTTGCAATATGAATACTTGAGGTGACAATTGGTGTATCTTATTGATTCACTTGATATATGTTATGGCATTCAAATCACGGAATCCCGCGGTGATATTGGGTTAATCTATGCATAGGGGTTGATGCACATTTTTCTATGATGGAAACTTCGGGGTCTCTTTATAGTTCTTTGTGCGGATTGAGTATTATGAATATGAATTTGCTTTGGTGTTATCTTAGTACGAACTCTTGATTAGATCGATCGGAAAGAATAGCTTGCGTTATTCTAGTATGAACTCTAGGGTAGATCGAATGGAAAGAATAGCTTTAAGGTGGCCTCGTACCCTACAAACAATATCTCTCTTTTGTTCTCCGCTAATACGAACTCGGGAATGATTCTTTACTGCACTTTGAGGGATAATCATATGATCCAACTATGTTAGCACTGTTGGGAGATTGCACTAGCGAAAGTACGAACACTAGGCCTTGTTTTCAAGCATTGCAACACCGTTTTTGTGCCCATTTACTAATTGCTACCTTGCTGTTTTTATTTATTCAAATTATAAAATTATATTTCTACCATCCTAATACGTCTCCAACGTATCTATAATTTTTGATTGCTCCATGCTATATTATCTTCTGTTTTGGACATTATTGGGCTTTATTATTCACTTTTATATTATTTTTGGGACTAACCTATTAACCGGAGGCCCAGCCCAGAATTGCTGATTTTTTGCCTATTTCAGAGTTTCGCAGAAAAAGAATATCAAACGGAGTCCAAACGGAGTCCAAACGGAATGAAACCTTCGGGAACGTGATTTTCGGAACGAACATGATCCAGAGGACTTGGACCCTATGTCAAGAAATCAAACAGGAAGCCACGAGGTAGGGGGGCACGCCTACCCCCCAGGCGCACCCTCCACCCTCGTGGGCCCCACCTTGCTCCACCCATGTACTCCTTCCTCCTATATATACCTACCTACCCCCAAACGATCAGATACAGAGCCAAAAACCTAATTCCACCGCCGCAACCTTCTGTACCCGTGAGATCCCATCTTGGGGCCTGTTAGGAGCTCACCGGAGGGCATTGATCACGGAGGGCTTCTACATCAACACCATAGCCTCTCCGATGAAGTGTGAGTAGTTTACCTCAAACCTTCAGGTCCATAGTTATTAGCTAGATGGCTTCTTCTCTCTTTTTGGATCCGAATACAATGTTCTCCCCCTCTCTTGTGGAGATCTATTCGATGTAATCTTCTTTTGCGGTGTGTTTGTTGAGACCGATGAATTGTGTGTTTATGATCAAGTTTATCTATGTACAATATTTGAATCTTCTGAATTCTTTTATGTATGATTGGTTATCTTTGCAAGTCTCTTCGAATTATCAGTTTGGTTTGGCCTACTAAATTGATCTTTCTTGCAATGGGAGAAGTGCTTATCTTTGGGTTCAATCTTGCGGTGTCCTTTCCCGATGTGATGGGCGCAGCAAGGCACGTATTGTATTGTTGCCATCGAGGATAATAAGATGGGTTTTTTTATCATATTGCATGAATTTATCCCTCTACATCATGTCATCTTGCCTAAAGCGTTACTCTGTTCTTATGAACTTAATATTCTAGATGCATGCTGGATAGCGCTCGACGTGTGGAGTAATAGTAGAAGATGCAGGCAGGAGTCGGTCTACTTTTCTCGGACATGATGCCTATATACATGATCATACCTAGATATTCTCATAACTATGCTCAATTCTGTCAATTGCTCAACAGTAATTTGTTCACCCATCGTAAAATACTTATGCTCTTGAAAGAAGCCACTAGTGAAACCTATGGCCCCCGGGTCTATTTTCCATCATATTAATCTCCCGACAACAAGCTATTTCTGACGCCGTTTTTATTACTTTCTTTACTTTGCGTCTTTATCACAAAAATACCAAAAATATTATCTTATCATATCTATCAGATCTCACTCTCGTAAGTGACCGTGTAGGGACTGACAACCCCTTATCGCGTTGGTTGCGAGGATTTATTTATTTGTGTAGGTGTGAGGGACTCGCGCGTAGCCTCCTACTGGATTGATACCTTGGTTCTCAAAAACTGAGGGAAATACTTACGCTACTTTGCTGCATCACCCTTTCATCTTCAAGGGAAAACCAACGCAGTGCTCAAGAGGTAGCAAGAAGGATTTCTGGCACCGTTGCCGGGGAGGTCTTCGCAAAAGTCAACATACCAAGTACCCATCACAAACCCTTATATCCCACAGTACATTATTTGCCATTTTCCTCTCGTTTTCCTCTCCCCCACTTCACCCTTGCCGTTTTTTCGCCCTCTCTTTTTCGTTTGCCTCTTTTTGCCCGTCTCTTGTTTGCTCGTGTGTTGGATTGCTTGTTTGTCATGATGGCTCAAGATAATACCAAATTATGTGACTTTACCAATACCAACAATAATGATTTCCTTAGCACTCTGATTGCTCCTCTTACCGCAAATCTTTGAATCTTGTGAAATCAATGCTGCTTTGTTGAATCTTGTCATGAAAGATCAATTCGCCGGCCTTCCTAGTGAAGATGCCGCTACTCATCTAAATAGCTTCGTTGATTTGTGTGACATGCAAAATAAGAAAGATGTTGACAATGATATTGTTAAATTGAAGCTATTTCCTTTTTCGCTTAGAGGTCATGCTAAAGCTTGGTTTTCGTCTTTGCCTAAAAATAGTATTGATTCTTGGAATAAGTAAAGATGCTTTTATCTCTAAGTATTTTCATCCCGCTAAGATCATCTCTCTTAGAAACGACATTATGAATTTTAAGCAACTTGATCATGAACATGTTGCACAAGCTTGGGAGAGGATGAAATTAATGATACGTAATTGCCCCACTCATGGTTTGAATTTGTGGATGATTATACAAAAAATTTATGCCAGATTGAATTTTTCTTCTAGAAATCTTTTAGATTAGGCTGCGGGAGGCACTTTTATTGAAATCACTTTAGGAGAAGCTACTAAACTCCTAGATAATATTATGGTTAATTATTCTCAATGGCACACTGAAAGATCTACTAATAAAAAAGTGCATGCGATAGAAGAAATTAATGTTTTGAGTGGAAAGATGGATGAACTTATGAAATTATTTGCTAGTAAAAGTGTTTCTTTTGATCCTAATGATATGCCTTTGTCCACTTTGATTGAGAATAATAATGAATCTTTGGATGTGAATTTTGTTGGTAGGAATAGTTTTGGTAACAACGCGTATAGAGGGAACTTTAATCCTAGGCCTTATCCTAGTAATTCCTCTAATAATTATGGTAATTTCTACAACAATTCTTATGGAAATTTTAATAAGATTCCCTATGAATTTGAGACTAGTGTTAAGGAATTTATGAATCCGCAAAAGAATTTCAATGCTTTGCTTGAAGAGAAATTGCTTAAAGTTGATGAATTGGCTAGGAACGTTGATATAATTTCTCTTGATGTCGATTCTTTAAAACTTAGATCTATTCCTCCTAAGCATGATATCAATGAGTCTCTCAAAGCCATGAGAATTTCCATTGATGAGTGCAAAGAGAGAACCGCTAGGATGCGTGCTAAGAAAGATTACTTTATGAAAGCATGTTCTTCAAATTTGTACGAAAATAAAGATGAAGATCTAAAAGTTATTGATGTGTCCCCTATTAAATATTTGTTTTGCAATATGAATCTTGATAATGATGGGACTGAATATGATCAACCTTTACCTAGAAGGCGTTCCAAAAATTCAGAGTTTTTAGATCTTGATGCTAAAATTGATAAAAGTGGGACTGAAGTGAACAAATCTCTAGATGTTAATGAACCTACTATTTTGGATTTCTAGGAATTTAATTATGATAATTGCTCTTTGATAGATTGTATGTCCTTGTTGCAATCCGTGCTAAATTCTCCTCATGCTTATAGTCAAAATAAAGCTTTTACCAAACATATCGTTGATGCTTTGATGCAATCTTATGAAGAAAAACTTGAGTTGGAAGTTTCTATCCCTATAAAACTTTATGATGAGTGGGAACCTACTATTAAAATTAAAATTAAAGATCAGAAATGCTATGCTTTGTGTGATTTGGGTGCTAGGGTTTCCACGATTACAAAAACTTTGTGTGATTTGCTAGGTTTCCGTGATTTTGATGATTGCTCTTTAAATTTGCACCTTGCAGATTCCACTATTAAGAAACCTATGGGAAGAGTTAATGATGTTCTTATTGTTGCAAATAGGAACTATGTGCCCGTAGATTTTATCGTCCTTGACATAGATTGCAATCTTTCATGTCCTATTATTCTTGGTAGACCTTTCCTTAGAACGATTGGTGCAATTATTGATATGAAGGAAGGGAATATTAGATTCCAATTTCCATTAAAGAAAGGCATGGAACACTTCCCTAGGAAGAAAATAAAATTACCATATGAATCTATTGTGAGAGCCACTTATGGATTGCCTACCGAAGATGGCAATACCTAGATCTATCCTTGCTTGTATGCCTAGCTAGGGGCGTTAAACGATAGCGCTTGTTGGGAGGCAACCCAATTTTATTTTTAGTTTTTTGATTTTTGCTTATGTTTAGGAATAAATATTTGTTCTAGCCTCTGTTTAGATGTGTTTTTATGTTTTAATTAGTGTTTGTGCCAAGTTAAACCTATAGGATCTTCTTGGATGATAGTTATTTGATCTTGCAGAAATTTCCAGAAACTTTCTGTTCACGAAAATAATTGTTGAAAATCACCAGAACGTGATAAAATATTGATTCCAATTTCTGCTGATCAATAAACAAATTTTCTAGGTCTTCCTATTTTTGCTGATTTTTTGGAGTTCCATAAGTTTGTGTTAGTTACATATTACTACAGACTGTTCTGTTTTTGACAGATTCTATTTTTCGTGTGTTGTTTGCTTATTTTGATGAATCTATGGCTAGTAAAAGAATTCATAAACCATAGAGAAGTTGGAATACAGTAGGTTTAAAACCAATATAAATTAAGAATGATTTAATTACAGTACCTTGAAGTGGTCTTTTGTTTTCTTTCGCTAACGGAGCTCACGAGATTTTCTGCTGAGTTTTGTGTTGTGAAGTTTTCAAGTTTTGGGTGAAAGATTTGATGGATTATGGAACAAGGAGTGGCAAGAGCCTAAGCTTGGGGATGCCCATGGAACCCCAAGATAATCTAAGGACACCTAAAAGCCAAAGCTTGGGGATGCCCCGGAAGGCATCCCCTCTTTTGTCTACTTCCATCGGTAACTTTACTTGGAGCTATATTTTTATTCACCAAATGATATGTGTTTTGCTTGGAGTGTCTTGTATGATTTGAGTCTTTGTTTTTAGTTTACCACAATCATCTTTGCTGTACACACCTTTTGAGAGAGACACACATGATTCGAAAATTATTAGAATACTCTATGTGCTTCACTTATATCTTTTGAGTTATATAGTTTTTGCTCTAGCAATTCACTTATATCTTTTAGAGCACGGTGGTTGATTTGTTTTATAGAAACTATTGATTTCTCATGCTTCACTTAGATTATTTTGAGAGTCTTAATTAGCATGGTAATTTGCTTAAATAATCCTAATATGCTAGGTATTCAAGAATAGTAAAAACTTTCTTATGAGTGTGTTGAATACTAAGAGAAGTTTGATGCTTGATGATTGTTTTGAGACATGGAGGTAGTGATATTAAAGTTGTGCTAGTTAAGTAGTTGTGAAATTGAGCAATACTCGTGTTGAAGTTTGCAAGTCCCGTAGCATGCACGTATGGTAAACGTTATGTAAGAAATTTGAAACATGAGGTGTTCTTTGATTGTCTTCCTTATAAGTGGCGGTCGGGGAATGACGATGGTCTTTTCCTACCAATCTATCCCCTAGGAGCATCTTGGCGTAGTGCTTGGTTTTGATGACTTGTAGATTTTTGCAATAAGTATGTGAGTTCTTTATGACTAATGTTGAGTCCATGGATTATCGCACTCTCACCTTTCCATCATTGCTAGCCTCTTGATCTTGTGCATTACCCTTTCTCACATTGAGAGTTGGTGCAAATTTATTTGGTGCATCCAAACCCCGTGATATGATACGCTCTTTCACACATAAACCTCCTTATATCTTCCTCAAAACAGCCACTATACCTACCTATTATGGCATTTCCATAGCCATTCCGAGATATATTGCCATGCAACTTTCCTTTGTTTACGTTTATCATGACACGTTCATCATTGTCATATTGCTTTGCATGATCATGTAGTTGACATAGTATTTGTGGCAAAGCCACCGTCCATAATTCTTTCATACATGTCACTCTTGGTTCATTGCATATCCCGTACATCACCGGAGGCATTCATATAGAGGCATACTTTGTTCTAGTATCGAGTTGTAATCATTGAGTTGTAAATAAATAGAAGTGTGATGATCATCATTCTAGAGCATTGTCCCAAGTGAGGAATAAAAAAAAGATAAATGCCATAAAAAAGAGAAGGCCCAAAAAAAGAGAGAAGGGACAATGTTACTATCCTTTTACCACACTTGTGCTTCAAATTAGCACCATAATCTTCATGATAGAGAGTCTCTTGTTTTGTCACTTTCATATACTACTGAGAATTTTTCATTATAGAACTTGGCTTGTATATTCCAACAATGGGTCTCCTCTAGTGCCCTATGTCTTTGTGAGCAAGCAAGTTGGATGCACACCCACTTAGTTTCTTTTGTTGAGCTTTCATATATTTATAGCTCTAGTGCATCCGTTGCATGGCAATCCCTACTCCTTGCATCAACATCAATCGATGGGCATCTCCATAGCCCATTGATTAGCCTCGTTGATGTAAGACTTTCTCCTTTTTTGTCTTCTCCACATAACCCCCATCATCATATTCTATTCCACCCATAGTGCTAAGTCCATGGCTCATGCTCATGTATTGCATGAAGGTTGAAAAAGTTTGAGATTACTAAAGTATGGAACAATTGCTTGGCTTATCATCGGGGTTGTGCATGATGAGAGCATTCTTGTGTGACGAAAATGGAGCATGACTAAACTATATGATTTTGTAGGGATGAACTTTCTTTGGCCATGTTATTTTGAGAGGACATAATTGCTTAGTTAGTATGCTTGAAGTATTATTATTTTTATGTCAATATTGAACTTTTATCTTGAATCTTTCGGATTTGAATATTCATACCACAATTAAGAAGAATTACATTGAAATTATACCAAGTAGCTTCAACATAAAAAATTCTATTTATATCATTTACCTACTCGAGGACGAGCAGGAATTAAGCTTGGGGATGCTTGATACGTCTCCAACGTATCTATAATTTTTGATTGCACCATGCTATATTATCTTCTGTTTTGGACATTATTGGGCTATATTATTCACTTTTATATTATTTTTGGGACTAACCTATTAATCGGAGGCCCAGCCTAGAATTGTTGTTCGTTGCCTATTTCAGAGTTTCGCAGAAAAAGAATATCAAACGGAGTCCAAATGGAATGAAACCTTCGGGAACGTGATTTTCGGAATGAACATGATCCAGAGGACTTGGACCCTACGTCAAGAAATCAAACAAGAAGCCACGAGGTAGGGGGGCGCGCCTACCCCTCCCCCCCAGGCGCGCCCTCCACCCTCGTGGGCCCCATGTTGCTCCACCGACGTACTCCTTCCTCCTATATATACCAACGTACCCCCAAATGATCAGATACGGAACCAAAAACCTAATTCCACCGCCGCAATCTTTTGTACCCGTGAGATCCCATCTTGGGGCCTGTTCCGGAGCTCCGCCGGAGGGGGCATCGATCACGGAGGGCTTCTACATCAACACCATAGCCTCTCCGATGAAGTGTGAGTAGTTTACCTCAGACCTTCGGGTCCATAGTTACTATCTAGATGGCTTCTTCTCTCTTTTTGGATCTCAATACAATGTTCTCCCCCTCTCATGTGGAGATCTATTCAATGTAATCTTCTTTTGCGGTGTGTTTGTTGAGACCGATGAATTGTGGGTTTATGATCAGGTTTATCTATGAACAATATTTGAAACTTCTGAATTATTTTATGTATGATTGGTTATCTTTGCAAGTCTCTTTGAATTAACAGTTTGGTTTGGCCTACTAGATTGATCTTTCTTGCAATGGGAGAAGTGCTTAGCTTTGGGTTCAATCTTGCGGTGTCCTTTCCCGGTGATGAGGGGCAGCAAGGCACGTATTGTATTGTTGCCATCGAGGATAACAAGATGGTTTTTTATCATATTGCATGAATTTATCCCTCTACATCATGTCATCAAGCTTAAAGCGTTACTCATTCTTATGAACTTAATACTCTAGATGCATGCTAGATAGCGGTCGATGTGTGGAGTAATAGTAGTAGATGCAGGCAGGAGTCGGTCTACTTGTCTCGGACGTGATGCCTATATACATGATCATATCTAGATATTCTCATAACTATGGTCGATTCTGTCAATTGCTCAATAGTAATTTGTTCACCCACCGTAAAATACTTATGCTCTTGAGAGAAGCCACTAGTGAAACCTATGGCCCCCGGGTCTATTTTCCATCATATTAATCTCCCGACAAGAAGCTATTTCTGACGCCGTTTTTATTACTTTCTTTACTTTGCATCTTTATCACAAAAATACCAAAAATATTATCTTATCATATCTATCAGATCTCACTCTCGTAAGTGACCGTGTAGGGATTGACAACCCCTTATCGCGTTGGTTGCGAGGATTTATTTGTTTGTGTAGGTGCGAGGGACTTTTGTGTAGCCTCCTACTGGATTGATACCTTGGTTCTCAAAAACTGAGGGAAATACTTACGCTACTTTGATGCATCACCCTTTCCTCTTCAAGGGAAAACCAACGCAGTGCTCAAGAGGTAGCACATCCATATTACACTTTTATCACCATCTCCTCGCCTAACTAGTGCAGCTATACAATTTGCCATTGTATTGGGTCTGTTGGGGACACAAGAGATTTCTTTTATTTGGTTGCAGGGTCATTTGAGAGAGACCATCTTCATCCTAGACCTCTCACGGATTGATAAACCTTAGGTCATCCACTTGAGGGAAAATTGCTACTGTCCTACAAAATTCTGCGCTTGGAGGCCCAACACGTGTCTACAAGAATAAAGTTGCGTAGTAGACATCACCTGCCAACGCCAGGATCTCCACATGTGGGAGTTCAATCCGGAAGGGTCGCAGACCCTGCAGCGATTCTTCGGCACGACGCACAAAGCGATCTGGAAGCTGCTTTTCAAGGCCTAGAAGTCATGGCCGGAGACGACCCACGACATCGGCCTCGACTGCGCTCACCCAGCACTCCGGTAAGTATTTTGATCTCCGAACATAACTTAGTTCGCAAGTCAAAGGGGTATGTTGAGAATTCCATTCTTTGATCAGGGATGGACAAAGAAGGCGGAGTGGATCAAGTGTCTGGCTCCGCTACCCGAAAGCCCAGCTGATCCTCTGCTAGCGAGGATGCTGGTCCCGGTGCCGTACCAGGCGCCAGAGAAGAAGACCAAGAAGAAGGGCTTGGAGGCCAAAGGTGGTCTCCGCCGTAAAGCTACTTAAGACGCTGTGTCCGGAGATACCAAAGCTCCCTCCTCCTACGAGGGAGATGAAGACGAAGAGGAGGAGGAGGAAGAGAGCAATTCTCCCCTCAAGGAGAAGAAGAAGAAGAGGGCGGCCTCCGCCGACCTAGAGGCGAAGGCGTCCAAAAGGGGGAAGATGTCCCTCTCAGATGGCTCGGACTCGGATGCCGAAGTCATCCCCCAGTGGCGCCCCAGGGTGAAGGCCCTGGCCGAATCATAAGTATTCAAAGATACTACACATATATCCGACCTTCTACAAATTGTAGGATAACATATCTTTTATGTATTTCAGTCCGGCCCGTGATCTCCCCCAACAATCATCGTCTTTGGGTAACTCTTTGGCGCCGGAGATGGTGGAGAGCGAGACGCCTCCGCGAGCCTCTCTGCCACATGCCATGGATGACACCGAGGTGTTATCCCAAAGGACCTCTCCGGGCCAGGGAGAGGTGCAGAAGGCCACCAAGATCGCGCCAGAGGGTAATGCCTCGGCTGCCGAGAACATGGGGGGAACAACCCCATGGAGACTGACGACGGGGGCCCCTAGCCGAATACCACTCCGGAGACGCACATGGCTCCGGAATCTAGCGAGCAACCCCCTTTGAAGGAGGGGGGAGTGCCGACTCCACCGGTGACCTCCATCAATCCGGAGGCGCAGGACACTTTGAGGGAAGCACTTCGACCTACTTCCGTCGTGGAGGAGCACCGTACCCTGATGGGTACGGTGGTTGAGAAGGTTCAGTTCGCCAAAAGTGGGCTGAACGAAGCCTTCACCAACCTGTTAACAGGCTTTGAGGTATGCTATGTAATATTCTTAGCCGCTTTTGCATGTGCAAAAAATATGCCTGTGTATAGATAGTAGCCCCTGAGACTCTGTTTAGCTTTTGAAAAAAAAGGCCGAACAGAGGATCAAATATTCGGCGAGATAACATACTTGTCTATTTTGATAAACATGCTTCACTGTTAGCGGCGACCGCCCAGGCCTCCGAATTATCCGAGCTCAAGCGGAAGCTGGAGCTAGCCGATGAGGATCTTTTCTGCATCAACAAGCGGTTTAATGAGGCGCAAGGTATGTTTTGAAAAAGTGTGTACATACCTGAAGTAATATGCCTATGTGGAGTCTAATCTCCTGTGTTGTCCTGATCATATTTGCAGGTAGTGCGTGCGAGGTCGAGGCCCTGAAGAGCGCCCTCGCCCAAGCCAAGGAGTAGGCACGGGTGAGCCAGGCGGCCGCTGACAAAGCGGCTGCGGATTTAAAGGCCGAGCAGGCCACCCGCCGCCAATATGAGGAGCGGGTGACCGAAGTGGAACAGTAGATCAAGGATGCCGCTAGCAAATGCGATACCTTGGAGGAGAAGAGTAAGGCGCAAGCGGCCGATATCACCAAGGCTCTTCAGGAGGCCAAGGAGGTGTGGACTGAGTCCCGGGCGGCTCGCGAGGAGATCAAGGAAGCCGAATAGATAGCGGCTGATAAGCCTTTTCTTTTACAGAGTATATTTGGCGGTCGGAGATATGCTTTGCTAAATCGACTATGGAGTGCTCCAGACGCCTTTGCGGATCTCCCAAGGAGCGTTGCCGATGCCGCATAGTATTTTCGGGACCAAGAAGGGAACGCGAGGGAGAAGCTCTTCTGGTCGCAGTACCTGGCGCCAGAGCAGCCAACGCTGCTAAACAACCAGATGATGCAGCAGGCGGAGCTACATAGAATGTCCGGTTTGGCCATGAAGGACATCATAGTCCGGCTATGGCCAGCCGGACCCATTCCTAGCAGCTACTTCGGCCTGGTCAAGTGGCTCGGCGACGCTTTGCCTCGAGTTGAGGCTGTGAAGTGCTTGGCCTGCATAGAGGGTGCGCGGATGACCTTTGCCCGTGTCAAGATGCACCGGGCAAAGATGAAGGCCGCCGTCGTGGCAGTTGAGGGTCCGCCCGAAGGCAAGGGCTACCGTAAACCGGAGTGATACTTCGAGGACGTCCTGGAGGGTGCCCGTTTAATAGAAGGTCAATACTCGAAGGATATTATGTTTGAATGAATGTATCCGGGCTGCCCAGACTTTGTGTTATGAAACAAGGCCTTTGCAATATACTTATGCTTTTATCTGAAATATATTCCTCCTGTGCGGCCGTTTTTATTTCTGAAAGTTTGCCAGTCAACGGCTTCAACCCCCACATAGATACTACGGGGGTGTTCGGAATTACCACACTTTACCCAACGTCTTGGTCCGTAAAGGAGGCGGTCGTGCAACGAACTAGGCAATCATACTATGCGGCTTTATCACTCTCACTTAGCCATAGGAGTTTGACAATGGGACTATGATCTAGCCCTTGGTGTGCGTGCAACTTTCCGGATTTGGATGCTTTAGGCGCATGACCGGGCAGATGCCAGTCTCTCGTATGATACGGAATAAAAATCGCAAAAGACTTAGTAAGTCACCGAACCGCTGACCAGCTCTTGCTATATCATGACAGTCAGTTTTTGGCTTTCTCTACTAAGGTGGTTTACCGGATGAACCAGAAACACAATCGTAGTAGTTCTCCCTTTACCATGTTAGCCGAACGAGCGGAACGTAAGGTGGTAACCAAAGGAGCCGGGCAACCCAACTATTGACCAAAGACATGATTCAAAGCCGATGCATATAATGCGGTACTCGGGATGCCGAAGTATACTATAAAGGTATTCGGACTTTTTTTTTTGAAAAATATATGTGGCCTAATAGAGCCCCTGGCAATTTACGCTGAGGTGTATATGTCAATCTATCGTGAAGACGGAATACAATTTGTGAAATAAGATAATACCGAATAGGGTTGGACAAAACTGTTTCTATTATAGTCTGATTGATATGTCAAAACGTGCTCTTACAGGGAATGCCACGATCATCCAGGCTATTTTACATGCCAAGAATTTGAGAACAAAAGAAAAGCTCTATACATGTCCTAAAAAGGTAGACTTGAAGATCCTTTGGACGCCTACCGCAAGTCTGCGCCGCTTTTCACCTTTGGTGTAGGATCCTTTTAGAGAATCAACGATCGAGTATACAGAGAGGGGCTTGATGTCTACTACACAACCTTCTTCTTGTAGACGTTTTTGGGCCTGCAAGTGCACAGGTTTGTAGGACAGTAGCAAATTTCCCTCAAGTGGATGACCTAAGGTTTATCAATCCGTAGGAGGCGAGGGATGAAGATGGTCTCTCTCAAACAACCCCGCAACCAAATAACAAAGAGTCTCTTGTGTCCCCAACACACCCAATACAATGGTAAATTGTATAGGTGCACTAGTTCGGGAAGAGATGGTGATACAAGTGCAATATGGATGGTAGATATAGGTTTTTGTAATCTGAAAATACAAAAAAACAGCAATGTAACTAATGATAAAAGTGAGCGTAAACGGTATTGCAATGATTGGAAACAAGGCCTAGGGTTCATACTTTCACTAGTGCAAGTTCTCTCAACAATAATAACATAGATAGATCATATAAAAATCCCTCAACATGAAACAAAGAGTCACTCCAAAGCCACTAATAGCGGAGAACAAACGTAGAGATTATGGTAGGGTACGAAACCACCTCAAAGTTATTCTTTTGGATCGATCTATTAAAAGTTCATACTAGAATAACACCTTAAGACACAAATCAACCAAAACCCTAATGTCACCTAGATACTCCATTGTCACCTCAAGTATCCGTGGGCATGATAATACGATATGCATCACACAATCTCAGATTCATCCAACCAACACAAAGTACTTCAAAGAGTGCCCCAAAGTTTCTACCGGAGAGTCAAGAACGTGTGCCAACCCCTATGCATAGGTTCATGGGCGGAACCCGCAAGTTGGTCACCAAAACATACATCAAGTGGCACATGATATCCCATTGTCACCACAGATAAGCACGGCAAGACATACATCAAGTGTTCTCATAAAAGACTCAATCCGATAAGATAACTTCAAAAGGGAAACTCAATTCATCACAAGAGAGTAGAGGGGGAGAAACATCATAAGATCCAACTACAATAGCAAAGCTCGGGATACATCAAGATCGTGCCATAGAGGGAACACGAGAGAGAACACGAGAGAGAGAGAGAGAGAGAGAGAGAGAGAGAGAGAGAGAGAGATCAAACACATAGCTACTGGTACATACTCTCAGCCCCGAGGGTGAATGAGGGAGTCCTGGACTAGGGGGTGTCCGGATAGCCGAACTATCATCGCGGCCGGATTCCAAGACTATGAAGATACAAGATTGAAGACTTCGTCCCGTGTCCGGATGGGACTTTCCTTGGCGTGGAAGGCAAGCTTGGCGATACGGATATGTAGATCTCCTACCATTGTAACCGACTGTGTAACCATAACCCTATCCAGTGTCTATATAAACCGGAGGGTTTTAGTCCGTGGGACGAACAACAATCATACCATAGGCTAGCTTCTAGGGTTTAGCCTCCTTGATCTCGTGGTAGATCTACTCTTGTACTACCCATATCATCAATATTAATCAAGCAGAGTAGGGTATTACCTCCATCGAGAGGGCCCGAACCTGGGTAAAAACATTGTGTCCCTTGTCTCTGTTACCATCCGCCTAGACGCGATTCGGGACCCCTACCCGAGATCTACGGTTTTGACACCGACATTGGTGCTTTCATTGAGAGTTCCTACGTATGTCGTCACCGATAGGCCCGATGGCTCCTTCAATCATCAAGAACGACGCAGTCCGTGGTGAGACTTTTCTCCCGGACAGATCTTCGTATTCGGCGGCTTTGCGCTGCGGGCCAATTCACTTGGCCATCCGGAGCAGATCGAAGCTACGCCCGCCATCAGGTCAGGTTTGGAAGTTTGAATTACACGGCCGACATCCGCGGAGACTTGATCTTCGACGGATTCGAGCCACAGCCAAGCGCGCCGACCTTGTCTCGATGGGCACGATCTAGCTCTGCCGCGAGCGGTGTCCTGGAGGCCGCACCAGCGTCCGCTCCGACCCTTAGCTCGGAGCCGACTCCCCCGATCAAGGACGAGTGGTTGGACACCGCCTCGGGGGCTACGATGTCAATGGCGATTGAGCCGAGCTCCATCCCTGTCATTTGCGAAGACCATGACTCCAAGGTGCCGGACTCCTTTCCGGACTCCGAACCTCCCGCGCCCCTGCCAGTCGAATCCGACTGGACGCCGGTTATGGAGTTCACCGTCGCGGACATCTTTCAGCACTCGCCCTTTGGCGATATCCTGAACTCACTAAAGTCTCTCTCTTTATCCGGAGAGCCCTGGCCGGACTATGGGCAGGAAGGTTAAAATGCAGACGACGAAGAAATTCAACGCCCACCCACCACCCACTTTGTAGCCACTGTCGACGATTTAACCGACATGCTCGACTTCGACCAAGACATCGACGGTATGGACGACGATGCCAGAGATGACCAAGACCCAGCGCCTACGAGGCAATCGAAGGCCACCTCGTCATCGCCATATACATGGTGGACATCCCAAAAGATGGGAACGGCGATGGAACAACGGAGGATGACCCTCCAAGAAGAAACCCGAAGCTACTGACGTCGGCCGGGCGCCGCTCTAAATACCGCCACAAGAAAAGCGATGATTCCGCACGGGAGATAATAACACCCCTGGACAGGTCCGAAGACAACCCCTCCAACAGGACTCGGCAGAGGAGGGAGAAGCAAGTCCGCACGACGGTCGGCAGAAAGAGAGGTCGAGGACAATAATTATGTGCCTCCCTCCGAAGATGAGGCAAGCCTCGACAACGGCATTTAATTTGTCATGCCCGAGGATCCCACGAACAGGGCGTTTCAAACGCAGGCTTATAGCCACGGCAAGCAGCCTCAAGAAAAAGCACCAATAGCTTAGAGCTGACCAAGACACGCTGGTGACGGATGGTGAAGTCCTTGCAGCCGAAGAGTATGAACTCGAACGCCCCTCTAAAAGCTACCCCAAACGCAGGCTGCTACCCCAATTAGAGGAAGCAGCACCCAAACCTACATCACCAGCGCATGAAATGGCAGACCGGCCACCCCGTGGCCGCGACAGAGAAGCCTTTCGGCCCTCCGCTCAAGCCGCACCCTAACGCCGCTCAAAAAGTACCAAGGCATGGGAAAACGCGCCGGACTTGCGAGATATATTGGAGGATAAGGCAAAACATACAAGATCGATCTACGGATCGCGTGGGTGCTGTCGGTGTCAAAACGGCAGATCTTGGGTAGGGGGTCCCGAACTGTGCGTCTAAGGCGGATGGTAACAGGAGACAGGGGACACAATGTTTACCCAGGTTCGGGCCCTCTCTATGGAGGTAATACCCTACTTCCTGCTTGACTGATCTTGATGAATATGAATATTACAAGAGTTAATCTACCACGAGATCGTAGAGGCTAAACCCTAGAAGCTAGCCTATGGTATGATTGTTGTATATCTATCGACTAGCTTTGGCCTCGGTTTTTATAATGTACGGAGGCCTAGGATAACAAGAGTCCCTAGCCCGAATACGCCGGTGGGGAGGAGTCATTGTCTTGATCGCCAAGTCTTGTGGAATCTTCCTTGTATGCGGCAAGCTGACGGACTGGCCCATGAGTATACGGCCATGGGGATCCTCGGCCCAATCCAACCGATCGGGAGACGACGTGGTGAGTACCCCTAGTCCAGGACACCGTCAAGAGCCCCCTGAACCGGTCTTCAAGTTGGGGGCGGCTCCTCGATTCTTCCGAACTGTTCTTCATCTTCGGTCGTCGGTCTTGAAAACTGGTTCAACAAATCTTCTCATCTTCGATCTTGAGTATCGCCGAAATGCATTCGACGAGTTTACATGTCGGGTATCCGAGGAGCCCCTTCAAGTTTACGACCTTTATCAATGCCTTGTTATTTTTATGCCACACCTCGGGTTTGAAGTTATTCCCGGCAGGCAGTGTCCTCTTGCGTCCGAGCTCTAACGCCGGACTACATTCAAGGTATCTTTTGCAGCCGAGCACCAATGCCGGACTGCTTCCCAGCTCTAACGCCGGACTATGTATCCGAGCTCCAACGCCGGACTGTATCCGAGGTGTCGTAAATCACCTTGGTTCAAAGAAGTTTGAAGGAGTTTAGCCGAGCTTAATGCCGGAAATGCCCTCTATGGAGCTAGCCACTAGCGTTCGAGCTTTATGCCGAACTGCTTCCGAGGTGGTGCACCACCCCGAATGTGGGCCGATTTTTGTCAATATTTTTGATTGGTGCAATTTATTCTCTGCCGAGATACATAGCCAGTAGCCCACAAGGTGTGTATCGGTCTAAAACCGAGATGCACCTGAAGGATGACGAAGACCGCTGATCCAGAGCCGCCGAGACTCAGGTTGATTTGCAAAATCGGCCTGAGGATCAAGTCCTAGCTCGGCAGAATACTTCGGGACACAAAAAGCGGCATGCTCAGTCCTCGAGACTCGGGTTGGGTGCGGCCGACAAACCCGAGGATCAAAATCTCCTCGGGAACTGTATTGCACTAAAAAATTTCTGCATAGAACAGGCAATGCAGTAGCCCCCAAGACACTGGTCGGGTGGCAACACCAGATCAGGGGATTGATGTGCCCCTTTAATATTTGTAAATAATAAGCCCGAAGCCCAGTAGCCCCGAGCCTTAATGCGGGCACGGGTGGACGAATTAAGGATCGATATCCATAGTAAATCACAAATTATGTGTAATGACTCAATGTATCCAAGTACTTTATGTCATTAATGTTCGGATCCGCATTGTACAAAACTTTGTTGACCGACCATCGGCTTCAACCTCCTCGGCCAGTAACCGAGGAGTGTTTGTCCTACTTTATAAAGCCTTTATGAGGGCAAAGATTTACGACAAACAAGGCAATCTGGCCATACGGTTTTATAAACAAAGGCACGCAGAGAGATATGTTATATTACTGTTTAATGTAAGAGATGTCTTCCAAAGAAAATAGTCCCGCTATCGGTTCCTTTCTTTGGGTTGTCGTGCTAAGCATGATCATGAAACCTCAGCTCCAATGTAAGAGCAAAATATTGAGGATTTAGTTTGGGAGGCCAGTTATTAGCCCCCGGTAGTGTTCGGCGACAGTCGAGGTCAAGCCATAAACACTTCGGCCAATGTTATGAATGGCCCATCATTTAATATAGTCATCGGATCGCTGACCAGTTTACACCTATTGTGATAGTCAGTTTTCGGCTTTCTCCACTGAGGTGCTTGACCATGTGAGCTGGAAGCACACTCGCAGTGGTTTTCCCTTTGCACACCTAGCCGAACAAAGCGAAACGTAGGAGGCAAGCGCGGGAGCCGGGCAACCCAACTATTGACCGAAGACACAATCGAAACTGATGCATATACAGCAATATCCGAGAATGTTTTTGCCGAATCTCTAAAGGTGTCCAGCATTGCACTGCGAGACTTGTGCTGAAAACACACAAATAGTTTAAAAGTGCCGAAAGCTTGGAAAACCAAAAACGCCAAGAAAAAACATGACGTCCGAACAAGATCAAGTGTTTGGTGCCAATCCAAAATTGGACTTTAGAGAAAAAGTGCTTAGCCGTGCTTTAACATGACACATCCTATCTCAAGACTTCAAGCGGGTCAGCCTACGGCTTCAGTCTCCCATCCCGAAGGCGGAATACTTCTCATTAGGCCAGTTTAGAAAACTAAACCCTAGCGGTTTTGAGAGAGAAATTAGGCTCCCCGGCTAGTGACCGCACACTCGTTTCGAAAAAAGGAGTGATAAATAATAAACACTTTGCAACGACTAAGAAGAAAAACACTTAGTATAAAACGGCTCAAATAAACATAAGAGCCCCCAAGTGACTTGGGTATAAGTTGACTATATAATGTAAGGTGACATGCAAAATGCCTTCTAGCCGGATTGTAGATCGTTTGTCGTAGCGTACCTTTTCGCTTCAACCTCTGGACCCAATAGTCCGGAGTGTGTCCGAATACCCTCGCGGTTATAAAAACCGGGGCATGCGTGGAGACCAAAGCGAGGGGTCATTAGTGCTTTATCGGACAAGTGCCCAACTAGTTATGTTATATTACATGGTTAGTAAGAAACATCTTCCGTGGAGAATAGTTCCGTTAGGGTTCCTTTCCTCGGAGGCATGCCCTAAAGTGCATGTCCGGACTGCGAAAAGAGCAGAAAAACATCTGGGGCAGGTAAAGGAATAGGTAAGAAATCATCTTTTAGTTCACCGACCGAGTATTCCCTTAAGAACGCTAGCTTTCGGCTTCACCCACCGAGGTACACATTCGGCCGACCCGGCAAGAATAATCGCAGAGGTGCCCCCTTTACCACCTAGCCGAACGATTGGGAACGTAGGGGTAAGCACAGGAGCCAGGCAACCCAGCTTGGCCAAAACTTAAGTCATATCGATGCATATAATGGTGAATAAAAGGTACATGCGGAAGTGTGACACATTTGTTGGGCATAAAGCAGTATTAATAAGCTTCATTAAAGAAGCCCCCTGTATAATGAGCGGGTAGCGCGTCAAAAGTCTTGAACAAAGTTTGGGCAAGGAAAATTTTTACAAGCAACTTTTTCCAAAAAGTATAATGCTTGGTCGAGCCGAACACAAGTTAAAAATTTAAAACTTTGAGTATGAAGGCAACTTAGCTGGTTAATGTGTTCGGTATTGACGACAGTCCGAGCTTGATGCGGACAAGGTTCCATCCCCAAGCCGATCCCGAGGTGGCGGAGCAAAAGAGCTCGGCACTCAAGTGGTGACATAGCACGGTCAATGCAGGACGCCGAGTGATGCGAAGTCCCTGCATGGGGTAATGAAGTGTTGACGAAGCCCCCGTCCACCGAGGTGACGCCAAATGATATAGTCCGGCCGGATCATTTTCTGTGCACAAAAAATAGTGCAGACCAGGATAATAGTAATAATAAGAATTAAAAAAAGGTTGCATAATAAATAATTTATGCAAAGTGAGTAATAAAAGAAATATGGCCTGGCGCCAAAGTCAATGTCGATGCAGGTCGTCGGCGTTATGCAATAAAGGCGTGGCAAAGCCTGGATTCACAGGTCGGTCCGAGTTCGGATGCGGCGTCACGGACTATGTAATGAAACCGACCGAACCATCATGCGACCGTCGATAATGCGGCCACCATTTGATAGACCTGTGTACATATGATGGACAAACCAGAGTAATAATTCCTTGGGAAAAATTAACCCAAACAAGCAAAAAGAAATACTAGGATTAATAGCGTCTGGTTTAATTGTTGTAGCAATCCGAAGGAAGGTGATTCCCAAAATTGGGACTCGATCCGCGCACCCATTGCCTGGTCGGCTAATGACGCCGAAGTGTCCGGAGTAGGTTGATGAAGAGATGGCGAAGCCCCCGGTCCAGCCGAGATGTCGAAGTAGGTCGGCGAGATGGACACCAGCTTGAAGAAGCAATAGTGCGGCCCTGCCGATGCAGGTCGTGACGTGGTCGATGCCGGCTTGATGAAGCGACCGTGCGGCGATGCCGGTATGGCCGCTCCGTGTAATCCGTGGGGCGGCGATGTTGGTGATGATTTATCCTTCGCGATGCCGGACTCTTGTTCGGCTTGCCGAGATGATGATCCGAAGAAGTTGACCTCGGCTCAACAAAGTAACGACGTGTCTAGCGCAAGTCGGCAGCCGTGGAGCAATATTGCCGGACTGGTTTGACACCAGCATGATGTTGAAGATCATGTTCAAAAGATCTTAAAGTTAGTGGGATGTGTTCGGAAACAAAACACAATACTCCATACAAAACTTCCTTCAAAAAGGATGTCTGAAATCCCGTTCATAAAAAAGACGAACTCGGGTCGGATTCGTTTTCGCGCAAAAAACAGATCCGAAAAGTGATGCACCGATCGGAAGGTTCCCGGAGTTTGGACGGTCAGATCGAGCTGAAATTTTGAGGGGTGGTAGATATAGGAATTCCGCAGCCGATCAACGGTTGGATCTTCCAAAGGAAGTCCGAGCTAGAAGCTGGACACCACGCCCTAAACTCGTCCGGATTCTCGTCTAGATTCAATGCGGCTCCGGTATATCCGAGATTGCCAGAGATTCCTCCATCGGAACTCGACGAAAATTTCCAGGGTTGTTGTAGAATTAATTCCGCACAATTACACCGAAGCGATTGTTAAAACGACACTTGAGAAGGCGGTGGCGGCGGACACAAGTCCGCTGTCCAGAAAAACAGTACCGGCGCCCGAGGGCAATGTTGACGTTGAGCCCCCGGGCTCCCTGGATGATTCCTCCATGATCTTGATAGAGATCAGAGTTGATGTTGATGAAGGCCCTCATCCAAACATGACGATCATAGGTAGGGCGCAGCCCTTGGTTGAACCAAGGTGACCAATGAGCCGGTGATTTAAGATGCCAAGTCGCAGCTTGATCTGCAGCGAGCCATCGACCTTTTGCCGAACACACACCGAACTCTCAATGAAAGCACCAATGTCGGTGTCAAAACCGCGGATCTCGGTAGGGGGTCCCGAACTGTGCGTCTAAGGCGGATGGTAACAGGAGACATGGGACACAATGTTTACCTGTGTTCGGGCCCTCTCTATGGAGGTAATACCCTACTTCCTGCTTGATTGATCTTGATGATATGAGTATTACAAGAGTTGATCTACCACGAGATCGTAGAGGCTAAACCCTAGAATCTATCCTATGGTATGATTGTTGTATATCTATCGACTAGCGTGGCCTCGGTTTATATAATGCACCAGAGGCCTAGGATAACAAGAGTCCTAGCCGAATACGCCCGGTGGGGAGGAGTCCTTGTCTTGATCGCCAAGTCTTGTGGAATCTTCCTTGCATGCGGCAACCGTCTCACCGGCCCATGAGTATACGGCCATGGGGATCCTCGGCCCAATCCAACTGATCGGGAGACGACGTGGTGAGTACCCCCTAGTCCAGGACATCGTCAGGCGCCCAACGACTCAGGATGATTACCGTCGCGCCGGATACAGCAAACCCGGCCGGGCCGAACACAGTAGACAAAGCTCATATGAGCTACGTCATGATATAGCCCAATACAGAGGCACCGCACACCCACTATGCTTCACAGATGAAGTAATGGATCATCAAATCCCCGAGGGCATCAAACCCGTAAACATCGAATCATACGATGGTACCAAAGATCCACACGTCTGGATAGATGACTAACTACTCCATATCCACATGGACCCCGGACATGAACTACATGCCATCAAATACCTCCCACTCAAGCTTAAAGGACCAGCTCGGCATTGGCTCAACAGCTTGCCGCCAGAATCAATTGGTTGTTGGGAGGACACGGAAGCCGCATTCCTTGATAACTTCCAGGCACATATGTGCGACCACCAGACGCCGATGACCTTAGCCATATAATTCAGCAGCCGTAAGAATCGGCTAGACAATTACATACGGTTCCTAACAAAGAAAAATCAAATCGTTGATCGTCCGGATGCGGAGGCCCTTGCAGCCTTCAAACATAACATCCGCGATTTAATGGCTTGCCCGGCACCTAGGATAGGAAAAGCCGAAATCCATGGCAGCCCTCACAACACTCATGACCCACTTTTGCGCGGGAGAGGACAGCTGGCTAGCTCGAAGCAACAACTTGGCCAAACACCCTGATAGTTCGGATACCAAGGACAGCAATGGCAGGTCGCGTCGCAACAAGAACAAGCACCGCATTAACGGCGATAATGCTGAAGATACGGCAGTCAATGCCGGATTCAGAGGCTCTAAACCCGGTCGGAAGAAGCCATTCAAAAGAAATACCCAGGGCCCGTCCAACTTGGACCGAATACTCGATCGCTTGTGCCAGATACATGGCACCCCCGAAAAGCCAGCCAACCACACCTACATGGATTGTTGGGTGTTCAAGCAAGCAGGCAAGCTAAGTGCCGAACTCAATGACAAGGGGCTGCATAGCGATGACGAGGAAGAGCCCCGGCCGCCGAACAATAGAGGACAGAAGGGCTTTCCGACACAAGTGCGGACAGTGAACATGATATACGCAACCCACATACCCAAAAGGGAGCGGAAGCGTGCACTAAGGGACGTATATGCGATGGAGCCAGACGCACCAAAGTTCAACCCATGGTCTTCCTGCCCGATCACCTTCGATCGAAGGGACCACCCCACTAGCATTCATCATGGCGGTTTTGCTGCATTGGTTCTTGACCCAATTATTGACAGATTTCACCTCACCAGAGTCCTGATGGATGGCGGTAGCAGCCTGAACCTGCTTTATCAGGATACAGTGCGCAAAATGGGCATAGACCCTCAAGGATTACACCTATAAAGACGACCTTTAAAGGCGTCATACCGGGTGTAGAGGCCAATTGTACGGGCTCAGTTACACTCGAAGTGGTCTTCGGATCCCCGGATAACTTCCGAAGTGAAGAGTTAATCTTCGACATAGTCCCGTTCCGCAGTGGCTATCACACATCGCCGGACGAACCGCATTTGCAAAGTTCAATGCGGTGCCGCACTACGCATACCTCAAGCTCAAGATGCCAGGCCCTCGAGGAGTAATCACGGTCAATGGAAACACCGAACGCCTTCTCCGAACGGAGGAGCACACCGCAGCCTCGCGACGGAGGTGCAAAGCAGCCTCTCACAGCAATTCTCGAGTCCGGCCATTAAGCGTCCGGGACCGCTGTCAAGCGCGCCCGAGTAACCTACAACAAGACCGCTGGCACGATCCAAGCACACGTAGTAATCCGCCCCAACCCCAGCCCTCGCGAACTTGCGAAGCCAGTCCCACGCTGCATATAACTACGCTCTGGAGATACCATGGGCATAAGGGAGGGCACGACCACGGCTGCGCCTGCACGCGGCTAAACCGCACTGTGGGCCCCGATTGTGCCATTCTTTTTCTTTTTTCCTTTTTATTTTTTCTTTTTTCTTACTTTCAGGACTCCGTTTTCCAGAAGTCCTGTCCGGCACTAGAATCGCCGAACTCACGATGCAACAGCCAGGGAAGCAGAAAGCTACGTCGAGTGTTCAGGTGGTCTCTATTATGAGCATTATACCTGTTTTACATACCATCCCGCAGCCTTACCTCGGAGGGGACATGTTAAATAGTCTCATCCCTTGCTTATCGTGACTATTTGTATCGCTCGCTTTCATTGCAGTACCTTTTTGAATAAACAATACATAGCTTTTGCCTATTATTGCACTCCTTTCTTTATCTATATATATGTTCATTTCATGACATGTTGCACCTGCATACACTTTGTTACAGCCAATACACCAGGGGCTTAAGTACCCCAAAAGTATGGTGTGATAAGTCCGAACACTTTCACAAGTGCGGCACCTCAACTTATAGCATTATATGCATCGGCTCGAATCATGTCTTGGGTCAATAGTTAGGTTTGCCCGGCTCCTATGATTTGGTACCTTACGCCCGTTATATCGGCTAAGGTAGCACTAGGAGAACCACCGCGATTGTGCCCGGTTGAGCTGGGCTGAGCACCTCAGTGGAGAAAGCTAAAACTGACCGTCATGATAGGGTGAGAGCCGGTCACTGTTCGAGAGGTTTTTTCGGGTCCCTAAAGACTTATGCCGCTTAGAGTGAGGAACCGGAAATTATCCGGCCAAGGCGTTGATAGCGCCCCGAACTCGGTCTTCCGAATACTAGGGGCTTCGCCGAAATTTAAAATTATTGAATTCTATGGCTAAGTGAGAGTGTTCAAGCATTATAAGTCGGGTTGCCTTGTTCGTTGCATTGAGCGCCTCCCTCGATGGACCCAAGAATGGGAACAAGAGCGCTCAAGTTTATCCCGAACACCCCAAAGACATGAAAGATGGGGGTTGAAGCCAACGACTTGCCATCTCTCAAATTTGATAAACGGCCGCATGAAGGTAATATTTTAAATTAACAAGCATTGCTTAGAGCATATGAACAAGTTTTCAGTGACAGGATAACTAATGCGAGTCTATTCAAAAATTACATTTTGGAGCACTCATCCGCTATCTGGCGGGCACCCTTCAGGAGGCCCTCATAGTACATTTCGGGCGTATGATGCTCCTTGCCTTTCGGTGGCCCGTCCGTCACGAAGCTTCTCCAGATCCAGCTTGCCCCAAAGTGCACTTTAGCACGGGCAAGGGCCCGACGGGCACCTTCAATGCAGATGGAGCGCTTGATGACTTCAATCCATGGACAGGCGTCCACCAGCCGTTGCACTAGCCCGAAGTAGCTCCCAGGCATGGCCTCCAATGGCCACAACCGAACTATGAGGACCTTCATGGCCTGTTCGGCGACCTTGTGGAGCTCGACCAGCTGCTTCAGCTGTTCACTCAGGGGCACCAGACGGTCGGCCTTAGCATACTAAGACCAGAACACCTTCTCCGTCGAACTCCCCTCCTTGGCGCGGTAGAATGCGGCAGCATCAGACACACTACGGGGCAGATCTGCGAATGCTCCTGGAGAGCTCCGAATCCGGGTAAGTAATAGGTAATTAACTTTCACATGCTTGCTTTGCATAAAGAATGCCTTACCCGCGGCTATCTTCTTTAATGATTCAATTTCTTGGAGGGCTTTTTGGGCTTCGGCCTTAGCAGCTTTGGCACTCTCAAGAGCCGAACCAAGCTCGGACTCTCGAGTCTTCGAGTCACGCTCCAAACCCTCGTGTTTTTCCATGAGAGCCTGGAGCTCTTGCCGCACCTCCGCGATTCGCCTCCCCTTCTCTCGCTCGGTGCGCTCCGGCCGCTTTGTTTTCGCCCGCGGACACCGCCTCCTTGTGGTCGCCACCTCGCTCGTGGGCCCCTGCAGTACCCATGTTATTCCTATTATCTTTGCAACCAAATCCTTTCTATAAGGTATTTCTTTAATAAGGTATTACTTACCTTCCTTGTCCTCGAGCTGCTTCTTGGCTTGGCCGAGCTCGTTCTCGCATCGCCGAGGCTCGCTTCAATGCATTGACCTCTGCAATAAGGCGGCAGAGGTCACAAGCAACCTCGCATTCCCATATTGACATACTTATGTTAGACTCCTCACAGATATCTTTTTAGATCCTTAGTCCGGCTTTACTTTCCTAACGCCGAACTAAGCATCGTGGCTACTGTCTATGCGGTAATATTTTACATATTCTAAACTTACCTCAAAGCCCGTTAGAAGGCTGGTACAGCTTGGTCAGCCCGCTCTTGGCGGATCGAACCTTCGGACCACCACACTCATAACAGTGCGGTGCTCCTCCTCGATGGAGGCGCTGTTAAGCGCCTCAAGAGCTATCCGGTGCCTCCGGTTGGACGGAGGACACGGCGCCTTACCCTTCCTACGAAGGGCCGTTTAGGACTTGAACGGCTGAAGGTTCCGGTATGGAGTCCGGATGAGGGTCGGGCTTAGAGCCCCTGGGGGTCTCGCCCCCCACGCGCCTGGAGTCCGGGAGGTCGCCTTGCACCACCTCCTGTGCCACCTCCTCTTGACCAGGCCCCCCTTGGGGCACCACCTCGGCGTCATCCGCAGTGTGAGGCGATGAGGCAGCCGGAAGTGAAGTACTCTCCATTTCCGACGAACTCAGGGACCCGCTCGACGAAGCGGCGAACTCGCCCTTGGGCGGGCTGCATGATTGTTCGGCATTAGAAAACACTATGCAATGAAAAAACCATGGGTATCCGGACACTTACGATCTAGCCAGGGGCTTAGCCCTTGTTGGCCACTCCTCCTCGTCGTTGTCGGCGTTGGTGGAGAAGTCCGAAGAAGGGTCCTTCCCTTCTTGGACCCTCCGGCCTCCCCAGTTGGGGTGGCCTTCCTTTTCCTCTCTTCCCCGCTGGGGGAGAGGCTTCTTTTTCCTCCTCCTCGTTCTCAGGAGAGGATTCTGCTTCAGAATCTGACAACACTTGGCGCTGGGAGCTCCTTCGAGTTCCCGTGGCCTCCTTCTTGGCCTTCTTCTCCGGCACCACATGAGGTACCGGAGCCAGCAACCCTGTCAATCGGGCGTCCGCTGGGTCTTCTAGCAAAGGGGCCGTACAGTCAATCTGTCCGGACATCTTCAGCCAGTCCTGTCAAAGGTTAGGGAGTTTTATATCCTGCATAGAGTCAAACTATGAAAAAAGAGTCCCATAAAGGGTAAAATAACTTACCTCGTTGGCTTGATGCTGCGAGCTGAATCCGCGATCTTGGGTAGCGGATGTGGGAGCCTCGGCGCCCTTGAACAGCACCTTCCAGGCATCTTCGTACGTAGTGTCGAAGAGCCTTTTTAGAGTTGAGTGTTGTGCCGGATCGAACTCCCACAATTTGAAGGCCCGTTGTTGGCATGGGAGAATCCGGCGGATGAGCATAACCTGGACTATGTTGACAAGCTTGAGCTTCTTGTCCACCAGGTTTCGGACACAGGTTTGGAGTCCGGCCAGCTCTTCCGAATCACCCCACGTCAGGCCCGTCTCTTTCCATGATGTGAGCCATGTGGGGGAACCAGATCTGAATTCGGGGGCCGCCGCCCATTTGGAGTCACGCGGCTCGGTGATGTAGAACCACCCCGATTGCCACCCCTTTACTGTCTCCACGAAGGAGCCCTCAAGCCATAGAACATTGGGCATCCTGCCCGCCATGGCGCCTCAAGACTCCGCTTTGTCGGCTGCCCACTATCTTCGGCTTGACGCTAAAGGTCTTCAACCATAAACCGAAGTGGGGTTGGATGCAGAGGAAAGCCTACATGTCTGACGATATATACGCCGAGATATTGAGGATGAAGTTTGGGGCCAGATCATGGAAATCCAGGCCATAGTAGAACATGAGCCCCCGGACAAATGGGTGAAGTGGAAAACCTAGTCCGCAGAGGAAGTGGGTGAGGAACACCACCCTCTCATGGGGCCTGGGAGTGGGGACGAGCTGCCCCTTGTTGGGGAGCCGACACGCGATGTCGCCGGACAAGTATCCGGCCTCCCGCAGCTTTGTGATGTGCCCCTCCGTGACGGAGGAGGCCATCCACCTGCCTCCCGCTTCGGACATAGTTGGAGAAGTTTGAGGTGGGATGTGCGGACTTGGGCGCTGGAGCTTGAGTACGCGGAAATGGATAAGCAAAGGAGGAAGAAGGCGTAGGTGAAAAGGTGGATCCTTATCCCCTTATATGGACGGACGAAGCTATGCGTCCCCCACCAGCCTGGTAAAACTCGCTTACCTCCCAACCGCCATAATCAATGGCGCGGATGGGTTACCCACGTCCGTATTGATGGGAACCCCGGGATAAAGGGGCACGATCTCCGCTTTGATAATACGTGCCAAGGAAACCGCCTCGCTAAACGCGCTGAGGTGGAACAGTAAAAAACAATTCGAATAAAGGATGTCACGCCACGGAATACGTCAGCAGATCTGTGCAAAAATTATCCTCTCTACAGTGGTATGTGGAACTTGTTTTGCAGAGCCGGACACTATCCTTGTGTTCAAAACCTTCTATGAAGTATTCGGAGGAAGAACCCGCCTTGCAATGCCGAAGACAATATGCGTGCCCGACTCGTCGTCATTGAAGCCTGGTTCAGGGGCTACTAGGGAGTCCTGGACTAGGGGGTGTCCGGATAGCCGAACTATCATCGCGACCGGACTCCAAGACTATGAAGATACAAGATTGAAGACTTCGTCCCGTGTCCGGATGGGACTTTCCTTGGCGTGGAAGGCAAGCTTGGCGATACGGATATGTAGATCTCCTACCATTGTAAGCGACTCTGTAACCCTAACCCTATCCGGTGTCTATATAAACCGGAGGGTTTTAGTCCGTAGGGACTAACAAAAATCATACCATAGGCTAGCTTCTAGGGTTTAGCCTCCTTGATCTCATGGTAGATCTACTCTTGTACTACCCATATCATCAATATTAATCAAGCAGGAGTAGGGTATTACCTCCATCGAGAGGGCCCGAACCTGGGTAAAAACATTGTGTCCCTTGTCTCCTGTTACCATCCGCCTAGACGCACAGTTCGGGACCCCCTACCAGAGATCCGCCACGACAGTGAACTACTCCCTCCTCGTCATGATGATGAAGATGGCCACCGGTGATGGGTTCCCCCTCCGGCAGGGTGCCGGAACGGGCTCCCGAGAGGTTTTGGTGCCCTCTGAGAGGCTTTGCGGCGGCGGAACTCCCGATCTATCTTCTGCTCGGAAGTTTTAGGGTACGTGGGTATATATGGGTGAAAGAATGCGTCGGTGGACGAAGGGGGGCCACGAGGCAGGCGCGCCCAGGGGTGGGCACGCCCACCCTCGTGAGCACCTCCCTTCTTTCTGACGTGCACTCCAATTCCATCGGGTGGCTTTCCTTCCAAAACTAACTTCTCCAGTTGATTTCATTCCGCTTTTGACTTAAATGCGATATTCCTTTTCCTCGAAACACTGAAATAGGCATAAAACAGCAAATCTGGGCCAGGCCTCCGGTTAATAGGTTAGTCCCAAAAGTAATATAAAAGTGGAAAATAAAGCCCAATATTGCCCAAATCAGTAGATAAAGTAGCATGGAGCAATCAAAAATTATAGACACGTTGGAGACGTATCAAGCATCCCCAAGCTTAATTCCTGCTCGTCCTCGAGTAGGTAAATGATAAAAAAAATAATTTTTTATGTGGAATGCTAGTTGGCATAATTTCATTGTAATTCTTCTTAATTGTGGTATGAATATTCAGAACCGAAAGATTCAAGACAAAAGTTCATATTGACATAAAAATAATAATACTTCAAGCATACTAACAAAGAAATCATGTCTTCTCAAAATAACATGGCCAAAGAAAGTTATCCCTACAAAATCATATAGTTTGGCTATGCTCCATCTTCCCCACACAAAGTATTTAAATCATGCACAACCCCGATGACAAGCCAAGCAATTGTTTCATACTTTTGACGTTCTCAAACTTTTTCAATCTTCACGTAATACATGAGTGTGAGCCATGGACATAGCACTATAGGTGCAATGGAATGGTGGTTGTGGAGAAGACAAAAAGGGAGAAGATAGTCTCACATCAACTAGGCGTATCAACGGGCTATGGAGATGCCCATCAATAGATATCAATGTGAGTGAGTAGGGATTGCCATGCAACGGATGCACTAGAGCTATAAGTGTATGACAGCTCAACACAAGAAACTAAGTGGGTGTGCATCCAACTCGCTTGCTCACAAAGACCTAGGGCATTTTGAGGAAGCCCATCATTGGAATATACAAGCCAAGTTCTATAATGAAATTCCCACTAGTATATGAAAGTGACAACATAGGAGACTCTCTATCATGAAGATCATGGTGCTACTTTGAAGCACAAGTGTGGTAAAAGGATAGTAACATTGTCCCTTCTCTCTTTTTCTCTCATTTTTTTATTTGGGCCTTTTTTTATGGCCTCTTTTTTTCTTTTTTCTCTCTCTTTTTTTATTTTTCGTCCAGAGTCTCATCCCGACTTGTGGGGGAATCATAGTCTCCATCACCCTTTCCTCACTGGGACAATGCTCTAATAATGATGATCATCATACTTTTATTTTCTTACAACTCAACAATTACAACTCGATACTTAGAAAAAATATGACTCTATATGAATGCCTCCGGCGGTGTACCGGGATGTGCAATGACTCATGAGTGACATGTATGAAAGAATTATGAACGGTGGCTTTGCCACAAATACGATGTCAACTACATGATCATGCAAAGCAATATGACAATGATGGAGCGTGTCATAATAAATGGAAAAGTGGAAATTTGCATGGCAATATATCTCGTAATGTCTATGGAATTGCCATGATAGGTAGGTATGGTGGCTGTTTTGAGGAAGGTATATGGTGGGTGTATGATACCGGCGAAAAGTGCGTGGTATTAGAGAGGCTAGAAACTGGTGGAAGGGTGAGAGTGTGTATAATCCATGGACTCAACATTAGTCATAAAGAACTCATATACTTATTGCAAAAATCTACAAGTTAATAAAGCAAAGTATTACGCGCATGCTCCTAGGGGGATAGATTGGTAGGAAAATACCATCGCTCGTCCCCGACCGCCACTCATAAGGAAGACAATCAATAAATAAATCATGCTCCGACTTCATCACATAACAGTTCACCATACGTGCATGCTACGGGAATCACAAACTTTAACACAAGTATTTCTAAAATTCACAACTACTCAACTAGAATGACTGTAATATCACCATCTTCATATCTCAAAACAATTATCAAGCATCAAACTTCTCATAGTATTCAACACACTCATAAGAATTCTTACAAATCTTGAATACCAAGCATGTTAGGATTATTTAAGCGAATTACCATGCTATTTAAGACTCTCAAAATAATCTAAGTGAAGCATGAGAGTTCATATATTTCTTCAAAATAAAACCACCACTGTGCTCTAAAAGATATAAGTGAAGTACTAGAGCAAATGACAAACTACTCCAAAAGATATAAGTGAAGATCAATGAGTAGTCGAATAATTATGCAACTATGTGAAGAATCTCCCATTTAATAAGTTCAGATCTTGGTATTTTATTCAAACAGCAAGCAAAGCTAAATAAAACTACATTGCAAGGATAGCACAACTCATGTGAAGAAGCAAAAACTTAGGCTCAACCGATACTAACCGATAGTTGTTGAAGAAGAAAGGTGGGATGCCTACCGGGGCATCCCCAAGCTTAGATGCTTGAGACTTCTTGGAATATTATCTTTGGGTGCCTTGGGCATCCCCAAGCTTTAACTTTTGTGTCTCCTTCATTCCTTTCATATCATGGTTTCTCTTTTTATCAAAAGCTTCATTCACAACAAACTCAACAAGAACTCGTGAGATAGGTTAGTATAAACCAATGCAAAACGTTATCATTTTCTACTATAACAAATCACTTACATTATTATTCAACATTGCATACTAAATGCCTCTGCATATTTAATAATCCTATCCTCAAATAGAATCATTAAACAAACAAACATATGCAAACAATGCAAACATAACAGCAATCTACCAAAACAGTACAGTCTGTTAATAATGCAAGAGTATCAATACTTCCCTAACTCCAAAAATTATGAACTAAAATTCCCACTGTAATAAATTTATCAGAGCTCAATATGCAAAAATATTCAACATTATACCACTCTCTGACTTTTCTAGGAATTTTTGCAACAGCGGTAAACTTTCTGTTTTCAAAAAGCAACATGTATACTTGCAAAATAAGCATGGTAAAAGCTATCCTTGACATTTTTATTGAAACTAAAGATGAAAAACATTAATATAATTAACAGCAAGCAAATAATAACAAAAGAAAATGGCGCTCCAAGCAAAACACATATCATGTGGTGAATAAAAATATAGCTCCAAGTAAAGTTACCGATGAACGAAGACGAAAGAGGGGATGCCATCCGTGGCATCCCCAAGCTTAGGCTCTTGGTTGTCCTTGAATATTACCTTGGGGTGCCTTGGGAATCCCCAAGCTTAGGCTCTTGCCACTCCTTATTCCATAGTCCATCGAATCTTTACCCAAAACTTGAAAACTTCACAACACAAAACTTAACAGAAAACTCGTAAGCTCCGTTAGCGAAAGAAAACAAAACACCACTTCAAGGTACTGTAATGAACTCATTCTTTATTTATATTGGTGTTAAACCTACCGTATTCCAACTTATATATGGTTTAAACTATTTTACTAGCCATAGAGTCATCAAAATAAGCAAACAACACACGAAAAACAGAATCTGTCAAAAACAGAACAGTCTGTAGTAATATGTAACTAACGCAAACTTATGGAACTCCAAAAATTCTAAAATAAATTGGTGGACCTGAGGAATTTGTCTTGTAATCACCTGCAAAAAGAATAAACTAAATATCACTTTCCAGTAAAAATTTCTAGCTAATCTCGTGAGCGCTAAAGTTTCTGTTTTTTACAGCATGATCATAAAGACTTCACCCAAGTCTTCCCAAAGGTTCTACTTGGCACAAACACTAATTAAGACATAAAACCACATTTAAACAGAAGCTAGATGGATTATTTATTCCTAAACAGAACCAAAAAGCAAGAAACTAAAATAAAGTTGGGTTGCCTCCCAACAAGCGCTATCATTTAACACCCCTAGCTAGGCATGATGATTTCAATGATGCTCACAGAAAAGATAAGAATTGAAACATAAAGAGAGCATCATGTAGAATATGACTAGCACATTTAAGTCTAACCCACTTCCTATTCATAGGGATTTTGTGAGCAAACAACTTATGGGAACAATAATCAACTTGCATAGGAAGGTAAAACAAGCATAGCTTCAAGATTTTAAGCACATAGAGAGGAAACTTGATATTATTGCAATTACTACAAGCTTATGTTACTCCCTCATAATAATTTTCAGTAGAATCATGAATGAATTCAACAATATAACCAGTACCTAAAGCATTCTTTTCATGATCTACAAGCATAGAAAATTTACTACTCTCCACATAAGCAAAATTCTTCTCATTCGGAATAGTGGGAGTATCATAAGAGACTTGAACACTAAAAATTGTTTCCACATTAAAAGAGTAATGTTCAGAAAAAGGGTAATCATAATCATGACAATATTTGTAAATATAATCATCACTACTTTTTATAGCATAAGTTTCATCACAATAATCATCATAAGTAGCAACTTCGTTCTCATCATAATCGATTGAAACCTCTCCCAAGATAGTGGAATCACTAAATAAAGTTGACACTCTTCCAAATCCACTTTCATCAATATAATCATCATAGGTAGGAGGCATGCTATCATCATAACAACTTTGCATATCAAAACTTGAGAGGCTAAAAATATCATCATTATTAAAGATTGCATCCCCAAGCTTGGGACAAACATTAATTGCAGCAAATATATTCTCAAATATGTCATCCTCATCAAACATAGCTTCCCCAAGCTTGGCCCTTTTCATATCATAAGCATAATCACTCTCATCATTAATAGTATGGATAGCACCAATAGTAAAGCAATTATCATCATCACAATGATTAGTAGGAACAACATCATTTGGGAGGGATACCTTTCTACCTTTGTTGCACCTTCTTTTCTTTTTCTTCTTCACATTTTGTGTAGGTTCAACCTTCCTCTTTGAGCTCCTTATTGATGAGATTGGTTGAATAGAAAGCTCCTCCTCGTTACCTGATTCATCATAAGAAATAATAGGAGGATATTGGGAAGTCTCTTCCCTTTCATTAGTATTCTCTTCATCTTCTATTTGTTTTCTTTTCTTTATGTAATTGGAAATATAAAGATTTTCAATGCAATTCACCGCACAGTACATATAAATCTTTTCTAGATCAAAATCAAGAATTTTATCAAGATTAAATTTTGGAATACCCTCAGTTATACGTTTCATTTCTTCATAACCCAAAAGAAGGCTAAGTTCTTTATGATGCTCAAGGGTAATCAAATTATCACAATATTTGGACACGAATTGATCATGAAACAAATAGCATTGGAGCTTTAAATGACCATGTTCATTGCAAAGTTCACAAGGGGATGAAAAATATTGAATCTTTCAGCACATTCATCTAGCTCTTCTTGCAACAATTTG